>OY728146.1:520577705-523077705 GCA_963277665.1 Viscum album | reverse complement strand
TAAAGGTGTTGATTTTGATGATACTTTTTCTCCAGTGTCAAGGTTAGAAACAATCAGAATATTTATGGTCATTTCTTTACAATGAGGTTACAAGTTTTTTCAAATAGATGTAAAGTATACATTTCTGAATGGAAATATTAATGAATAAGTTTACATAGAAAAACCTTGTGTTTTTTTGGGAATGATGAAAGTTATGTGTGTAAGATGAAGAAAGCCTTGTATAGGCTAAAACAAGCTTTGAGAGCATGTTATTACAAGTTTGATACTTTCTTAAGAAAGATGAGTTTCAAGAAATGAAGAGTTGATAGAAATCTTTACATTAAAGAAATTTCCTGAGTTTTCTCTCATCATAATTGTTTATGTTGATGAAATTATCTTTTATTGAAATGATGAAAGATCTTGTGAGAGATTTACTGAATAGATGAAAATTTTGTTTGAGATGTACATGCAGTGAGAAATGAAATAATTTCTTGGGTTACGAATTTTGAAAAAGAAGAAACACATTTTTATTTCTCAAGAAAAGTATGCTATGGAACTTCTTAATAATTTTGTTATGGAAAATTAGAAACTAGTTTCCACACTAATTTAGTGGGAACCAAGTTTTCTAAAGATGTATAATGAAAGGAATTTGATCAAAAAAGTTTCAAAAGCTGATTGGAAGTTTGTTATGTATGACTGCCTCAAGACCTGAAATTGTTTATTCTATTACCTTATGTGAAAGGTTTCAGAGTTATCTTAAAGAATAAAATTTAATTTCTATAAAAATAATTCTCAGATATATCAAAGGCACAACAAATTTTGGTATTAGGTATGACGGTTCAGAAAATATTGATTTTTTTGGGTATTCAGATATTGATTGGGAAGAAAATGTTGATGATAGAAGATCCACATATGGTAGAGTTTTATTTCTAGGGAAAAGTTGTGTTAGTTTGAATACAAAGAAACAAAATTCATAAAATCTTAGCATGGTTGAATTTGAGTATTTCACTTCCACTTAAGCTGCTACCCAACTTATATGGATGAAAACTCAGTTTAAAGACTTACTTATTGAAGTGAAGTTAATATTTCTCTTACAATATGATAATCAAAGTGAAATTAATATTACAATAAATCTAGTACAACATTATTGTTCAAAACATATTTATATAAAGTAACACTTCATCAAATAACATGTGGAGAATAATGAATTAAATATGGAGTATGTTCCTACATTAGAACAAGTTACCAACATATTCACAAAACCTTTACCACATGAACCATTTTATAAATTGAGGTTGAACATGGGCATCCAACCTCTTTCTCATCAAGGTTTAGGTATATATTTTCTTACACTCTCTCATATTAACTTTGGATAGTGTTTTAAGGGGGAAAATTATTTCATAAATCTATCCTTATGGAAGTATGTATAAAGGGGGAGTTGTGGGTAAGCTGTGAATCTGACATGTAAGTGTGTGAACTATTCTAATAGTTTGTTGGAGTGGTTTCAGTAATTTTTTTTATATTCTAGGAAATCTAAATAAATAGAGAAAGATTAGGAAGAATGATGAGGAAGAAGGATGAGGAGGAATGTTGAATAGATTTCATAGTCACTAATTTTGGACAACATGGTTTTTCTATCAATAATTCTTGTTTCCTACAATGAGTTAGTTTACATAGGCTTATATTTTTTGACAAGTAATCTAAGATTGAGGTTATAAAGTTTAGTTATTTATAAATCTTATTTGACAAAAAAATCCAAAGGCGGAGATTGTTGGGACCAAGTTGGATGGAGAAGTTTTGGAGGTAAGAAAAGGTTATTGTCTTTTGTGGTAAAAAATGATAAATCAATTCACTTTTTAAAAGATTAGAAAATATGACGATGCTTTATTAATTTTTATTTAAAAAATATAATAAGTTATTTGTAGAACTTTGATTAAATATTTATGAAGGAAAGAGAGATTAAAGGTGTTACCAAAGGTTTTCTGATTTGATTGGAAAGAAAGATGGTGCTAGAAGATAGGAAAGTTACAATACTTTCCTTATAAAATATAAAGATTATAAAGGTGATAGATCAAAGACTATATATCATGATATATAAGGTTTGTGATGAAATTAGCTATTTTTTTAATAATCTGGATAATAGTGAAGCATCATGGGTGTTTATGCCGAAGAAATTTTTTTAGGTGGCATCATTTCCCTATGTTTTCCAAATTTTTGGGCCTCAAAACTAGGAGTTTATCATTTTGTAAAAGGAAGATTTTTCTACAAAGGAGTCTAAAAATCATGGTTTTCAGACCAATAAGGATAGTTCACGGACCACATAGGAGGTACGTGGAGCGGTGAAGGAAATTAGACAAAGGATGAATTCCATGAAGCATGGTATGTGAACTATGTCAGAGAAACAGTTCACAGGAGGCTTGTAGTTCATGAGAGGTCAATAGTTAGTGGAGAAGGATATCATTCATGATATAGAGGTAGTGATTTAGGTCACCGTGAAGGAATAAAGGTGGTATGTGGACCATGCAGGGAAAATAGTTCACGGGACGTGCATGATACACGGTGAAGGCTGTACCACATTAAAAAATTGGGTAAATCTGATTAGTGATATTTTTGGATCTATTTTCATATATAAAGGAACCTAATACCTTCATTAAGGGTGATTGGTTTTCATAATATAACATTCACTCCAGGGAAGATTTTGTCTAAGTCTGGAAGTGTTTTTGGAGAAAAGATTCCATGAAGAACAAAGTTTTCCATGGGAGAAGAAACATTTCACGAAATAGGAAGAAGCAGTCTATGGAAGAAGGAATTCCATAGAGGAAGCGGTGGTATGTAGAAGATTTATGCAGGGGTGGTATGTGGAAGTGGTACATGAAGGAGGTATGTGGACATGATATATGGAGGCAGTACACTGAGGTGGTATGCAGACATGGTACGTGGAGCAGTGATAGTCCACCGAGCAGAGATAGTTCACAGAAGAAGAGGATGTCTGCAAAGCACTTGCACTATGTGGTGAAACTTAGTTCACGAAGGACATAGGTAGTTTGTGGATGGAGTGTAATAGTTCTCTAAATACTAAAGGAAGTTCCTACCTGCTTCTATGTGGTAAAGAGAAGAATTGTTTGAAAATATCAATTTTTTGATAGTTGATCAAGAAGCACCGAAACATTTAATTTCATCATTTTGTTTTAGAAGAAGCACACACACTATTGGATTATTTTCAAAGTGATACACGAGTGAAAGGGAATATTCTACTCATTGTATTCCACTCAAAGGATTGTTTTCTAGGGGATTGTGTGGTATTGTATTGTTTCCAAACCATACCAAGGATGTATCTACTCTTGTTGAGCAGCAAACCTTATAAATTATTATGTTCCTGTGGTTGTGTGTTTGGATTGTGTTCATAAGGGAAGATAATATTTAATAGGAGGTGAATGTTGTTTCATAATTAAGGAAACATAAACTAAAAATATATCACTGATTTACCCCCTCCCTCTCTTAGTGATACTTAGATCCTGACCGGGCAACTTCAAAGATGACCAAAAAGAGAAAATGACATGCTACATAATGCCTTTCCCTTTACTAGAATCCTACAAAACAATATCTACAACCTCCCAAAGGAAAAATTAGTTCGTGAGAACAAATCCTGATAGGATACCACCAAATAATCTATACAAGTCATAATATCAAGAATGAATTAGTTCTACTTAAAAAAAATCTAGTTTACAAATCATTTTTTTAAAATAAACCATTTTGAAAATAATTCCTTTGGTTTCCATAAAGCATAACATATTCCACAAATATAGAAATATGTTAAGAAATTAGGAAATAAACCATGATTAAACCATAATATAATCATGTGCATAATAATCATAAAATATACCATCATGTGATAAAAAATCCAAAAATGAGAAAGCACACCATTTAGGATCTAACCTATGGGTATATGTGCTCAACATGAAATAAAATACCCAATATAGGACTTAGGTTGATCCAACCAATATAACCTATTGTGTAATTACACACACTCAAGTGACATAAAACCTCTTATGGCATTACACACACAAAGAGTGACAATTATATTCCCGATGCACCCAAGGTTACCTAATGTGCTAAGTTTTTCAAAATACATTTCAAAACCAAAACCACCCTTTAAATAATTTAATTAAATACTTGGTGTTCGCAAAACCATTTTTAAATAAAATCCCATTTAAAAACATGTATATTTTCAAAAAGTACATTCTAATTTCAAGTCAATCAATTTTAATAACAACCTAGAGAAATTGAAAATAAAATAAGGCAATTCAGGAATTATATTAGGTCCACTAGGTCAAATACCCTGATGGGGGGGGGGGGGGGTGAATTAAGGTATGAAAAATTAAAAACTACTTCCCTTTCAGATCTTGTTTTTTCATTAAACAAAACGTAGTTTTCAGTTTTTTCTGTAGCAATATATGAACAGAAATGAAATCATGCACAAGACACAATGATTTTACTTGGTTCACCTTCATTGGGCTACATCCAAGGAGAATACAAAGATGATGTGATGATGTACCAAATACACTAAATATCACTACCAATTACAAGGTTTGTGATAGATCTTATATGCCCAAGATCACCGCCTTTATAAGGTTTAGGCTCTACTCACTGCATTCCCAAGGGTCACTCCCTATGTCTCTTCCTCTAGATCACTACCGGTGGAAAGGATCACCATATTCCTATTCCTTCGATAACCACTCTTATAAGGTATCCACTCACAGTTTATAGACTTGTAGGTCCCTTCATTTATGTGAAATAATGCATCCTCAACTATAGACAGATGCTCTATTGAAGTCCCTTTTTCAAGTGTAGATAAAATCCAATTTTCCGCTCACCAATAGGTTATAAGAAATGGATTTCATGAACTATTATAGCACCTTTTAAAGTTTCCTTGAGTCCTCCACAAACCTCCTTGCTTCCTCCGCATACTGTGTAGAGGGTATATTTCACAAATCACCTATCCACAGATTGCTTCCGCTTCTGTGAACTTTCCTCCTTCACGGACCACTTCTCCTCTGCTTCCATGCACCACCTCTGTGTACTATCCCATATTCTACATACTGTATTTTCTTTTGCATACCACCTACAAAGTTCCTTCTTCCATTAACCACTTCCTCCTTTGTGGGATTCAATGCCTCACAAAATCCTTTCACATAATTTCTTCTGCGAACTTCTTCATCCTTCGTGGAATCCTCCTCGCGAACCTCTTTTGGATTTCACCGAATTCTCAAAGAAAAGATGTTTTCTTATGAAAAATGATCTACTTAATGAAGAGATCAGTACTCTTTATATAGGTTAATAGATCTGAAAAATCTGCTAATCTGAGATTTACCCAAATCTTCAATATGGTACCACCTTCACCGCGTACTGATCCTTCCACAAAACATTTTCCTACGCGGTCTGCATACTTCCTTTCTTTCTTCACGGCGACCAAAATCACCATTTCATTTTCAGTAACGACACCCTTCACGGCTTCTCAAGTCACCGCCACGTTTCCACAAATGAAAATCCATCCCATGTACCATAATCCTTCTGCGTACCTCATGCCTTCACCATGAACCATTTTCTCCCTATGAACCATTATCATACGTAGTCTACATCTCACGCTTCATGATTCCCTTCCTTTCCTAATTTCCTTTTACATTCCACGTACCACCTTATTCATTCCTCAAACCATGGTTCGCGGTCCATGTACCATGTACTCCTATGTGAAAATATTTCTTTTCTAAAATCCAACTCCCAATTTTGGGGCCCAAAAATTTGGAAAACACTGGGAAATTGTGCCACCATAAAAACCTGCTTTGGAAAATACCAACCATACTCATTTGAAGTCATATGTATTTTTCTACAAGCACAATCACACCCAAAACATACCGATAGGAAACCTTGAGGGATTTTTACCCAAGAATATCCCCCTTTAGGTTTGTTGATAACACCTTCATAATTTGATATCTCATTAAAACTTCTTTCAACTTCTGCCATCATTAAATTCTTGAGATTAAGATAGTGATCAAGGATTTAACCAACACATACTCTAAGCCCACATGATCCATGCTCGGTGTGAGAAATAAGATTATAATGGAAAGTGAATCAATGAATCACATCATTTAATTCTTAAAGCACTCTTATGCTTTCATCACGAACCTCAACTATCGTGATATATATACTTTTATCAATAATGCATAGCATCATTAGATTTACTACTACCCATATGTCATAACTCCCCCTAACAGCTTCAACTCCCCCAATCTTGCTGCTCCATTTAACAGGTTCTCCCTATGTCTTGACTAAGAAATTTTCTCCTTTCTATAGCCACAATTTCCCCCCCTTTGTCAATAAACCTGAAGGATTATTCCTTTAAGGTCTACAATAGGGTAAATAACACAAATTAACACATTAATGGAAAATACACCATACCTCGGGGAGAGGGGGTTCCACATCCACAATTTTTCAAGTACGAGGAGTCGACTGAACTCCGAGAGCTGGTTGGTGCCTTTCAAATGCTTGTTTGGGTAAGGCCTTTGTTAGAATATCAATAAATTGTGTCATGTAGGCACATAATTCAAATTTATAAGCCCTTTATCCACCTTCTCCTTGATAAAATTATATTTTATTTCAATGTTATTTTTCCTTGAGTGATGGACTAAATTTTTTCTAATATTTATAGAACTTTAATTATCACAATGGATTCCAATCGGAGACTTCACTTAAACTCCCATATCATCAATCTTCTGCTTCATCCATAATAACCATGTGCATACTTGAGTATCAGAAATATATTCATCTTCTACGGTTATTAATGAAATGAAATCTTGTTTCTTTCTTAGACAAGAAATACACAATCCACCAAGATAGAAGGCACTTCCTGAGGTTGATTTTCCATCGTCTGTTGATCTGTCCCAATCTGAATCTATATATCCCAATAGCTCTGGCTCAGATTTTTCATTATACATAAAAGAAAAATCTATTGTTCCCTTGATATACTGAATTATTATTTTCAATGAAATCATGTGACTTTATTTGGGATTAATTTGATAATGAGTTTATTGGAACATGAAAAAAACAATATCTGGTCATATCGCTATTAAGTGCAACAGACTTCCAATGATTTGGTTGTATTCTATAACATTGATCACTTTTCCTTCATCATCCTGAGATAGTTTCATCTGGGTAGCCACCAGAGTCTTAATCTCCTTGGAATTATCCATTCCAAACCTTCTCAAACTTCCTTGACATATTTGGATTTATAAATTAATGTGCCATTCTTTCCTTGTGTCACATGTAGACCAAGGAAAATAACCAGTTCATCAATCATTGAAATTTCAAACTCACTTTTAATGTATTCGGAAAAATATCTACATTTCACTTCATTTGATCCTCTAAAGATTATGTCATCAACATATAATAGCACCATCATTATTTTATTACTACCATGGTTGACATATAGATTGTAATCAACTCCACCATGCTGAAAACTGGGTTTTTTTTTCAGAAATTGGTGTAGCCTTGAGTTCCATGATCTTGGTGCTTGCTTCAAACCATATAAATCCTTCTTTAGCTAAAAAAATCTATTCTCATCTTTATGAATGAGAAAACCATCTGTCTTCTCAATATAAAATTATTCTTCCAGATACCCATTTAGAAATTCTGACTTGACATCCATCTGAAAAAAATTTGAACTTTCTTTGCACTACTATGGGAAAAAATTGTTTGGTTGTCTTCAACCTTATAACAGGTGAAAATATCTCATCAACATTGATACCCTCTATCTGGGAGTACCCTTTTCACACTAGTCATGATATTTTTCAAATCACGACACCATATTCATTCCTTTTGTTGTGAAAGACCCATTTTATCCTGATGAAATTCTTATTAGTTGTCCTTGAAAGAATCTCCCATGTTTGATTATTCGCAATTTGTTCAAGCTCTTCATTCATAGCTTAAACCCAATTCTCATCTCCAGCTAATTCACTAAAACATCTAGGCTCAACCTGTGATAAGTATGATACTTGTTGAAGAGTCTTCATCCTATTTTTCTACAATGGAATTGTTTGATCACCAATTATGTTTTGTCTATCAATTTCAGCTCTTCTTGATAGTCTCTATATAGATATTGATTTATCCTTATCATTATCATCATCTGATTCTTTTTCTGAATCATTCACTAGAACTAGATCATCCCCTGATTTTCTTATTTCTTCATCACTATCCTCCTGAGTATGATCATGTATTTATTTGAGATTCGACTCATTCTCCACTATGGTTACATCATGGATTTCAAAAATATTTCCTAGCCTCTTTTTGAATCATTTATATGCTTTTATTTTCTTTGAGTAGCCAAGAAATATCCCTTCATCTCCATGGGATTCAAACTTCCTATGTTTCTCCTTATTGAGAATGAAACACTTACTTACGAAGATTCAAAAGTACTTAAATTATGGATTCTTTCCATACCATATATCATTTGGAGTCTTTTATTCTTTCAGACATAGTAATTCCCTATTCTATGTGTAGACTTCTTTCATCACTACTTCTTTCCAAAATTTCTCTGGAAGGTCTTTCTCAATGAGAATTGTTCTAGCCATGTTGTTGACAGTCTGATTTTTTCTCTCAATTACTCCATTATATTGTGGAGTTCTTATTACTGAAACTTGATGACTTATCCCATGTTTCTCAATATAATCCTCTACTTGGAAATTTTTAAACTATGTTCTATTATATGTTTAGATCTTTTGGATTTTTCAACCCAACATCTTCTCAATTTCCCTTTGATATGTTTTTATGAAACTAAATACCTCAAATTCGTGGGTGATGATTGAAACCCATTCCATTCTACTATAATCATCGATTAATAGAATAAAATGTCTCCTTATATCAATAAATCTTAGTAAAATTGGTCCGCACACATCAATATAAATCAACTCAATAAATCTTGTTGACCTTTACTCTTTTTCCTTATATGTATTTCAAATGATATTCCCTTGTTGGAAATCATCACACGTATGTGTATGATCATGTGATAATCTAGAGAGGTCTCGAGCAGCATCATATTTCACCAGATCATCCAAGGAAATTTGACTCACATGGACAATATGTTTATGACACAAATTATTTTCTTCTTCCTTGTACAGAAAGCACATATCTCCTTCTCCACTCATGAGGCAGAGATTCCATTTTGTATGATTTTCTTGCAATAAAATAGCACCATATTTTTTCTTGATGACACATAATTTCTTGGAAAAGATTATGGCATGTCCTGAGTCACACAATTGGCTTACACTTAATAATTTGTTACTAAGACCATCAACAACCAAGACATCTTCATGTAGCATGTATTTCCCCCCAAAATTTTATTTCCCAGAGACAATAATTTTCAACCCTTCATCATTATCAGATTTTACGATACCATCTTTATCATAACTATTCCCCATCACCATATCTTTGTTCCCTATCATGTGGGAGGTACATCCACTATCAATGATCCATGTCCCTATGAGATATGATGTCTTGAACACAATTTATACAACCACTTCTTGCTCTGATATTTTATTTTTGATCCATGTTTTTTATTTCATACCCTTTATGGATTGATACTCTTGAAATTACTCAAAATATGATGGACCGACTTCATCTTGTAGACCTGCAAATAAATTTTTCATTTTAAGCTCATTTGATGATAAATTTTTCTACTAATTATAACTAACCTCAGTTTTCTTCAGCATATTCCTCTGTATTTTTTATGAGAAATATCTTTCAATGTGTTTGAATACTCCAAACCTGAAACAGTGACCATAAAATGATGACATGGAAAATTGAGCTCTGTATGATTATCTATGTTGGTCTTATTCCATTTTGTACCTCTTTGATATGGAACAAAAATTTTGTGAGTGTCCCATATTTCCACAATAGTATCATCTTATGAGAGGTACATTACTGTGTGGAAATAATGTACCATTTATTATCCCTTTAGTTCTCTGAATCATCTTATTATTCTTCGTACCCAAATCAACCATCAATCTCGGAGTGGGTGCATGTGTTCTGACTTCAACTATTACTAATTTCTAGTTTTGATTAATCCCCATACCAACCTTATTATTTGGATTTGACTATTGATTCTGTTCTACTGGGAAACTATTCACCACATTCATATTTTTTGTTGCCCGTGTTATCTGTTTTCCTAACATTGTTATGTGAGTCAACAATTTTTCTTTATTCTTAACACTTTGTCATAGACTGATGACTTCCTCTTCAAGTTCTTCCATACTTTTGATTTGATATTTTTTAGTTTCATTCAAACTATCGATCTCTCTTTTCTGTTATTCAATTTTGAGTTTGTACTCAACCAAATTTTTTGAGATTTTTGGTGTTTAAGACTTCAGTTTTTCAATTTCTTCATTCATATCACACTTCTCTTCTTCTAGCTACTATATATAGAGTTGGGAATCATGAACCACATTGTTAGCTTTAGTTGTTTTGTCTCTCTAAACACATATCTCTTCAATATCAGCTTCTAATTTATCCTGAAGGTCAAATCTTCCTTCAAATTCTCCTTCTTCATTGTCACTTTCTTCTTTTATTATGGAATTTTCAACAACCACCACCAAAGTATCTACCTCATGATCCTTGTAATCCTCTAAATATTTTGCCTCATATTTTTTTTGAACTTTCATCTTCTTTTGAAAGAAGATTATTCTTTTTGAAGAAATTTCTCTTATCACTTATCCTACCTTTCATATTAGATGAATACTTATTTTGGGGAATTTCATCACATTCTTCATCATCATATTTAAACTTCTTAGGAAACTTTACTGCAAAATGTCTAATATTTCCACATCAGAAGCATTCAAGTGGAATTTTACCTTTGAAATCTCCTCTTTCTCTTTGTATATTTGAAGAGATGAATGACATGAAATCATCCAAATTATATTACTCCCAACCATCTTCAATAGAGAACTTCTTCATGGCCTTGAATTCCACTTCTTTGGACTTACCCCTTTCCACAACGTCATTATCATCATTTCCCATTTCATATGAAACAAGGTTACTATGAAATTTATCCAATGTCAGCTCCTATGGATCTTTATCTTCCAATAATAAAACTTTTGGATTAAACTGAGGTGGAAGTTTCCTCAAGATACTCTTCACAATCTTCAGGGTGGAGTGTTGGCACAACTTCACCAAGCGACGAAGCTCTGGTAAAGTACCATGATGCCAACCACTTGGAGGATGAGATTGGTTTCAACGAGCAGTGATGAGTGCCATCGAATCATGAACTGACGACAACGATGAAGGATGTTTCATCGTTCGTCGTCGGTGAACATATCTTCTAGGTAGGGGGATTGTTTAAAATTTATCTTTGATGTTTTACCTTGCTTCTGCTTGCTATCACATTAATGCGGAGGTAGCAGGACCAATGAATAAGTCCTGGACCCTCCGCCGCTTCGCTCAAGCTCCGTTCTTCAAGGAAGGTTTCCTTAGATTGATAACAATGTGAAATAGCGGGTCACGCTATGAGGATGGCAGCGCAGGAGAGCTATAGGCGTAGACGACACCAATAACGGACCACCAGAGCACGTCCAGTGGCCCGTGGAAGAAACCACCGACACGCCATGTCGGCGGTGGATGGAGGAGACCCGCGGAAACTGGTTGCGGGCGGTGGAAGGCAGCACGCGATGGTGTGCCATGGTGGCCAAAGGTGGCCGGCCCAAGCCGGCTGTGCAGGACAAGGGCGACGCCCACAGGCGCCGCCGACAACACGAAGCAACCGCAACCAGTAGGCCGCGGCAGAAGGGGGCGATGCAGAGTAGCCGTGGCAGGAAGGTGTGGCGCGGCCCTGTGCCACGCCGCATTGGTGGACCAAACCAGACACGGGCCGGCCAAGCGGGCCAGACCCGCCCAACGGACCGGACCCGCAGCCCAGCGGGCCAACCGTGGCCCGGGCCCATGAACTGAACCGGGCCGACCCTTAACAGGTCAGACTCAGGTAGGGTTAGGTAGACCCCATGACTCATTGTGTCAGGCCGGTATGACCAAGTCGGACTGGGCCCAGACCTAACCAGTCCCTAAATAAAGAAACACCTGAAACTAATGAACCAAGTGTCCGTTCAACACACCTTCAGTGGTGTTGGGATCCCTTTTTGGAAGCATTCCCTTTTACATATTCTGGTGGGACCAACCATGATGGGTCGGACCGAGGTGTGATCACCCCCGTATCACAGAAAGGGATGTAATTAACAGACTGGGTGTTCGAACGATGTGTCGTCTATGACACAAGGACCGTTGTGACAATGTGGTACTTTAGAGATAATCTAAGGGAGTTTTGAAGGAGTTTGACGTGTGACCTGGGTTGGATTATACCTGAATCCATTCAATCCCTTTTTACAAAAGTGCTCATATCTCATAGACCGGGCGTCCGAACGACGTGTCGTCTGTCACGTTGAGACCCCTATAATGGGGTGGTCCCTTGGGTATGCTTTTTTTGGGAATTAGTACCAGTTGAAATATGAATGATGGATTGAGGAGCGGTTCTCCCAGAATCAAGCATGATATGAGTGGGAATCCAGTGTCTGGCTGTGACATGAAGAAGAAGAACGACCAATGTGAATCAGCAACATAGCGACTCTGTGCGGATCAGCAACATAGAGACTCTATGCGGATCAGAAACATAGAGACCCTATGTAGATTAGCATCATAGTGAACCTGTTTAAATCATCATTCTAGAAAACCTGTGTGGATCAACATCTAGTTACCCTATGTGGATCAGTAGTAGTGTGACCCGACGAGGACCCACCTTACAGTGGCCCGTCGTGGAACAACGACTTACGTCCAAGAGTGGATTGATAATAGAACAGCTTATTTTGGATTAGTATTGGAACTTATAAATGGAATAAGATGATATATCTTAATACTAATCATCTATATTCCTAATCTCTGAGTTGTATACCTGGTGTGAACTGACTATTGCTTCATGCTTTGTGATTGAGGTCTTGCTTTGTGGTTTTTACTTTGTGGAAATCTAAGATACCTTCAGGGGTCTTGAGGTCCCTACTGAGTATTGTTATACTCACCCCTACATAGGCTTCACCTGCACCTTGTTGTGTCTTGTGAAGATGACGAGAAGCTGGGATGAGACTTGAGGGAGCCAGGACCCGGCAGTACACAGAGGAGAAGGGATGACGTGGAGTGTTGTGGAGATGATCTGTTCCTAACCTGCAGGTATGATCCTTAGTGGACAATCCAGGAGCTGTTTTCTCTTTTGAGTTGTACTTGTACTTTTTAGTGGGGCTTGTAGTCCAGCCCCTATAATTTCAGTACACGTTTTACTATAGCAGTTTACTTCGTGGTTGATTCTTGTTGTGTTTTTGGTTTGTGTGTTTGTATAGGTTTAAAGAAAATTCCTTCCCATTATATGGATATGCCTTTTTGGTGCTAGTCACCAAACCTTGGCCTATAGAAGGTGGGCATGGGGTAGTCACGACATGAGCCTCGGGGGACGGGTCGTGACAACAAGGGGTCAGTAGAAATGAGAAAACCCACATACCTCAAGGAAGAACACCCACTGTACCACGACCAATAAAGGAATGGCCTCCAAAATTAGATCACATAATAGATATTAAAATAGGATAAGAGAAAAAACCAATTTAGACCAAAAGATCTGATAACAAAACACAAGGGTGCTATCATGATCAAATAAAATGAATATGCGGAAAGTTCACTTACCCGGAGAGACACACCACAACTGCAATGAAGATCAAATGGAGATCAGATTATTATAGAAGGAACGATGTCTCCAAAAACCATAAGATAAGAATTATAGGTCAAGAGAAAAGGAATAATGGAAGCTGAATGGTCACCCAAAACTCAGAAGGTGTCCTAAAACTTTCCTTATTTGGGAATTAAATGATGTGTAACTCCTTTACATTTTATGAGATCCATGGTGTTTAAGTACACTAAGAAATCCATCTCCTCAGATTAAAAATCAATTATTTAAAACATTCACAATGTGAAAAAGCTCTTCATGTTGTATAACCTTTCACAACATGAAGTCTTTCACTACTTGAATCCATTAACTCTTACATGACGTGTAACCCAATTACACAATGTGAAATCCTTATGCAACCTATAGAAAAATATGGTTAAAGCTAAAAGTCTACTAAATCTATGACTTCACCATTATAGGTATCCTTCAAATTCCTTCTCAACCCTATACAGATAATGAGAAAAAGGAAAACCACGATGAGGATAAAGACGTACCCGGTATATCAGTAACAGGATGTTACAAACTCCCTACTATAAAGACTTTTCGTCCCTAGGAAGTCATGTGGAAGATATAATCCATGGAAAAAGACAAGGCCATTTCTCCCTCATCAATGAATTGTGTTCCCAAGTATCATGAGAATCTGATCCGTATTTCCACAATAATATGACTAATGAAATTTACTTCCCACACAATACTTTCACTTGAGTGTCAAGGATCTCAATTAGTTTCTCTAAAACAGAAACATCTGGCTCGAAATCAATTTCTTCCCAACTCAAAACATGAGAATGATCAGGATAATACTTATTAAGCTGAGATATGTGGAAAAATCATGAATACATATCAACTCAACTAGAAATGTTAATCGATAAAAAACCTTCTTGAGCTTCTTGGTGACCTCAAATAGTCCAAAATATCTCAAAGCCAACTTTCCCTATTTTCCAAAATGATGGTGACCCAATCGAGGAGAAAATTTCAAGAAAACACATTCACTAATGGAAAACTCCATAGGATGAAACCACTAATCTAGATATGATTTCTTTCAACTCTGTACTGTAACAAGATATTAATGTACCTCTTGAATCTTTGCGAACATCTCCTGGACCAAACATGGTCCAACTAAATATACTTCAACCACCTCCTCCCAACAAAGAGGTGATATTCATGGGTAACCATACAATTCCTTGAAGGAATCCATTCTTATCAATGAGTTATAACTATTATTGTAAAAAAACTAAACTAGTCCCAGATGGTTATCCCATGATCCACTGAAATCTAAGACACAATCACGAAGCATATACTCCAGGATCTGAATCACACGTTCCATCTAACCATGTGTCTGTGGATGGTAAGTTGTGATCAAATTGACTTGGGTTTCCATTTCCACTTGGAGAATCCTCCAGAAACTTGAGGTAAAACTTGGATCCCTATTTGAAAAAAAAACTGAAGTACTTTCATGTAACATCACAATATACTACACATATAGCTTACCCATATCTTCAACCTTAGTGGTACCCTTGATCAGAATTAAATGAGTATACTTTGTCATCCGATCAACAACCACCCAAATAACATCCCTCCATCAGGGAGTCCATGGTAATCCAACAAAAAAAATCCACAGATACCTTATCCCATTTCTAGATCATCATCAGAAGAGGTTGAAGAAAACCAGAAGGTTTCAATTGCTTTTCCTTTATCTATTGGTAGGTGTAATAGTAAGACACATAATCTGCAATTTCACTCTTCATACCCGACCACCAGAATAATCATCTCATGTTATAATACATCTTCATAGTTCTTAGATGGATGAACCATGAAGAGATGTGAAAATAAAACAAGAATAAAATCCTAACAGATGTTGGGATGACAAACCACTCCCCAAAGTGGATTATACCATCTAAAGAGAGAGACCAACTTGAGATGGTCTCCCCACTATAGAGACTATCTCAAACTTTACTAAAATCAACATCCTGATGCTGAATCTGCAAAATAGACTCCATGAGAGATGATTATAACTAAACACTGGTAAGAAACATACTTGAACATCCTCTTGAGCATCTAAGTGAAACTAAGAAAAAATAACCATAAGGTTCCACTCCTACTTTAATTATAGAACAACCTACAATGGTACTTTCCTGCTAAGAGAATCTGCAATGACATTCCCCTTCCCCGGGGTGTAGGTGAGATCAAATTAAAACATCTGAAGGTATTCTACCCATATTCTCTATTTGATATTCAAGTATTTTTGAGAAAAGATATAACTCAAACTCTTACAATAAGAGAAGAATATAAACCTCTTCCCAAAAAGATAGTTCTACCAACATTTAAGTGCATGCATAACTATAGAAATATCTAAATCCTGAGTGAGGTAATTTTTATCATGTGGTCAGAGATGACGAGAACTGTAAGATACCATATGGTCATCCTACATAAGCATGCATCCCAAACCAACACTAGAAGCATTAAGAAATACCATGCACCCCTTACTGGGTCCAGGTAAGATCAGAATATGAGATGATGCTATAATTTATTTTAGTTTATCAAAAGAAGATTGACATTTCTCATCCCAAGTGAATTTTAACTCCTTCCTAGTAAGAGAAGTCAAAGGTGACGCCATCTTAGAGAAATCCTTAAAAAACCATCAGTAGTATCCAACAAGACCAAGGAAGCTCTATATCTCAAAGACATTCTGTGGTTCCTTCCATGAAAAAACAAAACTTCTCTAGATCAACTGATAAGCCATGTTTATAAATTTTGTGCCCTAATAAATTAACTTCTTAAATCCAAAAACAACATTTTGAAAGTTTTTTGTACAAACGACGACTTATCATAATTTATAAAACCAAAATTAGATGGTGTTCATGCTCATGCTCAAATTTTGAATAAACCAGGATATCATCCATGAACATTACCAAAAAATTTTCAAGATATTGATGGAATATACAATTCATCAAATCCATAAAAACTATAAGAGAATTAGTCAGACCAAAATGAATCACAATATATTTTTAATTTATGTACCTGCTATTGAAATTTTTCTTCAGTACATTAGACTCCTAAACTCTCAGCTGATGATAACCTGATTGACGATCAATCTTTTAGAACCACTTTTCACCCTTTAACTGATTAACCAAATCATCCACATGAGCAAAATGATATTTTTTCTTAACTATTAATTGGTTCAACTTCTGATAGTCCACACACAACCGAAGTGAACCATCTAATTTCTTATAAATGAGAACAGGGGATACCCAAGGTGAAACACAAGGGTGAACAAAAACTTTTTCTAATAGGTCATCCAACTTAATCTTTGTCTCTTTTTACTCTACTGGTTCCATATTATAAGAAGGTATGGATATCATCTGTGTACCCGGAATCAGGTAAATTTTAAAATGTACCTCCCTCTATAGAAGAATACTAGAGAAGTCATCTAGGAAAACATCTGGAAAGTCTTGAACAATAATAGAAAGGTAAAAAATAGGAGAAAAAATCATTGGGATCAAATGAAAAAGCAGACAACAAACTCACGAGCTCTGGGAAGAAAGGCCCTGAATGTCCTAATATTGGGTCCCACTCCCCTTGCAACACATGATATCTCCCATCAGTAGTAATAAATGAGACACGCCAATGATAAAAATAAAACTAAGCTCGATGAGTGACAATAAAATTCATACCAATGACGGCGTCAAACAGATCCAAATCAAGAATGAGAAAATTCTAGACCAAATTTGTATTAGTAACCATTAACAAATAAGGAAACTGAAACCCCTAATCTCTTCTATTTCCAAGAGGTTTATCTAACTCTATTATAAAGAAAATAAGATTCATTGGAAGTTTAAGCATATAAAAAACATACATATATAAATTAGTGGGAGGCACCATTATCAAATAAAGAAATTTCTACTGAAGATGCAATAAGGATAGTACCTCTCACTGTTACTGGACCTACATCAATTTCTACTAGACACTCATCTACTATGTGAAAGTGATTCACTCCTGAGGCCTATGGCCGGATCCCTGTATTCTTTGAAGGTTCTAACTGCACCACAATAGACTTTGGAGTCGACGAACCCTGACCATAATGAGGCATAGTCATAACTTGATATAAGTTTTGTATATGAACAATACATCCACAAATGTTGTATGTCTTCATAGGAATAGGACAAAAAATTATGGTGTGTCCGACCTTGACACACTGATAGCAAGTCAAAGGCACACTGCTAGCTATAGCAGGTGGTGTAGTGGAGGCTCACTACTAAGACCCACCACCACCACTTCTACGATGATCCTTCTATTTACTCTTATTCCTATAAAAGCCACTGAATCTGCCACTAGATGGAAGATAAGATTTGGGTAAATCAACCTTACCTGCCATATCCATCTCTACCATCATAGCCATGTCTACTGTCTCCGCATAGGTATAAATTTTCAACATAAATACCTACAATATGGTATTTGGTTACAAACCCTGTAGGTATTTCTGAGCCTTCAACTAGTCATAATTCACCACATAGAGAGTAAATTAGAAAAGCTCAATAAATTAATTGGTGTATACTGACACCGAACACTCTCCTTTCTATAAAGACAGGAACTCTAGAGACTTTTCCAGCATCAGTGACTCTGGAAAAAATTGCTGGAAGAACAAGGTTTTGAAACCCTTCCAATCTAGGTCTACGTGTCTATCTTCATGGACTATAGAATCCCATCATCATTTTCCAAAACCCTCAAAACTAAATGCTGAAAAATTTACCCTGATATTCTAAGGTGTCTCTAGGAAGTTGAATATTTTATTAATCCTATCTAGCCAATAATATTCCTCTTTAGGTTCATTTTTTCCTTTAATGGATGGTGGATTCTCGCACAAGAATTCCCACGATTGATCTCTCCCTCCTCCAGATCCTGGATGTACCTCAACAACCATGTTTATAACTAGTGGTGTATCTTGATCAACAACATGAACTTCCCGTATGCTAGTCTTGATGAGATTCTGATCCACTGGTAGATTTCCTTTTGGTGCATCAGCTACACCTTCCCGAGGAACTCATGGAAGATGTCTCTAAGGTATACTACTACACACCGAAACAAAAATAACAATTAGACAAAAGAGTAAATATAAACTTAAACTATTAAACCCATAAGTAGAAACTAATATTTTAAACAAAAACCAACACTAGAGACACATATCCCAACTTCCTATGGTATCTTGAGTCTCTTCACAATAAGAGATAGCCAAACACTTATCGCAACATACCACTCAAGTCCCGACAATACTATCTTCAGTATAATAGACATACCAAGATAAGGAATATTTAGGAAAGACCCCCTTTGATACCAAATTATGACAAAATAACCTGGGTTTCCCTCAAACCTGATACCCTACCTGATCCATCACATGCCCAAAGGGTGTTCTAGATCCCCATGGGTTAAGGACAAGAACCTGGGCATCAAATGAAAAACCACAGGGAATGATTTTGCTCAACATGAAAAAAACACATGGCATATATATATACAAAAAGCATGAAGAAACAGTGAAAATCCAACAGATATATTCCATAACTGTAAGAAAGAAAGCGAAAACAAATGACTGTAAAAGTATCCAAAACTCCAAGAGACAATACCAACTTTAAAGGGACAAAATCAAACAACTAATCCATGTGATGGTGTGGAAAACATCCCACCATATCACCATAATCTACCCAACTTAGCTAACAAGAAACCTCACCGTGTCACTGTGAAATCTTTCCTTTCCCTGCATTGAAAGACATACAAAGGTCTACGTACCACCGAAGAGGTTCGCATGGTGTGAGATAAGAGGCTCAATAGGATCCCACCTAGGTGTTCTATAAAAAGTCTTTATATAAAAATTAATTTATGCTCATTTTAAATAAAACATTCCATGATAATCAGTAAAGTATTTTTATAGAAAACATTGTAAAAATTTCCCTTTTTATATCAATTCTAAAATAAAAGCAGGTATATCAATTTCAAAGAACATTTTTCTATATCATCTTTCAAAATAATCAACATAAATATCAAGTCTAAAATAGTAAAAATCCAAGAAATAAAAAAACAACAATAGAAGCACATGCATCACAATACAAAGGAATATAATAGGTCATACATCAGACTACTCATACCCAAAATCAATGAAACAGTGCATTTCAATACCTAAATCCAATGATCTACACTCCAGAACCAAGGATAAACCCTGTAAAATGAAACCCCAATATCATATACATACCTAGAGCCAATAATATACACTCTAGGGAAAGATGAATACCCCATAAAGTGAACCCCCCATAATAGATGATAGCCTCAAGCTAAACCTTCCACCTAGTACCCAAGGTAACCCATGCCTTCATTTTCACAATCATTTCAATGTTTCGAAAATCATTTCAAAACCATTTCAAAACCATTTCAAGAAACTATTTTCAATGCTTTGAAAATACCCTTTTTCTTTCCATTTATCTACAATCAGGGAAAAACCATTTTTCTTTAAAAACTATTTTCAACACACACAAATCAATCATGCCAAATTCCTTATATAAATTAGTTTGTAAATCAGGAATAATAAGGTTCATCAATATAGGCTAGAGACAGAACCACCTACCTTAAAACTCAGGTTGTACATGCGCGTAATGGGTTCCACCAACAATGAAAACCTAACAATGTATAAGAAGTCCCTAGAATCAAATCCATATCACAAGATTGATCCAATTTAGAAAACAAGGGGTCGACAGAAAGGAGGAAACCCACATACCTCAAGGATGAACACCCGTTTTACCATGACCAACAAAGAAATGGCCTCCAGAAATAAGATCACACAATGGATCTTGAAAGAAGACTATAGAAAACACAAACTTAGACCAACAAATATGATAATGAAAACCAAGGGTGCTACCAGGATCAAAGATAATGAAGAAGTGTAAGTATCACTTACCTGGAGAGACGCACCACAACCGCAACGAAGATCGAATGATGACCAGATCATTCTAGAAGGAATGATGTCTCCAAAAATTTCCTAAGGGGAAGTATGGGTCAAGAGAAAAGGAAAATTGGAAGCTGAATGGTCACCCAAAACCTAAAAGATTCCCTAAAACTTTCTTGTTTAGTTAATTATACGATGTGTAACTCCTTTACACATTGTGAGATCCATAATGTTTAAGTACACCGAGAAATCCATCATCTTGGATTAAAAATCCATTTTTTAAAACATTCATGATGTGAAACATCTCTTCACATCATGCAACCTTTCAAAGTGTGAAGTATTTCATGAATTTCATCCAGTAACTCTTACACGACGTGTAACCTAGTTACACGATGTGAAATCCTCCTATAACCCATAGAAAAATATATTTAAAGCTAAGAGTTAAATAAATCTATGACTTCACCATTATAGGTATCCTCCCAATTCATTCTCATCCATATATAGATAATGAGAAAAGGAAAATCATGACAAGGTTAAATACATACCTAATAGATCAGTAACGGGATGTTACACAAGGGGATATTACCTACACAACCCATTAGATAAAAAGGTAATAGTGGAAAGACACACCATATTACTTGAGATGGAAAACATATCTAAAAAATATAGAGGGAGTGAGATAGACTTTGTTGGAGTACATTATCAAGGTACACAAGAGTTGGAAGATGAACTGATTCCACAAATCCCCATGGAATAAGAATTTTCAGAGACATAAGTACTATGTTGGAGTATAAGAGAGGGTAGAGAACCTAAAAGATATGATTTTATAGTTACCAAGGATGGTGACTCATTATTAGTTAATAATAATGATCCTGTAACCTACAAGGAAGTAGTAAGTGGTGAAAATGTTCCCAAATATAAAGAAGCTATGAATTACTAAATGGATTCCATTTATGAAAAACAAGTTTGGATTTTTGTAGATCATCTTGTGGATGTAAATATCATTGGTTGTAAATGGGTATACAAGAAGAAACTAGACATGGATGGATAATTTAGTACTTATAAGAAATTTTTGGTTGCAAAAGTTTTCAAAATCATCAAGGTATAGACTATGAGGAAACATTTTCACCAGTTTCCATATAGAAATACATCAAAATTATACTTTCCATTATGGCTTACCATGATTACGAGATTTAGAAAATGGTTCTAAAAAATAATCTTATTTAATGGGAACCTTCAAGAATATTTTCATATGACACAACCTAAAGGGTTTGTGACTCCAAAGGATGCCAACAAGATATGAAAATTGCAAAGATCCTTTTATGTATTAAAATAATCATCAAGGTTATAAGGAACTGGCCTTAAAATTTACATAATATTGATTTTTGTCAATAGTTTACTTTTTTCACTTTAAGGATCATTTCTGGTTTAGAGTTTTATAAAATTAGGTCATAAATCATACATTACAAAACCATATAATACAAAGTGGACACCTTTGATTAGTATCCATTTTTCCCAAAATATAAAACATTTAAAATAAATCACGATTCCTTTTCATGGAAAAATATTCAGGAATTTCAAAATGACTTATTCCTTTCCCTTACCCACCCTTAAAACCTATGAAAAACATTTTTAAACTTAGGATGAGTACAAAAATATTAGTAAGGTATATAAAAAGAAACAAAACCATTAGTCCAGTGAAAAAATTAAACCTCATATAATGCTTACCTTTACCTTCAATTATCTTTGAGTGTAAAAAAATTTCACATGAAAAGAACACACATGTTTTACTCAAAGAAATCCTATAAAACCCATAGTAAGATAAAACCCTTTTTGGTATATTAGAGAATCATATTCATAAAACCCCTTCAAAACCCCTTTAATCAGAATAACCATACATATGACTTCAAATTTGATCATTACCCAATGCATTGGAGAGAAATAATGGGGCTCACCCTTCATATAAGCTATATCAAGATCACCCAATTATCATGAGATATAATGGGGACCAACCCTTCTTATAATCTATATAGGGCTCACCTGTGATCTTTAATGGGGATCAACCCTTCATATAAGCTGTATCGGCTTACTCGGTGCTATCTAGGGTTCCCCATTGTATAAGATGTAATGGGATCACTCAATGCTATCTAGGATACCCCATTGTATAATTTTCATGTAAAATCCTGAGTATTTAAAAGGAAACACTATGTTTGATAGCATACATGATATTCCACATCGAGCTTAAGTGAACAACTAAATATTATTTAAATGTTACTGTTAAAACCTAGATATTAAAATGATGAGAATAAATAGTATTAAATGAATTATGAAAATATGGTCTAAACACACACACACACACATAAAATTAATTATTTTTTGAACAATTAATTATAAATTAATTTAAAACCATTTTTAAAATAAATGGTATTTTTTTCTGAAAAACTATTTAAATACAAATAAGTGCGTTTATAAAATAATAAAACCAATATTTTTTTATACTATTAATGAAAAATATATATACATATAATATAACCAATTTAATTTTTAAAATTCATCTTATATGTTTTATAGACATTATATAAGAACAAATTAAATTTTACAGATTAAAGGAGTATTTTTCTAAAAAGGCAGTTTTACTGCCTTTTGATAGAGAACATATTTTAAATATAGTTTTTAAAAATATTATAAATTATATTTGAAAAAATAAACTTCTTATTTTAAAGTATAGTATAAAAATATATATTTTTAAAATTTTTGGTGTTTTTCTGATAAGTTTCATATTTTGATGAATAGTGAAAAAATACTACATTTTAATTGAAAACCGTTTTTTCAACATATTTATTTATAGTGTATAATTATATTTTGAATTATTTTAAAGTATAATTAGATAAAATTTTTATTATTTAATATAATTTATTTCATTGTGATCAATTTTATGTTGAAATTGGATATAAAAACTTTGTGAATGTTTTTACTTAAAAAACTCATTTTCCTATTCTGTCAATAGGATTAATTTTTAATTAATTTTAGCTACTTATGTGTTTTTAAAATTTGAAAAATTTTATTCCATATTTGGAATTATAATTTTCAAATTTAATAAATAGGCCCATTTTATTTTTTTTACATTATGACTAGTAACTTTAGTAATTATTTTTATTAAAAAGGTTAATTGTAAATCATGTAATTAAAGGTAAAAATAATATTATAAAATATTATAAAATTACACTAACACTTGTAAAAATTCTATTTGATGTGTTACTTTCGACAAGAATCATCCTTGGGATGATTTCTTAAGCTCTTGGATCCACTTGGATGACTTTAGGAAATTTATAATATTATATTCAAAGGAAAGTCAAATTTGTCATTCTTTTATTTTTAACAAGAGAAATATATTTAATATGACATTATATAAGGGATATGTTTGAATATAAATATTTTTTTGAAATATAAAATGTTTTTATACATCATAATAATTTATTTATAATTTTTAGTAAAGAAATAATTAAATTAAATAGTGACACAATGATGATGCAATGATTTTTTAATTAATGGAAGAATCAAATAAATGATATTAATAATATTAAAATAAATATAATTTTAAATAATTTATGTCATAAACGAATTTAATGGATTATTTTTAAATTCTAGGGATCATTTAATATAGTTTTTTCAAAGATATAAAGTTTTTATGATATTTTTTAAAAGTAAAATAATGAATAGTTTCAAAATTGACATTAATGATATTTTAAAATAAATAATATTTTATGAAATGATATAAAATTTATAAAAATATAAGATTATTGAAAATAATTAGGATATATACTAATATGTCAGAAATTACTCATTTATTTCTCTTTTAGAATTTTATGGTAATTATATTAACCCTTAAAGTGTAAATTACATGATAACACGGTAAAAGTTAAAAGGGTAAAATAAGGGTTAAAACAAAAAGATAAAGATTAAAAAATTAACCAAAACCTATATAATTTTAATTTGATGAATGTATTTAGACACATACTCATCTTATATTATAAATAACTCAATTTTTATCCTTTTGGAATATAACATTAATTTATATTAATTTAATACTTTGAACAATTCCAAGAGTGCCCCTCCCATATCTTATAAAAGGGAACTACTTATTATCATTTCTTCACACTTAAAAACCAATTTGGTTCATCAAATATCTAACTAAAACACTTCATATAATCCCTACACACATTATAGAGGCCTTATTTTAGGTAGAACACCCTCCTTAGAGGTGTTAAGGTGATAATCAAAGCAAATCGCCTAAAGAAGAGGTATCATTTTTAATTAAGTGTTTCTATTTTGTTTATTATTAAACTTACATAAAATCTTCTACAACCATTATTAAATAATAAATCCAGTATCAAAAAAATATTGAGATTTTATTATGTTAATATCATCAACAAAATTCATTTACACTTCCATCAAATGGGAAAAGAATTAATCGTTTGTGCGTACGTGTGAACTATCACCTCCACGAACCGATATAATTTTTTCCCCATAACAATCTCTCAATACTAGTTATAATGATGAAATTAATATTTATATATGATATTAATGAAATATTTATCATTATAATATAATAATATATCAATTAAGTTCTTACTTTTCATGAATATAAAAAATGATAACTTAATTCGTGCGTATGTATGAACCATCACCTCCAAAAAGCGATGTGATTCATTTTTAATCACCACATCACATGAATAATATATATAAGTATATTTAAATTATTAATATTATATTAATTATATTATTATTATTATGTAAATATAAAATAATACATACCATTTTCCATAATGATCATTGAAAAATGGGAACGTTACTCATGCTTACGTACGACTTACCATCTCCATGAATGTAACATAGCTAATCTTTCATATACATATGTAATGTATGGATTTAAAATTGTAATTAATATATAAAATTGATCATTATTTCATGAATATTATTCTGTATATGATGTACTAATGACCCCTTTGACTATTGACATCTTACAAATGTCATTTTGGACTCATGTACCGAATATCGACAAAACATTCGACATGAACTTAAATAATTAAGTAATATTTATGACATGATAATAAGTGATATAAAATAAATAATAAACTTGAATTTTTTTCCAAGAAATTAAAAAATTAACATAAGTTTATTATTTAGGAATATAAAGAACATATGTGATGAATCAGACTCATGGTAAGGGATTTCGTCTCAATCTCCTCTCATTGAGGAATTTCTTGATGATATGCACATTTATTCTTTTATAAGATGTATATAAATCCCCTTTGACATTTCATACCCATATATTATCTATTATCATGTTATTTAATGTTTTGTTAAATGTTCCACTTTCATGTGTCTTATTATTTAAATGTTCAAAGTGGTATGGAATGCTTTGAATGTTTAAATATTTAATTGTAAAATCTTTTTCTCCATGTCAATATTCTTGATATTATTTTAAATATTTATTATATGGATATAAAATAATTTTAAATAAATTTTATTTATATTTTTAATTTAAATAAATGGTTTTCAAAAGGAATATTTTTTCATGTTTATATTGATTATTTTGAAAAATGTCAAAAAGAATGTTCTTTTTAACATATATGGTGACAAAAACTTGTCCACCATCATAACCATTATTAACTATGTTGATTCCTATAAAAGAATTCATATTTTTAAAATAAAAAAATATCACACTTTTCCTTTTATAGGTATTTTTTTATTGAAAATAGTTTTGAAAATGGACTGATTATTTCTATATCTTGAAATGATTTCCCGTGAATGTAAATGAATTTTTATGAGTGAAATTTTGAAAATTTCATTCGTTTATATGTTATGATTATATCGTGGTACTTGAAAATTTTATGGGTGGTTACGTGGTCAACCTAGGACGGGTGGTTTCATGATAAAAAAAGGATGAGTGGTTATGTTATAACCTATAATGCATTGGGTATGGAAGTCAGTCGTATGACTATTCCATTTGTAAGAGTGGCATGTATGGAAACCGACCACATGGTTATTCCATTTATAAGAGTGAAAAGTATATTTATTTCCCAAGGTAGATTTATATAATTTATATTATTCCTATGGGTTTTATGGTAATATTGTGATGAAAAATTTTATGAAATGAGCTTATTTTCAAAGGAAAGTATTTACTACTTATTAAGGGTGAAAAGTATTACATTATGACAAAGATTTCATGGGTCTTAATGTTTATCAATGGACTAATGATTTCCTTATTTTTATTTTCATTACTGAGATTTTTATTCTCATACCACATTATTTAATGTTGGTCACAAGACTTAATGATGAGGGTATTTGGATATGTCATGTTGAATTTCATGAAGAGTTTTCATAAAAGTGATCACAATTTATTTTAAATGTTTTAGATTATGGAAAAAATAGATATTGTTTGGAAGTGTCCACTTTTTATTATTATTATTTTTTTATGTATAAGTTATGGAATAATTATATAAATCTATAAACATGAAAATATCCTCAATCTAAAGGAAAGTAAAATTCTTGACTTAACTCAAGGTTATGTAATGTTTAAGGCCATATTTTTTATTGTTGGTATCAAAGGAAAGGTTTAGACCACTTTAGGGATTATGAATTTTGGTTAAACATGGGTTAAATTTCTATGTATATTATTTTAGTTAAGTAATTGTTATATAACCTTTTATATTAAAGAAAGTAAGTTACAAATGGTAGGAGGAGGATCTAAAACAACATTCATATCCCTTACTGATGACTTGGTTGCAATAATTATTACAAAGTTATGTCTTGATGATTCTGAACCTTTTTCTAACATACAAATATCTTTAAAATATTTGTATGAAATATCAAAAACCTCCTCTATACCTCAATACCACCATGGTTCATGTGTTGTTTTAATCAAATCCTATTTCCCCAATATTTTCATATGTTGAAAAAAGGTAAATATTATCAAGGAATTTTTAGATATTTTACCTTATTATAAGATGTTGAATCATATTATGATTTTGATAAATCTTCCAAAGGATAACATTGAACATACTATTTATATTTGGTTTTAACTTATAGTCTTTGAGCACATACTTAAATTATTTTAAAAGGAACCCTGATTGAAAGTTTAAAATCAAAATCAGTTTGAATGTTTTATAAAAATCAAGTTTTATTATATGTTTTGAAATTATATGTTATACAAAAAATAATTTCTAAAACTATTTCTATGCATACACCCATACGACCAAAGTTGTACAAGGTGTATTTGGAAAAAGGAATCAAGGTAAATTGAAGAAGCTCTAAAGCATTTTTTTCAATGCATGAACCTTCTATTTACGTGAACAAAATGATGATGAAACCAAGTGGACACCATGATCAAGGTAAAATGTTCTTTCATCTTGGAATAGTTTTATTAAATCATAAATATATGAGACGTCAAATTTAAAGATATATAAAGACTTCATGAATTAATAAGTTGAGGTAATTATGGGTTGGGATACAAATGAGAGGTATAAGATAACCATTAATGTTAAAACATTATATTAATGGATGAAACTCTACTTTTCAAGTAAGTATGTATCCTTACATTCTTAGTACAAGTAGTAAAATAATTCCTCAACTCTAGGAAAAGTATTTTTAATGGAAAAAATTATTTGTTTACTTTTATTTGTAAGTAATCAATGACCTTTTAACCCATCATGGATTTACAATTTTGTGATTGTTAACTTTCTCCTGAACATGTTCTCTACCACTCTATATCAGAACATGATATTTTTTTCTCTTCTATGTACATGTTTTTCTATATTGAAATATAATACGTGTTATCTTAGGTGACCTTTTTTTACTTCCCTTTATTTATTTTAAAGTGTAGATTTCATTAATCTTTTTTATGATGTGGGATTTCAACAAAGGTATTTTGAAAAGTCAAAAACCTAGTTTTTTAACCTGAGTTTGAATTGCAAGGATATAATTTATTAGGGAGAGGATGTAACATCCTAAATTTTTAAAAGGAAACACTATGTTCAATAGCGTACATGATACACCACATCAAGTTTAAGCGAACTAAATATTATTTAAATGTTACTCTTAAAACCTAGCCATTAGAATGGTGGGAATGAAAAATATTAACTAAATTATGAAAATATGGTTTAAAAAAACACACAAACATATATATAAATAATGATTTGGTGAAAAAATATTTATAAATGAATGTAAAACCCTTTTTAAAATAAAAGGTAATATTTTTTTGAAAAACTATTTAAATGAAAATAAGTATGTTTATAAAATAATAAAATCACTTTTTTTATTCTATTAATTAAATATATATATATATATAATATAATAAATTTAATTTTTGAAATTAAAATTATATTTTTTATATACATGATACAAGAATAAATTCAATTTTATGGATAAAAGAAGTATTTTTCTAAAAAGGTAGTTTTACCATATTTTGATGACACACCAATTTTAAATCTAATTTTTGACATTTTTATAAATTATATTTGAAAAATTAAACTTATTATTTTAAATAGGAGTATAAAAATTGACTTTGGTTGAATTTTTGGTATTTTTCTGATAAGTTTCATGTTTTGATGAATAGTGAAAAAATACTGTATTTTAATTGAAATCAACTTTTCCATAAAATTTATTTATAGTGTTAAATTATATATTTGAATTGTTTTAAAGTATAATTAGATCATATTTTTATAATTTAATCCAATTTAGGTCATTGTAATTAATTTCACATTGAAATTGGATATAAAAACTTTGTGAACTTTTGAATGTTTTTTCTTTAAAAACTCATTTCACATTCTGTCAATGAGATTAATTTTAAATTAATTTTAGCCAATTATATGTTTTGAATTTTGAAAAATTGATTCCATATTTGTAATAATAAGGTCCAAATTTAATAAATAGTTATACTTCATTTTTGTACAATATGAATAATAACTTTAGTAATTATTTTTATTACCATGGTTAGGGTAAATCGGGTAATTAAGTGAAAAAATAATATTATAAAATATTATAAAATTACCCTAAAACTTGTAAATATTTTATGTTATGAGATATTTTAGACCAAAATCATACTTGGGATGATTTTTTGAGCTCTTGGAGCCACTTGGAATACTTTAAGACTTTTATAATAATATATTCAAAGGAAAGTCAATTTTGTCATTCTTTTGTTTTTAATAAGATAAATATTTTTAATATTGGGTTATATAAGGGATATGTTTGACTATAAATAGTATTTTTTAAGTTTAAATGTTTATATACATCATAATAATTTATTTATAATTTTTTGGAAATAAATTATTAATTTAATGGGACACAATGATGATGTAGTGATTTTTTAATTAATGGAAGAATCAAATAAATGGTATTAATAATATTAAAATAAATATAATTTGAAACAATGGATGTCATGTGGAATTTTATGTACTATTTTAATATTTTATGGATTATTTAATATATTTTTTTCAAATATATCATGTTTTTACGATATTTTTAAAATGTTAAATAATGAATAGTGTCAAAATTGACATTAATGGTATTTTAAAATAAAAAATATTTTATTAAATGATATAAAATTTATAAAAATAGATTATTTAGATTAATAATTTTTATAAGTAATAAAATGTTATAAATGACTCATTTATTGGTATTTTGTCATTTTATAGTAATTATATTAACCCTAAAAGTGTAAATAACATGATAACACAGTAAGAGTTAAAAGGGTAAAATAAGGGTTAAAATAAAATGATAATGATTAAAAAAACAATATAAACCTATATAATTTTAATTGGATGAATTTAGTTTGACCCATAATCATCTTATATTCTAAATAAATCAATTTTGTCATTTTTTAATATTAAATTAAATTATATTAATTTAAAACTTTCAAGAATTCCAAGAGTGCCCCTCCCCTCTCTTATAAAAGGGAACTACTTATTATCATTTATTCACACTTCAAAACTATTTTTTTTCAGAAAAAATATACCTAAATCATTAAATATAATCCTTACACACATTCTAGAGGCATAATTTTAGGCATACCACCCTCCTTAGAGGTGTTAAGGTGCTAATCAAAGGAAATCTTCTGAAGAAGAGGTATTGTTTTTAATTAAGTGTTTCTATTTTATTTCTTCTTACAATTCCTTAAAATATTATTAAACCATGATGAAATTATAAATTAATTATACTCAATGTAATTAGATTTTATTATGTTAATATAATCACCAAAATAAATCTATAATTCTATCAAATGGGAAAATAATTAATCATTTGTGTGTACGTGTGAACTATCACCTCTATGAACCGATATAATTTGTTTTCCATAAACAACTTTCAATAATGATTATAATGACGAAATTAATGTTTATATATTATATAAATGACATATTTATCATTATAATATATTAATATATCAATTAAGTTCTTACTTTTTGTGCACATAAAAATGAAAACGTCTTTCGTGCGTACGTGTGATCTATCACCTGCACGAAGCGATGTGATTAATTTTTAATCACAAAATAAGATGAATAATATATAAAAGTATATTTAAATTATTAATATGATATTAATGATATTATTATCATTCATTAAAGATAAAATAATACACACATTCTTTCCATAATGATCATTGAAAAATGGAAACGTTAGTCATGCGCATATACGACTTACCATCTCCATGATTCTAACGTAGTTCATTTTTTATATAAATATGTAATGGATGGATTTAAAAGTTTTATTAATTTATAAAATTTATTATTATTTAATGAAAATTATTCTAGAGATGATGAAATAATGACCCCTTTGACTATTTACATCTTACCAAAGTCATTTTGGACTCATGTACCGAATATTAACAAAACATATGACATGAACTTAAATAATTATGTAATATTTATAACATGGTAATAAGTGATATAAAATAAATAATAAACTATAAAAAGGTTCCCAAGAAATTAAATATTTAACATAATTTTATTATATAGGAAGATAAATAACATACGTGATGAATCAGACTCAAGGTAAGGGATTTCATCTCAATATCCTTTCATTGAGGCATTTCTTGAGGATATACACCTTTATTATATTATAAGGAGTATATACAACCAATTTGACATTTCACATCCAAATGTTATCTATTATAATGTTATTTAATGTTTGGTTAAATTTTTCTTTTTCATGTGGCTTATGATTTAAATGTTCAAAGTGGTATGGGGTGCTTTGAATGTTTAAATATTTAATTGTAAAATATTTTTATCCTTGTCAATATTCTTGATATTATTTTATATATTTATTATATGGATATAAAATTATTTTAAAGTAAATTTTTTATATATTTTAAATTTATTTCAATGTTTTTCAAAAGGAATATTTTTCTATGTTTTATACTGAACATTTTGAAAAATGAAAAAAAAAACAATGTTCTTCTTTACGTATATGGAGAAAAAACTTATCTACCGCTATGACAATTATTTTTCATGTGGCTTAATCTATAAGAATTTATATTTCTAAAAGGAAAAAACCCATATTTTCCTTTTTTGGGTATTTTGTTATTGAAAATGGGTTTTTAAAATAGATTGATTATTTCAATATATTTAATTTATTTCTTGTGATTGTAAATGAAATTTTATGAGTGATATTCAGAAAATTAAAATCTTTTTTATGTTATGATTATATTATGTTACTTGGAAATTTGATGGGTGGTTATGTGATAAACTAAGGATGGGTGGTTCTATGATAAACCAAGGGAGGATGGTTATATTATAACCTCTAATACATTGGGTATGGAAGTCGATCATATGACTATTCCATTTATAAGAGTGACATGTATGGATGTCGACTGCATGATTATTCCATTTATAAGAGTGACAAGTATAATTATGCCCCAAGGTACCTTTTTGTATTTTCTATAATTTTTATGGGTTTTATGGTAATCTTGAGATTAAAAAAATATGAAATGATATTAATTTAAAAGGAAAGTATTTACTACTTATTAAGGGTGAAAAGTATTACTTTATGATAAAATTTTAATGGGTTTTAATATTTATCAATTTAATAAAGGTTTAATTATTTTTATATCCCAATCTGAGATTTTTATGCTCATCCCACTTTATTTAATATTGTTCACAGGACTTAGGGATGAGTAAGTATTTGGATACGTCATGTTGAATTTTGTGAAGAGTTTCATAAAAGTGATCATGATTTATTTTAAATGCTTTAGATTATGGAAAAAATGGATACTTTTCAAAAGTGTTCACTTTTTATTGTTATGGTTTTTTTATGTATGAGTTATGGCTTAATTCTCTAAATCTCTATACCTGAAAAGATCCTCAATGTGAAAGATAGTAAAATTCTTTACTTAACTCGTGATTATGTAATGTTTAAGGTTGGGTCCCTATAGATCAAGTAATATATCAGGAATAATTTTTTTATGCTTGAAATTTTCCATCATAAAATATTTTAAAACTTCTTTAAACTAAAAAAATCACTTTTGGATATCAAAATACCATTTTATTTTAAAAACCCATTTTCGATACCAAAATACCATTTTATTTTGAAAAACCATTTTCAATACCAAAATAACCAAAAATAAGGTAAAAGGGTTTTTATTTTAAGAAAACATGGATTCTTTCAAAGTAATGTATAAATAAAGTAATGGTCAAAATGTAGGAAAATTTGTTGTCATGATGTACATTAAGAATAATACATTCTTTTTATTATTTTTTCAAAACATTATGTATAAAACACGAAAAATATTATTTTGAAAGCCTTTTAAAATATAGTAAAAATAGACATAAAATTAAATTTATAAATATTTTATGTCTAAATAATTTATTTCATAAAATATTTTTAAAAACATTTTAATGGAATATAAATACTTGGAAGTAATACTTTAAAAGATAATTAAAAAAAAAGTCCTTATCACTTGGGAAACACTTGAATCGTAATCCCTATGAAAAAATAACATTAAAAAGTCATTAAATATCATTAAAATAGATAAATTCATGGTATACCATATCAAAGGGAATTTGTATACACCTCATAAAATAATATAGGTGCTTAACATCAAATTATGACTCAACGAAAGGAATTTGAGACGAAATCCATTACATTGAACCCGACTTATCACGTGTGTCTTTATCTTCCTGAATAATAAAAATATAAATTTTTAATAAACATTTTCAATTATATTATTAATTTTAGTTCACTTATTACCATGTTATATAAAACTACTTATTCAGTTAAGTTTAAGTTACATGTTTTGACCATATTCGACTTATGTGTCAAAAATGGATTTGGTAGGTTGACTATGGTCAAATATGTCATTATTTAAACATATACATAATAATAATCAAGAAATTATTAAAACATTTATACATCAATTATACTTTTAAAACCAATTATTCAAAATGGTTATGAAAAATGAACCAACGTTATGATCATGGAGATGGTAGGCCATACATATGCATGAGTAACATTTCCATTTTTCAATGATCATTATGGAAAAGAGGTAAATTATATAATAAATTTCAATATTTATCATAATATCATAAAAAAAATATTATTTAATTATATATAGTTATATATATCATTATTGTGATGTGTTGATGATAAAAAGGAATCACATCACTTCACAGAGGTGGTAGCCCACACGTCCATGAATGATTTTATTATTTTTCAGTGAAAGAAATAAATTGATATATTATCATTTCAAAATGATAAATATTAAATTAATATCATAATTATTCCATTTTATCACATATAATCATTAAATATATCCTTATTACCTTCTATTTAATGCATTAGTGAAAAAACGAATCACATAGCTTCACGAGGCGGTAGTCCACCGTACACACGAGCTATGTTATCGTATCCCCTATAGAATATAAATTAATAAGGTATATTTGATATAATGACTCCATAGATATAATTATGTTATAAATTAAATATATATACTTTATATCAATCATCATACCGAACAGTGAGATGTGGTAATGAAAAAATGAATGACATCGGTTGGTGAGGTGGTAGTCCACCATACAGAGGAATGATGATTTTGTAACCTATTTGATGGAAGTGGATATGGTAATAGGTTATTATATTTTTATAAAAAATCCCAAAATATTTAAAATATTTAATTTATTATATTATAATGGTTTAATAATAATTTATGGAGGCAGAGAAAGAAATAAAATAAAAATGATCATTGGAGAACGTTACCTCTTCTTCGGGTATCCTTTTTAAGTTTGGACAAAAATATTTCCTAGATTTTATTTCTACAAAAAATAAGGCTTATAGGATGATTATAGTGAGTTTTGAAAGTGATTTTTCTAGGTATTTTCCAAACTAATGAGTTTTTAAGGTGTTAATAAGAGAGGATATAGGGTGTCCCTTTATAAGTGGGGGGAGATGATACACTTGGTATTTTTGAAACGAATTGAGTGATGCCACATTTTTCATTTGTCATAAGGGTAAAAAATGTGACATTATCTAAAATTATAGGTTTAATGGTATAAATATTTCTATAAAATAGTTTTTAGAAAATTTCATAGGTTATTTTTACCCTTATCTTTATAGTTTAACCTCTATTAAACCTATTTTACCTTAATCATGGTAATTAATCTTTACTAAATTTACTACTCACTTTTTTCAAAAATTAAGTTGAACATATTAGATAATATAAATTATTATGATTAAAACTATATAATCCATTTTTCTAAATTAAATTCATATAATTATAAAAATATAATTTAAAATTAATTCCGTAGTCGTGATGAGAATGCATGGTTTTAAAGAGAGAAAGTTTAAAAATTTACAAAGTTTTTATATCAAAATTAAAAATAAAATTGTTTACAATGACCTAAATTGGATTTATAATTAAATTAATATAACTTTAAAACAAATTAAAAATATAATTTAACATTATAAATAGTTTAAATGAAAATGCATTTTTCAATTAAAATTCTGCATTTTCCACTATTCATCAAAAAATGAAACTTTTCAAAAAAACCAAAAATTTACCTTAAGATAATTTTGATATTATGATTTAAAAAAGTAATATTATTTTTTAAAATAATTTTTCTAAAGTTGTTAAAAAATAATTTTAAAATATGTGCGCAAATCACAACTAAACCATCTTTTAGAAAAAATGCAGTTTTTCAAAAAACATTTATTTTCTTTCAAATGGTTATAATTTTATCTTTAATCAATATATATCATATTTATTTATGTTTAAACCATATAATTTTCATAATTTATTTAGTACTATTCATACCTGGTAATTTAACTGGTAGGTCATAATGGTAATGTTTAAATAGTAATATTTTAATAGAGTATTGTGTTTCATTCAAACTCGGTGTTGCATGCATTGAAAGATATCAAAGAGTTTAAATTTATTTAAAAATAAATATATCATAAAGTTTCAGGTTGTGTAAGATCAGTGTTTCATGTCATTTACTCCATAAAACACAATTTTCTTATTTTAAAATCTCAGGGTGTTACATCCTCCCCCATTTAATAAATTGCATCCCCACAATTTGAACTTTATCTCAGTAATAAATGGTTGGATATTTAAAAATATTTTTTTTGGAAACCCACATCATAAAAAAGGTTAAAAAAACATTATATTGATAATAGGTAATGGTAAGTATGATGGTCATCTATAATACCACATCACTAGGTTTCCAAGTAGAATAACATAAATGTGAAGTGAAGATTTGTACATGGAAAAAAGCATAAATTACAAATAATGATGCAGAGTGATAGAGATAATTGATCATAATAAACTTAATGATCAATAAAAAGTTAAGGGCCTCAAAAACATAAATATATGATGATTTAAAAGACCATATAATTCATCAGATATGAATGTAATAGGATAACAGTTTTGTTTCAAGATACTTTTCCTAAAGTTGAGGAATTCTTTTACTATCTAAGTATATAAGAAAATATACTTACTTGATACATTATTATTTCATAAGAACAATTTCATACTTTGGTTATGATTTAATCAATTTCTAATTCATCCTTTACTCTAATAAATGAATATCCAAAAATAAAATTTTTATTCCTGGAGTACTAAAATTCAATTTTAACAGATCTTAGGATCCATAAAAGAGTGACATGTATTTTCCACCCCTTTTTCTTCTGATCTTGATGATTTTCACCCTGAGTAAGTAGCTTTGGAAAAAATTTAGCATAATATCCCAAATCATTGTAACTAAACCATCTCACAATTGACTACTTATTTGTCATCTCATTATTGGATTTTTAGGACTCTTTTTTTGCTGTCACAAACCTTGTGACTAAACTTACCACACCGATAACACTTTCCCGATCCTTACATAAATTACCTAAAATTATTTTAACACACTTGGAACATGTTTTGGGACTACCTATAGGTTTATTAGTTTTTTTTATCTCCATTTACTACCACTTTGATCGTTTCTTACCCTTTTCATCTTGTGGCACATATATGTCAGAAAACTACATCTAAACTTTCTTAGAAAAAAAAATTCTCATAGTTTTTAAATTATCATATGGAAAAATGTCTTCATATTCTTGGTTTTAATCAAGAGTAAAATCTTTTAATTTTACTATTAATGTCCTGAACAAAATCTTGTATGCACTTGGAAAACCTTGTGAATTTTTCTTCATATATGGACATTGAATCTTCATCCTTTTTCCTAAATTCCAAGAATTGTTTCTCTATAATAAGCCTAACAACCTTATGGAAATATTTATCAAGGAAAATATTTTTAAATTTGTCCCATTCCATAACATCAAGATCATATTTATCTCTGGAATTCTTAACTTAAGACCATCATCGACCAACTTAACCTTCAGAATGATAAATGGAAAGAGTTATGTTTTGAAATTATGTACATACCATGACATCAGATATATTATCCAAATAATTGATCTATACTTTGGCTACCACATGTTTAGATGATCCACTGAATGATGAGGGATGCCGCCTCATGAAATACTCCATTGTATACACGTTCCTTTATGGTAGATCAGGTTCATCTCTAGCATGGGTACCAACACCATTTATATCTTGTGTCAACTGATCCATCACTAAAAAAACTACACTATTCCAATTCTAACCATCTCAAGATGCTGATTTGGAAGGATATTTTCTTCTTGGTTCCTTCTCACTACAGCTCTCCCATTTCCTCTAAAGAAAACTATTCTAAATAGAAATAATTTAGATGAAGAAACATGGTAATATCAAAATTATATATCACTTCAACTTAAAAATAAAGTACAATCATTCAATGGTATGATATTTTCACTATCTTAACCTCTAAATTTTTCTAAACCATCATCTGATACTAAATATAAGTACCTGACCTTAAACATTACATAATCTTGAGTTTTAGTTAAGAATTTACTTTCCTTCACTTTGAGGTTCTTTTTAGGTTTAGAGTTTTAGATAATTATGTCATAAATCATACATTACAAAACCATATAATAAAAAGTGGACACTTACAATTATTATACATTTTTTCCATAATATGAAACTTTTAAAATAAATCATGATTCCTTTTCATGAAAAAATATTCAAGACTTTCAACTTGATTTATTCCTTTCCCTTACCCATCCTTAAACCCCATGAAATTTTTAAAACATGGGATGAGTACAAAAATATTTACAAGGGATATAAAAAGAAATAAAATCATTATTCCATTTAAACCATGAAAAATCATATAACGTTTATCTTTAACTTTAATGTTCTTTGAGTGTAAAACATTTTCACATGAAACATACACACACAAAAATTTTACTCAAAGAAATCCTTTAAAACCCATAGCAATCAAAAAACCTTTTTTATAACATAGAGAATCATATTAATAAAACCCTTTAAAAATCCTTTTAATTAGAATAATCATATGGCTGACTTCCAATTTAATCCTTACTCAATGCATTGGAGTGCTATTATGGGGCTCACCCTTCATATAAGCTATATTGGGCTCACCCATTTTTCTTGACCAATAATAGGACTGAAACCTTCATATAATCAATAACATGATCACCCATGAGCTTTAATTGGGATTAACCCTTCGTATAAGCAGTATCGGGCTCACCTGGTGCTATCTAGGCTACCCCATCATATAAGCTATAACAGGATCACCCAATGCTATCTGGGTTGCCCCATCAATAATGCTCAAGTACCATATCTTGAATTTTTTTATGATTTTACTTTTCTACCATAAAAACTTTAAAAAACTATTTTTAACTCATAAACAAATCACTTTTGGACATCAAAACACCCTTTTATTTTAAAACCCATTTTCAATACCAAAATACCGTTTTCTTTTGAAAAACCATTTTCAATACCAAAAATATCCAAAAAAGGGTAAGAGGGTTTCTCTTTGAATAAAACATGAAATGTTTAAAAGGAATATAGAAATCAAATAATGGTTATGATGAAAAAAAATTCATTGTCACCATGTATGTTAATAATAAGACATTCCTTTTATCATTTGTTAAAACATTCCATATAAAACATGAAAAAGATTCCTGTTGAAATTTTTTAAGAATAAAGTAAAAAGAGATATAAAATGTAATTTATTAATATTTTATTTACATAAAAAAAATTATAAAATAATTTGAAAAACATTGACATGGAAGAGAAACAGTTGGAAGGAAAACTTTATAAGATGATTTTTTAAAAAGAATAGTCCCTTATCACTTGGGAAACACTTGAATCGTAATCCCCGTGAAATAATAAAATTAAAAAACATATAATATCATGATAATAGATAAATTAATGGTATAAAATGTAAAATATCCGGTATATACACCTTATAAAAAATATTGGTTCATAAAATCAAAATATGCCTCAATGAAAGGAAATTGAGATGAAGTCCCTTATCTTGAATCCGACTTGTCATGTGTGTATTTATATTCATGAATAATAAACTTATATTAATTATTTACTTGATTGAGTAGTGTTTTCAATTTTATTATTTCTTTTATTTCACTTATTACCATGTTATATACAACTACTTAATCAATAAAGTGGAAGTCAGATGTTTTGACCATATTCAACATATGTGTCAAAAATGACTTTGGTAGGTTGAATATAGTCAAAGAGATAATTATTTAAACATATTAAGAATAATATTCATGAAATAATTATAATACATATACATAAATCATACTTTTAAAACCAATCATGAAATATTGTTATGAAAAATGAACTAACATTATGATCATGAAGACGGTAGGTTGTACGTATGCATGAGTAACCATTCCATTTTTTAATGATCATTATGGAAAGGAGGAAAGTGATATAATATATTTAAATAATGATAATAATATCATAAATAAAATATTATTTAATTATATATACTTATATATATATATATCATTATTGTGACGTGGTGTTGAAAAAAAGGAATCACATTGCTTTTTGGAGGCGGTAGTCCGCACGTCCATGAACAACGTTATCATTTTCAGTGAAAGAAATAAAATGATATAATACCATTAAATAATGATAAAAATGTCATGAATATAATAATTAATTCATTTATATAACATATGATCATTAAATTTATCCTTATAACCTTCCATTTAAGACATTAGTGAAAAAGCGAATCACATCGCTTCGTGAGGCGGTAGTCTACCGTATACATGAGTGATGTTATAGTATCCCATAAGAAATGGAAAGTAATAAGTTATATATGATATAATGACTCCATAGATATAAATATGTTATAAATATACTATATATAATTTATATCCATCATCATATCCAACTGTGAGAGGTGGTAATGAAAAAACGAACGACATCGGTTCGTGAGACGGTAATACTCCACACACACGAATGATGACTTCATAACACATTTGATGGAAGTGGATATGGTTTTTGGTCATTAAATTATTATTAAAATATACTAGTATATAGAATATACTAAGGCTATTATATGATAATGGTTTAATAATAATTGAAGGATTTGTGGAAAGAAAATAAAAATAAAAATATTTGTTGGAGAACATTACCTCTTCTTTGGGTATCCTCCTTAGTTTTGAAAAAAAAGAATTTCTAGGTTGGATTTATGCCAAAAATAAGGCTTAAAGATGAGGTTAGGGAATCTAGTAAGTGATTGGGGTAGGACTTGTATGAACCAAAGAGGCTTGAAGGTGTGAAAAAGAGATGATAGGGGGTGGCCATTTATATGTAGGGGAGAAGACACACTTGGTATTTTTGAAAATAATCAAGTGCTACCACATTTTTCATATGTAACAAGGGTAAAAAATGGAAAATTATCAAACCTTAGAGTTTTAGTGTTCTAAATATGTCCATAAAATATTTTTTATACAAGCGTATAAGTTATTTTTACCCTTATTTTTTTATCTTAACCCCCCTGTAAACCCATATTTACCTTAAATATAGCAATTACTTTTTATTGCTTTCACTATGTATTTTGGCCAAAAAAATAATTTGATATTATTATATAATATAAATTATTCTGATTCAAAATATGGAATCCATTTTAAAAATTCAATTCATATAATTGGATAAATTTAATTTAAAATTAACCTTGTAAGAGTGATGAGAACACGAGGTTTTAAAGAGAAAAGGTTCAAAAGTTTACAATGTTTTTATATTGAAATTCAATATGAGATTGATTCAAATGAACTAAATTAGATTAATTGATGTATAATTAAAATAATTTATCCTTAAAACCAGTTAAATATATAATTTAACATTATAAATAATTTAAAAAATGTAGTTTTTAATTAAAATGTTGTATTTTCACTATTCATCAAGAAATGAAACTTTTCAGAAAAATACTAAAAATTAACCTTGGGATAATTTTGATATTGTCATTTAAAAAATGAAATTTATTTTGTAAAATAAATTTTCTACATCTGTTAAAAACTAATTTTTAATTATGTGTGAAAGGCATGACTAAATCATCTTTTAGAAGAAAATATAGTTTTTTAGAACATATTTCTTTTTCTTTCAAATGGTTTAATTTTATCTCTAATCAATAGATATCCATTTTATTTATGCATGAAAAATATAATTTTCATAATTTAGTTATTACTATTCATACCCACCAATTTAATGGATATGTTATAATGGTAAGTTTTAAATAATAATATTTTAATAGAGTGTCACGTTTCATTCAAACTCGGTGTTGCATGTATTGCAAACTATCGAAGAGATTGAATTTATTTAAAAAGAAATATATTGTAAATTATTGGGGTGTTATATTCTTGTGTAAACCTAGTGTTTTATTTCATTTATGATATTGAACCTAATTTTCTTCTTTTAAAATATCTGGGTGTTACACAGGTCATGGAACATTCGGTTTGATGAATCCATAATATAATTTGGTTTCATAAAGAAAGAATGTGAGACTTGTGTATATAAATGATTTAGTGGGAGTGCAGTCATTTTATTAATATTTTATGTTAATAGAATAATACTTACTAGAAATGAAATACTTTTCTTACAATCTTTAAATCCCAGTTAAACACATGCTTCCTTATGAAGGACTTAGGTGAAGCAACATATGTTCTTGGGATCAATATCCATTATGATAAATCCAGTAGGTTTCTTGGACTAAGTCAAAGTACATATATTGACAAGATATTGAAGAGATTTAGTATGGAACAATTCAATAAGGGTTTTTTGGTAGTGTCACATGAAATTCATCTTTCCAAGAAAATGTGTGCTCAGACACATGAGGCACTACGCCAAAATAGGCATTTAGTAGTGGTTTTTTTCGCGGTGATTTCAAAAACTACCGCGAAATGTTTTCCTAAAAAATTGCAGCGACGGTTGCTAAAACCACAGTTATTTTTTTTTTGTATTTTTTTTTAAAAAAAATTATTTTTTAGTGGTAGTTTTTAAAGAACCTGTAGGGAAATAGCGGCGGTTATAAAAAACCACCACTAAAGAAAAGGAAAAAAATAAAAAAATATTTAATTATGATTTATGATTTATTATTTACAATCATATATAGTTTAAAATTTATAATTTTAAATAATTATAATTTTTTAATTAATAAATATTTATAATTATTAGTTAATAATAATTTTAAAGTTAAAACAAATGTTTAATAAGTTGAAAATCATATTTTGGCATCAATTGACCACAACTTTTGATCTGAGAGTCCGTTTTAGCTCCACAACTAGTCAAATCGAAGCTTATGAAATGAAATAAAACCAAATTATATTTAAATTTTGTAATAATTAAAAGAATATAATTCATTATAGTTTCAATAAAATTAGAAAATCAAACTTGAACTTCTAATGACCATAACTTTTGATCCGAGTGTCCGTTTGGGCTTTAACACATATTAAATCGATGCCTACAATGATATCTACACAACATTAAATAGGGGGTCCCAATAGCTATTTTAAGGCCAAAAAAGGCCCCAAAGTCCACCAAAATTGAGTTTTTAGTTAGGGTACCCCAATTTTTAAACATTTGATGGATTTTTAACCTTGTTTAAGGGGGTATTATTGCTTTTTTTGGTAAAGACTGAATTTATTCTCTGGGATTACATTGAAATTGATATTATGGTTTTAAAATTTTATTGTTTTTCACAATGTAGTTTTATTTATAATTAAATATTTGCATATTTTATTATATTTACTTATAATAAATCACTTGTATAAAAACATATTTATATAGAAATATATTTTTAAACAAATAAAAAAATGGAAATAAATATTTTTTATTCATTTCATTTAAAATAAATAATTATCGATTTTATTTACCTTATAAAAATGCATAAATTTTTATACATATACATATACAAGTAACGTTCACATATAAACTTGTGCGTGTCAATAAAAAATCTATATTTATGTGTATATTCTAATATATGTAAATAAACACGTATATATATAAGCATTTGTGTATATTTATATACATTTGTAAATATTTATACAAATTTATGTTCTTATATTTTTATATAATATATGTGTAGATATATATATATATATAGATATAATTATATTTATTTGTGTATATATATATATATTAATATACAATTATATTTCTGAGTGTGTTTATATATATTTATGAAACATAAATATGTGTTTATATATATTTATGAAAATTTTATTATATATATATATATACATTTATAAATATTTATATCCATTTTTTATTTTTTTATTTTTTTATTTATTATTTTAATATTTATTATTATTGATTTATTTTCTATTTATTTATTATTATTATTATTAATTTATTATTAAATGACTTTTTAATATTTATTTATTAATTATTAGTTATTAGTTATTATTTATTATTTTTTATTATTTTTTATTCATTTATTATCATTAATTATTCATTAATTATTCATTAATTATTTTTCTATTTTTTATTGACTATTTATTTATTATTTATTTATTTAATATTTACTTAGTTATTATTTATTTAATATTTATTCAATATTTAATTATTATTTATTTATTACGTATTTATTATTTATTTCATATTTATTTATTATTTATTATTTATTATTCATTTAGTATTTATTTATTATTTTTTATTTAAGAATTATTTATTTAAAAATTATTGACTATTTATTTATTATTTATTAATTTAATATTATTTATTTATTATCTATTTAATATTTAATTATTATTTATTTATTGCATATTTATTATTTATTTCATATTTGTTTATTATTTATTTATTATTCATTGAATATTTATTTATTATTTATTTATTATTTATTATTTATTATTCATTGAATATTTATTTATTATTTATTATTTATTATTATTTATTATTATTTTATCATTTATTATTTATTATCATTTATTATTATTCATTTATTATTATTTATTTAATAATTATTAATTATTTAATTATTAATTATTTATTAGTCATTTAATAATTATTATAACCTATTTATTATTAATCTATTATCTATTAATTTATTATTATTTATTACTTATTTATTATATATTCATTATTTATTTTTATTTAATATCATTATTATTTTTATTTGTATGTGTATAAGTATATTACATACTATTTACTCACCAAATGAGGAGCTCGCTGGAGTGGTAAAGTCTTTGTAGTATATTCAAGAGGTAAGGTGTTCAAATCTCTCACAACGCGTATATTTTCTAGATTTATGTATGACATGTATGGAATATTCATGCATGGTAAGATAAATAATAAGTAATAATAATAAATAAATAATAAATAATAAATAATAATAAATAATAAATAATAAATAATAATAAATAATAAATAATAATAAATAATAAATAATAAATTAATTACGTAAAAAAATCCAGCGCCAAACGAAATATCGTGAAATAAAAAAACACCACACAAAAGCGTTGTGAAATGATTCCTAACATAGAAATGCATGACGTTTTTAGAAAGTATCGTGCACCATTTAGGAGCAGTTTAGACCGCTGCTAAATGCTAAAAAAACTGTCGAGAAATACCAAGTTTTTTTGTAGTGAGGAAGATAGAGGATGGAAAGGAATCAATACATGTGGACGATCAGTTCAGTCATGTATACCATGCTATGTATTAGTCTAGATGTCATCTATGCCTTAAGTGTGGTAGGAAGATATCAAGCTAACTTGGGTGTCTATGATTAGATGGAAATCAAGAATTCAAACATCTGAGGTATACCAAGGATATGTTGCTATTTTATATAGGATATGAGGAATGAGTTATAAGAGGATATATAAATTCTAGTTTCCAAATAGATCAAGATGATATGAAATCACAGTCAGGATACATATTCACTCTTAACGGAGGTGTTGTGAGTTGGAAGAGCTCAATGTAATCTTTAGTCACAGATTTTATAGAAGAGTCTGAGTATATTGTGGCTTTTAAAGTAGATAATTAACCAGTTTGGATACACACCTTCATCTTAGAGCTTGAAGTGATGCGTAACAGTAATGACCATATCACACTTTATTATGATAATATTACACCAGAGAATATTTTGAAGAAGCTAAGGTCACATGAGCGGATGAAGAAAATATTTTGAAAGTATCATCTCATGAGGGATTTTTCTCAAATAAGTGACATCACAATGAGCAGAATATCTATGGAAGAAAATGTGGAAGACCCTTTGACTAAAGCCTTAACTCAGCAGAAACATGATCATCATGTGAGGCATAACAGACTGAAAGTTGTAGGTAGTTGACTTTAGTCTAAGTGAGAGTCTGTTGGTGTTGGTGTTCTAAAACCAACTGTTTCTTACTTTATATTACATGTATATTTGAATATTTGAATATTAATAAAACATCTTGTTACATATTGTTCATTGTTCTACATTAATTTAATGTAATAATTTCTTAGTGTATTTTTTGCATTGATAAGGTCTAAACAGTTTGTAACCAACTAGGTACTTATAAAATAATTTGTTTTCATTCTGTAATTAAATATTTAAATTCATTATAAAATTATAATGAAATAATTGATATTTATAGAAATTAAGGAATTTTTACTGATGAAATAGTAACTTGACCTTAGGAATAGTAACATGACAATTATGAATAGTAATTTGGCTAATAGAATAGTAATCTCACCTATGGGAGTATAAATAAAATTTATACATCTTATAAGTGTAATCATGATATATTTATATCCTGGAATAAGTGAATATTTTTTTTCTGTAAATGATAAATTGAGTGTTGGTATTTTTTTAAGTCATCAATATTTAATTTCAATTTTATAATTAATTTAATGATTTTAAAGAAAATTTATTTTTGTAAAATAGATTCATAAATTATTAATTTATTGTCTTATGGTTATAAGATAATTTTATAAGACCGTGATTAAAATTTTCAAGGTGTTTTAAAATCAATTATAGTTTTAAAATTGTTATTTTTTAAATAAATCATGATTTTATATAAAAATTAAATTTATCATATTTATAAAATTATTTTGATAAAATGGAGTTCATTTTTGAATTATACACATCGAAAAAAGGTTTGGGTGAATTTTTTGGATTTTTCTGAATTACTTGATTTTTTTAGTGAATAGTGAAATACAGTAATTTACTATATATACATTATAAGTTAGATACACTCTTCCTAACATCATGAATGATGTAATCACCATAATCTCAAACTTCCCTTGATTATTTTAATATATTTTATGATAATTCTAAAACTATTCATAGTCTTGATCCAAATTAATAAACTAATGAATAAAATAATAAAAAAACCCTCCTATCCACTACTATACATACCACCCCTCACCCCCTCTTCTCCTCAAAACTCAAATCCCTATAGCTTATTCAAATTCTACCCAAATATTTTCCTAATCCTCTACCCTAAGTCTAAGACCTTCTGGTCTCACCAAATAAGAAGCTTACTAGAGTGGTAAAGTCTTTGCAGTATATCCAAGAGGTAAGGTGTTCAAATCTATCACAACACATATATTTTCTAGATTTATGCATGGCATGCATGGAATATGCATGCATGGTTAGATAAATAATGAGTAATAATAATAAATAAATAATAAATAATAAATAATAAATAATAAGTAATAAGAAATTAATTACGTAAATAAAAAAACAAAAACAAAAAACAAAAAACCAGTGCCAAATGAAATATCATGAAATAAAAAAACACCACACTAAAAACGCTATGAAATAATTACTGACATGCAAATACAAAACATTTTTAGAAAGCATTGTGCATCATTCAAGAGCAGTTTAGACCGTTGCTAAATGCTAAAAAAACTGTCGAGAAACACCATGTTTTTTTGTAGTGAGGAAGATAGAGGATGACAAGGAATCTATACATGTCAACGATTGGTTCAACCATGTATACCATGCAATGTATTAGTCTAGATGTCATCTATGCCTTAAGTGTGGTAGGAAGATATCAACCTAACCCAGGTGTCTATGATTAGATGGAAATAAAGACTTTTAAACATCTGAGGTATACCAAGGATATGTTACTGTTTTATATAAGAGATGAGGAATGAGTTATAAGAGTATATATAGATGCTAGTTTCCAAATAGATCAAGATGATATGAAATCACAGTCAGGATACATATTCACTCTTAACAGAGGTGTTGTGAGATGGAAGTGCTCAAAGAAATCTTTAGTCACAGATTCTATAGCAGAGTCTGAGTATATTGTGGCTTCTGAAGTAGCTAAAGAACTAGTTTGGATACACACCTTCATCTTAGAGCTTGAAGTGATGCATAACCGTAATGACCATATCACACTTTATTATGATAATAATGTAGTAGAGAATCTTTTGAAGAAGCCAAGGTCACATCAGCAGATGAAAAACATACATTGAAAGTATCATCTCATGAGGGATTTTTCTCAAAGAAGTGACATCACAGTGAGTAGAATATCCATGGAAGACAATGTGGAAGACCCCTTGACTAAAGCCTTAACTCAGCAGAAACATGATCATCATGTGAGGCGTAGTAGACTGAAAGTTGTAGGTAGTTGACTTTAGTCTAAGTGAGAGTTTTTTGGTGTTGGCGTTCTAAAACCAACTGTTTTTACTTTGTATTACTTGTATATTTAAATATTTGAATATTAATAAAACATATTATTTTATATTGTTCATTGTTCTGCATTAATTTAATGTAATAATTTCCTAGTGTATTTTTTGTATTGATAAGGTCCAAATAGTTTGTAACAAGAGAGGTACATATAAAATAATTTGTTTTAATTTTGGAATTAAATATTTAAATTCATTATAAATTTATAATGAAATAATTGATATTTATAGAAATTAAGTAATTTTTACTGATGAAATAGTAACTTGACCTTAGAAATAGTAACATGACAATTATGAATAGTAATTTGGCCAATAGAATAGTAACCTCAACTATGGGAGTATAAATAAATTTATGCATCTTATAAGTGTAATCATGATATATTTATATCATCGAATAAGTGAATATTTTTTAAATGATAAATTAAGTGTTGGTATTTTTGTAAGTCATCAATATTTAATTTCAATTTTATAATTAATTTAATGATTTCAAAGAAAATTTATTTTTGTAAAATAGATTCATAAATTATTAATTTATTGTCTTATGGTTATAAGATAATTTTATGAGACCTTGATTAAAATTTTCAAGGTGTTATAAAATCAGTTATAGTTTTAAAATTGTTATTTTTCAAATAAATCATGATTTTATTTAAAGATTAAATTTATCATATTTATAAAATTATTTTGATAAAATGTAGTTCATTTTTGAATTATAAACATCATAAAATGGTTTGTGTGAATTTTTGGTATTTTTATGAATTACTTGAATTTTTAGTGAATAGTGAAATACAATAATTTACTCTGTATATATTATAAGTTAAATACACTCTTCCTAACATAATTAATGATTTAATCACTATAATATCAAACATCCCTTGATTATTTTAATATATTTTATGATAATTCTTAAACTATTCATAGTCTTGATCCAAATTAATAAACTAATGAATAAAATAATCAAAAACCCTCCTCTCCACCACTATACATACCACCCCTCACCCCCTATTCTCCTGAAAACTCAAAGCCATGTATCTTATTCAAATTCTACCCAAATATCTTCCTAATACTCTTCCCCACGTCCAAGACCTTCTGGTCTCACCAAAATTCCAAAACCAAAGGCCTTAATGAGGTTCACATGGAGGATAATTCAAGAGGTAAAAATCCTCTTCCATTTTCTTTTCAATTATTTTTATTTTTTGATATTCTCCTCACCTAACCTTATCCAAGATGCATGAAAACTCTAGTATATTATATGTAATGTAATTATATCATGTTTTTGAAAAAAAATCATCATTATAATTCTTCTCCTCTCCCTTTTATTCTAAAAATAAAAACATCATCTGTGATGTGTCGAATTACCGACATCGTGAACGATGTGTTTTCAATTTCCAATATCGCCTTCATAGATGGTCATAGAACCATTTTATTGGTTGAAATAGGTTTTAAAGTGTATGATATAACCTCTTTTATCTTCTGTAATTAACATATAGGTGTGGGTGGTCTGGCGAAGGAGGCTTCTCCGACAGCGGTCGTTTGTGTTCTCTCGCGGCACGATCATCCTGTTTCTCGTCCTCGTCTAGATCTCTGGTGGTGGATTTGCAGTTCTCTACTTTTGATTCGGTCCCTCGACCTGGTCCCCTCACTTTATCTCTCAATGTTTCACACTCAAGGATGACAGATGTGTGGCATTCGACTCATCTCTCACTGGACCTTGATTCAGTGACGCGCCTTCTTGCCGCACCGGTGATTTGTGGTTTGTCTTCAAGCTACTAATACTTTCCGTGTCATGCATTTGGATGCTTCGGTTCATACCATGATGCGCTTCTATTGCCATTGCTACTTCTGTTTCATGTGGTTATTGAGGTTTGAGGTTCAATTTGGTTCAAAACAAGAGGACAAATTTGATTGGCTTGAATGGATTGCTCTGTGGCTTGGTGGAACTGGTTTTGGTGCGGTTGCCTGTTTGCTTTTGTTAGTTTGTTTTTGGTTTCTCTCGGCTGCAGGTGCTCTTCTAGTTCGCTCTGTGTTTGACTACTTCACATGAGGTTTTGTTTTCCAAATTGGTTGTTGGTGGATTTTCAAGCATTGGATTCTTCCTCGTTACATTTGGAAGGCATTGCTGCATCTTGTAGTTTGATGTCGGGTGGGCGACCTCGAAAGGGGGATGGGTGTGCTGACACTCATCATCATCCATTTGTCCATTTGGATGGATGGTCACTTTGTTGGATCTTCTACACTGTGTTTCTGTCTGGTTTTGTCTTGCATCAGGTTGATAGTGCTATGTTTTTTCGCATGCACTATCAGGTGGGCGGCTCGAAAGAGAGATAGGTGTGCTGGAACCTATCATCTGGTCTTCCATCTGCATCTCAGTGTGGGTTGGGAGAGTGCTCGGCCGTGTTATGTTGCCAGCATGACACAACTTCTTGGCAGGGGGGCGAGACATATCCTTTGACGGATCTCACCTTGCATGGTCTGATAGGGGGGTGATGAGGTTCTTTTTTATGCTTGTTTTTTCAGTCTTCTTTATTTTTGTCTTCAAAGAATTATGTAAGCCTTAGAGCTCTTCTTTATGGGCATCGTGCTCTTTTCATGTAATGGGTTGCCTCTTCTCCCAGTCTATTTAAGAGGTTGTTTCTTTCTGGTTCTATAAATAGGGCTTACCCCTAAACCTTTTATAAAAAAAGAACCGCCAAAATGATCTAAACAAATATCATTAATATTTTATCTAATGAATCATCCAAATATCTGGAAAAAAAAAATCATATATGGTATAATTTAAAGTTATGGGAGAATGTAAATACCATTTCATTCTACTTCTGAAGTTTATTTTCCATTATACAAGAAAATCCATTATGAACCGACCATGAAAACCATGTAAAGAACACACTTGAAATATTATAAATAACAAAATATAATTAATAATTGGTTGGAATGATGTTATAAATGATCATATATGGTGTTATAAAAATAAATATGTTTCTATAAAATATTAAAACATTCTTTTAACCATTATACAGGATGTTTAAATGCATATTAAGTAAGACGAACCTAAGGTAGGGGAATTCTTAACCCAATTTCCATTCTTTAGATGAACCTTATAGTTCATTGATTATATAGTACTAAGATTATTTTTTTAATGAATTTAGTTTATATTATGTTTTATTATGTGTATTTATAGTTTATAGACATATTCCTTTCATTCTATTAACCCTCACTTCAATTATATGATATTTATAAGGGAATTTTCTTTTAAAATCCTCTTTTTAATAACTATTTTTTTTAAAATTCAAAAGGGATGTTTTTATGAATGTATTCTTCTTTTATGATTATGTTATGGTTATTAGGAATTTTTATGATGAAGGTTGGGAACTATATCTCTCTCCAATTCATTGGGTATGTTTAAGTTGGAGTTTGGTTGTATGGTTACTCTAAGGGTAATCGTGATAGTTACACTATAAGGTAGCCACGAGGGTTACATTTTAAGGTAGCCTTGAGGGTTACAAATCATAAGATATCCATGAGAGTTACAATATTAAGTAAGTAATTAACCAAGTTACGTTTATGGTATTATTTATGTTTTTATGGAAATGTCATGTTTTCACAAAGTAACTAAATGATACATATTAGTTGATAAGTATGTGTTTGTGAAAATGATTTCATATGTTTACAATTATTCATGTAATAATGGTTTATCTCCTTATTTTTATTTCCCTTATTGAGATTTTTGTGATCATCCCATGTTTTAAAATGTTTTTCATAGGGTTAAGTATGGGTAAGAGAAAAGAATAAGCCATAATGAATGTTGTGAAGACTTTTCATGAATAGATTTCATGTTTTATTAAAAACTTTTGTATTATGAAAAAATGGATATTGTTTTAGTAGTATACACTTTGTATGATTATAAGTTGATATATATGAATTATGTCCTAACTTTCTAAAACTATAAAATGAAAAGATCTTTGGGAATGAAAAGAAGTGAATTCTAAAGGAATTTACTAGATTATGTAATGCTTATGATCGGGTCGTTATAGTTAGTATCAGAGCACGGTTTAGAGAACTTTAGGGATTTAGATGATGTTAATAGAATACCATAAATTTTTTTACCATATGTTTATGTTTAAATGATATAGAATTTTAAGATTACTATGTTTCTTCATCTAAGATATGTCTATTAAGAATGGTTTCCCATAGAAGAAATATGGAAGCTAAAGTTAGAAGAAACTAAGAGGCTGATATCTTTTCGAATCCACAACCTAGAATGGTAGGGATTAAAACCGAGCAGTTTGTGACTGTAATGGATCGGAAAAAATAGGAAATAAATGGTGGTGGCTGATGTGGCCTTAAAATTCATGATTTTTCCACATCTTTTATTTAACTTTTTAATGATTTAATTAATTAATATTGCAATTTATGTTAAATGATTACTCAGAGTCATTGTTCCTTTGTTTCTTCCTAGAAACTGTCAGAAATATCATCACCATTCTTTGGTTTCATCAATTCAACTTCACTTGACTCACCAGTGTCGTGCCTCATGGGACTCACCGTCAACCCATTCCTGACTAACTGTCACAGATCAATGGTGACACCATCCCTTGCAACACCAGACTTTCACAAACCACCGTTGCTACCTCTTACATTCCCACTACAATTGAAGCCCTACTGAAACTTGAACCAAGCCATCCGAGAAGATCTGAAACCCATATCCAAACTCCCATCACACTGATCTTGAACTCAATCCATTGCCGTCGCAGATGGTGGTCGTCACCGTCGCTACACAAAAACACAGAATCCCTGTGCCTTCAAATGAAACCCACAGTGCCAAAGACCACCAAGCCACTTTATGAGGATGTCTCACATCGCTGCGATCAGAAGAACCTCCATCTATGCTCGAGGAAAACCCACATCTACTATCTGTAAAGATCTCCACCAAGGAGGGCTTTCGACGCTACCCCGAGTTGAGGAGGAGGTGTCACCACTGTGAGTTGATGAGGAGCACAATGCCTCTTTGGAGGAGGGTCGCCCAATAGAGGAGCTTACCGCGGAAGCTTCAGGAAGAAGTTTGAACTCCCCCATGTATAAGGGATAAGTGGGCGGGGGGGGGGGATAAAAGAAAAATTAATTATAAAAATTATAAAAATTATAAAATAATTAAACAAAAAAATAAATAATAATATTAATATAATAATAATTAATAATTAATGAAATTAATCAATAAATTAAATAATTAAACAAATTAAATAAATATTAATCTTAATAAGTTAATATTTTATTAAATTAATAAATAAATTAATAACTTTTATAATAATAATTAATTGTAAATCCATTATCTTTATAACATTTAATAAATTATGATTTTAATAAATAATATTTTATAAAGTTTTTAAAATATTAAATATAATAATGAAAATTAAATAATTTCATATTTAATAAATAATAAGTTTTTTAAATAATGATTAATTAAAACATATTAACTAAATTAATAACAAATAATTTTTATTAATATTAATTAATAATTTAATATCTAATTTAATCTAATAATAATTAAATAGATAAATAAATATTTATCTTTTTAACGATTAACTAATTAAATTATTATTTTTGCACATGGAGATTCAAAGAGAAGCTAGATTCATGTCTAGGTGCCTCACAACAACCATTGGGAATTCAGTTATGAGGGATTTACTAAATTTGTGAAGCTTTTCAGAGAAAAATGCAAATGTGCGATGATTTAGTGAAAGATAAACTTAAGTTAGCAGAAATCAGTGGTGAATAAGAAGTAGTTGATGAAGGATTTAAAAAAGAAGAGCAGTAGCAGAGAGATTATTCATTATATACATTCCTGGGATCAGTGAAATCATTGAGAGTGGGAACACTTCTAGGATACCCCAGGAGTAGCAGGAACAGAGCAGGAGTTTGAGATTTGAGCGGGAGATCTCTTTCTCCACTTTTCATTTTTCTTGGATTGTAATTGATTTTTTTTTCAAATATAGTTTTCTTAATTACTATAGGTTAAACCTTTCAAGTTGGGGAATTTAATTTCTTCTGGTTACTTTATTTTTCTTCTTCTCTAAATTATTTCAACTAAGAATCTGAATCAACTGGTGAAGTTGATTCAGATTCTTAAAACTTAATTTGATTTGCACCTCTTATACTCAATTTCAAGCTCCATGATCTTTTGGCTAGAAAGATCATGGATGCATTTATAAAGATCTTAATTTCAATATTTTTGGATTTAATTGGCGATAATACTCCAGCAACTTTTACTCAATTTCATTTTCTTTTAGGTGGTTCTAGTTATGGCGAACTACTAGAATCACTTAACAGCTTGATTAATCTTTGGGTGAGGGAGACTAATCTATTAATTTAAAGGTTGTGAATTCAATATAAATTCAAGTGAAGAAGTTATCTTTACAACCAGTAGAATCATGTTCTATAATCTTTCTTCTTGATTAGAATTTACTCAGTTTTAATCCCTGTTATTATTACATTGTTCACTATTGTTTCATCATAGTTTCATTTCATTTAGTGTTATAAAAAAATTCAGTCATTCATCTTAACTGCTTTAAAAAAAATATAAAAAAAGTAAAATTTTAAAAAAAAAAATACCCAATGTCAACAAAAGTTGGTTGGTATAGAAAATCTTGGTCACTCAAACCCCTTTTTAGCCTTCCATATGGTTCGATCCTTCACTGATATACTAGTGTAGGTTTATAAATTTAATTTTGAGGGTCGTGATGACCTTTGGTCCTATCAAAATTTTCATCGTTTCTAGGTAAGTCTTCGAGTAAACATTTTTAATTTCTAAAAAAAACTTTAAAAAAAATTCACATAAAAAAGACTTAAAAAAATAAAACTGCTATTAAAAAAAATTCTGCTGTGATTTACTGTCTATTTTTTTCCTACTTTTATTTATACTATTTGTTCTTGACTACTACTGTTACTACTATTTGTGATTGTTTTACTCTATTATCACATTTTGTATGAGTACAAGATCTTACACTTATATATTAGATCCTATATACCTTGAAATTGATAAATAACTTATTTCTCTAAAAAAAGAAAAAGAAAATTGAAATTGAAAATTTTGATAATAGAGTTCCTGCACCTAATAATCAATAACAATTTCACCTTGAAATCTTAGAGTAAATAGGGAGGAATAGGATGAGGGAGTTCCAACTCCCTCAAGTTTTAAGTAATCCTTCTTCAATTAGGTTAACTGCTAGATTCAGAAACTATAAACTCAAATAGTACCACATTTCTTTGTTACCTACTTTAAATGGGATCTCTAATGAGGACTCTATAGCCTTTATTAGAGACATCTACAATATAGGACACTAAATTCCACTTTTAGGACTCACTGAGAATGAGCTGAGAATGAGGGTATTTTACTTTTTCTTTAAAGGGAATGCTAGGAATTGGTTCTTGAGTCTAGATGAGAATATTTTTGAGAATTGGGATCAAGTTTATGAATCTTTCAAAATGAAATTTTACCCTCAAATACATAAAGTATAAATTATAAATAAAATAACAAGTTTTTACCAAGAGGATGGAGAAGCCTTTCATGAGTCTTGGGATAGATTTAGGGACCTACTTAGGCAGGGTCCCCATCATCAACTCCTATCCCATCTTCTCATGGACACCTTCTATGAAGGGATATCCTCCTCTGATCAAAACCTGGTTGATCAATCTACTTAGGGTAACTAAAATGATAAAATAGATAAATAATTAAGGCAAATTTTTAACAAACTTTCCCTAAATTCCCAAAAAAAAATCAATAAGGAAGAGAGTGAATAAAAATGGTTCAAGAAATGACACTCAAGATCAACTTGTTTAAATTATAAATCAACTTCAATCATCAATGAACCAAAAATGGGAAAAAAATCTGTAAATAAATTGGGGTGTCAAAACACAAACCAATCACTTAGGGAACAATGGTATCGATGCGGGATGTTCGACCACACTGAATTTTTTTCCCAAACTTTGACATGTCAACCCAAAAACAAGAAAACTCAAACTTTGTTAATTATGGTCCTCGGATGCCTGCTAAAGATGATCAATTTTCAGACAACTACAATCAAGGCTATAGGAACCATCCCAACTTTTCATGGAAAGACCAAGGAATGATTAAGCAATCCACTTACCCTGGTTACCAAAACCAAATGAGACAAAAATCTCAAAATCAACCAAGGGGTGATTTATCTAATTCACAAGGACACTGTGAGGGTCAAATATTTTAAAAATTGGATCAAATTATAAATATAATGGTCTTACAAGATAAAAAAATTAAAAATTAATTGAATAATCAATATGTAGAATACAACTATGATAAAATATAAAATGATGTTAGAATGCAGAATATGAAACTCAACTAGGACAACTAGCTATAGATTTGTCTTCTAGGGATAAAGGTAGAATGTCGAGCACAACTGAACTAAAACCTATAGAGAATGTTATAGATATTTTAAAAAGAAGTGGGATAAACACTCAAACTGAACTTAAAAAATACTTTAAAAAAGACCAAACTAAAAAACTATATGAATCTGGAAACAAAAATATGCTTTGCATAGATTCTGAAAATCAACAGAAAAGTATTGAAAAGGAGGGAAATCTGAATTTTTCACCTGGAAATCAAACTGGTAATTTTTCTAAATCTAATAAGAACAAAGGAAATGAGAAAAATACTGAATAATTAAGGGATATGCCTACTATCATTAGAAAAATTTCCCCACCCATTCTCTTCCTAGAAAAACTAAAACCAAAAAGTAATAATAAGGATAAACTTCTTCAGTTCCTTTGAATTTTGGCCAAGCTCTAAGTGAACATCCCTTTAATTCAAGACTTAATTCAAATACCTTCTTACCTGAAATCTCTTAAAAAATTGCTTCCAACAAAAATAATCTTGAGGGATTTTCTACCTACAGCCTCAATAAAGAGTGTAGTGTTGTACTCCAAAATAAGATACCTCTAAATCTCAAAGAACCATGTAGTTTTGTCATACCATATACCTTAGGAAATTCTAGTCAACTAAAATACCTATGCGACTTAGGTGATATCATAAAAATGCTCCCATACTCACTGTTCCAATAGTTGATATTGGGTGGTCTTCAGCCCACCACAGTCATTCTACAGTTGGCTGACTTCTCATTCACACATCTTATGGGAAGGTTAGATGACCTTCTAGTTGGAGTTGGTAAACTATTTCTACCTACTAATTTCTTAGTCTTGGACATAGAGTGTGACCAAGAGGTTCACATCATTCTTGTTAGGCCCTTCTTGTCCACTGGAAGAGCTATTATTGATGTGTCTAAGGGTCAATTAATCTTTAAAATTAGAGAGCAACAAGAAGAGTTTAATGTTTTTAAAAATGTAAAAGGACCAACATTCTCTGAATATTGTTCAACGATAGAGTCCTTAGAAGTTAATAATCATCATGAAATATTTGAATAATCTTAAGAACAAATATATATTGAAGATATAAATTTGGAAGTTAAAAATCTTGTTTTTCTTATTTCACAAACTTTAGAATCTACTCATACAGGAAATTTGGAAAATTTTCCAGAACTGGACAACTGTCTAGTTTCTACTGTAACTAGAGATGTGTCATATTATTTTGAACTTAAAAACTTTTTGAGTGAATTTGATGGTTATTCTGGTGTCACCAACACTGCTGAACATTTTGATGAAGTAAAGGGAGATCTTATTAAACAACTTTATGATTTTGATTTGATAAATATTTTAAATTCAAATTTGTAAAATCTGGACAATGAGCTATATACTTTAGACAATAGTGATGGAAATTCTGAAAATGGTCATGAAATTGAAAATATTTCAACATTTCAAACTCTCTATAAGAGATATATTGAATACCTTAAACCCCTTAGGCCCAAGAGTCTACCTTCAAGTGTAGAAACACCCACTCTTGATCTAAAACCACTTCCTACACATCTTAAATATTCATTATTAGGAGAGAATTACACAATTCTTGTTATCATTTCTGCTGAGCTAAAATAAATTAAAGAGGAAAGATTCTTAAATATTCTAAAAAAAATTCAAATCTCTATAGGCTAGACCATATTTGATATTAAGGTAATTAGTCCTGAATTCTGTATGCATAAAATTTCTATGGAGATAGACCATAAGACTATAGTGGAATGTCAAAGAAGACTAAATCCTAACATGAAAGAGGTTGTGAGAGAGGAATTAATCAAACTGATGGATACTGTTATCATACATCCTATCTCTAATATTACTTGGTTCAGTCTGGTCCAAGTAGTCCCAAAGAAAGGTAGTTTCACTATTATAACAAATGAGAAAAATGAAGAAATTCAAGTTAGGAAAGCCACCAAATAGAGAGTTTGTATAGAATATAAGAAGCTCAATTCAGCCACTAAGAAAGAAAATTTTCCAATGTACTTCCTTGATCAAATGATTTAGAGGATTGCTGGGAATGATTTTTTATATTTTTTGGATGGGTATTCTGGTTATAACCAGATTCCAAGAGCTCTAATGGATCAGGAGAAAACTACCTTCTCACGCCCCTTTGGGACATTTTCCTATCAATAGATTCCCTTTGGATTGTGTGGATCCCCAACCAACTTTCAAAGGTTCATGATGGATATCTTTTACAATATGATTGATAGGATTATCGAGGTTTTCATGGATGAATTCTCCATTACTGGTAGCACATTTTATACTTATTTAGGAAATTTGGAGGTAGTAATGGAAATATGCTTGGAGACCAACCTAGTTCTTAACTGAAAAAATGTCAGTTCATGGTCACTGAAGGGATAGTGCTTGGGCATAAAGTTTCCAAGAGGGGTTTAGAATTTGACACTACAAAAATAGAAGTAATTCAAAAGTTACCACCTCCTAAAAATGTTAAGGGTGTTTGAAGTTTCTTAGGGCATGTTAGATTTTACCAGAGGTTTGTCAAAGATTTCTTAAAAATAACAAATCCCTTATGTTCCCTTATAGTCAAGGATTCTCCATTCTTATTTTATGAAAACTATCTAAAATCATTTAATCTACTTAAGGAAAAACTCACTACATCACCTTTCATCACTGCACCTGATTGGAAACTTCATTTTGAACTAATGTGTGATGCTAGTCATATGACTATTGGATCTATCTTAGGACAGATGAGAGATAAGAAGCTGCATGAGGTATACAATGCTAGTAGGCTGCTAGATAAGGCACAAAGAAACTATACCAATGCTGAAAAGGAGTTATTGGCTATGGTTTTTTCTTTAGAAAAGTTTAGGTAGTATCTTCTAGGTTCTAAAGTCATCATATTCACCAATCATTATACCTTAAAATATTTTATTTCTAAGAAGGAGGATAAATCCAGGCTAATTAAGTAGATTCTGTTGTTACAAGAGTGTGATTTTGAGATTTAATATAAGAAGGGAGCTGGGAAATTATTTGCATATCACCATTCTAGTTTCCTCACACTAATTATGAAGATCCAATGGAGATTAATTCTTCCTTTCCTGATGAAAAGTTACGCACTATTTCAATAAGGTAGTCTGCATATTTTATAGACTTTTCCAATTTCTTGGAAGCTTGTTTCATTCCCAAAGAGTTTCCTAATAACCAAAATAATAAATTCATTTCAGAACTTAAGTATTATCTATGGGATGTGACTTTTATATTTAGGATATGTGCTAATGAAATTATTAGAAGGTGTGTGTCAGAAGAGGAAATGCTACCTATACTGGAGAGTTTTCACTCCCCACCTTGGGGAGGACATCATGGTGGTGAGAGGACAGCTCAAAAAATTCTTCAAGATAGTTTTTATTGGCCCACATTATTCAAGTATTCTAGGAGCTTTGTTGTAGTATGTGATAGATGTCAAAGGTTGGGAGAAAGTAGGAGTTGCCTCAAAAATCTATTATGGAAGTTGAGATATTTGATGTTTGGGGTTTAGATTTCATGGGTCCATTTACATCATCTCATGGGAATGACTACATCTTAGTTAATGTAGATTATGTGTTTAAGTGGGTTGATCAGTAGCTCTACCCAACAATCAGGCCAACAATGTAATAAAGTTTGTTAAAAAGAACATATTTTCAAGATTTGAAGTTCCAAAATCCTTTTTAATTGGCAATGAAACACACTTTAAAAAATAAAAGTTTAAGGATTTAATGAAAAAATATGGATGTTCACATAAGAATGGTATTGACCAACTCCCACAATCTAGTGGATAGGTAGAAATTTGAAATAGGGAGCTAAAAAAATTCGGGAAAAATTGTCTCACACTCTAGGAAGGAATAGTCTTTGAAGTTAGATGAATCTTTATAGGCATATAGAATACTTTCAAGACCTCAATAGGTATGTCTCCATATAAGATATTATTTGGGAAATGATTTCATTTTCCTGTGGAGTTTCACCACAAGTCGTATTGGGTAGTTAAGGCCTTAAATCTTGATTTTAAAAGTGTTGGAGAGAGGAGATTGCTTAAGTCGAGTAGGCTTGATGAAATAAAGAGAGAGACTTATGAAATCTCTAGGATATATAAAGAGTGTTCAAAACTCTTTCATGATTCTATCATTTAAAACAAAGAGTTTAAACTTGGATAAAAGGTCCATCTATTTAATTCAAGACTCAAGCTCTTTCCTAGAAAACTGAAATCCAAGTGGTCTGGACCTTTAAAAGTTGTTAGAGTGCTTAAGAATGGTGCTGTTGAGATTGTAGGAGAGGAGAAAAATCCCATGCTTGTTAATGGCCGGATAGTTAAATTTTATTTTAAAGGACAACCTAAGGTCTTGGATTCCTTCACTATGCTTGAAAATTGATTCAGAATAAAGTATAACTGAAGAATTTAAACATAATGCTTCATGGGAGTCAAACCATGGTTCATGCTTTGTCTTTATTTTTTTTCATGTTATGTTTTGAATAAAGTGTTATTTGCACTATTTTTTGTGCATTTCATTCTATTTTTTTATTCCCGGTATTCCTTTTCTGTGTTCTTTAAGAGGGATGCTGCTACATCATGAAATGATAAGAATTCCCTTATTTCTCAAATCAAAACATGATGTATATGAAAGATTCATTAATTCAGGGAAGTTTTTTTACTTTTTATTTATGATTTCATTTTTACGATCCACTCTTACTTTAAAAAAAATTCCTATGTTAAGTCACAATTCCACTATACAACGGTGTGCCATTAACTCACCATTTCACTTGATCCAATGTTCATCTTATAGCAAGGAGTCAGCATAATGGTGACTCAATGGTGTGGTAGTGGAAGTGTGTTAGTAAGTGTTACTGAAAAAAATCTTTTGTTGCTGTAATTTTTTTCTACATAAGCCTCTTTGCTGAAAATTATTGCTGCATGTGCTTGTTTGTTGGAAAATTTAGTTTTATTTATTTTAAATCTCTTCACTTTGTGTAATTAAGTGTGTGTGTGGGGGGGGGGTAAATGCAGGCTGACTATTGTTTTTTTATTGAATCTGCTTTAATCTACTGGGTGTTTTATCATGACTTCTTCTGCTCAACTGTAAATATAACTGGATCATTTTCCCAATCTTTATATACCCAATTCACTATTTAATTCAATTTTTTACATGAAATTATTTGTAAACTTAATTGAAAATTCTTATCACTGGATTCATGGTTAATGCTGGCATGTGATTCTGTAAAATATTTTTTTTGGCAATCACAATATTTGAACTACACTGTGACCCTTTGAACATGCCATCAATCTACTAAATTAGAAAACATCTTTGAGCTTTAATAGTCTAATTTTTTGTCTTATCCACCTTTGAATTCAACTTTGGGGACAAAGTTGGGTTTTAAGAGTGGGGGAGGGGGTCAACTTAAGTTGAGTTAAGCTGTGCTTTATTGGAATCCCATCAGATTCCTCAACTCTTTAAAATTTCTGTTAAAAATGGTAATTTTATTTAATCATTCTTTCTCAATTTTAGTTTCTTTAAGCTTCAAATTGTACTTCAAATTTGTCTTTCCTAAGGATAATATCTTCCTAGTAGTTTTAGAGATGCCTTGAATCTAAAAATTTTGAGGATGAATGACTGCTTCATGAAATTGCTTATTGATTTTATGAATGTTCTTTTTAGGAACTAATTTTGGGAGTGATATAGGATACTTTTTTTGTGAAGTTATGATCATAACTTTATGAAATTCAAGTTTGATCTTTATCCTAGGTGACACAGTTTTTAATCATTAAAAATTATTATCATTTTAGTGAGCCAATTTAAATTGTATTCATATAAATCATTTGAAATTGGAGTAAAATGGGAATTTGAGAACCCATGGTAAACCTCTGATATTCTAGGCATTGGGTGTGTTTTTTGTTTACTAAATTCATTTTCAATTTTAATAGGTGTTATGCATTGTGCTTTTCAAAAGAAATATGGCTGAGAAAAATAACATAAAGTGTATAATGTCAAAAATGAGTTCATTAAGTTGAGGGGAATAATGACCACCAAATGAAGGAGACAATTGATTTGTATGAAATCATTTAAGTTGTATCAATATGGTGATTCAAAAAAAATTAATATTTTACTTTTGGATCCTAGGGGAGAGTCAAAGTACAAGGTGCCTTTGGTTAAGTTCTTAACTCCACTTATTTTTTATCCTTTTATCACTCTTAATTTTAGAACTTGAATTTGTACTGAAGTAAATTAGTAGGGAGATTTATTATGAGGCATGGAATTCTGATATTTTGATGATTCTTAACTTATTTTGATCTCTTAGTAGGTATTTTAATTTTGGCATGACTCTACTTGAACTATTCTTGTGAAAATCATATCATTCAACTTCTTGACTCCACTGCTTTTAAACTACTTAACAAGCTTCATTTTGAGTAGAATGTTAAAAAAATTATTTTATTAATTTTCTAATGACAATAAAGCATGCAATTGTTTGAGGAAAAACAATAATTAAGTGTGGGGGAATTTGATGTGGCCTTAAAATTCATGATTTTTTCCACATCTTTTATTTAAGTTTTTAGTAATGTAATTAATTAATATTGTAATTTTTTTTAAATATTTTCACTTTTGTATTTTTTATAATTAAATTTATTATTTAATCATTTTATATAAGTAATTTTGTATTTTTAACATTTTAAATTATTATTTTCATCTTTTTTTGCTTTCAGTTTTTTTAATTTATCTTTATATTTTCATCTTCTGCATGTCACTATAATTTTAGGTTGATATTGAACATTTAATCAATTTATTTTTATATAATTTTCTGAATCTTTAATTTAATTTTTAATCTTTTACTTTTCTAATTTCAATTAGTTTAACATTAATTAATTTTATTAATTAATGTGATTTCAATTAATAATTTAATTCTATAATTTGAATGTTTAATTTAAATCCATTTTCTTATTATTTATTTGCTCTACTTAGTTTATGTTTATGTTTTAAATTTATGTTTAATGTAGTTTTATGAATTTGATTTTACTAGTCTTAAGTTACTTTAATTCTTAAATAATTCAATTTATTTTAAATATTAACTGATTATTATTTTAACTTTACTGGTTAAAAATTGAGTTACCTCCAGCCTTCCCATTCCTTCAACAGTGACTTGAGTCATGTTGCATCCTGCCACCGCCATAAAGTAATATTGACTCATTGAGTCACGGCTACTCCTCCCACCGTTCCTCTGTTTTCTCCTTCAATGGTGAATTGAAGTCACTGTCCAGTGTAGACACCGTTCCACCCAGACCGTTCCCTTCAGCCATCTCCCCCTCCCGACTCACTCCTACTCTGTTCATCTGTGACTCACCGTTCACCCTGCCATCCTTCAACGGTGACTCAGAGTCACCATTCCCCTGTTTCTTCCCACACACCGTTAGAAATATAATCACAGTTCCTCAGTTTCTTCCCCTCGACTCACCGATGCCACACCTCATGGGACTCACCTTCAACCCATTCCCGACTCACCGTCGCAGATCAATGGTGACACCATCCCTAGAAGCACTCTACTTTCACAAAACATCATCGCTGCCTCTTCAATACTCACTCCGATTGAATCCCTATAGAAACTCAAACCAAGCCATCCAAGAAGATCTGAAACCCAGATCTAAACTCCCTTCGCATCGATCTTGAACCGGAGCCATTGAAATTGCGGATGGCCCCCGCCCCCGTTGCTGTATGAAAACACGGAACCCCTGCGCCGCCGGATGAAACCCGTGAGCTAAGTTGCTTTAGGAGGAGGCCTCACGCCACTGAGAATTCAATTATGAGGGAGTTGCTAAAGACACGAAGCTTTTTAGAGAGAAACAAAAGCGTGCGGTGACTTGGTGAACGATAAAATTATGTCGCTGGAAATCGGTGGTGACTAAGCAACAATTAACATAGGATTTAAAAAAGAAGAGCAACAGTGAAGAGATTATTCATTTGATACATTCATGGGATCAGAGACATCATTTAGAGTAGGAGCACTTCTAGGATGCCTGAGGAGCAGCAGGAATGGAATAAGAGTTCAAGATTTGAGAGGGAGATATATTTATCCTCTTCTCATTTTTCTTGGATTGAAATTGAATTGTTTTCAAATCTATTTTTCATAATGACTATATGCTAAACCTTTCAAGTTGGAGAACTTAATTTCCGCTGGTTACTTTCTTTTCCTTCTTCACTAAATTCTTTCAACTAAGAATCTAAATCAACTGGAAAAGTTGATTTGGATTCTTAAAACTTAATTTGATTTTCACCACTCATACTCAATTTCAAACTCCGTGATCTTTTATTGAGAAATATCATGGATGCATTTCTAAAAATCTTAATTTCAATATTGTTGGATTTAATTGGTGAGATTACTCCAGCAACTTATACTCAATTTCATTTTCTTTTAGGTGGTTCTTGTTGTGGAGAACTACTATAATCACTTAACTTCTTGATTAATCTCCTGGCGAGGGAGACTAATTGAGTAATTTTAGGGGTTGTGAATTCAATAGCAATTCAAGTGAAGAAGTTATCTTTACAACCAATAAAATTAGATTACCTAAGCTTTCTTCTTGACCAGATTTTACTTGGTTTCAATTACTGTCATTCTTACATTGTTCACTATTGTTTCATCATAGTTTCATTTCAATTTAGTTTTATTAACAAATCCAGTCTTTCATATTAACTGCTTTAAACAAAATATAAAAAAGTAAAAAGTTAAAAAGAAAATTTATCCACTATTAACAATAGTGGGTTGGTTTAGAAAATCTTGGTCACTCAAACCCCTTTTTAGCCTTCCTTGTGGTTAAACCCTTTACTACTATACTAGTGTAGGCTTATAAATTTAATTTTGAGGGTCGGGATGACCTCTGGTCCTATCAATGGAATCCATGAAAGAGAACAACTAGAAATACTGCAAAGGAACATGAAGATAATGGAATATTTTATAAGGTAACACCCACTTGCTTTCAGTGGATCTTCTGACCCAGTGGCAGCTGGAGGATGTATTAAAGCCCTTGAAAAGATATTTGATGTCATGGGGTGTTCAGATAATCAAAAGGTTAGTCTTTCCATTTATCATTTTGAAGGTGAAGATGACTAGTGGTGGTCAATGGTCAAGAATGTCAGGGATAATGATGAGATTTATTCCTTGGAATGGGATGATTTTAAAAATATTTTCCTTGAAAAATATTTTCCTATGGTGGTTCGAATTAGGATGGAAAAAAAATTCCTTGAATTGAAGAAAAATGATGAAGATTCAATGGTCGTGTATGAAGCAAAATCCACCCAATTGGAAAGAGATGCTCCAAATCTTATTCAGGATCTTGATAGTAAAATAAACCATTTTTTACTCAGGATTGAAGCTAATATATCGAAGGATATTGGCTTCCTATGAATTCAAAAGTTATGAGAAACGTTTAAGATGTGATGAGAGGGTAGAAATGGAGTTTTCTGATGATCATGTGTACTTCGAAAACAAACAGAAGAAGTGGTCCATATGTCAAGTGATGGGTAATAATGAATCAAATAAATTTGATGGTAAGAAAGTTAAGTTTCCAGTTTGTGGAAAGTGTGGTAAAAATAACCCTGAGGAATGCATTAATAAAACTGGGAAGTGTTTTTGATGAGGTAAGTTTGGACATATGGCCCTATACTGTAATGAAAATGATATTAAGATTAATTCTGATAAGAAAATTGTAAAGTGTTTTAAATGTGGTGAGATGGGTCATTAAATACCTACCCAAACAGAGATCCAAATGATGGAAAACAGCTATATTATAAGAAAAAGGTACAGTGATATCATTTACGACTACGTTAGTAGATGTCAGGCCATCCAATAAAGTTGTATCAGGTACTTTGTTTGTTTACTCATATTTTTCTAATGCATTGTTTGATACGGGGTCTACAAATTCTTTTAATTTTGAGATTTTTTTGTTAAATTGGAAATTTAACCTCAAGAAATGAGACTAGAACTTATTGTTAAAACACTACGGGTAAATATTTTAGAAAAAAGGCATTATAAGAATATTCCTGTTGTTGTATGTAGGAATAAATTACCTAAAAAACTTGTTGTTTGACCCTTTTTAGAATTTGATGTCATTATGGGTATGGATTGGATTTCTATTTATCATGGAAATATTGATTTTACATATAAAGATGATGTTTTTTAGAAAGAGTTTCAGTTTGTATACAAGAATGAACCCATATAATTGATAACATATTAGAAAGCTAAGAAACTTTTAAAAGATGGAAATTAAAGTTATCTTGCTCATATTACTGAAACAAGGGAACTGTTCAGATTAATTATGTGCTAGTGGTAAATGAATACATGGATGTTTTTACTGATGAGTTTCTTGGTGTTATACATGATCGGAAAGGAAAATTGATGCTAATCCAATTTCAAAACCCCCTTATCGAATGGCTCAAGTGTAACTTCTTGAATAGAAAAACTAGTTGCAGGAGTTTCTTGATAAAGGATTCATTCATCCTAGCACTTCACCATGGGGTGATTTTATGTTGTTCATTAAAAATAAATATGGATCCATGAGACTTTGAATTTATTATAGAGCTTTGAATAACATTGCCGTTAAGAATAAGTATCCTTTTCCTCATATCAATGACTTGTTTGATCAGCTCCAGGGAGCCAATATTTTTCCAAGATTGACTTGAGATCTGGGTACCATTATCTAAAGGTGAAGGAGGATGAAATCCCAAAAATAGTGTTTCATACTAGATATGGCCATTATGAGTTTGTTTTTATGACCTATGGTTTGAAAAATTCCCCTTCTCTATTCATGAATTTTATGAATACAATATTCCTTGAATATTTAGATAAGTTTGTTGTTGTTTTTATTGAAAATATTTTAGTCTTTTAAAAAATTTATGAGGATCATGAAAAATATTTAAGTATTTTCTTGAAAACTATCAAAGAAAAGAAGTTAAATGGAAAATTTAGCAAATGGGATTTTTAGTTACAACAAATTTCTTTTCTTGGGAACATTATAAATAAGGATGGAATAAAATTTTAGCCTACCAAAACAAAAGTGGTTGATGAATGGTCAATACCTATAAATTTTATGTAGATTCATAGTTTTCTTGGATTACTAAGTTATTAATGATGGTTTGTTAAAAACTTTTCATGGTTATCTAGCCCGCTAACTAAGTTAACATAAAAAAGGGTTAAATTTATTTGGATAGAATAATGTGATGTTTGTTATTAGGAAATGAAGAAGAGATTGGTGAATGATCTAGTTATGGACCTGCCTTCTAGAAATAGTGAGTTTTTCATATACAGTGATGCTTCATTGAAGGGACTTGGTTGTGTTCTAATGTAGAATGATCAGATAATTTCTTATGCTTCAAGACAACTGAAACCTCAGGAGTTAAATTATCCCACACTTGATTTGGAATTAGAAGCTATGTTTTTTTCTTTGAAAATTTGGAGGCATCATTTATATGTAGCCAAATGTAAAACATATACTGATCATAAACGTCTGAAGTATACATTTAATCAGAAGGAATTAAACATGAGGTAGTGAATATGGATTGAATTGATAAATTATTATGATTTTACGATCAATTACCATCCTAGAAAATAATAAAAATTGTAGTGTTCCTTGATTCAAAAACATCATGCATCATTATCCATGTTACATTTGGAACATAAACCCTTGATTTTGATGAATTTTGGCTTGGAATTTGTTGGTGTAGGAAATTCCTCTATTTTGTTTCAAGTGTTAGTGTATTCATCTCTATCAGATATAATTAAGCTAGAAGAAAAGAAAGATAGTGTGTTACATAAAAAGGTATAATTGGTTAAAAGAGGTAAGTTTCTATAATTTAATATTGATAAATATTGTGTTTTAAGATTTGTAAATAGTTTATGTGTGTCTTGTGATTCACAGTTGAAGAAAGAGTTATTGTGTGAAGCTCATAGTCCTCCATTTTCAGTTCATCCTGGCCTTACTAAGATGTGAAGAGACCTTCAGGAGTATTACTAGTGGTATGGAATAAAAAGAGATTTTATAGATTTTACCATGAAATGTTTGACATGTTGACAAGTTAAAGCAGAGAAAAAACTAAAAAATGGGATGCTTCTGCCTTTTCTAGTACCAGAGTGGAAATAGAAAAATATATCCATGGAATTCATGGTGGGACTACTAAATACTTCTCGAGGTAACAATGAGACTTGAGTTATTGTTGAATGATTGAATAAATCTACACATTTCCTTTCTATTCGAGACACTATGTATTTGGATTGGATATTTCTATAGTACCTCAAAGAGATTTTCAGGTTACATGGAGTTTCTCTTTCCATTATATCTGACCATGATCCTAGGTTCACTTTTAACTCTTGGAAGGGCCTTCAAAAGTTGTTGGGAACTGAATTAAGGTTCAACACAACCTTTTTTTCTCAATCTGACGGATAAACTAAGAAAACAACTCATAAATTAGAGGATATGCTTTGAGCTTGTTCAATAGACTATTAGGGAAGTTGGGATCAATATCTTTCTATAGTTTAGTATTTTTATAATAATAGTTTATTATTTTTATAATAATAATTTTCATTCCAATATACAAATGGAAACTTCTGAGGCATTATATGGAAAGCGGTGTCGAGCTCGAGCTTTTTAGGATGAAGTTGGGGAAAGAAACTTGATAGGATCAGAATTAATAGAGTAAGTGGAATAGAAATTAAAGATAATCTAACAACACATGAGGACAACTCAGACCAGGCAAAAAAGTTATACAAATAAAAGGAGGAAATACTTTTCTTTTGAGGTAGGTGATCATATTTTTCTCATAATCTCACCATGGAAAAGTGTTATGCATTTTGGTAAGAAAGGAAAGATAAGTCCACGGTTCTTTAGACCTTATGAAATCCTGAAGAAAGTTGGACCAGTCACCTACCGAGTAGCCTTGCCTCTGATTTTATCCTAGGTACAATTTTTTTTATGTTTCAATGTTGGGAAAGTATGTGCCGAATTTATCTCATGTTTTGAGCCTAGAAGTAGTTCAGTTGGAAGAGAATATTTCTTATGAAGAGAAACTTGTTCAAATATTTTATCATAGAGAGAAAGTATTTCAAAATAAGGTAATCCACTAGGTTAAGGTTTTGTGGATTAATCACATGGTTGTATAAGCAACATGGGAATATGAAAATGCTATGAGGGAAAGGTACCCTCACTTGTTTAATAAGTAAATAAAAATTGTGAGGACGTAATTTCTAGAAGGTGGGGAGAATGTAACAACCCAGGTAATTATAATTATTTTTTCATTCTGGAATTAAATAGTTAAATTCATTATAAATTTATATTGAAATAATTGATATTTATAGAAATTAAGAAATTTTTACAGATGGAATAGTAACTTGACCATAGGAATAATAACACGACCATTGGGAATAGTAATATGGCAAATGTAATAGCAGCCCCATCTATAAGAGTATAAATAAAATTTATGTATCTTATAGGTGTAATCATGATATATTTATATCATTGAATAAGTGAATATTTTTTTTGGAAATAATAAATTAAGTGTTGTTATTTGTAAGTCATCAATATTTAATTTCAATTTTAGAATTAATTTAATGATTTAAAATAAAATTTATTTTAATAAAATATATTCATAAATTATTAATTTATTGTATTATAGTTATATGATAATTTTATGAGACCTTGATTAAATTTTCAAGGTGTTATAAAATCAATTATAGTTCTAAAATTGTTATTTTTTAAATAAATTATAATTTACATTAAAAATTAAATTTATAATATTTATAAAATTATTTTGATAAAAATAAGTTAAAATTTTAATTCTAAACATTGAAAAATGGTTGGGGTGAATTTTTTTTATTTTTCTGCAATACTTGAATTTTTGGTGAATAGTGAAATATGGTAATTTACAGTATATATATGTTATAAGTTAAATACACTATTCCTAACATCATGAATGATTTAAGAACCATAATCTTAAACTTTGATTTATGATTTTAATATATTTGATGATAATGATCAAACTATTCATAGTCTTGATCCAAATTAATAAACTAATGAATAAAATAATAAAAAAATCACTCCTCTCCGCCACTATAAAAAGTACCCTCACCCCCTCTTCTTCTCACAACTAAAAGTCTTATAGATTGTTCAAATTCTACCTAAATATCTCCCCAAGCCTCTTTCTCAAGTCTAATACCTAATTTTCTCACCAAAAGGCCAAAACCAAATGCCTTAAGGAGGTTCTTAAGGAGGATAATTCAAGAGGTAAAAATCCTCTTTCATTTTCTTTTATTTTATCTTCAATTATTTTTATTTTCTTATACTATCTTGAACAATCCTTATCCAATATGAATTAAAAATAAAATATCTTATATATACTATAATTTTATCATATTTATGAAAAAATTTATCATCATAATTCTTCTCCTCACCCTTTTATTCTAAAAATAAAAACATCGTCTGTGATGTATCGAATTACCGACATCATGGACGGTGTGTTTTAAATTTGCATTAACACCTTCATGGATGGTAATAAAACCATTTTAATGGTTTAAAATGGTTTTAAAGTTTATTATATAACAAATTTTATGTTCTGTAATTATCATATATTAATAATATTGAATTATATAAAGAAACTAGTTCGTGATGATCAAAGAACCGCCAAGATGATCTAAATGAATATAATTAATGTTTTATCTAATGAATCATCATAATATTTTAAAAAATTATATATGGTATAATTTAAAGTTATGTAAACATGTAAATATAATTTCATTATAATTATGGAGTTTCACTTCCATTCGACAAGAAAATCTATTACGAACCGACCATGGAAACCATGTAAAGAACACACTCGAAATATTGGGAATAACAAAATATAATTAATAATTGGGTGAAATTATGTTATAAAATGATCATATAAGGTGTTATAAAAACAAATATGTTTCTTTAAAATGTTAATAACACTCTTTTAACAATTATACAGGAGGTTTAAACACATTTTAAGTAAGAAAAACCTGAGGTAAGGAAATTCTTAACCCAATTTCCATTCTTTGGGTTAACCTTCTACTTAATTGATTATATGGTACTAAGATTATTTATGTAATGAATTTTGTTTATATTTTGTTTATATTATGTTTATTTATAGTGTATACAAATATTAATTTCATTATATTAATCCTCACTTCAATTATATGATATTGATAAGGGACTTTTCTTTTAAAATCCTCTTTTAAACAACTATTTTTGTAAAATTCAAAAGGGATGTTTTTATTAAAGTATTTTTATTTTATGATTATGTTATGGTTCTTGGGAATTTTTTATGATGAATGGTGGGACTTATATCTCCCTCAAATTCATTGGGTATGTTTATGTTGGAGGTCGACCGTATAGTTACTCCAAGAGTAATTGCGATGCTTACACCATAAGGTAGCCTTGAGGGTTACATTTTAAGGTAGTAGTGAGGGTTACAAATCATAAGGTAGCCATGGGGGTTAAAATATTAAGTAAGTAATTCCCCAATTTACCTTTATGGTATTATTTATGTTTTCTATGTTTTATGGAAATCTCATGTTTTCACAAAGTAACTATATGATACATACTTGTTGAGAAGTACGTATTTGTGAAAATGATTTCACATGTTTATAAGTATTTATGTACTAATAGTTTTTATCTTTCTTTTTATATACCTTACTGAGATTTTTTTGCTCATCCCATGTTTTAAATTTTTTTTCATAAGGTTAAGGATTTGTAAGAGAAAAGGATAATCCAAGATGAATTTTGTGAAGACTCTTCATGAATAGATTTCTCGTTTTATTAAAAACTTTTATATTATGGAAAAATGGATATTATTTTAGTAGTATCCACTTTGTATGCTTATGGGTTGATATGTATGAATTATGTCCTATCTTTATAAAACTCTAAATTTAAAATATCCTTGTGAATGAAAATAAGTTAATTCTAAATGAACTTACTAGATTATGTAATGTTTAAGTTTAGGTCCTTATATAGTTCCCCACTATGATGATAATGATGTTTTGAAAGGTATTTATCTAGAAGACCCTATGTTATATCATTTAACTAAAGAAGAATATTTTGAATAAATTTATATAAAAAATTAAAATCAATTCACCAGTTTATTAAGTGCTAAAGTATGAGTTTCTTAGTCATACTTAAGATGTTAAGGTAAACACCTCAATTGAAATTATATCTTGAGTTATGCCTATCTTTTAAATACCATTACATATTTCTATTAATGAGTGATAATTAAAATTGTTAGAATTTTTTTTATTTAAGATGGGATATAATATAACGACCCAAGATTTTAAATTAAAATTTCTATTGAAATCTAATGTGTTTAATATCTTACTTCGCATAAAAAACAGAATAATAATGAACCATAGAATAATATATAACCATTAAAATATAGCTGTAGAATTGGGGGGAGGGGTAAAAATAGTGGTAACCAAATTATTAAATACATATAAGAATAAAAATAAAGTTCATTATTAATACAAAGTCATTGATAAAACTCAATTAGTGTTGCTAAATAACTAATAAGACTGAATTATGCTTTAAAATGTAACCTTTCAAAAAGTTTGATTTTTTTATGCTTTAATTTAAGAAACTAAATATATTATGGATAAATGATATCATTGATATGAATAATATATTGACACTAATTTATATAGCAATTGATTAAAAATTAGAATAAGAACATTTAATATTTTAAAAAGTTATTTCCCTATGAAAATAGTTTCAATATATATTTATGTTTTTATATAAAAATTAAATTTCCAAATTTTAAAATTTTAATTTTAAAAAATAAGATCCACTTTTTAGTCCTTAATTTAAAAATCTTCTTATCATGAATTGTTTATTTTTTTAAATAATTGATTTGTTGGAAAATAGTAATTTTTTACTAATACTACAATGTTTAGAACATTATCATGAAGTGTTACTTAAAAAATTATTTTTTTATAATATGATTTTTTATATAGAAGGGTGAGTCATTTAAAACATTATTTTAAAAATATAAAACCTGTTTTTAAGGTTTTAGAAACTAAAGTAACATTTCACTCTATTTTTTATTCTTTTGTATTAAATATTAGTTTTCATCAATTATAGTAATTAACTATAAGAAAATTAATTTCATATTTTATATAAACATGATAATATTATGTAATAAATTCAATTTAATTTTTAGTCATAATATTTTTATTACCAAGATTAAAGTTAATGACCATGATAATGGTGAAATGGTTATTTTGAATATTTTTTATTAATGTTGTGTAATTTTTATCTAATAAATTATATTGATATATCCCATATAATGGCTTCAATATGATTTTTTACACACATATAAAATATATCATCACACATTTAATTGGTAACTAATTTTATATAATATTAAGAACACATAATAATGAAAACAACATTTTTCTACAAAACAATATATATATTTAATGTTTTGATTTAATGTTAATTTTATATTATATTGAAATTTAATTGGATTATATGGAGATTAAATTTAGGTTTATAACATCAATATTTTTTAATAAGATTTTTCTTATATTTTTAATAAAATGTAAATTACATGGGTAAAAAAACTAGTTACCATGTGTAGACACCATGAAATTTGTTCCATGCAATATTTTCACAAAATGTCGTCAACTGGGATCAGAAATTTCATGGTGCGGTTCTGCATTTTTCATGGGGGTTAGTGACGGTAATGAAGGCACCGACCCCAAGGGCCAAGACTGCAGTTCAACACTGATCCCAAGCAGGGGTGCAGGGGAACAACCCCCATGGTTTGGAGCAATATATTTGGCTAAGTCCCTAAAGCAGTGCCCAAGGCACCTGTGTGTAAATACCTGCGCACCGCCATGCTGGAGCTGAATGAAGCAATAATTTTGGCTAAGTCCTCAAAGTGGTTCCCCAGTTAGTTCAAATCACTAGTAGGGCGCAAGCCTACTTGGGCGCCACCCATCCGGCACATAGTGACTTGCGCGCCATAAAGTTGGCGCGCAACCCACTGGCGCAACCAAGCTTCTTTCTCCCAGGGTTTTATTTTTTCCTATAAATAGACCCTTGGGGCCTTCATTTATATGGACGAATTTACTTGAAGCCTAATTGCTGCTCTAGTTTCCCTAGTGCTTCACCCAAGTCCGTCGAAACTTTCAAGGTAATTATTTAACACCTACAGTGAAGGAATTAGAGGAGGATCATAGAAATTAAGTCCTTTTAGTGTTCGAAATTCATAACACTTGCGCACCTAAAGCACCCAACCTCCCTAAATCAGAAACACTTGCACGCCACCTATTACTTTTATAGGAACTTGAGCGCCCCACTTCCAGGAAAACCTATGAATACTCTTGAAGGCTTGATTCAGATCTCACCCAAGTATTAACATCTAGGTTGTTCATCGCTCAAGTGAACATCAGGTCTCCCAAGCCGACTTGTGCACCCATACTTGCGTTCTAGAAGCTACATGGGAACCCCTCTTTGATTCACCTACTCTCTTTAGTTTACAAGCCATTTATCCCTCTTCAAATCCATTCATGGCAAGGCTTCTTCTTCATTGGATCAGTTGTCTGAAAGGGATTCTGTTGAGACCTTCACCAAAACCTCATGACTTATTAAACCTTTGGGAAAGACACATAAACATGTCTCCTATTTGGGTTTGTATATTTGGAGTCAGAGGTTTCCCAAATTTGTTTCTAAATGGGGGTAGGAATAATGGAGTCTCTATGGGTTTGTATATCTATAGTTACATGGAACTTTCTCCCAGGAACAGTGTTGTGGATTTCCCGGTTTGGAGGATTAGGGTTTGGGTTTTGTCCTACCCTTTTCGTCTCTAAGACCTGGAACCTCATGTATTTGGTAGGGAAGGTATGGTTCACACTTGATTTTCCATTCAAGAAAAGGAGAAGTCTCCCTCCCCTACTAGGACCAATTTTAGGGCAACCATCCTGGTGTAAGCCCCTAACCATTCAAGTAGGATGTTGTAGTATTTCTCCTCTCTACTTCCTTCACCTTCACTCCTTCCATACATTGGACCCTTGTACAATGTAAAGTGAAAAAATGGAGGGATCTTCACCTCACCATCTTCTCGGGTTGACTCGACCTCCTCTACCCTCGCCACTATAGGTGCACCCTCTTCCACTAGCATAGGAGGAAAAGTGTGGGTGCCTTTATTAAATCTTTTACATCCTCTTATTTCTCACACCAAGCATGACTCACATGGGATTAGAGATTTTTCATGATAACAACATTTTTACAACCACTTGAACTATCAGAGCTCTGATTCCTATTCAAATCAGTATACCTAGGATGCCTTCTTGAAGGCCCGAGCTCAAAAGGGTGCCCTTCCAAAAGGGTTCACCCAATCATGTCCCCTAAAATGGGAAGCTCTTATGCATAAGCCCCATCAAAATTAATGAACTACAAGAACTCTGATTCCCATCACAATTGGGATATATAGGAATCCTTCTTAGGTATTGAGCTCATTTGATATCCTCTCATCCAACCTTAATTCCCTTAATTTGGGCATCCTCCTTAGGAATAAGCCCCAAATTAAACCCACCAAATCACTAAGGTATCCTTTTCAGGAAGTAATCCAAAACTCATTTTCTCTCAAAGAACTATAATATCCTATGAGACCTATAAAAATACATGGGATTTTATTCCCATCCTCATGGTATACATAGGAAGCCTCCTTGAGGTTCAAACCCAACATTTCAAATCAACCCTGTTCTCCTTGGGTCATATTTCAGATAGAGACTAATCTTACTTGGAAATCCATATTCATTCCAAGTCCCTTGGGCTACTTCGGTATAATTCCCACACCAAACTTTGACTAAGAATCTTTCGCTTAGATTTACTTACCACATGACATTATATTGTATGATTAGGTCCTTATCACATGACCTTAAAAGTTATGATGTGTCCCATTAAGTGGCACTGAACTACAAGGGTTCTGATTCCTTTCAAAAGGATACGTAGGTAGCCCATTTTATGGGTACAATCCTAATATCAAAACAAACCTTCATCTCCTTGGATGACAATAAATTATAGAGTTCCCCATTGAGTGGATTAAAAACCAGTATCATCATAGAAATGATTAAAATAATCTCTAAGTAGTATATGAGAGGATACCATTGATGGAGAACCTCAAATACATATGGATATCTCCATTAATGAAGAACCTCTAATACATACAGATGGTTCTGAATTTCATACATGTTAATAAGTGATTGAAAATTACAAGGTAAACCTATATGATACTTGGTGAATTAATAAGGATTCATGAAAATATATTAAATTTATAAAGAGAGTCCCAGAGTAGACAATAATTCCCCCCAAAAGGGTGTGATGAGTCTGACCTCCCATCCTATCGACTAATTCATGTTCTTAAGTATCGTAAAAGTTCAAACTTAATGAATTCATGCCTTTGGAAAGAAGTTCCATTTTTGTTAAATAATTGTTGTATGTTTTCGATTCCATGAATAAATCCAATGGAAACCACCTGGAATCAATGATTCTTAAACTAGAACACACGTTTCAAGAACTAAGAAACACCATGATAAAAACCAAAAATGTAAAAATGTAAAAACCTAGGTGTAAATGACTTGAAACATGATTAAAAAATGTGTTAAAATGAATCAAATATTATTTAACTACCATATATCACCCCATAATACATCATTTCTCACTTTTGAATTCATTGATTCTTGAATAGTGTCATGTCGTCATTGAAAAAGTTATTGGTATTTATAAAAATTCCATTTGATTCACTTATACAAGGATATCAATTCCACAACATTTATACACCAATTAAAAAGATTTATCTCTTCCAAAAATATATCCTAGTCTCTTCTCAACCATCTATCCAAGTCTTAAAATCTCTGTTCTTTCCTAAAGACCAAGTTTAGGAGCCTTAATGTGTTACCCATGGGAGGATATCCAAAGTGAGTGGTAATGTTCTCAATACTGTTCTCTTAATTATTTTTTCTTTTTACCCACCAAAAACTATTCTATACATAAATGAATAAAAACATTAGTATTTCTAATTTTCTAAAATTTTATTATAGTAATGTATTATCTATTTTCTAACATTCTCCAAAACCACTGAGAAAACTAAGACATCGTAATGCGTACGTACAAAATACAGCCTCCATGGATGAAATTCTTGATTTTTCATCCCCTAATTACATGAATGGTTCAAAATATTTTTTGTGTGAATTAAAATTAAATCCATAACATTATTATGATCATGAAATCAATTTTTTTTTATTTTATACCCCCTCTCATTCTGTGAAAAATGAGAGCGTCATCCATGTGTACATGCAAGTTTTCACTTGCACAAAATGAATTATTTTTATTTTCCATTACCACCTAAAATGGATCAAAATAAAAAATTATTTAATTTAAATAAATTATGTTTATAAGACTATTAATATTCTTTAATCATAATATGATACATTCTATAAGTAATTTTAAGAATAAATTATCATAGTAATCACAACCACCTAAAATAAACATATAAATACACCTTCCTTAATTTGATTCCATTTTGGGAAAAAATATAAAACTATATATTTTTTTACTAATAGAATACTAGAATAAATACCCCTATTTAATTAGGTGTATTATGTGGTTATTTTAAACTGTTTTTACTGTAGAAAATATACAAAGGATGTTTCAGAGAAATCGACCAAACCACCTCAAGTAACCACCATAAGCAAAAAATATTAAATAAATAACACATGATAATAAATAGACCTTATAAAATGAAATATAGATATAAAATTATATAATGATTTTTTTAATAAACATAATTTTATTATTTAGGAAGTTTGGGGCACATGTAGAATGAATCAAGACCCGAGTGAAGGGTTTTTCCATCTCAATTTTTCTTCATTGAGATATTATGTACATTCACCACTTATTTCTTTTTTTGTGGTGTATATATTGTCTATGGGTTTATTTTATCATATTTTTTCATAAAATATAATGGATTTTAAAATCTAACTCATGTTACACTCTTTATGAGTTTTCAATTTAAAATTTAATGACAATGCCAAGGTTTATTAGTCTCAATTCTAGCTCTTTGAGATATGTTATATTTTGTGCACCAAATTTTATTTTATATGGTGTTTTTATATACTTAAAATGAATTTAATTTACTATATTCCATATGTAATTCATGTGATTTACAAATACTAATCATGTTCCTTACTTAAATTTAATTTAAACTCTTCTGTTACCCATGTTGTAAGGTTTTTTGTTAATTAAATTTTCATTCATTAAGATATGATTGTTATTTTTGAACATTATTCTTATAATTTGGGTATGTTATAATATATGATTTTATCAATATTTATTTCCTCTTTATTTTATGTGGATTTACATTTCTATCATATAAAATCAATTTACCATGATTCTTCCTTAAAAATACAATGTTTGTAAGCATTTTTCATTACTCAATTTCTTTTCATTGAGTTATAATGATTATTCTTGAACCCCATTATTTTATGATGAATTATTTTACCCTATTATTATATAAATTAGTATTTAAACTTCTAATTCTATTGATTTACATTTCATTCCCAATATTTTTTTGAAGGATCATTTCCTATTGATATCCTAACATTATGAAAGTACTCCACATCACTACCTTGTTATCATTCCTTTGAAAAGGGCACTTTACTTTGAATTTTTAATGTTACTATTATTGGGTATTCACTTAGTTATCCAAATTATTTCATTTTATAGGGAAATATTTTTAATTTCTATATCTACTATTTCTATACGGATAACTATTGACTTCTTAGCCATGATTATGTATGAGGTTTCTTAAGGAACATTGAGATATGTGTTGTTTAACCATCCATCTTCTTTATCTGCATGACCTATGATCATATAATTACATTAATTTATTTTAGAATTTATTGAATTAGCCATATACCAATTACTCTATATACTGTTAGTTTGAATGATATTTACATAGAGAGTAATGCTATTTATTGATTGGGGAAATATTAAAAAACCATGTATTTATAATTTTAATATGGATGTTTATTGATTACTAAGGAAATTTGGTTATGTATTGTATAGTTTCTTTAATACTTTATATGATGAATTCATTGGACATAATTAGTTATGGTAAAGGCCTGTAATCACCCCTCAATGTATTAGTAGGTCTTAGAATAAAATCTAGATTTGCTATTAGACATTTATATATCCAATTATTTATGATTCCTTAGTATAAGACCCTACCACTATGTTTATGATGACTTGTAACATGACATTGATGGTTATATTATGATGTTTTACTATTGGAAAAAATCTCTCAAGGTGACATTATAATATATTTTTTGGTTTTTTATGTTTTTGAAAAAGATAGTTAGTAAAGTAATTTGTGAAGTTCCAACATGATTGCTGAAAATTTATTTTGGAAAAGATTCTAGAAATAATTATAAAAGCTCTAGAAGGTTTATAAAAAATTGTGCACAAAAGGTGGCAATATTTCCCAATGTTTTTAAAATTTTTGTTTTCAAAATTTTGTAGGAATGGAAAGGTTGTTTTTGTAAAAGGAAATATTTTTGAACAAATGAAAATCTATGTGAAAGGGAGAAGGATTTTATGAATTTTATTAAAAGTGAATATTTTTGGCCACCTGAAATAATATGAAAATGGAAAGTCTTTTGTTAAAGTTATCCAATTTAAAAAAAATTAGAGTTGTGTAATGTATAAAGAGTTGCATGAACCCATGAAATCTATATGGGAGTTTTTCGATGGTAGTGAGTTGCATGTTAAAGGAGACATCAAATCATTAAAGTTTAGTTAACTAAGAAAATTTTGATCAATGTTTGTGATGTGAAAGGAACATGTACAAAGGTTCGACTGTGTATATAAAAATTACACTACCCCCCTCAATTGTAGAATCCATCCCTTAGAGAATATATGGTCTTTGAAATTGTGTAAGAGTTCTACAGAGGCATTTATTGCATGAATAAGTGACTCAAAAATATGTTTCATGTAGAAAATGGACTTGTGTATATATAAAAAAGTGAGTTTCATGAAAAATAAAAATTTACAAAAGTTGGAAGTTCTAAGACAAAGAAAATTTTTCATGAAATTTGACAGTCCCACAAAAAACCTAAAATTTTAGTGAAAGCTATAGAAGTTGCATGAAAGTTTTCAAAAGATGCATGAAAGTGAAAGTTGTGTGAACCAGATGGAGTTAACCAGAAATTCTGTAGTAAATTGGTATTAATCATGTGGATAAAATAAGTGGTTAATGACACTACAATTATAGTGTATACAACATTAATCCATGAAATCAAAGGAATAATGTTCTTAAGGAGTAGTGAGAACACCTCATTTCAGATGATAATGAGCTTTTAAATTATGACACATAGTGAACACAGATGGATAGTGAGTCCACTTTTAACACTGTAACAACATCCCACTATATTGGATTTGGTACTTTGAAACATCACCATTGTATGCTCCTTGGATTTAGCTCTATGAGGGTGAACCAACTAAAATTATTTTTCCCTATGTAGGTTTTAATTTCTGCTTATTCATTTCTATATGATAGAGAGAGAAGAGAATTTTTTTAACAAGGAAACAAGATCTAATAAGGGGAAGTTGTTTTAATCTATCATAACCTAATTAACAACCTCAGGGTATTCAACCTGGTAGATCCAATAATGAAACTACACAATTTATCACTATAAAACCATTTATTTCTATCCATGCGATCATTTATATTGTTATATCATCTATATATTTATATCAAGAACAAGTGATTAGTTATATGAAATTATTTGATTATCATTTATTTCCTACCATATTATTCATGGATTGTTTATTATATGATATATTTTGGTGAATGGTTTTTATTATTGATCATTTTAGCTTACTCATTGTAACACCCCAATATCTTAAATTATATTTTTTCCTTTAAAAACCTAATGTGTTCAATAGAATTATTCACATGCAACACTAAACCTAAATAAACTGTAAAAAATTATATAACTGTTAAAATGTAGTATTAGAAATGAGTGGTAAAAATATAAGTAAATAAATTATGAAATATATATAGAAATAAAAATAAAGTTCATTATTAATACTAATACATTGATGAAAACTCAATTATTGTAGCTAAATAACTAAAAATAATGATTTATGCTTTAAAATGTAACCTTTCTAAAAATTTTCTTTTAGGTGTTTTATTTTAACAATCTAAATATATTTTGGATAAAATATATTGTTGATATGAATAATATATTGACACAATTTTTTTTTATTAATTGATAGGAAATATGAATAAGAACTGTTAATATTTAAAAATGTTAATTTTCTATGGAAATAGTTTTTATTATATATTTATGTTTTTTAATTAAAATTTAAATTATAAAATAATAGAATTTGAAATTGACCAAATTGAATTTATTTTTTTATTTAGAATAAAAATATTATCTTATGGTGAATTTTTGATATTTTTTTAAAATAATTGATTTTTAGTTAAATAGTGAAAAAATTACAATATTGTTAAAACCATCTATTTTATAAAATTATCATAATACAAGAATAAATTAATGATTTTCAAACATTTTTCAGTAATATATATATATATATATATATATATATAAGTAAAATAAATCATTTAAAATTACTATTTTGTATTTATAAAACCTTTGCATATTGTTTGAGAAACATATGTAATATTTTATTCTAAAAAATGATTAAATTGTCTATATTAAAAAAAATAAATTTTCATTAAATTGGTGTTTATTTTTTATATCAATATGATAAAATTATATAATAATTACAATTTTATTTTTTATCATAGAATTATGATTACAATGATTAAAGTTACTAACCATGATAATGGAAAAATAATCATTTTAAAGAATTTCTTTATTAATATTGTGTAATTTTCTTCTAATAAAATAAGTTAACATCTTCTAAAAACTTAAGTTAATATAATTTTTATTCCTATATTTAAATAAATTTATCCCTCATTAAAATTTTAATCAATACTAAAAAATATTAAGAACACGTAATGGTGAAACCAACATTTTTTTACAAAATAGTTTTCTATATATAAAATAATTTAATTTAAATGTTACCTTTATAGTAATAAAAATTTGAATTATATTAAATGAATATTTAATTTAGTATTATTACACCAAAATATAGCTATAAGGTTTACATTGTTATTTTTTAAAATATATACTACTTGTTTAAAAACCTATTACCATGATAAAACAAAAAGGTAAAAAATAAAAATCAATTGTTAAAAGGAATGAAAAATGTTTGAAACATGTTGGAAAATGATTTTTGGAGGCTTTATCTACCTTATAACATCCCAAAATCTATTATTTATCACTTTTGGAGACTTTTACCTTTGAATAGTTTCATTTTATTATTGAAAAATAATAGGTGTTCACAAAAGTTCCCTTTCATTCACTTATAATATGGGGAACTTTCACCACTTCATGAAACATCCATTACTTTGAATTCATTCCTAAAACAATTCCATTTTTCTACCCCTATAATCCACTATAATGTTCATAAGTATCACAAACCTACTTGTATAACCTGTTTAAATGGTACCTGAATCAATCCTAAAATGACCCGAAGAGCATTCCTAATCCCCAAAGGATGGAAACTGGTTCCTGAGCATTGAGAAACATTAAAGGGGAATGATTTCACCATAATAATAAACAATAAAATAGAAAAATATAAGTAAACCTTAAAAAATTGGTATTCCAATACATTCATCAAAAGTGAAAATCTAAAAGTTATACAAGACATCATACCAAACACCTCAAGTCAATGATGTAATCAAATGATATCCTCACAATGGGTGGAACACACACTCTGCCTATCACTGCCAAGTCTCAAGGTCCCTATATAAAGAATATCCACCACCTGGATGTGGTTATTTTCCCCTTCTTGAATTTATTATAATAAAGTCTACAAAATCTTGAAAATAAAGGTAAGGTGTGAGAAAAATAACCCAGTAGGATATTAGTGAATGTTCTGTAAGAAGTTCCATAGAAAATAAACCATTCATGCATCAATTTAAATAAAAATGAGGCATGAAAAATAATTTTCGCATCTATAATAAAACAATGTTTCAAATCAATTAGATAGAACGTATATCAAGAATATGATTAAATGAAAATTTTCATGAAATATAATGGAATGAATAAAGAAGGTCAATAAATGATGGCATGCAATAATCACATCAAAATAAAGCACTATGGTCATATTCCTTGAGCTTTGTTAGTTCCTAGATCTAGGATCCTCACACAAATTATTCAATCAATCATAGGTTAAAATTTGCACACATCCCTATGGATTAGGCCACTAATATAGAATAATAAACACCCCATCAATAAAAATTATTCTGAGTATGGTTTAATTAGAGTTATCATCATCAATCCATCACTAGGGGGTTAGATTCATAACATGATTTCCCTATTCACCCACTAACTACTCATGCTTGTATGTGATTTCAATCAATCAATCATGGATAAACCATTATTTTCAATATAACTCATAATTCAAATTTTAAATTCCCAATTTCATTTTTTAACATTCTATTTCAACTTCAAAACTAAATCAAATATTTTTTTTTATCAAATTCATGACTTACAAAATCATCTTTAACTTTTCTATATTTTTCTCAAGAATAAACATCAAATAATTTCATCAGATCACTTATTATTTCAAGCCATATTTTCTAAAAATACACCCAATATTTTAAAAATCATTTTAAAAAGGGTTTTATTTCATAATACCATGATTTTTTTAAAAAAATCATACAAATATTCTCAATTCAAGGTTTAGGAATCAATTAAATATTTAATTTAAATAAATAAAGTAATTAAGGTTTCAAGTGTTGGGAAAATCCTTATGTAACCTCCTACATTAATTATAATATTTCAAAATAATAATAAGGTATCCTCAAAAAGAAATAGGAGAAGGTTTACACCCCATAATCAAAGGGAAACAACAATAAAAAATATTTTTTCAATCAACCAATAGATGGACACCCTAAAATCTGATCAAGAGGATAATAGAAGTTGAAGTAATATAATTTCATGTATTTTAAAAAACACTGTAGGTGTTTTGGTTTGAAGAAAGAAAACACCAAAGTAAAACACTATTTAATTCTCCATTTTCAATTGAATCTTGAATGAGAAAGGTTTAAAATAATTCAAAATTTGAGTTAAAAACTTTATCGGTTAAAAATAATTCAATTCCCATGATTTAAAACTTTTGAAATCACCAGAATGGCATTACAGGTTGTTCTAAATGAAGAATAATGAAAATTGGATTTTAAAAACATTTTTTCATTAAAAGGGAACTGTGTAATGGTAACATGGTTTAACCTTACACAACTCATATCTTCCATGCAAGGGTAATAGGTTTTACCCTGACACTTGTCTCATGCCCAAGATTACCTACAAATAATAGATGAGTACCCTCACATATCTTTGAAAAAACACGGATTACCATTAAATAGTTCACATTAACATTACATAGTGCTTGAGGTACCCTTATGAATCCATTGAAAACAATGGGTTACCCTTACATAGTGCATCTTTCTATTACAAAAATCATATGAAAAATTCTCTACCCTTACATAGTACATAAAAAACCCTTACATAGTGTATAGGACATTCACCCTAAACTTATGAAGAGGGTGATTTACTCTTACGCAACCCTTAGAATTTCGGGATTACCTTTATGCAACACCTCATATGTATGTGAATAAGGTCTTCACCCTTATGCGGATCCCATGATCTACATAAGGGTAAAAATAAAATAAAAAATTATTAAATTTCATTTTAAAAGGCTCTATAAATTAAATCCAATGACGTTTCTAAAGAGCATAGAAAGTACCTAACACATCTGAGACCAAAAGAAAATAGGATGAATCAAATAACATACCCAAAGGAAAAGATTGAGATGTTACAATTATCCCCACCATATATTATTTCTACCCCCATAAAGATTATCAATAAGAGACCATATGTTTCCATAACACCTGAACTAAGGGTATGTAATTTCCATGATGAAACTTTATATGAGAATCAATAATATAAACTGGTTATTCAATCATGGATAAATTAGGTTCCACATCAAGATCCTACCATCTTAATACATAGGATGGACCAGAAAGATATTTTATGAGTTGTAACACATGGAAAACATTATGGATCAATGCCATATATGGTGGAAAAGAAAAATGGTAATCCAACCTTCCAATATGATCGAAAACATCAAATAGTCCCACATATCTTGGTGATAACTTTCCCCAATTACAAAGATATTAGTGACTTAACTGAGGTGAAACTCTCAAAAAACACCAGGTCACCAACTCCAAACTCTAAATGAATTTGAAAATGATAATCATAGGATTTATAATGACTATGTGAAATTAACATTATCTGAGGAATCAATTAAATCTTTATTTTCATCTCTGAGACCAAACAAGGCCCCACTAGGGAAGCTTCACTAACCTTCGACCAATAAAGTGGATATTTACACGAACAACCATACAAGACACCAAAGGGTGTAATCTTGATGGATTAACGATATCTATTATCATAGGAAAATATGAAAAGCACCAAATAGGTATCCCAAGATCATCTATAGCCAAATACATAAGTCCAAATAATATCCTCAAGAATCTATATAGCCCATTTTGGCTGACCATCCATTTTAGGATGGTACACTGTGCTCAACTTTACCTAAGACCCCATCATCTTTTGGAGGCCCCTCCAAAAACAAGAATTGAATAGAATATCCCTATAAAAAATGACACCAGATGGAATTACATGAAATCTAATGATTTCCTAGATATATATATTTACCAAGTCCTCAACTTTTTTCATGTCACGAATTAGAATAAAGTAATCCAATTTGGTCAATCGTTCAACCACCATCCATATCACATTCTTTCCTTAAGGGGTATGTGGAAACCCTACCACAATGTTAATAAATATCTCATCCCACTAAATAGACATCACTGTAAGGGGATGAATCATACCTAAAGTCTTATGATTCTTGGCCTTGATCTATTTATAAGTATAAAAAAGGGAAAAATAAAAAATTTCTTATTTCATACTTGGCCACTAGAATCATCATCTCATCTCATAAAAGATATTTTGGTTCTAGGGTGTACCTCCCACTAGGAATTATGAAAATCACCCATCGCCGAATTCCTCAAAGGTATAGGAAAAATAAATAGTCTCTAGAAGAATATGATACCTTTTGAAGATATATACCACTCACCGATGGTCTCCCCACCACATACAGAATCTCTAATTCCTCAGAACACATCATCAAGTTTCATTTTCTAAAGAATCATCTTGATAAGTGAGGATTTAAAATGGATAGTTTCCAAAAAAATCCCAGTATAATTCTCCTAAACTCCCAAATTAATATGAGAAAATAGAACCATCAAACTACACTTTTTTATAGGATTATTTTAAGTCTTTGTATGGATGTTTCGAACTTAATGAATTAGTAATGGAATTCCCCTTACCAGGAGTGTATGCAATTTCAAAATCAAAGTATTAATGGTTCTCCACCCACTGCCTACTCCAAAGATTCAAATATTTTTGAGAGAAGATATAAATCAAGATTTAGTGATTAGAGTAGATGGTAAACCATTCAACAAAAGGTAATGCTGAAAAATATTTAGAGCATGCATCATGACTGTAAGCTAAAAATAATGTGTAAGATATTTCTTCTCATGATGATAAAGTTAATGATAAACATATTCCACCATATGATCACCTTGCACAATAATTTATTCTATACCTAAACTTGATGAATTAAAAAAAACCACATATCCTTGCTTGTCTTCTAGAAGAGTCAACACTGGTGTTGAAGTCAAATGATGCTTCATATAAAAAAATGAAGCCCGACATCTTGAATCCCATAAAAAACTTACTCCCTTCTAAGTAAGAGTGGCCATTGGAGAAGGAAACTTATATAAATCCTTCATAATAGGATGATAATATCCTACCAATCCTAATAATATATGAATAAAAAAGATATTCTATAGACCCTCCTAGGTACTAAAAACTTTTAAATTCTCAGGATCAAATGAAATACCTTGTTCAGAAACCATGTGTCTCAAGATTTTTACTTCTCACATCCATAATTTTCAATTAAAATGTTTGGAATAAAGTTTATGATTTCTCAAGATGTCAAAAATTTCTCTTAATAGATGCATATTCTCCTCCTCATCCTTGGAGTAAACCAAGATGTCCTCCAAAAATACCATCATGAACAAATCAAGATACTCATGGACTATCATATTCATCAGTTCCATAAAAACTAATGGGGCATTGGTCAGACCAAAAGACATAACATGGTACTTTTAATGACTATAGTTTCTCTCGAAGGAAGTCTTATGGATATCATACTCCTTGACCCTAAGCTGGTGATAACTAAACTGTAGATGAATCTTTGAGAACCAATTCCCCACTTTCAACTAGTCAAAAAAATAATCAATCCAAAGAAATAGATACTTATTCTTAACTGTGACCCAATTGATCTATCAATAGTCAACAAAAAGGTGAAGGGTTTCATTGGGTTTATTATAAAAAATAATGAGTGTTTCCCAAGGAGACACATTGGGTTAGACTAAGCCTTTGGATAACATATCATCTAACCATGTTTTCAAATCCTTTAGTTCAACTGGTTCTATATGGTATTAGGAAATAAAAATAGGTAGGGTTACTGGTACCAATTCGATTGAAAACTCCACCATCCTCACCAGTGGAAAATCATAAAGGTTGGATGGTAACACATCAGAAAACTTTATATGATACTGGAGGAATACCACTTCTTGAATATTCTTGTTCTAGTTCAAAGGAAAACATGGATATCATCCTTATAAAGTTCAAAATAGGGGGTATATCTTGACAAGACCTTAGGTCCCATTATCCCTAAAATAAACGATACACTTTATTGAGGCCAATAAAGTAAACCCATCCAAAATAATAGTTGATACAAGCTTTATGAGTGATTAGTAAATTCTTACTAAGAATAAAATCAAGGGGTTTTATATCCAGAACCAAAAAGTACCAAGAAATATTGACTTCTAATAAAGATAAAGAACAATAAGGTCATCATAGACCCTACTCTCTATTTGTCCTGAGAAGCATAATAATATCCATATCATAAGGCATGAGATCCATAAAAAGATTCAAAAATTACACAATATGGATTATTATGAAGTAATGAGAGGCACTGATATAAAATAAAATAGTCACTAAAGTTGAATCAATGATAATAATACCTCTCATCATATGACCCACATAAGCTTCCACTGGAGACACATCCACTACATGAAGAAGTTTTTTTCCTATTGGTCGTGGCAAGAAATCCTTTATTCTTGATTTATCTGGCTGTGCTATAGTACTTTTTGGTGCTCATGATCCCATTCCATTATGCAGGGTAGAAGGTACAGAAAACTTCTATAGGTGACCTATGCAACCACATGAACCGTAAATCTTTGGTAACTTTGTAAAAAACCCCATCAAATTCCCGATCATTCCACATTAAAAGAAAGTCAATGGGTCTTTTCCCGACACCAAAAAAGGTATGGATGATTTCTTCTATTCAGATTCTCCTTAAGACTCATTTTTTTATTATAATACAAGTATAATGGGAGAGGTCAAGGAAGTAACAATAATTTTGGAGTGAATTTAGGTCAAAACGACCCAAAAATTCACTTAAGGAACTGGATTCAAGAAGGTGTACACCTTCACGGACTGATGATTCTCAAAAATTTCATAGCCAGATGGATCCTTGAATAAAATATATTAGAAACATATGTCTATATTTACAGAGCTCCATTTCATGGAAGTCCCCGATTATTTTAAGATTTTATGGTAACCTTCTTGCAACATTACTATGGTTCACAAAACCATACTTGTTCATGAAACTCATAAAGTTTCAAAAAAGATTACATCCTTTAAAAAAACTATGTATTTTCCTTCTATGTGATTATAAATACACCATTATTAATGAAATTTAAGGGTATGTGACCTTTTAACTTCTACGAAAATCTCCGAGTTCATGATACTTTGAAGCTTTGTGAGCGAGAGAGAAGCTGGAACTCCAAAGGAAAACATACTTCAAAAAACCACCTACCATGGGTTTTTGAGAACTTTAACCCATGGTGGATATTCCTTTTGTGAAGGTCCATGACCTTCGTATAAGAATAAATTCCTTTGAGGATCTTAGGGATTCATGAGATATATATCTTTCATGAAACCAAACCTATGGGAACCAAGACTTTACCCTAAGGAAGGGTCACCCTATTTCATGAACCATAATCTTTCATGAGTCCCATGACATATAATATACCCATATCCTTTGTGAGGCCCCAAAATTTCATGGAACCTGAAATTTCAGAAAACCCATCCTATAGGACTCTCCATGGCTCCCCCTTTCAGCTGCCCCCCCTTTCACAAAAGTTGAGTGACCTGGTCCCCTATGACCATCCAAAACCGGTTCAGCTGCACCAAGAATTCCCATGAGACCGGTACCACCTAATCTAATTCCTTCCCACTTTTCTCCAAGTGTAGCCTTGTCCTTCATACTACCCACTACTCCTAATCATAGGTACCCTAGTCATATTTCTCCTAAAAATAGGTACCCTAACATTGGACCTCTTAATTACCACTCCTCTACGGCAATGCCAACACCATGGCCCACCAAGAGGAACATGAGCAGTGGTCATGTAATCCCTATAGGTGGTATCTTTGAGGGAAATCATTTCCTTGCCTTAGTAGAGATTCTTATAAACAATCTTCATATCCCCTTAACACGACCCCCCTTGAAGTTTAATCCCCTTCCACATCAAAGTTTCATGATGTAAAACTACTTATCTCCACATCGTTGTTGTATGATGTTAAACTAAACAAAAATATACTTAGCACATGATGTTAAACAATATCCTTACCCTACTTTATGAATTTAGTATTCCCTATGTACGATCATAATCAGATATTACCTTTTCCCACACCATGTTATGAAACACCTGCAACTGGCAGCTTCCACGTGTAAGCCCCACAACATCCTCCCCCATCATGGGATGAAACACCTACCATGAAAAGCTTCCGCATCTAATCCCCACACCATCCTCCCCCACCATGGGATGAAACACCTACCACATGTAGCTTCCACGTAGAATCCCCACAACATCCTCCTACACTATGAAAATGAAAAACATTCCATGGGAAACTTCCATACGTAATCCCCAAACCATACTTATATATCATGGGATGAAACTCCACACTTGATAAGCTTAATGCATAATACCCACACTATCCATCATTGATTCTACTTCCATGACATGATAATCCTTACTTCATGATGTTAAAATACATGGACTGATCCTTTCACATGAGCTTAAACTGCATCAATGAACTATGTGGGTTTTGATCCATGTCTCTTAAACATGGTATATAGGAAGCCTCACTGAGGTTCAATCCCAAAAACTATATTTTAGCATGAAATTATCCCCCTTGAGATGACACACTCTATCACTCAAGTGTGAAATAATACCTCTTGGGGGGAAACACTCGATCATCCATATCCACAAGATGTTAAAATCATGTCCTGATCTATCTCCACAAGACGTTCTGATTCATATCCATAATTTGTTAAAATCATAACCTGATACATCTCCATGAGATATTCCAATCCTTCTCCACAATATGTTAAACTCATGACCTCATCCATATTCATAACTCATTCGGATCCATCTCCAAAATATATTAAACTCATGATTTGATATGTCTCCAAAAGATGTTCTAATATGTCTCCATATTAAATTAAGATTGTGACCTAATACATATCCATAAGAAGTTATGATCTGTCTCCAAAAGAGGTTAAACTTGTGACCTGATCCATCTCCATAAGATGCTCTGATCTGTCTCCACAATACATTAATCCTATTACCCAATCCGTCTCTATGGGATGTTCTAATCTATCTCCAAAAGAAGTTAAAATCATGAAATAATCTTTCTCCACATGAAATTTTTATCCATATCTATAAGATGTTAAACTCATGAACCGATCCATATCCAAAATACATTATGATCTATCTCTACAATACATTAAGCATATGACCCCATTTGTCTCCTAAAGACACTAAACTTGTGACCTAATCTATAATCCATACCCTATACAATAAATATGGGATTTCCAATGAAAAAATACCTAAAATACATACTCCCTTGGAATTAATTACCTAATGATTGACATGGTATTATTTGGGTTCCACATCTAAGATTCCTCACATGAGATTCCCTCTAAAAGAGAAAGACTTTATAAGTTCCCAATCTACCCAATGCCTATACAACACTATAAATTCCTAATTCTACTAACACCCCTAATCAAAGGTTTATTCCTTATCAAGATATAAGAAGCATAATTAACCAACATCCACCTCAATATGGAACCAAGAATGAGTTTCAGAATATGAATTCAATTTATGAGGAAGACCCAGACTAGGAGATAAGCTCCAAGTAAGAATCCATGGAAGGAGGAACCAATATCCCATTATTTCATTTCAATAAAAGAGAGGGAACCAATTATGAAAGTGATAAAAGTATTATTCCTTTAGAAAGAGGGAATATGTGGAAACACGAAAGTAGCATGTCATCGCTAGGAAGAGGGATGACACAGTGAACTGAATAAAGTGTCAGAAACAAAACTAGTGAACTCAACATGAAACTCTTTTACTCAACCATGGGAACTAGTAGTAATCGGGAAAAATTCAGATTTACATTTCACCAAATCCTGATATTTTGTTCCAGGTCCCACAAAGAAAATAGTTGGACCAACAAGAACCTCATCTATGAATTTGTTCATATACCATTGGGTATCCTCATTCTGTGACACAATCAATGTTAATCCTTCTCTACTTTAGTAATAATTGATGACATTGGGGAATTATAAATCACATTACCTATACCTATACTGGTGGCTGAATCCACGTGCCCTATAAGACTCAAGCTATAGGAAATAAGTAACCTAGAACCAATAGGTAATGGGGTGGGAGAAATGTTATTATGAAAATCCCACATGACCACATCCCAACAATAGTTTCCACCATGTATTAAGCTACTATGAACCCATTCCCTATCTCAAATTCTGAGATCATATATAGGAGGGTGATTGTTAACCTCATGTGTCAATATGCATAGGAAAGGTTCATTCTCACCAGGTAATTGGTCCTCCAAGTCCTCAAGGAATTAGTGCCTCAATGACACCATCACCTCTGATGGCCGTGCAGGGAGAAACCACCACCTGTTCCAAATTAAAACCTCTTAATAAGACTCTACTTGAAGCTTTATGACAACTCCTCCTATTATGCCGAGGAGGTAGTATATTTTCAAGCCATGCCTACAGTGACCACCACTCGAAAGCTTCCTTGGAGGGATCACACTAGGTCGCACCAATACCAGCATGAAATGGTCATACAAGAAAAAGTGTGGGTTGAAATCATTCATACTTACCCAGTCTAGGTCCAAAATAACTAACACTGACATCATGGGAAGACCTATAATATTTCATGATATGGGGAATCTTCTTCAGCTCTTATGTCCCCTTCCACCACTAGCGTATCCCTCCAGATCCCTATGATGGTGAATAGGGACCTATCTTCATCCATAAGGGAATGAGACCCCAGTGTCCCCAAAGGTTGGTTGGGTTGACTCTCTTAGTTTACGACACCATCAAAAAATTTTTAAGGGCCATAAAATGATGATAAGAATCAATGAAAAGGTCCTAGTAACTCTACTATGAAATAGCACAGAGTTCCTCCCCATGATACCACCAATTAGTGTGGAGGTTATCCACACACCATCATGAATCAAAGTGGAGGTCCTCACTACTCTATCAAAAACTATTATAAAGGTACTACCCAAATTGTTACCAACCAAAGTGGAGGTCCTACCTACTCTATCACTAACTATCATGGCGGTCCTCCTCATTCCACCATCAACAAAATCAGAGGTCCTCCCTGCCCCATCACTAATCAGCATGAAGATCCTACATGTTCCACCCCTAACCAAAGATGAGTTCATCCCCACTCCATAAATATCTATCATATAGTTCCTTACCATGTTAAATACATAAACTTCCTTGGAGAACCATCTTGGAGCTGGAGGGTGAACACCCTGCCATCAGAGGTGGAACCCTCGGAAGCATCATGTCATCATCGACCACTCAGATTCTGAAGAAATTGAAAAATCAATAGGGTAACCTTCAACCAAGATTTCAAAGTCTAGGGAATAAGACTAGAAATTAAGTATCATGATACTATAATCTGAGGTCCACAAGATACCCAGATCCCTCTATAGGTACCTGTAGTTGGAGAATGTTCTATCCACCTTCTAGGGACTCATAGTGCAACCATCTTCATTACCTCAATTTTACCTCATCTATGACTCAACATAAGAATTTGGAGAGATGTCAGGGTTTGGATTGATTCTATCAAATTATGGTAGACACTCTGATGAGCCACAAATGGGTGCCACTTCTCTTGAACATGATGTAGTGCCAAACACCCCATCCTATATGGTCATGATCATGAAGCTGTCTCCTCCACCAAGAGATGTCCCAACATGTAGTAGATATTTGAACTATGCGGTTCCCCCTTTTATGATAGATCAACTGTGGAGAAGGTCTACATCAGTGACACCACCTGTATCTCATCCCACACTGATCCAGGCATGGGATGACCAAGAACATGACCCTTCCTCTGAGCAAGAGGGTAAGTAGAAGGTTTTGGCCACTGACCATCATTCAGTTTCATTATAGTTTCTTGAATATCTAGAATTTTTTATCCTAGAGTCCCTCAATAAGAAATAGGAAGTTTGTTTCTCCCAGATTATATGGGAGATGCTTCACCACCTCTATGATCGACAGCTGACATACCTCGGCTGCCACGAGCACCTTGACACCATCAACCAATAGTGTAAGAAGTTAGAGATCATGAAACTCCTGTCAACTTATCACCCTAAGTCATATTGATACCACCAGAATCTTCAACAAAACTTCATTAAGATATTATCTATTATCTTCTGGGTTATGGAAGATACATCTTCACATGTACAAATTAGAAGCTAGTGGAAATACACTACTCTCCATTTCATCCCTATCCCATGATAGCAATAGGACCGATACTTTGACCTATCCATCGATGATGGATATTAACCTATGACTACCAACATGGTAAATATGGTCATCAATGACCCACCAATGAGACATTTCTACCTATCCATAAATATGTTGACAACAGAAAGGGATATGTGAAACCCTCAAACCCATCTGAGGTTGTTCCAAAGGTAGAGTCTGAACTCAAAATAGCCACCTTACTCTAGTAGATTGAGGAATACAAGAGTCCCATCACTAATATCATTGTTTAGCAGTATGGACCATAGAAATTTTATAAGGGACCCCATATCTACTTCGATGGGGAACCTGATCCTCCTTGTCCAAATACCCAAATTTTAACTTGGTGGGACTGCATATTTCGTTAGGGAAGAATCTTGGGGATACATAAGGTGACCAAGATATGATTCAACCACTCTATCTGAGCAGTGTGATTACCCGCCTTAGGATCATGTATATACTACCCCTCATATTAATGAAATTATCAATGGATTGGTGGTTAGGGACCCTTTCCAAGATCACATAATAGTTATACTAATTACACACCTTAAGTTTATAGAGACACAACAGGTGGTAGTTCCACTAGAGGTAAAGTCATACCTTACATCGGTGGACCATATGCAAGAACCCCTAGAATTTGGAAATCCCATATTTACCCCGTTTAACAAGATGGGTAACCCACCAAAACATCTAGACCACTTTGACTCAAAGTTTGTCCCAATGTTGGGGACTTCAGAACAGATGGAGTCCAAAAATATTTGATGTTTCATTCATACCTTGTAAGGGATTGCATTCATCTAATATAGTTAGCTTCCAATAGGGTATATATTCATTTAGAAGGATCTATATAGATAGTCCCCCTACCAGTTCATCTCCACCATGGTGATATCTTCAAGTAAAAATGGAGGCCTGATGTGAAAGTTTCCAACTTTATCTCCAAATGGAAGGGACTCACATACTCACTCAACATGACACTATCCTAGGAATAATTTCTCACGACATACATGGAGAATTTTATAAATAAGATGGTATCTTACCTCATCTCCCTGAATTAACCCATTGTATTTTAAGAATTATATGAAAATGTTATGCATCTAGAATAATCCTTGCAGAAAATTAGACAATGGTCACACCATTTCCTCTTCCATCTCCTATGAGAAAACCTATGAAAGAAGAGATATCCTCCACTGTACATAAAGAGGTTCCTGAGCTGGTACACATATTGGTCCCTTTTCTAGTTGATCCTTACTGAGTGAAACCTTATCAGGTGAAGCCTAACCCAACACAACCCCACCTAGAACAACCTCACCCAACAAAACCTTGCCCAGTATAGTCTCCCCATTGAGATAATATGGATTTAACCCCTCATTAAGGATAGTCCTCAGGGTGTATTTCTCAGAAATAAGAATTATAAATTATTTATTCAGGGATCCAAAGGTCCTGAGATACTTCATCTGTGTCCTATAGAAAGGAATCATTATGTTTTCAGAGTACAAGAGGCCTCAGGAGGTTAGGATCGTTGTCCAGGTTGATCATTTTCTATATCAAAGGATCATGAGACACATCATCAAGGAATGATTTATGTTAAAATATTATCACTAGGACTAAGTGGAACATGGTATAGTTAGGTTGGTTGACATTCCAATGTAAGTGAAACATGTATCCATCAACCTTGATAGTGGTATTGAAGACTCTAAAAAATGAAAACAACCCCCTAAGTGAAGAAAAAAAGTATGATGACTGGTTTGATCACAAGGTAGTCGCTCATGCCCATGGAATTATCCATACTCGGTTGAGAAGGTCAGAACCTTATATTGTTTACAAGACTACTATGACCACAAACTTAAAATTTATGTCACATAAATATAAATCTTAGAAGATCATATGTTGATGGTTCAATGGAAATCAAATTCCCCCATTGATGAAGAAGCCATCTCTCACTCTCAGTGACTTTATGCATCCCAAATTGGGAGATGCAACCAGGGTATGCTCTGCTATGGACTATCCCATAGATGATGATTAGGAGTATGCCTCTATGAATGTCATTGATATGGTAGAACACTTAAAAATTCTTAACAGTGAGGAGTACCATGTAAACCCCTTGGGTGATTCTGACTGACACCGTCTAAGGAGAGATATAGGACACAAAAGTCGTTACAATGCTCAGGTCAGTTCTCCAAATTAATCCATTCATGATATTGAGACAAGTTAGTAGGATTTTCATAGAACTAAGAAAGTAAAACCCTCCCAGTATGCCATGTCAGTTGTTCCTATATAGTCAACTATGTTGTTTGACCTTGTAGCTCAGCCTTGATAGTTCCATAATCATCCACATCTAGCCAGATCCCAACCACATCCAGCTGAATATTAACTGAAAATTATTCAGAGTAGACTAGCTAGTCAGTCTCCAAATATTTCATATACTAGCCAAACCCTAGTGATTCTAGTGGTACAACCAATGGTGTCCACTTCATACTATTCCAAATAAAAACTCCCATGGTCAAAGTCATGCCCTTGAACCAGAGATTGATGTGCTAAATCACCTCATCAGCACACTTACAAGGATTTTTATTCTCGAGGCCCTATGCTTGTTGAAGGAAATGCGTGAGGCCCATACTGAATCCTTAAAATGCCCACTCCATTTTGAATCTGAAGTTTCTACTATTGAGGCATACTATGAAGAGGAGGATGCCCAAGAGGAATCTCAATCCATCATCTCATTTCTTGGAGAAAATTAGGGTTCCATTATGTAGGGGAACACATGTCTAGTGTATATTATAGGTTAGTTAAATGACATAGAGATCCAATTCTACCTAGTGGATACAGGTTTTGGGATCAACCTCATCCCAATCGAGACACTGCATAATATGGGACTGATATAAGAATATATGACTCCCTCCAACATGATGATTTAGGGTTATGAAAATAGTGAGTAGAATCCACATAGAAAAATTCAATTGATGACCTAGTTCAGTAGTCTGATATAAAGGACTGAATTCATGGTTGTATCATAGGATACAACCTACAATGCACTGCTGGGAAGACCCTTTCTTCATTTTCATGAAATGATCCCCACTTCATACCATCGATACCACAAATACATCCTGATTGGTTTAATAGGGGCACTCCAAGGTGATGCACCCCCCTTTGACTCCCATGAATCCATATACTTGAATGCTAGCTACTATAAAAGATAAGGGAATCAATTTTATATTGATATGGTTGAGCACGTCAATTCTGCCAATGATCTGACGATCACTACAACTGATCCTTGGGTAACATGAAGCATTTTTTTGTTCTCCCAATTCACTTTTTAGATCTCATGATGTTGGATATGGTTTTACGTTTCATTTTCTCCAAGAAAAAAGGGTTTGATATCCATAAGGAAAAGGAGCACCCAAAAATTACCTCATACTCTTACACTTGACATGATTGGTTGGTACCATAAGACCCATCTCCTATAAAGTACCAAGAAGTTCTCCCCATGTCCATCAATCCATGAAATTCCCATATATTCCACAAAGCAGGGCTGGATCAACTAAGTTTGAATCATAGCCATTTATTTGATATCAAAATCGAACCTTGAAACTGGAAACAAAATAGAATTGGATTGACATATTCTGTCACCACAGTCTCTGTAGAATAGGTTTCCCATGTTAAGGATTCTATATCCACTAATCCACACACCAATTCTTCCCAAAATTTGATTATCCCAAAAGATCTAACTTCTCTCTCTAATACTCTCATCTCAAAATACAAAGAGGATTTGGGAAATTCCCCCTTCTTAATTTTAAGTGAGTGTCTATACTACCATTGATAAGTTAACCCAAGTGAACCTCAATACAAAAAAAGATATAAGGATGACACTTGTTAGCAAAACCATGTCTTTATAGGAGAAACAAAAATATGTGACCTTTTTGAAACAACATCACGATGAATTTTACTAGATCTATGATGAGATTATAGGGATAGACCCTCAGGTTTCTATTTATCACCTCAGCCTCCCAGTGAGTCATCATTGGTTTAATCAGCCTCTCAGAAAGATGCACCCCTATCATAGTGCTATGGATTACACTGAAGTTAATAAGCTTATCAAATCCAATTTTTTCAGGGGATTCTAGTACCCCATATGGATAGAAAAAATCATACCAGTTGAGAAGAATACTAGGTAGATTAGAGTCTTTATCAACTTATGGGACCTCAACTACCATTGTCCAAAGGATGATTTCCCCATTTCAATGACATAGCTGTTGATTGATTATAAAGGTAGGTTATAGGCCCTCTCCTTCATGGATGTATATTCCTAGTACATTAAGATCTAGATGACCCAAAAGGATAAAGATTATACCACTATCAAAGAACCCCAAGGGAATTTATTCTATCAGGTGATGCCTTTCGACTTGAAGAATGATGGAGACAGTTATCAGTGAGCCACGTACAACATCTTTAATCCAATTACAGAGAAATTTATAGAGTGTTATGTGGATGATATGGTGGTTAGATCCCACTAACATCAGAACCATCTTAATGAAATTGAGAAAGTGTTCAGCTTTCTCTGCTCCCAAACCTTGAATATAAACCCCTTGAAGTGTGCATTTAGGGTTATCTCTAGGAAATTTCTCAGCTTTGTTGTAAGATATATATTCATAGATATTGACTCAGAGAAGAACAAGGCCATCAAAAAAATTCATCCCCTAAGCAACCTCTGTGAGTTTCAGGGACTCAAAGGACACTTAGCCTATAAAAATCAATTTATCACAAATTTAGAAGGAAAGTGTAATAATTTATTGAGTATAATGGGGAAAGGAACTGTTTACTAGTGGGATGAGGAGTTCCAGACCGACTTTGAGGAAATAAATTAGTACCTACTACAACCTCTAGTTTTTATGTCTCCCATCTTTGTAAAGTCATTAGTACTTTATGTGACTTCCCTAGAATCGTCCCTCAGTGCCCTTGTAGCCCAAAAAAACAATGAAGTTCAGGAAAATATCTTATACTATCTCATTTGAATGATCCTTGAAAAAGATACCAGATACCCCCCCCCCCATCAAGAAGAGTTGCCTCACACTGGTTTTTGCAGTGCATAAGTTGTGACATTATTTGTAGCATCATGAGATATAAATGGTGTCTTGAGTATACCATCTAAAGTATATCATCAATATCCCCCTGATGATGGGATGAATGACATGATGGGTGGTGATCCTATAGTAGTTAGACATCATGTTTTTCCCATAGAAGGCTATCAAAGGCCAGAAATTCGAAGACTCCCTGGATATGCATCCAACCCTTGAAGAACTGATATTGGATCTCAATTTACCAAATAAACCTATTATTATAGTAGATCAAGCTAATATGTGTTGGTATATTCATTTCAATGTTTCCTCCTAGAGACCGATTGATATAAGTATCAATAACCCAAAGCACGATAGGGTAGGCCTAGAGATCATATTAATCACTATAACATAGGCCATCTTTCCATAATCTTTCATATTTTCATAAGGTTATACAAAAAATAAGGCAGTGTATCGGGATCTCATTACTGGTCTTGAGTTTCCCCTTGAGATTTATTTCCCCTATTTATAAGTGAAGGGAAGCTCCAAGATAGTCATCAAGTAGATCAAGGGTGAATATGTCATTAGAAATCTAGAGCTAGTTCCCCTATTAGAGCATACCCATAAGATAATGGCCAAGTTTCCTTCTTAGATGAAGGTGACTCATATTCTTTAGTCACAAAATGGTCAAGAAGATTCTTTGGAAATCCTAGCTACGTTTCTCGCAGAACCCAACCAAGATTATTTAGTCATTCATGTAGTGAAATCGAGGGTCATAGCCACCACCAGATCAGATAATAGTAAAAAACATGTAAATAAACTATTTTCTAATAAATATATGCCGAGAACTTAAAACCCAACACAACTAAAGAAAAACCCAATTGGATGACTCCCTTCATCTAGTATCACTAGTGTGGCATTCTACCACCATACCGAGTCAAGTGTGAGTGAATCTATTGGCGTGCTATATAGTTTACCGTCCAAAGTGGGACTAAACTTGAGAAAACCATCTATATACATGGATTCTATGTAATTATTCCCCATTGAATCTAAGGAGACATGATACCTCGAGTTATGAAATAGGCCCCTGCTGGATCTTATGGATCCCATTAAGTAGGATTAAAGGTTTCCCACCAAATTCGGAGGTTGGGTTACTTTTGGTCCACCATGGTTCATGAATGCATTGGTTTCTCTAGGATATTTCATGTGTGTTAGATCCATAAAAAATTCATGCATCTGCCATTGAAGCTTCTCCATCCCACTAAGTATTATTTTCCCTTTGTAGTATTAGGAGTCGATATTGTGGGACCATACCTGCTAGCAACAACTCAACAATGTAGGTTTATTATGACTACAAAAAACTTCTTCTTATAATGGGTATAGGTGATTCCCCTTAGGGAAGTTAAAACCTATTCTATGATCAAGTTGTGTGATCTCCCACACCATCCACCAGTTTAGAGTCCGTTATGTCATTCTCACATACAATGACACCAACTTTTGTGTTTCTGAGATTTAGAAGTTATATGCTAATTAAAAAATATGGTCTAACCATACTTCCCACTACCATTCATAGTTAAATGGGAATATTTAGGATTTCAAAAGACCTCCTCTAATTTTTTTCTAAAGATAGTGGGATAGAACAAAAGTATTTGGCCTAAAAACTCCCCAACACCCTTTAAGAATATCATAAAATGACTTAAAATTCCACCCATGTGACCCCATATTCCTTAGTGTACAGAAAAAAGTAGTCTTACCCATTGAGGTTCAATTTATATCACTCCTAATAGTTTTTTATGACCAAAAAATTCCATATAGAATGGAAAAATTATATCTAGATAATTTGGAATCCCTTGGGTAAAATAGGCTTTAGGCCTTGCATAACATAGAGAGGAACCAAAATAGAATGGTGAGGGTGTTCAAAAAGAAGGATTTCCTCCACCTCTACCTCTACGGTGAAATGGTATAAGCTCTCATAATGCTAATGATACCTGGAAAAAATCCACCAAAGTTGGAGCCTAAGTGTGAATGACCTTACATTATCCATAAGGTCTATTCCAATGGATCATACTCTTTGATCAATAGATAGGGAGTATATACCACCTCCCACCAAATTATAAGTTTCTCAACTAGTAATTCACATAAGAAGATTCTTGTTCTAGGTGGTATGAACTTAAACTATTCATAAAAGGTCTAATCATTATAAACTTAAAAATATTTTCAATTGGTCCAAGATCTACGACCTTAAACTAACATCAACCTTAGGGTCTAATAATTATGACCTAAAGCTATTTGAAGATGGTCCAAGAATTGTGACCTTAAACTATTTATACCCCCTAAAGCCTGAGCTTTATGACTTTAAAATAATATCAACCATAGTCCAAGTTGTATGACCTTAATCTATAAAGGATAACATCCTTATAATATGATGTTAAACTATAGCCTTACCCTATGAAAAAAATACAGGATTCCTCATATAATAAGTGTGGGATGAAAACTTTTGAACATCCTCATCACATGATGTTAATACATAGCCTTACCCATGTTATAAGCATGGGATGCCCCGTGACAGCCATGGGATGACTCAATGCCCTCATTAGAGAGGGTTTCCCCTAACTATAGAGTTTTTATTCTACCATACCACTTTCCAGAACTATGTGTGGATTTATTCCCATTCACATGGGATACTTAGTGATGACTAGACATCCTATCTCTAGGGCTAGCCATAAAATTTCCAATATTTGGCCCTTTGGCCCCACTTACGATCCAAGCATTATGAAATTAAACTATGCAATTCTTGTTTTTTTAAGGTATTTATGTGGTACATGGGCCTTCATTCCCTCCTTTCATGATAGGTTCCACCCCTCTCATGTTATGAAAACACCCTCAAAACAAACACCCCCTTAGTTCAAGAATCATTAATTTAAACTATTTTCCAATTGTCAAAGTATCATGACTTTAAACTATTTTTTATATTCCCATGGTCTAATATTTATGACCTTAAACTATGTGTGACATGCTACAAGATCACTTCCTATGGTGAAAAGTCTTCTTAGCTCATTTCATGTCAGATTTAACCTTTTGACTCCACCTAAACATCCTCAAAACACTTTCCTATGGTCTAATACCTATGATCCTAAACTAGGAGACCTAGTCTAAGAATTATGACCTTAAAATATGTGGATCCAGCTTCCTTGGCCTCTTACTCACATGGTTTGACTCATCCCTGGTGTTTTAGAAATCTATTTCCCAATCACCTTCCAAAAACTATGCATGTCTTTATCCCCATTCCCATGGGATATGTAGTGATTCCTAGACCTTTAGTCTCTAGGCCCATTTGCAAATTTATCACAATACCACCTATTATATATGTTGTTATCACCCCAAAATTACCTCATGGGCCTCATTTTGAGGTATAATATCCTCCATGTCCTTAGAAAAATATGTTAAATTTTAGCTTTAACCCATACAAAATTGGGATTTCTTATATGATAAGCATGGGATGAACAAAAACCAATATCCTCAACACAAGAAATTCAAATATATCCTTACCCTATATAAATTTAGTATGCCTTATATCATGATATGAGATGATAAAATATCTTCATTTGATAGGAAAATCCCCTCTCAATGTCAGTATCCTACCATGTTGCTATCAAAAACATTGTTATGCTTTATTCCCACTCCCATGAGATACATAGTGACACTCGAATATCATACTCTGGGTCCAACTCCTTCATCAACTTGTTATGGGGTATTTCCTTCCCCAACAACAAGATTCTAACCCAGGGTAAGGTTAGTATAGTTTTTTTGGTATAAGAACCATTTGGACCTCCATTAACATTAGGATATTACATTATCATTCCACACATTCTCCCTTAAGAAACCCCTATCATTTGGACCAAGGTCTATGACCTTAAACTAATAGCTACCCCTTTGTTCAAAGCTATGTGATCTTAGACCAACAACTGCCCACATGGTCTATGTTCTATGATACCATCCATTTTCTGAGTTTATGACTTTAAATCATGGATCCCAACATCCTCAGCACATGACATTAAACTATAGACTTACCCCATACAGAATCAATATGCCTTATATGATAAGTATGGGATGAATAAAGAACCTTACCCCATACAAGATCAGGATGCCTCATACGATAAGTATGAAGTTACTAGAAAAACGTACCTCATATGAAATCAGAATGCCTCATAATATGAGATGATTTGATATCCTTTCTAGAGAGGGAATCACCCCACCGACATCATTCTCATACCACACCGCCTTTAAGAACTACATGTGAATTGATTACCATTATCATGGGGTATGTAGTGACACCCGAATGTATTATCCTAGACCTATCCATACCACCATACCATTTTGAGTTCTCTTCCCCTATGTGGAAGGCTTGATTCTCACCTATAGGAATATTCATCTAGTACATTTGATTTTATGGTGGAATAGATCCCAGGGTATTCAATATTCCCTCCTGGACATTCCTAGTTCCACTCCCACACTTCATGTATTCTTTTATTCCGATAAAAATGATCCTTCTGATCTGAATAGGCTTCCTAATGGAAATGGTAACTAGACAATATGGATCACCTACTATCCTAGGATCAATGCCACAAAGGATATTTGGTAACAAATAGAGGATCCCATGTTTTGAACTCATTCAATGGTCAATTTCAAATTTTTTCACATCATCCTTAACTGGAATGTGTATATAAACTATGGTTTGAACATATTTATTAGTTATTAACAAATCCTTGGTCATTAACATTTTACTATATAGTTCATAGAAGTAATGATCACCCTCATGGGATTTTTTAATCACTTTCTCACCTCATTATGTTCTTTCCTGCAAACAATGAGAACCCCATGCCGCTCCTTGTTTCTCACACTAAGCATTGATCATGCAGGATTAAGGGTTGGGAGGGAGTTTTTTTAAGAAAGTTTGAGACACAAGAGTTCCACACATTCTGAAATCTATTACCTTAAACTAGGAATTTAATTCCAAGAATCATTACTTTAAACTATGTGTCACTCATCCTCCTAGAAATGTGTTGTGTGGTGTCTGACCTCCTTGGACCTCAATTAATATTAGTTTTCCACACTTCTTTTATACATATGTCCTTTTTGGGATAATCAACCCCAGGTCCAAGCATCATGACCTTAAACTATGTGAAAGTTTTCTCAAAATTTTTTAGTTCAACATTGGGTGGCCTCCTAGTCCATTCTGTTCACATCAGGTTTCCTTTCTTCAATGAAACACCTATTTCTTTGAGGAACATAACCAACAGTCTAATAATTATGGCCTTAATCTATTTTAAATTGGTCTAAACTCTACTACCATAAAATAGGAGCATAATTCCATGCATCATGACTTTAAACTATGTACCTCCCACCTCCCAGGAATGTGTCATGTAGAAAGGCCCCCCTTGGACCCTAATTCACATTGGGTTACCTACCTTCCATTACATTCACAATCCTTTGAAAAAAATTTATCCTTGGTCCAGGTATTATGAACATTTAACTATTTTACCCTTCTGGTCCAAGATCTATTACTTTAATCTAGGATTCATGTTCCAAGTATAATGACACTAAAACTATTTAAAACTTTTTGGTTTGAAGGGAATGACCTTAAACTACCAAAGATAAGAGGAAAAAATGTATTTCAGGTTGAAAACCCTTATGGGAAACCCAATAGAGTCAAACTCATTCGGAAAGGTAGCTCTCAAAACTTGCGAAACAAATTAGGGGATATGAGAAATAGGTATGAAGCCATCAAGGATCCACTACAGACCCTAGAAAAAACCCATATATGATCACTAATCACATTAGTTATGGAAAAAGTTAGAGACAAATCCTAAGATCCCTTAGCCCCACGAGCCTCTCCAGGGAGTACCCCCATTGATTTACCCTATCTCTCCCCTACCACCTTGGATGTGAAGGCATTATTCATGTCAGTTCACATGTCATCATCACAATATGTTAAACTATATGACTTGAAATCCTAGTCACATGATGTTAGACTATGTGATACATCAATATCACTATATGAAATTAAAATGAGTGCCCATCGTCCTCACCGTATGATGTAAAACTGCATGTACATAATCCTCATTACATGATGTTAAATTGTTGATCATCTTGGGTACTAACCTGAGAATCCCCTTCCCCACTCAGTCTTGGTAACCTGCCACATCATTCATGATTCTTCAATAATTGGTCATCATCCAAGATGATTCTCCCCTTAGAAGATTATTTGAACCTTCATTCAGACTAAGAAACCTACCTAATGTGGTCAATGACATGGTGGCATAATTCTGAGAGTGATGAAATGCATTTGAACATTCCATAACTTTATATCCAGGCTTCAAATGTACCTTTATTTGGATCCCCATCTTCCTCCAAGTATGAAAGGGCCCTTTGAACAATATAGTTCCATGACACAGTGGCTCAACTACCATCCTGAGCACACATCTAAAAATACATCTAAATAAATTTTTATATAGGTCTTTTGTTTCAACCATGGTTGGTGGTTGACCATAATTTTTTTGTCCCCACCCTCAACAAAATGATATTGAATTTTTTGTTTCAAACATGGCTAGTAGTTATCCTCCATCACCACACCATCCTCATGTGCTCAACACCCTAGGTGTCTCAATTCAAAATATTATAATAATTCCTTTGTTTGTGTAGAATTTAATTCCCATGGAATTACCCCATTCGTATACTAGAAAACATTGAGAAATAAAGTATAATTCATAGAGAGTCTCACATTCTATCCAGAACATTCTCAAACAGAAAACTCCCACTGGTTGATAAAAAATTTCAGACCCCGAGTGACTGACCCTTGTCTGGTACTCTCATAAAAACAAATAATCTTCTACTTTTCCCTTATTTCCTGCAATAAGAATAAATCACATGGGATTATGGGTTATTTATTAGTTGTTTTGTCAATATGATTGATATGTAGTAAAAAGAAACATTTTAAATAATACGAGAATTGAAAAAAAACTATCCAAAGTCTGGGAGGGTCATTCACATATTGGGGCATATCCTTTATTATAGGATAAGGTAAGATTTCCCTAAGGTTCAACATTGGAGATCAAGTGCTTGAGACCAGCTAACCTCTATTGAGTAGTCTATAGAGTCTGCTGCCTCTCAATCAAGTTGGCTAATTCCTCCTTGACTTTTGGAAAAAAATATTAGGCTTTGATCGACATCCATTCCTACTTGATCCAACACTTATCCACTAGATATTTTACCTATTCTTTCTTATCATCATATTCTACTAAATAGTCCATCATATGACCGATGACCTTGACTTGAGTAGTAACAATAACCACATAATCCTATTCCTACCCTTCTAAATTGGTAATATACTCATCATATACCTAAAGAACATCTGTTCCCCCAAACTTATGTTTTTATAAGAAATATTGAAAAACTTCCACTCAACATGCACCTAATCGAAAAGAAATTCCTGATCCAATGTGTAGAGGATGATATAGTCCAACCTCCTAGTGCCTAGGCTAAATATACTAGGTAGAGATATCCCACTTAGTTTGGCAGGTCAACCAATGGGGTGTGGGTGACAAAGTTCAGCACATAACTCTACACCTTGTGAAGAACAATTTAGTTCCCCTTGGATACATCCAAGAAAGAATCCTCAAATTCCTCAAGCAGTGTAGGATCATATGGTGGAAATACTACGAAAAAATAAATGGTCGAATTATCCACAATAATGACCTCAGGTGGATTGAGCTCTATTTATAGGGGAAATAGATCCTCATATGCCACCTCATACATAGTGGGAGCCCCAACCACTTCCTATGGAACCCCTGAGTCATACTAAACCATCCTATCTCCCTCGATCGCCTCCATTGGTGTCATGATCTCAACCACCTTTGCTGAGGCCTCAGCTTCCATTTCCACCACTAACAACACTTATAGGATAAGAATTTACAACACATCCTCCCCAATAAACTCTATTGATGTCATGATTTCCACCTCATTAATTTATTATTTTCCTCTAACTATCACTTATAGTTCTTATACAGTAGGCTAAACCACCACAAACCCCTTAATTAGCCCCATTATGGGCACATACTTGACCCCCTCCATTGAGGTAACAGTCTTGGAATCCCCTATTATTGTATCTCTATGGTTGGCATAACTAATATGACTTCCCTATATATTTATGTTAGAGGAGTATCACCCTCTATAACTGTTTTGACTTCAGGAACTCATGAATCAGATGTTGGAACTGGCGGTTCAGACCCAAATGTGACTTGAACTTCCATTTAAGAATGATTCAGTATTACATAGAAAGGAAAAGTAGGAAAGAAAATGTTATAAATAGGTAAAATAATATAGGAATAATATAGTCTAGCCAACAACTCAAGAGGGTTTATGAGAAATCCCCCTACTAAGGGAATTCCTCCACAGGCCATCACTTAAGTTATAGACACTGCTTTAGCCAATGGTCGGATGCCCGTGGACACCACATAAAGGAGGGGCCCCAAACTCAAACCTACAAGGTTTGAGGCTCCCTTACCCTCAATTATAGGTTCATCATGAATATCACACTCCTCCACACTCACTGATTACTGCACAAGTGATAAGTAAGTTAGGAATGAATGCTAAAAGGATAGGTTTTGTCTGAGGCACACATGATCAAGAGATTTACTTGGACGACAATAGGACCCCTTCCATGAAAGAGTCTTGGTAAGAATAAATTACCTAGGATTAATCATATGATCATCTAGAAAAGGAAAAAACATGAATATCTCACTTTCTAATAGATCTGGAGAACAGTTCATACCCAATAGCACATTCACCTGGCTGGTTTGGGGGTACACAATTTCCTAAGAGAGGACTAAGTATTCCAACTCCATCATGTATTATAGCACCTATAATTTAGGGACATGGAAGCCTACACGTGAATGACCCATCCTAGTTAGGAATATCCCATCACTGTGGAAAATCTTTCATATTCCATGGAGAGTGGTGATTTTTCTATGGATTACCCAAACCTCCTAGGTGTTCAGGAAGAAAACATCACTAGGCACCTCTAGGCGGTGTAGATGCTTCCACAGACCTTGGAAATGCACCATTGAAATCACTCAAGATGGATTAAATTACTCATGAAACCACTATACCAAGTGTGTTGGGACAAATTTTGATCCCCTCCCAATAAATTCCCATGTTCGGGACTAGAAGCTACTGGATCTATAGTTGCTTCCCTACCCGTCAGACTGAAACTACCTCTACAACATTACCCAACCACCAATTTACCTTGAACCCATTTTTATGGGGATCCTTATTCATCGAATCTAATAGTTCACTACCTCAATATCTTCCCCAAGTACATGCTCTCCCAGATCTTCATGTAATCATGGGTAAGCTCATAATCAATAGTGGGTGGTGGAATCTCATTTCGAACCCTCCCATCTTCACACATAAACATACACTAGATATATCTGAGGACTGAGGATTGGTGATCGTAACACACCTCTATGTATACCCTTGGGATAAACTTCTAAAGGCGTTAAAACTACCTCACAAACTAGTGTGGGGTGTACAACTTGCAGATCACTTTATAGTATACCCTCACCACCAGTTTCCTACCTCATAAGTCTAGGAGGTTTGAACTTTTCTCAATAGTCCCCATTCCATCATAAGTAGTTGTCCCTATGAGAGGAGGGAATGGGTGGAATATGAAGTGTCCCACCAACCTAATCCTCACTAGTGCATCCACTGATCTTGATTTGAGAGGGAGACTCTTGGTGATGTTCAAATTTATGGTTGGAAATTCATGCTAGGAGGGGAGATGGGGTTCAAATATTAGTATCCCCCAATGTGTACTAAAATACAACCATATATGAAATGGAAGAGACCACACACATGGAAGGGTGTTATCCTCTAGCTGATGTGGCAGAGCACTTTGTACAGCTTCGCTAGCACCTACTCTACTAGGTTGATGTGATACCCCATCTCTAACAATGCTACCATGATGAAGGTTCTCATCCACACCCCCATGTACATATCCATTATTGGGATCATCCATTCACAAATCAGTGCAGTGATAAATCCCACCAACCTAACCGAAATATCTTCAGGATTCACACTATAGCCCCATATATTCCACTTGATTTCATATATAATCATCTAATAAGATTTCTTCTTAACTCGCTAGAATATCCCAGAGTATTGATACACCCTCCCATATAGCCTATCAACTGGTTTATTAAAAAAGTGTGTGAACCACTTCTTGAATGGGATATACTTCATCCTTATCTTATGCTCATTCATCCCATCCACCAAACACAATAGTGCCCTTTCCATGACTAGTAGCTATTCTTGGTCCCACAAGACATTATATTCAAGGAGGAATTCATCCTATATAGATCCTTGATTCAGGATCCCACTAATCTAGTAAAAATCCCACAAGATTATGCTACCCTCCACATAGTGAAGATGAAATGTGTTATTCCCTGATGAAAATATTCTCAACATCTCTAGAATGATATCTAAGTGGGGTTAAATGTGGAACTACGAGGACCATGCCACCTCATACATCCCTACCTGCTTTAGCTCCACCTAAAATTCATGTAAGGAGTGGAATGCCTGGTATGCCTAGGCCCATTAATCCATAATGTTTCCTCCATGGAACAAATCATAATCATCTATCCACCCCTTATGAGGGTTCCCCAATCCTACCTTGAGTATTGTATTGTAATAAAAGGGGGGGGGGGGGTAATCCTATACCTTTAACGCCTCCCCATTGATGCTTTTTAAATGGTTCTAGAGAGCATGCACCATAAGAGATGCATGGCCCTCCAGGATATGGCCCCCAAAAAACCAGTTCCACTGGTACAGTTAAGGTGAGCCCCTGAACCAGTAGGCGGGCTCATATCAATCAGAACTAAGGATGAAAAATTCATTCCTCAACCCGAAGTTGTGTAATTATAGCCTCTTATAGAGAAGGTATTCCTACTAAGCCTCCGACAGTAGTGCAGTGAGTGTATGAAAATTCAACACACTCCAAATGATCTCTCTGATCATTAGGTTAAAAATATATTATATTAATGAATTTAAACATCCTTTTCACCCACATCAACCATTTTTTTCAAGACTTATAAAGTTCATTAAGGCTATTTAATGAAATTTGAGTAAATAGAAGTCTATTTATAGATGTATATTTACTGAGGTCCGGTCGTAGAAGCCAGTTTGCATAAGTGGTGAGTTTTGTGAGTGGTGAGGATCAAAATCAATAAATTCTCATGAAAGGCTTGAGTTTCAGAAAATAGGAAATATACCTATATTTAATGAAAATATCATGGTACCCTAAGGTACCCACACCCCTATTTATAGGTGTACGATTAGACCAAGTTTCATGAGTGCGGTTTTCCAAATTCCAATTTTCAATGGTTTTTCCTAAGAGTCCAACCATCCTTTCCCTCATTGGCTCCAATTATGAGGGGAAATTTTTTGAAACTAAAATATGCATGTCAAGGGAGAGGTCAAGGAAGGAATATATGGTTCAAATCAAATTTGGGATGAAACGACCCAAAAATCCACTTAAAGAACTGGATTCATGAAGGTATCCTCATTCATTAATAGATGTGGCACATGAAAGTCCCAACTGCTCAAAGATTTGATGGTAAACTATATATACAATAAAACCAGATTTGTGGATCCCCATTAAATAGAAGCCTATATCTTTGTGAAGCTTTGATGGTAACCTTCACGCAATGTAACTCTGGTTCACAGAACCCCACTTGTTCACGAATCCCATAAAGTTTCGCAAAATATTCTATATTACCCAAAACTAATGCCCTTAACCCCATTGGGACTATAAATACACCCTTATGTTCAACATTTAATGGTATTAAAACTTTAAAATTTCGAGAATATCTCTATGTTTTTGATACTCCAAATCTTCATGAGCGAGAGAGAAGAGGGACCTCCAAAGAAAACCATCCTTCACGAAACCACTTCCCATGGGTTTTGAGAACCTCATACCATAGTGGATATTCCTTTCATGAAAGTCCATGTCATTCAAATTATAAGAAATCCATTTGAGTCTCTGGGGGTTTTGTGAGATAACTATCTTTTTTGAAATTGACCCCATGGGAACCAAGACTTTACCTCGAGGCAGGGTCACCCTATTTCATGAAACATACTATTTCTTGAGACCCCTGACCTTTATGAGACCCCTATACTTCATGAGGCCCCAAACTATAATGAAACCAAAAATTTCACAAAACCCATACTACAGGTCTCTACATGGTTCCTCCTTTCATCCTACCCCCTTTCATGATAGTTGAGTTCCTGAGTCCCCTATGATCATCAAAAATTGGTTCATCTGAACCCTGAAATCCCATGTGACTGGTACCAAATACTATTGTGTTTGACCATTCTCTCCAAGTGTTACTTAGTACTTCATTATAAATACTTATCCTAAACATATGTACCTTAATTATTATTTCCACTATGCATAGGTAGCCTAACATTAGGCCTCCTGATTACCACACCTGCACGGTAAATCCAACAAAATTCCCCACCTAGAGGCACATGAGTGGTGGTCACATAATCCCTAGAGGTGAAATATTTTAGGGGAAAGGTTTTCCTGCCTTGTTAGAGATTCCTTAAGAAAAAACTACCTCCTAACTTGGCACAACCCCCCTTGAAGTGTTAGCACATTCCACATCCGAGCTGTAAGATGTAAAACTGCTCAGATCCATGTCCTAGTTACATGATGTTAAACTGAAAAAATAACCTCAACACATAATGTTAAATTGTATCCTTTATCTTCATGATGAACGCAAGATTCCCCATGTAATATCATCATGGTATTCCAACTTCTCACCCACCATGGGATGAAACACCCACAAGGGGAAGCTTTCATGTGTAAGCCCCACACCATCCTCCCCCACCATGGGATAAAACACACACCACATGAAGATTCCACACATAATCTCTACAATATCCTCACTTAACATGGGATGAAATAATTTACAGGGGAAGATTACATGTGAAATCCCCACACCATCCTCTCCCACTATGGTATGAAACACCTACCATGGGTCGCTTCCATGCATAAGCCCCCCGCTATCCTTCCCCATTATGGGATGAAACTCCACACCTAGGAAACATCCATGTGTAATCACCAAACCATACATCATTGACACTCCTTCATTGAAACGAGAATCATTACTACATGAAGTTAAACTACATTTACCAGTCCTCTCACAAGAACTTAAATTGTGAAATCAAACTATATAGTTTTTGATCCCTGTCTCTTAATCATGGTACGTAGGGCACCTCCTCAAGGTTCAATCCTAAAAACCACATCCCAATTTAATATTATCCCCCTTGGGGGAACACACTCCATCATTAAAGTGTGAAATCATCCCTCTTTGGGGGACACACTCCATAATCTATCTCTATAAGACATTAAAATTGTGACCTGATCCATGTCCACAAGTTGTTCCAATCCATCTTCAAAATATGTTAAACTCATGACCCAATTCGTCTCCATAAGATGTTCAAATCTATATTCACACGATTCTAAACTCAAAACCCGATCCATATCTATAAGACATTTTGATCCATCACCCAATACATTAAACTCATGAACCGATACTTCTCCACAAGATATTTTTGATCCATATCTATAAAATGTTAAGCCTGTGACCTGACCCATCTCCAAAATAAATTATAATCTATATCCAAAGGAAGTTCTGATCCATATCTACAAGACATTAAACTCATGACCCGATCATCTCCATAAGATTTTCTGATCCATCCCCACAAGACTTTAAACTCATGACCTGATCTATCTCCATAGGATGTTATGATCTATCTCCAAAAGATGCTAAAGTTTTGACTTGATCTGTCTCTATAAGACATTTTGATCCATCTCTATAAGATGTTAAACTTATGACCTGATCCAAAATTTACACCCTATGTAATAAATATGTCATTCCTAAGGTTAAAATACCCATAAGACTTAAATAAGATGTTAAACATGTGACCTGATCTATAATTCCCACCCCATGTAATAAATATGGGATTCCTGAGGTAAAAAAGACCCAAAAGACTTAATATATTAGCTTTAATTACCTCATGATCAACAATGTATTCCTTGGGTTCTTCAACTAAGATACCTCACATGATATTACCTATAAAAGGTAAAGAATTTGTAGGTTACCAACCGATCTAATTCCCAAACATATCTAGATGTTCCCAATACTAATAAACCCCCTAACCAATCGTTTATTCCTTGTCAAGATAGAAGTAGCATAATTAACTAGTTTCCACCTCAAGATGGAACTAGGAATGAGTGTCATGAACATGACTTAAATATATAAGGGAGACATGGACTAGGTAATGATATCTAAGGAGGAATCTATGGAAGGAATAACCAAAATACCATCATACCATTTTTATTAAGTTGTATACATCACTAATGAAGGTGATTCAACATACATACCTTTGGTAAGAGGGAATGCAGGGAAACATGAAAGTAGCACATCACCACTAGGTGGAGGCATGAAACTATGACTTGGAGAAAGAATAGAAATAACTCATCCATCTTCCTCTTTCCATTAAAGGAACCATTTAAACTATAAATAGGTTTATGAGGAACTATTTCCAACCCTAACATAGCATCCATGTCAATATCAGCCATATAATATCTATCCAGTAAATATATATAAGAGGTGAGATTTAGCATTAAAACTTGAGATAAAATATCAGAATAAATACCCATCTCAAATATTTGGGACTTAAAATTGTCATTCAATAGAAGCTCATGTGAGAAGTGAAAGGTCAAATAATAAGTTAGAATAATGAGTCATAGTTTGATTTCCTTTCTTGAGTTTAAGTAACTATATCGATTTATCCAACATCATTGATTCCAGATAGAACTTGTCTATGAAAACGTACCTAAATTTTTTCCACTCAAAGCCCACATTCCTTTTCATATTAACTATCAAGTCTCACTACCTTATGATAGACCCTTAAATATTCAAGGTAGAACATTTCACATTAACAGAGTAAGTATTATCCATGAACTCAAAGAGATACTCAACCTTATTCATATAATACTCCGTCTCCCAAGGATCACTGGTACCTTGAAAGAATGGTGGTTTCAAAAAAAGTCCTAATAATGATCTCTAATATTTTCCCTTTAGGAATGAAATTTTCAATTTGAACATGAATAGGTGTAGATACATAGACCAAAGATTGGACTTCATATACAACAACCTCAAGATGGTTTTAAGAAACTAAAGGGTTTACTTACCATGGTTAATCGATAGCTCTCCCTTGAAGTCTATTCAAACATATTATTGGGGGCATGGTACTACACAACATCAATATATAACAGGATAAACATCTATCTATAGAAATTATATCATTAACTTTATTAAGTAGAGTTCAAATGGGATACAAAAAACATAGATCAATGCTAAGGAAAATTCTAGAATCATATCACCAAATTTCCTTAGCGACACTCTTCCCAAATAATCCATGGTAACTTAAAATCCTATTTCAAAGAAAGTTTTCCATAAACTCAATTAAAACCTACCACTTAAGTTTCGATGATAATGTATCTTATCTTCCAAACTTTCATACTGACATTAAAGAAGAGGCTTGATAGTTTCCCTGTAAACATGTGTTTTCACCTCCCTAAGACACACCCACATTACTGAATCGGTCATTAGACTAATGGTTATCCCCAAATTCCAACACATGTTCATTTAATGTGATTTTTTATCACTCATATACACCATATGAAAATTATTAGGAGTTCACCCATCCTGATCACTAATCTAGACTATACCTCTTTAACCATGGAGTTATAAACAGGTAGACTCCTGAAAAAAAAGTGAACCTCATTTACATGAGTAGTAAAATTTATCATTTTAACCCTTTAACATTTTGGGGTGTTACATTCACCCCCTATAGATGACAACATCCTTTTTTGGACACTAAATCTCAACCCAGGTAGTGCCACCACACTTATAAATAAGTTCCTTCTATAATACCAATTTTTTAGAAACCTACCTAGATAACACACCTAAATTGTACATGAATCATTCTTGACATGTATCAAAGAGAGTTACCAATCCCCATGGGATAGCGACTGGTTCATAGGTATTAATAAACATTAGGAGGGAACAATTTCCCCATAAGAATAAATAATCAAATTAAAATGGAGGAAGGAAACCATAAACAGCCAGTATACTAATATAACAATCCAGAGAAAAATTCTACAATGTAGAACAAAAATCCAACCAAACATCTCAAGTCAACAACATCACCATAAGATATCATCAAAATGGGTGGAACACACACTCCCCTATCACTAATAACACCCAAGGTCCCTCTATTAAGAACACCCACTATAGCGACCCGAACTTTTCTCACATTACTATTACATCATTTCAAAGATAAAAAACATAATAATATTACACATAGAGGATCCAAACGTTTAGTGTCTTGGGAAAACTAGGACCACACATAACAAATACAACATCAATCATAAACATTCATTTAATTTCTTCTTCTCTAGCTTCTTATTGGCACTTGTCCTCTCCTTAGTACATGTAGCCACCTGAGGATATACATCAAAAGGGGTGAGCTAGAAGCCCAGTAAGAGGATAGATACAAAAAATATAGCATGGGGTGAGCATAATCATATCATGGAAAAGATCATGAACAAGAGAGGAATCATAAATATAAGACTTGAAATGTAGCAATGCATAAAAAAATGAAACATCATGTCTTAGTGGTTAACTACCACACATACTTGTGAACCAAGATAACATCTTGTTCACAAATCCTTTCACATTTACTCATGAGATTAACCACTTTACCCAATTCATTGGAGCGCTGTATAATTCTGGGAGCACCCGTCACATTTAAACATTCATATTGCACTATATAATTCCAGGCGCACCCATCACATCATAACATTATCATTTATCACGCATGCCACAATGAACATATAGCATAAATGAACATAACTAACCCATTAAATGGAATGGGTTTCATATCATAAAAACACATTCATAAACTTTGGGTTCCCAAAAGAAATAGGTAATAATATACTTGATACAAGAACCGTAAATCTTGAATGAGAAGTAAAAGGTGTGTTCTTGAAAGAAGAGTTATTTTGGAAAAAAATTTGTTTGACATAAACAATAGTGGTAAACATGTAAATACCAGAAAATTATAGAAAATTAGGAAAAAATGATTTTTTTGGAGTAACCATATCAAAATGGAGTGAAAGAGGGAGAACCCAAAGGATGAAAGTTGGGTTCAAAAATTTCCCCTTACCTTGTACCCGAATGCTTCCTTCCCTTTAATGTCATGTATAATGAAATTATATTAATTAATTAGAAATAAATAACCTTTATTACATTAATATGGTTCATTATGGTTTCATTAAGTGATTTTATGTGCCTTTTGATGAGTTATAGAGTTTGAAAACATTATTCGGTAATGTTTGTTTTTATGGTTTTCTTGAGTGATTCACTTGTATTCTTAAATTGATGTTTGGGTAGAACATGAGTAAACATCCAGAACTAATATTACATGTTATTAATTATATTACATGATTTTGAATGATATTATAATGAATCATATTTTATCCATGTGGATGGATCATTAGATAAGAATTAAATGATGGTTATTTGGGTCAATTTGGGCGGTTTTTCGATCACAACGAACTTGTTTTAACTTATCACTTAGTAATATGGACATAGGTTATTTACAGAACTTAAAATAGGACATAAAACATATAAAATATTCTGGTTCAACCATAAAAATGGTTTCATGACCATATATAAAGGTAGAAATGGAAGAAGAAAGCATGTCGTTCTTGAAGGTGATAAATTAACACCTCACGAACAACGTTTTCTTTAATAAAATAAAAGGAAGAGGAAAAGGGGGTTGGAAGATATAAAATCCAATTAGAATCATAAAATTACAGTATATGTATAATACTGGAGTTACAATACCATTTTTATGAAGATAGGTGGGGAGAGATCAAGAAATGAACTTGAACTTGAAAGGAAATTAAAGGAGAAGAGGGAGAGAAATTACCTCTTGAATCCTCCTCTTGAGATCTTCCTTAAGGGAATAATCTTGGTATTTTGATGATACCAGAAGATCTTGGACGTAGGGAGGGGATAGGGAATGTGTTTGGGCAGAGTTTAGAGAAGTCTTGGAGCTTGAGAGGTGTGAGGAAATGAGGGTGTGAAGGGTGGCTTTTATAGTGGAGGGGAGAGGGGTTTCCTTAATATAAAATTCATTAGTTTATTAATTTCCCCTAAGACAAGGAATAATGAGTCTTTAATGAACAAGAATAGTAATTTTATCAAGCGATCCTGAACCAAGTGGTCTTACATCAGCATAGCATCATCGATGACTCAATTAATCCATTATTTAGCATTTATTGTGAATTATCGAATTCTACTATTCATAAAAAATTCAAGTATTTCAGAAAAATTCCAAAAATTTACCCCAACCATTTTTCGATGTGTAGAATCCAAAAATGAATTACATTTTTCAAAAATAATTTTCTAAATATTATTAATTTAATATTTAATTAAAATCATAATTTACTTAAAAAAAACAGTTTTTAAGATTAAAACTAATTTTATAGTGCTTTCAAAAATTACGTAGGGTCTTATAAAATTATCTAAGAACTATAAGACATTGATTCAATAATTTTTGAAAACATTTTAGGGAAATAAATTTTATTTTAAATAAATAAATTAATTATAATTAATTATTTATGACTTACAAAATACCAAAACATTTACTAAAGTTAAATTGTCACTTTCTAAGATGTCTAAATTTTATTTAATTATTCATAGGTAATGTTACTCTTATGTTGGATGATTTACTATTCATAAGGGTTATATTACTATTCATAAGGGTATGTTACTATTCATAAGGGTAGGTCACTATTCACCAAAAATTATTTTTGTTTCATTAGACTCCAAAAATCTTCTCGAACACAACTGTGTATGTCGGATTTTCAAAATTCCAAACACAGAAGTGAAAAAATTATGTTTAAAGGTAACTTATCACTTAGTAGTTCATTATGTTGTGTTTTCATGTTATTTTATGACATAAATATAACAAGGGAATTTCCACTGAAAAACTTTGGGTCATTACATTCTTCCCCCCTTAAGAAATTTCACCCCTGAAATTTCACTTTACACAAACAGGTGAGGGTGTTTCTCCTTAATTACCTCTTCTGGTTCCTAAGTTTCTTCCTCAAACTTATGGTTCCTCCACAAAACTTTGACAAGATGGGTTGTCTTGTTGTGTAGAACCTTATCCCTCTGATCCAAAATCCTCAATAGCTGCTCCTCATAGGAGAGATCATCTTCCAACTGCACCACCTCTGAGTTTAGCACATGAGAGGGGTCTAGTATGTACTTCCTCAGTAGTGATACATGAAACACATCATGAACTTGAGCCATATTCGGTGAAAGTGCAAGATGGTAGGCCACGAATCCTATCCAGTCAAGGATCTCAAAGGGGCCAATATACCTTGGGCTTAGCTTCCCTTTATTCCTGAATCACATGACTCTCTTCCATGGAGATGTTTGAAGGAAGACTTTATCTCTAACGTAAAACTCAAAGTCCCCTCGACGATTGTCAGTATAGATCTTTTTCCGACTTTGAGCAGCTTTTATGTGTTTTTGTATGACTTGAACCTTCTCTGTCATCTCTTGAACAAGATCAGGTCCAAGTACCTTTCTTTCTCCAACTTCATCCAAACAGGTTGGAGTTCTACATCGCTTTCCATACAGAGCTTCATATGGAGCCATCTGAATACTCAAGAGGAATCTATTATTGTATGAGAACTCAACCAATGGGAGATGCTGATCCCATCCGCCTTTGAATTCTATAGAGAAGGCTCTTAGCATATCTTCAAGCGTCTGAATAGTTCTTTCAGACTGACCATCAGTTTGGGGGTGATAGGCCATGATGAAATTTAATTCAGTACTCAAAGAATGTTGAAGGCTCCTCCAGAATTTAGATGTGAACCTTGGGTCACGGTCAGAGACAATTGAGAGTGGAACACCATGCAGTCTCACTACTTCCTTCACATATATCTTTGCAAGTTGTTCAAGCGAGAGGTGTTCCTAAATAGAAATAAAATGGGCAGTCTTGGAGAGTCGGTCAACCACAAACCATATCACATTATTTCTCTTTGACGTCTTTGGGAGACCCGTGACAAAGTCCATAGTACCATTTTCCCATTTCCACATGGATATAGGCAATGGATGCATCATACCTTTGGAATTTTGTCACTCATCTTTAGCTTACTGACATACCAAGCACCTTGATATATATTCCGCAATCTCTTTCTTCATGTTATCCCACCAAAAGTGTTCTCCGAGATCACGGTACATCTTTGTAATCCCAAGATGGATAGAGAATGTTGAGCTATGTGCATTGTCCAATATCTCCTTCTTTATCCCGGGTGATGAAGGCACACAAAGCCGCGTTCCAAACTAAATCACACCATCATCGTTGATATGGAACTCTTGCAGCTTCCCTTCCTTTACTGCATTCACCCTCTTTTGTATCTCCACGTCATCCCTTTGTGCTTTCTTAATCTTCTCCTAGATGGATGGTTGTGCAATCATTTGGTCAAGGTAGGATGTATCCCCTGCCCTTATGATTCCCAAGTCCATTCTTTGCATATCCAAGAAGATAAGGTCTTTCTCAATCCGCATCATGGATAGAGTAGCAGGTTCTTTTCTGCTTAGAGCATCAGCTACCTTGTTTTCCTTTCTAGGATGATAGTGAATAGAGTAATCATAATCCTTGATTATCTCTAACCATCTCCTTTGACGCATGTTGAGCTCCTTTTGTGTGAATATATACTTTAGGCTCTTGTGGTCAGTGTGTATGTCACACTTCTCGCTATACAGGTAGTGTCACCAGATTTTCAAGGTAAAAATCACGGTTTCTAGCTCTAGATCATGCATCGGGTAGTTATGCTCATGGATCTTCAACTGTCGTGAGGCGTAAGCTATCACATTATCATTTTGCATGAGTACACAACCCAAGCCTTTCTTTGAAGCATTACTCTATATCACAAAACTTTATCCACTTTTCAGTAGTGTGAGTACAGGTGCAGTGATCATCCTTCTCTTTAGTTCCTTGAATCTTCCCTCACATTCTTCCATCCAGACATACTTTACCCCTTTCCTTGTTAACTTAGTTAGCGGGCTTGACAATTGTGAGAAGTTTCTCACAAAACATTGGTAGTACCTAGCTAATCTAAGAAAACTACGGATTTTTGTGACACTAGAGGGCCAGGGCCATTCCTCAATCGCCTTTGTCTTTGAAGGACCCATAGAAATTCCCTCACTTGTGATCACATGACCCAAGAACGTGACTTGCTTCATCTAAAAGTCACACTTGCTGAACTTGGTGTACAACTTATCCTTTCTTAATGTCACCAACACAAGTCTGAGATGTTCTTCATGTTCCTCCTTGCTCTTGGAGTATATGAGAATATCATCAATAAACACTACCACAAATTTGTTGAGGTAATGTCTAAAGACTATATTCATCAAATCCATGAATATTTCATGGGCATTAGTAAGTCCTAAGGGTATCACCAAAAACTCATAGTGCCCATACCTTGTACAGAAGGCAGTCTTCTGAATATCTTCTTTCTTTACCTTTACCTGATGATATCCAGAATAAAGATCCACCTTTTAGAAGTATTTATCTCCTCTTAACTGATCGAACAAGTCATCAATCCTTGGGAGATGATACTTGTTCTTTATGGTGATCTTGTTGAGTTCCCGATAATTGATACACAACCGCATTTTTCCATCCTTCTTCTTCACAAAGAGCACTGGCGCACCCTAAGGTGATTCACTAGGGAATATGAACCCTTTTTCCAGATGCTCTTGCAGCTGCTTATTTAACTCCTCTAGTTAGATAGGAGCCATCCTATAGGGACACTTCAAGATAGGAGTAGCTCCAGGTATGAGTTCAATTGAGAACTCTACCTCCTGATTCGAAGGAATTCTGGGTAACTCCTCGAGAAATACATCACCGTATTCCCTCACGATGGGAATTTCCTCAAGGTTAGAACTTTGCTTCGACTCAACCATTTGGGAGAGGCATTCTTCTTCATAGGGAATCAACACCCACACCATTGAAGTATTTTTCAAAGGAGATTCATGATCTTCCTTGCATTTGTAGAGGAGCATGGGATGGTTTTGAATATGAAAAGATATTTCCTTTTCCCATTAGTTGATGTGTGCTCTATATAACGAGAGCCAATCCATTACCATTATAGAGTATAATTCCACCAAGGGAAGCATTATGAGATTTTCTGGAAGAATATTCCCACATACGCCAACAGGAGAAGAGTCAAATACTTGGGTTTCAATGATTGTACCACTTGGTGTTTTTACAGATATTTCTACTTAAAGGTTTCGGGGATTCAATTATATAGTTCTAGAAAACTTTTAAGATATAAAGGAATGTGTAGAACCAGAATCAAATAAGACTTTTTCCATTATTGAGTGAATAGGAAGTGTACCTTGTATGACTTCATTATCATGATCCACTTCCACAGTAGTGATGGCATAAACCTTCCCTTGTTCTTTTGGCTTCGGTGGCTATTGATGCTGATTACCCTCGAGAACTCGAGGTTTAGTGCACTGGTTTGTATAGTGCCCTAGCTCCTTACAGTTGTAGCATTGAACCATGGGTTGTTCTCTCCCTTAATCGGCTACATTATCCTTCCTTTTTGTGTCTTTTTGACACTCTTAAGCATGATGTCCTTCTTTCACACACTTAAAGAATTTCCTTTTCCCTTTGAGGCAGTTCCCATGGTGAAACTTTCCACATTTTTTGGCATGTGGGTCGTTGAGTTTTCTTCTCACCTTTATCATTAGATCCACCGGCTTGAAACTCCATATTTTTTTTATTATCCCCATATCCATGAGACCATTCTCCAAACTACATCTCCACTTTGAGGGCACATCGAACAACTTATTCATAACTCCCAAAGTCTCTAATTACAAGACCTTTTGAAGGTGTGGTTTTAATCCACTAAAGAATTTATCAATTTTGATATCATTGTTGATAACAAAACCCGAAGCGTACCTTGAAAGCCTTGTGAAATTATCTTCATAGGTTGTGATAGATTATCCTTCTTTTTTTCTTGAGCTCTATTAATTCTCTCTCCATCTTCGTGTGAAGAGTTCTTGGGAAATACTTGTTAAGAAACATTATCTTAAAGTCTTCCCATTCCATCTCTACAATATTCTCCCTTGGCTTGGTGTTCTTAATCAAATCCCACCATTGATCGGATTTTCCATATAGACGATAAACAACTAGAGTCACCTTCTCTGTCTCAGAACAGTGAAGAAAAAAAAAGTTCTTCTCCATGGAGTTGACCCACTGTTCCACAACAAGTGGATCAGAAGATCCATAAAACGTTGGTGGTCGTTGCCGTATAAAACATTTGATAGCCAGTTGCTCCCTCTTTTGTGACTGAGGATGTTCCCCATTATTATGTTTATTATTCATAACCTGAGATAATTGGGTAAGAATCACCATGAAGTTTTGAACTCCACCACCCAAATCATTGGGGATATCGTTCGGGCAATCGTTTCATTGGCCCTCGCATGATTTGTTGGCCTGATGTCTCCTGGTTCCAAACATTTTCTAAAATAGAAAAGGTTAGAATAAAACATAAGTAAACAAGTCATGAATAACTTATTCATTTTAAAAAATTATACCAAAAACATAACATATGGGATCCCTAGGTAAATATTCTTGTGTGCATATTTTTACTTAGTCTCATGATATAGGTTTTCCCTAGGGTTCACAAATCTTAATTCCCAAATTAACTAAACCTTTCCTCTGATACCAACTATAGTGACCTGGCCTTTTCTTACATTACTATTACATAATTTTAAAGATAAAAAACATAATAGTACTACACATAGATGATCCAAATATTTAGTGTCTTAGGAAAACTAAGACCACACATAACAAATACAATATCAAGCATAAACATTCATTTAATTTCTTCTTCTCTAGATTCTTATTGGAACTTGTCCTCTCCTTAGTACAAGTAGCCACCTGAGGATATACATCAAAAGGGGTGAGATAGAAGCCCAGTAAGAGGATAGATAAGAACAATATAGTATGGAGTGAGCATAATCATATCATGGAGAAAGATCATGAACATTAGAGGAATCATAAATATAAGACTTGAAATGTGGCAATGCCTAAAAAATGAAACATCATGTCTTAGTGGTTAACTACCACACATACTTGTGAACCAAGATTACATCTTGTTCACAAATCCTTTCAAATTTACTCATGAGATTAATCACTTTACCTAATTCATTGGAGCGCTGTATAATTCCGGGCACACCCGTCACATTTAAACATTCATATTGCGCTATATAATTCCGGGCGCACCCGTCACATCATAACATTATCGTTTATCAAGCATGCCAAAAATGAACATATAGAAAAAATGAACATAACTAACCCATGAAATAGAATGGGTTTCATCTCATAAAAACACAATCATAAACTTTGGGTTCCCAAAAGAAATAGGTAATAACATACTTGATACAAGAACCGTAAATCTTGACTGAGAAGTAAAAGGTGTGTTCTTGAAAGAAGAGTTATTTTAGAAAACATTTTGTTTAACAAAAGAAATAGTGGTAAACATTTATATCACAAAAAATTATTGAAAATTAGTAACAAATGATTTTTTTGGAGTAACCATATCAAAATGGAGTGAAAGAGGGAGAACCCGAAGGATGAAAGTTGGGTTCAAGAATTTCCCCTTACCTTGTACCCAAATGCTTCCTTCTCTTTAATGTCTTATATAATGACATTATATTCATTAATTAGAAATACAGAACCTTTAGTACATTAATATGGTTCATTATGGTTTCATTAAGTTATTTTATGTGCCTTTGGATGAGTTATAGAGTTTAAAAACATTATTCAGGAATGTTTGTTTTTATGGTTTTCTTGAGTGATTCACTTGTATTCTTAAATTGATGTTTGGGTAGAACATGGGTAAACATCCAGAACTAATATTACATTTTATTAATTATATTATAGGATTTTTAATGACATTATAATGAATCATATTTTATCCATGTGGATGAATCATTAGATAAGAATTAAATGATGGTTATTTGGGTCAATTTGGGCAGTTTTTCAATCACAACGAACTTGTATTAACTTATCACATAGTAATATGGCCATAGGTTATTTACAGAACTTAAAATAGGAAATAAAAAATAAAAAATATTCTTTTTCAACCATAAAAATGGTTTCATGACCAGATCTAATGGTAGAAATGGAAGAAGAAAGCATGTCGTTCTTAAAGGTGATAAATTAACACCTGGCGAACAACGTTTTCTTTAATAAAATAAAAGGAAGAGGAAAAGGGGGTTGGATGATATAATATCACATTAGAATCATAAAATTACATTATATGTATAATAATGGAGTTAAAATACCATTTGGATGAAGATAGGTGGGAAGAGATCAAGAAATGAACTTGAACTTGAAAGGAAATTAAAGGAGAAGAGGGAGAGAAATTACCTCTTGAATCCTCCTCTTGAGATCTTCCTTAAGGGCCTAATATTGGTCTTTTGATGAGACCAGAAGATCTTGGACGTGGGGGAGGGTATAGGGAAGGTGTTTGGGCCGAGTTTAGAGAAGGCTTGGAGCTTTAGAGGTGTGAGGAAATGAGGGTGTGAAGGGTGGATTTTATAGTGGAGGGGAGAGGGGTTTCCTTAATATAAAATTCATTAGCTTATTAATTTCCCCTAAGACAAGGAATAATGAGTCTTGAATTACCAAGAATAGTAATTTTATCATGTGATCCCGAACCAAGTGGGCTTACATCAGCAGAGAATCATCGATGACTCAATTAATCCATTATTTATCATTTATTGTGAATTATCGGATTCTACTATTCATAAAAAATTCAAGTATTTCAGAAAAATTACAAAAAATTTACCCAAACCATTTTTCGACGTGTAGAATCCGAAAATGAATTCCATTTATCAAAAATAATTTTCTTTATATTATTAATTTAATATTTAATTAAAATCATAATTTACTTTAATTTTTTTTAAGATTAAACCTAATTTTATAGTGCTTTCAAAAATTATGTAGGGTCTTATAAAATTATCTAAAAACTATAGGGAATTGATTCAATAATTTTTGAAAACATTTTAGGGAAATAAATTTTCTTTTAAATTAATTAATTAATTAAAATTAATTATTTATGACTTACAAAATACCAAAACATTTACTAAGGTTAAATTGTCACTTTCTAAGATGTCTAAATTTTATTTAATTATTCATAGGTAATGTTACTATTATATTGGATGATTTAATATTCATAAGTGTTATATTACTATTCATAAGGGTATGTTACTATTCATAAGGGTATGTCACTATTCACCAAAAATTATTTTTGTTTCATTAGACTCCAAAAATCATCTTGAACACAACTGTGTATGTTGGATTTTTGAAATTCCAAACACAGAAGTGACAAACTTATGTTTAAAGGTCACTTATCACTTAGTAATTCATTATGTTGTGTTTTCATGTTATTTTATGGCATAAATATAAGAATGGAATTTCCATTGAAAAACTTTGGGTCGTTACATTCTTCCCCCTTAAGAAATTTTGCCCTTGAAATTTCACTTTACACAAACAGGTGAGGGTGTTTCTCCTTCATTGCCTCTTATGGTTCCCAAGTTACTTCCTCAAACTTATGGTTCCTCCAAAACACTTTGACAAGATGAGTTGTCTTGTTGTGTAGAACCTTGTCTCTCCGATCCAGAATCTTTACTGGCTGCTCCTCATAGGAGAGAATATCTTCCAGCTGCACCACCTCTGAGTTTAGTACATGAGAGGGGTCTAGTATGTACTTCCTCAGTAGTGATACATGAAACACATCATGAAATTGATCCATATTCGGTGGAAGTGCAAGACAGTAGGCCATAGATCCTATCCGGTCAAGGATCTTGAAGGGGCCAATATACCTTGGGCTTAGCTTCCCTTTCTTCCCAAATCGCATGACTCTCTTCCATGGAGATATTCGAAGGAAGACTTTATCTCCAACGTCAAACTCCAAGTCCCCTCGAAGATTGTCAGCATAGCTATTTTTCCAACTTTGAGCAGCTTTTATGTGTTTATGTATGACTTGAACCTTCTCTGTTATCTCTTGAACAAGATCAGGTCCAAGTAGCTTTCTTACTCCAACTTCATCCCAACAGGTTGGAGTTCTACATCGCTTTCCATACAGAGCTTCGTATGGAGCCATCTGGATACTCAATTGGAAGATATTATTGTATGAGAACTCATCCAATGGGAGATGCTGATCCCATCCGCCTTTGAATTCTATAGAGCATGCTCTTAGCATATCTTCAAGCGTCTGAATAGTTCTTTCAGACTGGCCATCGGTTTGAGGGTGATAGGCCATGCTGAAATTTAATTCAGTACTCAAAGAATGTTGATGGCTCCTCCAGAATTTAGATGTGAACCTTGGGTCATGGTTAGAGACAATTGAGAGTGGAACACCGTGCAGTCTCACCACTTTCTTCACATATATCTTTGAAAGTTGTTCAAGCAAGAGGTCTTCCTGAATATCAATAAAATGGGAAGTCTTGGTGAGCCGTTCAACCACAAACCATATCACATTATTTCCCTTTGACGTCTTTGGGAGACCCGTGACAAAGTCCATAATACCATTTTCCCATTTCCACATGGATATAGGCAATGACTGCACCATACCTTTGGACTTTTGTCACTCAACTTTAACTTGCTGACATACAAAGCACCTTAATATATATTCCACAATATCCTTCTTCATGTTATCCCACTAGAAGTGTTCTCGGAGATCGCGGTACATCTTGGTACTCCTAGGATGGATAGAGAATGTTGATATATGTGCATTGTCCAATAGATCCTTCTTTATCCCGGGTGATTAAGGCACACAAAGCCATGTTCCAAAACTAAATCACACCATCATCATCGATATGGAACTCTTGCAGCTTCCCTTCCTTTACTTCTTTCACCCTCTTTTATATCTCCACATCATCCCATTATGCTTTCTTAATATTCTCCTGGATGGATGGTTGCACAATCATTTGGGCAAGGTAGGATATATCCCCTACCCTTATGATTTCCAAATCTATTCTTTGCATATCCAAGAAGATAGTGTCTTTCTCAATCTGTAGCATGGATAGAGTAGCAGGTTCTTTTCTGCTTAGAGCATCCTCTACCTTGTTTTCCTTTCCAGGATGATAGTGAATAGAGTAATCATAATCCTTGATTAGCTCTAACCATCTCCTTTGATGCATGTTGAGCTCCTTTTGTGTGAATATATACTTTAGGCTCTTGTGGTGGGTGTATATGTCACACTTCTCGCCATAAAGGTAGTGTTGCCAGATTTTCAAGGTAAAAATCATGGCTGTTAGCTCTAGATCATGTGTCGGGTAGTTCTACTCATGGATCTTTAACTGTCGTGTGGCGTAGGCTATAACATTATCATTTTGCATGAGTACACAACCCAATACTTTCTTTGAAGCATCACTGTATATCACAAAACTTTCTCCACTTTTCGCTAGTGTGAGTACAGGTGCAGTGATCAGCCTTTTCTTTAAATCCTTAAAGCTTCCCTCACATTCTTCCATCCAGACATACTTTACCCCTTTCCTTGTTAACTTAGTTAGCAGGATTGACAATTGTGATAAGTTTCTCACAAAACATCGGTAGTACCCAACTAATCCAAGAAAACTACGGATTTCTGTGACCCTAGAGGGATTGGGCTATTCCTCAATCGCCTTTGTCTTTGAAGGATCTACAGAAATTCCCTCACTTGTGATCACAAGACCCAAAAACGTGACTTGATTCATCCAAAATTCACACTTTCTGAACTTGGTGTACAACCTATCCTTTCTTAATGTCTCCAACACAAGTCTTAGATGTTCTTCACGTTCCTCCTTGCTCTTGGAGTATATGAGAATATCATAAATAAACACTACCACATATTTTTTGAGGTAATGTCTAAAGACTCTATTAATAAAATCCATGAAGATTGTAGGGGCATTAGTAAGTCCGAAGGGTATCACCAAAAAACTCATAGTGCCCATACCTTGTACGGAAGGCAGTCTTCTGAATATCTTATTTCTTCACCTTTACCTGATGTTATCCAGAATGAAGATCCCACTTTGAGAAGTATTTTTCTCCTCTTAACTTTTCGAACAAGTCATCAATCCTTGCTAGAGGACACTTGTTCTTTATGGTGATCTTTTTGAGTTCTCGATAATAGATACACAACTGCATTGTTCCATCCTTATTCTTCACAAAGAGCACTGGCACACCCCAAGGTGATGCACTAGGGTGTATGAACCCTTTGTCCAGATGCTCTTTCAACTGCTTCTTTAACTCCTCTAATTAGATAGGAGCCATCCTATAGGGACACTTCGAGATAGGAGTAGCTCTAGGTATGAGTTCAATTGAGAACTCTACCTCACGATCCGGGGGGAATTCCGGGTAACTCTTCGGGAAATACATCATTGTATTCCCTCACGATGGGCATTTCCTCAAGGTTGGAACTTTCCTTCGACTCAACCATTTGGGTGAGGCATGCTTCTTCGTAGGGAATAAACAACCACACCATTGAAATTTTTTTCAAAGGATATTCATGATCTTCCTTTCATTTTTAGAGGAGCATGGGATGGTTCGGAATATGAAAAGATATTTCCTTTTCCCAACAGTTTATGCATGCTCTATATAAAGAGAGCCAATCCATTCCCATTATAGCATCGAATTCCACCAAGGGAAGAATTACAAGATTTTCTGAAAGAATCTTCTCACATATGCCAACATGAGAAGAGTCAAACACTTGGGTTTCAATGATTGCACCACTTAGTGTTTTTACAGATATTTCTACTTCAAGGTTTCATGGATTTGATTTTATAATTCCAGAAAACTTTCAAGATATAAAAGAATGCGTAGAACCAGAATCAAATAAGAGTTTTTCCATTTTTGAGTGAATAAGAAGTGTACCTTGTATGACTTTATTATCTTGCTCCACTTCTGCAGTAGTGATGGCATAAGCCTTCCATTGTTCTTTTGGCTTCGGTGGCTGCTGACGCTGATTACCCTCGAGAACTCAAGGTTTAGTGCACTGGTTTGCACAGTACCCTAGCTCTCTATAGTTGTAGCATTGAACCATGGGTTGTTCTCTCCTTTCATCAGCTAAATTATCCTTCCTTTTTGTGTCTTTCCGACACTCTTGAGCATGATTTCCTTCTTTCCCACACTTGAAGCATTTACCCGTCCCTTTGAGGCAATTCCCATGGTGCAACTTTCCACATTTTTGGCATGTGGGTCATTGAGTTTTCTTCCCACCTTTATCATTAGATCCACCGGATTGAAACTCCATCTTTCGTTTCTTATACCCATAGCCATGGGACCATTCTCCAAACTCTATCTCCACTTTGAGGGCACATCGAAAAACTTCTTCCTAACTCCCAAAGTCTCTAATTTCAAGAGCCTTTTGAAGGTGTGGTTTTAATCTACTAAAGAATCTATCAATTTTTCTATCATTGTTGATAACAAAACCCGAAGCATACCTTGAAATCCTTGTGAAATTCACTTCATAGGTTGTGACAGATTATCCTTCTTTTTGCTTGAGCTCTATGAATTCTCTCTCCATCTTCGTGTGAATAGTTCTTGGGAAATACTTGTTAAGAAACATTATCTTAAAGTCTTCCCATTACATCTCTTCAATATCCTCCCTTGACTTGGTGTTCTTAATCAAAGCCCACCATTGATCGACTTCTCCATCTAGATGATAAACATCTAGAGTCACCTTCTCTGTCTCAGAACAGTGAAGAACAAAAAAGATCTTCTCCCTGGAGTTGACCCACTATTCCGCAACTAGTGGATCAGAAGATCCACAAAACGTCGGTGGTCATTGCCGTATAAAACATTTGATAGCCAGTTTCTCCCTCTTTGGTGAAGGAGGATGTTCCCCATTATTATGGTTATTATTCATAACCTGATATAATTGGGTAAGAATTGCCATGAAGTTTTGAACTCCACCACCCAAATCATTGGGGATATCATTCGGGGAATCGTTGCATTGGCCCTCACATGATTCGTTGGCTTGATGTATCCTGGTTCCAACCATTTTCTAAAATAGAAAAGGTTAGAACAAAACATAAGTAAACAAGTAATGAATAACTTATTCATTTTAACAAATTATACCAAAAACATAATATATGGGATCCCTAGGTAAATATTCTTGTGTGCATATTTGTACTTAGTCTCATGCTGTGGGTTTTACCTAGGGTTCACAAATCCTAATTCCCAAATTAACTAAACCTTTCCTATGATACCAACTATAGAGACCCGGACTTTTCTTACATTACTGTTACATCATTTCAAAGATAAACAACATAATAGTATTACACATAGAGGATCCAAAGGTTTAGTGTCTTGGGCAGACTAGGACCACACATAACAAATACAACATCAAGCATAAACATTCATTTAATTTCTTATTCTCTAGATTCTTATTGGCACTTGTCCTATCCTTAGTACATGTAGACACCTGAGGATATACATCAAAAGGGGTGATCTAGAAGCCCAGTAAGAGGATAGATAAGAACAATATAGCATGAGGTGAGCATAATCATATCATGGAAAAAGATCATGAACATGAGAGGAATCATAAATATAAAACTTGAAATGTGGCAATGCATAAAAAATGAAACATCGTGTCTTAGTGGTTAAATACCACACATACTTGTGAACCAAGTTAGCATCTTGTTCACAAATCCTTTCACATTTACTCATGAGATTCATCACTTTACCCAATGCATTGGAGAACTGTATAATTCCGGGCGCACCCGTCACATTTAAACATTCATATTGTGCTATATAATTCTGGGCACACCTGTCACATCATAACATTATCATTTATCATGCATGCCACAATGAACATATAGAATAAATGAACACAACTAACCCATGAAGAGGAATGGGTTTCATCTCATAAAAACACATTCATAAACTTTGGGTTCCCAAAAGAAAGAGGGAATAACATACTTGATACAAGAATTGTAAATCTTGAATGAGAAGTAAAAGGTGTGTTCTTGAAAGAATAGTTCTTTTGGAAAACATTTTGTTTGACATAAAAAATATTGGTAAACATGTATATCCCAGAAAAGTATAGAAAATGAGGAAAAAATGATTTTTTTGGAGTAACCAAATCAAAATGGAGTGAAAGAGGGAGAACCCAAAGGATGAAAGTTGGGTTCAAGAATTTCCCCTTACCTTGTACCTGAATGATTCCTTATCTTTAATGTCATGTATAATGAAATTATATTAATTAATTAGAAATATAGAACCTTTAGTACATTAATATGGTTCATTATGGTTTTATTAAGTTATTTTACGTGCCTTTGGATGAGTTATAGAGTTTAAAAACATTATTCGAGAATGTTTGTTTTTATGGTTTTCTTGAGTGATTCACTTGTATTCTTAAATTGATGTTTGGGTAGAACATGGGTAAACATAAAGAACTGATATTAAATGTTATTAATGATATTATAATGATTCATATTTTATCCATGTGGATGAATCATTAGATAAGAATTAAATGATGGTTATTTGGGTCAATTTGGGCGGTTTTTCGATCACAATGAACTTGTTTTAACTTATCACTTAGTAATATGGACATAGGTTATTTACATAACTTAAAATAGGACATAACACATAAAAAATATTCTGTTTCAACCATAAAAATGGTTTCATGACCAGATCTGAAGATAGAAATGGAAGAAGAAAGCATGTCGTTCTTGAAGGTGATAAATTAACACCTCATGAACAACGTTTTCTTTAATAAAATAAAAGGAAGAGGGAAAGGGGGTTGGATGATATAATATCCCATTATAATCATAAAATTATAGTATATTTTTAATACTATAGTTAAAATACCATTTTGATGAAGATAGGTGGGGAGAGATCAAGAAATAATCTTGAACTTGAAAGTAAATTAAAGGAGAAGAGGGAGAGAAATTACCTCTTGAATCCTCCTCTTGAGATTTTCCTTAAGGGCCTAAGATTGGTATTTTGATAATACCAGTAGCACTTGGACGTGGGGAAGGGGATAGGTAAGGTGTTTGGGAAGAGTTTAGAGAAGTATTGGATCTTAAGAGGTGTGAATAAATGAGGGTGTGAAGGGTGGCTTTTATAGTGGAGGGGAGAGGGGTTTCCTTAATATAAAATTCATTAGTTTATTAATTTTCCCTAAGACAAGGAATAGTTAGTCTTGAATGAAAAAGAATAGTAATATTATCATGTGATCCAGAAACAAGTGGGCTTACATCAGTAGAGCATCATCGATGACTCAATTAATCCATTATTTAGCATTTATTGTGAATTATCAGATTCTACTATTCATAAAAAATTCAAGTATTTCAAAAAAATTCCAAAAATTTACCCCAACAATTTTTTGACATGTAGAATCCAAAAATGAAGTCCATTTTTCAAAAATAATTATCTATATATTATTAATTTAATAATTAATTAAAATCATAATTTACTTAAAAAAACAGTTTTTAAGATTAAAACTAATTTTATAGTGCTTTCAAAAATTACGTAGGGTCTTATAAAATTATCTAAAAACTATAAGACATTGATTCAATAATTTTTGAAAACATTTTAGGGAAATAAATTTTCTTTTAAATTAATTAATTAATTATAATTAATTATTTATGACTTACAAAATACCAAAACGTTTACTAAGGTCAAATTATCACTTTCTAAGATGTCTATATTCTATTTAATTATTCATAGGTAATGTTACTCTTATTTTGGATGATTTACTATTCATAAGGGTCATATTACTATTCATAAGGGTATGTTACTATTCATAAGGGTAGGTCACTATTCACAAAAAATTATTTTTGTTTCATTAGACTCCAAAAATCATCTTGAACACAACCGTGTATGTCAGATTTTTGAAATTCCAAACACAGAAGTGACAAACTTATGTTTAAAGGTCACTTATCACTTAGTAGTTCATTATGCTGCATTTTCATGTTATTTTATGATATAAATATAAGAAGGGAATTTCCATTGAAAAACTTTGGGTCGTTACACCCACCTCCTCCATATAATGATTTTCCATTTCCTAGATATGGCATAATAAATTCTAGAAATTCCCAAAGGCAAAGGTAGGGTGTGAAAAAATAGGCTAGTAGGATATCACTAAATGTTTCATAATAAGTTCCATAAAAAATAAACCATTCATGATTCAATTTAAATAAAAATTAGGAATGAAAAATCATTTTCACATTTCTATAAAAATAAGATTTCAAATAAATTAGATGAAAATTATCTAAAAAACATTATTAAATGAACATTTTCATAAAATAAAAGGGAATGAACAAATCAGGTCAATAAATACTGGTAGGTAATAATAAAATCAAAATAAATCAACATGGTCAGATGCCTTGAGGTTTATTAGTTATTATATCTTGGATCCTCACACTACTCATTCAATCAATCCTAACTAAAAGTGTCCACAAGTCCCTAAGGCTAAGGCCATCAGGATAAAATCTATTAACACCCCATCATGTAAAATTATTCATAATTTGGTTTACTTAGATTTATATTCATCAATACATTTCTCAGGGTTAGAGTCCTAGCATGATTTACCTAGTTAATTACTAACTAACCAAGCAAGTATATGATTTTAATAAATCATTAAATCATGGGAAAATTTTTTTTTTTCAATTTAATTCATTAGTTAGAGTTAAAATGACCGATTTCATGTTTTAACATGACATTTCAACTTCAAAACCAAATCATAGAATCTTATCAAATCCATGTCTTACAAAATCATCCTTCACTTTATTCCATTTTTCTCAATAATAAACATCAAATAATATCATCAAATCAATTTTCATTTCAAGCCGTATTTTTCTCAAAATACACTAAATATTTTAAAAAATACTTTGAAAAAGGGTTTTATTTCACAATTCAACATCTTTTTGAAAAAAATTATCTAAATATTCAATTTAAGGTTTAGAAACCAATTAAAAATTTACTGTAAATCTAGAAGGAAATTAAGGTTTAAAGTTTAGGTAAAATCCTTACAAAACCACTTAACTTAATTAAAATATTAGAAAACATGAATGAGGGATCCAAAAAAATAAATAAGATAAGTTTTATGCCCTAATATCTATAGAAAAAAACACTCTTATATCGATCACCCAATTTCTGGATTCCCTAAACTTCACTCAAGAGGATAACTTAAATCAAATAAACACAGGTTTAGGTATTTTTAAAAATACTACAGGCATTCTGGTTCATAGAAAGAAATCCCCAAATTAAAACACTATTTAATTTTCTATTTTCAACTAAATCTTAAACATGAAAGGTTTAAATTCATTTAAAATATGAGTTACAACCATTAATAGGTTAAAAGAATGAAATTCCCATGATTTTCATATTTTTAAATCACTGAAATGGTGTTATAGGTAGTTTTGGAAGAAGAAGAATAAAAATCAGATTTTAAAAACATTTTTTTATCAAAAGGGTTTTTCATATGGGTAACATATATTAACCTTATGTAATGTAGGGGTAAGTGGTTATACCATTATGTAGGTCTCACACCCAAAATTACCAACACATAGTGGCTAAGTACCCTTATTCATATTTTAAAAACTATGAATTACCCTTACATAGTATGAATTACCCTTACATAGTGATTGAGGTACCCCTATGTATTTCTAAAAAAATGGGTTTACCCTTACGTAGTGTGACTTTCCCTTACACAACTCATACAAAAATCACTCTACCCTTATGAAACACATAAACTACCCTTATGAAGCACATAGGATATTCTCCCTACACTTATATAGTAGGTGATTTACCCTTATGAAATTTTATAATTATAGGGTTACCTTCACTCAATACCTCCCTAATATGGGTAAAAGTTACTTACCTATATGCATACCCCATTTTCTATATAAGGTTATAAATTAACATGATTTTTTTTAAATATTCTTTTTAAATACTTTATAAATTAAATCCAAAAAGGATTATAAAGAGAATAGAAAGTACCCAAAACATTAAAAATAGAAAGAAAATATTATGAACCAAATAATATACCAAAAATAAAGTATTGGAATGTTACAATAATCCTCTAGTCTAAATTATTTATCCTATGTCCTTAATTTTAATGGATACTTTCAATAGAAAGTTTAAAGTCCCAAAGTGAGCAATACTTAATCATTAACAACTTATTTTCAATAATTCTCTTCCATAAATATCCTTACCATAGTAATATGAAAACCCCAATATCATTATTATATATATGTTTTATTATATTAGTGAAAACCCTTTATTTATTCATTTCAATCCATTTTGAAAAAAATAAAGTTAACTGTGTGTTGTGCGGACAACCACCTCCATGAAGTAACATTTTCCATTTTTCATCTGGATTTTATTTATTTATCCAAACCAGTTAAAATATAATTAATAAAATTATATACATATAAGTAATATCATTATTCTTATTTTATAATGATATTATACACTTCCTTAACCATACTCATCAATCGAGATATAACGTGTTCATTTTTAGGCTGGTTTAACCATTTCCTTAAACAAGGATATAAAACCAAATCATGGATGACTATGAATTGAATACAAATTTTATTATAATTTAATAACAAAATAATTTTTTATAGTTTGGGAAATGTAATATTTTTTATTTAAATTATTATCCAAATATCATATTGAATCAAAAAAATTACCGAAATAAATCGATACCGATTCAATTTTCATGAAAACATAAAAAATACTATATAATAAGTAAATAAAATATAATAATAAATGTTATATATTAAATTAAATATATAATAATAAGGTTCCTAAACAATTATTTAATAAAATTAATATTATTATTGAAGAAGTTAGGTGCATGCACATGATAAATCTTGAACAAGGTAAGGGTTTGTGCTAATTCAATTTTCTTCCATTGAGTTACAAACATTCTTATGGAACTATATTGTTCCAAGTTTAATTTATTATAACTAATTAATTATTATTTTTTATTTACTAATTATTTTCTAGGGTTTTTAGATTCTTCCTTATGGCCTCATTATCAAATGACTCTTACCTAAAATACTATACACATTTTAAGGGGTTTCTTAGTGTCAATTCTGATTATTTGGGATATGTTATATGTTTTGAACCTTATTTTATTTGTATAATATTCTATTTATTTACTCTCACATGAATTTTATATAGTTTATTTCCTTGTAATTTATGGTATATAATAATATAAATCATGTTAATTTCATCAAATGTCTCTTGACTCAAGTTCTACCAAAATATTAAGGGTTTTTGGTAACCCAATTTTAATTTATTGAGCTATCATGATTCTATTAAAATAATTTTATATGATTTGGGTACACTCTTCCATTTTATTTTATTATGCGTTATTCTATCATTGTTTACATTTTTAACTCACAAACCACTTTTCAAATATTCCATGCTTCATTAATTTTGTTTCCCATAAGGGATATTGATAACAAAAATGTCATTTCCTTTGTTTATAATGTTTCATATTAAACTTTTCTTATCCATGATTTGGTTCTACCACCCTAATATTTTTTCATAAAATATTTTACAATAATATTTGAGAAAGTGAAGTTTTTATACAAATAAGGTTTTTAAATCTTTTTATAATATGGGGTTTTGATCAAAGATAATTTAAAAGTATTAAAAATGTCACTTTCATACAAAAATATTTTAATTTTGGATTTACATCTCATATAGATTTTTTTTGTCATTTTTAATTCTATATTATTATAGATTCTTTTTAAAATTAATTTTTTTAAAAACATTCAATTCAAATATTTAAATGTTACTTTTGAAAGTGATATGTAAGTTTGTATTTTACATCAATGTTGAAAATGTTTTCTAAAATCTATTTTAAGTTTTCACCTATATTTTTATTTTTATATTCATAAGGATTTACATGCATGAGATTTATTTTACATGATTTATTTCTATAATTTATATAAATTTATAATTTAAGGGGATTTAACTAGTAGCATCAAATAATTTGATTCTTAATCCCTTATTATGTGATACTATCTGAAAAATTATTTTGAAATGATGTTTTTTATATATGTCAACATCCTTCCGTGTTTCTGTTATTATAATGAGGATAAAATCTTTTTCAATAATACAAATTATTTATATACATGGATTATGTAACTTTATTTTATCTCAAAGACACAACCCATCACTGGATTTGTCTTTCCTAACCATCCAACATGAAAAGGCATAACCTTTCTTCTAATGAAAATTTATTTATGAATACCCAGTTTTACATTCCTTTGATCGAAGGTTGTTAACCTATATTACATTAATTTATTGATTGGGGAAATTATTTAGTTAATTAAATACCATTACTTTATATAGTTTTATCTTGAGGGTTGCTTACATGGAATGTTATTCCATTTACTGAATGGGGAACTATTGAAAATATTTATATATGGTATTTTAATATAGATATTTATTTATTACTTAGGAAAGTCAAATATATACCATTTAAGCATCCACCTTCTTTATTTAGATGAGTTATAATCATGCTATCCCTTTCAGTGACATGGGGAAAATTATTGGTGTACTATATATTTTTATTAAAATACATATGATTATTAAAAAAAGTGATCATGTATTATTTACTCATTATCTTATATCATGAATGCATTGGACATAAATAAGTGATGAGTGGGGTCTGATGTTATATATCCCACTAATGTATTGGAAGGTTTTATGAGACAAGAATGTTTGGGTATTAGGTGTATGCCTACCAAATTCATCTAGATGTTTTAACTTCAGTATTGATGATAATAATGATTTCTTGGTTGAGGCCTTGATGATAATATAAATCTTTTTAACAGTTTGAATTCAATTACTAAGAATTATATTATTTTTATCCATGCGATATATTTAATTTAGTTTCTATAGATGGATATATTATGCTTTGAATTTCAATTGACTATGGAATTATGATTACTTATTCATACCATAATATTTATGCAATGTTTATATCATGAATGCCTCATTTATATGATTTTAATTATTGATAATTTGAGTTGAACCTTTATTATATTTATTTTTACCCAAGTTATAAAGACATTTATAAAACATGATATGTCCAACAAGATAGCTTGAGTGGTGATTTTTTTTAACATGGTTAAGAATTGTTATGGATTAACTAGTTTCTTATAGTGAAAAAATTATATATTTATTGAGAAAGACATGGGATTTATTAGTTTATGATTTTTAATAATTCTAAAAATATATAAACATCAAATGTATTGGGAACATATGCAACACAATATCTTCTTTAGAAAATTTATCCATGGGATAGTTATGTCCCGAAATTTATAATTGATATTGAAGCTAGTAAATAAAGTATCTATTTATGGTATTAAATATAGGGGTGAATGTATGGGGTTCCATAATTGATATAAGAAAAGTGTTTATATAATATTAGAGATTAGAATGTTATTGGTTGAGGGTGTAAATTTCATTAAGAAGTGATAAGTTTAGTTTTATCTTAATTTAAAATGTATTGATAACACTTTTGGTTAGTTGAGGTATTATTGAGTATTTTAAGGATTAGGAAAAGATAAATTTATATAAAACCCTATGGATAAGTCTAATCATGAATTATATGTATAGGATAATGTCCCAAAGTCTTGGTAATATAGAGGTTATGTGGTTCTCATAGTAATTTTATCCCTATCTATATACTATAATTGGATGTTGGCTCCGACATAGATGTACCAAGGGGTAATAAACCCTGAAAATAGTGGATTCAATATTTACGTGATAATCACATATTACTTGACAAAGAGGTCTAACTGAAAACCAATTTTTACATTCTTGAGGGATATTATTTGGTTAATAACATTCTGTTAACAAACTATTATAAAGTATTTATGTATAATCTTAACTAATTAGGTTATAGAACCTAATAGGAAAATGGAATTGGATAACCAAGGATTGGAAAACAAGACTCATAGGTTGTATTGAATGAACCTTATGTTAAAAATTCTGGTTTTATAGGGGAATAAAATTGATATTGATGTTTTCATTTTCAGAATTTAAATATTATCACAACCATTTTGGTTTTAGTATTTGGTTGAAACATGATCATGATGATGAAGCTGAGAAATGTATGTATTTAGAAACAATTATGTATTCTAACTAAATAAGGGAGTATACTTTAATGGTTGATAATTTTAGTGTATTCCTATTATGATAGAAAATGTGAGTTTCCTAGTCTTATCTAGGTTATTGATATTGATATATTAATATAAATTAAACTAAAAAACTCTTATCAATTTTTATTAGTGAGTGATATTTATTGATGATATTCTGGTATATTCTAAATTTTTTAATGATTATAGGTTTGGAAAAATATATTAAATGGTATCAATGACCTTAAAAAGTGATTTTATATCAAGGTTATATTATTGGGGATAACTATCATAAAATACATGATTTAGAGATATATAACTCTTAGGTTTAAAATATTTATGATATTGAGGTAATGAAGTGTTAATTTATTTTAAAAAAAGTGAGTTAGATAGTATTTATAGACTTGTAATTATCCAAAGGGAATATGTATTGGGTAGAGTACAACCCTCTTAAAATAAAACTAAAAGACAAAAGTATATCATCAGAAGAGTGGTTTACAAAACTGGATGTGAAGGTCACCCTATTTATCTAAATCCAAAAAGTGTGTGAAAAAGGAAGGATGAAAAAAACCACTCTGAATACACCTCTTCAACTACCTTATTTGAGAGTGCATTGGATACCTAATTATTTTCCCTATAAACATAATACACATTCCATTTGATATGATACTTGTTTTCCAAAAATGTAATCTATTCTTTGAGAAGCCTCCCAGATACATTTTTTGGCTAGTTCTTTAATGCTTCCACTGAAAGGTTTGAATTTAATTCAATCCAAAAAATGGTTCCAGCCAAGTCTCCAATAATTTATAATTAAAAAGGTCATAAAAAAAATTTCTTACTCATAGGTGAATCCAATTCCAAGATATCTATTGAAATATCTCTTACCAAAACCATGATGTGTTTGGGAGACCCCACCACAACCTAAAAAGCCTGGTGCACCTAGATCTACCCCATTAAAATTCACTTTGATCTAATTTGGGATCAGGGGAATCCATCAAATTTATTTCTTGATAAGTGGTTTCTCGACCCTTCTTGAAACACCAAGTTGGTCTAAAATACTAAGATCAGTGAAATAATTTCTCATGCTACTTGTTTGAATCCTGGAGGATACTTGTACTTATTTATGAATCGAGACAAGGAGAAAATTAAATGAGGACTTATGATTATTAAAGATGATTTTGTTTATCATTATACATATAAATTCAAAAAAATATCTAATGAGTGAATATATTAAGAATACCCTCATATCCTTGAGTATATGATTATACAAAAAATTAATTTTGTTTTAGGAAAGATAAGTAACATAATATATCCTAAGAGAGTATGGTATATGTCATATTAGAATTTATATCATGAATGATGAATATATTAATAATACCCCCACCGAATTTCTTTAGTGACTTAAAATCTAAATATAAATATGTAATTTATTTAATTGGGGAGAATGTAATACAATATGTTCTAAAATTATATTTTTCCCTTAAAAACTAATTTTTTCAATACCTTGCTTCACACACAACACCAAACCAAAATGAACTATAGATCATTACATAACTATTAAAATGTATCAGTATAAATGGAATGTAAAAATAAATGTAACCAAATTATGAAATATATATAGAAACAAAAATTAAGGACATTATTAATACCGAGGCATTGATGAAAATAAAATTAGTGTATCTAAATAACTAATAAGACTGATTTATGATTTAAAATATAACCTTTCTAATTTTTTATGTGTTTTATTTTAAGTAATAAAATATATTACAGATAAAATATATTGTAAAAATGAATAATATATTAACACCAATTTGATTAGTAATTGATAGTAAATAAGAATAAGAATAGTTAATATTTTAAAATGCTATTTTCCAATGGAAAAGGTTTTCATTATATATTTATATTTTATTTATAAGTTAAATGATCAAATATTATAAATTGAATTTTACCAAGTTTATTTTTTTTAAATTTATAATAAAAATATTATCTTAGGGTGAATTTTTGAGATTTTTCAAGTGTAATGAATTTTTTCAGTGAATAGTGAAAAAATATAAATATCACTAAAACCTTCACATTAATGATATTATAATAATACAAGAATGACATAAATATTTTTGAAATATTTCTCTATAAAAAATATATATTTATATACAAATTAATCATTTAAAATAACTATGTAGTATTTATAAAACCCATGCATATCATTTTGGAAACATAAGTATTATTTTATTTAAAATACCGATTTATTCATTTATATTAATTTTTTTTCATTACTTATAGAATTAAAATCCAAAAAAAAGGATTTAATATTTTAGATCAATATGATCAAATTATTTAATAAGGTCAATTTCCTTATTTGGTATAAAATTATGATTACTTTAATTAATGTTAATGAGCATGATCATGATAAAACTGTTATTTTTAAAGAATTATTTTCTTAATATCATGTAATTTTTATCAATCTTAACCCCTCCCCCAAAAGGTACCCCCTCTTGGGATGAAAATGAAAGAAGAGAGATAATGACACCAGAATCCCGATTCCAATAGGCTATGAGTTTGCTATAAGAACCGAGGGTATATCATACATACAAATGGGAGGCATTACACTTTAAGAGAACATGAGGAAAAAGAGATATGATGAGTAAGCCTAAAAAATCCTTCTTATAAATGTAAAGGAAAACCCAATTAGATAAATTAATTTTTATAAAAACTATTATAATTGAAAAGGAAACTAAAAGTACCAAAAGATAAACTTGATAGTGTCACGATTCCCAAACAACTTCCAAACAACCACAAAGTAGTAATATCCAACCTGATCTCCCACTTAATCCCACCAGCCTAAACAATAGTTTATATATATGTCAGGTGGGAATAATAGGTATACTTAGTAGGATCCTCCCTAGAGCCTCTTTTGAAAAAGATAAATAAAGCATGCTAAAGCTGAGTGAACAACAAGTGAAGCTAAATTTTCACCTAAACATGTATACTAAGTTTGCAACCTCACCATAACTATCTATCACCAAGTAATGCATACATGAGATTATATAATATAATATCAAAAAGGTCACCCCTACCACTTCCACACTAATTTTCTTCTTTTCGCATTGTTGTACGTCCTAAGCCTTCTCTATCTAAAATAATCCAACCCAAAGATGCATGGGATAAAGTATATAATCACATATCTCAGGAATCACATCACCTCATCACCCCATGAAATATCTCCATATAGTAACTGAGTAGTTTCTGGGATCCACCAAAGACTGTATAATGTGTACTATACATTGAGTATTGTACCCAAATCCATCAAAACCCATACACTGATTAAGATACATTAATCCACCATAACCCATACACATCTTCCTAAAATATCCCTTAGGGAACTATATCCAGAAATATCTATGTGTGAAATAACCAAAATCCATTACAAACCTATACACACATATATGTGGAATTATAACCATAGAGTATACTGAAACATAATACTATTTGGAGAATAGAGAGGGGCTAGAGAGGATGGTCAACCATCCATCCCTTACTAACCTAGATGTTGGGTAAAACACCCTTCCAGAGTCCCACTGGGTGTTACTCTCCCTACTAAAATAGATGTGGTAACATATGAAATCACAAAAAATATTTGATATAGTATAGATCACAACTACACTATAGGAATTAACCAATTCTTAGGCTATACTGAAACTATTATATCTCAGAAACCTGATTTCCACTACTATGGAATGGATATCCTATAAGCACACAATAATTTAAGAACACTTACATTAATCACTTCTTTCATTTTTTACATTTAAATTTATTTTGATTAATTCATTATCTATTAATTAATATTATTCCATTTACATTTCATTAACCACCAAGTAAAGTGCATTATCTCAAGGCATAATCCAACCGATTCAACAATTTCTAAAAATTAACATCTTTTTCATTCCTAGAAGCACTAAACCCATTGTTTGGAAAAAATTATTAAGCCTTATCATTATATAATTTTTGGTACTCTAGGAAACATCCTAATACACCTCAAAAGATATCCATAACTAAGCACAAACAGCTACCTCAAGTAGTGGGAAAAGGAATATAGGTAACCAATAAACTCAACCATTCATCCTTTAAATAGATTTAACAAGAAAGAATCCATATTTTAGCAAAATAATGGGAAAACCCATATTCAACATGTTCCATCAAACCAAGTGCCTTTCCCAACATCATCATGCATATCACCATAAATCTCACTATCCTAGACATAAACTAATACCAAAGACCCAAGACTCTCCCCATATCTCACCAAACCAATAGCCATTAAATGTTCACATCATGTCGCATATCAGTCTCATATTTAAAGAAACACAGAATAAAACAAAAAAAACAAAAAATAAGGATAAAACAAGGATAAAAGGTCATCTAGGCCCTAAAAAGGCATCAAACCTTTATATAAAAATAGGCTCACTCAGAACCAAACATTTATCTTTTTCAAACAACCTATTTTATTCAATCTTGAATTAAACAATTCATTTATCACATGTTATAATCACCAGTAACAAACAACATTAACTATAAAAGCTACAAATTATTTAAACAAATATTTCAAGAAAAACTTCTATTTTCAAAAAACTTTTAAGAATAAAATATCATCAACATGTCTTTTTATCCTTATCAACAACAAAAATTATTAGATTCATCTTATTTATACAATTCTATTAACACATGAAAGAACAGATTCAATTAAACATGCATTAAGAATCATTTTATTTCCATCAAATTATAAGAATATACTGATTCATTAAACATGCATATTTAATTTTTTATCCAACCAAAAATCATCGGATTTTTGTTATTTAATTTTTTAATCAAATAAATATGATAAAATAAGAATAGAAAACATTTTAAATAAAGCATAACATAAATATCACACTATCTATAAAATCAAGAGGTAAACCATTATCATGATGGAAAACATGCAATCACTATAAACATAAACCATTTTTTAATGAATATAGTTTATCCTTTATTATGGTTAATTCCACCACTATTGAAAGATCTAAATCATCATCAATTTAAATTTTCACATAAATAAAAGGAGAAGAAAATAATCTCTTACCTCAAGGCTTTCAAAATTATTAAAATGAGTACAAAACAACAACATGGATATTCGATCACCTCTCCCACAAGGAAGCTACAACCCTCCACAAACGTTGTGACAACATGCAAAAAAACTATAAAATTGATCTATAAGATCAAATGAGATCCAAATTCTATAATAATGAAAGAAAGAATAAGAGGAAAATGACTGATCTAAGAATAATCCATAATAAAATAGGTAGAGCTCACCTCGAATCACCACAAATTGAACTTGATAAGTAAGAAATTGAATCTGATCGAAAGGGGATTCAAAGGACTTCAAAAAAAATCTCTTGTATGCCAAGGGATTGAGATATAAAGTTTAAATAAATAATTATTAATATTAGTTTCAAGTAGTTTTAGGAATTCTATAAAATATAACACCATTTTGAAACACTACACATGACACTGTAGATCTATTTAAAAAGGGAAGGACTATGGTGTAATGGAGGGAACCACACCACAAAATTCCTGGTCAAGCTACATCTGATAAACATGAAAAAACATGATGTAGATCTAATACACTAGGAATATGACTATGACACAGTCCCCTATTCCACACCATATAATGAAACAACTTAGAAGGAGTCTATGTCATAGTATACCTCCATGCAGTAAGGGTACCAAATTTGGCAGAATAGTCCAAGATCACCCCTCAAAACCATACACTATAGCCTACCTATCTACAACTCAGAATTCAATTTCCCTACACCACAGCCCTGATCCATGGTGATTCCATGCCAAACAATGGTAGTGGATTTGAAATCCTTCCTCTAGGGGCCATCCAAGTACTCTACTCCATGCCATCGTTTTTCTACAAAACATAAACCAAGGGAATATCACACCCACACAACTCCATCTTTTGGAAGTATTGGATATCTACAAGTCACTCCTCTAAGGTCATATTTTCTTCAAATTCGATCTCTCCCTAATAAATGATGTAAGAGTTTTTAGGAAGGTAACAATTGAGCTATGACACATGGAATACATCATGCATCTGGTTCATCTATGGGGGAAGTTCTATCTAACATGCCACAACTCCAATGTGACCTAACACCTAAAAAAGAGTAAAAAATGAGGGATACATCTCACTCTCATAACCAAACCTTTTACACCCTTGATGGTAAGTAACCTTAAATAATACAAGATCTCTATTTTTGAACTCCATAGATCCCCTATTATGATAAGCATAGAATTTATGATGATCCTGTGTGACTTTAATTCTCTAAAAAATAACTTAAAAGATCTTTTTCATATTCTAAACTAGGATCCATGACCATACTTTCCAACTCTACAACTCTAGTTCATCACAAAAGTGAACATAAATTTCAGCCGTACAAAGATTCAAACAGCTCCATAAAAATGGTGGAGTAAATTTTTTTGACCAAATTAAGGTGCCTAATCCATAAACCTATAATATCTTGGACACAAGAACATAAAATTTCTTCAAGAGTTTGGATAGTCAACTCTATCTGATCATCCATATGTGTATGAAAAATAGTGTCAAGGCATAACTGAGAGTGAATTTTATAATGGAGGCATCTCCTCAACCTAGAGGTAAAATAAGGATCATGATCATATATGACCATCCTTGTGATCCCATGGAGTCTCATCACATACTCTAGGTACTACCTAAAAAAACCTCTACTAATCTTGCCTCTGAATGCACCAATAGTTTAAACAAAATCACGAGGGGAGGAAATGTCTCCATCAAACTTGATATTAGAAAAGCTTTCAATAACATAGATTGGAGTTTCATTTTTAAAGTCCTAAATTTTTTTGGCTTTAATGATACCTTTTTCATGAGGATAAAAGCCTTGTTTAAATCTTCATCAATCTCTATTTTGGTTAATGGCTCCCCCAAAGGCTACTTCAAATGCACAAAAGGGGTTAGACAAGGATACCCCCTATCAACCATCCTCTTTGTTATCGCTGAGGATTAACTCAGCAGACTCATCACTCAACTTGTGAATCAAAATAAACTTAAACCCATCCAGGCTGCCATAAATCTTAAGGTCCCTACCCACCTGTTATATGCTGATGACATCATCTTGTTTCTTCAAGGTGAACAAAATAATATTCAAGTGCTCAAAAAAACTCTTGGTCATTATGAGGAGGTTTTAGGGAAAGCTATTTCTTGGAACAAATCACATATTTTCTTTGGGAAAAATTTCTCCCCACAAAGGAAATCCATTATCACTACTAATCTTGGGGTAAAAGAAGTTTTCTTCCCCTTCACCTACCTGGGGGTTCCTATCTTTTGGGGAAGACCTAAATCCTATTATTTCGCCAACATCATTGATCAAATCACCAGTCAACTCTCCTCTTAGAAAGGCAAATCCCTCTCCATGGCTGGTAGAATATGTCTCATCAAATCAACCATTGTCCCCAAGATGGTATACTATCTCATGATCTATAAGTGGCCCACATACACCTTTAAAAAAGTCAATACCTACATCAAGAACTTCATTTGGACGGGAAATATTTTTGAGAAAAAATTTGTAACCATCCCTTGGAAGACCTATTGAAAACCCTTAGATAAGGGGGATTTGGTATTAAAAACTTAAAATTTTTCAATGATGCCCTGCAGGATAGACTTACTTGGAGATTAATCAATAATATCTCTAATGATTTTGACTTATTCAATAACAAATTTCTCAAAAAACTTAAGAAGGGAAACCTTAATTATATTACTTCCTCGATTTGGCCCTCCATTAGACATTCATTTCATAACATTATGGAAAAGTCTAGATAGATGGTTAGAACTGACTCTGACATAAATTTCTGGCTCGATAATTGGACTAGCACCCCTTTAATCTCCATTATTCCTCCTAACTCTCCAACTTAGAACACTTGTCACACCATAAAGGATATTCTTCACTCTCACAGGAATCATCTCCCAGACAATATTGCTCAAATCATTGATAATTATCCTTATACTACATCTGATGATTTTCTTGTCTGGGAGATGGATCCTAATGGAATTCTTGACTCCAAAAATTTCTACAAGAATAATTTCCATACCAATGAATCCAACTTTAAATGGTTGAATCATTTTAACAAGGCTTGGATCAAACCTACAAGACTCACTCTTATTTGGCATATTTCACACAAAAGATTGCCCACTGAGGTCTGCCTCCAAACTTTTGGTATTCAACTCTGTTCTATGTGTAATATATGTAACCAACATAGAGAGGATACTAACCATCTTTTTCTATCATGTGCTATATCCTATGATTCATGGAACTATGTTTTTGACATCTTTGACTGCAAATGGTTTATACCTGACTCGATATGCTCTCTTTTAAAGAAATGTGTTGGTCATGAAGCTTCTCAGCAAATCAAAAACATCTTCCTCTCTTCCGTTTCTGAGCTCCTACATGTGATCTGGTATAATAGAAATGATACCATTCATAATAAATGGTCATTAAATCTCAATGCAGGAAAATTATGGATTCTCATTGTGGTTTGAGAGGCTGCTTTGATCCAAAAATCCCACTATAGAAACTTTGTTGGAGATTGGGAGATACAACGCAAAATACAAGTCGATGGAATCTATCAAGAACCCAAAAGTACCTTTGAAGTGTTCTAGTAGGCTCCCATGCTAGGATGGATCAAAGTGAACATGGATGGTGCCTCAAAGGGAAATCCTGGGCCTGCCAGTTGCGAGGTGATTTTCAGAGATTCTTCTAGCCAGTGCCATGGTTGTTTATTTGGCAGATGTGGTATAGCTTCATCATTGGAAGCTGAAATGATGGGTGTCATCAATGCTATCAATTTTTCCCTTCAAAAAGGATGGTGAAAACTCTGGATCGAAAGTGAATCAACCACTATTGTCCAGGCAATTTGGAATGGGGTGATTCACCTTGCCTGGCCTCTCACCACCCTTTGGATGAAGTGTCTGAACTTGCTCCTAGAGATTGATTATACTGCCACTCATGCCTTTCGGGAAGCGAACGCTATTGCTGATTATCTTGCCAACAAGGGCGTTCACTTGGATATGCTTTGGCTGGACGACCTTCCTCTTGATCTTTTTCATCTTTTTGATAAAGATTGTAAAAAACTCTCTACTTTTCATCTCCTTTTACCCTGTTGTTTTTATTTTCAATAAACCGTGCTTTGGTCTTTGACCAAGGCATCACATTCTTTAAAAAAACACGCTTCAACCCAGGCCACCAAAACTAACCTCTTAGATCTCGATACATCTTTATCATGCTAGGATGTACCTCCAAAGGTGAGCTGTGTAAATAATTGAGAACCATATAATGCATCCCCAAATGGAGGAAAATACTCCCCTAGAACAAAACATGGTGATATTTATCTTTAGACCAACCATCAAGGGAATCACCAAATACAACACAGTCTCTCAAGACATCTACATTGGAATCCCGTAGCTGGGAATCCTCCAGCTACTACACCAAATATGACTAAATGTCATCTAAAAATGACAAAAACTACCACAAACCTATCCTATATCAATATGAATAATTGGGATCTATTTTATCACTCTCTATAAATTTACAGATTCATGTATGGAATCACTGCATGAATTCATAATTAGCACATCATCTACAACATTTCCCTTTACTAAGGTATATAAAAATTTGAAGTTGCAATACTGCAATAATTCCATCCACCATAACTATTGCAAGTTCAATTCACATTGGGATAAAAAGTTACTTAGGCTATTATGATCAGTAAAAACCAAAAAATAGTCATCAATGTGGTAACTCTACAATTACTTCAAGAAAAACACAACTACTGCCAACTCAAGATAATGGGTGAAATAGATATTCTCCTGGGGATATAACTACTAAAACCCATAAGAAACAATATTTCTATATTTCATCATATCATATCCCAAACCAATATATGAGTTGTCATAAAAAACATCAAACTGAACTTCTTCTTCAAGCAGATGAAGAATTTGAGTGCTGAACAACTTCTCATTTAGGTACTTGAAAGTTTTCTGAAACTGATTAGCCCAAAAGAAAACTTGAACCTTTATGATTTATTTTTTCAAAGGATTTGAAACCTGAGATAAATTGGATACTAACATCCAATAATATCCTATAAGACTAAAGAAAATCCACAGCTCTACAATAGTCTTGGGGGTTTTCCAAGAAATGATTCTCTTAATATTCAAAGGATCTATAGCTACTCCCCACTGGGAAAAAACATTCCCCAAGAAAAAATATTCATTATCCCATAACTCACACTTTGATAACTTATCGAATATCTGCTGATGAAAAAGAAATCTAAAAATAACACACATATATTCAACATACTCTTCCTTAGATATGGTGTACATGATGAATTCATCTATGAAAACATTCATGAACCAATCTAGAAACTCCCTAAAAATTGATTTCATCAGACCTATGAACACTACTAGAGAATTTTTCACACCACTCAACATAAAAAAGTACTCATAATTCCCATATCGATATCAAAAATTAGTCTTCAGAATATCCTCATCATTCATCCACATTCGATGATACCCAAACTACATATTGATCTTCAAGAACGAACTAGATCATTTCTTCCAATAGAATAAATCATAAATACACAAAATAGGATAGTGTTTATTTATTTTACCCTAATTCAAGTGATGATAATCGGTATATAAATTCAAAAACCATCAAAATTCTTCATGAACAAAACTGGTGCACCCCAATGATACACCCTTATTCGAATAAGGCCTATCTGCAACAAATCCTCAAGATACACTCAAAGCTCTCATAACTCAAAAGGATCCATCCTATAAAGAGAAATAAATATTATAGAAACACATAGATGTAGATCTATATCAAAATCAACCTCTTATTTAGGGGATAACTCCAAAAACTCTTAAAAAAATCAGGGTAGTCTTCTAGAACCTTGGGAAACACTATCGGCTAAACCTCTGATGAACTCAAAATTATCTCAAACATCATGTAAGATATGAAAGGAACATGCCTTTGACCCATCTGAGGTTCTTTATTACAAATGAATATGGAAAACTCAATATCATTATCATAGAGCACAATATGTCTCTTTAAGAAATACATAGTAGCATGTATTGAATACAACTAGTATATACTGAAGATGATTTAAAATGGCCATATTTGTAAATTTCGGAATTATCCCCATGATTGGTTCTTCCCCAATACCATATCATAGTCTCTACATACTTCATATAGATAACCCAACTATAAACTAGAGTAGTAAATTCCAAGGGAACTGGAAGCCTCTCAACCTCAATTCCAAAATCATGGACTAGGGTAAGTGATATAAAGGAGTGTGTAGTTCTTTAATAAAAAAAAATACATGAACCCAAGTAGAAAATAAGAAAATGGTACCTAATTTTTTTTGGATCTACCAATAATGGAAATTCCAAACCATAAAACTATCCCTGACTAGCTCCATAACCTTTATGATTATGATGATGAAAACCTCTATGTTCATGCTCTAATCTCTGAATACAAGGATAATCTCAGAACTATCCTCTACCTTTCTTGTCTCTTCTTTTCTAATCCCATGCTGGATCATCCTACCGCTACTACCTTGGTTGAAACTTCCTCAATGAAGGAACCTGAAGCAAAATACCAAGTGCATTCTTCTTACTCATAAAGGCCATGAACTCTCACCACTGATGACCTCATCCTCTATATGAAAATCATGTATATGATCACTTGGAATTGGAATAAGATACACGACCTCGGAATAAATGAGATGATAAGGGATGATACCTACCCTCCGCTTCCTAAAATATCTTCTATCTAGGAAACTGGGAACCCATGACCATATCTCTGCTTATGGAGATTCCCAATGACTTCCCTCTCTTAATGACCTAATTTTGGAAATCATTCTCTCAACAACCCCTTCTCTCACTAGCACATCAAGATAGATCAATAATATAAATAGGGATATCTAGTGCTAGATCTATGGACCCAAATCCTCCTCAAAATTCCTCTCTATGGGATCCTAATTTGGAAATAGGTTCGATGCATACCTGAGAAGGGTATGAAAAATGATCCTAAACTCCTACACACTGGAACTCCCCTATCGAATGCTAAGAAACTCTTAGTGACTAGCCACCTTCGCGGTCAAAGAAATAAATTTTTCTTGGAACTTGTCCCTGAACTTATTCCATAGAGCTCTAACTCCTAATGATCCCCAAGGAAAAAGATCCACCACTACCTTGATTCTCCATGCAACATCACCACCACCAATGAAAACTAGTAATCTTTATGAGCATAGATCATACTAAAAGTGATATAAAAATCCTCTAACAATTATTCTATCACTGATTCTGAAATAGAGCCCTCATAATTCTATAGACTATGGTGTTAAAACTCTCGAATTATCATCCTCCTAGTGTCATCATTTTCAACCTCTAGTTTCAGAGATCTGTTGCCATATCTAATTGAAAAAACTCGATACGAACCTAAAGAGGACATATATTTAAAGCCATTCCTACAAAATAAAAAAATGTTAGAGGTTCCTAAACTTGGAATATTAAATATTAAATATTAAATAATTAATTAATTATTCAAGGGTAACATAATACCAAGGTCTACCCATTTCAAACATTGGATAATAAAATAATGATTCACGATTCTTTATAAGGTCTCTAACCTAATATATAATCACTCCTCTTAGTATACTAGATAAACTTAAAGGTCCATGTGCCAGATCACAAGGGGTCCTAAATACCTGCTTCTCAACTAGTCTCCCTTGTTTTCATTGCTTTCTAAACCCATATGACCCTATTTCCTTACCAACCAATAAAGTATCAACTATACGTAACTACAAACTCCATCATATACCTCAACTTGAACCGTTGATACCACTTTATCATGTTCCCTCCCCCAAAGGTACCCCTCCTAGACCAGAAATGAGAGAAGGGGGATAATGATGCCCAAATCCTTGCTCTAGTAGTCCATAGTTTGGTGATAATAACCAAGGGTTTATCCTACATACAAATGGGAGGCATTACCCTCTAAGAAAACATGAAGAAAGAGATATAAGATGAGTACACCAAACAAATCCTACTCATAAAGGTAATATAAAACCCAAGTACACACATGAAATGTCATACAAAACTAGTAAAAATGAAAAGGAAACTACAAGTACTAAATGATAATTTTTTGCAGAAACCAAAAATACCAAATAGGTCCCAAATAACTAAGAACTAGTAATATTTTTCCTGATCTCCGACCACCACTCACTAAACTAAAAAAATGTTATATATACATTGGGTGAGCATAACATGAATACTTAGTAGTATCCTCCCAAGATCCTCTCATGAAAAATAAAAATAAAGCATGATAAAGCCCAATGAAACATAAGAAAATATAACTCATCACCTAAATATGTATATTAATTTACCAACCTCACCCTGACTATATATAACCAAGTAACTCATATAAGAGATCATATAAGGTAATATCAAAAAGGGATCCTTACTACCACTTCCCAACTAGTTTTCCACTCTAACCCAACATTGCATGTTCTGAGCCACATCTCTCTAAAATAAGCTATCCCAAAGACACATGGGTTAATGTATCAAAACAAGAATCTCATGCATCACATAACCTCAATATTCCATGCCTTATCTTCATATAACAACTGAGTAGTTTCTAGAAACTACCACAACCTATATGATGTGTATTATACATCTAGTATTATATCAATCCATCACATACCATACATATAGTAATATAACTCAAGTCATCAAAACCCATATATGTCATACCTATAATAATCCTTAGGATATTATATCCTGAAATATATGTCTTTGAAATAACCACAAGCCATTATATCCATATACACACATATATGGGGAAAGATAATCACCATACATACTAGAATATAGTACTAAGAGGATAGATAATGGGGTCAGAGGGGTTAGTCATCCATCCATCAATCAGAAACCTAGATATTGGGGAAAACTCCCTTTGAGATTCCACTAGGTGTCAATAACACTACCTATATGGGTGGAGTAGTGTATGAAATCATTAAACATACTTGATATAATACAAATTACAATTACACTATGGGAATTAACCTAGTCTTATACTCAACAACTATTATTGTCACTCGAACACCTGACTTGAACTGTTAAGGAATGGATATCCTATAAGAACAAAAGAATTTTAGAAGGCCTATATTTTTTTTTCATTTTTACAATTAAAATTATTTCAATTAATTCATTATCCATTAATTAACATTATTTTTCTTACATTTCATTAACCACCAAGAAAAGTCCATACCATTCAGGCATAATCCAACAAAGTCCATAGTTTATCAAGATTTAAGTATTTTATATTCCAACAAGAACCAACTCTAGGGGTTAAAAATATTTATTAAGCCTTATCATTTCATAATTCTAGGTTTTCTAAGAAACATCCCAATCTACCACAAAAGAGATACATAACCAAGCACAACCAACTGCCTCAAGCTGTGGGGAACGAAATGTTGGAAACCATGAAACTCATACATCCAACCTTTAAATAGAATTTACAAGTAAGAGTCCATATTTTAGTACAATAATGGGAAATCTTAGATTCAACCTATTCCATAAAACCTAGTTCTATCCTCGACACCATCATGCATATCACTATGAATATCACCATCATATGTGTTAAATACTTCCAAAAACCTTGGACTCCCCACCGATATCTCACTTAACTAATATCCATCCTAGGCTTACATCAAATCACATAGAAAGGCTCATATCCAAAGCAACACAAAAGGTATAAAATAACAAAAAAATTTATAAGAAATCTTGGCCCTAAAATAAAGAGTCCAACCATCATATGAAAATGGCCTCACTTAGCCGAAAATATTTATCTTTATTAAAAAAATGATTTTATTCCATCTTGAATTTACAAATTCATTTATCATTGGTTACAGTCAAGGGTAACACATGGAATCAGTTATAAAATCTTAAAATTATTTAAATAAAGATTTCAAGAATAAATTATAGTTTTAAAAAACATTAATGAATAAAATATCAATAACATGAATTATTATCCTTATCAATAATAATAATTACCAGTTTCATGTTCATTAGAAAATTATATTAACATATGGAAGAAAAAATTCAATTAAACATGAATCAAAAATCATTTGATTTCAATGAAATTATAAGAATCCACAGGTCAATTAAAAATTCCTATTTAATTCCTTAACTAATAAAAATTACCAATTTTATGTTCCTTAACCATTCTCATGAAATTAACATTCTAACCTAAGAATAAAAAACATGATAAAAGAATCATAACATTGATATCACACTATCTAGAAAATTAATAGAAAACTGTTATCATAGTGGAAAACATATTATAGATATAAACATAAAAAATTTCTTTCATTAATTCATTTTATTTTTTATTAGTGTTAATTACACCTCCAACCAAAGAGCTAAATCATGGTAAATTTACAATTTAACATAAATAAAATGAGAAACAATGAATCCCCTACCCCAGGGATTTTAACTTCTTTAAATGACAATAGAACAATAATTCAGATCTCCGATCACCTCTTCCACAAAGAAGCTACATCCCTCCAAGAACACTGCACCAAAACTGAACCAACAAACATTAAAATAAATCCATAACATCAAATGATATAAATCCATAGGTTTCAAGAGAAAAAGTTGGAAGACTAGTTAAGAGGGGGTTCATAAATTTATAGGATTTTTTCAAAACATAACACCATGGTGTAACCCCACACACCACACAATAGAACTATTGAAAATAGGAACAAATATGGTGCTATGGAAGGGAACATGATGTATCCTGCTTGGTCAAATTATGTCCTAGAAAAATGGAACAGACCATATTGTAGATACTATAAACTAAGAATATGACTATAATGTAGTCCTTGAAACCACATCTTAGAACCTAGAAATCTAGAAATATCCTAAACAATAACCAATCTCTACATAGTAGGGGTAAAAGATTTGAAAAAACCTCCCAAACTCACACCTTGAACCATAGCCTACCTCTCCATGATGAATAAGTAAACCAACCTACACCATTGACCTGATTCATTGCACAACCATGCAAAAAATGGTAGTGGCTTTGAAATCATCCCTCCCAAGGTCATATTATACAGCCAGGATATCCATGCTAAAACCACTACCCTTATATTATAACTCAAATATTCATTCTATAGTCTACCCTATAACTAATATTTCATATTAAATTTATTGTTTTCTCCCCGAGCCTCCTCTCGATAGCTCCAACACCCAAAACTCACAAAATAAAGGGATACCTAGATCTGGTCCATTACATTATCTAATAAATTAAATTAATATCTTATAAAAATTGAAATTGGTATAATGTATAAACCTATATTTAAATAAATTATTACTCATCCAATTTTTAGTCAATACAAAAAAATATTAAGAACTCTTAATGGTGAAAATAACAATTTTCTATAAAACCAATTATATATATATAAAATAAAATAATTTAAATGTTAAATTTATATTAATTATAAATTTATTACATTAAATATGGAATAAATATATATTTCAACACACCCAAATTTGGTTATAAATTTTACCTTATATTTTTAATAAAATATAATCTACCTGTGTAAAAATGAGTTACCATGATAAAACTAAAACGATAAAATATAAAAATCAAGTGTTATAAGGAATGGAACATGTTTAAAAAATGATGTAATTTTTTTTGAGGATTTCATGAACTTATCCCACCCTAAAATAAATTATTAATCTGTTTTGGATTCTTTTACCCTTTAATAGTGTCATTCCATTTTTGAAAAATAATAGAAATTCACAAAAGTTCCATTTCCTTCACATATAAAAGGAGCCACTTCCACCACTTCATGACACACCCATTGCTTTGAATTAATTCATAAAACTCTAATTTTTTTTCCTCTTATAATCCTATCTCATTATCATTATCCCCTTTTCTGAATTAGATATCACATATCCTTTATTTTTAAGGATACTTTCAAGAGAAAGTTCAAAGTCCCAATGTGTGTATTACCTAATCCTTAAAATTTTATTCATAATCTTTCTCTTCCAAACCTATCCATACCATAGTAATTTTTAAAAATAAATAAAATTATTATACCTAATTATTATTATATTTATGGAACAATATTTATTTATTCATTTCTATCCACTTATAATAACAAAATAATGCTAACCATGCATTGGGTGGACTACTGCCTCTATGAAGTAATTTTTTTTAAGTTTTTCATCATTATTTTATTTATTTATAAAAAACAATTAAAATATAATTTAAAAACTTATAAAAATATAATTAATTTAAATATTATTCTATTATAATGATATTATACACTTCCTTATCCATACTCACCCATCTAGTTATTACATGTTTATTCTTGGGCTGGTTTAACCACATACTTAAATAATGATATAAAAATATATCATGGATAACTATGGAAACTTAAATACTAATATTATTATAATTTTTAAAAATAATTATTGGTTTATGATTATGTAAAGTTTATATTAATTATTTAGCTTTTTTTTTGAAATATCATCTTTAATTTCTAAAATTACTAAAATAAGCCAACACCGATCCAATTTTCATGGAAAAATAAGAAACAAATATAAAATAAATAAATTGAATATTATAATAAAAGGTAAATATAAAATTAAATATAGAATAATAAGGTTACTAATAAGGTATTTAATAAAATTAATTTTATTATTCATGAATTTAGACACTTGTTCTAATCAAATCTGGAACAAGTTAATGGTTTGTGATAACTCAATTTTCTTCCATTGAGTTACAAAATTTCTTATTGGACTATATAGTTAAAAGTTTTATTTATTATAAATAATGAATAATTTTTTTTATTTCCTACTCTTATGGGATTTTACAATTCTTCCTTATGATTTCATTATGAAATTACTCTTACCTCAAAGATTATGCTTCTTGTAAGGGTTCTCTTTGTCTCAATTCTGATTCTTTAATATATGTTATATGTTTTGAACCATGATCCATTTATATTATGTTGTATTGATTTAATATCACATTAATTATATATAATATATATCCTTATAATTCATGAGTCATACAAATCCAAATCATGTTATTTTCATCAAATGTCTTTTGACTCAAGTGTTACCTTGGTCGTAAGATTTTTTATTAACTCAATTTTGATTCATTGAGTTATGTTGGTTCACTTGAACTTATTTCATATAAGTTGGGTGCATTTTATCCATTGAATGTATTATGTGGTATTATCTCAATGTTAAAATTTTTATCTTATGACACCCTTTTTAAATACTTTATTCCTTATTGAGTATGTTTCTATTAATGAATATTGATAACTAAAATATCTTATCCTTGATTTATAATATTTCATCAGGAACATTTATTTTCCATGCTTGGGTTCTCTCATCATAATATTTTATCATATAATATTTTATAATACTCTTTTGGAAAATTATGTTTTAATAGAATGAATGTTTCATTACTCTTTTTACAATGTGAGGTTTTTTAAAAGGTGATTTCATAATATTAAAAATTTTCCTTTCATAATCATATGTTTTATCTTTAGATCGACATATCCTATAGAAATTGTTATATAATTTTCAAGGATATATTATTGGAGACTATTTTTAAAAGTAATTTTTTTCAAAATATTTTACTTTACCTTTTCAAAATTAACTTTGAGAAGTGACATATAATTTTTTATTTTAAATCAATATTTAAAATTTATTCTAATAGCTCTCTTAAGCTTTCACCTCCAATTTTCTTTTTAGATTCAAAAGGATTTAAAATAAAGGCATTTATGTTACATGATTTATTATATAATAAATATATATTAATAATTTGAGGGATTAAACTCAGGATATTAAAAAATTAGTATATTGATTCACTCTTTCATTATACCATTCAAATAATTCCTTTTAAAGGATGTTTTTCATCCATGTCAACATATTTATTTATTTTATTTTATACATTGGGGATAAGATCTCTTTAAACCAACCTAATTATTTCTATGGAAGTATTTTTAATGTTATTTTATATCAAATATATGACCCATAACTAGGAATAAATTTTCTTCCAATGACCTTGCTTTGTGAATACCCTATTTTTCATTCATATTATTTAAGGGCGTTTACATATATTCCTTACATCAATTTATTAGAGAAATTATTCAATTAAAATTATACCATTACTCTATATGGTTTCAGATTGAGGTATGATTATATATAAAGATATTCCATCTATTTATTGTGGAATTATTGAAAATTCATATTTTTGATATTCCGATATGGATATTTATTAATTTATCAGGAAAGATTATTGTGTATTGTTTAACCATCCACTATCTTAATATATATGAGTTATGATCATGTTACCCCTTTTATTAACATTGAAAAATGTTTTTTTTGTTATGTATATTATTATACCAATATAGAAGAAAATTGGAAAATTTGATTATGTATTATTTTACAATTGTTTCATATGATGAGTTCATTTAACTTAAATAAGTGGTGAGTGGGGCCAAACATTATATATTTTCTTGAAGCATTGATAGGTCTCATGATATAAACATGTTTGGGTATTAGGTGTATTCCTATCCAATTCAGCAAGATGTCTTGATTGCGTACTTGATGGAAAGAATGATTTCTCTATTGAGGCCTCGATGCTAATATCAAGATGATTTCCAACATTAAACATTCCATCACTATGAATTCAGTTATTGTCATCCATGTGATAAATTTATTTTCATTTACATACATGTATATATTATTCTCTTAATTTCATTTTGTTATGTAATTATGATGATTACTTATTCATATGATAATATTTATTCCATGTTTATGCCATGATTACCTCAATTATACATTTTCCCATACTGATCATTTAAGATCGACACTTTTTATGATTATATTTCCCCATGTTATGAAGAAAAGTGTTACAAATTATATGTAAATCATGATAAATTGCGTGGATAATTTATGGGAGATGTTGAATAATTTTTAAGGACTAATTAGTTTCTTATAGTAGAAAAAATATATAAAAATAAAGAAAGACACGTGCTTTATTATTTTAATATTGGTTATAATTATCTTAATATTTAAACCTATAAGGTATTGGGGTTGTATGTAATGAAATATTTTCTTTATGTCTTGTAATTATGGGACAGTTATGACTAGTAACCTATATTTGTTATGGAAGCCACTATATAAAGTATCTATTTACGAGACTAGATATTATAGTGCATGTTTGTGGCATCATATGATTCTTATGTTTCAATTTACCTAATTATAAATAAAATCATTACACAAGATATAACTATAATAATAACATGTGAGGAGAATTTATGGGATATATTAAATATTTATTATAGAATAAAAGGTTCTAATATAGTGGAAAAATTTCCATTTGATGTGAAATCCATAGGCTATATTATTTAATTACTTGCCCTAATTCTCTAAAAATATAAGCCTAAAAGTTTATGGGATTATATGTAATGAAATATTTACAATAAATTATATAATTATGTGATTATTACATTATGAGCATCACAATTTACACCTTTTAGGGATTTGGAGAAAGTTTGTGAACTTTTGTATTCGTTGGTACTTCATTCAAATATGGATAAGATATATGATTTTTCCTATGTGTTAGATCTTTATAATATCTTCATAATGGATATCAGGTAATTGATTGGTGTGAGTTAGATGTTAAGGATGGCGCTACATTCATTATGTTGCTTATTGAGATTAATTCCTTTCTATAAAAGGTGTTTTGTGGGTGTACTATTACTTTGATTTGTGTCTTATTGAAACATGTTTCCTGGTAAGAGTTTACGTAGGAATACGAGTCACATATGAATTTTCCATATCCTAAGTTGTTTGATTTTTTTATTGAAATAGATATTGTGTATTATTATGATATAAATATAGTAATGTTTTACTTCATATTGTGATGTAAATAATGTGTCCTTGTGATGGAGATATTTTCATTTGATAGACATCACACATGATGTTTTCTTTCATCGGTGTTATAATATCATACTAGGTTTTATTTTTGATTCATCAGGACGAGATTCATTTGAGACCAATATAATATAGAGACTAAAACCATCCATGTCCATATAAATTTTCATTTTTAGGTGTCGGGGGTGTTATAATGGGGCTTAGAGATGGTTTTAGGGTGAAATTGATTGTTTTGTATTCTTAGAGTTATTTTTTTTTTGTTTTGGGTGGGATTATGCCACATTACCTAGCTGTTTTGGAATGTTTGAAATTTTTTTTCTCAATTAAATGTTTTATGAATGCAGTTTCATTTTTCATGTCATATCTATTCAAGGGTATGAAGGTCTATTTATTGTATTTGTTAGGCTGTCTGTGACTATTTTGATATGGGTTATATAGTTTAAGTTGATGTTTTATTCATCTATGTCACAATGGAAATACAATATATATGTGATCCAATTATGGGTTTTAAAGTACCCATTTTTGGATGTCTTATGGATTTTTTTTGATAGAGGTATGGCAGTGCTTGTTTTGGAGGGTTTTGTGTGTTAATAAAGTTTCAGTGGGAAATAGTATTCAGAAAACTTATTTTAGAAGGTATTTAGCTTCTATGTTATTGTTAGAAATGTTTTATTCCATAGCCAAGCAAGGGATCAAGGGTGAAAAAAATGTGGTCAAGAAGAATATTTTATTAAAATCCTTGGGTTGAGTTAGGGTTTTCAAGAGAAACACAATTTCCTACTATAGTTATTCCATGGTAGGGTCTCACATGAGTATATTATAAATTCAGACCGACCATCTATATTTGTTACTTTACCCCTTTTTACCTAAAACCCTAGGAAGTTTTATGTGAACAACTTTTTGGTCTTAGGAAAGATTTATTGATCATTATTCAATATCTTTGTATGATTGAACTTCTTTATCCAAAGGTACTCATTCTATCACTTTATCCTCCATTATTATTCTTTTATCTTCTAACAAGACATTGATTTTAAAGGTTTCTTAGTTTAAATGGTTCTTGAGTGAGTATTTGATCTGGGATTATTATAGTGTGGTTTTATAGAAGATTGTTGCAAGTTGGTTGCGTTATTCATAGTTATTATTCAATGTTCACTTTTTATATCTATTGAAGCATTGTTTGTGTTATGGTATTTAAAACAACTCTTCTTTTATAATGTGTAAATATAGAATTATCGTGATTTTTTTTCATTAGATAAGGAGATTGAATTGACCAATGGACAAAATAAAATAGTGTTAAGAAATTGAAAAATGGGAATGTGATCACATGTGTTCATTATTAATTATGTGATATTGATATATGATATCATTTCCCATGATATTGGTTATTTGATATCACTCATATTTTTAATTATATTTTTTTGATATAATTATAGTTTTTGATTACTATCATGTTATAATCTGTTAATAACATATATAATGTAACAAAAGAGGATATTTAATTGGAAGATGATTAATGTTATTTTTTATATGTAGATTTTTTGTTATGAATGAGGCATGTTTGAAATGTTATGTGGTCACTATAGTTGTTGAATGTTAATTACTGTTGTCATTATCTTAGTTTTCTTCTTGATATAGATAAAATGATTTTGGTATGGTTTTCATGTTTTTTGGTGATGTTTTTTGAGATTCATGAAAGAATAGTGTTTTTTATTATATGTAGTGATATCAATGATGTATTTTTTTTTTGGAAAGAAATGATGACGATGTAGTGGTGGATAGCTCATTTTTCAATGTTCATTGTTTAAGATCAGTAATATATTTATCATAATTTATTAGGATATGGAATTGAACTAAATTAATGTGTCAAATAAAGAAAATGGGTTTTGATGCTATAAATAAAGAATAAGTAAATGATTTTATGAATAAAGTAATGAATTAATTTATGGGAAAGGATTATGGTGGGAAAATTATATACTATTGTGAAAGAGTGATGACTATTTTTAATATTGTAATTAAATTAATAATATGTCATGGGAACTTTTGGGGAGGATCATATAGAGTATACCTTTATTATCTCCTATATAAAAAAACACACACACACACACAAACTGATATATATATATATATATATGTGTGTGTGTGTGTGTGTGTTTGAGGTCCACATGATGAGGTTGGTTAATGGGATGGCTATTTCCAGATTTTTTTTATTGTTTGAGTTACCAAGTGTTCATGAAGTTGATACTATAGGAGCTACTCTCACGGTATTGTGTTTTGGAGTTTTTTATTTATATATGATATCATATACACATGGGGTTAGTTTATTTCTTAAAAGTTTTAGTTGAATGTTTTTTATTCTTTATTACTAAGATTAATAATGAAAATACCTCCCATATACACATTATCATACCCTTTATGATGGTCACTAATTCATGGGATATTTGGGGAAGGAATCAAGGGTCATACCCATCATCACTACCATCTCGGGAGGAGTTCCAATGGGGGATGGTATTGATAATCAAAGAAAACTTAACAATCTATGATAAAAAAATATGATGATCAAGAATCCATTTATAAACTATACAATTTAAATGAGAGGATATTTAATGATATTTTTTAAAGGATTATGCCTTGACCTAAGTGGATAAGGCACAAAAATTATTAAAAGAAAGATTGCAAGAGACGAAAATCCGGGATCATTTTACAATCTTTCACATGGAAAGGAATAAGATCAGCAAGGAGGTGTTCAAACTAGTTCATGTCTTGATTAACTCCCAAGTTGGCTAAGCCATCAACAACCATGTTTGCTTCCCGATAGACATGTGTGATGATGTAGTTCAGATTGGTGAGTGAATGGTTGAATTCCATCCAACGATGGTAATCAACCAAGCTAGATGAGTTACACCATTACAAATAGCTTGAACGATTGTCATCGAGTCACTTTAAATCCAAAGGTTGTTCCAACCAAATCTCATGAAAAATTTTATCGCATGAATCAAACCCAACATCTCAGCTTCAAGGGAGGTGGCACTGCCATAATGACCCATGAAGCGGCCTAGGATCTAGTCGAGATGGTTCCTGAAGAAAACACCACATTTTAAAGGCCCCTAATTTCCTTTGGAGGCACCATCAATGTTGATTTTGATCCATCCAGGGAGAGGGGATCTCCAAAACACCTCGAGAGTGCGATGCAGCTGATATAAGTTGCTGCTGATTTGAAGACGTTTTAGGATTCCAAAAATCATGCATAGAATTGTGGCAATGAACTTTTTGTAACAAAGCAGCTTCTTTTATGGAAATGAGGATTCGGTTCTGACCTGTATTAAGATTGTGTGAGTATTTTTTATGAATAATAGCATTTTGATCATACCAAATCACATGGTGAAGTTCAGCAACTACAGTAAGGAAGAGATTTCTCATTTACTAAGAACCCTCCATCTCTGCACATTTATTAAGTTGAGTTTTGACAGAGTCAAGAATCAACCATCTGCATTCAAAGATGTCAAAAATATAGTTTCAAAGAGCAGAAATAGCAGAATAAGAAAGGAAGAGGTGGTTAGCATCTTCTCTATGCTGGTTACAGATTTTACATTTAGAGAAAAGCTAAATTCCAAACGATTGAAGACAAACCTCAGTGGGAATTCTATTGTGAGAAAGTCTCCAGATGATACTGAATCTTGAGGGATTTATCCAAGGTTTGTTGAAGTGTTTAATCCAGCTGAATTCATTCTTTTTGTTGCAGCAAGTGTGATTTTAGTAAAGCTTTGAGGTGAGCATAACATTGTGAGCAGGCTCCCAAATTAAGAAATCATAGTTGTAAGCAAAAGGATAGTTGTCAATGAGATTCAAAATAGGAGCAGGAAGATGATCATGTTGAGAATTTAAAATTTCTTTGATAGAGATATTTGTGTTTTCAAGAATTTGATCAGGAGGAATCACAAAGATTAGAGGTGTACCAGTCCAATTGTCTAGCCAAAATTTCATGGAGGAATCTTTGGAGACCATCAATCTGGAATTATTCATAATGTTAGCAAAGGAGAGTTTGAGGGCGGGCCAAATGGAATAATTAATGTAGGTAAAGTTGCCATTATTAAGTTTTTTGATGAATCTATTCTTGATAAAGGTGATAGAATCATAAGTATTGTAAAAATATTCCAAGTGATTTGAGCTTGAAGAGCATCATTAAAGGACTTTAAATTTTTTTTACCAATGCCACCATTTTAAATGGGCTGACAAAAAATGGACCAAGGTATCATCACAAGATTTCTTTCTAGAATACTACCAGTCCAGATGAAGTTTTTAATAGCTGTGTTCATTTTTTTGATAAGACTAATAGGCCATTTGTAGACCATCATGGAGTAGACCATTTTGGAAACAATAGTGGATTTGACAAGACAAGTTCTGCAAACCATAGAGAGAGACTTACCCTTCCAGGAGGAGAGTTGGTTGAGAACTTGATCAATAATATTCACAAAGTGGAAGGATTTTGGTCTACCCAAAAATATGGGGACTCCAAGGTAAGTGAAAGGGATAGAGCCTTCCTTTAGCCCCAAATCACTGATGATGTTACATTTTCTGTTAAGGGGGAAGTTCTTCCCAAAGAAGATGCAGGATTTGTTCCAACTTATGTTTTGACCAGAAACATCTTCATAGTGATCTAAATCTTTCTTGAGGTTAAGAATGTTTATTTTGTCTCATTGGAGGAAAAGGATGATGTCATCATCATAAAATAGGCGAGTGGGGGCATTTACATTCCTGGAGACATGAATGGGATTCAGTTTATTTTGGACCACCATCCAAATGATCAGATGACTGAGATAGTCTTCTACTATTGAGAAAAGAATGGCAGAAAGGGGGTAACCTTGTATGACACCTTTGGTGCATTTAAAGTAGCCTTTGGGGGAACCATTGATCAAAATGTTGATAGTGTCCGAGTTTAATAGCATTTTGATATCAGTGATAAAGGTGTCACTAAAACCAAAACTTTGAAGGACTTTAAAGATAAAGCTCCAATCCATGGTGCCAAAAGATTTTCTGATATCAAGTTTAATAGTTATGTTGCCTCCTCTGTTAGGTTTATTCAAGTTGTTGATACACTCAGAGGTAAGAAATATACACTCTTGAATGGATCTTACCTTTATAAAGACAAACTGATTCCAGGAGACAATTTTGTCAGTAATAGTATATAGCCGATTAACAATGATTTTGGTGATGATTTTGTAGAGAGTGTTGATAAGAGAAATGGGTCTAAAAAGGTGAATTTTAGAGGCATTATCAACTTTAGGGATCAAGGTAAGGAACTGGGAATTGAGAGCATGTGGTAACACCTACTTTATGAAAAAGGACTTAACTAGATTACAAACATCAATATGAACCACATCCCAATAGTGTTGGAAGAAACCATTGTTAAATCCATCAGGACCGGAAGCACTATCATGATTCAGACTAAAGACAGTGTCTTTGATTTCATGCTCTAGTGGTAGATTAATAAGTAAAGAATTGTCCTTATCAGTGATAACTAAAGGAATGACCTCAGGGAGGAGGTCTTTGTTATTATCAGGACCATTGAAGAGGTTTTCATAGTAGGAGACTATATGATTAGCAATGCCATCTTCTTTTTCAAGAATCATATCTCCATCCTTTAGAAAGGTGAGAGGTCTATAGGCCTTCCTAATTCTTTGGAGTGAGTTTTAGAACTTAGTATTTCTGTCCCCATCAGTTAACCATTTGAATTTATATGCTTTCTTTCTCAAATTGTTCTTAAAAGTGATCAAGGAATTGAGTTGGATTGCAATATCAATTTATTGCTTAGGATTAATGTGAAGATTAGAGTTGGTGTTTTTGTTTTTCACTTTATTGATATCTTTCTCAAGAAGAGTAATGTCATTGTTTATTTTTTTGGATTTGGAATTGCACCAGGATTTGAGCATTTGTTTGAGGTGTTTTGTTTGAGGTTGTAATCAAAGGCCCCATTGTTGTGAGGAATTAAGGACCAGAAATTTTGGATGATATGACTACATTCATCATCAGAGAGCCAAAAATTATTGAAGTGGAAAGGTGGGAGAGGTTTCCTGTGTTTGGAGGATAAGTTAACCAGGATAGGATGATGATTAGAGTTCAATATGTGAAGAGTAATACTGGAGATAGTGTCCCATTGGTCTAGAGCAGGGACATTCGTAAAGGCTCTGTCCAATTTGGAGGCGAGCACCTTGTTGTAATGTCTTCTATACCAGGTGTATTTCGCACCAGTGAGGTTAATTTCAAGAAGGTTGTTGTCTTCAATCGAAGTTTTGAATTCTCTCGTGGAAATATAATTGTGAGATGTGCCAAGTGTTTCACTAGAACTAAGAATAACATTGAAGTCTCCCAAGAGAAACTAAGGGGCATTGATGTTCAAGCCTAGATAAGAAAGGTCATTCCAAAGAGTTCTTCTTTCTTGATATCTATTCTTAGCGTAAACAAAGGATCAGAAGGTATGAGTATCATCAATAGTAAGGGTGCAAGTGAAAATATTATCAGAGATATTAAAAACACTAACATCCTGTAAAGAAACATGTGCAAAAATCCATAAATAATTAGCATTAAGATTATTATTGATTGCACCAGAAAAAACATAATTGTTTTGAAATAAGCGAGAATATTTATAGGAGAACGCAATTTTAGGTTCAGCAATAGAAAAAAGAATAGGATGGTGCATGCTAATCAATCTTTTCAAAACATTGAGGGTTTCATAACTGGAGATACCCTGACAATTACAAAAAAGGTTTTTCATTTAAATATGAATTTGGAGTTATAAATCCCTTTATTCTTTTTTCCAGATCCCTTATTTCTAGTAGACCTTCTAACCTCTGTGCTAGTGGTATTTTCCTGAGCACTGTGAGAGATGACATTGTTCTTATTTGTAGGGTCTTTTAATTTGGTAGTCATAGTTGGTTCTGTAGAATCATTTAAACCTAGAGACTTTGTATTCACTGTGGACAACAGTATGGTAGTATAATTCCGTTCTAGGGAGTCCTTAGTCTACTTCCTATCAGATGACAGAATAGTGGGTGTATTGTTATGAGCAGTAGTCTCAGATTTCTTGTTAGCATGAGGTGTGTGCTCAGAATTTTGGGGCTCGGAAAGAACAACCCTGGTAAGGTGGGCATTGTGATCCGCGAGAGTGGGAGTTGGATTATGGTCATGTGATTTGGTCTCAGGCTTCTTTACCATTCTAGAGTCACCTGTAGTTATAAGTAGTCTAATTTCCATAAAAGAGGCATTGTTTTTTTAGCAATATGGGATGGGTTAGTAGTGGTCAGGTTGCATGAGTGCTGAGAAGCAGAATTCTTAGAGAAAAAATCAGAGCAAGATTCATTTTGATCATAATGTAGTTTTTCAGACAGAATGGAATAGTCCTTAGTAGCATAAGAAAGAGGAGGAGAAGTACCTAGGATAGCATGATCTAGAGCAGATTGTTGTTCGATAGAGTTCTAAGAGAGAGTCTGCTTCTACTCTAGGGGAACATTAAAAACCTGCATATGTTTCGGTACTGGAACTGAAACTGAATTGTCATGTAAAACAGATGCTGGAATCTTTTTCATGCCTTCTCGAGCTTCTAGGTCCATGGAGGTAGGTTTCACCATGGAGCTAGAATACTGGGGGGTTTCCAGATTGTCCTTTTGTTTACCTAATTGAGAAGTGGTAGTAATCTGGGTTTGCTTGGCGCCTAATTCTGGAGTGTCAGCCACAACATTTTCTTTGGTGCATACATCATTATTATGGATGGCAGTACTAGGAGTATAGGTTAGTTTCTTTAGTTCATTAGTAGAAAAATTCCCTCCATCCAAGATTGGATGTCGTATATTATGCTTTGATAGGTCATGTTGATAGCTAGAAATCTTTTCCTGCTCGGTTGATACTCTAATAGTGTCTAGGACAAGGTTTGTAATTTCAATTGAGAGGTTTTGATCATTAATAGAGTTTTATTCTTCCTCTACTTCATGTGCCCATTTGGTTCCTTAACTATCTCTTATGTGTGTCAAAGTGTGAGTTTTTTTGACCCAAAATTCAGATTTCTTTTTGGATATTTCAGGCATGTCTATCATGGGGTCTTTGTCTTTTTTAGGTCTCCTCATTTCCTTCCATTCAATCTCATATGGTTGTATTAACTAGTTCCTAATCACCCTACAGTTGAAGATGGTATGCCCTATGATTTTAATGTGATCACAAAACGGGGGTTTTCACTCATATTCCACTCTAACTTCAGTTTTGTATTCATTGGCATTGAAGTTAATTGAGCTGGGAAGTTTTGATTCAAGGTTTATTTCAACCATTACTCTTGAGAATAGACCCAATTAAGCATGTAAGGTCCTTTGATAAATTTTAAGAGGGGTTCCAATGCATGAGACAATATCATTCATTATTTTTGGGTGCCAAAAAAACTAGTTAAGTCCATGCAATTTGATCCAAACTTGTGCCAAAGTGTTTCTGTGTGTGTGAGGATTAAATGTGGAGTACCACTCTGAAATTTTAAGTAGACCCGACATGAGGTTGAGATTACCAGTCTTCCAAACTCTTTTAAAATCATCTTGTGATCTTAATAGTATGTAAAAATATCCTTTTACTATGGGTATTAGTTTCCAATTTGCAGTATTCCAACAGTGTGCAATACGAGAGTGAAGTTCAGTAAGGGTCCAAGGGTGGTTACCTTTGTGGTAAGAGATACAAACCATCACTGAGAATTTTCACAGTTGTGCACGTTGTTGAAGGGCATCCGGGTCGGCTTCAACTAGATAACCACCATCATCTAGTCACTTTACTAAAGGGGGATTCACCATGAAATCATTGCCTTGGTTAGATCTTTTTAAAGCATCCAGGAACGAAATACCTTGGACTCGAACGATATAAGGATGGTTATGGGAGATATATTCAGGTGTATCCACATTTCTCATAGCCACTAAATGATTGTGTATAGGGGGAAAATGTGTCATATGCGGCGTTGTGAAATGATGAGATTCAAAACACCTGGGCGCAAGGAAGATCGCCATGGGATTGAGAGAGGAGCGAGCGAACGTAGTGAGAGAAAAAAATCCTAAACCTTCGAAGGTTTTAGAGAGAGATGCTCTCACATATCTCTAGAATCCCCTATTTAATGATATTTAATGTTTTTTTATTTAAACATTCAAATATTAATATTCAATCCTTGTAACTATTTTAATATTACAATTATTATGAGTTGAGGTTCATAAATGCTAAAATCATTAGAATTTAATTAATTCTTATATGTAAACCATTGAAATATAATCATGCGTTGAGTGATTTGAATAATAATAACATAGATGAATGATATACATATATGAGGTTGTGTATTAGTTATTCTCCACAAATATAATTTATTTTTATAATACAGGTTAAGTTGAGAATATATATAATTTTAAAATAAAATAATAGAAAAGAATAATTATAAGGGTATTATTACATAACTCAAAAAAATCTAATGAGTGTGTGGTTTATTAAAATAATTACCTAGTGATGAATCAATTTTTTTTGTAGTGTATGCATTGAAAAAGAAGAAAAAACATTGAGACTAAGTAAGAGAAGTAATATAAGTAATCTTTTGAAGTATAAATGGTGAAATTTATAAAAGGATACCATAAATGTAACTATTAGAAAATCACCCAACTAAGGTGGTTGTTTAGATAAGTATTCTATTAGAACAAATTGTTCATTAGGGTAGGGTAGATACTAGGATAAAGTGGATGTTAATACATGTTAATTATTATATAATCAATTGAGTAATGATGAAGTGAAAAATTATATAATCATTAAATGTGTCCATTATAAGTTATTATTTAAAATATAATATCTATGATTTTTAGGAGATAAAAAATGGTTCTTTTAATGGTAAAATTATGTCACTCACTAGGATGTATTGAAACTATTTATTTAATTATTAATTTTTTATTCAATAATTATTTTACATCAAAAAATGGAATTTGAAATTTGAATTTATTTGTAAAAATAAGAGGGATGGATAATGAAATTTTTGAAAATATTGAAATACATTAATGTAGAGAAAAATATAATGAAATAAATTATACATTAAATAATATATATATTTTAATTAAAATATCATTAATCATGTAATAATAACACTACTTAATTATAATTTACTTTTTCTTCCAATATTTGTTATAGTGTAATCATAATTAAAATTTAAAAACATAATATAATGCTTTATTTTTAAAAATTCCACTCACTTCTCCATATAAATCGACCCTTTCCCTAACCATTACAATCTTTTAAAAATATTCACCTCAATAATTTTTTTATATAAAACAAAAAAAATATTTTTATAGTTTATGAATGTATTAGTTACAAAAATACCATATAAAAAAATCATATAAACTGTTTAATAAGAGGTTTGTTTTGATTAAGAGGTAAAAACCATTACTTAAAATATTTTATCATTTATTCTTTCTATAAAAAGTTTCATAATAATAATAATTATGTCATCAAAAACCTAATAAAATTTATATAGGTACTTAAAAAATCAATTTTACATTTTATTCTCCATATCCATGAAACATTGATAACATTACGACCAGACCTAGGTAACCAAATCCCAATACCTGAACCGGTGCACCAAAATTCCTCACATGAACTTACTAATATCAACAGGCAAGAAACTATTATCTAGGAATGTGATGAATTTTTTGGGAATGATTTTCCCAGAATAAATAATAATTCATGAATAAAAATGATTGAAAATAATTTTATTGAAAAATAAATTTTTAAATAACATGTAGTAGAAAGGATTTGAGTTTTATAAGGAAATATGCAAAGAAGAAAGTGCGAAAATAGGAATATAACATCACTCAACCCTCTAATCTACAATATCCTTCAACCATATCTTAATGTTAGATCTATGGATCACCATGAATGAAAAGAAATTATTCTTTTTTCATGAATCATAACCATTGAAATCAATAATTCCACCAAAATTCTCATGAAGGGAGTGAATATAAAATCTGAAGGATTTCTCCAATAGTCCAAAAATAAACCCATTTATGAGTTATAAAATCATGTATGGTTAGTAAAATGTTTTATGAAACATTTATATAAATATTTTTTCACAAACCTTAAAAATAAATCCTCCCTTTACCATAACTAGAAATATCATGACAATAATTTTTGATTTAAACCAACCATTTTAATATTATCTATAAATTGAATTAATTTAGAAAGGAATAAAAATAAAATGAAAATCCTAAAAAACATTGGCATAATTCACATATAAAAAAATCACAATGTATTCATAATAAATCCATTATATTTTAAATATAAGGTTACCCATGTATTATATGTATAAAAATATATTTTATAGATAATAAACCTAATATTTTCACATTCATACAATCAGTCCCATAAGTTAGTTGACCATGTAGTCTACCCAAATCATAATAAGTATTATTGATAGAAATTTAAAATATAAGAAACACATACTAGTAGTGGATACCCAACCAAAGTTAATTATTGATCATCCATTTATTTATAGTGAAATTTATTTCCCAATTATATACCATCCCTCAGTTTCATATAATGGAAGAACCTTGAGTATTTACTTAAATTTTAGTTATAATCCATTTTCTCTAGCTAATGAACTAATATTGATATTTAAAATAAAAATAAATCACACAAAAGGAAATTTAATAACATGTTCCGGAAAATAAGTTAAAACCCACTTTATTAGGTAAATTCTAATGTTCATATATTTGATAATCAAAAATGTGAAAATAACTTTATGAAACTCTCATTTTAAAAGTAAATCATAATATCCACACACTTTTGGAAGTTATTTTTTAAATACATCAATTAAAAACCATTAAAAAACATTTATCAAAACATATAATTGATAATAATCAAGCTGAATATCAATATAAATATTCTACTAAGAAATAAAATTTTAAAAAAATTAATGAATTGAAACAAAACTAATTATTTTTTTCAAAAAGTAATGCATAAACAATCATTAATTTTATAGTTAATAAAAATAAACTTTAAGATGAGCCCAATATAGGAATAATTTTAAGTGACCAACATAGATTCAATTTCATTGTAATTTTTAAGAATACATGATTTGATGATCTATATGAGGTGATTCACTAATACCTAACAACAAAAGACTATAAGAAAAACTAATACATAATTCAATTAGAAAAATTCACTTATTATCAAAACCAACCCACCAATTCTCTCTAATAAAACCCCTAATAGGCCAGGAAGTAAGATATGGGTAGACCCCTTAAGCCCACTTCTAATATTCCTCGGGTTCATGTCTAGAATTGATGGTAGAATACATAAAATAGGATAATTAACTTTAATATTATCATGAAAATAATATAAAATCCACCAATCAAAACCATGTTAGAAATATAAAATAACAAACATACCTTAATGTATGTCAACCAATAAAAATAAAAACCATAAAATTCAAATAGTACATAAGGAAATCCTAAAGTCATAGATATAAATCGATGAGAAAAAAATTATTTTTCTTCATTAAAAGTTTTTTTACTTCATGTTTTTGTGTTTGGAATTGTTTTGGTAAAGGATTGTGGATTTATGAAGCTAAAGGAGGCTTAAATAAGTGTTTTGAAAATTTTAATTCCAAAACACAAGGAACCAAACTATAGCCCATGTATCTATGTCGTAGAGGGACTAACACAAGACAAGGATTGGTCTACATCATAACCAGTCCATTTGTTGGAGCTTAATCCACTACCATTTATTTGGAGGGACATTCAATGGTGGCTATTCCATGGTATTTTTTATGGAGGCCTATTTCATTGGAAGTTGTGTTGTGATGTCTCATAGTAAGTTGTGGGATGTTTCCACATTAGTTATGGAAGGTTGTCCAATCATCAGGTCTTTGGGATGTAAGACTCTTGAATGAGTTGTTACAATTTTCATCTAGGGATCCATTTATAAATTAAATAGGACCATCTATTGGACTCATAATGAGACTTAAACCGATATGGATTGAATCCTAGATATCCCCTATATATACCTAAGTTCTTTTATTCATTAAGATGTTCTCAAAAGTTCTAAGTACTGGAGGAATGATCCCATGTTGTAGTACCCTCCCTTAGGTTGCAGCATGGATCACCCTAGAACTATCTCATGCCATAGTTACTCCCAATACACCAGGAAATATGACCTCTAATTCACTCTTATTCCATAGTAGTGTCTCCTAAACCATAGTGGAGGTTTCCACTACACCCTCCATGCTAAAGCTTACCACCTTGTGATGTGGAGACCTCCAATTTTCCAGTGTCCTTCCTTCCTTCTTCCTCAAGCCTTGTGGATCTATTTTGACAATGATCCACCCCAAGTGAGTTTTATTTGACCATTTGGTCTTGGTTCCTATTTTCCTTACTCTAAAACCCTTGACATGTCATATTGGACCTATTCATGGAAAGCAGGATGGGTGAGTATATTTCAATTAGTGTGTGAATTTGGTTTCTATATTAACACCTTCAATGGAATTTGATGTGGAAATAAAGAAATTGAGGTAGGAATTTCATTACCTTCTTGGTATAATTTCCTCACTTTCTTGCATGATGATTATTTATGTGTAGGAATTTTTGGCACTGTACTTGATTATGATTGCATGTGGGTGTGTGTGTATCCTGTGTTATATTCTGTGATATATGATTTCCTTAATTGATACAATTGTTTATTTTTCCATGTTTGATTTTCATCGCATGATGTGTAACGTCCCCCCTTCTTCATTGGATTGATAAGGCGATGAGATGCTACTAGGCCTTAGGTGACGTTCCCAAGGCACCAAAGGCTATAAATGAATGCCGAGGGCTTCAAGAATAGTTTGAGAACAATTTTTCCTTTGGATAAAAGCAACCAAGAAAACAAGACATAACCAAACAACACTAAATTGTATATGTTAACAATGTTTTAAAACTCAACAAGACCAAAATCCCAATACAACAAACCACAATATCCATAACCAAAATACCAAGAAAAATAATAAACAACCAAACTCAAAGGAAACCATGACACGCTTCAAAGTTCCACACTAATATATATGATCCAAGAATCACCATAATTACCAAGAATCATAAAGAACCACTATAAAAATGACATTCTTTATTCTTACATGTGTCCCAAAAAACAAAATCTGTAAAAGCACTAGTGCCAAAGCAGGGGGTGAGTACAAATACTCAGTAGCTTTTCCCAAAAAACTTTCCTACATATGCCCCTAAGATAAAACCATTAGCAAAATTATATAAAACATTTTATATAAACATAAAGTAGTTCAACATTTCCAACAATCCAAACACACCCTTACCAAGGCAACTTTCACCCAAATCACACAATACCCAAGAAATCCAACAACCATGCCATAATACATTTTACCATCACACGTTAGCACAATTATTTCCACTTTTCATAGAAACAAAAAACCAAATCAATACCATATAGGTTCACACAACCAAACCGGTAACCATCATAGTGGAACTTATTATCTAATATGTCACACTAATTTCCCGATCTAGTGGTACCTCCTGACCACTTATCTTTGATGGTGGCACTTCCATCCACTATCCATCCCGTTTTTATAATGGTACTCCCAACCCAATACACATCCAATTAAACACAAGAAATAATTAACAAGAAAATAAACATGCACATACACCCATAGGGCCACAAAAATATGCAAATAACACTTTCTAACCAAACAATACCTTAAGAACATCAAAAATTCCAAAACAACCCATAAACACTCCAATAAATCACCCATTTATTGAAAACACCCATAAACCAATTTTCTATGCCAAAAAAATTTCAATAAAACAAAAGTTTTATTGAAATTCATCTTCCATAAATCATTTTTTATATATTCAAACCATTATTGATTTTAAAATGAACATTTTAAAATCACACTACAAAACCCATTTTTCAACAATATCCCATTTTACCCAAAATCTCTAATTCATTACCTAATGGGTTTCCATCAATTATCTCACATCATATTCACAATTAATTTCAAGAAAACCAAATTAATTTCAACCAATGACTCAAGTTCTAGAAAGGTGTATTCGAGAGAGAATCCACCTATATTAGGGTTCTGGCTAAATCGGCCCACAAATAATCTCACCACAAATCCGGGCGAACCCTCCAAAAAAACCACTCTAGATATCCTTACATGTCATCAACAAGCCCTAAAATCTTCACTTTAGGATAAAAAACCTATATCTACATGAAATGGGTGTATATATAGAAAAATAATAGAGAGGGAGATGCATATCTAAGGAAAATGATAAAAAAACCAAGAGTGGAGACTTATCGGGAGAGAATCACCTTCAAATGACCTTGAAACCCCTTCGATTATCTTCCAAAAAGAGTGAGGTATCCCATATAACCTTATAGAACAAAAAATCTTGAGTTGGGTTCGAGTGGGAGAGGAAATGAGTGAAATCGGGAAAATCCCGAGTGGTCTCGATTTTTTAAAAACCCATTTTTACATCGTGCACAATTTGCTTGCACGGTTAGGAAAACCATGGGCTAATCGTGCATATGATACTACCTTGAAGAGAACCTCACATAAACTCTTCGCATGATTTAACCAACCTTGAAAAAACCCTATGAAGCCCACTATCTTGAGTTGCACGGTTACCTGGGGATTCTGCATGATTTTCACTAACCGTGGTTAAACTATACATCTTTAAAAAACCCCAAAACTTTATTAATACCAATCCAAATTCTTCCAAAAACTTCCAAAATATACCCAACCACTTTATATATAAAAAAATACATAAAAATGGTTACACACCTCAAACTATGGGTGCTACATTCTCCCCACCATTGGAATTCACATCCTTGGAAAGTAGAGATCATTGCTTTTCTGAAAGAGCTCAGGCCATTGCTCAACCATCTCTTTCTCCCGATCCCAAGTCTCCTCCTAAATCTAACCATTATGCTATAAAAACTAAACTAAACTGATGATTTACCACGCATTACTTTCTCTTTTATATCCATAATCATCATTGGCATGTTCCCCAAAGAATCATACGGTTCTAGCTAAACATGATCCCAACGAATCACATAGTCACAATCTTACTGATACTTTTTCAATTGAGATACATGAAACAAATTGTGTACCACACTAATCCATGGTGGAAAATCTAACTGATAATCCACCTCTCTAACCCACTCAATTATCTCAAAAGGCCTAATATACCTTGGAGATAAATTTACCTATTTTCCAAACCGATGATGTCCAAGCCTAGGATAGATTCTCAAAAACACATGGTCACCCACCTCGAATGAGAACGATCATAGACGATGGTTTGCATACGATTTCTGATGACTTTGTGCCATCTCTATTCTCTTCCTGATCAACTTGATCTTCTCTATTGTATCCTAGACAAGGAAATGACCAACCATATATTTCTCACTTGTTTGTACCCAACATAGTGGAGAACGACACAGAAACCCATACAATTCCTCAAATGAATCCATATGTATCGAGGCCTGATAAATTTTATTCTATGATAATTCCACTAAGGGAAAGTGCTCCTCCCATGATCCACAAAAATATATCACACAAGCCTGTAAAATATCTTCCAAAATTTGTATCGTCCTCTCTAATTACCCATCTATATAAGTGTGATACGCCGTACTCATCATCAACTGATTCCCAAGGGATTACTGTAAGGATTTAAAAAAATAAGATGTGAACCTCATATCTCTATCTGATACAATCGAAACAGGCACACCATTCCTCTTTACCACCTCACATATATAGATTTTGGATAGATCTTCCACCGTATGAGATTCACAAATAGGGATGAAATGAGACGACTTTGTGAGCCGATCCACTATCACCAATATGGAATCATGCTTTCTAACCATTCTTGGGAGACCTGTAATAAAATCCGTCACTATCTGATCCCATTGTCACACTGGTATAATTAAAGACTACAAAATACCTGCCTGTCGTTGATTCTCTACATTGACCTGATGACAAGTTAATAATTTGAAAACAAATTCATCCACTTTCATTTTCATACCTGCCCACCAAAATTGAGCTTTTAATGCCTTAGAAATTTTAAAAATTCTAGGATGGATAGACTATTTGGAATGATGATAAGCCTTGAGAATTTCCTCCTAACATGCCACCAGTATAGCCACCCGATTCTGAAAACATAAAACTGAATTCCCATTTAGTTCCCATACCTCAATGGACTCCCCACGAATGAGTTTCGACCTCATCACCATACACTCAGAATCAGATATATATGCCTCTTTAACTAGGATAAATAAGTTAGGAATGAACAATACCAAAAATAAAACTACTATATCACCTTGGTCCTCACATTCCAACCACATGTCGGCTATGACCGACATCAACTGAAACTGATTTGATGTCGGCTTCCCCACTTGAACATAAGACTTTATACATGATGAATCCACCACCAAATTTCCCATACCTAGTGTATACATCAATTCAAAATCAAACATCTAGAGATACTTCATCCATCTTTTTTGCCTCATATTTAAATCTCTTTGTGAGAAAATATTCTTTAAACTCTTATGATTGGTTAACACTGTGAATTTCTCACCAAATAGATAATTATGTCACATTTTCAAAGCTTGAACCACTACCACTAGCATCAAATAATGAGTTGGGTAGTTCTTATCATGAACCCCCAACTGTCATGATCCATACACAACCACATGATCCCCTTGCATGAGAACACACCCTATCCTTGATCCCAATGCATCACAACACCACGTACCCTTTTCCTAGTTCTGAAAAAACCAAGACTGGTGCTGATGTAAGGCGACCCTTAAGCTCTTCAAAAAATTTCTAACACTGTTCATCCCATTGAAATAGAACATTTTTCATTGTCAAAGCTATCATTGGTTAGGTCAATCATGAGAAATCATGAAAAAAATTTCGATAATACCCACCTAGACCAAGGAAAATCTGTATCTCAAACACATTCTTTGGTGGTTTCCATAAGATAACAACCTCTATCTTTTCTAGATCAACTGAAACAACTCTCTTAGAAATAACATGGCCAAGAAAATGAACCGCCTTTATCTAAAAGTCACATTTTGACAATTTGGCATAAAACTGATTACTTATCAAGATCCCCAACACTATTTCCAAGTGCTTCTCATGCTCCACCCTTATCCTGGAATACACCAATATATCATCAAAAACCACCACAATAAAATAATCTAGATATGTCTGAAATATATGATTCATCAATTCCATGAACATATATGGTGAGTTTTTCAGACCAAAGGACAAAACCACATACTCCTAATGGCCATATCTACTTCTGAAAGCTATTTTGGGAATATCCTCCTTTCATACCTACAACTGATGATTTCCTGACTGCAAGTCAATCTTAGAGAACCACCGATATCCCCTAAACTGATCAAACAAATCATCAATGTGTGGAAGAAGATATAAACTCTTTATTGTAACTTGGTTTATAAAATGATAATCAACACAAAACCACAAGGTTTCATCCACCTTTTTAACAAAAATAACCAGTGCTTTCCATGGAGACATGCTAAGCTAGGTAAACCCTTTGTTTTATGACTCCTTTAATTGCATTTTCAATTCCCTTAATTTTATTTGTTTTATTATGACACCCTGAGATTTTATGAGATATATTATTTTTAATATATTTGATGTATTTTGTTAAACTCCACACCAAGATTATCTTGCACTATAAACAACACTGTATTAGCTTTCAGTATACGCAACACTATACTTGGCTTGTGTTACACACAATTTCATGTTCTTTTGATAGAATTAATTTCATGCAACAATGAGTATAGATTTTTTTTCAATGTATAAAAGAGCTATGTTTGGATTATATTATATGAAACTCCAATGTAAGCTTTCACTAAACACAAAACTTACTTGTCTTTCATTACACATAAGATCGACCTTCCTCGATTACTTGCGTTGTACGCAATACCGAGTTTCACTAAACAAAAATATATTATATTATTATTTAATGGGATATAAACTAGCTGTTATGATTAGTATTAACCACATTTTTAATTTTATATAACTTTAAAATTAATCTTATATGTTTTCTAGAACATTATATAAGAACAAAATCAAATTTTCAGATAAAAGAAGTATTTTTTTAAAAAATGTTGTTTTGCCACCTTTTGATGGCACACACATTTTAAATATATTTTTTTGAAAATTTTTTATATTCAATTTGAAAAATAAACTTATTATTTTAGTTCTAAATATAAAAATATACATTGGTTTAATTTTTGGTATTTTTCTGATAAGTTTTATTTTTTTTGATAAATGGTGAAAATACTGTTTTTTTATTAAAGTCGTTAAATAGTAAAATTATGTTATGGATTAGTTTTAAATTTTAATTAGTTAATTTTATACAATTATGGTTTTTTAAAATTATTTTATACATGAATTTATTATAAAAAACATTTTCCATTTAAAAAGGGGCATTTTTCCAAAAATATGTTTTTCATGACATTTTAACAGTTTTATTTTAAATTTAATTCTACAACTTCTATTTGTTGAATTTTGAAGAATGTATGTAAAATTTGGATTCATGAGGTCTGAATTTGGTAAATAAGCCCCTTTTAGTTTTGACCAATATGAATAGTAATGATGGTAAATTTTATTACCACAGTAAAGGGTAAATTAGGTATTTTAAGTTAAATATAAAATTATAATGACTATAAAATGACCCAAACAAATGAAACAATTTTATTTTATTAATTTAATTATATCCTTAATATAAGAACCTGACCTTAAAAATTACATAATCTTGAATTAAATGAATAATTCACATTGAGGATTTTTCAGGTTTAGAGTTTTAGAGAATTATGCATAACAATTACATTACATCTCAAAAATTACAAAGTAGAAAATTCTACTAAGTTTATATTTTTTTTCATAAAATAAAAACTCTTGAATAAATGAGACATTTCTAGTTCCATGTTTTAGACATCATGAATTTTCTTTGATCTCATCCTTGACCCTATTCCACTTTATGTCATGTGAAAAACATTTCAAAAACATGGGATGAGCATAAAAAGCTCAGTAAGAGATACACAAAGAAGGAAAACTGTTAGATTTTCAAAACAAAAAGTAAGCCATTAATACTTTATTATAAGTAATATTTTCCCCCTTTATGAAGTAGTAAATAATCTTCACTAAATAAAAGATCATTGATTACCCTTTTGTAACCAAAAGATTTCTATAAAACCCATATAAAGAACACATAACATATAAAGGTAACTTGGGACATAAACATTCTTAAGTGGAATAACCATACGATCAACTTCCACAAATATCACTAAATGGAATATCCATACATCTGACTTCCATACCCAATGCATTGGAGGTTATAACTTAACCACTCATCCTGGTTTATCACGGCACCACCCGTCATATAGTTTATCACATAACCACCCATCAAATGTCCAAGTACCATCATAACACATAAAATATTTCAAATATAAACATTTCACTAATAAAATTTCATTTGAAATCACAAGAAGTAATTTCAAGATATTGAAATAATCATTCCATTTTCATAAACCATTTAAAAAGAGATTTTTGAATCAAAGTGTCACATACCACTTTGAATTTTTTAATGGAATTATAATTTTAAAACATTAATGTCCATATAAATAAATACTCAAAACCATTTTTAAAACATGGACATTAAAAATAATTATTTAGAATAATAAATCATTAAAACATTTAAAACGATATTTTAGTTAAAGAGTTTTTAACAAAATGAGAGACTCTTGAATACAAATAATTGAAGAATAACATTTAATCTGAACTTTATAATATCATGAGAATAAAGGTATTCATTATATAATATGATAAAGTATAGTATATACACCATATAAGAGTGAATTGGTGGATAACAACAATGAAGTCTCAATGGAATTGTAAATTGAGATGAAATCCCTTATAATAACAGTATCCTTAAATTAAGGATAAATCAATCACATAATTATGTGTGAAAAATATAAATACACCCAATATAATTAGATATTAAGTGTAAAAAAAATTATAGGTCATTCACACATATTCATAGGATGACATATTCAATAAGTACAAGTTTAACCCAAATAATTGAAATTGGGTTAAGAAGTTCCCTTGCAAAAATTCAAAAGCCTAACGTCGTCACTTTAAAATTCAGAATTTTTTTTGATGGGATAAAAAGGGTATCTCATCACTTGGACATAAAGTTTACATCAATAAGGATATATCAGAACATATCCCAACATAAAAATATGTAAATTAAAAGATATAACAAAAAGAAGTCTTTTAAAAAGAGGAGGGCGAAAGGTTCCCTTACCAATTTGGTAACTTACAAAACATATGACACATGAAAGAAAGACCATACAATGTAGATGTAAATACAAATAAATGAAATTATATTACACAAAGAGTAGAATAATAGGAATTACATACACCAGTCAAATGAAATAGTGACAAATATAGCATGAATCTCACATGAATAAAAAGTGAGATAAAAACCTCTTACCTCGTTGTAATCAATCGATTCATATGACCAAAAGATAATAACCACAAAATGAATCACAAAATACCATTAATATAAATATAATCATGATAATATATATCAATGGTATTATACATTACACCACATGTAATAAATAAGTGGCGAACAATGGAAATCTCACAGAATTAAAAGTGAGATAAGAAATCCCCTTACCTCGTGTCCTACTTGACTCATTTGTTCCTTGTTATTTTTGAATAATAAAATAAAATTAATTTTTAATTGATTAAGAACATTTTTCAAGTTTATTATAATTTTTATATCACTTATTACCATGTTATAAACATTATTCAATCATTTAAGTTTATAATGATCATTTGGTCGATATTTAGTACTTGAGTCAAAAATGAACACCTTATAATTACAAGTTGTCCATGTGGTCAATATTCCATTATCTACAAAATGATATTAATGATTTATATATCATATAAATCATATATAACCAGTACATATATGTATTTATAACAGTACATAACATTTTGGAGATAAGAAATGAAATGCACCGTTTATGGAGATGGTAAGCCGTACGTACGCATAAATGCCACTTTCATTTCTATTTCGTATTTTAATGGATTTAAAACATAATGATACATAGGTATATTATATTTCCAGTATAATATTATATATAATATCATTAACTCTATTCTTTATACATCCAATATATGGCATTAACGAGTCATATCCCTTTGAGGGGGCGGTAGTCCGCACTTCCTCAAATGAATTTATCACGTTTACCCATTATGGAAACCATAAAGTTAGGATATAAATGTAAAATACAGAAGAATAAAGAAAATATAAACATAATATATATTATATAAAAATACAGTTCCATATTAATGTCCACCATGAGAGGCGGTAGGAGATAATCAAATAATCATTGTTTCGTGAGGCGTTAGTTCGCCATCCACAGAAACAGTATGTTCTTCACCCATTAGATGGAGGTGTGTGTAATTGTAGTTAAAATAATTCTCATAACAACATACTAGTATATTTATTATACTTTTTTTTGTTATAAATAAAATTAATAAAAAGATTTTAGGGGTTTGAGAAGTAAAAGAAAATAAAAGAAGTTAAGAGGAACCATTACCTTTAATTTGGGAAACTTCCTTTGGTTTGAACCAAAAGGACTTCTTGAAGTGTCTTCTACCAAAGGTAAGGATTCTAAGAGGAGTATATGGATGTAGGGATATTAATTGTGCAGAGGTTGGATGATCCAAAAGGCTTTAGATGTGTGAGGAATTTGTTAGAAGTGGTGTCCTTTTATAAGGGGGAGGAGTGACTCTTTAAGAAAGCGTGAAAATATTATTTTATTATGTAATGATATTCGGTTTCTAAAGGTCCAAAACTAATTAAAGTAAAATATAAGATGACTCATTATAGAAATAAAATCACCCAATAAGAATTGGACAGTTTTTAAATGTTATTTTAATATTTATAATCTTATTTATTTAAATCATTTATTAATGAGGTATATACTGCATCATTATTGTGCCATAAATAATTTAATTTATTTGTTGTCTAAAAATTATAAAAAATACCATGATGTGGGAAATATTTTTATCTTAAAATGAATATTTATCGTCTAAAATATAACTTATATAACCCCATGTAAATATTAATTTACTAAAAGATATTTGTTTGTGTCATTTTTGCCTTTACATTAAATTAATTAATCTAAAGTGTCATTATAAATCTTAAGTGGCACCATGGGGTCCCAAAATCGACCCAAAGATACCCATGGTCGGCCATGTCTCATCCAATAAGATTAGAACAATTGTTAAGGTAATTTTGTATTATTATCATATTCTTTTTACCTTGAATTACCCTATTTACCTTTAACCGTGGTAAATAAAAGTCAAAAGTTACTATTCACCAAAAATTATTTTATCTTATTGAACCATATTTTACTTACTAATAAAAACCATGTATGTTGGATTTCTGAAATTAAATTCACAGAAGTGGTAAAATTTCATTTAAATGAAAAATTCAGTTTTTTTAACTACTACTAAGTGGTTTCACTATTCATCAAAAATTGAAGCTTTTCAGAAAAATACCAAAAATTCAGAATAAGAAATATTTGATATTCCAAATTAAAAAATTATGTATATTTTTCCAAATTCAAAACATATAAGTTGCATTAATTAATTTAAAATTAATTCCCATTTTCAAAACAAATAGCGTGTTTTTAAGAAACAGTAACTATCAAAAGATTGACACTTGTTTATGTCCAATTTCAAAGTGAAATTAATTCTAATAACCACCATTGTATTACATGGTAATAATATAATATAATTACACTTTAAAACCAATTAAAAAGATAATCTAACCATATAAATAAATTAGATTAAAAGGCAACTTTGAATTAAAATATAGTATTTTCACTATTCATAAAAAAACTGAATTTTATCAGAAAAATACCATAATTTTATCCAAAGTGAATTTTGATATCCCAGTTATAAATAAGAATTTTATTTTATCAAAAATAACATATAAAAGTGACCAAAACTAGATTTAATGAATTTTTTCCATCAAAAGGTAGTAAATCGACCTTTTATTGAATATTAGAGTATTCATGCTTAAAATTTGATTTATTCATATTTTAAGCCCCTAACATTTATTGGATAAATGTAAAAACATTTAACAAACATGTATAATCATTTTTTAGTTAGTTCTGTTCATTCCTGTCATTATAATGGCTAGGCATTAACTACTATTTAAAATAATAATATTATATTATTATTTTTTAGTATGACTCAGCATTATGTGCAACGTAAGATTTCAAAGAAACAAATTGTTGTGTATTGAGTATGACATCAAATAATAGCATCCCCTTTAAAGTAAAATTAATATTTAAATCAAAAATATTAATAAATATGAAAATATCTTACTCATTATTTACCTGGAATGTTACACTTAACACTTAAAGATATAAATTATGTCATTTAATGGACACTTGTCCAATAAAATGACTTAAATAATATTTAAATCAAATAAAGACACCAAGTGTCATTTTCTTTGTCTTTAATATCTATTATGTATCTACATATGAAAAAATGGGTGGTATAAAAAAATATAAATTCTAATTTTAAACTTAATAAAAATATTTCTTTGATATAAATTTATTTTTGATATTTTGAGGCCATTTTAGAGATATGGTATTTATAATATTTTATTTAATGAAAATTTAAAGATGTCACATTCATGTTTCAAATAATATATCATTTTTAAAATAAGGTTATATAGAATCTAAATTCTTCTATAAATACTTATTTGAAAGATAAAATTTGTATATTTATCATGTTAATTAATTTGTAATTTTTAGGAAATATATAATTACCTTAATGTTTTATATATAGATGATGAAGAAAATTTTAATTGATGGAAAATAAATAAACTAATTTTTATTAAAATTATAATAACCATTAAAGGGCCAAAACACTTTACCAAATTTTATTGGTCGAGTATATATCTATCATAATCATACAATGGTCGATTTATGGACCATTTGGAGCTATATGGAATATATTGAGACAATTATATTATTTTATTTAAAGTAATGTTAAAATTTTCACATTCATACTTTAACAAGTATAAAATTTTTAATGTTATATTTTCAAGTAGATAAATTCAAATAAATATATTCTTATTAAATATAGTAAATTTATCTTATTAATGGTATTTAATTTTTAATTTTTCTTCATCAAATAAGTATATTAAATAATTACAAAATATTGATGCTGTAATTATTTTATTAAGGGAAATATCAAATAAATGTTATTAAAAATATTAAAAGAAATATAATTTGAGATAATTAATTTTTCCAATAAATTTTATAGATTACCTTGACCCCTTATGGATATTATAAACTATTTTGATCGAGGATCACTTCTTATTTTTATATTTTTAAAAATCCATGAATTAAATAGTGTCAAAATTGACACTATTGATATTTTGTCAAAATAAGGTATTCTTAAATTATTTAAAAATAAATTTTTTAAAAATATATAGTAATTGTTATATGGTCTAAAATTTTATAAAGTATTCCTTTATAGTCTAATTTAATTCAAATAAGTAAATATTTTACCCCATTAATATCAAAATATTTTTTACCCTAGTTAAAAATTAAATACAATAACTAAGTGTTAATTAAAATGATTAATCTTAAATTGACATAAAAAATTATCTAAAATTCATTGGATGATAATATTAAAACACTATATCATCTTATATTCTAAATTGGGAAAATTTTGAGGTTTTTAGATGGGGTTTTATTTTATTATAAATTAATATTTTTGAGGTTTCCAAAAGCACCCCTCACCTCAATTATAAAAGGTCACTTCCTCCCTAAAATATTCACTTCATTTTGAGCATTAAGGCTTGAAAAAACCCTATAAATTTACCTTATCAAATTCCCCAGCAACATCCTAGAGGTTATTTTCTTCTTCAAAGACCAAATATAGTGATCTAAGAAGATATTTAGAGGAGGCACGTCGAAAAATAAGTAATATCATTTACCGATTCTTCAAACTTCTTTCTTATTTTACTTCCACCTCATGTGTTTTATCATTATAAGGTAATAACTATAGTATTAATTATACATTGAGATGTTATTATGACTATGAAACAACCATATTATACCTTCTACCCATTCTATGAAAAATGAAATCACCACACGTGCGTACGTATGACTTACCATCTCCACGCCGTGGTGTACTCTGTTTTTCACCATCACCTTACTTGGATGGGTATAATTATAGAATTAATAACTATATATTATTATTATAACATGATAATTATTCTTAAATTTTATACACCATCCAATTCAAAACCATTCAACAACTATTTTAATGATATCCTTGCTCGTGCTTATGTACGACCTACCATCTCCACGATGCGATGTGATTTGTTCTACATAACCTTCATAAATCATGATTATATAAATGAATTTAAAGAATAAATATGACATATATAATAATAATAGTATAATTTAAATTATATAACTATAACCTAAAAAGTAGAATTAGAACTTATCTGACAAAACATGCATAGGAACATAAAGCAGTTAATACCTGAATAAGGAGTAATAATGAAATGTTACTAACAAACAGATGAAAATATGATCATTAATGTTATCATAAAAATGATTAAGATTATATAAAAAATTAGTAAAATTATCTGAATAATTATATAGTAGGTTTGGATACATATGAAGTATATCAGACCTAAGGTAAAGGATAATTTTGCAATCTCATTTTCATCCAAGATTGTTTATACATAAGTATTTACAGGGATTATATTTATCATCCATGTCCATGTTTTCTAAAAATGTTTTAATAAAATTTTAAATATTCTTCTATATATTTTTAATGTCATTTTTACCCATTTTTTACTATTATTAAATTTTATGGAAGGAATCTTTCTTTTGTTTTCCATATGAGTAACTTTTTGACTTTTCTTAAAAAAGTATGAGAAAAATGTTTTTTAAATTGTATGGCATGAAATGATATTTAAAATTTCATAATTCCTTATATCATTGAATATTCTCCTACAATATTACAAGTTTATTTTCACATAAAATGATTTCTTCTAAAATTTTGTGGCATTTTGAGTAAGGAAAACGTTTTTGGAGAAGAAATTATATTTTTTTAGGAATTAAGCTAAAGTGTTTTATCAAAATTATTTTCCATATAAGATGACATATTTTTATGCTTATATCCATATCATTACTTTGATTTATTCTGTTTATTATGGAATTATTTTTATGAAATCCATTTATCATATATAGATTATTTTATGATGGAATGATGTCTAGGAACCCTATTTTTTTGTTCCTTGGGTTATGCTATGGTGAATGGTTTATGTTTTGTGGAACATGTAAGAATTATTTCATTATGAGATGGGTGGGACCTATATATCACTCCAATTAATTAGGTAAATATTTATATCTCATGAGATAAAGATGACAATAATAACAAGTAAATCTGGTTCAACAATACAGGGTTAGAACAAAAAGTAAATTTGGTTCAATAATACATGGCTAGAATGGAAAGTAAACTTGGTTGAGTAAAGGAATTTGTACACTATGATGGTCTTGGAAGAAATGCCTTGGCTACTATAGAAATAATATTATGTGCTTATTTTTTCCCATAATTCTATATTTTATACTAATGTTATTTTATCATGGTTAATGTTTCTTTATGATCTATACCTTACATAATGCCAAGATTTATTTCATGACCCAATATTTTGATATTTAAACTTTATGTTCATTTTTTTACATTCTTATGTTTATGGTTTGTTCTATGTTCTTAATGTTTACCCTTTCTAAGCATTTGAGATCACCCTTTTTATGTTTTATTTTCCCTAAGATATAAAGAAAAGTTTTTGGTAGGGAAATAAAAGGGGAAGATATTTGTGGGAGATGTTGAAGATATTTCACCAATTTAGAAGATTATGGTCTAAGTTTCCAAAGATACTAAAGTAATATGGTCTTTGGGTGTCTCTTTTTTATTATGTATTAAGTATTCTGAAAAATTAATGTAATTTCCATATACATCAATCCTAGGTCTCTACAGTTGGTATCAGAGTGAAGGTTTAATTAATATTTGGAAACTAGGATGTGAAAACTTTAGTGAGATCCCTAGAGATATTTATAAGGTATTTCTAGGATGATTTTACTAAGAGGAGGTGTATTCTCTGCTCTCTCTCACCAAGGAATCTCCTCAGAATCAATTCTATGGGGGGGGGGGGGGGGGTTCACGGCTCCAACGTCATCTCCCCCTCCTTATCCTCTTGCTTCTCTGCTAGTGCAGATGTTTCACATTATATTTTCTCACGATTTGAAATTTACTTATCTATGGGTTTTTCTATCTAGAGCTCACTACAAGGGGTTTTACCCTGCTGTTTCTTCAATCTTCCCAGTGTCAGTGGTTTTCTATGGAAGTCATTGGATCCTCAAAACCTCCTATGACCCCATGTTCTCCTATTCCTATCCAGGTTGGAGCTGGAGATTCAATTCAAAGGGGTTTTGGGTCATGTGTTGTTCCGAAGGTCGATGGGTTCCCAGGAACTCCTGGCATTGGAATTATCTCATTCTACCTTCTTCTAATTTTCTACTCCGCAGTGGCATAGTTCAGAGCCCGCTAGCCACTCAAACCTACTATGAACTTGAGTTCCTTGGCACCTTTACTAGTTGGATTTGTAGTAGTGGATTCTTGAGGTTTTTGGAAGTGTGTTTCAGTGGCTTTTGGTTCTCTAGACTCATGTTGAGTTGGTTTTATCCGGTGAAGATGGGTTATCATTTGTTGTATTCTAGTTTGTTTTCTTCTTCAAAGATTTTGGTGATGATTTGGCTATTCGTTGTTAGCCTTTTGGTGTTGTTGATGGTTCTCGAGGGTGTTAGCAGTTGACGGTGACAGTGAAGGTGGAATGATGACGATATGGGCTTTTAGACTAGTTTAAGGACTCTAATAATGGCAAAGACGATGAAGATCTTGCGATGGTGTTGACAGACTCTAGTGGAAGGTCTTTTTAGTGATTTGATCTGAAGATACGATGGGGTTGTGATGTGACAAGGTGCATGAATCATGGTGTTCAGGAGACTTTAGGTGGCATGTGGAACCAGAAAGAATGATTATCTTTGATTTTGAATTTTTAATTGTGATGTTTTGGTGGGTTTCAGTGTGGAATACCACTCATCCTTAAAGAGGGATCAAAATAAAATAACAATAATAATTTTCAGTCTAAGGTATATCTAGGGATGTCCTTGAGGTTATGTCTAACTATAGGATACAATTATAGAATTATGGTAATGATCATTAATAACCTAGGATTAATCCTAAGATGTTAGAGATTGAAAGCACTCTCCCTTGAGTATGTTGTTTTCCTAGTATGATTTTTTCCTCTCACACTATTCTTTTTGGGTTTTAGAAAATGATAGGAAAGAGGAGGATTCATGTTAATGGAGAATATGATGGACAATGGAATGATATTCCTCATGAGAAACAAAATGAAATGGGAGTTGGAAGGAAATATATAATTATTATGATTAATTATAAATCTCATAATACAATCAATGATCTTAACTTTGGTGAGTTTCTTGACCCAGATAATAAGAGAAAAATGGAGTTTCATAGTGATCATAGAGGAGAAAAATTCAATTTTCCTCATGTAAATAATGTCGTAAGAGGCATCAAGGATAATTTTTCAAAAGAACTTGAAGATGCTTTGGGTGTGGAAATGAAGGTCATAACACTAGTAATTGCAAAGGAAAAGGTAAAACCAACACAATGGATAAGGATAATGGTATTTCTAAGACATCAATGACGATTAAATGTTTTATATGTGGAGTGTACATGCATTATGAAAATTGATTCCCTAAGGGAAAATATCATAAATAGAATCAGCATGGTCACATTGGTAGTTTTTATGTTGATGACGATGAAGCGATTACAAATGATATATGAGATGAAATAATTTTTAAGGAATAAAACAATGAAGCTCAGTAAATGGTTTAAGAAGATAGTGGAATAATTTCATGTTTATCAGGAATAATCTTGTATAAGTAATTTTATAGAATTATAGAATATTTAAATATCTATATATTGGTCCATTGTGATTTTACCATAAGTATATGATACCAGTAACCATTAAGAGTGCTTCAGATATTTTTATAAAACACATTAAGGGGATGATAACCCTAAATATGTCACTTATGTTAAGATAGTGATGTTTAGAAAAAGATATGACGGGTTTGAATAAGTAAATTGGATGATGCCAATTTCTTGGGAACTAATTATAGATAATTTATTATACTATCATGGATAAAGAATACAACTTTTGGGACTTAAGGAATATATCATTGAATAAGGAAACATGCATGTTTTCAATAAGGATATATAGTAATTTAAGTTATTACCATGACTCAAGAGAATGCATGATGAAGTTATTAAAATAGTTGAAATGTGACCAATAAGATATATCTTATGATATATGGGGGATGAATAAAGGTATTCATATTCTTTTTATATTACCTTTCCTGTAATTGGTATTTTGTACTTTGAGTTTGGATAGAAGTATTTTGGATAATCCTAAAGGTTGGAATGGATTAAGTTGGACACCAAATAGTGTTTTTTAAGGATAAATTTTTTTATATTACCTCTGAATGTTATAATAGTATAGATTTAGAAAAAGGACAACCCATAAGATGGGCGACAACCCATCACATTAGACAAAGATGTGGGAATCGAACCCACAACCAAAGTGTGAAAGGACTTTAGTGCCTACCACTGGCCTATGGAAATTCTCTGATTAGTATAATTTTTTTTTCATTTTTAAGCGGTATGATATATAAAGTATAAGTCCATTTTTGAAACCAAATATGATTAATCTCATCATAGATGGACTTAAGTATATTTTATAAATTGTTATAACCTTTTTCTGATAAAGACAGATGGAATGACCTATTATTCTATTTATGGATCACATGATCTTCTAACACTTTAGGAATAAAATATTCAACTTCATTTATTTGAATAAGAGATGAAGTGGAAATTATTCAAGGCATGACCAATGATGATATTGTACTGTAATAAAGTAATTATTTATTCTCATGTTCTTCAACTTTAGGAAAACGATCTTAAAAAACCAAAAATGTTATCCTAGTACCTTCTTATCTGATGAATTAGATGTTCTCTTAAATCATCGTAGATTTATGTCTATCGGGTAGTTAACTTTCTCCAAACCTTGTTCTTTATCACAATCCATCAGAAGTTGATGGTTATATTTCTCTTCTATATCCATGTTTTTAATTCCCACCTATATTATACTATATGGAAACCCAGTGTTGAGTTACTTTGGGTAATGGTTATATTTCTATATTTCCCTTTTAAAATGAAATTTTACTTTTCCTTTTTACGATGTGGGTTTATATGAAAGAAACTTTCAAATAGTAAAGCTTTTATAACCCTGAAGAATTACGGGGGAGAAATTTATTTTAAGGGGGGTATAATGTAACACCCAAAGATTTTATGAGATATATTCTTTTCAATTTCTTTGATATATTGTGTTGTACACCACACCAATATTATCTTGTGCTATAAGAAACACCGTATTACCTTGTAGTATATGAAACACTATACTTAGATTGTATTACAAACAATTTCAAGTTATTTTGATAGAATTCATTTCACGCAACACTAAGTATATATTTTGTTCAATGTATAGAATAAATATGTTTGGATTATGTTATACACAACACCAAAAGAATATTTCACTATACACAACACTGACTTGGCTTGTATTACACGAAATAGGGACCTTCCTCGATAGCTTGCGTTGTAAGCAATACTGAGCTTCACAAAACTACAATATATTATATTATTATTTAATAAGATATAAACTAGTTTAAATGGTTATTATTAACCAAATTTTTAATTTCATATAACATTAAAAGTCATCTTAAATATTTTCTAGAACATGATATAAGAACAAAAACAAATTTTCAGATAAAAGAAGTACTTAAGAAACATTATTTTTTCACCTTTTGATAGTGTACACATTTTAAATATAGTTTTGACACTTTTTTTATATTAAATTTTATAAAATAAACTTATTATTTTAGTGCATAATATAAAAATTTACTTTGGTTGAATTTTTGGTATTTTTTTCTGATAAGTTTCATTTTTTTGATAAATAGTGAACATACTGAATTTTTTTAAAGTAACTAAATAGTAAAATTATGTTTTGGATAAGTTTTAAATTTTAATTATTTAATTTTATCCAATTATTGTTTTTGAAAATTATTTTATACATTTATTTATTATAAAATACATTTTCCATTTAAAAAGGGGAATTTTTCCAAAAACTATTTTTCGTCACATTTTAACAGTTTTATTTTAAATTTAATTCGGCAACTTCTATTTGTTGAATTTAAAAAAATGGATGTAAAATTTTGATTAAGTAGGTCCAAATTTTATAAGTAGGACCCTTTTAGTTTTGACCAATATTAATAGTAACGATGGTAAATTTTATTACCACAATAAAGGGTAAATTAGGTAATTTAAGTTAAAAATAAAATTATAATGATTATAAAATGACCAAAAAATGAAAAAAATTTATTTTAGGAATGTAATTAGACCCTTACACTTAAGTATCTAAATTATGTCATTTAATGGACAATTTTCCATGAAAATGACTTAATTAATATTTAAATCAAAGAAATACACAAAGTGTCATTTTCTTAGTCTTTAATATCTAACATATATCCACATATGAAAAAATGCTTGGTATCAATAAATATAAATTGTAATTTTTAACTTAATAAACTTATTTCCATGATATAAATTTATTTTTGACTTTTTGGGGCCATTTTAGAGATATTATGGTATTTATAATATTTTATTTAATGAAAATTTAAAGATGTCACATTCATGTTTTAAATAATATAACATTTTTAAAATTAGGTTATAGAGAAGATAAATTCGACTATAAATACTTATTTGAAATCTAAAATGTTTATATTTATCATGTTAATTTATTTTTAATTTTATAAAATATATAATTGCCTTAATGTTTTATATATGTATGATGTATAAAATATTTAATTGATTAAAAATCTATAAACTAATTTTTATTAAAATTATAATAACCGTTAAAGGGGGAAAAATTTACCAAATTTTATTGGACGAGTATATATCGACCTTGATAATCCAATGGTAGTGTTATCGACTATTCAGAGCTATATAGAATATATTAGTAGAATTATATTATTTTATTTAAAGTAATGTTAAAATTGTCACATTCATACTTTAATAAGTATAAATTTTTAATGTTGTATTTTGAAGAAGTTAAATTTGACTACATATATTATTATAAAATATAGTAAATTTATATTCATAATAATGTTTTATTTTTAATTTTTCTTCATCAAATAATTATATTAAATAATTGAAAAATATTGATGTAGTAATTATTTTATTAAAGGAAATATCAAATAAATGTTATTAAAAATATTAAAATAAATATAATTTGGGCTAACTAATTCATCAAATGAATTTAATAGATTTCCTTGACCTATTAGTGATATGATAAAACATTTTTATCTAGCTTCACTTATTATTTTTACATTTTTAAAAATTCATGAAATAAATAGTGTCAAAATTTACACTACTGATATTTTTTCAAAATAAGGATTTCTTAAATTATTTAAAAAACATAAAACATTTTAAAAAATATAATATAATTAATATATGGTCTAAAATGTTCTAAAATATTCATTTATGGTCTAATTTACTTCAAATAAGTAAATATTGCACCCTTTTAATATTTAAATATTTTTTTAACCTAGTTAAAAATTTAATAGAATAACTAAGTGTTACTTAAAATGATAATGCTTAAATTGACATAAAAACTTGTCTAAAATTTATTTTTTTATGAGATTAAAACCCTATATCATATAATATTCTAAATTGGGACATTTTGGAGGTTTTTAGGCGGGTTTTTATTTTATTATAAATTAATATTTTTGTGGTTTCCAAAACTGCCCCTCACCTCATTTATAAAAGGGCACTTCCTCCCTAAAATCTTCACTTCATTTTGAACCTTAAAGCTTGAGAAAAACCTACCTATTTCCCTTTTCAACTTCCCCAAAAACATTATATAGGTTTTCTTCTTCTTTGAAGACTAAATCTAGTGATCTAATATGAGATTTAGAAGAGGAACGTCGAAGAAGAGGTAATATCATTTACCGGTTCTTTCAGACTTCTTTCTTCTTTTACTTCCACCTCATGAGTTTTTTATTATAAAGTAATAACTAAAGTATTAATTATATACTTATAGGTTATTATGACTATGAAACAACCATATTTTACCTTCTTTCTATCCTATGAAAAATGAAATCATCACGCGTTCGTACGCACGACTTACCATATCCACGCCATGGTGTACTCTATTTTTCACCACCACCTTATTTGGATGGGTATAATGATAGAAGTAATAAATATATATGATTATTATTAAATTATATTTATTATGAAATTTTATATGCCATCCACTTCAAAACCATTCAATAACTATTTTAATGATATCCTTGCTCGTGCGTACGTACGACCTACCGTATCCATGATGCGATGTGATTTGTTCTACATAATCTTCATTAAATCATGATTATATAAATGTATTGAAAGAATAAATATGATATATATTATACTAATACTATTATGTAAATTATATAACTATAACCTAACTAGAGGAATTGGAACTTATCTGAAAAAACATGCATAAGAACATAAAGCAGTTAATACCTAAATAAGGGGTAAAAATGAAACGTTACTAACAAAAAGATGAAAATATGATCATTAATGTAACAATAAAAATGATTAATATTCCATAATAAATCAGTAACATTATTTAAATCATTATACATGAGTTTCAAATACATATAAAGCATATCAGACCTAAGGTAAGGGATAATTTTTCAATCTCATTTTTATCTGAGATTATACGTAAGTATTTACTGGGAGTATATTTATCATCCATGTCCATTTTTTCTAAAACTGTTTTAATAAAATTTTAAATATTATTATATGTATATTTAATGTCATGTTTACCCATTTTTTACTATTACTACATGGTATGGAAGTAATCTTTCTTTCGTTTTTCATTGGAGGTACTTTTTGACTTTTTTGGAAAAAGTACAAGAAGAATTATTTTTTTAACTTATAGGGCATGAAAATGTTTTTAAGATTTCATAATTACTTATTTCATTAAAGATTAAAATACAATATTACAAGTTTATTTTCACATAAAATTATATCTTCTAAAATTTTGTGGCATTTTGAGGAAGGAAAACGTTTTTGAAGAAGAAATGATATTTTACTCAGGAATTAAGATAAAGTGTTTTATCAAAATTATTTTCCATATAAGATGACATAGTTTTATGTTTATATCCATATCATTGATTTGATTTATTCTGTTTATTATGGAATTTTTTTTATGAAATCCATTTATCTTATATGGATTATGTTATGATGGAATGATGTTTAGGAAACCCATTTTTTTGTTCCTTGGATTATGCTATGGTGAATGGTTTATGTTTTTTAGAAAATTTAAGAATGATTTAATTATGAGATGGGTGGGGAATATATATCCCTCCAATGTATTGGGTAAAGATTTATATCTCCTAAGATAAACATGATTGGAATGACAATTAAATCTGGTTCAGTAGTACATGGTTGGAATGAAAAATAAATCATGTTCAATAATACATGGTTGGAACGACAAGTAAAACTAGTTTAGTAAAGGATTTTTCCCACTATTATGGTCTTAGAAGCAATGTGTTGGATACTATGGAAATAATTTTATGTGATTATTTTTTTCCACAATCCCATGTTTTATAAAAATTCTATTTTATCATGGTTAATGTTCCTTTAGGATCTCTACCTTACGTACTGCCAAGATTTATTTCATGACCTAATATTTTGATATTTAAACTTTATGTTCATGTTTTTACATTATTATGTTACTAGTTTATTCTATGTTCTCAATGTTTACCCTTTCTGAGTATTTGAGCTCCCCCTTTTTATGTTTTCTTTTCCCCAGGATATAAAGAAATGTTATTGGTAGGAAAAAAAATGGGAAGATCTTTGTGGGAGAAGTTGAATATCTTTCACTAAGTTATAAGATTATAGTCCAAGTTCCCAAACAAACTAAACTAATATAGTCTTTGGGTGTCTATTTGTGTCATGTATTAATTATTCTGAAAAATTAATGTAATTTCCATTTACTTTAAAATTGGGTCTCTACATCTATACAATAAGATGGAAGTGAGATAGGACTGGTACCTAGAAAGAGATCAATCATAAACTCCACTTCTGTCACATGTGGAAACCCTAATAATTATTTAGAAAAGACATCCAAAAACTGATCAACCACTACTGGAAAAATTCTATGATAAACTCCTTCCATTAACACTAGTGAGAATGCCACCAACTGATATGTTATCATTCCAACAACTATTAGAAACAAAACTATTTCACCCAACATTGCATTCTTCTCCACTATAAAGAGATTTGTGACTCTATCCTTAGTTGTAAAACTCACCGTTCATTCATAACAGTCAATGTGGGCCTTAAACATTGTCAACCAATCCATTCCCAGAATTACATCATAAGCATCCATATCAAGAACTGAAAAATCCCACATCAACTCAGCCTCATCCACAACTATACAACATGCTCTACAAAAGAAGGCTTGACCCTCTCTTTAACCCATAGGAGTTTGAAGTTTTAAAATTTAAGGAATAATATAGATAGTTAAACCCATCAGAATAACAACACTAAAATAAAGAAAAGAATGTGAAGCACCAGAATCAAGCAATACTTGCATCAAGGTATAATTTAAAAGAATCATACCCCACACCATGGATGGTCCTGAATGATCATACATCACAACCTTATCATCTCCAAGCAACTTCTTAATTTCCACACTCTACTCTTTATTTCTCTACTGAGGAGTCATGGTGTTCCTAGAATCACCATGACTATCTTTTCTCTCTTGGTGAGGGGTATGCTGCTACCTCGGTCCCATCAAGGCAAAGGATTCCTACGACCCTTGTGGAGTGTCATGAACATCCAACTTCAGATCATTTCGATAATAATGCTAAAGATGCCTCATCTAATTATAGTTATGGAATTATTAAAGATGTGTCACGAAATCCCCCTTGATTTGACCTATAGATCCACACTGAAAACATCCCGTCTTACTCTGAGGCTTCATAAGAAGATTCACCGATCCTATCATCATATTTTGAACCATAATTGAAACATAGAAATAAGTGCCCCTTTTACTCTTAAACCCAGCATTGGAGTTCCCACTATTCCCCTTGGGTACCAACATACTTCCCCTGCCTTTATCCCCAATTATATCCTATTCAACTATTATTTATCTATTCACCATTTCTGTGTAATCACTAATACATAGCACCGCTATTTTATAATGATTTTCATACCTTAATACAGCTCAAAAAATATGTTCCTTCAACAATGTAATACCACCACCTTAAAAGAAAACCACACCGATTTTAGGAACTTAGCTACATATCCTGTTACTGACATGTTCCCTTACTTTAATTTGAAGAAATCCATTGTGCAATGAATTCTGAACGTATGAGGGTAGAATTTTCTATTAAACAATTCCTCAAAAAACCCTCCCATGACACCCCTTGGTTCCTTCCAACATGGAAAACCCACTCCCACCACTGTATGGAAATATATTCTAGCATGTACATTGCTAGTTTCACTTTCATCTCAACCAGTGTTCCCAGGAATTCAAATATCTCGTTCATTGTATTCAACCATTTTTATACCCTTTCTGTCTCCAAATCAACCATAAAGATGGGTGGATTATTATTTTTAAAATGATCCACATGATCCACATGATTTGGCTTATCTAGTTTATTACAAATTTCAACATCTTGGAAACCTTGCATTATACTCTGTACTAGCTACTGGTTCACCTGGGGATCAGGTGAAACCACATTTTCATCAGACTCCTCTGGTTGGTCTCTACGACACCTACCCGATGCCATTTCTATCAACACAAAAACAACCTTAACTACCACTCCTTTAGCAAGAAAATTTTTACCATTTCAAATTCAATTGAATTTCCACTATCATAATCATGATTTCCACAAGTTCAAATTTTCCATGTTACACCATTTTTGAAGAAAATCCACTATGTTTTTAAAATCGACCCATTTTCAAAATACCACAACCGTCCACATTTCAAATCTGTACATTTGAAATTAATTTATATATTTTTCACAAATAAATATAATCAAAAAACAACATAAATCATTATAATCAATGAGGTATTCATCCTAGTGGGAATTCATTTCTACCATTCATGCCTTTCTCATCTCATTGGATACACCCTTGGCAATGATATTTCCAATTCCTATAAGTGTCTCCAAAACACTTATGTACCCAACTACCTGGTAACTTGAAGTTAAGTATAAAAGGGTCAGATACATTCTTTTATTATATACATTTAAAGTTCTGAAAATCCTAAGCTTTACTACCATCCCAACTCGAGGGCTAGACAAAGAATGAATTCTAACACCAAGACCGAAAACCAAATACAAGGAATCAAACAAACTTGGATGTCAAGGACTTAACAAACTGATACCACTTGTAATGTCCTGCCCCTTCCTTATTGGCTTGAGAGGGAGATGAGATGCTACCATGCCTTAGATGACATTCCCAAGGCACCAAAGGCTGAAAATGAATGTCAAGGGATTCAATAATAGTTGGGGAATGATTTTACCTTTGGATAAAATCAACCAACCAAGCAAGACATAAGTAACCAATACGATATGGTTCATGTTAAAAATGTTTTAAAACTCAACAAGACCAAAAGACCAATACAAAAAACCACAATATCCTTAACCATAATACCAAGTGGAAGACTAAACAACCAAACCCAAAGGTAACCATGACATACTTTAAGGATCCACACTAAGCTCAATGCTCCAAGAATCACCATACCACCCAAGAATCATGATGAACCACTAGAAAAATGAGATGATTTACCATTACATATGTCCCAAAAAACAACATCTACAAAAGCACTGACTGACAATTATTTTTTATTAAGAAAACACTTTTGTGGAGAAAGTGAGAAACTAAGAAGTTCAACTTACAACCAAAATTCCCCCAAAAAGTTACCAGGACTGCGTCACCCAGCAGATGCAACGTGGCTGTCACCTTCATTAATGCCTGAGCACTTGGAAAACCCACGCAATCATAGTCTTGGTCCCAATGGAAAATCCATGTCCTCCAAGTCAAGCAATTCCAAATGTTAAGAAAAGGTGAAGGTGTAGTGCTCTAACCCCATCTGAAGTAGATCCAAGAAACATTCCAGGTAAATGCCTTCAAGAAATCCACTCAGAACACCCAACTCAAGGAGCATAATAACCAGATCAGGACTCCCCAAACTAGAAAACATAAACCAACAATTTAAAAAGAGATACACTCCAACATAGATACAATACACCACCCAATTAACTAGTATCTTTGAAAATTAAACTAAGCTTACCAAATAACGTATCCCTAAATAATTGCCAAAATATAGAAGAAACCTGAATGTTTGGGGATTCTGACAAGAGCTTTTAAAATTCTGAGGCCAGTTGATCCCATGACTTTATGTACTCCTCAATGAAAATCTTCCCTTTGTTGAATCCCCCAACAAGGATTAAATCTTGCTGGTCAATCCAAGTGTATTGTACCGTGTTAAGTGTTTATCTTAAGGCTCTCCCCATCATTAAAGCTTCCTTCTCCTCTAAAGCATTGAGTAATAACACCTACTCAGTAACTTCCTCCTCACCGCTAAGCAGTAACTCCAAAGGTTTCCCACCCTGAACCCCTGCTATCTGAGACTTTACTTCCTCCAAGGTCTCATTTTTTTCCATTTTACCTCCTGACCGATCTGTTCTCCAAAGGAGGTGGAAAGGATGAATAGTCCCTCCTGCTCCTCCTCCTTGGTCTACTTCTCTTATCCTATGTTGGAGTTCCAATTTCCAAGTGAAAAAGTTCATCCCCATTACATTCATTCCTATACCCTCCCTTTGAGTCAAGTGGAATAACATTCGTAGTACCTGATTCATCCTCAAGTAATCCTTTAAATATATTGCTCAGGAGCAGAGAGGCCTTCCCCTGGATGTACTGAAAATCCATAACTGAACCTTGACCCTGTTGCCCTCTCTTGGCCCAATTCCTAGATGGGGACACTGAGACACCCACTTGAATACCTTCTTTCATACTGATCAGCAACTCCTCTGACTGCATCTTACCATCTTGGGGTGTGCAGTTGACATCAAGGCCGACAATTTCCACTAAAAATTCCTATGATTTTTCACCATCCTTACTTGAAAAAACATCCACAACCATATTGTCACAGGAAGGGATGGCCTGTGGAATCTACACATGTGTCTCTGACCCCCCAGGCTTAGCAGTATCATGACTCATATCTTCAGACTGACCATTTCCCTTATTAAGCATCTCAGAAACAGCTGACGGATTAGCCGCACCATCTTCCAACAATGACTCCTTCCTCCTAGCCTCATCCAGTCCTCCCTGTACTCCCAAAACAGCTGTACTCAGTGTGTCAGTTTTCTGCCTCAGGTCTTCCAATACAGTATGAGTAGTTGGGTTGGATTCCATATGAGATCCTTTCACCAACTCCCCTGAAGACACCCCCCACACCAGATTTGATGTATTCTCAGCATTAGCATTTATTGGGGATCCTGTTGATGTGGATTGGTCACCCCTTTTCCCATCACCAGGGGAAGCCTCACCACCTGTCAATATGACAACAATTACCACATCTGGGATCTCAACAGGTCAGACACCCCCAACCTTCTTGCGACAACCATATTCATCGTGTCCCTGTCTGTGACAACAGGAATAGAAGGGAGTCCACGATTCATAAACAATAGACTGAGCATACCTATATTAATTTTCAACAACAATCCAGATAATATCCAGTGGAATTATTGAAATATCCATTTCAATACAGATTCTCGCAGTCATCAGATGTGTCACCGATGCCGTCCTTTGATCACCACATATGAACCGCCCAATGGAATTTCCAATTGATCTCAGCAACCCAAGGTTCTGGAACAGAAGGGGAAAACCAGGCAGTTGGATCCATATCTCCATATTGGCTGAGTTGCGATTCATATGAGCATCAAAAGACCATCGAAGAAGATGGAAAGAGAAACCAGAGAACGATTTCCTATTTCTAGACCAAGCCCTACCCAATTCTTCTTCATCAGAAAAGATAATGAGAAATTGCCGCGGCCCCAGAATACCAAAAAACACACGATGCTTCAAACCCCATTCTACATTGAAGGCCTTGTCAAAATCCTCCACAAGTGGTCGCCTCCGCACGAATATCACAATAAGAGCCATGGAGTGTAACGATGATGCTTCAGAGAACTCCTACACTATAACCAGAACAACAGTCTGACTTGAGATACAGCCGGGGACCTTTGGAGAAACTTGGATTTCAGGAAAGAAGAAACCCGCATCAGACGAGGACTAAAAGAAGTCAAAATTACTCGGTTTCCCAAATGAGTTCTGTACACATGATAATAGGATAAAACCATTATCATAATTATATAAAATATTTTATATAAACATCAAGTAGTTCAACATTTCCAACAATCCAAACACACCCTTACCAAGAAAACTTTCACCCAAATCACACAATACACATGAAAGACAAAAACCATGGCATAATCTATTTTCCATCACATGTTTGCACAACTGTTTCCACCCCTCATAACAATACACAACCAAATAAATACAATATAGGCTCACCCAACCAAACTGGTAATCATCATGGTGGAACTTCTTGTCAAAGTCGTCACACTACTTTCCTGATTTAGTGGTACTTCCCGACAACTTATCTTTATTGGTGACCTTCCATCCACTATCCATCCCATCTTTTATAGTGGTACTCCCTACCCACTTCACATCCAATTCAACACAAGAAATAATTCCCAAGAAAATAAACAATCACATACACCCATAGGGCCAAAAAATATATGAAAATAACAATTTCCAACCAAACAATACCTTAAGCACATCAACAATTCCAACGCAATCCATAAACAATTCAATAAATCACCCATTTATTGAAAACACCCATAAAACCTTTTCCATGAAAAACCTCATTTCAATAAAACAAAATTTTTATTGAAATTACTCTTCCATAAATCATTTTTCACAACATTCAAACCATTATTGATTTTAAAGTGAACATTTTAAAATCACACAACAAAACCCCTTTTTCAAAAATATCCCATTTTTTTAAAAACCTCAAATTCATTACCAAATGGGTTTCCATTAATGTTCACACATCATATTTATAATTAATTTCAAGAAAAACAAATTAATCTAAAACAAGGCTTCAAGTTCTAGAAAAGCGGAGTTGAGTGAGAAGCCACCTATCTTAGGGTTCCATAGAAATCGACCCACGAGCAATCGAACCAAAAATCTGGGAGAATGATCCACCAAAAGAACTTTAGATCTCCTTATATATCATAAAAAATACTTAAAATTATCACTTTAGGCTACAAAAACCCTATATATGCATGCAACGAGTGTATATCTAGAAATCTGGGAGAGATGGAGATGCAGATCTAAGGAAACCACAAAGAAACCAAGAGTGGAGACTTTCTGGGAGAGAGTCGCCTTCACCGCAACATGAAACCCCTATTATTCACTTCCAAAAAGAGTGTGTGAGTCCCTATAACATTATATATCCAAAAATCCCAAGTTGGGTTCGAGTGGGAGAGGAAATGAGTGAAATAGGGAAAATACCGTGTGGTCCTGATTTTTAAAAACCCATTTTTACGTCATGCACGGTTAACTCGCACAGTTAGGAAAACCATACACTAACCATGTAGATGATACTACCTTAGAGGGAACCTCTCATGAACTCCTCACACAGTTAGACCAACCATGCACAAACTATGCGAAGCCCACTATCTTGAATTTCATGGTTACCTGGGGATTCTGTATGGTTTTCCATAACCATGCTCAAACCATTCTTCTTTAAAAACCCTCCAAAACATTCTTAAAACCCATAAAACTCTCAAAAAGTCTATCAAAATCTACCCAACATCATTATATAAAGAAAAATACAAAAAAAGGGTTACATTTTTCAAACTAGGGGTGCTACATGATGATATGTGTCTACTATATACTCATGATGATGTGTTATGCATACTTATGTACTCAGCCTGTATGTATGTTCCCATGCCTTGGTGGTTGTGAGTGATACTTGAGATAGGTGGACCATCATGTCATATTATCCCTATTTTGGGGAGTGTGCTATTCTAAACTTATTGTTATGAGATACTTGAGCACAAGGTAGAGTTACATGGTATCCATGGTGTCATGTTGGGAATGAACCCGAGGTAGACTTGATTTTCCATGTACCACTTGCTAGAAGGAATACTAGTCCATAGAGTACTTGATATTCTTGATTTAGAGTATTTCAGGTGACATGGTATTATTTATGGATAGATTATGCTAGTTGGATGTACACACAACACTACGAGGAAGCCATACATGGTTTCGTTTGGTTATTATTGACTTATTTTTTTTCATCTAGCTTAGTGATAAAGTTGGTACGACCGGTGGTTTGGTGGAAGATTGGATTATGAACGACCACTCGGTTTTGGATTATATGTTTATGAAAGTTTTTCATTGATTTTTATTATAGAATACATTTTTATACTTGATCACACCAGGTTAAAGACACATTGGTGGTGTCCTACTAAGTCATGTACTCCTACACAACTCATATTTTTCAGTGTACCGGTAGAGTTATTAAGAGATTAAGTGAATAGAAAGGGCCTTGTGGTGAACTACTGAGCTGATGAGTATGTAATTTGTGGTAGACTCAAACTAACATTGGTGGGACCCACCATTATTTATTTATTTACCTTCACTTATTACTCTGTACATTCATTACACATCAGGAGGTGCTTATTTATATGACATGTATGTCATCCATTTATTTAGTTCTAAATGTTTAATTTGATTATATTATTTATTGTTATTATTGAACATATGACATGATACATTGGGTATAGTATCCCCATGATGGACTCATACCCTCACTTCTAATCTACAATATCTTATGTACAGGGAGGCACACATGAGGTTAGGTGAACCTCTAGCTCGGACCTGGTGATTCGGGTCGGGGTGTTTCAAATTGGTAACAGAGTATTAGGATTTTACTAACTTTTCATTTTTCTTTCCTTGATTTGGGATAAGATAAAAAATATCTAGGGTAGTTGGGAATCATGGAGGATAACTTTTCCTGTTCGTGGAGAACACTATATAGTGGACCTATGAGTTACTATAAAAACTATGAATTTATGTTTTTCTATTACCATGGATTAAATTAACCTTAGGAGATACACATAATTTTGATATTTTATTTATGATATTTTTGTACATTAAAGAATCATGATTAATAATTTAGGTTCACATGATATATATACCTATTATTATGATGCAAAGTAGTTCTTTAATTAAATTCCATGATTTGTGCTACCTATTTGGGATAGTTTTATTTTGTGATATATCTATTTTTTCATGATATTGTGATATATATTTATTAAAATTAGTTAGTTTAATTGATCATGCTACTGTGTTAGTATATATATGAAAACTATGACTAATGTGTTGGTAAAGAAACTAGGGTTTGTTCTAGGAGGGTTGTAACTTTGGTTGATGGTTGACTCATAGGAGAACCTTGTGTCATCCTATAGATTGGTTAGGAATTTTTTTGTTCTTAATGTTTCTTATTTTGTAGAAGATGCCTCCTTTCATATTTTTGGTGGGACTACTAATTGAGTAGACTACTCTGAAACCCATTCCCATACCTTATCTAGTGGTTCCAGCAGTGGTTCCTTACCATACACTATGAAAATTGATGGTGGACTATTCTAAGGATTTCCATATCCTTAATCCCCCAACCATGAAGGGAATCAGTGGACTATAAAATGATAATGATTGGATGGATACTATAGAGGATGTAACACCCCGAGATTTTATGAAAAATTTTCTTTTAATTTCATTAATGTCTTGTGTTGTATACTACACCAAGATTACCTTTCGCTATACGCAACACCGTATTAGCTTGCAGTATATGCAACACTATTCTTGGATCGTGTTACACACAATTTTGATAATAGTTATTCTACGCAACATTGAGTATATATATATAGATATATATTCAATGTATAAATGAAATATGGTTGGATTATGTTATACGAAACAACGAAATATTCTTTCACAACACGCAACCCTGACTTGGCTTGCATTACACGCAATCACGACCTTCCTCGATAGCGTGTGTTGTACGCAATACCGGGTTTTACTAAACAACGATATATTATTATAATATTATTATGAACTAGACGTTATGAATAGTATTAACTAAAATTTTAATTTTATAACATTATTATTCATCTTACACATTTTCTAAAACATGGTATAAGAACAAAATAAAATTTTCAGGTAAAATAAGTATTTTTAAAAAAATGCAGTTTTGCCGCCTTTTGATGGCGCACCCACTTTAAATCTAGTTTTTGACATGTTTATAAGTTCAATTTGACAAAATAAAATTCTTATTTGGAATCAATAAATAAAAATTTATTTTGGATAAATTTTTCATATTATTCTGGTAACTTTCATATTTAGATGAATAGTAAAAACACGCTATATTTTAATTAAAAACAACTTTTTTCATCGCAATAATTTATATGGTTAAATTATAATATTTAATGGTTTTAAAGTATAAATAGAATATATTTTTACCATTTAATATAATATATGTCATTAGCATTGATTTTACATTAAATTCGCAGGTTAAATCAATTCAATCTTTTGCAATGTTTTAAAGAAAAACCAGTTTTGTTTCGACAACGGGATTAATTTTGATTTAATTTCTGAAACTTTTGTGTATTGAATTTGGAAAAATGGATTCCATATTTCGAATCAGTGGGTCCAAATTATGTTAATAAGCTACTTTTTTATTTTTGGGAATTATGAATAGTAACTACGGTAAATTTTATTTACCATAGTTAAAGGTAAATCGGATAATTAAGGGTAAATATAATATTATAAAATTACCCTAACACATGCCAAAATTCTATTGGATGGCTAAAAGTAGACTCATATAACCTAAGGGTCATATTAGATTCATTTTATGGAGTTTTGACCATGAAAATAATTTAATTATTATTAAAACCAAAGAAAGTGACAACATGTCACTCTCTTAAATATTATAAGTATAATAATTTTAATTTAGTGATAAACATCATAAAACTTAGAACATGAATAGTCTCTAGAAATATAATAAAATTATCTACATCATGATAATTTATTTAGAATTGTTTTGGATTAAATAATTGTCATTAATAGTGATACATTAATGATGCAGAAATTATTTATTTAGTGAAAAATCAATAATATAGTTTTTATTGAAATAGTAATACATATCAAAAGGCCCAAAAATATGCACAAAACTTATTATTAGTGTATATATAAACCCTAATCATCCACTGACCGAATTGTTGACCATTTGGATCCTTATTAAGGCAATTATGACACTAATATTATTTTATTTTAAATGATGCCAAAGTTGTCACCTTCATAATTTAATAAATATAACAATTTAAATATTGTGATTTTAAGATGATAAATTCGAGTAAAAGTATTATTGTGAAAGGTAATAGATTTATCTTCATCATAGGATTTTATTTTTAATTTTTATGCAACTAATAAGTATATTAAATAATTATACAAAAATGTTGTAGTAATTATTTTATTAAGAGATAAACCAAATAAATGGTTTTCAAAAATAATAAAATAACTATTATATGAACTATTTAATGTTCTCCAATAATTTTCTAGATACATATGATCTTTTATTAATCTATTAAAGATTTTAGTTTGAACATATCTTCTTTAAATATTTTATTTAAATTCAAATAAATGAATGGTATTAAAATTGACACTATTGTTATTTTTTAAAAATAACATATTATAAAATTGTTTAAAAATCACAAAAATATTTAAAAATTATAAATTTAAATTTATATGGTAGAAAATGTTTTAATGTATCCAATTATGGAAAATTCACAACAAATAAGTAATTTTTTGTTATAATTTAAAATTTAGAATTTTATTACCATAAATAAAATTAAATTGATTAAATAAGGATAAATCAAGTTGATAATGTTTAAAATAAATTCCTAACATTTCTAAATTTTATTGGTTGATGAGATTACAACCTTATCCCATCTAATATTTGGATATGAGTCATTTTTGAGGTTTTTAAGTGGGGTTAGATTTATTATAAATTAATATTTTTAAGAATTCCAAAGGTGCCCCTCTCCTCCCTTATAAAAGGGCACCTCTTCCCTCTCCTCCTCACACCAATTTGAGCCTTCAACCTCGGCCAAAACCTTACCATTTAACTTCCCCACTTCACTATAAAGATCCTAGAGGTCCTGGTCTTCTTCAAAGACCAATTTTAGTTCCCTAAGAGGAGGTATCAAAGAGGCGCTTCGAAGAAGAGGTAATGTCCGTTACCGATTCTTTCAACTTTATTTCTTCTTCCACTTCTTCTTATTAGGTTGTTTCATTATGAAGTAATAACATCTGTATCACTCATATAATGATATGTTATTATATGTATGAAACAACCCTATTTCACCATCTATCCATCCTATGGAAAAAAAATCACCGCGCGTGCGTACGTACGGAATACCGTCTCCACGCCGTGGTGTAATCTATTTTCCACCACCACCTTACTTGGATGGGTATAATGGTGTAAATAATAACTATATATGATTATTATAAATTGATATTTATTCTGTAATAGTATACATACACTCCAATAAAATTCCATGATCATGGGAACAATATCATCGCTCGTGCGTACGTACGGAATACCATCTCCACGACACGATGAGATTCATTCTCAATTATTAACCATTCATAAATGATTATAAAGTATATATAATAAGTAATCATGAAATATATGAAATAATAATGATACTGGATTTATGTATATATATATATTTATGTCATCCAATTAATTCCATTCAATTCAATGAGGAAACGAAAACAGCGTTCATGCGTACGTACGGACTACCGTCTCCATGAATGGTGTATTTCTTTCCATTTATAAATATATTATATATATTTATATTTGGAATATATATTATATATAAATCATTTTTTATATTATGGAATTAAGTAATCATGATCTAATTAATCATATGAATAATTACAAGTCAAAACATGGACGACAAATGAAACTATTTTACCCAAAACACTCTTTAACATGGAATTTACAAAAGAACGGGTAATATAAAGTCATAAGTAAACCATATATGATATCATAACAATGAATATGATTCTGTAATAAGTCAATGACATTATTTAAATCATTATACAGGAGGTTCGGATATATACGAAGCATATCAGACATAAGGTAAGGGATAATTATTCCAATCTCATTCTTATCCGAGATTGTTTATTTGTAAGTATTTACTGGGGTTATGATTATTATCCATGTCCATATGTTCTAAATTTTTTTTCATAAAATGTTTAAATTTCTTCCATGTATGTTTAATGTCATTTCTACCCTTTTCTACTTTTACCACATCGTATGGAAGGAATCTTTCTTTTGTTTACCATACGAGGTACTTTTTGACTTTTCCGGCAAAAGTACGAGAAGAATGTTTTTTTTAACTTATACAGCACGAATGGATTTTTACGATTTTATAAAGCCTTATTTTCATTAAGATTTTTCCAAAAGATTTCATGACTATTTTCAACAAAATACTTTTCTTTTAAAATTTCATGACATTTTGTGAAAAGAAAATGATTTTGAAGAAAAAAGGATATTTTCCTCAAGAATTCATTTCAAGTGTTTTATCAAAAACCATTTTTCATCTAAGATGAAATTATTTCATATGTGTATGTTTCAAGTATAATGTCTCTATGATTTAGATGCTTTCACTTTTCTTATGATGAAATATCCATTTGTTTTATATGGATTATGTGATGATGATATAATATGAAACCCATTTTATTCTTTGGGTTATGATGAATGTTTTAAGTTTATGTTGTGGCACAAGTAAGAATGATTTCATTATGAGATGGGTGTGACCTATATCTCCCTCCAATGCATTGGGTAAATATTTATATCTCATGAGATAGACATGGCTGGAACGGTAAGTTAATCTGGTTCAGTATTACAGGACTGGAATGAGGAGTGAACTCAATTCAGAAAGGGACTTTGTCCACTAAGATGGTCTTGGCAGCAATGCCTTGGATACTATGGAAATCATTGTATGTTCTTAATGGATGCCACAATTACATGTTTTATTCCCATTCTATTTTATCATGATTTATGTTCCATTATGATCTATGCCTTATGTACTTCCATGTTTTATGTCGTTGCTCAAGATTTTTAATGTTCATGTTTTTTTAAGTTCAAATGTATATGGTATGTTTTATTTTATCCATGCTTACCCTTACTGAGCATTTGAGCTCACCCTTTTTATGTTTTCTTTTCCCCCAAGATTAAAAGAAAGATTTTAGGTAAGGAAACAAAAATGGGAAGATCTTTATGGGAGATGTTGATGATCTTTCACCATGATTAGAATATTACGATCCAAGTTTCCAAAGACACTAAACTATTATGGTCCTTGTGTGTCTGTTTTTGTTATGTAATAAGTATTCCGCAAAAGTAATGTAATGTCTATGTACGTCAAGATTCGGGTCTCTACAGTTGGTATCAGAGTAAAGGTTTAGTCAACCTTTGGAAACTATGATGTGAAAACTTTATTGAAATCCCTAGAGATATTTCTAAGGTATGTCTAGGGATGTCCCTAAGGGTTAGTATACGTATAGGTTATAGTCCTAGAATTACGGCAATGATCTTAGAATTAAACCTAAGATGTTATATATTGAAGGTACTCCCCCTTTATTATGTTGTTTTCCCTAGCATGATTTTTTCCTCTCACACTATTCTTTTTGGGTTTTAGATGATGGATGAAACCCGAAGGAACTGTGTTGATCAATGCAATGGAAAATGAAATGATTGTCCTCCTGAACAAAAAAATGTTATGGGATATGGAGTGCAAAATCTTATTGCTATACATGCACAAGCTATGAATCATTCTGGACTTCCAAATGACCAGAGAAGGGAACAATATTCTATTGAGTCCTTCATGAGGCAGCATCCACCTTCTTTCAGTGGGTCTTCTGATCCACTTGTTGTTGAACAATGGATCAGTACCACTGAAAATATATTTTCAGTTCTTAAATGTTCTGAACATGATAAAGTCATCTTAGCGGTATATCGTTTGGAAGGTGAAGCTGATCAATGCTGGAATCTTATCAAGAATACGAGGCCAAGAGATGAAATTGAGTCCATGGAATGGGATGAGTTCAAGAACATATATTTCAATAAGTACTTCCCTCATATTCTTCGAACAAAGATGGAGAAGGAGTTCCTTGAACTAAAGAAAAAGGATGATGAATCTATTGGTGTATATGAAGCGAATTTTACAAGGCTTGAAAGGTATGTATCTGGCTTTATCATCCAACCTGAAAGTAAAGTTGATCAATTCTTTAGTGGCTTAAAACCAAATCTTCGAAGGGAATTATCTATAAGAGACTTCAGTAGCTATGAAGAAATTGTGCATTGTGCTATCAAGGTAGAAATGGAAGTTGGTGTTACTTATCCATCTCATAGTTTTGACAAGAAACGAAAGATGGAGTTCAAGGAGAAATCTCAGAATAATGGTGAAAAGAAGATGAATGTTTCCTCATGCTCAAAGTGTGGAAAGAAGCATGGTGGAGATTGTCTTAATGGGACTAGAAAATGTTTTAAGTGTGGAAAAGAAGGTCATCGAGTAGCTGAGTGTCGAAGTAATGGAAAAAGGGTTTATAATGATGTGAATAAAGAAAATACTGCAGGGAACTTACCACCAACACTTCAATGCTTCAAGTGCAAGGAAATGGGGCATTATGCTAATAAATTCCCTAATCCAAGGGTTAGTGATGATCCACATGAGCAACCACTTAAGGAAAAGGACAAAGGGAAGTCACATACGATCACTATTGGCAATGTTGAATATGACAACGATGTGGTGGAATGATTAAGTTTTTATGTAATGGGATTCCAAAATAATGTTGTATATAGTATCGTGGAATATTGGAATATTTATGTATTGGTCTATTATGGTTTTCAATAATTTTATGGTACTAGTAACCATGGAAAGTGATTGAGATATTTTTGGAAAGTAGATGATATGCGCATAATGAAGGGATAAGAAGAAAATTAAATGTTTGATAGTATTCATGAGCTCATGACTGATATAAGGAGAAGGTTATATCATGGTTTGAGTATATAGAATTTTTGGATTTTGGTATGTGGAAATAGTTAACTTTTGACAGCACTCATGTTTTCACTAAGATTCAATGGGTATTCATTTTTCAAGAGAATACATGATTAAGGCCTTCGAATGTTTAGAATGTGACCAACAAGACATATCTTATGATATATGGGGATCAACGATGGAATTAACATGCTTGTTATATGAAATCCTATGGTAATCGTTTTCACTATAATATGAGAGTGGACTGCAGTATTATGGATAAGCCTAAAGATTGGAATGGATTATGTTGGACATAAGTTAGTATTGTTTAAGGATAGAAGTTTTTTTTCGATATTATTGATGGGATGTTATAGTAATGTATTTTTAGAAAAAGGACAACCTGCAGGACTGGCGACAACCCATCGCGTCGGACAAGGCTATAGGAATCGAAACCGAAGTGTGACAGACCTTTATCGCCTACCAATGGCCTACAAAAAGTCCCTGGTTAGTAGAAACTAGTTTTATTTTATTAAGCGGTATGATATATGAAGTATAAGTTCATTTTTGGAACCATATATGATTAATCTAACCATAAGATTGACTTATAACTTTTGCTAACCTTTTTTTTGAAAGAGATGGAATGACCCATAATTATATCACATGATCTACTAACACATCACGAATAACAAATTCAACTTCATTTCTTTAAGGGATGAAGTGGAAATTGTTCAATTCATGAACAACAGTGAGATTGTACCAAAATCATGCAAGTATTTCTTTTAATTCATCAACTTTAGGGAAATGATCTTGAAAACCAAAAATGTTGTCCTAGTTCCCTTATATCTGATGAATCAGATGGTACCTTAGATCATCACAAATCAATAGCTTTGTGATTGTTGGATTTTTCATAGCCATGTTCTCTACCACTCTCCATAAGAACATGATGGTTAGATTTTTCTTCCATATCCATATTTTCACCTATATTCTCCTACGTGGAAACCCAGTGATGAGTTAATTTGGGTAAACGTTACATTTCATAATTTAGTTTTTAAAGCCATGTTTTGGTATTCCTTTTTACGATGTGGGTTTCTATTAAACAAACTTTCGAGTAGTAAACCATTTATAACCCCGACGAATTTCGAGGGCGAAATTAATTTTAAGGGGGGTAGAATGTAACACCCCGAGATTTTATGAAAAATTTTCTTTTAATTTCATTAATGTCTTATGTTGTATGCTACACCAAGATTACCTTTCGCTATATGCAACACCGTATTAGCTTGCAGTATACGCAACACTATTCTTGGATCGTGTTACACACAATTTTGATAATAGTTATTCTACGAAACATTGAGTATATATATATATATATTCAATGTATAAATGAAATATGGTTGGATTCTGTTATACGAAACAACGAAGGATTCTTTCACAACATGCAACCCTGACTTGTCTTGCATTACACGCAATCACGACCTTCCTCGATAGCGTGTGTTGTACGCAATACCGGGTTTTACTAAACAACGATATATTATTATAATATTATTATGAACTAGCCGTTATGAATAGTATTAACTAAATTTTTAATTTTATAACATTATTATTCATCTTACACATTTTCTAGAACATGGTATAAGAACAAAATAAAATTTTCAGGTAAAATAAGTATTTTTTAAAAAATGTAGTTTTGCCGCCTTTTGATGGCGCACCCACTTTAAATCTAGTTTTTGACATGTTTATAAGTTCAATTTGAAAAAATAACATTCTTCTTTGGAATCAAAAATTAAAAATTTACTTTGGATAAATTTTTCATATTATTCTGGTAACTTTCATATTTTGATGAATAGTAAAAACACGCTATATTTTAATTAAAAACAACTTTTTTCATCGCAATAATTTATATGGAAAAATTATAATATTTAATGGTTTTAAAGTATAAATAGAATATATTTTTACCATTTAATATAATATATGTCATTAGCATTGATTTTACATTAAATTCGTAGGTTAAATCAATTCAATCTTTTGCAATGTTTTAAAGAAAAACCCGTTTTCTTTCGACAACGGGATTAATTTTGATTTAATTTCTGAAACTTTTGTGTATTGAATTTGGAAAAATGGATTCCATATTTCGAATCAGTGGGTCCAAATTTTGTTAATAAGCTACTTTTTTATTTTTGGGAATTATGAATAGTAACTACGGTAAATTTTATTTACCATAGTTAAAGGTAAATCGGGTAATTAAGGGTAAATATAATATTATAAAATTACCCTAACACATGCCAAAATTCTATTGGATGGCTAAAAGTAGACCCATATAACCTAAGGGTCAGATTAGATTCATTTTATGGAGTTTTGACCATGAAAATAATTTAATTATTATTAAAACCAAAGAAAGTGACAACATGTCACTCTCTTAAATATTATAAGTTTAATAATATTAATTTAGTGATAAACATCATAAAACTTCGAACATGAATAGTCTCTAGAAATATAATAAAATTATCTACATCATGATAATTTATTTAGAATTGTTTGGGATTAAATAATTGTCATTAATAGTGATACATTAATGATGCAGAAATTATTTATTTAGTGAAAAATCAATAATATAGTTTTTATTGAAATAGTAATACATATCAAAAGGCCCAAAAATATGCACAAAACTTATTATTAGTGTATATATAAACCCTAATCATCCACTGGCCGAATTGTTGACCATTTGGATCCTTATTAAGGCAATTATGACACTAATATTATTTTATTTTAAATGATGCCAAAGTTGTCACCTTCATAATTTAATAATTATAACAATTTAAATATTGTGATTTTAAGATGATAAATTCGAGTAAAAGTATTATTGTGAAAGGTAATAGATTTATATTCATCATAGGATTTTATTTTTAATTTTTATGCAACTAATAAGTATATTAAATAATTATACAAAAATGTTGTAGTAATTATTTTATTAAGAGATAAACCAAATAAATGGTTTTTAAAAATAATAAAATAACTATTATATGAACTATTTAATGTGCTCCACTAATTTTCTAGATACATATGACCTTTTATGAATCTTTTAAAGATTTTAGTTCGAACATATCTTCTGTAAATATTTTATTTAAATTCAAATAAATGAATGGTGTCAAAATTGACACTATTGTTATTTTATAAAAATAACATATTATAAAATTGTTTAAAAATCACAAAAATATTTAAAAATTATAAATTTAAATTTATATGGTAGAAAATGTTTTAAAGTATCCAATTATGGACAATTCACAACAAATAAGTAATTTTTTGTTATAATTTAAAATTTAGAATTTTATTACCATAAATAAAATTAAATTGATTAAATAAGGATAAATCAAGTTGATAATGTTTAAAATAAATTCCTAACATTTCTAAATTTTATTGGTTGATGAGATTAAAACCCTATCACATATAATATTTGTATATGAGTCATTTTTTGGAGGTTTTTAAGTGGGTTTAGATTTATTATAAATTAATATTTTTAAGAATTCCAAAGGTGCCCCTCTCCTCCCTTATAAAAGGGCACCTCCTCCCTCTCCTCCTCACACCAATTCGAGCCTTCAACCTTGACCAACCCCTTCGCATTTAACTTCCACACTTCCCTATAAAGATCCTAGAGGTCCTGTTCTTCTTCAAAGACCAATTTTAGTTCCCTAATAGGAGGTCTCAAAGAGGCGCTTCGAAGAAGAGGTAATGTCCGTTACCGATTCTTTCAACTTTATTTATTCTTCCACTTCTTCTTATTAGGTTGTTTCATTATGAAGTAACAACATCAGTATCACTCATATACTTATATGTTATTATATGTATGAAACAGCCCTATTTCACCATCTATCCATCCTACGGAAAAAGAAATCACCGCGCGTGCGTACGTACGGAATACCGTCTCCACGCCGTGGTGTAATCTATTTTCCACCACCACCTTACTTGTATGGGTATAATGGTGTAAATAATAACTATATATGATTATTATAAAGTGATATTTATTCTGTAATAGTATACATACACTCCAATAAAATTCCATGATCATGGAAACGATATCATCGCTCGTGCTTACGTACGGAATACCGTCTCCACGATGTGATGAGATTCATTCTCAATGATTAACCATTCATAAATGATTATAAAGTATATATAATAAGTAATCATGAAATATATGACATAATAATGATACTAGATTTATGTATATATATATATGTATGTCATCCAATTAATTCCATTCAATTCAATGAGGAAACGAAAACAGCGTTCATGCGTACGTACGGACTACCATCTCCATGAACGGTGTATTTATTTACATTTATAAATCTAATATATATATATATTTATATTCTGAATATATATTATATATAAATCATGTTTTATATTCTGGAATTAATTAATCATGATCTAATTAATTATATGAATAATTATAAGTCAAAACACGGATGACAAATGAAACTATTTTACCCGAAACACTCTTTAACATGGAATTTACAAAAGAACGGGTAATATAAAGTCATAAGTAAACCATATATGATATCATAACAATGAATATGATTTTGTAATAAGTCAATGATATTATTTAAATCATTATACAGGAGGTTCAGATACATACGAAGCATATCGGACATAAGGTAAGGGATAATTATTCCAATCTAATTCTTATCAGAGATTATTTATTTGTAAGTATTTACTGGGGTTATGATTATTATCCATGTCCATATGTTCTCAAAATTTTTTCATAAAATTTTTACATTTCTTCCATGTATGTTTAAAGTCATTTCTACCCTTTTCTACTTTTACCACATCGTATGGAAGGAATCTTTCTTTTGTTTACCATACGAGGTACTTTTTGACTTTTCCGGCAAAAGTACGAGAAGAATGTTTTTTTAACTTATACGGCACGAATGGATTTTTACGGTTTTATAAAGCCTTATTTTCATTATGCTTTTTCCAAAAGATTTCATGACTATTTTCAACAAAATACATTTCTTTTAAAATTGCATGACATTTTGTGAAAAGAAAATGATTTTGAAGAAAAAAGGATATTTTCCTCAAGAATTCATTTCAAGTGTTTTATCAAAAACAATTTTTCATCTAAGATGAAATTATTTCATATGTGTATGTTTCAAGTATAATGTCTCTATGATTTAGATGCTTTCACTTTTCTTATGATGAAATATCCATTTGTTTTATATGGATTATGTGATGATGATATGATATGAAACCCATTTTATTCTTTGGGTTATGATGAATGTTTTAAGTTTATGTTGTGGCACAAGTAAGAATGATTTCATTATGAGATGGGTGGGACCTATATCTCCCTCCAATGCATTGGGTAAAGATTTATATCTCACGAGATAGACATGGCTGGAATGGTAAGTTAACCCGGTTCAGTGTTACAGGACTGGAACGAGGAGTGAACTCGATTTAGAAAGGGACTTTGTCCACTAAGATGGTCTTGGCAGCAATGCCTTGGATACTATGGAAATCATTACATGTGCTTAATGGATGCCATAATTACATGTTTTATTACCATTCTATTTTATCATGATTTATGTTCCATTATGATATATGCCTTATGTACTTCCATGTTTTATGTCGTTGCTCAAGATTTTTAATGTTCATGTTTTTTTAAGTTCAATTGTATATGGTATGTTTTATTTTATCCATGCTTACCCTTACTAAGAATTTGAGCTCACCCTTTTTATTTTTTCTTTTCCCCCAGGATTAAAAGAAATATTTTAGGTAAGGAAACAAAAATGGGAAGATCTTTATGGGAGATGTTGATGATCTTTCACCACGATTAGAAGATTACGATCCAAGTTTACAAAGACACTAAACTATTACGGTCCTTGTGTGTCTGTTTTTATTATGTACTAATTATTCCGTAAAAGTAATGTAATGTCTATGTACTTCAAGCTTTGGGTCTCTACAGAGGAAATCTTTAATATTGTTCAGAATCCATCAAAAATAAAGTTGAAGCTAGAAACATTCATATTTTAGGGACTTGCTAAGAATTGGTGGGGAGTTGTGGATTAGGAAGTTTGATGAGAGGGAATCTCATGGGAGGCCTTCAGAGACTTATTTTTTGGATAGTTTTTCCTTTGAACACTAAAGATAGACCAAGCATAGGAGTTCATAAAGTTGGAGCAGGGCTCCATGATAATATCATCATACTCCACATGTTTTAATTAGATCCTCTATTTTGGAGGAGACCCATAGTGTTTCAAATATGGAAAGTTTGTACCCTAAAACTAGGTTTGTCCAGCACCTAGGTTTAGTACCAATAGTATGGTGGGATAGGACACCTCTAACAGTTTTGTTCCAAAATTTCAGATATGAGATAGAAAATCTACGATTAGGGAACTAGAGGGTTGTACAGGTTTATCAATAGAGACCTTAGACTAACCATGTTCCTTAGTGTCAGAGTCATTGAGTATAGACAGGTCATGTATATACTATGGACCAGACTCAACAGATAGTGGAGAGGGGCCATATATGATTTGAGTTAGGGTTATGATCACACACACTATGTGTAATATTTTTTTCAATACCAATGTATCCTATTTTTTATAAATGTATATATACTTTATGAAATTTAACTGCTGGTTAAGTTTTCCTCTTAGTTTAGTCTCCCTTGATACACTATTGGTCATGAAAGTGGGTTTTCTCCAATGATTCCCAGAGTTCCCTATAATTTTCACTAGTTATGGGAATCTATGTGTGTTTATGATACTTGAGATATTGACCTTCAATGTGATTTTTAGCATGGAATGGATGAATAGACTTTGATCTCACATAAAATATTATTGAGGTTTGTGTCATTCACTTCTCCAAAGGGACATAAGATCTTGATGATCATAGAGTGGAAACTAGGAGTATGAATAGTTAGACCATACTTGAGTCATATTGGGATGATCCCAAAACATATGGTGGAATTATATCTTTTATTTAGATTATTGGAAATCCACTCATCTCTCCCTCCAATAATAGACCTATATCAGGTTTTTTAGATGAATTATTTTGACTCCGTCCTGATAGAGGATTTGACTTTAAGTTATATCTTGTACTGGGTATGAAACCCATTTCGATACCACCAATCATATGAAACTAAAAAAGATAATATATTTCAATGTATAGTTGGAAAACATTTAGAAGAAAGGATTTATTGGGACAAGTACTTCACCATGGTGTGAACCTTTTATGTTCACCAGGAAGGTGGATGGTAGTCTTTAGATTTTCATAAATTATTGGAAGATGAACCAGGTGACAGTGAAGAACCAATATACCTTGCTTAGGATTAATGATATTTTTTATTAGTTATGGGGATCCCAGTTGTTATACAAGATTAAAATTTGATCAGACTATCATCATTTGTGATTTAGAGAAATGGACATTCAGACTATGGAATTTTGGAGAAGGTGTGGATTATATGAGTACTTAGTGATACTATTTGGGATAAATAATGTGCTTAAAGTGTTCATGGACCTCATGAATAATATCTTCCATCCATACTTGGACTAAATGGTTGTGGTTTTTGTCAGTGAAATCCTTTTCTACTTGTCGACACTGGATTAGCATGCTAGGCACCTGGAGATAGTATTGAGTATTCTTTGAGCACATTTAATTCATGCCATGTTTTAGAAGTGTGAATTTTGGATTTATGAGATATATTTTTTAGGACATGTGGTTTCTGAGATGGGTATATCTATAAAAATAGAGAAATGTGAGGTATTCATGCCATGAACACTTCCCTAGAACATGTTTAAGATCAAGAGCTTCCTGGGTTTAACTAGATATTACCGATGGTTTATCCATGATTTCTCCCAACTATTAGCACCCATGACAGTGATGATGAAGGAAGGATTTAATTTCCTATGGTTTGACTAGTGTTAAGAGGTATTCTTTTAGCTAAAGATAAGGTTGATGATAGATTTAATACTTTCACTCCTTAGTCTTAGGATTGGTGATGCAGTATATTGTGATGCATCAAGCATTGTCTTTGGGGTTTTACTGATGTAAAGATAGAAGGTAGTAGCCTATGGGTATTATCAATTACAACCCCACTAGAATAACTACCTTACACATGATCTAGATCTTTCAGTCATGATCCATGCTATAAATTATTGGTGATACTATCTCTTTGGTGAGATGTTTTTTACACAAACCATAAGATACTTTGGTATATCTTCACATAGAGAAACTTGAACCTGAGTTAGAGGCATTGGGTTGAGTATCAGAATACATTAAAAGTTTATATGACATATAAAACTTGTAAAGGTAATTTCATTATGGATACTCTTATCCACAATCTGTAGGCCAAGTAGGATCTTGGTGAGTGGCCATCTGAAGAGCAGTGGTGCTTGATGAACTTATTGGTTTATTGAAGGATGGATATCTTATAGGACTAGGGTTTAATGACTTGTGATCCCCTAGTAGTTTCATATTTTCTTGTGGACTAGGTAAAAACTTGACAAGAGTTAGAAGTATAGTGTTTTGTGATGAGGGAACAACTAGATGGAGGTGATCTAATACCCAAGTGGTTCTTAAGTGACGACGATGTGATTATGGTACATGGGAGAGTAGTATTACCTATTTCCATCTGAGGGGTGTTGATGATGTATTACCATACCTGAAGATAGTAAATTCATCCAAGAGAAATAAAAATGTACCATGACTTTAGGTGACAAATCTGGTGGACAGGGATGAAGAGATACATTACAAGATTCATCTCTTGATGCCTTAACTGTTAGAGGGTGAAGGCCAAGAACCGGTGTCCTAGTGGTTCCCTACATCCACTTCTAGTTCCCATGTGTAAGTGGTCAGAAGTCAGGATGGACTTTGTGATAGGGTTACCTAGGACACCGAGGATCCATAACACAGTTTGGGTGGTTATTGATCGATTGATGAAAGTTTCACACTTTCTACCGATCCATGAGACACACTCAGTAGAGGACATGAGAAATCTCTATGTTGGAGAAATCATACTCTGTAATGGAGTTCCCTTGAGAATTGTTTTATTCAAAGATACAAATTTTACATTATGGTTTTACAGGGATAACAGAAGGCCCAAGGGACTATATTGAGGTTGATCATGACATACCACCCTTTGATAGATAAAAAGTTCAAGTGGACTCTATTCTTTCTAAAAGGTATTATTTAGGATTTCATCCTTTAGTTCATATGAGTTTGGGATGATCACTAAGAATTGATTGGGTTTTCATACAAAAATAGTTACCATACTTCGATTCAGATGGCACCTTATGAGGCTTTTTATGAGAGGTTGTGTCATTCACCACTCGATTGGCATGAGTCAAGTGAGGCTGAATTTTTTGTCCCCAACATGTTTTAGTAGACCTATAGGAGAGTATAACTGATCCAGAATAGTTTGATCACTGTTCATAGTAGAAAAAGTCTTATACTAACCTGAGTAGGAGACCCTTGGAGTTCACTATGGGTGACCACATTTTCTTGGGAGTGAATCCTCAATTAGGGAATAAATTTATAAGAAATCAAGTCAAGCTATAACGTTATTATATTGTACCCTTTGAGATCACAGAGTGGATAGGTGCAGTGAAATACCATCTAGTTGTTCCATCTCTTACCAAGGTATGTATGATGTGTTCCATGTGTCACAGCTTTGTAGGTACATACCCAACCCTACATATGTTATTGATTGTAATGATTTTGAGTTATAGGTTGACACATCTTATAAGGAGTGTGTGGTTCATACAATAGACCAAAGTGAGAAAATTCTTTGAGTGAAGACATTACCACTTATCCAAATTTAGTGGAAGCATGGGAAAATCTAAGAGGTGACTTGTTAGTGAGAGGCTGGCATTCAATATTAGTAGCCTTATTTTTTTGGGTAGGATCCCTAATGATGCTTCATGGGGATGATAACCCTTTAGAGGGGGAGAATTTTACAGCCCTGAAAAATGATTCTTGTTCTTCAATAGAATTCTATTTTTCCATTTTTTCTTTGGGTTTGGTATTTTTTAGTAAATGATTCTAAATTTAGGAATATAAAAGGGGTATAAAAAGTTTTGTGTCTAGTTTACTACCAAAACATGAGGTACCATGACATATCCCAAGTGGATATGCTGTAGAGGGACTCCTACACTACAGGGAGTGTACTGCATTATAGCTAGGTCATTTGGTGGAGCTTACACTATAACCATGTATGTTGAAGGCCATTTGAAGGAAGTTATGCTATTTTCTTGACCTTGGAGGCTAGGTTTGTTAGAGGCTATGTTTTGGTGTTTCAGACCACACCGTGGGGATGTTTCTGTATTAGTTATAGAAATTTATCCATCCATCTAGTATTTGGTATTTAAGCCTCTTGAATGAGCTATTACATCTTTAATTCAGGCATCTATTTTTAAATTAAAAGGGATACTCTATTGAACTCATAATGATCCTTAAAATAAAATGGATTGAACCAAGGAGATTTGATGCACATACCCTACTCCTTCTCTTCATTCTAATGATATCAGAAGTTCAAAGTGCTAGAAGAATGACCCCATGCCATAGAACCCTCCCTTATGGCATAGAAGGACTCTCCCTAGAACTATCATACACCATAGTTCCTCCCACTACACCATGGAATATGACCTCTAACACACTCCTCTGTCATAATGGTGTATCCTATACTTTGGTGGAGGTTTCTAGAACACCCTCCACACCATAGCTACGACATTTCCCCATGGAGACCTCCAGTTTTCTAGTGAACTTCTCCCTTCCTTCTTCCTACAGCCATGTGGATCTCTTTTGAAAATGATCAACCCTAGGTTAGTTTTATTTGATCCTTTGGTCATGATTTCTCTTTTCTATACTCTAGAACCCTTGAAAAATTCTATTGGATTGGTTCTAGAAGATATTTATGGGAAATCATATTCTGGTTGGTGTTTCAATATGGTTTCATTATCAACACATTCAATGGATTTTTATAGGGACATCAAAGACTTTAGTTATAAAGTCACTTACCTTGTTGGGATCACATTCACACTTGTTTTCATGATTATTATTTATGTATTGGAAATTTTGGCACCATTATTGATTGTGATCACATGTGGGTTCTTTTGTATCATGTTTTATCTACTATGATATATGATTTCCATGAGTGATATTAGTGTAGATTTTTAAAATTTTTATTTTGATTGCATGATGATATGAGTGCTACTCTATACTCTTGATGATATTTGTCACAACCCGTCCTTGGGGCCCGTGTCGTGACTACCCCAAGCCCACCTTCCATAGGCCAGGGGATGGAGACTAGCACCAAAGGAGTAAATCCCGATAAAAGGGGAAAGAATTGCCTTTATAAAGTAAACAAACACCACAGAGTAAGCAAGCTGAAGTAAACACTAAGTAAACTAGGTACAAATGTAAGTGATGGAAAGTAAATAGGTCAGAATACAAACCCAAATGAAAGTAAAGTACAACTGAAAAAAAGTACAACAACTGAAAAGTAAAGTAGAAACATCAAGACGTCCACCAGAAATCCCACCGGAAGGGTGGGTACAGATAGCCTCCTCAGCTCCTTAGGTCTAGTTGTCCACTCCGTGTACGTCCCGCCCAGTGTTCCACCTCCAGGTACCGAATTGCTCCACAAGCCTCAACCATGATCAGCGTTGTCCATCGTCTGCATCCAACACAACGTAGTGCAGGCATAGCCCATGCAGGGGTGAGTATATGCTACTCAGTAGGGACCCCAAGACCCCCGAAGGTCTCCCATAATCCACAAAGGATAATACAGAAAGTAAAGATACAATCACGAAGTAACAACCAAATCTACTTAGGTATATGCCCATACATATACCTAAGTCACCAATTCCAGTTCAGCTTCAACATTCGAGCCCAAGTTCGATCTAGTCCACACAGGATAGCACAATCCAATACACATAGGATAACACAACCCAATCCACACAGGATAGAAAAACAATCATATTGAAGATATTGATTGAAATTAAAGACTCATCTCACACAGGTATACTTCTTCGTAAGAAGATAGAGATGATCATATGTAGCCACTAATTCATCTAAGCTGTCGGACCCACGTAGGATACAAGACCAGTTAAGCTGTCGGACCCACAAAGGATACAAGACCAGCCACTCTGCCGGACCCACGTAGGATACAAGTACAGAGTCAAATACTGCCAGACCCACGTAGGATACAAGAACAGTAGTCACGTACTTCCGGACCCACATAGGATACAAGAACAGTAGTCATCGCTGTCGAACCCACGGAGGATTCCAGTACGGCCGTCGTCGCTACCGAACCCACGGAGGATCCCAGTACAGTCGTCATCGTCGTCGCAGTCGCAGCCAGCTCTAGGGTTCCCACACACATCATGCTCAATTCCGGGAGGGTCCGCTCCACAAACCAAGGGGGGTCGATACATCAACTCACATGTAGTCCGGAGTTGATGTACCCCAAAGTTCTGTCTCGACAAAAGGAACTCAACGTGACAGACAGCGCGTCAATCGGACGCCCGGTCTGAGAGTTATTGGCTTTTTCGTTCCAGGGGCCCGGTTGGTTTTTAAGTCAAAACCAACCCGACCTTACTCTAACTTCACCCAAACCTAGAGCTGAGTAAGCCAAAAGGTCCATCTCACTAAGAGGAAACCAACAAAGTTGACGGCATGTCAATCAGACGTCCGGAGCTCAAGTTATAAGTGTTTTCGCTCCGAAGCCTGGTTGGTTTCGTGTCCGAACCAAACTGGCCATACCCAAAGTTCTCAGAAACCTTGAGTGTAATATACCGAAATGACCGTCTTGATCCAAATATCGCATCTCAAATGATGGTGCATTGATCGGAAGTCTGTAGCCCATGTTACATGCGTTTGAATGAATCTAACCGATTTTAGGGGGTTTGGGCCCGGACCGACCCGGCCCAGAACCCCCTGGGTTGGCCCAAACCGAGTCGACCCAACCCGGGGTCCGGTTTCGGCCCATTAGGTCGTGGCCCGGCCCGGCTGGCGTGGCCTGGGCGGCTCGGCGCTGGCCGAGCGGATGTGGAAAGGGGGGGGGGGGGGGCTGCCCCCCCACGTTTTGTAACGGCGACCACCACGTGGGGGCCCGCCCCTTTTCCAGCCGCCGGGGGTTACAAACCTCCGACCCTTCCCAATTCCGGCCGTCCATGATGGTCGGCCGATGAGCCGCTACGGGACCCCCCATGGGTCCCACCTTCCCTTGCACCGGCGGCCAGATTTTCGGTCGCCCTTCCTTGCACCGCCGCGGCCTTAGGTCACGGTCTTTGTCCGACCGGCGCGGCGCGATGGCGCTGCGCCCCTCCGTCACAGCCCACCCCAGCCGCGACCCTCCATGGTTCTTCGGCACAGCGCGACAGTGCCGCGCCCCTCCACCGCAGCCCGACTCTGGCCGCATCTTCTTTTGGCCTCAACGGCGCGGCGCAATGGCGCCGCGCTCCTTCGCCACGTTCCTCCTCGTTCCCGTGCGATGCCATTACACCGCACTGCCTTCGTTCGAGCCGCAACGAGTACAATAACAAAGGGGGAGGAGGGTCGGCCATGTTCGTGTAGTCCAACCTCCTCCCATTAATTTGATAACAGGTGGCCAAATATTTAACGAAGAACGCAAGGAATAATCATGTCGTAAAAACACACCCCTACCTCAAGAAGTTGTTGTACAAAGATCGTCACGGAAAAACAGCATCGCGAGGTTGGTTCGAAGATGGAGTTGGCGAGCGTTCAAGAAGAGGATGTCATCCCACACCAATTGCAGAGAAGGGAGATATCAACACGTCATCTCTCCTTGGTGCTCCGGCGTTCTTCGCGTTCTTCAACGAGGAAGAATATGTCCTTCAAGACCACAAGAGTTCTCCCCCCTCTTCCACACAACGAATCAACCCCCCATAAAATAAGAAATTGTCTTATTTTATTCACACACACACATGACAACATTAATTTGAAATTCAAAATATCTCTTTCAATTAATTAAATTAATTGAAGAGCATTTAACAATCCAATTAATTGCGAGAGTTGACATGTCATTAATTTGGGGGAGCGGGTGTGTTACACAATAAAATGCAAGAGGAAGGTTTAATGGAATTGAAGGGGTGGGGCTTGTGTGGACCCCACTTCACTAATATCCTACCAAGTGGAGTTAGGATGTAGTGGGTCCCACTCCAACTTCCATGCATAGGTTATAACTACTAAGAATAGAAAATAAAAATTGTAGCACAAATTTTTATTTCACTCTTCAGTTAACCCATTTTATTAATAACCTCACCCAAGAAAACGCAACTCTAGAAAAGGTGTTCCTAAGTAATTACCAGTGTTGCGGTTTCATCGGTGACCTTGGATTTTGATTCCGAGCACCGGTTCAAAAGTTAGGAAAACCCGCTCGTTTGTTCACTGAACGTACCCGAGCTAAACTTCAGAAAATGATTCCGGGCACACCGGGCCTCATAATCAGGTGACGTCAGAAACTGCATACTCATAAAATCCCAAATAAAATTAAGAAAAAATTTCCCTTGAAATTTACGGGTCTTTAAATTACTCCCACCTCAGGGCTTTACGTCCCCGTAAATATACATCACAAACTAGGGGAACAAATGAGGGTACTGAGCACGCATTTGAGCCTCCCGCTCCCAAGTGCTCTCCTGGAGGTTCCCGTGCTGCCACCTGATGCACACTAGAGGAATCGAACACCTACATAGGACCCTCTCCCGTCGATCCTCGATCTCCACCAGGACCTCTGAAAAAGTCTCCCCGTCATCAATGTCCAGCTCCCCATTGTCGATGATATGTGTCGGGTCATGCACGTACCTCCTCAGCTGAGATACGTGGAAGACGTCGTGCACCCGGTGCAACTGAGGTGGTAGAGCCAGGAAATAAGCCACCTATCCTATCCTACTAAGAACCTAAAATGGTCCGATGAAGCGCGAAGATAACTTGCCGCCCCGACCAAATCTCTGTAATCAACGTCGAGGTGAGACTCGCAAGAAAACGTGGTCTCCATCCTCGAACTCCAGTGGTCTCTGCCTCCTGTTAGCATAAGACTTCTGTCGGCTCTAAGCTGTCCTCATCCGCTCCTAGATGACCTGGACCCTCTCTATCGTGGCCTGGACCATCTCCGGTCCCACAAGTGTTGACTCCCTAGGGTCTGTCCAGTACAGAGGAGACCTGCAAGGTCGGCCGTACAATGCCTCGTATGGTGCCATCCCAATCGTGGAGTGGTAGCTGTTGTTGTACGCAAAATCTACCAAGGGTAAGTGATCCTCCCAGCTGCGACCAAAGTCGAGGACACATGCACGGAGCATGTCCTCGAGAGTCTGAATAAGCCTCTCAATCTGACCATCCGTTTGAGGGTGAAAGGCGGTGCTCAGTCGTAGATGCGTCCCGAATGCCTCCTGCAACCCCTTCCAAAGCCGGGAAGTAAAGCAAGCATCTCATTCAGAGATGATAGATGATGGAACACCATGAAGTCATACGATCTCCTGAACGTAGAGGTGTCCCAAGCTCTCCACTGAGCCCTGCTCTCTGATGGGTAAAAAGTGGGCCGACTTGGTGAGTCGGTCGACAATCACCCAAATGGAGTCGTGACCTCTAGAAGTACGTGAAATCCCAGTCACGAAATACATAGATATCCCATCCCACTTCCACTCCAGGACCTCCAAGGGCTGTACCAAGCCTGCTGGTACTTGGTGCTCCGCCTTCACCTGCTGGCAGGTGAGGCATCGAGAAACAAACACTGCTACAACCTTCTTCATACCCAGCCACCAGTGCTGTCATATGAGATCCTGGTACATATTCGCCACTCTTAGATGTACCGCCAAAGGAGAAGTGTAAAACTCTCTCATCACCTCCGCTTGTAAAGCAGTTGGTACCATGTTACGTCCTCTGAAAAGGACGACGTGCTCTACTCCCACAGAGAATCCATCAGGTGCCTGTCCTAAGGATATCTATGCACGCCACGTCTCACAGTCAAAGTCCCCACGCTATGCCTCTATGACCCGCTATAATAATGGAGGAGTGACTGTGGGTGACTTAAGAAAGGCTGCTCCATATCAATCCATGAATGATATCTTCAAATCGGCTAGCTACTTTGTCGCCTCTCCAATTAGTTGAATGCCCATCCTCTTGCTGAGAGCATCGACTACTACGTTCCCCTTTCCTGGAGTATAGAATATCTCAAAGTCATAGTCCTGGAGGAACTCGAGCCATCGCCATAGTCTTAGGTTCAGGTCCTTCTGCGAGAAGATGTACCTGAGACTCTGGTGGTCAGAATAGACTGTAAAGCACTTGCCCATCAGATAGTGCCGCTACATCTTCAGAGCGAAGACCACTACTGCTAACTCCTGGTCATGGGTAGCATAGTTCTTCTCATGCTGCCTCAACTGTTGTGATCCATAGGCGATCATTGCCCTCTCCTGCATCAGGACACACCCAAGTCGAGTCCCTGATGCATCTCAGTAGACTACGTACCCTACTCCCTCCTCTGGTAGCCTCAAGATAGGTCCGCTGGTCAATCTATGTCTCAGCTCCTGGAAGCTCTGCTGACATCTATCTGACCACATGAAGGGTTTACCCTTCTTCGTAAAAGATGAAAGTGGTGCCACAACTCTAGAGAAGTTTGGCACGAATCTCCGGTAGTACCCAACCAAACCTAGAAAACTCCGCACCTCTGTCACACTCCTGGGTGAATCCCAAGCTAGCACTTCCTCAATCATCACAGGTTCCACCACTACTCCTGCCTCAGAGATGATGTGTCCCAAGAAGTGGACCCCACGTATCAATAACTGAAACTTCTAGAGCTTACCATAAAGCTGGTGCTCTTGGAGTGTGTCCAGTACAACCCACAAGTGGTAGGCGTGCTCCTCCTCAGTGGTTGAGTATATCAAAATATCATCGATGAAGACCATGAAAAATCGATCAAGGTAAGGATAGAAGATCCTGTTAATGAGGCTCATGAACACTACTAGAGCATTGGTTACACTAAAAGGCATAACCAAGAACTCATTGTGTCCATACAGACATATGAAGGCTATCTTCTGCACGTCCTCGTCCCGAACTCTGAGCTGATTATAGCCTGACCTGAGGTCTATCTTCGAGAACCACCGTGCTCCCTTTAGCTGATTGAAGAGGTCGTCAATCCTCGGTAGTGGATACTTGTTCCTCACGGTCACCTGGTTCAGGCGATGATTGTCGACACACAGTCACAAGCTCCCGTCCGCCTTCTTGGCGAACAAAATCGGGGAAGCCCAGGGTGAAACACTTGGTCGGATGAATCCCTTGCCCTGCAAGTCCTCCAGCTGTACCCGTAGTTCTCGAAGCTCGGTGGGAGCCATCTGATATGCTGGAGTGGATATTGGGGCTTTCCTGGGGTACAGGTCAATATAGAATTCTACCTCTCTGTGAGGAGGTAGTCCTGTAACGTTGTCAGGAAAAACGTTCGCATACTGATCCACCACTACAGGAAAACTCGGACTCTGCACATCAACTGCTCCTAGGATGAGGCCAGCCAACTGATGAGTGATGGGATGTCCTCTCCTCTGTGTGAGTCCATCCTGCGCTACAAAGGCTCCCTTCTCACCGATGAAGATGAACCTGCTCCCATCGGTGTGAACACACCGCACCTTGCGCCTAATACAGTTGATCTGATCATGGACTGTAGATAACCAATCCATGCCTAATATGACGTCGTAAGGCCTCGACGCCACTACAAGAAGATCCCAACCGAAGCTCTCGCCTCCTAGAGTAATCTCACAATGCCGGCACCAGTGCGTAATCATTGAGTCTGCTCCCATAGGAGTCTCTAGCCGTAAGGATCGAGCCAACGGCTCCGTTGGAATCTCCGAGCTCCGAACAAGGGCAGCAACAATGAAAGAATGACTCAATCCTGTGTTTATAAGAACTACAGAAAGGGTGGAGTAGACATAGATAGTACCTCGAATCATCTCTGGTACACCGTGGTCATAGCCCTCTGCTGCCTGAAGCTAAGCCTGCCTCTGCCTGCCAGCTCCCTGTGGTTGGGGTGGACCTCCTGGTGGTGGTGGTGGTAAAGCCTCAAAGCACCGCCCACCACCTGCTGCTCGGACAGCTCCTCTGCCTTGTCTGCCTACTCCCTACGGACTGCCACGGTCGACCCTCTACCTCTGTCTAGGTGTCCCCTCAACCATCTGATGCTCCTCTGCACAGCGAGTCGGGAAGTCATGAGCCATGTGGCCCTACCCGCCGCATGCGTAGCACTGTCTGCTCCTCGTAAGACTGAATCTGCGCCGTGTGCCCCGCACCTCTGAGCCAGTGTCCTAAGGTCGTCCGCCTGCTGGTCTGGTCTGCCTAGACCCCTGTGACGTCCGTTGACTACCAGCTGTAGATGACTCTGCTACATGCCGCCCTGCGGTAGGCCTCGCTGCTGGTGTAGGCTCAGCAAGAAAGCTCTCTATGAGAAGGGCTCGCTCCAGTACTCCTGACTGTGTCAGAATCCTGAGGGAGATCATCGATGCCCTGATCTCATGCCTCAGTCCCTGCTCGAAGGTCCGGGCCCGGAAGAATGGGTCCCATACCATGTCTGTAGAGTAGCACGAGAGATCAGTAAACCTCTCTGAGTACTGGGCTACCGTCATGCTGCCCTGCCGCAGCTGTAGTAGCTCCTGAATGCGCACCGCACGGAGGGTGGCTAGGACAAACTCTGAGCAGAAGAGGCTCTCAAAGTCCGTCTAAAGAAGAGATGCCTCGTCGTGCACCTGGAGCCTCAGGCTCCACTATGTGCCTGCTGCTGCGTGCATGAGACTCGCTGGGAGGATTACCATGAGGTCAGATGATGTTCCTACTAACATGAAAACTCATACAACAGCCTCCAGCCAATCCTCAGCTGCCTGAGGGTCTGTCTCCCCACGGAACCTGGGAGGTCTTTGATGCTGAAACTCGTGCAGTGCACTAAGGAAACGTGCACTCTCAGCAGCTGGGGCTGGTGCCATCGGTGGCTCGGCGGGTAGAGGTACCGCCGGTGCCTCCGCTATAAAAGGGCCCTGCACCGAGGCCTCGTCGCTCGGTGGGTTGTCGTCTCACACAAAGCTCAGAACCCTAGCTAGCTGCCATCGTGGGGCCATCCTGAAAAGAAACAGGTGTGCCATGGTCAAAACACTATACCTGGTGAGTTGACACAAAGTAATCACAAAGAAAACTTTTGAAACACACATGAAATCAGTGTTTTCGTGCACTGATTTAGGAATCAGAAGTCAGGGTCTTGGTGTACGGATACGTCGACCGCTGCACCAACACTAGACTCCCTGGACTGATAACCACACTCAATACCCTTAACACTATTGCTTCACATAGAAGAAAGATCTGAGTCCTCAATTCAGCAGTAGAATCGAACTCCTCTGATACCAATTTGTCATGACCCGTCCTCAGGGCCCGTGCCGTGACTACCCCAAACCCGCATTCCATAGGCCAAGGGCTGGTGACTAGCACCAAAGGGGTAAATCCCGATAAAAAGGGAAAGCATTGCCTTTATAAAGTAAACAAACACCACAGAGTAAGCAAGCTGAAGTAAACACTAAGTAAACTGGGTACAACTGTAAGTGATGGAAAGTAAATGAGTCAGAATACAAACCCAACTGAAAGTAAAGTACAACTGAAAAGAAAGTACAACAACAGAAAAGTAAAGAAGCAACGCCGAGCCGTCCACTAGAAATCCCACCTGAAGGGTGGGTACAGATAGCCTCCTCAGCTCCTCGGGTCCAGCCGTCTGCTCCGTGTATGTCCCATCCAGTGGTCCACCTCAAGGTACTGACTTGCTCCACAAGCCTCAACCACGATCAGCACTATCCATCGTCTGCATCCAACAGAACGTAGTGCGGGCATAGCCTGTAACACCCCAGGTAAATAAAGAATATGACATTTCATATTTATCCATATTTGTGAATAAAATATTTAAATGACTTTAAAGGGGATGCTATGCTCGATGGCGTACCCAACACGCAACAACGAGTTTCTTGGGAATCTTACGTTGCACTCTAATAATAAAATAATATTATTTTAAATGGTAGTTAACATGTAGCCGTTGTAATGGCGGGAATGGATATAAATAACTAAAATATGATTATATATGTTTTTAAATGTTTTTACATTTATACAATAAAAGATAAAGGCTTAAAATACGGAAAGAATTCAATTTTAGGCGTATATGCCCTAGTTTTCACTAAAGGTTCACTTATCACCTTTTGATGGAGAACCGTCATTAAATATAGTTTTTATCACTCTTATACATTCTTTTGGACCAAATAAAACTCTTATTAAGAATCGGGACATCAAATTTTACTTTCTGTAATTTTTTTGGTATTTTTCCGATAAAGTTCATTTTTTTAATGAATAGTGTAGAATGTTGTGTTTTAATTCAAAACCTCTTTTTAATCTAATTTATTTATATGATTAGATAATATTTTGAATTTGTTTTAAAGTGAAATTAGAAAATATTTTTACCATTAAATCCAATAGTGGTCATTGGAATTAATTTCACATTGAAATCAGACTTAAACTAGTGTCAATCTTTTGATACTTATTGTTTCATAAAAACACGCTATTTGCTCTGACAGCGGGAATTAATTATTAAATTAATTAATGTGACTTATATATTTTGAATTTGGTAAAATGGACTTCATTTTTGAATTCAGAATATCATATATAGCTTAGGGTGAATTTTTGGGATTTTTCTGAAAAACTTCAATTTTTGATGAATAGTGAAACCACTAAGTGGTACTTATAAAAACTGATTTTCTGTTTAAATGAAATTTTGCCATCATTGTGTTTTGATTTTAAAAAATCCTACATACATGGTTGTCATTAAGAAGTAAAATGTGGTTCAATGGGATAAAAATAATTTTTTGGTGAATAGTAACTTATTAAGTTCTTAATCGCGATTAGTGGTAATTAGGGTAGTTTAAGGTATAAATAATGCTTTAATAATATAAAGTGACCTAGACACATGTCCCAAACTTATTGGTCGTGTCATGGCCGACCAAGACAAGCCATGGGTCAACTTGGGGACCCCATGGAGACACTTTGGTTGGGAAATGACATAAATAACTTTTTATTTAATGTTAAAATTAAATTGACTCAAACATGAGTTGTTTTACTAAAACAAATTTTAAGTAGGGTTACACAGGTCCAATTTTTGATTATAAATAGTCATTGGAAAGATAAAAAGATTTCCTACATCATATTATTATTTTTTTATAATTTTTAGACATTAAATAAATTAAATTACTTATGACATAATAATGATGCAGTGATGACATCATTATTTGACGATTTAAATAAAATGGTAAGATAATGTAAAATCTATAAACTACACATGTCCAAAACCAATTGGATGAGTGTATTTTGAACCCTTATCACCTTATCCACGAATTATATCAATGTGGGACCTTTTAAAACCGAAACACATTTTCAAATAATGTAATATTTCTTTACTTTCCAAAAGTGCCCCTCCTCTCCTCTTATAAAAGGCCCCCACCTCTACCTCATTTCACACACTCTTTAAGCCTTTGGCTCGGCCAACCCCTGACCATTTACTCTCTCCACATCCCTCTACTCATCCTAGAGGATTACCATTGGGCAGAATCCTTTCATAGGATGCCTTTAGGCTCAAATCAAAAGGAGTTACACTTTTAAAGGTAATTCATTCTCTCATGTTCATTTGTTTTATCTTGCTTCTCCAACCCCCTAAACTCTTTTTATTTACTTCTATTGTAACAAAACCAGTATCTTCAATATACTAGGATGTTTTTATAAGATTTATTCGAGCTACACTCTCACACAACTACATCAAATGGTTAAAGAACATACGGTTTCCGTGGATGGCGAAATTCTGCCTCCCGAAACGATGATTGTTCAATACTCATTTAACAACTTCAAAGGTGGCCATTATGATGTCACTATTTTTATATATGATATATGATATGTTTATGTTTTACTTATGCTTCTGTATTTTTCATTTGTGTCTTACCTTTATGGCATCCATTATGGGTATACACGATATCTTCATTTTAGGAAGTGCGGACTACCGCCCCCTCAAAGTGATGTGATTCGTTAAGGCCATACGTGGGACGTATAAAGGATGGATTTAATGATATTGTATATGATATTATACTGTAATTATAATATACCTTTATATCATTATTATTCCATTCTATAAAATACGAAATATAAATGAAAGCAGCGTTCATGCGTACGTAAGGCTTACCGTCTCCATGAACGGTGCATTTCATTTCTTACCTCCAAATGATTATGTAATATTATAAATACATGTATATGCTGGATATATATGATATATATGATATCCAAATCAGGAATGTCATTCTGGATATAAAGAACCTCTGACCACATGAACAACATGTAATTGTAAGAAGTCCACTTTCAACTTAAGAACCAAATATCGACAAAACAAACATGATTAACTTAAATAATTAAATAATGTTTATAACATGGTAATAAGTGATATAAAAGGAATAATGAACTTGAAAAAGGTTCTTAAGGAAGTATAAATTAACTCAAGTTTATTATTCAGGAGATTAAAGAACGATCGAGTCAAGTCGGACCCGAGGTAAGGGATCTTACTCCTCTCTTTCCTTTTAAGTACACTCTTTTATGTCATTCCTTTTAAAGCTCATCTTTCTTATTATTGGGATGATCTATTATATTAAACTTACTGTAATTTTTATTTTCATGCGATGAGAGACCCTATTCTCTCTCATCAATCCATTTTGGAAGTTTTGAGTGGCGCCGTTAGGCTGCCGAACTTTCGTAAGAGATCTAACCTCTCTCTTTCTTTTTAAGTACTCTCCTTTATGTCACTTCTTTTAAGCTCCTATTTGTAATGTTGGGGGATGTTCTTTTATATTACCCTTGCTGTACATTATATTGTAATGTGATGAGATACCCTATTTGATCTCATCAATCCATATTCGGAAGTTTTATGTGGCGTCGTTAGGCTGCCGAGTTTTCGTAAGGGATTTTTCATCTCACTTTTATTCCCGTGAGATTTATGCTACATTTGCCACAAATTCCATTGAGTGGTGTATGTACTGCACATTATTCTACTCTTTGTGTAATATACTTTCGTTTATGAGTATTTACATCAATGACCTATTGTCTTTCTTTCATGGGGTGTATGTTTTGAAAGATACCCAAGTCGGTAAGGGAACCTTTCACCCTCCTTTTTTTTAAAAGACTTATTTTATTGGGTCTTTTAATTTACATATTTTTATGTTGGGATATGTTCTCATACATCCTTATTGATGTAAATTTTATGTTCAAGTGATGAGATACACTTTTTATCTCTCATCAACTCATTTTGATGTGATGCCGTTAGGCTGTCAAGGGAACTTTTTAACCCAATTTCGATTTCTTTGGGTTCAACTTGTAGTCATTGAATATGTCATCCATTGAATATGTGTGAATGACATTTTATTGTTTTACACTTAATATCCAATTATATTGGGTGTATTTATATTTGTCACACATATTTTTGAGATTGATTTGTCCTTAATTTAAGGATGCCTTCTTTATAAGGGATTTCATCACATTTGACATTTCTATTGAGAGTTCATTGTTGTTATGCACCAATTCACTCTTATATGGTGTATATACTATCCTTTGGAGTATTATATCATGAATCCATTTATTCTCATGATATTATAAAGTTCTGACTAAATGTTATTCCTCAATTATTGTATTCAAGTGTCTCTAATTTTCGTAAAACCCCTTTAACCAAAATATCTCTTTAAATGTTTTAATTATTTATTCTTATTAATATCCATGTTTTCAAAATGGTTTTAAGGATTTATTTATATGGATATTAATGGTTTAAAATTTTAAAAGCTTCAAGGTGGTATGGGACACTTTGATTCAAAAATCTCTTTATTAAATGTTTTAAATGGTTTTGGAAATGGTTTCTTTTTGAATGGATTCATTATTTCAATATCCTAAAATGTTATATTGTGATTGAAATGTGGAAATGTTATGTTTCCTTTATTCATGTTTATGTGATATGATTATGTTATGGTTCTTGGGCATTGTTATGAAGAACGGGTGGTTCCGTGATAAACTAAGGGCGGGTGAGCCCGATATAGCTCTCCAATGCATTGGGTAACGCGAAGGAGTGAAACATTGAGGTTTCTCCGAAGAGATTTAGGGAATATACTGTGATGGGTATTCCAAAACGTAACCAAGAGGGTTACTCCCTACGTAAGAATGTTATGAATGCCTCAAGTTACCTTTTATGTCTTATGATTTCTATGATTTATTCATGATTTGATATGCCTATGTTTTATGGGTAATGTATGGTTTCATTCTTATGTATACATGTACTCATGTTTCCTTTCCATATTTTTATATCCCTTACTGAGCTTTTTATGCTTATCCCAAGTTTTTGAAATGTTTTTCACAGGTCAAGGGAAGGGTACATGATGTGATGATAGTGTCAAGGATGTGTTAAGAAAGAATCCATGTTTTATTTTAAATATGTTTCTGTTGATGGGAAGAATGAATACAGTCTTTTATGTAACCACTGTGTTTAAATGTGGAATGTAATGCAAGTTTCATGATCTAATTCTCTAAAACTCTAAACCTGAAAAGATCCTCAATGTGTAATCTTGTAATAACTCAAGATTAAGTAAGCTTTAAGGCTGGGACCTTATAGTTGGTATCAAAGGTCGGTTTAGATAACTTTAGAGGTTAGGGTATTTTTTAAGCATAAGTGACATTACCATAATGGTTAGGATTTCAGAAAGAGTCCTAGTTTTAGATAAAGTGAATGAGTAAGTGTATCTTAGTGTTTACCTTCCTCATTAGTACATGATGGTTTTGTTGATATACTCACACTGACATTTCTGTTTTTAGTGAATGGATGGATCTAGCAGGCACCAAAGAGACAACAGGTTTGAAGGAAACTGTGGTGGTTCTCTGATTAAGATACTAGATAAAATGGAGGATTCAATGAGGAAACTCGTGGTTGTTCTAAACCAAATATCAAGGAGTCATGATCAACCACTACAACCATGGTGAGTTATCTAATGCATCATGTACGAGATGGCCAACTCGATGTGGAAATTCAGGTAATAATTATTAAGGTAACCATTAGGGTTTATATGATACTTAATTTTTAGGTAATTATGGGTTACTCTATGATATGATGGAAAATGAAAGGAATGAGATGAAATTGAGGTTAAATTATGTTATGGTTATTTTTGATGATTTTATCCCTTTTTGGGGAATGATTTAAGAATTATATAGTTTTGGAAAAAGGACAACACGCAGACCGTGTGACAACCCGTCGCGTCGGACAAAGCTGCGGGAATCGAACCCACAACCAAAGTGCGACTGGTATTTATCTCCTACCACTGGACTACGTGAAGTCCCTGGTTAGTTTGACTGATTCTTTTTAGTTATATGATTTTATGAATTAAGAGTAAGTTTATTTTGGGTTATTTATGAAAATGATTAACCTATCATGGAGGATATGTGATTAGGTTAATTACTTTTCAGTACGGGACATTAGGAGCAACTGATGTTGTTTGGAGATAAATGTTACGATTTAACTTGGAAGACTATGTTACTAAATCATTAAAATGTTTGGGTTTCAATCTTATATTGGTTTACTTTGAAGAATTTTATGGACAAATTGATTATAGAATGGTCCTTGTTGAACTTTGGGTTTTGTTGGACAAATTTTGGAGATTAAGAATAGATTTTCTTTTTATAAAGGGTTATCCTTTTCTGGATTATCTGATCTTGTACTAGCCTTTTTGGTTTTGGTTTTGCTTAAAGTCTAAAGACATGGGAAGTATATAGTTCTATTTTGTGGATTAGGTGATTCTCTAGAAGTTGATTATAGTACTCTTAATGTGAACAAGTCTTCCTAAATACTCGTCTTTTGGAGAAAATATGAGTTTGTGTAAGGAATCTAATAAAAGTTGAAAGTCAATATGATAAGTGATTATGTTTCCTTATGAATAAATTCCTCAATAAAAAGTAACTTAAAACAAAAATGTTGTCTATTAACGTTTCCTACTGGGGAATCAAATACCGTTTAACCCATCACAAGTTTGTGATTTTCTCATGGTTAACTTTCTCCTAAACATGTTTTCTATCACTCTCCATCAGAACATGACCCTTTGTTTTTTCCTCCATGTCCATATTTTCATACTTGGAATCCTAGTATGGGTTAACTCGGGTGAACTTTGTACTTATCTTTCTTTATTTTAAAGTGTTTGTTTTACCGACTTTTGTTCCGATGTGGAACTTTCAAGGATGTTTCCAAGCGCAATTTTAAAATTACGAGGACGCAATTCCCAAAAGGGGGGAAAGATGTAACACCCCAGGTAAATAAAGAATATGACATTTCATATTTATCCATATTTTTGAATAAAATATTTAAATGACTTTAAATGGGATTCTATGCTCGATGGCGTACCCAACACGCAACAACGAGTTTCTTGGGAATCTTATGTTGCACTCTAATAATAAAATAATATTATTTTAAATGGTAGTTAACATGTAGCCGTTGTAATGGCGGGAATGGATATAAATAACTAAAATATGATTATATATGTTTTTAAATGTTTTTACATTTATACAATAAAAGATAAAGGCTTAAAATACAGAAAGAATTCAATTTTAGGCGTATATGCCCTAGTTTTCACTAAAGGTTCACTTATCACCTTTTGATGGAGAACCGTCATTAAATATAGTTTTGATCACTCTTATACATTCTTTTGGACCAAATAAAACTCTTATTAAGAATCGGGACATCAAATTTTACTTTGTGTAATTTTTTTGGTATTTTTCCGATAAAGTTCATTTTTTTAATGAATAGTGTAGAATGTTGTGTTTTAATTCAAAACCTCTTTTTAATCTAATTTATTTATATGATTAGATAATATTTTGAATTTGTTTTAAAGTGAAATTAGAAAATATTTTTACCATTAAATCCAATAGTGGTCGTTGGAATTAATTTCACATTGAAATCAGACTTAAACTAGTGTCAATTTTTTGATACTTATTGTTTCATAAAAACACGCTATTTGCTCTGACAGCGGGAATTAATTATTAAATTAATTAATGTGACTTATATGTTTTGAATTTGGTAAAACGGACTTCATTTTTGAATTCAGAATATCATATATAGCTTAGGGTGAATTTTTGGGATTTTTCTGAAAAACTTCAATTTTTGATGAATAGTGAAACCACTAAGTGGTACTTATAAAAACTGATTTTCTGTTTAAATGAAATTTTGCCATAATTGTGTTTTGATTTTAAAAAATCCGACATACATGGTTGTCATTAAGAAGTAAAATGTGGTTCAATGGGATAAAAATAATTTTTTGGTGAATAGTAACTTATTAAGTTCTTAATCGCGATTAGTGGTAATTAGGGTAGTTTAAGGTATAAATAATGCTTTAATAATATAAAGTGACCTAGACACATGTCCCAACCTTATTGGTTGTGTCATGGCCAACCAAGAAAATCCATGGGTCAACTTGGGGACCCCATGGAGACACTTTGGTTGGGAAATGACATAAATAACTTTTTATTTAATGTTAAAATTAAATTGACACAAACATGAGTTGTTTTACTAAAACAATTTTTAAGTAGGGTTACACAGGTCCAAATTTTGATTATAAATAGTCATTGGAAAGATAACAAGATTTCCTACATCATAGTATTTTTTTTATAATTTTTAGACATTAAATAAATTAAATTACTTATGACATAATAATGATGCAGTGATGACATCATTATTTGACGATTTAAATAAAATGGAAAGATAATGTAAAATCTATGAACTAAACATGTCCAAAACCAATTGTATGAGTGGATTTCAAACCCTTATCACCTTATCCACGAATTCTATCAATGTGGGACCTTTTAAAACCGAAACACATTTTCAAAGAATGTAATATTTCTTTACTTTCCAAAAGTGACCCTCCTCTCCTCTTATAAAAGGCCCCCACCTCTACCTCATTTCACACACTCTTTAAGCCTTTTGCTCGGCCAAACCCTAACCATTTACTCTCTCCACATCCCTCTACTCATCCTAGAGGATTCCCATTGGGCAGAATCCTTTCAGAGGACACCTTTAGGCTCAAATCAAAAGGAGTTACACTTTTAAAGGTAATTCATTCTCTCATGTTCATTTGTTTTATCTTGCTTATCCAACCCCCTAAACTCTTTTTATTTACTTCTTTTGTAACAACACCAGTATCTTCAATATACTAGGATGTTGTTATAAGATTTATTCGAGCTACACTCTCACACAACTACATCAAATGGTTAAAGAACATACGGTTTCCGTGGATGGCGAAATTCTGCCTCCCGAAACGATGATTGTTCAATACTCATTTAACACCTTCAATGGTGGCCATTATGATGTCACTATTTTTATATATGATATATAATATGTTTATGTTTTACTTATGCTTCTGTATTTTTCATTTGTGTCTTACCTTTATAGCATCCATTATGGGTATACGCGATATCTTCATTTTAGGAAGTGCGGACTACCGCCCCCTCAAAGTGATGTGATTCGTTAATGCCATACGTGGGACGTATAAAGGATGGATTTAATGATATTGTATATGATATTATACTGTAATTATAATATACCTTTATATCATTATTATTCCATTCTATAAAATACGAAATAGAAATGAAAGCAGCGTTCATGCGTACGTACGGCTTACCGTCTCCATGAACGGTGCATTTCATTTCTTACCTCCAAATGATTATGTAATATTATAAATACATGTATATGCTGGATATATATGATATATATGATATCCAAATCAGTAATGTCATTCTGGATATAAAGAACCTCTGACCACATGAACAACATGTAATTGTAAGAAGTCCACTTTCAACTTAAGAACCAAATATCGACAAAACAAACATGATTAACTTAAATAATTAAATAATGTTTATAACATGGTAATAAGTGATATAAAAGGAATAATGAACTTGAAAAAGGTTCTTAAGGAAGTAGAAATTAACTCAAGTTTATTATTCAGGAGATTAAAGAACGATCGAGTCAAGTCGGACCCGAGGTAAGGGATCTTACTCCTCTCTTTCTTTTTAAGTACACTCTTTTATGTCATTCCTTTTAAAGCTCATCTTTCTTGTTATTGGGATGATATTTTATATTAAACTTACTGTAATTTTTATGTTCATGCGATGAGAGACCCTATTCTCTCTCATCAATCCATTTTGGAAGTTTTGAGTGGCGCCGTTAGGCTGTCGAACTTTCGTAAGAGATCTAACCTCTCTCTTTCTTTTTAAGTACTCTCCTTTATGTCACTTCTTTTAAGCTCCTATTTGTAATGTTGGGGGATGTTCTTTTATATTACCCTTGCTTTACATTATATTTTAATGTGATGAGATACCCTATTTGATCTCATCAATCCATATTTGGAAGTTTTATGTGGCGTCGTTAGGCTGCCGAGTTTTCGTAAGGGATTTTTTATCTCACTTTTATTCCCGTGAGATTTATGCTACATTTGCCACAAATTCCATTGAGTGGTGTATGTACTGCCCATTATTCTACTCTTTGTGTAATATACTTTCGTTTATGAGTATTTACATCAATGACCTATTGTCTTTCTTTCATGGGGTGTATGTTTTGAAAGATACCCAAGTCGGTAAGGGAACCATTCACCCTCCTTTTTTTTAAAAGACTTCTTTTATTGGGTCTTTTAATTTACATATTTTTATGTTGGGATATGTTCTCATACATCCTTATTGATGTAAATTTTATGTCCAAGTGATGAGATACACTTTTTATCTCTCATCAACTCATTTTGATGTGATGCCGTTAGGCTGTCAAGGGAACTTTTTAACCCAATTTCGATTTCTTTGGGTTCAACTTGTAGTCATTGAATATGTCATCCATTGAATATGTGTGAATGACCTTTTATTGTTTTACACTTAATATCCAATTATATTGGGTGTATTTATATTTGTCACACATATTTTTGAGATTGATTTGTCCTTAATTTAAGGATGCCTTCTTTATAAGGGATTTCATCACATTTGACATTTCTATTGAGAGTTCATTGTTGTTATGCACCAATTCACTCTTATATGGTGTATATACTATCCTTTGGAGTATTATATCATGAATCCATTTATTCTCATGATATTATAAAGTTCTTACTAAATGTTATTCCTCAATTATTGTATTCAAGTGTCTCTAATTTTGGTAAAACCCCTTTAACCAAAATATCTCTTTAAATGTTTTAATTATTTATTCTTATTAATATCCATGTTTTCAAAATGGTTTTAAGGATTTATTTATATGGATATTAATGGTTTAAAATTTTAAAAGCTTCAAGGTGGTATGGGACACTTTGATTCAAAAATCTCTTTATTAAATGTTTTAAATGGTTTTGGAAATGGTTTCTTTTTGAATGGATTCATTATTTCAATATCCTAAAATGTTATATTGTGATTGAAATGTGGAAATGTTATGTTTCCTTTATTCATGTTTATGTGATATGATTATGTTATGGTTCTTGGGCATTGTTATGAAGAACGGGTGGTTCCGTGATAAACTAAGGGCGGGTGAGCCCGATATAGCTCTCCAATGCATTGGGTAACGCGAAGGAGTGAAACATTGAGGTTTCTCCGAAGAGATTTAGGGAATATACTGTGATGGGTATTCCAATACGTAACCAAGAGGGTTACTCCCTACGTAAGAATGTTATGAATGCCTCAAGTTACCTTTTATGTCTTATGATTTCTATGATTTATTCATGATTTGATATGCCTATGTTTTATGGGTAATGTATGCTTTCATTCTTATGTATACATGTACTCATGTTTCCTTTCCATATTTTTATATCCCTTACTGAGCTTTTTATGCTTATCCCAAGTTTTTGAAATGTTTTTCACAGGTCAAGGGAAGGGTACATGATGTGATGATAGTGTCAAGGATGTGTTAAGAAAGAATCCATGTTTTATTTTAAATATGTTTCTGTTGATGGGAAGAATGAATACAGTCTTTTATGTAACCACTGTGTTTAAATGTGGAATGTAATGCAAGTTTCATGATCTAATTCTCTAAAACTCTAAACCTGAAAAGATCCTCAATGTGTAATCTTGTAATAACTCAAGATTAAGTAAGCTTTAAGGCTGGGGCCTTATATAGCCCGTGCAGGGGAGAGTATACGCTACTCAGTAGGGACCCCGAGACCCCCGAAGGTCTCCCATAATCCACAAAGGATAATCCACAAAGGAAAGATACAATCACGAAGTAACAACCAACTCTACTTAGGTATATGCCCATACATATACCTAAGTCACCAATTCCAGTTCGACTTCAACATCCGAGCCCAAGTTTGATCTAGTCCACACAGGATAGAACAATCCAATCCACATAGGATAACACAACCAAATCCACACAGGATAGCAAAACAATCATATCAAAAATATTGATTGAAAGTCAAGACTCAGCTCACATAGGTATACTTCTTCGTAAGACGATAGAGATGATCAGATGTAGCCATAGATTCATCTAACCTGTCAGACCCACGTGGGATACAAGACCAGCTAAGCTGTCGGACCCACAAAGGATACAAGACTAGCCACTCTGCCGGACCCACGTAGGATACAAGTAGAGAGTCAAATACTGTCGGACCCATGTAGGATATAAGAACAGTATTCACGTACTGCCATACCCACATAGTATACAAGAACAGTATTCATCGCCGTCGAACCCACGGAGGATTCCAGTACGGTCTTCGTCGCTACCGAACCCACGAAGGATCCCGGTATAGTCGTCATCGTCGTCGCAGCCGCAGCCAGCTCTAGGGTTCCCGCACACAGCATGCTCGATTCTGGGAGGGTCTTCTCCACGAGCCAAGGGGGGTAGATACATCAACTGACACATAGTCTGGAGTTGATGTAACCCAAAGTTCCGTATTGACAAAAGGAACTCAATGTGACAGACGGCGCGTCAATCGGACGCCCGATCTGAGAGTTATTGGCGTTTTCGTTCTAGGGGCCCGGTTGGTTTTTAAGTCAAAACCAACCCGACTGTACTCTAGCTGCATCCAAACCTTGATCGGACTATTCCAAAAGGTCTTTCTCACTAAGAGGAAACCAACAAAGTCAACAACACGTTAATCGAATGTCTGGAGCTCAAGTTATAAGCGTTTCCGCTCCGAAGGCCCGGTTGGTTTCGTGTCCGAACCAACCCGACCGTACCCAAAGTTCTCCGAAACCTTGAGTTTAATATACCGAAACGACCGTCTTGATCCAAGTATCTCATTACAATTAACGGTGCATCGATCGGATGTCTGTATCCCATGTTACGGGCATTTTAACGAATCTGACCGATTTTAGGGGGTTTGGGCCCAGACCGACCTGGCCCAGAACCCCCTGGGTCGACCCGACCTAGGTCCGGGTCCAGCCCATTAGGGCATGGGCGGCCTGGCCTGATGCGGGTGGCCCGGCCTGGGTGGCTCGGCGCTGGCCGAGCGGACGCGGAAACGGGGGGGGGGGGGGGGGCGATGCCCCCCCTCGTTTTGTAATGGAGGCCCCCACGTGGGGGCCCGCCCCTTTGCCAGCCACCAGGGGTTTCAAACCCCCGGACCTTCCCAACTCCGGCCGGCTATCATGGCCAACCGGTGAGTCATCGTGGGACCCCCCGCGGGTCCCGCCTTCCCTTGCGCTGGCGGCCAGATTTCTGGCCGCCCTTCCCTGCACCGTCGTGGCCTTAGGCCATGCTCTTTGTCCGACCGGTGTGACGCGACGACGCTATAACACCCCGAGCTTCCATGATATGCTTCTCATTCAATAATGCAATAGCTTGTATTGTACGCAACTTCGAGTTCTAAAACACCGCGACTAATCAAAATAGCTGTTATGAATAGTAATAACCACTTTTTAAAATAGAAGAAATTTTATATTTCAAAATGGACTTCATTTTTGGATTCGGAATATCAAAATTAGCCTAGGTTGAATTTTTGGTATTTTTCTGAGAACTTCTAATTTTTTATGAATAGTGAAAAATACTTAAAAACAACTTTTTTAATAAAAATAATTTATAGTGATAAATTATAATATTTAGTGGTTTTAAAGTATAATTATAATATATTTTTACCATTTTATCCAATGGTGGTCATTATAATTAATTTAACATTGAAATTGGACATAAACAATTGCCAATCTTTTGATATAAATTGTTTCTTAAAACACGCTATTTGTTGTGACAGCGGGAATTAATTATAAAATTAATTAATGCAACTTATATGTTTGGAATTTTGTAAAATAGACATCATTTTTGAATTCGGAATATCAATTATATCTTAGGGTGAAATTTTGGCATTGTTCTGAAAAACTTTAATTTTTGATGAATAGTGAAACCACTAAGTGGTAGTTAAATAACTGATTTTTCGTTTAAATGAAATATTACCACTTCTGTGATTTGATTTTCAAAAATCCGACATACATGGTTGTCATTAAGAAGTAAAATGTGGTTCAATGAGATCAAAATAATTTTTTGGTGAATAGTAACTTTTAAGTTCTTAATCGCGATTAGAGGTAATTAGTGTAGTTTAAGGTACAAATAATGTTTTAATAATATGAGATGAGCATGACACTTGTCCTACTCCTATTGGATGAGTCATGGCCGACCAAGACAACCCATGGGTCAACTTGGGGACCCCATGGAGCCACTTTGGTTGGAAAATGACATTAATATATATATATTTAATGTTAAAATTAAATTGACACAAACATGAGTTGTTTTACTAAAACAGTTTTTAAGTGGGGTTACACAAGTCCAAATTTTGATTATAAATATTCATTAGAAATATAAAAAGATTTCCTACATTATAGTATTTTTTTTATAATTTTTAGACATTAAATAAATTAAATTAATTATGACATCATGATGATGCAGCGATGACCTCAATATTTAACGATTTAAATAAAATGGAAAGATAATGTAAAATCCAAAGCGTACACTTGTCAAAAACCTATTGGATGAGTAGATTTCGAACCCTTATCATCTTATCCTTGAATTATATAAGTGTGGGACCTCTAAAATCCGAAACTCATTTTATAATAAAGTGACTTTTCTTTACTTTCCAAGAGTGCCCCTCCTCTCCACTTATAAAAGGCCCCCACCTCTCCCACCTCATTTACACTTTCAAGCCATTTGGCTCGGCCAACCTCTGCCCAAATACTCTCCCAACTTCCCCCTCTTACTCCTAGAAGCCTCACTTTGGGCAGAACTCTTCCCAAGGAAGCCTTTGGCTCAAATCAAAAAGAGTTACCCGATTTTGAGGTAATGTCTTCTCTAATATTGTTTTGTTTTATTTTTCTTCTCCAACCCCCTAAACTCTTTTTATTCATTTCTTTTGTAACAACACTAGTATCCTCAATATACTAGGATGTTTTTATAAGAAGGATTCGAGCTACACTTACACACACCTACATCTAATGGTTAAAGAACATACGGTTTCTGTGGATGGCGAATTTATGCCTCACGAAACGATGATTGTTCAACACTCATATAACACCTTCAAAGGTGGACATTAAGATGTCACTCTATTTATATATGATATATAATGTGTTTAAGTTTTACTTATGCTTCTGTATTTCTCATTTATGGCATACTTTATGATTTCCATTATGGGTAAAACGCGATAATTTCATTTTAGGAAGTGCGGACTACCGCCCCCTCAAAGTGATTTGAATCGTTAATGCCATATGTGTGATGTATAAAGGATGGATTAAATGGTATTATACACTATATTATACTGTAATTATATTATAAATTTATATCATTATGATTCCATTCCATTAAATACGAAATAGAAATGAAAGTAGCGTTCATGCGTACGTACGGCTTACCGTCTCCATGAACGGTGCATTTCATTTCTTACCTCTAAATGTTACGTGACATTATGAATGAATGTATATACTGTATATATATGATATATATGATATCTACATCATGAATATAATTCTGGATATAATGGATATTTCACCACATGAACAACTTGTAATTATAAGAAGTTTATTTTTGACTCAAGTACCAAAGATCGACAAAACGACCGTTATTAACTTAAATAATTACATAATGTTCATAACATGGTAATAAGTGATATAAAAGGAATAATGAACATGAAAAAGGTTCTTAAGTAAATAGAAATTAACTCTAGTTTATTATTCAGGAGGTTAAAGAACAGTCGAGTCAGGACAAGACACGAGGTAAGGGAATTTCTTAACCCAACTTCCATTCTTTGGGTTAATCTCCTACTTTCAAATTATGTCATGATATTATTATGTCCTATTTTGTATATTTACTTTCTATATGTGTACCTATAGTGAATACACATAATAGATCTCTTTTATTTTAAAAATGATCTTTTTAAGGACGTCGTCTCAATCTCCTTTTATTGAGGCATATTTGGTTTTATACACAACTTTCTTTTATACGGTGTATAAACCCCTTTGACTTTTACGTTTATTCAAAAGGAATCTTTTTTTATACGAAGCATTTTACTAAATGACAAAAAGGGAATGTTTTCTTTCCGTACATATGTGGTGACAACGGCTTCTCCGCTGTCGTGACCATTATTCGAGTTTCGGCTTCCTCTACAAGCCATACTTTTTTTTAAAATAAAAATAAATACCATGTTTTACTTTTCTTTTATTTTGGTATTGAAAATGGTTTTGAAAGCGTTTTTATTATATCAATGTGTTGTATTGATATCTTGTGATTGAAATGTGGAAATGTTATGTTTCCTTTATGCATGTTTTATGTGATACGATTATGTTATGTTTTATGATATGTTTAAACCTATTCATATGAGGAATGTATTGGACTTAATAAGTGATGGGTGGAGCCCGCTATAGCTCCTCGATGCATCGGTAGGTATCATGAGACAACTAGACATAGAATTGGCCGAGGCCCTTTCCCAATTTGATTTATGGTTTTGGCCGAGGCCTTAATCATTTTAGACGTCTTGGCCGAGGCCTTGACAAAATGTTTCAGAATGTCTGGCATTATACATTCCCTCATTATGAAAGTGGTTATTGATATTTCATGTGATTATTCGTCTAGTAGAATATCCATGTGAGTAAGTAAGTGGCATTATTTGATTTTACTTATTCCATATTATGCTGAAGTTCAAGTTTAATAAGGCTTTTGTTTAGTTATACATTGCCTTAAATGTTTATGTTTATTTATGAAAGCTTCCGCAATATTGTTATCCTTACTGAGCATCTGTGCTCACCCCTTTCAATGTTTTAATATTTTTACAGGATGTGAAGAAGTATTTTATGAATGACCTGCAGGGATTGTCAGAAGAGGATATGAGTGTGGTCTATGGAGACTTTGTTATTGTAGTTTTTCACTTTATGATGGAATTTAACGTTTACGAATGTATCTAGTGTTTACAAGGCTACTAAAATAATCGGTCTTTCGAGACTTGATCTTTTGTGATCATGCCAATGTTACGAAGTAATGCACCGACTCTGGGTAGCTGGGCTCGGGGCGCAACAGTTGGTATCAGAGGCAGTTTAGTACAAACCTTGGAAGCTATATTTAGACAAACTCTGATTAGAGCACGTATACCTAAGATGAACTTTGAGGATTAGTATAGAAGAACCTCCTAAAATTTTGGTATTGTAGAGATTTTGTGAGTTTTCCGAGCAATACATCTCTGTCTGGATACGAGCAGGTAGAGGCGGCTCTGGAACAGATGTACCTAGGGGTAAAACCCGAAAACACCGCTTTGAGCTAGACTCGAACAGGAACTGGTGCACGACAACGGGCCTTGCTGCACTCTTGGTTACGACACTCCCGGGGGATATGCTTAGGATAATTCTCATTTTATTTACAAACCACTATGAAGGGTTATGAGTATATACTTCCTCAAAGAAAACATTTCTTTTTATGATTATGGATTATATCCATAAATAATTCAATTTATGTAAAGTGTTTTACAAGTATGGAATTATGTATTTTGATTCATAAACTAATCTAGTTTATGCCATTGTTTAGAAATGGCGCCTAGTGGAAGGAATGGAAACCGTATCAATGCACGAACTCCGTGTAGGGATTGACCTCCTGCTCAAGATAATTATTGTGGATCTGGAGATACAACTGGTGCTGATCAACTTATTACCATACTGGGACAACTCACTCAGGTTATGAATAATAACCTTACTCGTATGGAGCACCCTGATCCGCAACGTGGAGGATAAATGCTAGACCGTTTCATGAGGCAACAACCACCAACCTTCAATGGGAGTACAAATCCTATAGTAGCTGAGCAATGGATAAATTCCTTAGAGAAAATATTTCATGCCTTGGGGAGTAGCGAAAGGGAGAAGGTTGTCATGGCAGTTTACCGCCTCACTGGAGATGTCGATCAGTGGTGGTCGCTGATTCAAAACACAAAGGAAGATGATGACATATTGAATATGTAATGGAGGGAGTTCAAAGAGCTTTTCTTAGAAAAATACTTTCCTCGTGACCATCGAGCAGATATGGAAAGGCAATTTTTGAGTCTGAGGCAGAAGGAGGATGAGAATGTCGCAAAGTATGAGGCTAACTTTACAAGGTTAGCGAGGCATGCTGCCGATTATATACGTAACCCAAGGAGTAAGATTGATCATTTCTTTGATGGGTTAAAACCATTTCTCCGTCGAGCTTTAGTATCACAATCCTTCTCATCATACGAAGATATTGTCTCATGTGCTATCAAGACAGAAAAGGAATTCTCTAAGTCTTATGACAACAAAGTAAAGCAAGAGAAGAAGAGAACGGTGGAACAAGAGACAAATAAAGGGAAAAAGGGAAATAAGGATTTTCCATTATGTGATAATTGTGGGAAGAATCACCCTGGTAGTTGCCTAAAAGGAATGGGAGTTTGTTATAAATGTGGAGAAAAAGGTCACCAGGCGCGTGATTGCAAGGGAAAGAAAGAGGCTATCAATGTTTAATGCTACAATTGTAGGGAAATGGGGCATTATGCAAATGAATGTCCTAAGCGTCAGGGAAACTTACCTCAGAAAAGGCCAAGGGATCAAGGAAAATCTTATGTTGTTACTACAGTTGAAGCAGATTAATTAATGTATTGGTTCTTTTGGACACATGGATTATATTCTGGTTATTAGAATAATGTGATATATATATAAGGATTGTACTGCAGTACTTGTTGTTTCAGTAAGGTTTTAATATGATTAAGGTAATCATATTTTTAGTATGTGACAATAAGAGAAACTTTTCATTGTTTGGGGAATCTGATGTTACAATTGATTTTGGAATTTAGAGACCTTTTAGAGAAAGTCTGGACGGAGGTATTTTGGATAACTATAAAGGTTGGAGTGGATTAAGTTGATCTTTGGATAGTATGGTTTAAGGTTAAAAAATTTATGAAGATTATTTTTGAAATATTATGATACTATAGTTTTAGGAAAAGGACAACCTGCAGGGTGGGGCATAACCCGTCGCGTCAGACAAAGCTGCAGGAATCGAACCCACAATCAAAGTGCGACAGGCCTTTACTTCCTACCACTAGCCTACAGGAAGTCCTTGGTTATTACAAAATAATTTTACTAATCTAAATGGTATGTGTTAACATTTGGAACCTTATACAATTAGGATAAATAGAATATTTTTGAGTTTTGTTACCATTTGGAGTAAAAGTTGGGTTTGTGGTAAAAATTTATTAACGAATGAAAGTATACATAACAAGTATGTATATTCCCTTACGTTCTTAGTAAATCTCGTAAATAAATTCCTCAACATTATAAAAGGTAACTTAAAACAAAAATGTTGTCGGTTAACTTTTCCAACTGGGGATTCAATGACCGTTTAACCAATCACAAGTTTGTGATTTTCTTGTAGTTAAACTTTCTCCTAATCCTGTTTTCTATAACTCTCCATCAGACCTTGATGGTTTGTTTCTCCTCCATATCCATATTTTCATAGAATCCTAGGATGGGCTATATCGGGTGACCTTTGTACTTATCTTGCTTTCTTTTAATCTTATATATTTATTAACCTTATTTCCGATGTGGGTTTTCCACAAAGGTATTTTCTATTTTCAACCTTTTATTTTCAAAGAAAATTTTCAAATTGCGAGGACGCAATTTATTGAAGGAGGGGAGAATGTAACACCCCGAGCTTCCATGATATGCTTCTCATTCAATAATGCAATAGCTTGTATTGTACGCAACTTCGAGTTCTAAAACACCGCGACTAATCAAAGTAGCCGTTATGAAAAGTAATAACCACTTTTTAAAATTATAGAAATTTTATATTTCAAAATGGACTTCATTTTTGGATTCGGAATATCAAAATTAGCCTAGGTTGAATTTTTGGTATTTTTCTGAGAACTTCTAATTTTTTATGAATAGTGAAAAATACTTAAAAACAACTTTTTTAATCAAAATAATTTATAGTGATAAATTATACTATTTAGAGGTTTTAAAGTATAATTAGAATATATTTTTACCATTTTATCCAATGGTGGTCATTATAATTAATTTAACATTGAAATTGGACATAAACAATTGCCAATCTTTTGATATAAATTGTTTCTTAAAACACGCAATTTGTTGTGACAGCGGGAATTAATTATAAAATTAATTAATGAAACTTATATGTTTGGAATTTTGTAAAATAGACATCATTTTTGAATTCGTAATATCAACTATAGCTTAGGGTGAAATTTTGGCATTGTTCTGAAAAACATCAATTTTTGATGAATAGTGAAACCACTAAGTGGTAGTTAAATAACTGATTTTTCGTTTAAATGAAATATTACCACTTCTGTAATTTGATTTTCAAAAATCCGACATACATGGTTGTCATTAAGAAGTAAAATGTGGTTCAATGAGATCAAAATAATTTTTTGGTGAATAGTAACTTTTAAGTTCTTAATCGCGATTAGAGGTAATTAGTGTAGTTTAAGGTACAAATAATGTTTTAATAATATGAGATGAGCATGACACTTGTCCTACTCCTATTGGATGAGTCATGGCCGACCAAGACAACCCATGGGTCAACTTGGGGACCCCATGGAGCCACTTTGGTTGGAAAATGACATTAATATATATATATTTAATGTTAAAATTAAATTGACACAAACATGAGTTGTTTTACTAAAACAGTTTTTAAGTGGGGTTACACAAGTCCAAATTTTGATTATAAATATTCATTAGAAAGATAAACAGATTTACTACATCATATTATTTTTTTTATAATTTTTATACATTAAATAAATTAAATTAATTATGACATCATGATGATGAAGCGATGACCTCATTATTTAACGATTTAAATAAAATGGAAAGATAATGTAAAATCCAAAGCGTACACTTGTCAAAAACCTATTGGATGAGTATATTTCGAACCCTTATCATCTTATCCTAGAATTATATAAGTGTGGGACCTCTAAAATCCGAAACTCATTTTATAATAAAGTGACTTTTCTTTACTTTCCAAGAGTGCCCCTCCTCTCCACTTATAAAAGGCCCCCACCTCTCCCACCTCATTTACACTTTCAAGCCATTTGGCTCGGCCAACCTCTGCCCAAATACTCTCCCAACTTCCCCCTCTTACTCCTAGAAGCCTCACTTTGGGCAGAACTCTTCCCAAGGAAGCCTTTGGCTCAAATCAAAAAGAGTTACCCGATTTTGAGGTAATGTCTTCTCTAATGTTGTTTTGTTTTATTTTTCTTCTCCAACCCCCTAAACTCTTTTTATTAATTTCTTTTGTAACAACACCAGTATCCTCAATATACTAGGATGTTTTTATAAGAAGGATTCGAGCTACACTTACACACACCTACATATAATGGTTAAAGAACATACGGTTTCTGTGGATGGCGAATTTCTGCCTCACGAAACGATGATTGTTCAACACTCATATAACACCTTCAAAGGTGGCCATTAAGATGTCACTATATTTATATATGATATATAATGTGTTTATGTTTTACTTATGCTTCTGTATTTCTCATTGATGGCATAATTTATGATTTCCATTATGGGTAAAACGCGATAATTTCATTTTAGGAAGTGCGGTCTACCACCCCCTCAAAGTGATTTGAATCGTTAATGCCATATGTGGGATGTATAAAGGATGGATTAAATGGTATTATACACTATATTATACTGGAATTATATTATAAATTTATATCATTATGATTCCATTCCATTAAATACGAAATAGAAATGAAAGTAGCGTTCATGCGTACGTACGGCTTACCGTCTCCATGAACGGTGCATTTCATTTCTTACCTCTAAATGTTACGTGACATTATGAATGAATGTATATACTGTATATATATGATATATATGATATCTACATCATGAATATAATTCTGGATATAATGGATATTTCACCACATGAACAACTTGTAATTATAAGAAGTTTATTTTTGACTCAAGTACCAAAGATCGACAAAACGACCGTTATTAACTTAAATAATTACATAATGTTCATAACATGGTAATAAGTGATATAAAAGGAATAATGAACATGAAAAAGGTTCTTAAGTAAATAGAAATTAACTCTAGTTTATTATTCAGGAGGTTAAAGAACGGTCGAGTCAGGACAAGACACGAGGTAAGGGAATTTCTTAACCCAACTTCCATTCTTTGGGTTAATCTCCTACTTTCAAATTATGTCATGATATTATTATGTCCTATTTTGTATATTTACTTTCTATATGTGTACCTATAGTGAATACACACAATAGATCTCTTTTATTTTAAAAATGATCTTTTTAAGGACGTCGTCTCAATCTCCTTTTATTGAGGCATATTTGGTTTTATACACAACTTTCTTTTATACGGTGTATAAACCCCTTTGACTTTTACGTTTATTCAAAAGGAATATTTTTTTATACGAAGCATTTTACTAAACAACAAAAAGGGAATGTTTTCTTTCCGTACATATGTGGTGACAACGACTTCTCCGCCGTCGTGACCATTATTCGAGTTTCGTCTTCTTCTACAAGCCATACTTTTTTTTAAAATAAAAATAAATACCATGTTTTACTTTTCTTTTATTTTGGTATTGAAAATGGTTTTGAAAGCGTTTTTATTATATCAATGTGTTGTATTGATATCTTGTGATTGAAATGTGGAAATGTTATGTTTCCTTTATGCATGTTTTATGTGATACGATTATGTTATGTTTTATGATATGTTTAAACCTATTCATATAAGGAATGTATTGGACTTAATAAGTGACGGGTGGAGCCCACTATAGCTCCTCGATGCATCGGTAGGTCTCATGAGACAACTGACGTGGAATTGGCCGAGGCCCTTTCCCAATTTGATTTATGGTTTTGGCTGAGGCCTTAATCATTTTAGACATCTTGGCCGAGGCCTTGACAAAATGTTTCAGAATGTCTGGCATTATACATTCCCTCATTATGAAAGTGGTTATTGATCTTTCATGTGATTATTCGTCTAGTAGAATATCCATGTGAGTAAGTAAGTGGCATTATTTGATTTTACTTATTCCATATTATGCTGAAGTTCAAGTTTAATAAGGCTTTTGTTTAGTTATACATTGCCTTAAATGTTTATTTTTATTTATGAAAGCTTCCGCAATATTGTTATCCTTACTGAGCATCTGAGCTCACCCCTTTCAATGTTTTAATATTTTTCCAGGATGTGAAGAAGTATTTTATGAATGACCTGCAGGGATTGTCAGAAGAGGATATGAGTGTGGTCTATGGAGACTTTGTTATTGTAGTTTTTCACTTTATGATGTAATGTAACGTTTACGAATGTATCTAGTGTTTCCAAGGATACTAAACTAATCGGTCTTTCGAGACTTGATCTTTTGTGATCATGCCAATGTTACGAAGTAATGTACCGACTCTGGGTAGCTGGGTTTGGGGCGCTACAGGCGCCGCGCCCCTCTGCCGCGGCCCGCCCCAGCCGCGGCCCTCCATGGTTCTCCGGCGCGGCGCGGCGGTGTTGCACCCCTCAACCGTGACCCGACTCTAGCCGCGGCTTCTTTCGGCCTCAACGGCGCGGCGCGACGGCCCCACGCTCCTTCGCCGCGTTCCTCCTCGTTCCCGTGCGGTGTTGTTGCACCATGCCGCCTTACTTCGAGTCGCAATGAGTACAACAAAAAAGGGGGAGGAGGGTCGGCCGTGTTCGTGCGGTCTAACCTCCTCCCATTAATTTGATAACAGGTGGCCAAATATTTAACGAAGAACGTAAGGAATAATCAAATCGTAAAAACACACCCCTACCTCATGAAGTTGTCGTACAAAGATCGTCGCAGAAAAACTGCGTCGCGAGGGTGGTTTGAAGATGGCGTTGGTGAGTGTTCAAGAAGAGGATTTCGTCCCACACTAGTTGCAGAGAAGGGAGAGATCGACACGCTGTCTCTCCTTGGTGCTCCGGCGTTCTTCGCGTTCTTCAACGAGGAAAAATATGTCCTTCAAGACCGCAAGAGTTCTCCCCCCTCTTCCACACAACGAATCAACCCCCCATAAAATAAGTCCTTGTCTTATTTTATTCAAACACACACATGACAACATTAATTTGAAATTCAAAAGATCTCATTCAATTAATTAAATTAATTGAAGTTCATTTAACAATCCAATTAATTGCGAGAGTTGACATGTCATTAATTTGGGGGAGCGGGTGTGTTACACAATAAATTGCAAGAGGGAGGTTTAATGGAATTGAAGGGGTGGGGCTTGTGTGGGCCCCACTTCACTAATATCCTACCAAGTGGAGTTAGGATGTAGTGGGTCCCACACCAACTTCCATGTATAGGTTATAACTACTTAGAATAGAAAATAAAAATTGTAGAACAAATTTTTATTTCACTCTTCAGTTAACCCATTTTTTTAATAACCTCACCCGAGCAAACGCAACTCCAAAAAAGGTGTTCCTAAGGAATTACCGGCGATGTGGTTTCATCGGTGCCCTCAGATTTAGATTCCTAGCACTGGTTCAAAAGTTAGGAAAACCCGCTCGTTCGTTCACTGAACATACCCGAGCTAAACTTCGGAAAATGATTCCGGGCACACCGGGCCTCAGAATCAGGTGTTGTCAGAAACTCCATACTCGTAAAATCCCAAAGAAAATTAAGAAAAAATTTCCCTTGAAATTTATGGGTCTTTAGAATATTCCATTCCTGATTATGTGATCACCATGTATGTATGTTACCATACCTTGGTGGTTGTGAGTGATACTAGAGATAGGTGGATTGTTGTGCCATATTATCCCTTTTTGGGGGAATGTTCTATGTTTCACTTATGGTGATGAGATACTTGAGCAAATGGGTTGAGGTACGAGGTATCCATTATATTATTTTTTTAATAAACTTGAGGTATCCTTAATTTTCAAAGTTCAACACATGATGAGGAATCCGAGTCGATGGAGTACTTGATATTCTCGATTTAGAGGATGCCAAATGATATTGTCTTCTAGATAGATATATGACTCTAGGTTGCATATACAAATGAAACTATGAGGATGTTGTATAGGGGATATTTTGGTTACTACTGAATTATTCCATTATCTTCTGACATGAAGCCAAAGTAGGCACGATCCAGGGTTTTTTGCAGGATTAAATATCACATGATGACTCATTTTGGTATTGTATTTTTATAATAGTTTTTCATTGATTATTATTATGAAATAAACTTTTATAATTGGGCACTTTAGGTTAAGGACAAATTTATAGTGTACTGCTAAGTCTAGTACTCACACATTTCTTGGGCATTTAGGTGCTATCATAGATTTCATGAGAGATCCGGTGAAGGGAAAGGGCCTTGTGGTGGACTACTAAGTTGAGGATCATGGAGATGGTGGGGGACTCAGACAGACACTAGAAATACTTGTAGTAATTTATTTATTTAACTGCACTTATTACTCTATATAGGCTTTCCACATTGGTAGCTTATTATTTATATGAAATGTATGTTATTAATTTATTTATTTCAATATGTTTACCATGATTATTTTCTTTATTGTTATTATTTTTCCTATGACATGATACCGAGGGTATAGTCTCCCCATTATAGAATTTGAACCTCACTACTAGTTGGATGCCTCTTGCATAAGGGGAGGCAAATATAAGGTCAGGTGACCCTCCAACTCAGACCTAGTGGTTTGGGTCAGGTTTCTATAGTAGCTCTAATCCATATGCTTGTAATGTCAAGATTAGTTGTCAAAACCCTCCTAGAAACAAGAAAAATCGTTCATATATATGTATTGTGATCATATCATGTATACTCAGTATAATCAAATCTAAGGTCTCTCATGAAAATGTGAGAGAACCATGACATATAATCAAAATAATATTAATGAAATATTTCTTAAAGTAATTATTTATATGTTATATTAGGCTGAATTTTTGGGATTTTACTAAAAATATTTATTTTTTGGTGAATAATGAAAATATAGATGTTTGTAAAACTACCATTTATTTTCATTAAATCAACTAATATAAAAGTAAAATAATGTTTTTAATTTAATATTAATGTAAAATAATTATAATTTAATTAGAAATGATAAAATTAATTAAATAGTAATAAAAATTATTAATTATTTTTGTATAAGTTTATTTTTAGGCTTGAAAACACATTTTCAGAAAAACTATTTTTATGCGCGTAATGTGTTTTATCTTAATATATTAAATTAATTTATATTTATTAATGATTTTAATGAAATTTATATATTCTATATTCAATAAAATATTTTAAAATTCATTTGATGGCTTATAAAAGGAAATTAATTGAAGTAAATTCAACTTTATTCTTAAAAATGAATTTTCTAAAAACATGCTTTATTTGTGTTTTAGAGGATTATTTTTTAAAATTATTATCCACCACTTATAGAAACTGAATCTCATAAAATGGATTCCATATTTTGAACCATCATAATTAATTTAATATAATATTTTCAACTAAATATTTTGTTTTAATGAATAGTAATAATATTAAAATTTCTTTACAACAGTAATTGCTAAAACCATGAGTTTATCGGGGGGGGGGGGGGAAACTAAGAGATAAAGGTATTAATACCACATAAAAATTTATAAATATTATTTTTTGAAGATATTTCAACCTTATATTATCTTATCTTCATTTTTTTTTAATTTTTGTACCTTCTAATGAAAATGACCATATATTATTGATATCTTCTAGGTAATTCCATGTGTGTCCCTCCCCTCTATTATAAAGGGGACCCACTTCTCCTACCTTATTCGTAGAATTTGATCCTTCATGATTGCACAATACCTAATACAAAACCTTCTTTGATTAATTATCATATTCCTTGAGCCCCATATATTCTCTTAACACTAATCTTTCATGGAATGAGGTGCAAGACAAAGGTGGTCTCTCAAAGAAGAGGTATAAATATTAATTGATCTCTTTAAATTTTATTTATTATTACATATTATCTAAAAACATTTTATCTATAAAAAAAGGATTACTTCTGTATCAGAAATATACTTATATTTTATTATGATGGTAACCCCACCATTTCCCTCTTCTTCTCTATCAAATGATAAATAAAAGTATCACACATGTGTACATGTAGACGACCACCTCTACATAGATGTATGATTCATTTTCCATCACCATCATTAATAGTTGGTTATTATGATGGATAATATATATATATGATATTTAGGATATTATAATGATTCACTAAAGGTGATTTATTATTTATTTTTCTTTCATTTCATCCATCGAAAAGTGGAAAATATCACTCGTGCATATATACAGACTACCATCTCCAAGAAGTAATGTAATATATTTTTCATCACCGATTTATATGAATGGTTATAAAATTTTATATAATGGATAAATATTATAATTATTAAATTATTAATATTCTGGATATTATGGAATGATGATCAATATGCAATAACCATAACTTCCAAACCAAAACATTCCCAAAAATCAAAACATTTAACACCTAAAAACAGAAATTTTAATAAATATTTATTAATAAATGGATATTTAAGTGTTATAAGTGGACCATATATGATATTATAGGTATGAATATGGTTATGGAATATTAGTATAATAAATTTTAATTTATTATACAAGAGGATATAATGCATCTTATACATTAGGTAAGAGTTTTACATTAAAATATGAATTTTTTGAGGATTATTTATGCTTAAATGTTCAATGATGAAATTATTTGTATATCTATATAAAATATTATATATCTTATTCAAATATTTTTTTTATATAAATTCCAAGTTTAAATTTCATTTTCCTCTTATTATGTACTTAAAAGACTGAAATAATGTTTTTATGGGAAACAAAATTTATTTATCTATTCGGTTGGGAATATTTTTCTTCCATATCAATATTTTATTTATAATGTTTTCACCATTCTCTAGTGATTGTATAAATTCATTATTACACATGTTTTAATTTCTATAAAAATGTTTACAAGGAATATTTTTTCCATTTTATGAATGAGTTCCTTTTTACATTATACTAAAAATGTGAAATAGATATTTTTTTAACATACACTGCATGAATGAATTTTACCACCGTCATGAATTTTATTTAAATTGAAGTTTCCATTAAATGTTTCTATGGCTCTTTTCAAATAATTTTTTCCTGAAATATTTTGTAAATTTTTAGATCTTAAATAATCATTTTTAAAATGACAAGGGTATTTTCCTCAAGGAATGTTCTAGTGATATTTTTAAAGAATTTTAATCTATAAATCATTATTTGATGTTTATTTTGATTTACTAGGGATACAGTAGAATTATAAAATCATTATTTTTTTTCTATGTATGGTTTATTATTATGATGATGAAATATTGATGAAACCTATTTTCTTTTACATGGGTTAAGATATGATGAAATGATAAATGTTTCCATGATCTTGTGGAATACATATATGATATGAGTGAGTCCATTATATCCCACAATGCATTGGGTAATGAATAATGTTTTATGTGATCAAAAGGTGAACATGGGGTAATACCATGCCCAAAATAGGGTACATGGGAGGTTATCTCATTCCTAAACTAGGTACACAGGTGGTTAGACCAAGTATAACATATAATGAATGCCTTATTTAGTAGCCTTGATGTAGATCATGAAACACTTTATGCTACCATTTTATCTAATGATCTTATACCAATTTTGTTCTTTCATGGATCATGTTCTTTGTGTCATGACCCCCTCCCCCCAAAGGTACCCCTCCTTGGAAAATAACGAGAGAAGGGAGATAATGATGCCTGAAGATTTCCTCTAACAGGACATGGGTTAGAGAAAAGTACAGAGGGTATAATATAGACAAAGACGGGAGGTATTACCCTCTAAGAAATGATAAGTGTGAGAGATAAGATAGAAAAAACCACAAAAAAATATTTTTCATAAAACAATAAGTAACCCCAATACATGATATGAATGTAATGACATAGAATTGTAAAAAATAAATCACTAGACCAAATCCTCAACAACAGCCATGAAAATATAACAGCTCCTAAAAAACACCTTGAACTAGAAATTTCTACCTCGGTCACCAATCAGACCCCATTGACCTAGAAAATGGTTTACATATATGTAGGGTGAGTATAACATGTATACTCAGTAGGATCCTCCCCACAACTTCTCATGAAAAAACGTGAAATAAGTATACTAAATCCTAGGGGTAAACAATTGAAACTAAATCATCACCTAAACATGTTTTCTTTTATTTTTACCATCCACAACATGTCTATATCTCACTTAGTATTGCATATAAGAGATCATAAATATAATAATAAAAGAGGGTACCATGATACTACTTCCCCACTGGTTTGCTTCTCTACCCAAACGCCACACATCCTAATACATATATATCTAAAAGAAAACATGAATACACTTGGGATAAATTAAGAAAGCTCAAAGACACCTGAGCTAAATAATTCACCTCATGCATCACATCATCGCATCATCCCAACCACATCTCCATATAGTAACTGATTAGTTTTTATGAGCCACCATAACCCGAAAATCCTGTATTATACCTCAACCCATCGTACCCCATACACAACATACCTATAATAACCATTAGAATTTTATATATATATATATATCTGTGTGTGGGTGTGCGCGCGCGCACACACACACGCATGTGTGTGTGTTAAATAACCATAAGACATTACATCCCTCTACACACACATATGGAGAAAGATAACCACCATGCATACCAATAAATATTATGTATCACCTAGCTAGTGGATTTGTGGGTATGAATAGTAAAAACTAAATTATAAAAAATATACGGTATATATTTTTTAAAAATTAATTCATCAGATATAAAATAATTATAATTAAAAAAATTATTAGGAAATAAAAGTGTTATTTTTTTGGAAAATTATTTTTATACACACTATGTATTTTATTATTAGATTAAATTAATTACTATTGTTGAATGGTTTTAATTAAATGAATATATTATTTACCTAATAAAATGTTTTAAATGTTTAATAAATAATTTTTCTACACATAGGATAATAATAAATCAATTTTTATGTTTAAAAATACATATTTTTTAAAAACATTTTTTTCACATTTTTCACACTTACATGAAAGTTAATTTAAAACATTTATAGGTATTGAATTATATAAAATGAATTAAATATTTAGAATCATGATTTTAAAACTTGATAAATATTCCCCTTTTATTTTGGTTAATATGAATATTAATTGTGGTAAAATTTATCACCTTGGTAAGGGGTAAATCTGGTTAATTTAGATTAAAAATTAGTGATAAGGTGATAATATTTCATTATAATTATTATTAGATGAAGGTAATTAATCCCTAAACACATTAGGCTTGAAATTGAGCTGATTAATGGACATTTTTCCTTGAAAATGACTTATATATTATGTTAATCAAAGAAAGTTACAAATGATCACTCACTTTGTTTTTAATACACTTTATTTATTCGCATAGGGGAAAAAACTAGTTATGATTGGATATTAATAGTAATTTTATGAATAATGAAATTATATTCCTGATGTTAATTTATTTATAATTTTTGAGTATTATATAATTACCTTAAATTCTTACACAACACTAAAATAGTATTATTTCAATTAATGAAAAAATAATGTAAATGATTTTTAAAATATTAAAAGTAATATAATTTTTATAATTTACAGTGATAAAAAAAATTTATAGGTGAATATAAAATATTGGTGTATTTTTAAAAGATTATATTTTAATTAAAAAAATTTCTTTATTTATTTTAAGTCAAATTAAATGAAGAGTATCAAAATTAACAATAATGATATTTTATCAAAGTAATATTTTATTAAATTATTTAAAAATAAAAAAAATCTTGAAATAAGACAATATGGATATTATATTTTCTAAAATGTAATTAAATGGACATTTATAGTCCAATTTTCACCTTATAAGTAAAAATTATATCCCTTTAATATTTAAATAGTTGTTACAATAGTTAGATTTAAAATTAGTTGACTAATTTTTATTCAAAATAAAAAGGATTAAAATGACATAAGACATTATCTAAAATCTATTGTTTTATTGTATTACTTCCATATAATAAATTTTATTCAAAATACCTATCTATTTTTAGAAAAAAAAATTATAATGAATTTATTGTAATTTAATCTTTTGAAAATTTGGAAAATGCCCCTCACCGCAATTATAAAAGGAAACCTCCTCCTTCACTTTTAACACAACATTTATCTATATAACCTGATAGAACATAAAATATTTCTCTTCTAAACTTTCCTAGACACATTATATAGGTGATTTTATTCTAAAAATTCCAACCCTATAGAACTTTAGAGGAGATTTGAAGGAGTCGTTTCAAAGAAGTGGTAATCACCTTAACTGGTCACTTTCTTTTATAATCTTATTTAACTATTATAAATATATGGTATTTATAATAAAATAATAAATAAATTATCCAAAATATTATTAATTATTAGTATGAATATTAAAATACCATTATAAACCCTCTTCCCCATCAAACGAGAAGTGAAAGTATTTCTTATATGTATATACAGCTTACCGTCTCCACATAGCGATACAATTCATTTTGCATCACCATATTTTATGGTTGGGTATTATGATGGGTTTAATGTTTATATGTGATATTAATTAAATAATAATAGTTATGTAACTATAACAGAACATATAACTACTTACCATACAATCATTTGGGAAATGATAACGTTCTTCATGCATACGTGTGCAATACCACCTCCACAAAATGATGTGATTCATTTTTTATTTATGTTTTAAATGGATGGTATTGAAAAATAATTTAATGAATATATATGATATAAATGATATTATAATGATCCTATAATGGATAATTAATATTTACCTTTATTTGTTTCCATCCTTCAAAAAATGAAAATAACGTTCATGCATACGTACGACCTACCTTCTCCGTGAACAATGTAATTCATTTTTCTATCTCTATATTTTATAAATGAATATAAATATGTATATACTGAATATATATGATATTTATATAATCATTTACATTCTATGGGTGATGTAAATAAAGATAAATGTATAAGTACTGGGACTACTAAACTGAAATACTCTTGATGAATGAAACAATTAACACTCAGAAATTACAATTTTAATAAGAAATTATTGATAAAGGGGGTGTTGAAATGTTACAAAGGGATCATATAAAATATTATAAGTATTAAAATAACTCTTTAATAGAATTATAATAAATTTAAATTTATTATATATGAGGTTAGAGTGCTTTTTAAGGAAGGTGAACTCGAGGTAAAGGTTTTATGTCACAATCTCATTATCTATCGTGATTGAATATGAGTATAATCCCGATGGTAAAATATTATAATATAACACTCAATAAAACTTATGAATTTTATTATCCTATGTTAATTTAATTTAAATACACTTTTTACTCTCATTTTCCTCATCTTATGTACTTAAGATATTGAAAATATTTTTTACAGAAAATTGACTTTATTTTTCTCTTTGGAATTGTTTTCTATTCTATATCAATATTTTCTAAAAATGTTTAAAATAAGGTTTTTAATATTATCCTATGATTATTTATTTTCATTTTTACCCATATTTTTATTTTTAAAAAATTATTTAGAAAGTATTTTTTTCATTTTCTAAACTATGTACTTTGTGACTTTTTCTGACAAAATTATAGAAGAAATGTTTTTTAACTTATACAACATGAATGAATTTTCCCACCATAATAAATAATTTTTTCATTGAAGCTTCCTAAATTTTTTTACATGGTTATTTTGAAAGAAATTTTTTTCCTTTATATTTTGGTATTTTTTTATTAAATTATTTCAAAGTGGAAAGGTTATTTTCCTAAATAATGTTTTAATGATCTTTTAATGGTAATTATATTCAAAAAAGACAACAACCCCTGATTTCACATATGATTTGCTAGGTATATGATCCAAGGATAATATAATTATTATTTCTATAGATATTTTGTGAATATGGTGAAACAATGCTTATGAAACCCATTTCATTTCCATGGGTTATGCTGTGATGAAATGATGAAATGTTTATAAAGCCCATTTATTTTCCTTTAATTATGCTATGATTAAATTCTTATAAAACCCATTTATTTTCATGGGTTCTGATATGATGAATTCTTTATGATTTTTTGGAACACATATGTATGATTTTTATTATATGATGGTTAAGTCCTATATAAATCTCTAATCAATTGGGTAAATATTTATATCTCATGAGACAAACATAACTAGAATGAGAAGGGAAACCAATTTAGTAAGGGAAAATGTCTACTATGATAATATTTGGAGTGATCCTTGACCACTATGATGGTTTTGAGAGTAAACCCATTCCACTATAATATCATTGGTAATGAGAATTTACTACTGAGGTAATTATTTTCTATGCTTATATATACACCAAAATTCCATGTCTTATACATATATTATGATCTCATGGATCTTCATCTTTGATTACTTTATGATTAATGGCTTATGAAAAACCAATATTTATTCCATTACTTAAGATTTTGATCTATGATATGTAGGGCATGGTATTCAAATGTTTATATCATGTTCTCATACCATTTTTCTTATGTTATTATTGTATAGTAATTGATATCTCCTTTATTTAACCTTAATGAGCATCAGAGATTACCTTTTCTTATGTTTATTTTCCCTAGGTTATGAATAAAGGTATTAAGAATGATATATCTTAGAAGGTTTTAGGTTATAAATAAATAAGTGAGAGAGTATATATATATTTTATGAACTAGTTATTTATGTTTCTATGTTTCCAAATATACAAGAACTTAACGATTCAATTGTGGATAATTATGTTATTTAAATTATATTCATCTATTAATATGTAATATATATACATAAATAGTATTGGTTTATATAGTTGGTAACATGGATTATTTTGGTTAGTATTTGGAAACTAATATGAGTAAAATTTGTAATAACTTTAGGGATAAGTCTATGTATAGGATAACATCCTAAATTTCTGGTAACGTTCATGAATGACCTAGGCTAAACCTAACTTGTCATAGAAGAAGGTGCCATAATTTATACATCCTAAAATATTTTTTCATGGTCATGTGATTTCCCATCATGATTATTGTTTCTCATAAAATTATTTTTTGGTTTTAGTCAATGGTTGGAACCTGAAATAATTGTGTTAATATTGAATGTGATGGAAAAAGCAATGATTGTTCTCTTGAGAAACTGAATTTTATTGGAGTAGGAATAAAAAATATTGTTACTATTATAACAAATATTTATCAATCTATGAATTATGATGATATTACAAACTAAAAATGTGGGGAAAAAAATTTAGTTGAGTTTTTCATGTGGTAATTTCCATTTTATTTTATTGAGTATATTGATCCACAAGTCACTGAGTAATGGACTAGTAAAAATGAAAGGATATTTTCTAATCTCTAATGTTTGAAATGTGAAAAATTTATTTTGGATTTTTTTTCATTTGAAAGGTGAATCATATCAATAGTGGAATCATATTAAGAATATGAGGGAACATGATGAAATTGAATATGTGGAGTGGGATGGATTTAAAATATTATTTTCCAATAAGTACTTTATGTATACTCTTTATACAAAAATAGAGAAATAATTCCTTGAGTTAAAATAGAAGGATGATAAATCTACTAGTACCTATGAGGCAAATTTCACAAGAATTGTGAGGTGCACTTCTGATATTATCATCCAACCAGAAATTAAGGATTTTTCATTTATTTAGTGGCTTAAAACAAATTATCCTAAGATATTTATCTATAATATTCATAAATAACTATGAATAAATCATTTTATGTTCTCTCAAGGTGGAGACAGGTATTTGAGTTACCCTTTAATCTCATGGTTTTGATAGTAAAAGAAAAATGGAATTAAAATAAAATTCTAAAATCCATTGAGAGAAGAAGATGAAACTTCCTTTATACTCAAATTGTGTAAGGAAACATGGGAAAATTGACTTAAGGTAATAGGTAAATGTTTCATGTAACACCCCAAGTATCCACGATACGGTTCTCTTTGAATAATACAATAGCGTGCGATGTATACAACACCGAGTTCAAGCGCACCACAACCTATCAAACTATCCATTTAAAAGATTTTATGAATTTTAATAACTAAATTTTGAATTATATATACATCACATATAATTTTAACATCCATATTTTTTGTTTATAAGACATAATATGAGGAAAAATTCATTTTTTCAATAAAAGAAGTATTTTTCAAAAAATGTAGTTTTTTCTCCTATTAATGGAAAACCCTTTTTAAATACAATATTTGAAACTTTAATATATTCAATTTGATTAAATTAAATTATTATTTATAATAATAACCTAAAAATTTAGTTTGAATAGCTTTTTGGTACTTTTATGATAATTTTCATTTTTTGAGGAATAGTGAAAAATACTAAATTTTAATTAAAAACAACTTTTTTTAATAAAAATAATTTATAGTGATAAATTATAAAATTGAGTGGTTTTAAAATTTCATTATATTATATTTTTATTATTTAAAATAATTTATGTCATTGTATGTTATTTCAAATTTAAATTGTACATAAACATATGTCAATCTTTTGATAGTTTTTGCTTCTTAAAAACCCGATTTTTGGTTTTGACAATGGGAATGAATTAAAATTAATTTATAAAACTTATGTGTTTTGAATTTGGAAAAATGGATTCCATATTTAGAATCAAAAGGTAAAAATTTTGTAAATAGGTAACTTTTATTTTTAGACATCATGAATAGTTACTATAGTAAAAATTTTATTCACCATGGTTAAAGGGTAAATTCGGTAAATAAGGGTAAAAAATAATATTATAATAATATTAAATTACCCTAACACGTATCCTAAACCTATTGGATGATACATGTCCGACCATGGTCATCCTTGGGTTGATTTTGAGACCCCATGGAGCCACTTGGGAGTGATAATGACATTTTATATTAATTAAATTGAAGTAAAGACAAAAATAACATAAGAATGTATCTTTTAGTAAAAAATTTCTTATATGGGGTTATATAATTGATCTATTAGACTATAAATATTAAATTGAAATATAAAAATATTTCCTACATCATAATATTTTATTTATAATCTTTAGACATAAAATAAATATATTTATTTATGATACAATAATGATGTTGTATTATCCTTTTTAATGAAAGAATCAAATAAATGATATTATAAATATTAAAATAAATATAATTTGAAAGTTTTTATGAAATAAAAGAATTTTATAGGTGAATATGACATTTTAGGATTGACTAAATGTATTTTTTGAATTAATAAAGTTGTGATGACTGTCACAAAAACCAAATACTAAATAGTGTCAAAATAGACATAAATGAGTTTTTAAAACAAATACAATATTATTAAATGATATAATTTTTACTAAAAATATAATGTTCATACATATTAATATTATAATTATTTATATGTAATTAATGAACCACTTGGGGTTCTTTTGGCATTTTATAGTAATTTTATTAACCATTTATTATAATAATACAAGAAGACATTTTAAAAGTTAAACTATTTAACAATGAGTTAAAATATAAGGTTAAAATAATGAAATAAACTTGTCTAAAACCTATTTTTTGAGAGTATTTTGACCCATACCCAACTTATATTTAAAATAAATCCTTTTTTAGCCTTTATAAACCAAATATTATTTTATAATAAATTAATATTTAAATCTTTTCCTAAAGTGACCCTCACCTCTCTTATAAAAGGGTACTTCCCCTTCTCTCAAAATCACACCACCAAATACATTTTTATCAGACAAAACCTACTCAAATATCCTCCCAAATGATCTCACATAAACCTATAGGCCTTACTTTTATCATAAAACCAACCTAAGGAGCCATTTTGTTCAAATCAAAAGGAAGCACTCGAAGAAGAGGTAATAATTTCATCACCTCTTTCAAAGTTCTTTTCTTATTACACTTCCTCTTTCTTTGTTGTTTCCATACCAAAATAATAAATCCAGTAAGTTATACATACTTTGATGTTATTATATATATGGTACAACCATATTCATTATTCTATCCATCCTATGAATGACAAAGTCACCATACGTCTGTACGTACGGCTTACCGTCTCCACGTCGTGGTGTAGTTTGTTATTCAACACTTAATTATTTGGATGGGTATAAATATGAGTATAATTTATGCAAATAATAAATATAAAATGTTAATTATTATGTATATATAATATAACATTCAATTACATACTATTTCACCATCAATAAAATGATATTTTCGCTCCTGTGTACATACGACTTACCATATCCACGACGCTATGAAATTTCATTCCCCATCATAACCATTCAAGAATAATTTTCATTTTATGATTAAAAATAATATTTAAGAACTTAATATCATTATGTTTATGAATAAAATACATCCTATCCATAACAAACATGACTTACATAACAAAACATATAAAGGAAAATGAATAAGTTAACACCCGAAACAATGATACTACTATAATATTATTAACAAAGAAATATTAAGAGATCATATATGATATCATATTTATGTATGTGTTTCATTTATAATTTGATAAAAATTATTTAATAATTATACAAGAGGTTAAGGTACCCTCGACCAAGTAAAAGTACAAGGTAAGGGTTATGTTTACAATCTCTTTATTTATCTAAGGTTGTTTATATGTAAGTATCTACTGGAACTTCATTATCATCCACATCCGTGTTTCTTAAAAATGTATTTAATTTTTTTTACTATTTACTATAATATGGGATAAATTCATTTATACCCTTGTTTTACTTTTGATAAAATCTTTTGAAATGAATCTTTCCATCATTTTCAAACAAGGTACTTTATAACCTTTTCTACGAATTAAGGTAAGAATGTTTTTTTAACTTATACGGTGGGTGCGACTATTTTACGCCATTATAACACCAGAGAAGCTTACCTTACAATACTATAAGAATAATTTCAAAATAATTGTTTTCTTTTATAATTATGTGACTTTTAAATGATTTCAAAATAGAAAGATATATTTTTCTCAAATAGTTTTGATTTCATCTATGTCAACATCCTTTGATGGATTTTACACTTGTTTGATGTTTATTTATTATGATAAAATATTCCATATTTTAATGAGGGTTTGGTGATATGTTTGACTATGGATGTGTTATTTTTATACCATTCATGGTTTATGGTTATAAATTATTAACATTTCGTATGCTAGTTTTAATATGAATGTTTATGTTATGTTTAAACCGTTTCATATAAGGAATGCATTGGACTTAGTAAGTGACGGGTAGAGCCCGATATAGCTCCTAAATGCATCAATAGGTCTCATGAGACAAACTAGTGTCTTTTCAAAAGTCCTTGAAAAAATATTATGTGTAGTCTTGGCACGAGGCCTTGACTATGTGGTTATGATGTCCGACATTATGCATTCCATCATTATGAAATTATCTATTGATATTACATGTGATTATTCGACTAGTATAATATTAATGTGAATAAGTAAATGGAATTATTTGATTTATCTTTTCCATATTATTCTGAATTTTAACTTTAAAAGGCTTTTGTTTTAGTCTTATACATTGACTTAAATGTTTATGCTTATTTATGATAGTTTCTGCTATATTGTTGTCCTTACTGAGCATCTGAGATCACCCCTTTCTTATATTTTATTTTTCCCAGGATGTGAAGAATTATATTATGATTAATCTATAGGGATAGGCCCAAGATATGAGTGTGTTCAAATGGGAAAAAATGTTGTTTTTTTATTACTTGATGTAATGTAAAACTTATGTATGTATCTAGTACTTCTAAGGCTACTAAAATAATCGGTCTTTCGATACTTGATCTCTTGTAATCATGACAATGTTATGTAATAATGAAAAGACTCTAGGTAACTAGGGTCAGGGAATTACAATTGGTATCAGAGGAAGTTTAGTACAAACCTTGGAAGCTAGATTTAGAAAAACTCTTATTAGATAACATTATCCTAAGATGGACCTTGAGGATTAGTATAGAATAACTTCCTATAATTTTGGTAATGTAGAGATTTTGTGTATTTTTTAAGCAATACATCCCTGTCTAGATACGAGCAGGTAGAGGAGGCTCTGGCACATATGTACCTTGGAGTGAAAACTCTGACAAGGAGTTTCGGTCTTAACCTGGGGTATCTTGGTACACAATAATGGGCCTTGCTGAACTCTTGGTTACGACACTCCTGAGGGATATGCTTAGGATAATTAAAATTATCTTTACAAACCATTATGAAGTATTTGTGAGTAAATACATACTCAAAGAAAACATTTTTTTATGATTAGGTATTATATGCATAAATTGTTCAATTTATGTTAGGTATTTTTCAATTTTGGAATTCTGTATTGTGATTCATAAAATAATCTAGTGTATGTCATTGTTTATAAATGGAACCTAGTGTATGGAATGGAAATAGTATCAATGCATGTAATACATGCAGGAATTTCCCTCCTACTCAAGATATTTATAGTGGAGCTGGTGATGCAACTGGTACTAAACAGCTTATAACCATAATGGGACTACTCACTCATGTTATGAATAATAACCTTACCAGTATGAAGCACCCTGATCCACAACGTGGATGATCAATGTTATACCGCTTAATAAGGTAACAACTTCCAAAATTCAATGGGACTAAAAATCCATTTTGTAGCTGAGCAATGGATAAGTTCCTTAGAAAAAATATTTCATGCTTTGGGGAGTAGCAAAAGGGAAAAAGTTTTCATGGAACTTTATCGCCTCATGGGAGATATAGATCAATAGTGGTCATTAATTCAAAACACAAAGGAGGATGAATAAGTATCAAATATGGAATGAAGGGAGTTTGAAGAGATTTTCTTAGAAAAATACTATTCCTCATGACCATCGAGCAGATTTGGAAAGGAAATTTCTAAGTCTGAGGAAAAAGGAGGATAAGAATATCGAAAAGTATGAGGCTAATTTGACAAGGTTAGAAAGGAATGTTGCAGATTATATACATAACCCAAGAAGTAATATTGATGGATTATTTTATAGGTTAAAACCATTTCTCCATTGATTATTAGTCTCGAAATCTTTCTCATCATACGAAGATATAGTCTCGTGTGCTATCAAGATAGAAAAAGAAATTCTCTAAGTCTTATGAAATTAAAGTAAAGTAAGAGAAGAAGAGAACAATGTAGAAAGAGATAGATAAAGGGAAAAATTGAAGGAATTATTTTCCTTTATGTGATAATTATGGGAAGAAACACCTCGATACTTGCCTAAAATTAATGAGAGTTTGTTACAAATGTGGAGAAAAAGGTCATCAGGGTTGCGATTACATGGGAAAGAAAGAGGTTTTCAATGTTGAATGATATAATTTTAGAGAAATGGAGAATTTTTAAAATTAATGTCCTAAGTTCCAAGGAAACTTAATTCATAAAAGGACAAGGGAGAAATACCAAGCTTATGATATTACTATAGTTGAAGTGGAATAATTAATGTATTTGTGTTTTTGGATTCAAGAATTATATTATGGTTATAAGAAGAATGTTATATATATAAGGATTATACTACAGTACATTTTTTTCATTAAGTTTTTAATATGATGAAGGTAATCATATTTTCATTATGTGACAATAAGAGAAACTTTACATTGTTTGGGGAATCTGATGTTATAATTGATTTTGGAATTTAGAGACCTTTTAGAGAGAGTTTGGACAGAAGTATTTTGGATAACTATAATGTTTGGAATGTATTAAGTTGAAATTTTGATAGTATTATTTAAGGTTAAAACATTTATTAATATTATTTTTGGAATATTATAATAATATAGTTTTAAAAAAAGGATAACCTGCATGTCGGGTGACAACTCGGCGCGTCGAACAAAGCTACAGGAATCGAACCCACAACCAAAGTGTGACAAGGCTTTATAGCCTACAACTAGCCTATAAAAAGTCCTTTGTCATTACAAAATAATTTTCTTCATTTAAATGGTATATGTTTATATTTGGAACCCTATACGATTAGGATAAATAGAATATTTTTGAGTTCTATTATCTTTTGGAGTGAAAGATGATTTTTTGGTAAAAATTAGTTAAAGGATCAAACTCCACTTGTCAATTATTTTTTTTTCTTATTCTATGGAGAAATTAATTCTTAAACTTTAGGTAATAGATCTTAAAACCAAAAATGTGTTATCCTGATACCTTGGGTTTTGATGAACCGACGATATTTTAAATCATCATAGAATTATGGCTTTGAGGCCCATAATTTTCCATTCACTTGTTTGTGATTGATGAACTCAATCAATCCCTATAAATATTTATGTTTTTCTTCCAATTATAATTGCCACCAATGTTCTCCTATTCGAAAATATTAATTTGGTAGTGACTTTTTCATTTCCCTTTCCTTCTTATTAAGACTAAATTTTATTAACCCTGTTTCTAATGTGGGTTTCCACAAAGGTATTTTCTATTTTTTAACCTTTTATTTTCTAAGAATTATTTTAAATTTCAAGGATGCAATTTATTGAAGGATAAAAGAATTTATCACCCTAAGCATCTAGAGTACGTTTCTCTTTGAATAATACAATAGTGTGTGATGTAAACAACACCGAGTCCAAGCACACCATGACCTATCAAACTAGCCATTCAAAAAGATATGAATATAAATAACAACATTTTGAATTTTATATATATCCCATATAATTTTAAAATCCATATTTTTTGTTTCTAAGACATAATATGAGGATAAATTCAGTTTTTCAATAAAAGAAGTATTTAAAAAAATGCAGTTTTCGCCTTTTAATGGAGAACCCTTTTTAAATACAATATTTGACACTTTAATATATTCAATTTGATGAAATTAAATTCTTCTCTAGAATTGGGACATAAAAATTTAGTTTGGATAATTTTTTGGTACTTTTCTGATAATTTTCATATTTTGAGGAATAGTGAAAAATACTAAATTTTAATTAAAAACAACTTCTTTAATCAAAATAATTTATAGAGTTAAATTATAAATTTGTGTGGTTTTAAAGTATAATTAGATTATATTTTTATAATTTAAAATAATTTACATCATTGGAAGTAATTTCACATTTAAATTGTACATAAACATATGTCAACCTTTTGATAGTTTTTTACTTCTTAAAAACCCACTTTTTTGGTTTTGAAAACGGGAATTAATTTTAAATTAATTTATGAAAATTATGTGTTTTTAATTCGAAAAAATGGATTCCATATTTTTAATCAGGAGGTTAAAATTATGTAAATAGGTAACTTTTATTTTTATACATTATGAATAGTTACTATAGTAAAAAATTTATTTATCATGCTTAAAGGGTAAATCCGATAAATAAGGGTAAAAAATAATATTATAATAATATTAATTAACCCTAATATGTATCATAAAACTTTTTTATGATACATTTCCTACCATGGGAATCCTTGGGTCGATTTTGGGACCCCATGAAGCCACTTAGGAGTGATAATGACATTTTATATTAATTAATTTAAAGACAAAAAAAACATAAGCATGTATATTTTAGTAATTTTTTATAGGGGGTTATATAATTGATTTATTAGAATATAAATATTAAATTTCAATATAAAAATATTTCATACCTAATGATATTTCATTTATATTTTTTAGACATAAAATAAATATATTTATTAATGACACAATAATGATGCAGTATTTTCCTTATTAATGACAGAATCAAATAAATGATATTATAAATATTAAAATAAATATAATTTGAAAGTTTTTATGCTATCAATTTTTTTTCTAGGTTAATATGACATGTTAGGATTGATGAAATTTATTTTTTGTTTAGTAATCAAGTTGTGATGACTTTCACATAACAAAGTACTAAATAATGTCAAAATTGACATAAATGAGTTTTTAAAACAAATACTATATTATTAAATGATATAATATTCCTAAAAATATAATGTTTTTCCAAAGTGCTCTTATAATGATACATATATCATTAATGAACCACTTGGGGTTCTATGGTCATTTTATAGTATGTTTATTAACCATTTATTATAATAATACAAGAAGACATTGTAAAAGTTAAATTATTTAACTAAGAGTTAAATATAAAATATAAGGTTAAAATGGAGACCTAAACTTGTCTAAAACCTATTGGTTGAAAGTATTTAGACTAATAACCACCTTATATTTAAAATAAATCCTTTTTGAGCCATTATAAACCGAATATGATTTTATAATAAATTAATATTTAAAGATTTTCCTAAAGTGACCCTCACCTCCCTTCTAAAAGAGTACTTACCCTTCTCTCAAAATAACATCTCCAAATCCATTTTTCTCAGCCAAACCCTAATCAAATATCCTACCAACTAATCTCACTTAAACCTAGAGGCATTAATTTTATCAGAAAACCAACCTAAAGATCCCATTTGTTCAAATCAAAAGGAAGCACCCGAAGAAGAGGTAATAATTTCATCAACTCTTTCAATGTTCTTTTCTTCTTCCAATTCCTCTTTATTTTTTGTTTCCATACCAAAATAATAAATCCAGTACCTTATACATAATTTTATGTTATTATAAATATTGTACAAACAAAATTTTTATTCTGTCCATCCTATGAATGACAATGTCACCATACGTGCGTACGTACGGCTTACCATATCCATGTCATGGTGTAGTTTGTTATTCAAAAATAAATTATTTTGATGGATATAATAATGATTATAATTGATTTAAATAATAAATATAAATGTTAATGATTCTGTATATATAATATACCTTCCAATTAAATACTATTTCACCATCAATTGAATGATATTGTCGCTCGTGTGTACATATGACTTACCGTCTCCACGGCGTGATGAAATTTCATTCCCCATCACAACCATTCAAGAATAATTTTCATTTTATGATTAAAAATAATATTTAAGAACTTAATATAATTATTAATATGAATCAAATACATCATATCCATGACAAACATGACTTACATAAAAAAACATATAAAGGAAAACGAATCAGTTAACACCTGAAACAATGATACTACTAAAATATTACTAACAAAGAAATATTAGAAGATCATATATGATATCATATTTATGTATGTGGTTATTGTATAATTTAATAACAATTATTTAACTATTATATAGGAGTTTAACATACCCTCAACCAAGGAAAATTACAAGGTAATGGTTAATTTTACAATCTCTTTATTTATCTGAGGTTGTTTATACATAAGTATCTACTGGGACTTCTTTATCATCCACATCCGTTTTTCTTAAAAATGAATTTAAAAATATTATTACTATTTCCTATAATATGGGTAAAATTTATTTATACCCTTTTTTTACTTTTTATAAAATGTTTTTAAATGAATCTTTCTGTCGTTTTCCAAACAAGGTACTTTATGACCTTTTCGATGAATTAAGGTAAGAATATTTTTTTAACTTATACGGCGGGTGTAGTTATTTTCCACCTTTATAACACCTTTTAAGATTCTCTTACAAGTTTATAAGAATATTTTAAAAATAAAGGCTTCCTTTTATAATTATGTGAATTTTAAATGATTTTAACATATAAAGAGATATTTTTCTCAAATAGTTTTGATTCCATCTATGTCAACATCATTTGATTGGTTTTACACTTGTTTGAAGTTGATTTATTATGATACAATATTACATATTGTATTGAGGGTTCTTTGATATATTAGAATATTGATGTGTTATTTTTATACCATTCATGGATTATGTTTAAAGTATTAACATTTCGTATGCTAGTTTTAATATGGATTTTTATGTTATGATTCAACCTTTTCATATGAGGAATGTATTGGACTTAGTAAGTGACGGGTGGATCCTACTATAGCTCCTCGAGGCATTAGTATGTCTCATGAGAAAAACTAGTGTATTAGAATAAGGCCTTGAAAAAATCTTATTTGTAGTCTTGGAACGAGGCCTTGAGTATGTGGTTATGATATCCGGCATTATACATTCCATCATTATGAAATTAGATATTGATATTACATGTGATTATTCGACTAGTAGAATATCCATGTGAATAATTAAATGGAATTATTTGATATATCTTTGCCATATTATTCTGAATTTTAAGTTTAAAAGGATTTTTTTAGTCTTATACATTGCCTTAAATGTTTATGCTTATTTATGATAGTTTCTGCTATATTGTTATCCTTAATGAACATCTGAGATCACCCATTTCTTATGTTTTCTTTTTCCTTGGATGTAAAGAAGTATATTATGATTAACCTATAGGGATAAGCCAAGTATATGAGTGTGTTCAAAGGGGAGTCAATTTTTTTTTTATTTCATGATGTAATGTATAACTTATGTATGTATCTAGTACTTCCATGGATACTAAACTAATCAGTCTTTCAAGACTTGATATCTTGTGATCATTCCAATGTTATGTAATAATGCACATACTCTAGGTAACTAGGGTCGGGGCATTATATTTCAAGTGTGGAAAGTACATTCATTAGGAAATTTAATATCGATGTGAATGGAAGAAGTTATCTAATAATGAAAATAAAGATAACTCTCTATTGAATGCACCAACCACACTACAATGTTTTAAATGTAAGGAGTATGGGAATTATGATAACTGGTAAAAAAATCATAAGATTAATGATTAGGATCGACATCAACAAACTCTTAAGCCTAAAGACAAAGATAAATCTCAAGTGATCACTATTTTTGATAAGGGGTACGATAACAACATGGGGAAAAGTATACTTACCATCCACTATAGAACAACTAATGCCTTATTTGATTCTTTATCTACCCACTCTTTTATATATAATGAATTTTATATGGGTATAAAAGTACCACCTCAAAACTTAGATGTTGAGTTAGCAATAAAAACCACCAATGGTATGATGATAACATCCCAAGTCTATGATTATTATATGGTTAAAGTTTGTGGAAATGTGTTTCCTAAAAATCTTTTAATTATTCCTCTAGTTGAATTCAATGTAATTTTGGGTATGGATTGGATTTATTTACTTAAATCCCATATCAATTTCCAGTTAAGGGATGTTACATTTGATATTCAGAGCCAACCTATGATATCATATCAGTGTGATGAAAAAAATGAACATTTGATTGAAATTAAATCCATTATATGTGTTATGTTTCCTATTCAAAATATTTATTTATCTCATATGGTTGGGGAGAAATTTAACATAGAAGATATTTCTATTTTGTGGTAGTAAATTGATGTCTTTCCAAAATAGTTTCTTGATCTTCCACCAAACTGTGAAACTAAGTTTTCAATATAACTCATACATATTTCTATACCTATTTCCAAGACTCTATATAGAATATCCCTGATTGAGTTGCAATAATTGAAGAAGTCACTCCAGGAGAATCTTGAAAAGTGAATCATTAAGCCAAGTGAATTACCTTAGGGTGTACCTATTCTATTTGTTAAGAAGAAATATGGATTAATGATACTCTACATTTATTATCAATAACTTAACAATATCACTATCAATTCCTCTGAGTGGAATCACTTCTCCCTTCTTGTAGTGCTAGGGTTTCCACCTCCGGACTCTTACCCTCCTCTCCTATGCTCCTCCAACATGTCTCATGTGTCTCAGCATAAACATCCTTCATCTCAGCATTAGCATGACGGTGTGGGAGGATTCCAGAATGACTCATGCGACTCGGTGTCGGCACCCTTCATCTCGGAACATGCGTGTTTCAGTGTGAAAGTCTTTGAGCTTCATCTGCTTAGGTGAGGCACTGGGTTCTGGTACATATTGGTAGCCGAAGGCTTTAGTATGTCAATCGATGGCTTTAGTTTTAGTCGGTGAAGTCACCTCGATGGGAGAAGGCATCTCAATATATGATCTTGGTTTGGCATCGGCGGGAGAAGGTGTTTCGGCCCTTTCAGATGTGTCTTGGCATCAGTCCCGGAGTAACGTGGAGGGGAGGGGGAACTATTGGTTATGGCTTTTGGCAGTCCTAATATTCTTAATACATGTCTGAACTTAGTGATCTCTGAATTTTTGTTAATTTAATTGAATTTGTGGATCTGTTGAAGTGTGGTGACTGGATCATTTCTTCATTTCTATCGTTCCTTGTGTTTTCTCCACAATTTCCCATGGTCTGCTCGAGATGGATTCTGGTGAGGTTTGACTACGATCTGGTAATGAGTGGATCCATGAACATAGTATAATTTCTGGTTCAAAGCATCCTAGACCCCTTCACTGGTGACATGCCCTTAGTGTGGTGTTGGGACATCGAGTCATAGGTGATGATAGCCTGGCTCCGCATTATTTGAATCTTCTTCTGGTTTCTCTAGAAATTACATAGGTGTATGTGATTCATGAAGAGCACAAAAGGGGTTTTTCTAGTTTCTATCTTGGTAGAGGCTAACTTTTGAAGTGATTTGTGATGATGATGAATTTTGACATCGCGTTATTATTTTTTTATATTGATTTCTTTGTGGCCTTATGGTTCCTGGTTTGAGTAATTACAACTGTTCTCTTATAAGGGGTTGCTCGAGATGGGGTTCATAGCAAAGAGTTTTCTTATAGTCAATTCTATTTGGATTTGGATGTTTGAGAGGGTATGGATTTTCCATCGGTACCAAGACCGTTCATTCATGCACAAGAAAACTAGCCAAGCAACGATGAGTAGGAGAAAGCTATTATTAATGTTTTTTATGATGGGTATGGGCTCTTTCACGTAGGATTGAATGAGTTTTTTGTTCTTTAACTCTTGTACCATAGTGTTTTGGTTGTTTTAAGTCATTTATGTCATGTAGGGTTCCCCTTCAACACTTAAAAGGGGGTTTATTCTAATAAAAAAAATACTCAAGAGAAGGTATCCTCTACCCCGTATTGAGGACTTGTTTAATCAACTGTGTGAATCTCAATACTTTTCCAAGATTGGTCTTCCTTCTGGATATCATCCATTGAGGCTCATAAAGGAGAATATACACTTTATGACCTTCCATAAAGGGTATGAACACTATGAATTTATATTGATTCTAGTTGGTCTTACTAATTCTCCCACTATCCTCATAGATTTAATGAATATAGTGTTTAGAGATTACCTTGATCATTTATAGTAGTATCTTTAGATGATATAATTATTTATTCAATGATAAAAGAAGATAATAAAGATAATTTTTGGATTGTGCTGAAGACTCTAAATAAGTATAAACATTATGAAAAAATTTCCATGTTTGAATTTTTTCTTTCAGAAGTTTCATTCTTGGGTCATATAATCTCATGTGAGGGTATATTAGTAGAACATTCAATAGTAGAAGTTATTGAACATTGGACCAAACCAACCACTATTACTAAGATCCATTATTTTCATGGTTTTACTGGATATTATATGCTCTTTTTGGAGAATTTCAATACCCATAGGATCCATTCACTAATTTAACTTGGAAGGGATCCAAGTTCATTTGGAAAGATGAGTGCGACAAATTTTTTAGGGAAATAAAGAGAAGTCTATTTAGTGCACCTATGATTACACTAGCCTATAGTGGAGAAGGGTTTGTAATATATAGTGATTCATAAACTAAGGGACTAGGATGTGTCCTCATACATAATGATATGGTTATAGATTATGCCTCATGAAAATTAAAGGTTATTGAGAAAAATTACCCAACTCATGATTTAGAGTTAGCTGGGGAATTTTTTTCATTAAGAACATGGAGACATTATATCTACGGAGAAAGTTGTGAAATATATACTTATCAAAAATTTATAAAGTATTTTTTCACCCAAATAGATCTAAACATGCACCAAAGAAGTTGTTTGGAACTGATTAAATATTATGACCAGTAAATACAATATATAACATCCCAGATAAATAAAGAATATGAAAATTTCATATTTATTAATATTTGTGAATTAAATATTAATTTTACTTTAAAGGGGATTCTATGTTTGATGGCATACCTGACACACAAAAATGGGTTTCTCTGAAATCACATGTTGCACACAAGGTTGAGTTATTCTGAAAAATAATAACATAATATTATTATTTTAAATGGCAGTTAACGCCTAGCCTTTGTATTGGTGGGAATGAACAGAACTAACCATATTATGATTAAACATTTTTTTAAATGTTTTTATATTTATACAATAAAATTTAGAGTTTTAAAATGAGAATGAATCCAATTTTAAGCATAAATACTCTAATATTTTTTTAAAGGTAGTTTTACCGCCTTTTGATGGGGAACCCCCTTTATATATAGTTTTTTATCACTTTTATATGTTTAATTTGAAAAAATAAACTTCTTATTTATAAGTGGTATATAAAAATATACTTTGGGTAAATATATGGTATTTTTCTGATAAAGTTCATTTTTTAATGAATAGTGAAAAATAATGCATTTTAAGTCAAAACTGTCTTTTCATCTGATTTATTTATATAGCTAGATTATATTTTTAAATGGTTTTAAAGTGTAATTGGATTATATTTTTACCATTTAATCCAATTTTGGTCATCATAAGTAATTTCACTTTGAAATTGAGTATAAACACATGTAAATCTTTTTGTAGTTTTTACTTCATAAAAACACGCTTTCTAGTTTTGACAACAGAGATTAATTTTAAATTAATTAATGAAACTTCTATGTTTTGAATTTTGTAAAATAGACATCATTTTTTAATTCATAATATCAATATTAGCTTTGGGTGAATTTTTGGTATTTTTCTGAAAATGTTCAATTTTTTATGAATAGTGAAAACACTGCATAGTAGTTAAAAAACTGAAATTTTCATTAAAATAAAATTTTACCACTTCTGTGAATTGAATTTAAAAAATCCGACATACATGGTTGTCATCAGTAAGTAAAATGTGGTTCAATGGGATGAAAATAATTTTTTGTTGAATAATAACATTTGATTTTTATTTACCGTAGTTAAAGGTAAAGAGGGTAATTCAATGTAAAAATAATATTATAATAATAAAAAATTACCTTAACACTTGTACTAAACTTATTTTATGAGTCATGGACAACAAATAAAATCGTTGGGAAGAACTTTTGGCCTTTGGAAGCCACTTGGGTAAGATAATTACATTAATAACTTTTTATTTAAAGTAAAAAGAAAAATATCATAAACATGTATTGTTTTTCTAAAACAATTTTAATGTGGTGTTATATAATTGATATATTTGACTATAAATAGTCATTAGAAAGCTAAAAATATTTCCTATATCAGGTTATTTTATTTATAAATTTTAGACATAAAATAATTAAATTTATTTATGACACAATGATGATGTAAGGATTACCTCATTAATGAATGTTTTATCCAATCAGCTCAAACTATTTTTCAAAAAATCTGTAATCTATTTTGGTGTTTAATCCTGTGAGGGTTATCAATTCCCCCTTAAAAGTGTTTTGAAAATAAAAATGTAACGTTGGATGGATTAATGAATGTTTTAAATAAATGTGATTATAAATATTAAAATAAATTTATTTTGAAACTTTTTATTCCTTCCATGAATTTTATGGATAATTATGACCTTTTATATTTGAATTAATGAAGTTTTTTTTTGAATTTATCAAGTTGTTATGGATTTTTAAAAAGTCTTGATATGAATAGTATAAAAATTGACATAAATGAGTTTTTATATCAATTAATATTTTATTAAATGATAAAATAGTCCTAGAAATCTAATAATCATATAAATGAAATATATGATGTTAAAAATGTCATTAATGATCCATTTTGGGTCGCTTGGAATTTTATATTAAATATATTAACCATATAGTATGAATATACAAGAAAACATGGTAAAAGTTAAATAAGTTATCAAAGGGTTAAATAAAAACGATAAGGATTAAAAAATATCCAAAACATGTCCAATTATTATTGGATGATTTTATTTAGACTTATATTGATCTTATCTTAGAATTTAATGAGTTTTAGACCTTTTGAAACCGAAAATCATTTTATAATAAAATAATACTTTCAAACATTCCTAAAAATCTCATCCTCTATCTTATAAAAGGACACCACCTCTAACCCATTACTCACACCTCTCAATCCCCTTGTCTCATCTAACATCTGCCCAAATAAGCTCCCAACATCCCTCTATTCTTCCTATAAGCCTTAACTTAGGCATAAGGCACTTCAAAAAACCTTTTGGTTCAAACCAAAGTGAGTTACCTGATTTAGAGGTAACGTCTTCTTTAAAGTTCTCTTCTTTTATTTTAATTCTTCACTACATATTCTATTCTTATTATTTTATTACATAACAAAACCAATATCATAAATATAATAGGATTTTTTTATTAGAAGTATTTAAACTACACTTTCACACACCTCTATCTAGTGGATACAAACATACTATTTCTGTGTATGGTGAACTGCTGCCTCACGAAACGATGATTGTTCAATTTTCCTCTATCACCTCTCATGGTGGAAATTATGATGGAACTATAATTATATATGATATATATGATATTTATATTATCACTATTCTTCTTCAATTCTCATTTAGAACATACCTTTATGTTTTTCATGTTGTATAAATACGATAATTTCATTTGAGGAAGTGTATACTACCACCTCCTTAAAGTGACATGACTCATTTATACCATACATGAAACGTATAAAGGATGGTGTTAATGAACATATGTAACATATATAAAATATGATATTATACTGGAATAATAATATACATATTTATCATTTGGTTTCCATTCCTTTAAAAATGAAAAAATGAAATTAAAGTAGCATTCATGCATACGTATGGCTTACCGTCTCCATGAATGGTGCATTTCATTTTAATATATCCAAATTATATGGACTATAATTAATAATTATATAATGGATATATATGATATCTAAATCATGAATATCTTTCTGTAGATAATGGACTTTTTACCACATGGACAATTTATAATTATAACAAGTTCATTTTTGACTCAAGTTCCGAACATCAATAAAATGTTCGATATGAACACAAAGAACGAACGAATCAAGTCAGACATTAGGTAAGGGAACTTCTTAACCCAATTTCCATTTTTTGGGTTAAACTTCCACTTCTTTATTATGTCATTCTATGACTATGTGAGAAATTAATTTTGATATCCTATCTTGTATTTATACTTTCATTATTTGTACTTATAGTGAATACATATAATCGATATATTTTATTTATAAAATGTTATTTGTAAGGGACTTCGTCTCAATCTCCATTCATTGAGGCATATTTTGATTTATACATTACTTTCTTTTATATGGTGTATAAACCCCTTGAAATTTTCATTTCATTCAAAGGGAATATTTTTCTACGTAGTGTTTTACTAAATGAAAAAGTGAATGTTTCTTTTTAACGTACGCAGTGATAAAATCCTTTTCGCTGCCATGAGTATTATTTGATCTTTGGCTTCCTTAACAAACCGTAGTGTTTTTTAAAGGAAAATAAATACCTTATACTCTTTTACATATTTGGGTATTGAAAATGGTTTTGATAATGGATTTATTATGTCAATATATTGAAATAATATATAGTTATTTTAATATAGAAATTTTATCATTCCTTTATGTTTGTGTTATGTATTTTTATTATGTTATGGTTCTTGGGAATTGTTTATGTATATGGTTGGTTCCATGATAACCCTAGGGTGGGTGAGCCCGAGATAGCTCTCTAATGAATTGGGTAACATGACTGAGATAAACATTAATGTTTCTCCTTTATAACCCTAGTGTATGTATGATATGGATGACATAAGTTACCTTTATGATTTATGATTTCTATGTGTTATTCATAAATATTATGATTTTATGAGGTATGTTAAAAATAATATAATCTATGATTAAAACACATTATCTCATTGATTTCTATGTATTCATGGACTAATGTTTTCTTTCCTTCTTTATGTATCCCTTATCGATCTTTTTATGATCATCCCAATTTTTTGAAATGTTTTCCACATGACTACAAAATGAATAGGGTTGAGGATGAGATCAAGGAAAAGTCATGCTGTCTAAAACGTGGAACTAGAAATGTTTATTTTTAAAAAAAAAATTATTTTATGAAAAAAATGGATACTGAGTAGAAGTGTCTACATGTAATATTCAAGTTGTTATGTATAAGTTATGACTTAATTATCTAAAGCTCTAAACCTGAAAAGATCCTCAATGTGAATTATTAACATAATTCCAGATTATGTAATGTTTAAGGCCAGGGCCTTATACATTACGACCCTGGAAAGTGAACAAGGTGGAAGATGCTCTGAGTCAAAAGAGTCATGCTATCTTATATATGACGAGGATCACAATTTTTTTTATATTTCTAGACTTTCAAAGGATAGATCTTGAAATCTCTAAGGAAGGGGAGAAATATTATGTTTATTAAATGAGTGTTCAACCATCTATCTAAGTGAAGATTATCTAGGCATAAAAGAAATATTTAGAGCTAAAAAAAGAGGGTTAAAAATGTTACCGAGTTTATACTTTATTTTGATGGAATAATAAGGTTCAAGAACCATATATGTGTCCCTTCGGTTCTAGATTTGAAGAAGGATATAATGGATGAAAATAATTGTTATTTATTATCTATTCATCCTAGAATTATAAAGATACTTAGAGTTTTTTAGGAGTATTTATGGTGGGATGGTATAGAGAGAGATATTGTAGAGAATGTTTCTTAGTGCTTTTCAGCAGGTTAAGGATGATAGATAAAATTATAAGGGTATTTTTCAACCACTACCCACACCACAATGGAAATGGGAAAACATCACCATATTTTTTTTCAGACTCTCCAAAACATCTGAAGGGTATAATAAAATTTGGTTTGTCGTCATTATCCTTAAGAATTCAACACACTTCATTTCCATTTGAGAATATTTCTCCCCAGATCAAATTAATTGATTATACATTAAGTAAGTGATAATGTTTCATGGCATACCACTATCAATTGTATCTTATCAGGATCCAAGGTTTATATTTTTTTTTTTTTGAGAATTATTCAGTAGGATGTGGATATAGAGTTTTCTTTCAAAACGACTTATCATCCTTATAAATATGATCAATTTTATAGGAACATTGAAACTCAATAAGACATATTGAAATCATGCTCTATGTATCTCAATCGTGGTTGGGATAAACACCATCCTTTGGCGGGAATTATCTTATAACAATAACTTTCACTCCAACATTCAAATAGCTCATTATGAATCCATCTATGGTAGGAAGTAAAAAAATCCAATGTGTTGGAATAATGTTGGAGAAATAAATCTATTGAGACTATATCTAGCTAAGGAAATATAATATAAGGTTAGTTATATTCAATAACGCATAAGAGACTCTCATATTTGACAAAAACGTTATGTTGAAAACTTTCATAAATATATGAAGTTTAGAGTGGGTGATAAGGTATTCTAATTAATGTCACCCTAAAAGAGGGTGATGGTATTTGTAAATAAGCATAAGCTAAGACTTAGGAATATCTGTCCTTTTTAAATTATTGTTCATATTAGGACAATATCTTATCGATTGGTGTTTCCACAAAATCTCTCTCAAGTTCATGATGTGTTCCATGTATCTCTTATAATAAATTTTATACCTAAACCTTATTATTTAATCAAATTATTGGTCATAATACTGTATCAATATATTTTTTATTAAGAATAACTGATAGAGTTTTGAAAATAGAGAGAAAGTGTTATGAAATAAGACCACTCACCAGGTCAAAGTTTTGCGGTGAAACCACTAATTTGAGGAAGCTACATGGGAACCTAAAGATGTGATGTAGTATAAGTATCCTCATCTATTTCTATCAATGTGATGAATTTAGAGGAAAAAATCGTTTTAATGTGTTAGAATGTAACACCTTGATATTTTAATGTAATATTTCTCTTTAAAAAATTTTATTTCTTCAATATCTTTCATTGCACACAACAACAAGTTTAAACGAACTGTAAAAAATTATTAAAATATTATATTTCACTTTGCTATTATATTTAAGATTATTAATAGTAATTACTAAATTATGAAAAACATATTGTCTAAAAATTTAAAATTTTAATTTATTAGATATAAAATAATTAGAATTTAAAACAATAATTATGTGGAAATGAAAGTGATATTTTTTGTGAAAAAAATATTTTTATGCCTGAAACTTATTTTATTAATAGAATAAATTAAGCACTATATTTTAATGGTTTTATGAAATGTATATTTATATACTTGATCATATGTTTTAAATATTCAATAAATATTTTTCTAGGAATTGGATAAGAATAAATCCAGTTTTTTTCTTATATATATTATAAAAAGCAGTTTTGTCACATTTGACACACTTTTAAACTAATTTTTGAAATTTATAGGTATTTAATTATATAAAATTAATTACATATTTATAATCATGAGGTTCATATTTTTAAATATGCCCCTTTTATTTTTGGTCAATATGAATAATAATCGTGGTAAAATTTTTCACCTTGGTAAAGGGTAAATTGAGTTAATATATATTAAAAATAAGTGATAAGGCCATAATTTTTCTTCCTAATTCTTATTGGATGAATTAAATTAAAAAATTAACACCTTAATATAAAAATTGAGTTGTTTAATGGAAAACTTTCCACACAAAAAACTTATATATTTTTTAAGTCAAAGAATGTTAAAAAATATCACTATCTTAGTTTGTAGTATACTTTATGTGTTCACATAGGAAAAAAACTACTTATGAACAAATAATGATATTATTTTTTTATAATTAAAATATTTTAATTATGGTATTTTTTTTTATTTTTAGGTATTATATAATTATCTTAAATGCTTTACACAATACCGAAATAATATTTATTCAATTAATTTAGAAATAAAATAAATGATATTGAAAATGTTAAAATTTATATAATTTGAGTAATTTTTAGTGTCAAAAATAATTTATAGGTGAAAATTACATATTAATGTTGTGTTAAAATGTTATATTCTAATTAAAATTTTGTATTTATTTCTTTTAATTCAAATTAAATGAATAGTGTCAAAATTGACAATAATGGTATTTTAAAAAAATAACATTTTATTAAAATATTTAAAAATCATAAAAATATTTAAATCAGAAAAATTTGATATTATATAGTATAAAATTTTATAAATTTACCATTTTTGTGTAAATTTTCTCCTTATAAGTAAAAATATAAACCCTTTAATATTGAAAAATATGTTACCGTAGTTAAAATTAAAATTGGTCAACTAGGGTTAATCAAAAGGATAAGGTTTAAAATAACCCCAAAAATTTTCTAAATTATATTTTTTATGGTATTAAAAGACTATAATATCATTCAAGAAAAATAAATTTCCATTTAGAGGCATTTTTCTAGAGAATGAATTTATTATAATTAAATATTTTGATAAATTTTGAAAGTGCCCATTACCACAATTATAAAAGGGAACCTCCTCCATCACTTCTTCTAACCACATTGAGCCTTATATCTTGAAAAAAATCTAATATTTTTTATTATAAAATTACTTAAACTCATTATATAGGTTATCCTACTCCCTAAATACCAACCCTAGAGCCCTTTATAGGATATATAAAGGAGTCGTTTCAAAGAAGAGGTAATCGCCTTGAACAATCACTTTCTTTTATAATATTATTTACCTCATATAAATCTATGTTATTTATCCTAAAATAATAACTTCATTATCCTAAATATGATTAAATTTTATTATTATTATATAAACACAACTATGGACAATCTTTCCCATCAAATGAGAAGTGAAAGTATCACTCATGCGTATGTACAACTTACCGTCTCCAGTAGCGATAAAATTTATTTTTCATAACCATGTTTTATGGATGAGTGTTTTTATGGTTTTATTGTTTATATATGATATTTTTAATATAATTATACTTTTAGAATTATAATACCTCATCAACCTACTTACTATCCAATCCTTTGGGAAACGATAATGTCGTTTATGCGTACGTGTGGTCTACCACATCTACGAAGCTGTGTGTTTTGTTTTTAATTTATAATTTACTTGGGTGGTAGTGAGGGAAAATTTTATTAATATATATGATATAAAAATTATCATATAATGTTTAATATTTTCCTTTATTTTGTTCCATGTTTTTAAATTTAAAATTTCATTCATGCGTACGTATGACCTACCACCTCCATGAACGATGTAATTAATTTTTATATCCATATATTTTATAAATGACTAAAAATGTATATATAATGTATATATATGATATTTATATAATTAATTATATTCCATAGGTGATGGAACCAAGATTAATGTATAAGGACCAGAACTAATGAACGGAAATATTCATGATAAACGAAACAGTTAACACCTGGAAATAAGAATTTTAATAAGGGATTATTGATAAAGGGGGCATTGAAATGTCATAAAGGGACCATTCATGGTATTATAAGTATGAAAATTAATTTTTTATAGAATTTTAAAAAATTTAAATTTATTATACAGGGGGTTAGAGTTCTTTCGAACTATGGCGAACTCAAGATAAGGGTTTTATGTCACAATCACATTGTGTATCGAGATTGATTATGACTATGCCTCTGATGATGAAATATTATGATATAACACTCAAGAAAACTTATTAATTTTATTATAATATGGTAATTTCTTTAAAATATATGTTTTAATTTCATATTTTTAATCTATGTACTCAGGAGACCAAAAATATATATTTTTTATCGAAAATTGACTTTATTTATCTCTTCGGTAAAAAACATTTTTCTTCCATATCCATATTTCCTAAAAATTATTTAATGAATTATATAAATATTATCTTATGATTTTTAAAGTCTTTTTTACTAAATATTTACTTTTTACAAAATGGTATGAACAGATTCTTTTTTTCATTTTCTAAATGAGGCAATTTGTGAATTTTTCGACAAAAGTTTGGATGAAATGTTTTATAAATTATACAGTATAAATATATTTTCCTACTTTCAGAACTATTTTTTTCTTTTAATATTACTTTACAAGTTTATATATTTATTTTTAAATAAATATTTTTCCTTTTTATTAGCATAGTTTTTTTAATAAGTGATTTCAAAATAGAAAGGTTATTTTTCTCAAGAATGTTTTAATGATATTTCAATGACATTTTTATTCATCAATGACAACAACCCTTGATTTAACTTATGATTTACTAGGGATATGTTCCATGGATATGATCATTATTCTCCATCTAGATGGTTTGTTAACATGATGACACAATGTTTGCGAAACTTGTCTTTTTTCCATGGGTTATCTTGTGATAAAATGATGAAATATTTATGAAACCTATTTTTTCCCTGGGTTATTCTAGAGTGAAATGATTCTGAAAACTAATTATTTTCTTGGGTTCTAATATAATGAATTATTTATGATCTTATAGAACTGATATGAATGATTTTTTAATGTTATGGGTGGGACAAATATCTCTCTACTATGAATTGGGTAAATATTGATATCTCATGAGTTGAACATGACTGAAATGGAGAGTGAACCCAATGTAGTGAGGAACTATGCCCAATATGATAGTCTTGTGAGTGAACCATAAATACTATGATGGTTTGGGGAGTTAAACCATTCCACTATTATATCCATTCAAATGATCCTTAACTACTAAGTAAATTATTTTCTATGCTTATGTGTATGCCATGATTCCATGTCTTATGCTTATATTATGATCTCATGTATTATGTTCTTCAACTAATTTATGATTAATGTCTTATTAACTACCAAGATTTATTCCATGAATCAATATTTTGATCTTTGATATGAATGTTATGGTATTCAAATGTTAAGTTTATGTTCTCATACCTTTTTCTCATGTTATGCTTATATGATCATTGATATCTCCCTTATTTACCCTCACTGAGCATCATATCTTACCCTTTCTTATGTCTCCTTTCTCTAAGTTATTAAGAAAGGTATTAAGTATTATATTTTTAATAAGGGTTTTAGTTATGAAAAATAAATGGGAGAATATTTAGATATTTTATTAACTAATTGTTTATGTTTCCAAGTTTCCAACGATACTAGACCTAAATGATTTTGGAATAGATCATTATGTTATATAAAGAATATTATTCTATTAAGATGTACTATATATGTATGAAAATTATGGTTCACAATATATCTCAAGGATCTATATCCATATAGAATAAATACTTATCAAATGTATTAATTCATATATAATTTTGAAGGCATCTGAGGATGAAATAAACAAGGTATTCCAACCTTTATCAGACAACATCGAGATTGATCATCCCCATAGTAATTGTTTAAGAAGTCATTAATTTTAATAAAACTTATTCATTAACAAATTTATTTATAACTAATATTAGTATCTTTATCCTTATATATTTATAATTATGAAAATTATTTTTTTAATCTAGTGTTCCACCCTAATATGGTTCTTCATATATATCATCAATCATAATGATAATCATTTCAATATACCACTTCTTTTTACAATTAAGAAATACTACATTTAAGTTTTTATTCAATGTACATGAATATAAACCATGATTAACAACTATAACCATGGATAAAATTATATCTACTAAATATCAGAGGAAATAAAACATATATCAAAATCGTGCGACCACACATTCTAAATATTTCAAAAAGGACTATTAAATATTCCCACACGTGATAATTCATGTTGTTACCAATTTTATTAAATTATAACTTGTGATAAATAATTTATTTTTTCTAAATTATACTTTAAATTTATCATTTAATCCCAATCATGTAGTAATAACCATTTCATGAAAAAAAAATATAATTTTGAACTTGAAATACAATTCTCATTTCAATTATCTAAAATCCATAATTATAAACATAATTATCATCAACATTAATTAATCAGTTTAACACTGTAGTATGCTATGGATTTAACTTTCTCAAATAATAATTATAAAAATTCAAGTTATTATCCATTTCTATCTCCTAGATAATTTCTAAAATACTTATCATTATTCAACAACACTTAAACACTTATTTTTATTTCTTCCAAAAATCTTACAAATTATCAAATATTGTTATCTAATTCTTATAATAATTCATTAAGAACCATTGTTGAAATTATTATCAACAATATTCATTTTTCATATATCTAAATAATAAATTTCTGAATTCCAAGATAACTTTATCAGTCCATGGTATGCAATATCATCTCTAATACAATTATGGAAATTAAAAAAGTTATCAATTTTCTCCAAGAATTAAAATATTTCAGTACTTAAAATAATATTAACATATTATTTTTTTATATGAAATTTCAATATTAACAAAAACATTATTTTGTATTAGTCTTCCATTTAACAATCCTGGAATTAATAATATTTCATTAAAAAAATTATCACCATGAAATTTTACCCTCATATTTTTTAATTTCCAAATTGTTATATAATCGTTCCCCATAATATTATTTTCCATATTTTTTTAATTATGATTAATAACATCTATTTACACAAATAAGATAAATCATTATAATTTAACACATTAAAATAATATAAATGATAAGTCATAGATTCCCTACCAGTATTTATTTTCCAATATAAATCATAGCAACCTAGAGGATAAAGGTGTGGGGGGGGGGAGAGAGAGAGATTTCTTCATCTTGGATGACATAGGCTTGGTGCTCAAGGAAGAATACCAAGTCCACTAAAAATGGATTTTTAGCTCCATAGGAGGCTTTGAGATCACCCAAAATCGAGAGAAACACGGATGAACTCCAATGAGATAAAAAAAATGTTTTAACATTCATAAATATCTCTCATTGGATTATCTATCAAATTCCATATTTTATTTCACATCAATTCATATTAAATTGGTTACCATTTAACTTTGATGACAAAATTGGTTATGATATCTTAATTTATTAAAAATACAAGTATTTCCTATTTAAAACCATTACTTACATTGAAAATGCGTTATTGGAGGTTATGTGAAGGGAAATCATGTTTTTTTTTGTAAAAAACTGATTACCTATATGTAGGTCAGGGGGTATGTGTAGGGGTAACTTGTTTTTACCTTATGAATTTCTTGAAAGAGTATCATGTAATAGTATCTTGAGCTTAACCTTATACATGCTTTGAAAAATCCACTTTACCTTTGTGTACAATAGTTGGTATATATAAGGTTAACATGTTTTACCCTTTCAAAGTGCAATTCTAAGTCTCACATAATGCAACTTGTTCTCATGCATACAAAACCTTTATTAAAATAGACTTATCCTTATGTAGGCTTTATAAATTCCCACTTACCTTTACATGAGACTCAAAATACCTTTATACATGGTTATAGTTACCCTAATATAGGGAACTATCTTTCCTTTATGCAGTGAGGAGTAAAGGGAGTTACCCTTATACAACTAAGAGAACCTTTACACAACACATGAGACATCCAGGTTACCCTTAGGAAACCTATATAAAAACAATAATACCTTTATAAAACCATTAGAAAACATACTTTACCCTCACACAACATTATTAAAGTTCTTCTTACCCTTAAAAAACCTCTTTAAAACAATTATTTCCCTTAAATAACTCCATGTTCATGTGTAAGGGTAATATTTTCATTGGAAATATTACTTTTTTAATTAAACTAACTTATAAATAATTAAGAAAAGGGTTTATTATTACTTTTAAAACCCCAAAACACTTCAATAAAATTATAATTACTTTGAAATATTCCAAATTAAATCCCATAATTTACAAAATTATTAAAATCACTTTTAAAAAATAAAATTAATTATTAAAACATCATAATACCACTTTATAATTTATAAAATAATGTTAAATAAACTTATAAAACTTATGAAACCACTCCCTTACCACTATACACCGTATAATGACAAATAAAGGCTCGATAATATTACAAACCTTTTTATTAGAAAACTCCCAAACAATTATCATGTTCAAGAATTAATACAAAAACTAGGAGAGAGGTGGAGAATGAAGGGGGGAAATTTTACCACCCTATGAGATTCCACTCAAGGTTCTCACTATATTTTGAACACAACAAACATTGTATATATATGAAGAATTAATATACACATATTTTTAAAATGGAGTCAAAACAATCACCCGTGGAGAAACCTCTCAAACCTGAAAATGGAAAAAAATCATTGCATCAATAGGAGAAAAAATATCATATATCAATATAAGATCAAATACTTCATCCCATTAAAAATGAATAATTAAAAAACTAGAATATTTAGTATGAATATGTAACTCTTTTTTCTAAGTAATTTCACACAGTCACATCAATATCCATAGAGATAAAAACCCATTAATAAATGTATATCCAATCAAACAAACATTACATAAGGACACAAGTTTAGAAAAATAACTTCTCATTAATTTAAATATAAGTCATATAACTTCATTTAAGGTAAAACATTACTATGAAATTAACTTATATAACTTTATTAGGAAAGTAATCAAATAAAAATCTGTACATTCTTTATTTTAATCTAATATGCTAACAAATCTGATTCAAACATAAACTTGTTTTCCAAAATATACCTTTATTTATGGTAATTTATCCAAACATTTCACATCTAAAACTCATTAAATTTAGAAAATATTCAAATAAAACATTTCAATAAGTCTATTTTTATTATAATCTAGTAGGTTAATAAATCATCAAATGAAAACCTATTTAAATATTTCTTTATAACAAGGTATTTATCAAAATATTTTCTGAGAAAAAAATTTCAATCGATTTGGAAAACCACTTTTAAAATAAAGAAAACTTCTTAAGGATGACATAATGAAAGTAAAATTTCCTTTCTCTAAAACATTATTTTTAATATGAGTCTATGATAACTCAAGTACATAGGCTATTTACATGCTTTCATAAAAAAATGTATTGCACTAACACAAATCTACCATACTCTTTAGAAAATTAAACTCAATACACATAACTTTTAAAATTTGGAGTGCTAAATTCAATATATAACCTGAATTAAAAACAAAGTATGAGGTCTAAAATGTACAATTTATCTTCCCTAAAAAAATTATGGGTTTGTTAACAAAGCTTTATTTTCTAGGATAACACTCTTGCAAATACTACCAAGGATAAAATATCCCAATTTCCATTACCATTTACCACAAGTATAGGAAATTACTTTAAAGAAATCTATATCAATGTCACATAAAATTCCATAATCCTTATATTATCTATGATAAACATAAAAGGAGATTCCAAAACTATAAAAATCAAAGAAACCCATCCACCACACCATTATATTATCCGCTTTGGGTCAAATGACTCGCCCGAACAGTTTTAAAATGTATCGTAATATAATGCATCATGACGAGTGAAGTGTCCCCAATATTTATATGCTTAAGGTTATATAATATGTAAAAAGTATGGTTAAAATCACTTCTAGGGATATAATCACACCAGGAAAAAACCATATCTAAAAAAATACACATTCACAACCCACATATTATAATAATTTAATTCACAATAGAGAGAGTAATTAATCCAAAACTTGGTACAAATAATTTAAAGGAAAATTATTATATTCTTTTTTCTCCAACCAGGGATCATATCAGCTAGAGTGAGTGAAAAGTATATTGATTAAAATAAGGTATACATACCAAAACCCCCTCCCACAAGACCAAATCTCCACCTCACTGGTCCCAAGAGAAGATTAAAGGATGTACATGATAGTGACAACATTCCCATGTATAAACAAGGTCATGTGTAGAGAGTAATATAATTATATGAATAAGGTCAAAGAAACCCATTTCCTCCAATCACATCTCCATATCAACACCATGTCTAAAGAATGAGTTATTCTTAGTGTCTCTGAAGGTCAATATCTGTGGATTGGAAACTAAAGGTTGAAGTGATACAAATGATTATAGATCAAGGATCTATTATGTGGGTTTCAATAAAGTAAACAAGGAGGTTTACCTATACTTACTCTTATGGGATAAAAATTAAAGAATAATGATAAACCAATTCATTCACTTCAAGGGGATAATAATTGAAGGGTTTAAAGATCAATAAGAAAATTATAAGGCCTCATTTCACATCAACAGTAGTGATAAAAAAATTTCATAATAGAGGGAAAACATAACTGAATGAAAAGCTTCCCCCTTTTGGTCAAAGAAATAAACATAGCATAAAACCCATCTCTGAAAAAACCCCCACAAAACAACCAAATCCACACAAAAAACCAAGGAATAAGAACCACTAATATTAAGTTGATCCACGCAACATTATCACAAACAAAAAATATCAGTTCTACCTTTAATAAAAATTTAAACCAAAGGATATAACCATATCCTCCAAGAAAAACTCTATCCCACAATCTGAAATAAAGCCCTTAGACTTCTGCAGACTATGGTATCAAATCTCTTATAATGTACTCCTTTGAGAATTATAATTTTCATCCTCCACTCTAAGATAACTTTATGACACATCTTGCTGAACATTTTTAAGATGAACCAGATGGTATGTTGATCTAAAGCCACTCTTATAAAAGAAAAAAATAGGGAATGCAATCATGGGGAATGTATTATTTGAAGGTAATTAGTTACTTCATTTTTTAACATTTTACTATTGTCTACACCTTTCAAACATTGGAACATGCAATCATGAAATGTTATCCTTTACTAGGTCTCCTATAGTGACCCAAACCATTTACACAAATTATTAAATGTTTTTAACATAAATATCCAATAAATACAAACCAAGGATAAAAATTATAGTGTCTTTTGAAGAATAGGTATATAAAGAGAAAATAAGAATCTAAAATAAAAATTCTTTATTTTAATATCTATAATGAGATCATAAATTCCTTTTATCTCTTGAAATTTAATAATATAACTAGGGGAATACATAGATAAGAATGGGTAAGAAAAAAATCCCTCTAAGGGAATAAAAATGGAAGTGAATCATAACATAAGAGTTAAAAGGACTAAATTGATAACATAAAAGTCATTGATAATGAATAATCATAAGGAGGAATAATATAAATAACATAAAATTATAAGATCATGTAAACATAGAAATTTGGTAGAAACACAAAACATTATATAGGCATGAGTTAAGGCTAAACACTAAGACGATATCACATGGTTGACAAAGTCTCATCATAGATTAGGTTCACTCCCTAATACCACACACATCACCACATGAAACTAAAACATTAACCAATGCATTAGATTTATTTTTGGGTGTAAACTTCATAACATGTACATGCATATGTGTTCCACACAAATAAATCAATCATAAATAATAAACATAAGGATTACCCATGGAAAGAAATGGGTTTCATAATCATTTCATAAGGCATAACCAAAGGGCGTATCATAATCGATTACATGAAATAATAGATTATATCATTCTTGTAAAATCATAAAGTAATAATAATAATAATATATCATGATTAATTATGTCTAACTTGAGTGAATATATGAAAAATAGTGGTTATGTAACTTTGGAAATGTTCTTTTTAAGTGGGGTTTTAGGGAAAAAAGTAGAGAGTCTTTAAAGGGGGAATGATCATAATAATTTCCATAAAAACAAAAGTGAAATAAAATGGTTTTACATATAAGAATGAGTTTTCTTAGAAACCATTTATGTTTTAAAAAATTTAATTGAGGGTTACTTTAAAAGAGGAAAAGAAAACAGTGAAGTTCCCTTTATTTGGCATTTCAAAAGAAACTGATAAGGGAACATTTAAAACATATATATCCCCATAAAATAAAGGTTAAATGAACTTGGTATATATGAATGGGAGATATATACATAATATAGAATAATTATTTAAGAATTATAAATATATTAATTTATATAAAAATATACAAATTGTAACCCAAAGAAAATAGGGTGGTTTGGAGATACCATTTACCTTCTATTCTAGAATCATTCTACACTTCCAATTAATGTCCTAAATAAAAAAATTATAATAATTAGATACTCAATTAAAAAAAATCCATATATATTTGATTTATTATATTTTTATTATAGTTATTTTTAATAATATCAATGAAATATAAAGTTCAATTCTGTTCTTTCAGGGGTTTTTGTTTCATGATTCCTATGTTGGATCATTTGTGGATAATTATTGTGGTTCTTTTAAAATTGGAATACAACTATAGAAGTAAAATGATATGGTATTAATTCGATTTTATAAATTTAAATATCCCCAAATGTATTCTTTATGTTATGATATATTGATAATCTATTTAGTAAAAATGTGAGTGTTATATTGTTAGTTTATTTGGGTGATTTTTAAAACCATTATGAACTAGTTTAATTTTATTTAATATTATTTATATATATTAATTAAAGAACATGAAATAAGTTTTAGTATACTTATAATAATTTTATTTTACCATAATAAAAAGTTTTATGTCCATTCTTGAATGGGGTAATGGAAAATAAAAACTCATTATCAACATAGATGATTAACCAACATAATTTGGACAATGGTTTCATTATTAGAATAAGCGTTGAAAAGAAGAGGTTGGATGGTAGATATAATATTATCACCATGAAATTTGAGTATATATATGACACTAAATTCATTAATTAATGTTTGATGAGGTAGGTAAGGGGATGTTAGAATTAGAAAAGAATTTAAAAAGGTAAAGTGAGAATATTACCTCTAAATAACTCCTCCTTGAAATACCCCGTAAGAAACCTTGAAATGGTACTTGGGTGATGTTAGGATGGTATAACTCTAAGTATGATATAATTTGTGATACCAAACGTAGGATCGAAATAAGAATGAGATTCTCAAATACAAGAGGGGGGTGAATTGTATCTTTTAAAAATTCATTTAGGAAATTTTAGAATGGTTATGTTTAACATAGTTAAACTAGATAATTCACAAGAACTCTATGAGTACTAAAGACTTTCTAGATTTCAGAATAGTGATTCCAAAAATGAAACTTAACAAAAGTTACAAAGATTAAGATTATACCTTAAAGCGTATAGAATCTAACTATATCAAATTACAAGTAAGGAAGTATAAGAAAGTTATACTTTCCTTAGAAATACAAAATGCAGCGGAAAAACAAAGTAGTAAAACTACTAGTAACAAGTATGAACTCTTTTAACCCAAATATAAGGGTATCCAACAACCTTGGATAAAGGTACCTTGATTTATACTTTCAAGCAAGTCTATCTTACCCACACCAGGGTAAGCCCTCGATACGAAGATTGGAGTCTGTCTTGTTATCCCTACAAGCCCTCAACTATCAGGTAGTCGACACCTCTAAATTCCTCGGCATGGAATCCCTCAACTTCAAGGTGTTGGAACCTCTGTCTTCCTATCCCTGGAAGCCCTCGATTATAATCAGCAATAATCAAAGTCGCACAAAGCAAGTCTGCACAAGGAAAATTTTGAACAAGTTGTTCAAAATTTCTGCAAGAAGCTTTGAGAGTTGATAAGAGACTCTCTCTCTCTAGAAATCACTTCAGGAAGTTCTGATCACCAAAATTCTAAAAGTTCCCAAAATTTGTGAGCACGTTCAAATGAGCTTCTATTTATAGGCGAAGCTCCAACGGTCGGCTCCCTCCTCCAACAGTCATATTTTTACTTGAATTTCAGAGGGACCTGTACACCTGTCACTCGACCAACTATTAGTCAATAACTGAAAGCATGACATCATTTTGTAATGATACAAGTGTAAGCATAATTAAAACTGAAGTTCAGAATGTAAGCAAACAAGAGTTCGGAGTCTAACAAAAATTGAATTCGGAGTCTATAATAAAGAGATATTCATATTCTGTTTTGTAGGAATTTGGAACCCGAATTCTATAGAAATTCGGAGTCTGAATTTCTAAGGAAATTCGGAGTCTGAATTTCTAAGGAAATTTGGAGTCTAGTTTCACTAGAATTCAGAATCTGAACTTACAGAGTTAGGAGTCTAACTAGTAGAAGTTCGGAGTCAGACTCGTAGAAGTTCGGAGTCGAACTTATAGAATTTCAGAGTTGAACTAATATAAGTTCAGAGTCAAACTAGTATAAGTTCGGAGTCGAACTCATAGAAGTTTGGAGTCGAACTAGTAGAAGTTCGGAGTCGAAATAGTAGAAGTCTAGAGTCGAACTTATAGAAGTTCGGAGTCAAACTAGTATAAGTTCAGAGTCGAACTAGTATAAGTTCATAGTCGAACTAGTAGAAGTTCGGAGTCGAACTAGTAGAAGTTCAGAGTCTAAATAGTAGAAGTTCAGAGTCCAGAATTTGGAGTTGAACTTTGTGAGAGTTCGTATCCAGAATTCAGAGTGGAACTTCATTAGAGTTCATATCCAGAATTCGGATCCTAAAACAAAATGCTTCATATCTAAGTATCATATGATTTTGAGGTTTTAGGTATGAATCCGATTTTTATACTTAAGAAAAATATTTATATGTATAAGGAAATCTAGATTAGGGTAAATTTCCTTAAGGAAATTTTCCTTAGAGAAGTTAAATATAGATTTGCTTAAGTATAAGGTGTTTGTGATTTTCAAAACAAGAAGGAATGGAAAAGTCATAAGGAAAACCTTATTGACTCAACAATCTCCCCCTTTTTGGAAAGCACAAACAAATTTTCGAAAAAGAATATAAGGGCTTTGAAAAATTTCTTTAGAATTTTAAATTAAAACTTATCTCCCTTTATTCATAGATGATAGTGAATAAAACTAACTCCCCCTTAGGCTTTGGAACTCTAAGGATTGTATTCTGAATTTTCGGAGTGGAGTTTTCATTATCATTGAAAATAAAAAACTTCGTAATGAGAAACTCCCCCTTAGATAAGGATAGTTCTTCACTTAGAAATTTTTTCCCTTCTCCCTCATTTGAGTAGTTATTTTTCCTTCTCCACCTTTGTGATTTTCAAGAAGAATTGAGGGAATGGAAAAGAAATAAAGTACCTGAAACATTATTAAAGATAACAAACAACACAAGCAACCAGAGATTTCATTAGAGTTGAAAGAATTTCTACAACAAAAATCATTACAATAAAAAATAGGATTTGTCTATTTGTCCTCCTTTTCCTTGGTAATTAACTTCTTCAACAAGGTTTTCAGCTTCTTCAAGTCTTTATGGTCCTCCTTAGCTTGCTTCTCCAAAGCTTTTATCCTTTCATATTGAGCTTTCAGGACCCACGTCTGAGCCTTCATGGCCTCTTCCTGCATTTTTAGTAGTTCATCTTGCTTTTCCAGTTTTTCTTCAAACTCAATCCGGAAATCTCTTTCCCCTTTCCAGTTTTGAGCAACCGAGTTAAGCTTTCCATTCAGATCTCTGACCTGTTGATTCCGAGAATTTTTCTCAAGGACCAACTCATCTTGAAGATTCTTAATATTGTCATCCTCGGTGTCAAAAGCATCTTTAACATCATTCTAAAAATGATCAAACTCATCCAGGTAATCATCAAATTTCTTAGAACACAAAGTGATTTTGCTGCAAGATTTCCTATGAACATCATAATTGATAAGGAAATTTCTATAATCATCCTCAATCTTCACACACTTATCCATCACCATGGATAAGGATTCTGATTTCTGATTTAGACTATGTTGAAGCATCTGGCATCTGGAGTCTATGTTGGGAAAGATCGGAACGGTGTCCACCAACTTCTTCAAAGACTCAACAACAAAATTATGACCCAGTGCTGATGATTCCAAATCAGACACCTTGCTTGGGGATTATTCTTCTTCAATGTCCACCATCTTTCTTCTATAAGAACCACCAACATCTTTCTTCATAATGATATATTTTGTTGGGGTGTCCATAAGAACTTGCTTCCCCTTATCAACTTTCGGAACTACCTCATCATGAGATTCTTCCTCACTTTAAGATACTTGCACAATCTTGTCTTCATTTGGTTTCTCCTTCTCTGCTCCTTCTTCAAGAAAGTTCTTATCATAGATTACTTCCTCAGATGATTCATTCTCTTTTTCTTCCTCCTTGTCATCATCTCTCTTATCATCTTTGTCATCTCCCTTTCTTGGAGTGACTAGTTTTGAGGACTCGACCTCAGAAGTTCGGAGTGGTGGTTTTTCTAATAGGTTTGTCTTCTCTTGATAATCCTCCACTTGTTTTATAAAGTCATCTAGATCACCACTTCCTTCTTCAACTTCTTCTTCCTCTTCTACTTCCTCTTCTATTTCCTCAACAACTTCTTCCCGTACTTCTTCACCAGCTCGTTTCTCTACTTCTTCAACAACTTATTTCCCTTTAGACTTTTCCAGAGTGATGTAATTTTTTCCTGGCGTCTCTGGTAATGACTAAACAAGAAAGGTTTCCGGAATGGGCATATTCTCAGAAGCTATTTTGTGGCTTTCAAAAGAGATTGAACAATTTCAGTCTCAGACATCTTATTCTTCATCTTATTTTATTTGGCCTGTTTTTCTAACTCATCCGCATCTTTTTCTCTTAAGGCCCTAGCCTCCACAGGGTCCAGTCTGAACTATGGATATCTTTCTTTCCTTTTCTCCTTATCTTCTCTCCATTTAGCAGCCACCTCATCTAGATATGTTTTTTGTTTCTTCGGCTTGGGAGGTGCGGATTGAGTTTCTTTTTCTTTAGGGGCCTTGTCTTTAGTTACCACTTGCTTTAGCTTCTTCTTCTTCCCTGCCTTCTTAGTTGGTTCTGCTTTCTCTATATTTTCCTGAACGGATTCTACCTCCTCCTCTGGCAGATCATAAAACTCACCTGACTCTTTTGAAAACCCAGCTTTCATCCTCTTCAAGGTGTCATCACTTATCAAAATCATCTTACAAATTCTCGTCTTAGAAGTGCAAGCAACCTTGAATGAATCAAGACACCGACTAATAAGATTGGATAAAAGAGCAGGATACATAATGATTTGAGCCTTCAAAGTTCCATTCTTGATATTCTGAACTGTAATAAGAAAGTGCCTCATCAGATTGATCTTTCTTAGATTTACCAAGAAATCGAAGGTGTAGATATCACTTTTATTTAGGTTATCCTTATCTCCTCTTCTCGGAACGAAAAACCATTGAACCCACAACTGGAGAATATGGTTGTTGGTGGAAAGATGAGAAATCTTTGTTGTCTTTCCATCATTAAGTCCAAGGCATTTCATTGCCTTCACTTTGATAAAACTTCCTTGCACATCCGGTAGATTATGTGAACATAATTCTGCTTCACCATCATATTCCAACCCCACCAAGCTTTCTACCTTGGTGTAAGATAACTTGTAAGTCTTACCATAAGACTTGAAAGAAAATTTTTCTCAGCCATCTTCTTCATAGAAGGAAACAAACTCATAGAATTCTACAAGAAAATCTGTATAAATAGCATCCTGATCCCCTGGTTTGCATACACAAAAATATTCCCATTCATTGAGTTTGATATTCTTGGATATTAAAGAATCATACTGACTGAAAATGTCCGGATTGACTAACCTCTCCCTGTAGACTAACCATTTTGAGATTGGCTTCATTGACACTAGTGCAAATACACTTTTTAGAGTCAGTTTTTTTTAATTTTTGACATCGGTTATAAATCGACGTCTTTATAGGCGACGTTAAAAATATATTTTTCGCGTCAGTTCTTTAGAAACCGACGCGAAAAATAATTCTCTTATGAGTTTCGGTGTCGGTTTTATATAAAACCGACGCTGAAACTACATTTAGACATGATTTTCAGCATCGGTCTTTTAAAAAACCGACGCTGAAAACTGAGTCGACTAGGTTTTCCGCGTCGATTTTCAGGAAAACAAACGTCGAAAATGCGCGTTTCCGTGTCGGTTTTCAGGAAAACCGATGCCAAAACTACATTTAGATAGGATTTTCGGCGTCGGTTTTTTATAAAACCGACGCCATAAATAATTTTTTTAAAATATTCGGCGTCAGTTTTTAAAATAACCAACGCCGTAAATAAAAAAAATTTATAAAAAAATTATAATTTCTCCTCCAAAAAAATCGAAACCCTGAAAAAAAACGGAGTATATAAAAACAATAAAATAGTTTTTGTAGAGGCACTTGAGAAAACTCAAAGTAAAGCAGAATTAAAATACACGTACCTGAAATATATGACATGCTCATTGTTGGTTATTAGGTATGGAATATATGATTCATAATTGATAGTAGTGGGTAGAAAATCCATAATAGTTTGTGCCAGAACCGACAAACTAAATCTATTTCATCTTTAAACAATAATTTTCTAGTATGAATCATTTCCAAGAATCTATTACTCCAACGAATCCCTCAATTTCACAATAAAAAAACTTGGAAATATTCATCATACATTTGTAGAGTTCAAGTTCAATTTCTTAGTATATCACATCTCCCTCAGCACATAGTAATTTTGCTGAAAGATTCTAATCAAATAACCAAGAGGGTAACTTTGGATGCTGGAATGATGGTAGTATTTACCGAGAACAACTAAACATACCTGCATGGTGCATTTTCTTGATCTAACCATACTCAGTATCAATCATTGTGAGTTTCCTCCCATAGATAACACCAATTCTGTCAAAACAGTAATGAAACTAACCAAGGAGATGTCCGTGAAAAAATCAATCCAAGATATTACTGCATTGAATAAAACAGTTTTTGCAGAGGCACTTGAGAAAAATCAAAGTAAAGTAGAATTAAAATACATGTACCTGAAATATACGACATGCTCATTGTTGGTTATTGTTGAAGCATTCATTTGATTATTAGTAGTTTCAAACACCTAATATATCATAAGAGTTAGTTTTTTAAACCCATATGTATTATTATTTAAAAATATTAGTATATACATACCTTAAATCTTAATCAGACTTAACAAAAAGTCCGCAAAAGTAGATTGAATATGGATCATATCAGATTGGGAATAAGACTGTGAATCATTTAATACCTACAATAATATTGAATGATATGAAATTAATAAATAGAAGAAAGTGGAAGAAAATATATAAAAAAATTAATACAACTAACCTTATGAAAATCAGTAGTTTCCCCAGTTGTGATTATCTCGTACATAAATCGTAGAATATAATAACCACATTCAACATGTCCATTTTGACGATGACACTGCAGTTATAAAACATTTAACTAATAATAAAAACCAATATATAACAAAAATATAAAAACTAATTACCTGTACTTCCACATATTTGATTTTTGTTGGTTTCTTTTCCTTTGTAAAATGTTTCCATGAACTGCATTTTTTATATAAGAACTAATAAAACTTGTGTAAACAATTAAAATTAAACATAACAAACTTATAAAAATAAAAAAACAACTTACCTGTTTAATAAGTTGGAAAATGGTTTACGCACTTTTCCTAATAAAGAGAAAAACCAATATAAGGTGCATTCATTTGGGAAAAATACGCCTAACATCCAATGCCCCCTATAATACAAAAAGTTCACAATTAATGACATTATAATGATCATGAGTTCAAAATTATGTTGATGTTCTTACTTATCAAGAAATGGCAAAAACCAGCACTGAATCTCTGTTTGTGATAATCTCTCGGATATATATTGAACTCTTTCATCATTCTTCACATGTTTGACTTCCAAGGAAATGTACTCTGGATCTATAAAGCTGTAAATTCTTGTAGTTTCATTTTGTAAAAGAATCCTGTGTAGATACCTAATTTAAAAATAAAATATAGTTAGTCAATGACATAACAATATTTTATTAAAGAAATAGCAATTCAAATGTCAATTTACTTACATGGAAAACAACTGCACCACATTTAGCCCGATCTCTTCAAAATTAACTAAATTCATGATATATTCTTTAAATATTCTAAATTTATAATTTCTTCCACATATATCGAGCATCATCCGAAACTCATAGATAAAATTCAAGGAAGAAGAGGACTCAGATAATCTTTTCAACCCATAAGAAATATCAGAAGTATCTACAACCGACTGTTTCTGAACATTTTGTTGCATTTGTACAGTTTCTTTTGCTTTCAGATAATCCTATATAAGTTAAATGTCAGAAAACATTATAAGTAATTTGGAATCATTTGTAATTAATATTTAAAAAAAATTATACCTCATGTGAAATATAACGAGGAAGTGCAGTTGGCCAAAGTAAAAAATGGCCCATAAATTCCCCAACACTGGTGATCTCCACAGAAGGAAATGGTAGTAGAGCAGTAGGATATATAATAACAAGTACTGATACTCTAACCTGACCCATCTGCATAGGCTGATGATGTACCGAGTCCCCCAAAAAATACACCCGTCCTAACGCAACAATATGTACATGAGGATCTCCTGCAAACAACTCACAATATAAGGCTTGATCTGAGGGAGGAGGTGGAGGCTCAAAGTTAGCAGGTGGGGTAGGGTAGTCAGGGTGAGCAGGCTGAGAAGTCAGAAAAATGAAAAGGGTATATTAGTGTTTAAAATTTATAACATATAAAAACTGATTAAAAATTAAATAAAATAATATACCTCGGAAGGCTGCCCAGATGGGGCAGGGTAAGCAGATGGGGAAGGGTAGTCCGGGTGAGTAGGCTGAGAATGTTGAAAAATGAAAAAGTTATATCAGTGTTTATAATTTATAAAATAGAAAAATTTATGACATGTAAATAATATACCTCGGAAGGATGCCCAGACGGTGCTGGGTAAGCATATGAGGCAGGGTAGTCCGAGTGAGTAGGCTGAGAATGTTGAAAAATGAAAAAGTTATATCAGTGTTTATAATTTATAGAAAATAAAAATTGATAACAAGTAAATAATATACCTCAGAAGGATGAGCAGACTGTGACTGTCTTGCCAAGTGTTCTAATAAAGCCTTCTGTACTGCTGCTTGAATTTGATCACCCATAGACCGTTTCATATCCTGCAGCTCTTCTTTTAATGATTTGATTTCTGGGTCTCTTGATTGCTTACTCTTACCAAAAACCTTCCGAATACTAACACCCGCCTGATATCCTCTAACACGGCCGGGGTGTTATGCCTTTCCCAAAGCAGTGGCTAAGATATCCATCCTACCCTCAGGGATAAAAGAGCCATGTGTCTCTTTCTCTTGAAGTTCATCCTGAAATGAAAAATAAAAAATTTATATTAGTTTTTATAAATTATAGAAAATGAAAATTGTTAACAAAGAAATAATATTTACTTAAAATTCTATCATCCACTTGATGAGCTTCGTCTGTAAGATATTATTCATTTTTTCTTCTTCTTTCTCGTTTCCATTTCTCATGGCGAGTGGGAGGAGATGGGGGAACATACTGGACCTCTTCTGAACCACTACTTGATCGAGCTTTAATGCTTCAAATTTTTCTTCAATCATTTTCTGCTCCAAATACGAGTACCCTCCATGTGATAAAGTATGAGGGTATATGTTTTTCAATTGGATCTCATGATGAGATCTTCTGGAGGCCTGTTATATAAAAATAAACTACTAAGTAATAAGGAAAATATAGCATAAATTTTAAAATATAAAACAATTACAATACCTGAAATTTCTCTTCCTGACGACTGTCAACAAATCGATTCCATGTTTCTTCATCTATATATGGATACTTAAGACATGGGCTTTCAAACCTTCTCTTTCCAAAAACATAATTTTTCGTCAGTTTGTTTTTAAAATATCTCCATTGAACCGCCGCTAAAGAGAGATGTCTTTTCCTAATTTCTTTGGTTTCCTCAAAATTGAATGTCATCTATAATTGAAAAAATTAAATATGTCATTTAAACTGTATAATATTAAAAAAATGAGATAAAATAAATAAATAAAGATATTTTACCGTCACGGCCTCCCAAAGCTGTTGCTTCTTGTCCACTGACTTCCAATCAGGATATAAAATACTAATCCTGAAATGGCTCTGCATCGCTATATAACTGACAAACTGAACTGCATTTGGGCCAACTGCATTATTATTATCATCAAAACAGATGTGTGCTTTGTTATCATCATGAGCAAGTGATAGTTTTGGTAAACGTGTAATAACACGTTTACCAACTAGATAACTTGATTTTTGAGTAGTAACTGGAGAAGTCTCCTCCACCAAGGACGCATCAGTAGTCCTGCAATTTTTTTTTGTAAATTAACAGTTTTATTTCATTAAATAAGTATATTACTGAATATTTAATAATATGTCAAAATAGATATACCTCGGTAACTGCTCCTCTCTATCTGTATCTGACATTGCTACTAGAAAGTGTAATAAAATTTTGTGTACCTACATATCATTAGAAAATTGAATAATTAGAAACAAGGAAGACAAAAATAAATATGTAAAAATAGAGGCATGCATTTGTAAGTTTTAAAAATAGACACAAAATATAAATATTTACCAGAAAAATTAGGATACTAATTTAGTGTTTTGCCACATCCCTTCATCATGATCGGTACATACTACATGCACTATGTCTGTCTTATATTCATTGTAATCATCTGAAAATTGTGTAATAGATGAATAAGGATCATGTAAATCACTAGCATCATCAGAATCATCCTCATCACCCAAATGGTAGCTTTTCCCTTGCAAAACAACTGACCACTGATCATTCGATGGATCAATGACATAAAATACTTGTTTTTCATGTGTCGCCAAGATAAATGGTTCCTCATTGTGATTAAATCTTTTCAAATCAACCAGTTTAAACCCATATTCATCATGTTTCACACCACTATTACTATCAACCCAATTGCACTTAAAAACAGTGACTTGAAATTTAATATAATCAATTTCCCATATGTCTTCAATAACTCTAAAATATGACGTTGATGTAGAAATTGGGTTTTTATCTTTGGCACTCGAAAAATGCACTGCTTCAGCGAATACCATCACACCACTATTCTGAACAGTACTCTTGTCATCCAGGTTTTTTTGTGTAAAATGTGTAGCCATTGATATCAAAACCAGACCAAGTGATCACATTAATATATGGTCCCCCTGCTAACCACTTCAATGTTTCTGATACAGATATATCTGGGGTGACTTTCTCTTTAAATCATGAAACAAATGTCTTCTTATGCTCAATCATCAACCACTTTTCATTTCTTTGCTTGATATCGTAACTTTAATTCAGCAATATGTGAGGATATATATGGTTGAACCTCATCTGTGTTGTTCAAAATGTATAAATGTGCTTGCATCACTTCATCACATGGAATGAACTTTACCTTTAAGCCTCGAACCCATCTACCTTCTCTATCAACTGTCATATGTTGAGATACAAGGAGACCAATATGCTCCACCTCATTCAAATAATCAGTACAGAACTCAATAACCTCTTCTGATACATATTTTTGAACAATAGAGGCCTCTGGTCGATAAGGATTTTTAACATATCCTTTCAAAATTTTCATATATCTTTCAAAAGGATACATCCATCTTAAATAAACAGGCCCACATATTCTTATCTCACGCACCAAATGAATCAATAGATGAACCATTATATCAAAAAATGTGGGTGGGAAATACATTTCTAGTTGACAAAGAATAAGAGTTGCTTCATTCTCCAACACATCTAACAAATTTGGATCAACGACTTTGCTACAAATGGATTTAAAGAAATTACATAACCTGATGATTGTCTTTCTGATAGCTTTCGGTAATATACCACGTACTGCTACTGGTATAATTTGTTGCATCAACACATGGCAATCATGTGATTTCATACCTATTAATTTGCAATCCTTCAATGACAAAAAATTATTCACATTTGAAGAAAAACCGCTGGGTACTTTAATACCATGAAGACACTGACAAAAATTCATCTTTTCAATCTTGCTTAATGTGTGAAAAGCCGGAGGTAAATATGTTCTGTTTCCTTTCACAGCGGGAGCTAACTCCAAACGTATTCGCATTAATATCAAGTCCAATCTAGCATGTAATCCATATTTTGTCTTTCCTTTTATGTCTAACAAAGTTCCAATCAAACTATCACACATGTTTTTCTCAACATGAATAACATCAATGTTATGTTTTATCTCTAAAAATCTCCAATAAGGTAGTTCGAAAAAAATAGACTGCTTCTTCCAGATATGTTTTTGTAAACCAGAACTTTTTCTCTTTCCAAATGTCGAATCAATATCTTTCACTCTGTCATAAAATTCTTCAGCTGACAATGGTTGAGAGGGGAGGTTGTATTCTTGTAAACCGTTAAATGCTTTTTTCAATCTACGATAAGGATGATCAATTCGCAAAAATCTTCGATGTCCCATGTACACTATCTTTCTTCCATTCTGCAATTGATAATATAAAGTTTGTTCTTCACAAATTGGACATGCTTTATGTCTCTTAACACTATATCCAGATAAGTTTCTATATGCAGGAAAGTCGTTTATAGGGAACATTATCATAGCACGCAAAATAAAATACTCTTTCTTGTATGCATCGAAAACTGTAACACCTTTCTCCCATAGCAGTTTTAAATCCTCAATCAATGGTGTAAGATACACATCAATATCATTTCCCGGTTGTTTTGGTCCATAAATCATCAATCTCATCATAACATATTTTTTCTTTATACATAGATGTGGGGACAAGTTATAAAGTACCAGCAAAATAGGCCATGAACTATGTTGGCTACTGAGGCTCTGATATGGATTCATTCCATTAGTACATAATCCCATTCTGATATTTCTAACTTCACTTCCAAAATCATGAAATTTTTTATCAAAACTCTTCCACTATGGTGAATCGGCAGGGTGACGTAAGTTACCATCAGAGATGCGCTCATCTGAATTCCATCTTAACCTTTTTGCATCAATTGAATTTGCAAATAGATGCTTCAAACGAGGAATAATTGGAAGGTACCAAATTGCTTTAGCTGGAGTTTTGATTCTAGTACCTAAAAATAAATCAGAATTGATTTATCAGAATTGTTTGAAAAAAATATTGGATGATATCATTGGAAAGTAAAAAAATTGATTTTTCATAACGTTACATGACATCACCTAAAAATGAATCTGAGTTGACTTTCTCATCCATCTTATAGCGCGATGTTCCACATGTAGGACAACTTGATAAATGGTCATTTTCTTTCCTATACAGTACACAATCATTGGGGAAAGCATGTATCTTTTTATACCCCAATCCCATTTTTCATAATATTTTATTCGCCTCATAATTGGAATCTGGAAGTCCATTTCCTTCTGGAAGAAGCTCTTTTAAAATCTCAAGTAAACTAGAGAAACTTTTATCACTCCACCCATTTTTTTCTTTTAAGTTAAATAATCTCAAAACTGCTGATAACACTGTATATTTACTGCAACCTGGGAATAATGGTTTCTTAGAATCTCCATACAATCATTAAACAGTTGGTGTTTTTTCAATGGTTTCAACACCTAAATCATGAATTAATTCTTCAATACGATCCTCTGCCTCATTATGAATATCGTCATCAACATTGGATGTTGAATTTTCAGTTCTTTCACCATGAAAGATCCAACATGTATAATTAAGGCTAAAACAATAACAAATGAGATGATCCTTGATTTCTCTGGAGTTTAACTTTCTCATATTTACACACTTCACACATGGATAGAAAATCAAATCAATATTTTGATTATGTCGTTTAGAAAATTCCAAAAAATTATCAACACCTTTTTCATATTCACTAGTATTTCTTCGTAAATAAATCCAATTATGATCCATTAATACCTGATATCACAATATAATTGATGAATATATTAAAACATATAAACATTTAAATATCTATCAGATAAATTGTAAAAAAAACATATTCCATAAAAACTATTGATAATCAGATAAAAGACATCAGATATGAAACACGTTTACAAATAGAGTAAACAGTTTATTTTCATATTATATACATGTGTGTTATATTTATATTATAATTTAATTATAATATCATTCTTTTAAAATTGATTAGTTCATTAATTTAAAGGAAGAAATAAGTGAAATGTGGGAGTACATAAAAATATGTATAAATTATTAATAAATCTCAATTCTTTATTAAAAGTAAAAAATATAATTGGTTGTTTTAAAATGTAAGATATCAATCAAAATGGGTGTAATGTAATTTTATAACTTCAATCACATTTAATTCAAAGTCACTGATGAAGGAGATCTTATACCAGAAGAGGAAGTCATAAAAAAAGCTATCAAGTGCAACTTGTAAAGGATCTATACCAAGAATTAAATATTAGATAATATAAAATTTCTTAATGATACCTTTTTGACACCACCAGGGTCAAAAATTCATACCAATTTCAAAAATTCTTTCAACCACAAACACAGACTCAGTTCGGTACAAATATGTTTACTAAAAACCTATAGAAGTTAAAAACCAATTCTTCAAAATTGTTGATTCACAATTTATGTATATCAAATAAAAAAATAATAAAATACCTTAGAAAGATAAGCTAAGATGATGATAGAGATAAAACTAGAACATACCTGTAGTTTTATTATGATCCTATTTTTACTACAACCATACTTAACAGAGCTCAAATTTTAAAGCAGTGTCAATCTTAGGACTACAAAAACTCATAACACATCTGACTGAACATTAATTCCTACTTAAATAGGGTTCTTGAAGAAGAAACAAACAATAGGAGATGAAATATGAGATAAAGAGGAAGAACGCATACCAGAAATCATGAAAACGACAAAAAACCTTCAACAATGCCCATCCAAGATCGCAAATCAAGTTCGAAGGTCGTCGGGAGTCCGAAGTTCCGCAAAGGAGCTTGATTTCAACGAACGAACAAAATGAGGGTTTCGGCCACAGCGGAGCTTGATTTCAACGATCGAACAAAATGAGGGTTTCGGACCCCGAATAATTTTAAAAGAATTTTCGCGTCGGTTTTAAGGAAAACTGACGTCGAAAATTTAAAAAAACATTTCGGCGTCGGTTTTTAGGAAAATAGATGCAGAATATGTTTTTTTTAGTTTTGGCGTCGGTTTTTAAGAAAATTGACACCGAATATATAACTTATGGCATTGGTTTTTAGGAAAACTGACGCCGAAAGTTTTTTTAAAAACTATCTTCCGCGTCGTTTGTCCTCAAAATCAACGCCGAATATGTTTTTTTTTGTTTTGGTGTAGGTTTTCTACGTCGGTTTTCCTCAAAACCGAAGCCGAAACTAAAAAAATTCTTCCGCGTCGGTTTTTTTGAAAACCGACGCCGAAATTCCTTCTTAATTATTTTCCGCATCGGTTTTTCTCAAAACTGATGCAGAAAATATGTTTACTAATATTATTGGCGTCAGTTTTTTGTAGAACTGATGCCATAAATTCCCCGCACATACTATTCGCGTCGGTTTTTAAAAAACCGAGGTTATTACGACGACACTAAAACCCGTATTTCTACTAGTGTGAATACATATCTTGGGAAGTATCTTCTACAGACATTTGGAATGGAGGAGCACTGAATGATTCAGAACGAGATTTAAGAGCAGAGGAAGAGTTTCAGCATGAGAGAGCTTGAAAACGATGTGGGACACAAATGGGGGTGCCCTTTATATAGGCTATGGAGTTGGCCTTTGAACTTCCAAAAGAAATCTAATGGTTGAAAAACTCTATGATCTGATCTGATGGTTGAAAACATACCCGCAAGGAAATCTAGAATCCGATCTTTTGAGTTTTTTTTAAAAAAAATCGGATTGAAGAATCAAATATGAGAAATTTTATAAGAGAATGAAACTACAAACAACTAAAAATGATTATGAAAACTTAAGTAAGAAAGTCATACCTTTTGGATTTGGCTAGGAAAATTATTCGTAATTGGTAATATTCTTCTTGAAGAAAATTTGACTATGAAAAACTCATTACGAAAAAAATATGAGTACGAAAATTCCCATTACGAAAATTCTCATTACAAAAATTCTCATTACGAAAATTCTCAGTCTGAAAAATTCATTACAAAAATTTTCAGTACGAAAACTTCATTACAAAAATTTCCAATACGAAAACTTCATTATGAAAATTTCCAGTACGAAAACTTCATTACGAAAATTTCCAGTACGAAAACATCATTATGAAAATTTCCAGTACGAAAATTTCATTATGAAAATTTCCAGTACGAAAATTTCATTACGAAAATTTCCAGTACGAAAACTTCATTATGAAAATTTTCAGTATGAAAACTTCATTACGAAAATTTCCAGTAAGAAAATTTCATTACAAAAATTTCCAGTACGAAAATTTCATTACGAAAATTTACGGTACGAAAATTTCATTACGAAAATTTTCAGTATGAAAACTTCATTACGAAAATTTCCATTCTGAAAAATTTTCATTAGGAAAATTTTGAAAAACTTTATTACAAGAAACATGAAAAATACCATTAATAAAGACACAAAAAAATTCATTATGAAAAATTTTGAAAAGCTCATTACAAAATTTTTTTGAAAGACTCACAACGAAAAATTTTGAGAGGCTAATTATGAAATTTTTTGAAAGACTCATAATGAATTTTTTTGAAAAACTCAAAATTAAATGTACCCCCCCCCCCTATGAAAAGGAGTTTATTACTGTAAGGATAATAGTTGAACAAGAAGTTAATGAAGGAATATTACCTCACGGTTATCATTCCTAACTTCTGTTTAATGTATTTAAATCTATCGGAGGGTAAAGATTTTGTGAAAATGTCAGCAAGTAGGTCTTGTGTTCTAATAAATTGAAGAATTATATATCCTTTTAAGTGTGTGATCCCTAAGAAAGTGATGCCTAATGTGTATGTGCTTTTCATGGGAGTGATGTGTAGGATTTTTACTGAGGGAAATGGAACTTGTGTTATCACACAAAATTTGAGTCTTAGTGAAACTCAAGCCATAATCTGTGAGTGTATGTTGCATCCACAACACTTGAGCACAACAACTTCCAGCTGCTACATATTCAGCTTCAGCAGTGGAGAGTGCTACAGAATTTTGCTTCTTGCATGACCAAGAAACTAATGAATCTCTTAAGAAATGACAAGTTCCATATGTACTCTTTCTATCCATTCTCCATCCACTAAATTCAAAATTTGAAATACTTTTTTAAAACAAAATATTTTCCAGAAGTATAAAATAGTCCTAGATCCATGGTCCCCTTTAAGTAGCAAAAAATTATTTTTAATGCCTTTAAATGAGATTCCTTAGGATTGGATTGACATCTTGCACATAAGCATACTGAACACATCAAGTCTGGTCGACTAGCTGTCAAGTAAAGTAGACTTCCTATCATACCTCTAAAAGATGTTTGATCTACTAGTTTCCCAGCTTCATCAAGATCAAGTGTATTTGAGGTACTAATAGGAGTACTTGTACTATTAGTGTTTTCATACCCATACTTTTTAAGAAGATATTTAATATATTTATGTTGGGATATGTAGATTCCTTCTAGTTTTGGAGAAATTTGAAAACCAAGGAAAAATGTTAACTCACCCATCATAATCATTTCAAACTCATATGTCATTAGATCCACAAAGGAAACAGTTAAAGATTGCTGAGTTAAACCAAATATAATGTCATCAATATAAATTTGAACAATAAAAACATTTTTCTTATCTTTCTTTATAAAAAGGGTTGGATCTTCATTTCCCTTAACATAGTTATTTTGAAGAAAAAATCTTGTAAGTCTATCATACCAATCTTTTGGGGCTTTTTTAAGGCCATACAAAGCTTTGGTAAGTCTAACAACATGATTAGGATATTTTTTGTCTTTAAAGCCAAGAGGTTGTTCAACAAAAACTTCCTATTGAACATAACCATTAAGGAAAGAACATTTCACATCCATTTGAAAAAGATTAAAATTAAAGAATGATGCAAAGACAAGTAAGATATGAATAGATTCAAGTCTAGATACTGGAGCATAGGTTTCTTCATAGTCTATTACTTCTTGTTGATTATAGCCTTTAGCAACCAATCTAGCTTTATTTATTATGATGATTCCATTTTCATCACACTTATTTATGAAGACCCATTTTACTCCAATAACAGAAGTTTCCTTAGGTCTTTCAAACAAGGTCCATACTTTATTCCTTTCAAATTCATTTAGTTCATCTTGCATGGATTTAATCCAATCCTCATCACCTAAAGCCTCATCGGTTATTTTTGGTTCTAATTGGTAAAGGAATGCTAGATTTTCTACTTCATTTCTTAAAGAACTTCTAGTCCTTACAGGTTGATTCACATCACCAATGATACTATCACTGGGATGATTATTTAGAAATGACTGGTTTGGGTTTTGTAAAACCTGTTCATCAACATAGGGTAGGAAATATTCTGGGGTAAATGTTTCATAAGTATCTTCTTGTACATTTTCCTTATCATAAGTATTTTCTATCAAAGGTTGATAATCAGTTTTTGAAAACACATCCGAGGATGTCGGTTGGGGTTGTTTGAAAAAAAAGGGTCAGTTTCATCAAATTTTACATGTACTATCTCTTCAACAGTGCAATCATTTTTGTTAAAAACTCTATAAGACTTAGAAGTTGTGGAGTAGCCTAAAAAATTCCTTCATCAAATTTTGGTTTGAATTTGTGTAAGTTATCTTTAGTATTCAAGATGAATACTTTGCAACCAAAAACCTTAAAGTAGGAAAGTCTAGGTTTTCTACCATTACAGAACTCATAAGGGGTTTTATTAAAAAAAGTTCTAATCAAAACTTGATTTATAGTATAACAAGCAGTACTTACAGCTTCATCCCAAAAATGTTTGGCAATAGAATACTCACTCAACATGGTTCTAGTTATCTCTTGAAAAATTATATTTCTTCTTTCAACAACACCATTTTGTTGAGGTGTTCTGGGTGCTGAGAATTTGTGAGTATTACCTTTTCTACTACAAAAAGTTTCAAAATCCGAGTTTTGAAGTTCTCCTCCATGATCACTATGAATAGTTTTCAATGGAAGGCTTTTCTCATTTTTGACTTGGTCTCTAAAACTTTTGAAATAAGAAAAATCTTCAGACTTCTTTGCTAGAAAATAGACCCATGTAAATCTAGTGTAATTATCAACCAAAACAAATACATAGTACTTTCCTCCAATGCTTCCAGTTTGTATTGGAACAAAAAGATCCATGTGCACCAACTATAGTGCATCAGTTGTTGAGACTTCACAGATTCATTTAAAACTTGATTTATATTGCTTGCTATATTGTCAAGGTTCACATACTTTTGAAGAATCAAATATAAGCTCCGGTAGATCCTTAACTAAACCTTTCTTAGAAAGTTTACATAAGTTCCAAAGGTTACAATGTTCTAACCTTCTATGCCATAACCAAGAATGATCTTCCATTTCACTAAGGCAGGGTAAGTCTTGGCTCCTAAGGTCTTCTAAGTTTAATGTGTAAACATTCTCTTGCCTTTGGGTAGAAAGAATAAATTCTTCCTTGGAATTATGTACTAAGCACTAATAATTCCTAAAATTCACAAGGTATCCTTCATCACATAATTGACTTATGTTGATGAGGTTGTTCTTAAGACTTTTAACAAACAAAACATTTGAAATCAAAGTTTTTCCAAGAAGAACAATGTTACCTATACCAATAATTTATCCCTGAGCATTATCTCCGAAAGTTACTTTTCCTCCTTTTGTCTTGATAATATTTTCGAAATAGATTTTGTTACCCGTCATATGTCAAGAACATCCACTATCCATGTACCATGTATTGTTGTTTGTACTTTCCCTATTTTCCTAAAAATAAGAAACAAGTTATGTTTTCGAAATCCAGACTTTCTTGGATCTAGAAATCTCAGAAAGTAAAATTTTGGGTACCCACATCTTCTTAGAAAAATAAGACTTATGAAATCCTAAAGATTGGTTTTTGTTTAATGAAAAATTCTTTGCCCAGTGATCGCCACAGTGACACTTTGTGCAAAATGGGGTACTTTGAGGAACAAAGTAGTTGTTACTAAAAATCGGTTTGGAACTAGTGTAACCAAAACCCGAAGTATTCTTTCAAGGTTGAATTTGTGAATATATTTTATCAAAATTTTCCTTACCATGGGTAAAGTTATACAAAAACTTCCTCAAAGAAAATATTTTGGATTTGAGTTTTACAACTACGTTCTTATCTTAAAAAACATGTGATTTTGAACTAGAGCTATGATCTAAAACATTTTTATTAGAAATTACGTTTTCCAGTTCTTTAGAAAGTTTATTCTTTTCAGAACTTACTTCCTCAATATTTTTTGAAATACTTTCAAAATAAGCATTTTTCTTATTAAGATCTTTAGAAAGATCTAATATTTCCATATTAAGAATAGTATTCCTAGAGTTTTCCTTATCAATCTTTTTCATGAGTTTTGAATTCTCAATCTCAAGAAGTTCAGCAAACCTAGAAACTTCTTCATAGGTAGGTAAAGTATTTTCTTCATCAGAAGAAGATTCTTCATCTGAAGAGTTATAATATTTACTATCATTAGAATTTAAAGAAACATTGGTCAAGGATTCATTATTATGTACCTTAGCCATAAATCAATGATTATCAATAGGTATACTGGCTATAAGACCAAGATTCTTCTGTCCAGAAGATTCATAATCAGAAGATTCATCTGAAGAGTCACCACTACTGGCACTCCAGGTGTCATTGGCTTTCACAACTTTCTTATCTTTGGACTTGTAATACTTCTTTATGTTCCTTTCAAAATTCCTTTATTTCCTTTATTTTCTTTTGAGCATGGGTAAATCAAGTCTTATGTGTCCACCTCTGTTTCATTCATAGCATGTGACCTCTGAATCTTTCTTATCTTTCCTTTCCTTCTTCTTATACTTGGATTGGAAATTTATCTGTCCAACTATCTTGTTCATCCTTCGATCAAGATTAGCTAACTCATTTTCTAAGACTTCACTCTCACTAGATTCGTATTGGATAATCACCTTCTTAGACTTGGATCTAGTAACTCTTTCAAGAGTCTTAGCTTTCATGTGATTTGAAGTTGTAGTAAAAGCAACACTACCATTCCCATTCTTCTTCTTTATGTTGTCAGCATCTCTCTTCATTCTAGTCTCATGTTGGAGAATAGTTCCAAATAGTTCATCCAATGAAATTTGAGTGACCTTTCTATTTTCATCAATTGTTGTCCTCTTTGATTCCCACTCATTCGGCATGATATCTATAATCTTATCCACAAGAGCCTCATCATCCAAACCTTTTTCTCTCATTGATTGTAAGATGTTCACGATAGTCATAAATCTCTGTTGCACCTTACAAATTGGTTCTCCATAAGGAAAATTGAAACCATGATACTCAACTCTCAACATAGATCTTCTTGTCTCTATGACTTTGGATGTACCAAAATGTGTAACTTTAAGTTTCTTCCATATATAGTTAGTTGTTTCACAAGAAGAAATTTGGAAATATATGTTCCTAGTCATTGAACAAAGTAAAGTATTGTATACCTTATAGTTGATTTGGTATTCATGCTTTTCTTGATTAGTAAAAGCACTAACTTCCTTGTCAAAAATTTTGTATCCACTAGTAAGCATAACAAAATTATCTACCCCAGTATTGATAACAAAAGTCTTCATATGATCTCTCCAATATTCATATTCATTACCATCAAAGATAGGTGGTATATTAGGATTTAAGTTGTCGATGGAACCGACATTCAAACCTGCCATCCTTAAGAAAATATTTGGCACACAAAATTATTAGAAGTATATGTTTGTTAACCAGAGAAAATATTCTAAGCAAAAAATATTGTAACTCTAATAAAAAGTGAATCCAAACCATGAGTCCGAAAAACAGATTCTAAAAAATATGAATCTAGAAATATGAATCCGAAAAAGAAAATCCAGGAAATCTCTTCTGAATCTAATCATGAGATTAATTCATATTGAACCAAATCCTTTGATACCAATTGTTAGGATGGTATAACTCTGAGTATGATATACTCTATGATACCAAACGTAGGATTGAAATAAGAACGAGATTCTCAGATACAAGGGGGGGTGAATTGTATCTTTTAAAAATTCCTTTAGGAAATTTTAGAATGGTTTTGTTTAACAAATTTAAACAAGATAATTCACAAGACCTCTATGAGTACTAAATACTTTCTAGATTTCGGAATAGTGATTCCAAAAATGAAACTTAACAAAATTTACAAAGATTAAGATTCTACCTTAAAGCGTATAGAATCTTACTATATCATAGTACAAGTAAGGAAGTATAAGAAAGTTATACTTTCCTTATAAATACAAAATTCAATGGAAAAACAAAGAAGTAAAACTACTAGTAACAAGTATGAACTCTTTTAACCCAAAGAGAAGGGTATCCAAAAACCTTGGATAAAGGTCCCTTGATTTATACTTTCAAGCAAGTCTGTCTTACCCACACCAGGGTAAGACCTCGATACAAAGATTGGAGTCTGTCTTGCTATCCCCACAAACCCTCAACTATCAGGTAGTCGGCACCTTTTTCTTCCTCAGCAAGGAAGCCCTCAACTTCAAGGTGTTGGAACCTATGTCTTCCTATCCCCGGAATCCCTCGATTGTAATTAGAAACAATCAGAGTCACATGAAGAAAGTCCGCACAAGGCAAAGTTTGAACAAGCTGTTCAAAATTTTTTCACGAAGCTTTGAGAGTTGATAATAGGCTCTCTCTCTATAAATTACTTTAGGAAGTTCTGATCACCAAAATTCCAAAAGTTCCCAAAAGTTGTGAGCACGTTCAAATGAGATCCTATTTATAGGCAAAGCTCCAACGGTTGGCTCCCTCCTCCAACGACCATATTTTTCCTTGAATTTTAGAGGGAGTTGTATACGTGTCACTCAACCAACGGTTAGTCAATAACTGAAATCACGACATCATTTTGTATTGAAACAAGTGTAAGCATAATTAAAACTGAAGTTCGGAATGTAAGCAAACAAGAGTTTAGAGTCTATAATAAAGAGATATTCGGATTCTGTTTTGTAGGAATTTGGAACCTGAATTCTGTAGAAATTCAGAGTCGGAATTTCTAAGGAAATTTAGAGTCTAGTTTCACTAGAATTCAGAATCTGAACTTACAGAGTTCGTAGTTGAACTAGTAGAAGTTCGGAGTCAAACTCGTAGAAGTTCGGAGTCAAACTTATGAAAGTTCGGAGTCAAACTCATAGAAGTTCAGAGTCAAACTAGTAGCAGTTCGGAGTCAAACTCATAGAAGTTTAGAGTCGAACTAGTATAAGTTCAGAGTCGAACTAGTAGAAGTTCGGAGTCGAACTCATAGAAGTTCGGAGTTGAATGAGTAGAAGTTCTGAGTCGAACTAGCAGAAGTTCATAGTCGAACTAGTAGAAGTTCTGAGTCGAACTAGCAGAAGTTTGGAGTCGAACTAGTAGAAGTTCGGAGTTAAACTAGTAGAAGTTCAGAGTCCAGAATTCAGAGTTGAACTTTGTTAGAGTTCATATCCAGAATTCGGAGTGGAACTTCATTAGAGTTCATATCCAGAATTCTAATCCTAAAACAGAATGCTTTATATCTAATTATTATATGATTCCAAGTTTTTAGGTATGAATCCGATTTTTATACTTAAGAAAAATATTGATATGTATAAGGAAATCTAGGTTATGGTAAATTTCCTTAAGGAAGGAAATTTTCCTTAGAGAGGTAAAATATAGATTTGATTAAGTATAAGGTGTTTGTGATTTTCAAAACAAGAATGAATGGAAAAGTCATAAGGAAAACCTTATTGACTCAACAGGTGAGACTAGACGCAATAAGAAATGAGGTATATGTTTTTTTAAGGTAATAGGTATAATTTTGGAAAGATACATGGATTAAATGTTGTGAGGAGAAGAGGTGGAGATGAGTGATATTTATAAGGGGATGAGAGGAGTTTTTTTAACATTATATTCATTAGTTTATTATTATAGCTCAATAAATTCAATAATATTGATTATTATAACTATATTTAGTAAATGGTTTATGAGAGTTTTATCTAATGTGTGCTTACATCATCCATGAAAAAAAAATCAATTATTTATCTTAGAATATTAAATACCAAGATTTACTATATTTCACTATTCACAAAAAATTCCACTATATTAGAAAAAAAATCAACATGACCATTTTTATGTGTATATTTTAAAAATTAAATACATTTTATGAAAATAATTTTCTAAATATGATAAATTAAAATTTTAAATAAAATCCTCATTATTTTAAAAATGTCAGTTTTAATTTTATAATAATTTTTTTGACCCTTTAAAAAATTACTTATGGTATCATAAAATTATCATATTATTATAATAAAACTTAATATTGACTTATAAATCCATTTTAGGAAACTTATTTTTTTAAATAATTTTATTTATTGTAAATGTGAAATTTAAAAAATTATGTTTTTAAAAAACATAACCACTTAATTTATCATTTTTAAAACATTTATTTACTTATACCATGGTTTAAATATATCATAGTTTCATTCTATATGATACCAAAATATTATTTTACACTTCTATTGGTGAGGATACTATTTTAATAGTGAGGTTACTATTCCTAATTATAATACCCTAACCCAAGAAGCGTAAAGTCAGTGCATTATTTTAATACATTAGCACGATTATAAGGAATAAAATCCCAAATGATAGATCAGTTTAGTAGTTTTGGAAAGACATATTACATACATGATAGCTATTTTACATTGGGAAATAGAGAATAAAACAAGGTACATAATAAAATTAAATGAACAACCTCATTTAAAACTTATTTAAATAATTTATCTTCATCATATGGGGAAATGAAACATAATAAGTGTGATCTAAAACACTTAGTAAGGGTAATTAAGGTGGAATAAATAATTAATCAATGAGAATAAATCAACATGGAAAGGTAAATAACTGGTAACACCTACCAGTTAATCAAAAATATGTGAATGAAACTTAACCATGGATATTATAACTAATTAAATAATTACATGGAATAAAAATTAATCAATATATAATAACTGAATGCATAAATATGGATATCTAAAACATATTGCTGAGGCTTTGTTCTAAGAATATAATAATGTCAGTCCTTCATGCCAAGAATCTAATACTATCATTGATTCATGTCAAGAATCTAATACTATCAAGTATTAATGGAAATAATATAATAAATAGGTAAGGCCTTGTCCAAAATCATATCTAGTTTTAACCGTGAAGCCTACCAATGCATCAAGGGTTTATAGAGGGACCTTCCTATCACATATTAAATCCAATGCCTTCCTTATATGTAGAATAATCGATTTAATTTATAAAAAATGTGTCTTATCATAAAATATATGTATTGAATAAATAATATAGTTTTATAAATAATTCCTCAGTGGAGGATAAGTAATAACAAGGTTTGTTGATATTGATTAATGGAAATACCATTTAAATATCATTAAAACATTCTCGAGGAAAATAATCATTAAACATTTCCAAGTTCCCCATACCACTTTGAAACATTTGAATCATAATTCACATGAAGGAATAATATTAAATTAAACTTAGAATATCAATAGAATAAATATATTCATGATATAAAATACAAAATGAAATTATATACACCATATAAAAGTGAATTGGTTCATAATAACAAATAAGACTCAATGGAATATAAATTGAGACGAAATCCCTTACCTTGAGTCCAACTTGTCTCGTTTGTCTTTATATTACTTAATAATAAACTTATGTTAATTATTTACGTGATTAAGAACCATTTTCATCTTTATCATTACTTTTAATTCAATTATTACAATTTTTCAAACAAATACTTAAACAATTATGTTTACGAAGGGTGTTTTGACTAAATTTGGTTCATGTGTTAAAAAACCTTGGAAGGTCAAATATGGTCAAACAGGTAATTATATAAAAATATAAAGAATTATAATAATGAAATAATTATAATATTTATAAAAAAAATTATAATTTTAAAACCAATCATGAAATATGGTTATGAATAATGAACCAACATTACAATCATGGAGACGGTAGGCCGTGCGTACTCATGAGTAAACTTCTCATTTTTCAGTTATTGTTTTGGAAATAAGGAATATAACATTATATATTTCTGTAATGATAATTATATTATAGATACTCTATTATTTAATCATATATACTTATATATATTATTCTTATGACTTAAAATTATTTACATCATGTCGGGGATGCGGTAGTCCACACATCCATAACAGGCGTTATCACTTTTTAGTGTGTGAAAAGGGTAATAAATAAAATGATATATTATGTTTCCTGAAAGTTAATTATTTCAATAAAATAATATATATTTAATTTATTTTATACATTTTTAATTAAAATAATCCTTCATATGTGGCATGTATAGTGTGAATGAATCACATTGCATTGAGGAGGCGGTAGTCCACAGTTCCACAAATGATGTTATCGTATTTACATAAAATGAAAAGTATAATGTTTTTGATATAAAAGAATTAAATAAGAATAAATTAATAATAATTATCATATATATCATATATAAACAACATTTACATCATAATTTCCACCCATGTTAGGTGGTAAAGAAAAAATGAACAACTTTGTTTCATGAGGCCGTAGTTCGCTTTACGTAAGAATAGTAAGTTCGTTACCCATTAGATGTAAAGGTGTGTAAGTGTAGGGATAACCATTTAAAAAATATAATTATATTTAGTATAATTGTGTTATTATAAAATCATGTAATACAAATAATTTAATGAGTGTAAAGATGAATAAAACTAAGTATCTTGAGGATGAATGTTACCTCATATTTGTGTAACTCCATTTGGTTTTCACCAAAGGGATTTATTGGATAGATCTTTACCCAAGTTAAGGATTATAGGTATAGGTAAGGGATGATTATGAACTATTTTTTATAATCTTGGTTGATCCAAAGTGTCTTTACAGGTGAGATGAAGTGGGATAGGTGAGTGCCTTTTTATTGTGGATGGAAAGGACACACTTGGTATTTTTGAAAAAAATTGTGTGTTCCCAAAGTATTACTTGTAACACAAGTGTAAAAATGGACTATTATGTACCCTTATAGGTTTATTGAAATAAAATAGGTTTTGGACAAGTTTATAGGTCATTTTACCCTCAATATTAGGGTTTGGTCCCTTGTTAAGTATAATTTTACATTAATCGATGTAATTAATTTTAATTAATTTCAAAAATCATTTTGGTAAGAAACTAAGTTGAACTTATTAGACATTATAAATTATGAATATTAGAAATATGGAATCCATTTTTCAAAATACTAATCACATAGGTTGCATAAATTAATTTAAATTTAATCCCACAGATGGGAAGGTAATACATGTTTTTAATGTAAAAACGTTTAAAAGTTTGTTATGTTTTTATATTCAATTTCAATTTGAAATTGATTAAAATGACATAAATTGGATTAATTGATAAAAAAATAATTTATTTAAACTTTATAACCATTTAAAAATTTTATTTATTCTTATAAATAAATTAGACTAAAAAGTAGTTTTGAATTAAAATTCATTATTTTTCACTATTCATAAAAATGAAAGTTCATAAAAAAATACCAAAAAATAACACTAACCTAATTTTTATGTTTAAATTTAAGAAATTAATTTTATTTATACATATAAAATTCATTAAAGTTCCAAAATTTATATTTAAAATAGGTTCTCCATTAAAAGGAGGTAAAACTGGTTTTATAAAAATATATTGTTTTATGTGTAATATTTGGTTTGTTATCAAATTATGCATATAAAATAAATTGGATGAATATCAGAAATATTTTATTAAATATATAACATATAAATTTAATTAATATAATTCAATAATAGTAATTACTTTATATTATCAAGATAAATTTCATTTTTCACATAAAAATAGTATTTTATAAAATCATTCCCTTTATATTCATTTGGTTTCTATATTAATTTATAATTAATAAGTAACTAATGAATTCAAATATATATATTCATAAGTTAGTTAAACCTATAATCAACAATTTAATAGCTATGTTATATCTTATTTTATTAAATAATAATACTTTTAAAAATATATTATTGTTTGGTAAAACCCGTTCTTGCATGTTCCACAAGCCATCGAGGGAATTCAGTATTTCATATAACAAAAGATAACTTAGGTGTTTAATATAAATAAACAAAAACTTTATCATTCATATAATAGACGTTTAATTTCATGTTTCATATAAATAAATATAGGAAGAAAAATTAAATTTTTTTTAAATGGTAAATTTTGTAATGTCTTTGGGTGTTACATTCTCCCCACTTAAAATAAATTGATTCTTCTCAATTAAAAATTTATCTTAGTAATCAAGGGATTTATATTTGAAACTAAACTATTATTGAAAAACACACATCATAAATAGGGTTAATGACACATTTTCTTAATAATAAGAAAATGAAAATGATAAGATCACCACAAAACTAGGCTTTTGAATAAGACAATGTTTGTGAAATATTGGACATGGAAGAGAAATATAAATATCATGTTCTAATAGAGGGTTATTGAGAAAATGTTTAGATAAAAGTTATTGACCATAAAAAAATAAATCAGATGTGTGAATAAAGGTCATTGATATCATATAAAATGATGATAGTAGGATAAATTTTTTATTTCATAACCTTTTCCCTAGAGTTTAAGAATTATTTCACTCTATAGAAAAGTAAGGAAATATAATTACTTGATATATTTCTATTTCATAATCACAATATTATATTTTGGTTTACCCTTGAACTATTTCCACTTCATCTCTTAACACATGATTCATCATATGGTGAATTAATATGTTATCCTCTAAAATATTATCCAAAGATCAATGTAAAACATTTTCAAAATGGTTTACTTTTACAAAATATTATGATCCAACACTTTATAAGTAAGACCATTAAATTTTCAAAATGAACTTACCATTAACCTTCAATCAACAAGAAGTATCTCTTTAATTGCCACATATTGAATATGTGAACACATTCATCATGTATTCTCTTAAAATATGGTAATAACTTTAATTACCATAATAATTTACTAGGAAAATGAATTATTCTTTATTAATTAAATAAACCACATTTTATTGGATATATTCTATAAATCCAAAAATTTTGTAAAAACCATCAATAACATCATAGTTTTTTTTCAAAAAATAATTAATCAGTTCTAAGGTAATCATTACATATCCAAATCAATCATTTATTTATCTAAACAATATTGTCTCAAAAATAAGAACATATTAAGGGTTATATTTTTATTAACCATGTGTTTTCAAAAAAAATTAACTTGCTATTGAATATCTTTTTTTGGTACCATTCATCATATGATCTCAAATATTTAATGAAAAATAACTAAAGTACAATCCTTATTTATCTCATAAATCAGATGATGAGAACACCATAAACAAAATACAATTAAAAAATATTTTATAGATCCAAATATAGAAGTAAATTAATCATCCCACTTAAGCTGTGTCAATAACAAATGCATGACCTTGATCCCTTAGCTTCTTTAGGGTTAAATTCTCTTGGAACTTGGGGCATTCATTTTAATAATTCCCTATATCCTTACAGTTAAAGCATTAAACTTTAGAAAATTCATTCTTCCCTTTGAAATCCTCATCATGGTGGCCTTTTTCTCCACACATGAAGAAAAATCATTTCCCTTTTATGCATGTACCAAGGTGTTTACTTATGCAAGTATCACATGTTGGAAAATCATTTTTTACCTTTTCTATTTATCCACATTTTTCTCTTATGTCTTATTATTCTCTTTCTTCCCTTCGATGCCATAAGTCTTGGAGAATTATCTATCTATCTTGAAAACACATAAACTATTTCATTATATGAGGAAAATTATTGAGACACCAGTACCCTTTAGTGACTTTGATTAAGAAATTAAAATAAATGATCAATATTATAGTTCATGTTGTGTATGAATTTAGTAGAATAACTTGGTAACCTTATAAAGGTATCTTCATACTCTACAACACTTTCTTTATACTTTTTCCTTAAGCTATGTAACTTTATCTTCATCTCAATTTTTTTCTCGTGAGGGAATTATTAATCAAATAAAATATTCTAAAAATATTTCCATTCCATGAGTTCTGTCTCCTCTTATATCCTAGTATTTTGGATCAATGACCACCACTGATCAATATCATCTTTGAGAAAATACACTTCTAGTGTAAACATTTCCTTTTCACCACATCCCAATACCGAAAATATATTCTCCAAAGACTCAATCCATTACTCAGCTATAATTGGATCAATAATCCAACTAAAGTATGGGGGCCACTTTCGCATAAAGTGATCCAACATTGGATAGTATCTTTGTGGAATGGGTTAATCCATCTAGGAAAGGTTACTTTCCATAACATGATTAAGCTACCCCAATATATTCAAAACTTTCTCAGTTCCAACACCAGCTACATTGAATTTCTCAAAAGGGAAACCTCAACATTGACCATGTGTGTTGATACACTTCTTCCTTATAAGTTCCATTTCTAGACAATGGCATATAATATATTAGTTTATAAAATTTATGAACTTTTTATAATTCTAAATATGGTGTATCACTTAACATAAATTTAAAAACATATACATAGCTAATCTCATAATCATAAAAATGATTTCTTTATCGATATATTTAAACCCTTCATGATTATTTTTATAGAAAACATGAATTATACTAAGTGTATCCCCCATGTGTGTAAAACTAGGAGCACAGTAAGGGACATTATCAGGAACCCGATTACGCTGAGTTGGGCCTGACACACCTTATTAAGGTTGTTACTCCTAGGTACATCTATTTCAAAACCACATCAAATTTGAGTATCCAAGCTGGGATATATTTCTAAGAATACCCACATAATCTCTAACATACCAAATTTTTTTGATGTTATTCTATACTTATCCTCAAATTATATCTTAGGGTTATGTTCTCTAATCTATATTTTTTAAATTTAGTTTCCATGGTTGCTGCTCAAATTCCAATGATACCAACGGTAACACCCTGAACCTAGACGTCTGGAGCTGGAGAACTATTTTATTACATTAACATGATTACATGGGATAAAATCTTAAAGGACTGATCATTTTAACAGTTTTGGAAAGTTATATTACATATATGATACCCATTTTATATTAATAAATATAGAATACTACATGATACATAATAAAAATGAAATGAAAATACTCCCTAAAAGATTATTAAAATAATTCCTCTTCATAACTTGAGGAAATGAAACATTAGTATGGGTACGTAAAGCAAAAGTAATAATGAATCAATGAGAATAAATCAATATGGAAATTTAAATAACTTATAACACATTCCCTTTAATAAATATTATAAGAATGAAACATTACCATGGATATTATAAATAATTTAATAATAATATGTAATAATAATCCCTGAATACATAATGATTTAATGAAAAAGGATGGATATATAAACCATATCATTGAGGCCTCATGCTAAGAATCTAATACTATCAAGGTTTAATGTGAATAATCTAATACTGTAAAGGATTCATGCCAAGAATATAATACTATCAAGTCTTCATGCCAAGAATCTAATAAATTGGTAAGGCCTTGGCCAAAACCATATCTTGTTTATCCCAGGAAACCTACCGATGCATCGAGGGGCTATATCTGGCCCCACCCATCACATGTGAAATTCAATGCATTCCTTATATGTAGAATAATCAATTTAATTGATAAAAAATGTGACTAATCATAAAATATACTTATTGAATAAATAATAATGTTTTATCAATAATTTCTCAATGGAGGATAATTAACAATAAGGTTTTTTGATTTTTCTGAATAGAAATACCATTTAAATATCAATAAAACATTCTGGAGGAAAATAATCATTAAACATTCCAAAGTGCACCATACCACTTTGAAACATTTGAATCATAATCTACATGAAGGAATAACATTAAATAAAACTTAGAATACCATGGGAATAAGTATATTCATGATATAATATGTCAAAGGGTATTATATACACCATATAAAATTTAACTGGTGCATAACAACAAATAAGTATCAATGGAATGTAATTTGAGACAAAATCCCTTACCTAAAGTCCAACTTGTCACACATGTTTTTATATTCCTAAATAATAAATGTATGTCAATTATTTAATTTTTTAATAAAAGTTTTAATGTTTATCATTACTCTTATTTCACTTATTATAATGTTGTAAAAAACTACTTAAATAATTAGGTTTACAATGGGTGTTTTGACTAATTTCGGTTAATGTGATAAAATGACTTTGATAGGTAAACTATGTTCAAAGGGGTAATTGTATATAAATATATAGAATAATAATGACATAATTATCATATTTATAAAATAAAATATACTTTTAAAACCAATCATGAAATATGGTTATGAAAAATGAACCAAAGTTACAATCATGGAGATGTTAGACCATATGTACGCATGAGTAACGATCCCATTTTTCAATGATCGTTATGGAAAGAAGGTAAGTAAAATTATATATTTAAATAATGATAATTATATCATAAATAACATTTTATTTTGTCATATAAACTTATATATATAATTCATTTGATGTAAAAGTAATCACATCTCGACGGGGATGCGTTAGTCCACACGTTCATGACGGACGTTATCACTTTTTAGTGTGTGAAAAGGGTAATAAAGAAAATGATATATTATATTTAAATAAAGGAAATTATTTCATGAAAATAATATATATGTCATTTATTTTATATATTTTTAGTTAAAACCTTATTTTATATATTCCATGTACAGTGTGAACGAATCACATCGCTTTGAGGAGGAAGCAGTGCACACTTACACAAATGATGTTATCGTATTTATTCAAAATGAAAAGTATAAAAGTATGTGTTATAAAATAATTAAATAAGAATAAACAAATAATAATTATCATATATATATATATATATAATATATAAACATATTTTATATCATAATCCCCACCCATGTGAGGTGGTAAAAGCAAAAATTAACAACTTCATGTCGTGAGGCGGTAGTTCACCGTACACAAGAACAATAAGTTCATTACCCATTAGATGAAAGTATGTGTAAGTGTAGGTAAAACCATTAACATAAAAAATATAGTATATTTAGGATAATTTTTTTATATAATCATGGAATAAGTATATTTTAAAGTGTGTAAATAGAAATAAAACTAAAGAGCTTCAGGAAGAATGTTACCTCTAATTCGGGTAACTCCTTTTAGTTTGACTCAAAGGGATCCCTTGGATGGATTTATGCATAAGATTAGGATTATATATTTAGGTAAGATATTTTTATGAGCTATTTTTGTAGATATTTGTTGATCGAAATTTTCTTGAGAGTTTTAATGTAGTGGGAGAGGTTAGTGCCTTTTTACTGTGGACGAAAATGACACACTTGGTATTTTTGAAAAGAATTGTGAATTATCCAAGTATTACCTATTAAAAAAGAGTTAAAATGAACCATTATGGAAACTTAAAGTTGTAGTTACCTAAATTGGGACATAAAATATGCTTTGGAAAAGTTTATAGGTCATTTCCCCCAATAATATTAACGTTTTGTCCCTTGTTAAGCTTAATTATACCATAATTGATGTAAATAATTTTAATTTATTTCACTAAATTTTTTATTGAAAAACTAATTTGACCTTATTATACATTATAAATTATAATTATTCCAAATATTTAATCTATTTTTCCAAATTTCTATCACATAATTGGAATAAATTAATTTAAATTTAATCTCATAGATGGGACAACAATGTGAGTTTTTAAAGTAAAACTTTTCAAAATTTTCCTATTTTTTATATTCAATTTTGAAGTGAAATTGATTATAAATACCTACATTGGATTAATTGATAAAAAATTAATCTAATTAAACTTTCAAAACAATTTAAAAATACAATTTTACCTTATAAACAAATAATATGACACAGCAGTTTTGAATTAAAATTCATTATTTTTCACTATTTATTAAAAAAAGGAAATTCATAAAATAATAAAAAAAAAAATCAACTTAAAATAATTTTTATGTTTTAATTAAAAAATGAAGTTTATTTTGAAATATAAAATTTATAAAAGTTTCAAAATTTATAATTTAAATAGGTTCTCCATTAAAAGAAGGTAAAACCACTTTTATAAAAATATAGTTTTTATGTGTAATATTAGGTCTGTTATCATATTATGACTATAAAATCAATTTAATGAATATAGTAAATATTTTATTGAATATATTATATATAAATTTAATTATTATCATTCACTAATAGTAATTAATTATACTTATTAAGATAAATCGTTTTTTCACATAAAAATATTCTTTTATAAAATCATTCCCTTTATATTCATTTGGTTTTTATATTCATTTATAATTAATGGGTAACCAATTAATTAATATATATATATATTCATAATTTAGTTAATTCAATAATATTCAATTTAATGTCTAAGTGATATCTTATTATATTAAATAATAATATTATAAATAATATATTATTGTTTGGTAAAACTTAGTATTGCGTGTTAAAAAAGCCATCGAGGCAAGTTAGTCTTGAATGAAATGAAAGATAACCTCTATTTTATATATAAAGTAAGAAAAAATTTATGTTTAATTTAATATAATATTAACTTTCTATTTTGTATAAAAAAATCATGGAACAAAAAATTAAATTTATTCTAGAAGGAAAATGTTGTAAATTCTTGGGGTGTTAAATTAATGGCCAGATTACTGTTCTAATAGTTAGGTTACTATTTCAATGTTCAGATTACTAGTCCAATGGTAAGTTTTTTAATGGTCATACGAGTACCCAACTCCCTATAAATATCTCTTATTTATTCATTCTTCATTCACTTATATTTTCTCTCAAGGTTATATATTTTCATTTTCTGAGATGTCGATCAGTTTACCAATATTATGTTTATTTTATATAATTTTGTTCATGTGGAAAATTATTATATCATAATAGATAGATCCAAATTTTTCCATTCTATATTTCTTATTTTACACTTTTTTCCCATTACAATGTTTGAAAATTTTATTAGTTTAATTACTTACTTATGTCACAATACTCATTTATGAAAATAAATTGTTATTAGTTTCTCTATGTTCTTTATATGTATAATACTATATATGATATAACATATCCCACATTTATTTTGGAAAAAAATATCACCTAAAACCTTGGGTCATTACATTATTCCCCCTTAATAAATTTTATCCTTGAAATTTCATTTTACGAACTAAGGTGAAGGCAGGTGAGGGTAAATCTTCTTTCATGGATTCCTCTAGTTCCCATGTATCCTCCTCATACTTATGGTTTTTCCATAGTACTTTTATTAGGTGAGTTTTCTTATTGTGCATAACATTAGGTCTACATTCCAATATCTTCACTAGATGCTCCTCATAAGAGAGATAATTTTCTAGTTATACCACCTATGAATTTAGTACATGTAAGGGATATGGTATATACTTACTCAAGATAGATGCATGGAATACATATTGTACTTGAGACATGGTTTTTGGTAGTTTTAATAGATATTGTTGTAAAAGTGGGTTATTTAGACCCAAATTTTTCTATAATTTCAGATTACTATACCCTATATATGATGACTTATACATGATATACCCTTACCTTTATAGTGTTGATGTTTCCATGTCCCCTATTTAAATGGTAATGTCCATATATTATTTGTTATATCAAAAGTTTATAATAGTTCCAAGGATAAAATGAGAACCTCGAGATATTATGAAATTTTTTTTTTAAAATTTCATATGGTCATAATAACTAAACATAGTTGTTTTCTAACTATTAGGAGTTGGGGGATCATAATAATTGAGACTTCTTCTCATGAAGTTCTCACTTGGTGATCTCTAGTAAGTGAGATCGTGATGACAGACCCTCTAATAGGAACACCATATGTTTTGGGTGTCATTGGTGGTTCTTATATATGGACAGGTGTATTGGTCACATGACTTGAGATCATTATCAATGTGTTCCATTTTATAGCATAATTTAATGAAAAGAAAAAACCATTATAATGAAGTTGAAGTAAGGTACCTTGTTTTGGGTATGTCATTGGTGGTATGACATTGGATGAATGATTAAGATAGAATTTTTCATTTTTAATTTGAGGAAGTAATATCTCAGACATAGTTCATCAAGATGGTAGTTTTCACACCCCAACCTCAGACGCCTATTTATTTTGTTATATTTTTATTATTTACTCAGTCCCACATCATTTGGATGAGGTTTAGTTGGGTCTCCGTTTGAAATTTTTGAACTTTGATATTTTTGGCGGGTCACGGGCCGGTGCTCAGTCACCACACCGTTAGCGGTGCCCATGTGTTCGGCCCTGGTGAATGCACGATTGCCCAATACTTAAAATGAAAAAAATTTATAAAGGTTTAGACTACCATGATAATATTATTTTTTCAGATGATAATAATAATATTATCATTAAAGTTATATTAGTATTATTCTTATTGAATAACTATTATTATTATTTTTATTAACTTTTCATTAATATTATTATTATTACTATTTTTAATTTTATTATTACTATTGAGAAAGAAAATTATTACCATATTATTATTATTATTATTATTATTATTATTACTTTTATTCTTCTCATTACTTTTATTTTTATTTATTTATTTATTTATTTTTTCTTCTCCTCCTTACCCTAACCGCCTTCCCCCTTCTCTCCCCCCTCACGCGACTCTCTCCCCCATTTCTGTTGTGCGCCGCACCTCCCTACTCACCCTCCTCTGGCCAACCCCACCTCCCCGTCTGGCTCGCCGTCCTGCTTTTCCACTCCGGTGCCCCTACCTTCAAACTCCCCTCACCCGTGCTCTGCCTCCCGCACCCCTATTGGTCCACTCCGTCCACGCCTCACACTCCTGGACTGCTCCCCGCTCACCCCTCTTCTGCGCCACCCTTCCATAGCCCCACTCGTCCCTCTACTACACCGGCGCAGGGCCGCCCGCCGCCCCCTTTTTTTATCCAGCCGGCGCAAGTCCACCCCTCCTCCCTCTGCTTGTCCATCCAACACGAGACCCCCCCTTCCCCCTCCTTTTTCCCTTGGCGCGACCCACCAGTGGAAGACACCCCCTCCCTCTAGAAACTTTGTCCAGCAAACCCAACCCCACCCCCTTCCCGTTTCACTTCCAGTGAACTGACCACTACCATCTGATGATCTTCTGACACAAACACGAATTCCATTTCACAACACCTCAGCGTGCTCTAACGGGGCCGTGAATTCCCTCGCTAGGTTCGTGAAGGGTGTCTTAGGTCATGTCGGACCCCGTTCCGTCTGCCGCCACTGAAGGCGAAGCGATTCAGATCGCTTCAGATCATCCGTTGTTGTTCGCGGGGTGCGTTTGGACTCACCGAATGTTTTGGTTCGCTACCACCATCCAAAGTGAGTTTTAGTATCGCACGCATGTTTATTTTATTATCGTTGTTGTGTTTTGAATTCCTTGTATTTTATTTGTAGTACAAATAATTATTTTGGTGTGCAATCTTGCCTTGCCGTGTTCTCAAGATCACCGCTGCTGTCTGAGGTGATTTTTTAATCCCTTGCTTTGTTGCACACATTATTTTTGGGTCATGTTTATATCTTTGAGTCCTTGGGTTTCATTGAGAGGTTCATTGGTCTGTGCTACTTTATGTTGGGTGTCGGAAATTGTTGTAGGGTCAAGATCGTTTCTGAGTGCGCACACACATTTTCCCTGGTATGAATATATATATATATATATATATATATATATATATATACACCTTCTGAGAGTGTGTTCCCTCTTAGTGTGAGGAACACTTGAATCAGTTTAAAGGTGTATATATATATATATATATGTGTGTGTGTGGAAGTGTGTGCGCGTGTGTGAGTGGGATGTTTCTTGAGTTAGAAGGTTTCGATTGGACTTCCTTGAGGTAGGAGAATCCATGCATTTACTTTCCATTGCTTGTCCTTAATGCTTGAGTTTTTTTTTTATATTATTATCTTACTATGAATCTTCATGGTACCTCTTTAAAGATTCTTGTGGTGTTCTAAAATTATTTGGTGTTGTTAAAGATAGGGTTTACATGAATATTTGTTTAGGCCTTGTATATGATGCCTTTGATGTTTGTAAATTTCCACTTGTTCTTTTTGGGTGAAATTGGATGTTTGGGTGGGGTTTTCCCATAAATGTTTTTTGTTAAATTGTTTTGAAATATGTTTTGTATTTTTTGTATGAAATATGGTGTTTTCCCTGGTTTTGGTTTGGTGTTTGTCTAAAAATAGGCTTTTGGTTTATGAACTTGTGTGTTATTTTATAAGTGAGTGATATGGGTGTTTTTGGGTTGAAAGAAAAGGGTGTATTTATGAAATTTTGGTTTCAAATATTTTTTTTGGTTTTAGAGTGTTCCTCTTGGTTTGGCCCAGTTGGCCTTGGATACATGATTGGGTGAGTTATTGGAAAATGAAAGGGGTGTTTGTTTTTTTGGGGTTTGTTTGGGTGAAAGTGGAAGCTGAAGCCCATTTTGCATTTTTTGAAAGATTGTTGGCCTGTAAGTGTTGTGAAATCCTATTTGGAACTCTCATAGGTGTTGTTGTTTTAACTTGACTTAAAGTTAACTTGGGAATGTTTTGGTAAATTTTTTATTTAAGGGATCGTTTGTTCACTTTGGTATAAAGAGGGTAAATTGTGGTCGTTTTTAATTGGTTAATAAATTTTTTGATAAAATATGAGCGTTGTGAAGCTAAAGGACCATTTGGAATGTTGGATTGGCTGTTTACAAAAGGTTTGATATGTGCAAAGTGTATGAGGCCCGTTTGACATCTTTGAAATTGTATGTTTGGAAAACCCCTCCTTGGTTAGGACCCTTGCCTCATTTGTCGATCATGTGAATGGAGGGTCCTCGGTATGAGCCTCCTTTTGAGAATATTTATTTTAAGGCACGGGACTAACCTCTAGGTGGTCGGGGTGGTTCCAGTTTGTGTCGCGTGCTGGATTATATATATATATATATATATATATATATATATATATATATATATATATATATATATATATATATATATATATGGCTTGTTATTTGATTTCATGGCACACCTCTTTCTGAACATATCACGGAAACATAGCATAGCCAGGGGGTTTACTAAGAAAGATTATTGTACTAGTTTAGAATACACACTGGCTAGTGGCACCTAGTACGGATTATACTCTACTAGGGGATTGGGCCTCTCGGTTCGGCCATGTAGGGCAACACTGGGTGTTAGAGAGTTATGAAGTCATCGAGAGTAGGCATGCCTTCAGGATGAGTCACATGTATAGTACGTTATGGTCTTCCTCTGAGTTCCTAGGTTTTCCGTGATTTTTTGATATGAGCATTATTAGTACTATTGCCCTTGTTGTGCATGGAATCATACCCTTGAACTTGGTTTTGGTGTTTCTTGGAAAAGTTTTGTGTATATAGTTGGTTTCAAAAATGAACTTCAAAGTAGCTGTTTTGGAAAGGTTTCTGTAAACCCCTCTTTTGTTTTCTTTTCATTGTTTTTGAATTATAAGGGTAATGGATATGTGATTGTTAGTTTTAAAAATGAAGAGTAATATGAAAACCTTATTTTTATAACTATAGTTCAAAATAGTATTATTGGTATGTTTTGGAATTAGAAAATTCATGGATTCTGTAGTTCATTTTTGGCATTCCTACTGAGCATTTTAATACTCAAACCTATCCTACCTTTTTAGATACAGGTTCAGCTATTTGGTTCAGGTTCTTGTTTCGTCTGCCCGTGCGAGGCAGGCTGTTAATTATTGGAGGTGACCTAAGAGGTCGCAAGGAGGTATGTACAATTTATTTTTTGTGCCACTTCTAGTTTTATTTGGTTATCATTAGTTTTTTTATCTATTTACCATTTTTTTCATGGGCCAAATCGTTACCAACGGTTAAGTGTTGATGCTAGGCAATAGTTTCTAGCCTGTGGGGATTGGGAATGCCCCTCGACCCATGCCGCGGGCCGGTTCGGGTGACCGATTCAGGGTCGACCTGGGTTGGTTCATGACCAAATGGTATCAGAGCAGGCCCTTGTTATTTAGGGTGTCCGGTAGAAGGAGATTAGGACTGTCGAAGCTCAGGAGGTAGGTTACAGGCTGGTGCCTGATCACCACCGCTCACAACAAGACCTGAGTTACCAGGGGTAGTCCGGGATTTGAGCCTTTTGTCTTTGGTTGTTTTGGATTGAGGGATGACAATGGGGGTGAATCGGTTCATGTTGTGGCCTCGCATGGTTTGGTGACCCATGTGGAGTCCAAGTGACCGATTTAAGGTCCTTTTAGGGTTCTGCCTTACTTGGGCATGGTTCACCACCATGTCCCCAGGTTAGGAATAGACACAAGTTACTCATTTCGATGGTTTATAGTTCGTTGTGTTTCGTTTTGAACTCGGTCGATGTGAGTGTGTGTTGAAAATGAAAGTGATTTAGAAATGAAAAAAAGGGTTTCTTCCAAATTGTTTTTGAAATTAGTAAAGCGGGGTTTTAAAGAGAAAGTGTATCGGTTTGGAACAACATGGTATGTGTTTGGATTTGGTAAGGAAAGAAGTGTTTGAATCTTGTCCCTCCTTATAGTGGGTCACACGTGAATGTGTATGTACGGAGAGTGTGTAGGGGAACTTGTTTGTAGATGATGTGAGCGAGATTGAATGAACGCACATGTGATGGTTCATAAGGTTCCATAGGTGAGTTTTAAATTTTTAAAGGAATAACGGTTTTAGAAAAGTGATTTTTGCTTGTGTTAGTATATGTTTGGCTTATGGGCCGGTTGACCTTGGGTTTTTTTATTGCTTTGATTGGGTTTTGGCTTGATGCAGGTTTCAATGATATTTTTCTTATTGTTATGACTATGCCGCCCAGAAATCCTCCAAAATTTGTTAATGGATTATGCCCAGTTCCCAGTTATTTTTGTGTGTTTCCTGTTTATCAAGGAAATTGAAGTTTGTTAGAGGCAGTTGTGTAGTTCATAAAGATAGTGTGTCTTCGGGTTGTTGGGAACTCCCAGGGTAGTTAAGGTTTGTACCATCCCAGAGTTATTTGAGGGTTTAGTTCTGGACTAGTAAAGGCGGGATTTCCCATCATCGTTAGAGTCTCGGGTGTAGTTGGTGGGGTTAGCTCTTGTGAAGATTCCCTGTCTGGAAAGAATCATCATCGGTACCGACTCCCAGTTTGTTGGATCATTCTCTCGCATGCCGCTAGTCTGGCTGGTTCAGGCATTCTAAGACTCCTTGTCACAACCCTCCAAAGTCTTCCTATTGTGCGACTGTTCAGGTCCCCAGAGAGTGTTGAATGAAGCGTCATTTGGGAGGAAGGATTTAGGGATTGGAGGACTCAAATACTTGATTGTGAGGCAGGAGATGCTTCAGCCATCAGGGCCCCAGCCACAGGCCTTGGGGTGAAGCTTGTGCATAGTTAGTAGTTGCCGAGGGTGTGTGGAAACTCGGTCCAGATAATGTTTTTCAGCATTGGGATGGAAATATCTAGAATTTCATTGTTCTATTCTCGTCATTGTTGTAAGATCATCCTTGTTGTGGTGGCGTGATGAGATCGTTGTACCATAATCCAAGCAGCCTCATCTGCTCTAAATGTGGCTTTTAAATCATTTGTATTCCTTGAAGGGTGTTGGGATCATGAATAAACTGACCCATTCTGATTTTGAGTTGGTCACAGTTGTACCCATTAGGGGAATGTTTGGTATCGTGAAATTGTGAGGAAGTGTTGAGTCCATTTCTCATCCTCAAGTTTTTGGGTTGTTTCATAGCTAGCTTTTGCCTAAGTTTTAGGAGTGTTGTTTGGTACACGTGGAGAGATTGAATGAGTTTGGTTTGGGAGTTCCCACGTGGGCCCCTCCCCTAGGGGGAGGGGGTGTTCAAGTTTCAAGGGTTTTTGTATTAGTGAATTCTTGTGGTGGGTAGAACCCTATCATGTTCTCCCCTCAATCCCAGATAGTATTTTTCCATGAATTGGTCGGGTGTGACATTTGTTGGGAATGGTCACCCTGAGGTTCTCGGTTCTTTATGTTTTTGTCTGGGTAGGGACTCAAGTTGGGTCGACTATTAGCTTAGTGACTTTCTGGGGGCAGAAAGTGTCTGTGGTGGAAAGAATTGTCACACCTTGACCTTGAACGTCTATTTATTTTGTTTTATTTTTATTATTTACTCAGTTCCACGTCATTTGAACGAGGTTTAGTTGTGTCTCGGTTTGAAATTTTTGAACTTTGATATTTTTGGTGGGTCTTGGGCCGGTGCCCAGTCACCACACCGTTAGTGGTGCCCATGCGTTCAGCCCTAGTGAATGAGCGGTTTCCCAATACTTAAAATGACTAAATTTTATAAAGGTTTAGACTGCCATGATAATATTATTTTTTTCAGATGATAATAATAATATTATCATTAAAGTGATATTAGTATTATTCTTATTGAATAACTATTAGTATTATTTTTATTAACTTTTCATTAATATTATTATTACTACTATTTTTAATTTTATTATTATTATTGAGAAATAAAATTATTACCATATTATTATTATTATTATTACTACTACTTTTATTCTTCTCATTACTTTTATTTTTATTTGTTTTTCTTTTCCTTCTAACCCTATCCGCCTTCCCCCCTTTCTCCCCCCTCATGCGACTCTCTCCCCCCTCTCCTCCTGCTTCTACCCCATTTCTGCTATGAGCTGCACCTCCCTACTCACCCTCCACCAGCCAACCCCACCTCCCTGTTTGGCTCGCCCTCTTGCTTCGCCGCTCCATCGCCCCTGCCTTCACGTTCCCCTCACCCGCGCTCCACCTCCCGCACCCCTATTAGTTCGTGCCGCCCACGCCTCACACTCCCGACCTACTCCCCACTCACCCCTCTCCTGCTTCTCCCTTCCATACCCCTCTCTACCCTCTCTTGTGCCTGTGCAGGGCCACCCGCCGCCCCCTTTTTCCTATCCAGCCGGCACAAGGCCACCCCCTGCTTGTCCGGCCAATGCGAGGCCCCCCTAGACCCTCCTTTTTTTCCCTTGGCGCGAGCCACCAGCAGAAGCCGCTCCCCTCACTCTGACAACTTTTTCTGGTAAACCCGACCCCCCCCCCCTTCCCAGTGCACTTCCAGCGAACCGACCCCTACCGTCCGAAGATCTTATGACGCAAACCCGAATTCCGTTGCACAGTTCCTCAGTGTGCTCCGATGTGGCCGTGAATTCCCTCGCTAGGTTCACTAAGGGTGTCTCTATTCATGTTGGACCCCGTTCCGTCCGCCGCCACTGAAGGCGAAGCGATTCAGATCACTTCGGATCATCCGCCATTGTTCACGGGGCACGTTTGGCCCCGATGCATGTTTTGGTTTTCCGCCACCATCAAAAGTGAGTTTTAGTATTTCACAAACATTTATTTTATTTTCATTATTGTGTTTTTAATTCCTTATATTTTATTTGTAGTATGAATAATTATTTTGGTGTGCAATCTTGTCTTATTGTGTTCTCATGATCAACGTCGTTGTTAGATGTGATGTTTTTAATCCCTTGCTTTGTTGAACACTTTATTTTTGGGTCATGTTTATATCTTTGAGTCCTTGGTTTTCATTGAGAGGTGCATTGTCCTGTACTGCTTTATGTTGGGTGTCATAAATTATTGCAGAGTCGATATCATTTCCGAGTGCGCACACACATTTTCCCAAGTATGAATATATATATACGCCTTCTAAGTGTGTATTCCCTCATGGTGCGGGGAACACATTCATCGGTTTAAAGGTGTATATATATATATATATGGAAGTGTGTGTGCGCGTGCGAGTGGGATGTTTCTTGAGTTAGAAGGTTTCGAATGGACATCCTTGAGGAAGGAAAATCCATGAATTTACTTTCCATTTCTTGTCCTTAATGTATTAGGTTTTAATTATATTATTATCTTGTTATGAATCTTCATGGTACCTCTTTAAATCTTCTTGTGGTGTTCTAAAATTATTTGGTGTTGTTAAATATAGGTTTTACATGAATCTTTGTTTAGGCCTTGTATATGATGCCTTTGGCATTTGTAAATTTCCACTTGTTCTTTTTGGGTGAAATTGGATGTTTGGGTGGGGTTTTTCCCATAAAAATGTTTTTTTAAATTGGTTTGAAATATGTTTTGGATTTCATGTATGAAATGTTATGTTTTCTCTGGTTGTGGTTTGGTGTTTGTCTAAAAACAAGCTTTTGGTTTAAGAACTTGTGTGGTATTTTATAAGTGAGTGATATGGGTGTTTTGGGGTTGAAAGAAAAGGGTGTATTTATGAAATTTTGGTTTCAAATGTTTTGGTTGGTTTTAGAGTGTTCCTCTTGGTTTTTCCAGGTTTTCCTTGAAAACAGGATTGGGTGAGTTGTCAGAAAATGAAAGGGGTGTTTGTTTTTTAGGGGTGTGTTTGGGTGAAAATGGAAGCCAAATCCCGTTTGGCATTTTTTGAAAGATTTTTGGCTTGTAAGTATTGTGAAAGCCCGTTTGGAACTCTCATAGGTGTTCTTGTTTTAACTTAACTTAAAGTGAACTTGGGCATGTTTTGGTAAATGTTTTATTTAAGGGTTTGTTTGGTCACTTTGGTATAAAGAGGGTAAATTGTGGTTGTTTTGAATTGCTTAATAATTTTTTTGATAAAATATGATCTTTGTGAAGCTAAAGGCCCGTTTGGCATGTTGGATTGGCTATTTACAAAAGGTTTGATATGTGCGAACTGTATAAGGCCCCTGTAACGACCCAATGTTTTTCAATGGAAATTACCTTCTCATAATTATGTCATAAAATCACATGAAAACACAACATAATGAACTACTAAGTGCTAAGTGACCTTTAAACGTAAGTTTTTCACTTATGTGTTTGGAATTTCAAAAATCTGGCATACACGGTTGTAATCAGTAAGTTATTTGGAGTCCGATAAAGAAAACTTAATATTTGGTGAATAGTAACCTACCCTAATGAATAGTAATATACCCTTATGAATAGTGATATATCCTAATGAATAGTAACCTCACCTATGGTGGTATAAAAATAATATTCAAGTTGGAAGTATGATATACCTATATTTTAGAATAAGTTAATGAATGTTTTAAAACTCGTTTTGATAATAAATTATTATTTTAATTAAATATTAAAATAATAATATTTAGAAAATTATTTTTGAAAAATGGACTTCATTTTTAGATTCTACACATCGAAAAATGGTTACGGTGAATTTTAGGTATTTTTCTGAAATACTTGAATTTTTTATGAATAGTAGAATCCGATAATTCACAATAAATGCTAAAAAAATGGATTAATTGAGTCATCGATGATGTTCTGCTGATGTAAGCCCACTTGGTTCGGGATCACATGACAAAATCACTATTCTTGGTCATGGAATACTTACTATTCCTGGTCTTGGGAAGAAATAATAAATTAATGATTATAATATTATGAAATCCCTCCTCTCCTCCACTATAAAACCCCCTTCACTCCCTCTTCTTTCAACTCCTCTCAAGCCTTGTGCCTTGCCATTATTCTGTCCAAATCTCTCCCCAAGGTCCTCCCCCATGTCCAAAAGCTCTCATCCACCTCAAAATACCAAAACCTCTCCCCTTAAGAGGTTATCAAAGGAGGAAGTCTCAAGAGGTAAATTCCTCTTCCCAATTTCTTCTTTTCTTTTAAGTTCTTTTCTTTTTTATTTCTTTCCTCACCTCCCTTCACCATAATAGTATGATAAATCTAGTAACAAAAATGTACTATAATTTCTTCATTCTATTTTTATATTTCATTATCTTCTCTTCTTTCCCCACCCTTTTATTTGAAAGAAATGAAAGCACCGTTTCAGATGTGCTAATTTAGCACATTCAAGGACATCAGTTTATCAATTTCTATTATTATCTTAAATTATGGTCATGAAAACATTTGTGTTATTATTGAACCAGATTATTATATATGTAATATACCCTATTTTTGGTTGTTTAATCCTTTAGTAAAAATTTAATTAAGTTATAATTCAAAACACATTCTTTGTAATCAAATCCACCGATTAACAAAAACGGTTATCGCTATGGTTATATATATAATAATTTGACTTCACTCTAAGTAACCTAATTAAAATTAAAACCATGTAATCTCTTGGATATTAACTAAAGAATGTAACTTCAATTCTGTATAACCACTTTCATCTTTCATATAATCCAGACATGAATATAAGTGAACCGATCTTTTAAAGCCAAGTAAACAAACAAGTCCGAACAATGAAATTGAACCTTGTAACTAATGAAAAAGGCTTTTAATGAACTAAAAAGGGTAATAATAAATAAATTGAAAATATAAGAGGTTCTATAATTATTAATTATTAATCCTAATTTGTTTATTAAGGTTGTTAATAACAAGTGGAGAACACCAATGGATTTAAGGTAAGGGATCCTCCCCTTTTCACTCTTAATCAAGATTATTCTCTATGCTATGAATTTTTGTGTAATACCAAATGATGGGGTACATTTATACACCTTCCCCATACTGCCCTAATATTTTATAAGTGATGAAAACCCCTTATATCTCTCATCAATCCCTCTTAGTTACACTTGATACCATGCCGATAAACCATAATGGATTCTACCCGAACTTCCTTTATTCCTTCAGGTTACTCTATCTTTATTTTTACCAAAATATAGTTGTCTTTTTTTCATGTAGAAATTAAAAATTATGTTTATATGCTCCAAAATCATGTTATAAGATCCATCTCTCATTCTCTTTTGTGGATATACATTCTTTTAAGTGAATCTCTCTTCGATACTTTCCAATAAGCACACTCGTTTTAAAGGAACTTCCCGAACTTTTAACCAATTTCAAGTGCACTCTATCTTCTATTTTAAGACACCATTATCTTTGTAAACTCTGTATTTTTTTATTAAAACCTTCTTGGTTTAATTCTGGTTTTATATAAAATAATTTCATCTTTACTATTTTAAAATCTCTTTAGTATTTTCCTTAAAACCGCACAAAAATGTTTTAATGCTAATGTTTCTAAAATAAATTTCTCGTATGATGTCACTTATGTTTAAAACCACTTACCATGTTATATGCCTATTTTACCCTTTGAACGTCCATGTATTTTCTAATTCTTTCCTTACATGGACACTTTCATGATACGCCCATTGGTTATGATATATGTCATGATTGTGGTACCCAATTCTTTCCATGGGTACCCTTATGTTTGTGTATGGTTGATTATGTATGATTGTATATGTGGTAAGAATATTTATGTGGCAAGAATATTCATGAAAATGTTGAGGTGGGTGTGCCTAGATAGTGCTCCAATTCATTAGGTAAGGTAAGTCTCATGAGATACGATGTGAAACGGGATTGGCGGTTAGCCTTGACCTGTACTAAAATGGGAAACAGGATTGGTGATTATTCTTGACCCATACTACAGAAATGATTCATGATTCTGCCACATTTATATGATTCCATGTTTATATGATCCCATGCTTATATTAAATGATTTTATAATTTTTATGCTTTGGATATCATTATGTCATGCCTCCTAACTCATGTGATTGATATGTATCCTTATGTTCATTCCCTTACTGGGATTTTTAGATCATCCCTTTGTTCATGTGTTCCCCAGGGTACCCTATGCAGATGTAAGGGCTCAAAGGAAGTTAGAAGCTCTTTATGAAGATTGAATAAAGAAGTTTTTTTAGCCCCATGTTTTATGTTATGTGTACCTAGTCTTCTAAGACACTAGACTTAACAATCCTTGGCTTGTACTCTAATGATTAATAATGCTTAAAATCATGAAATGTTTTATGTAAATGTCTCGGGTTGCTATAGTTGGTATTAGAGGATGGTCTAGTTATTTTTAGAGATTAGGAATAGAGAACATTAGTGAGAACCATAAGGATGAGACTAAGTATAAGAAAACAGTCTTAAATTTTGGTGAGTATAGAGTAAGTGGTTTATCAAGAAAATACATCCATGTCTAGATACGAGAAGGTAGAGGTGGGTCTGGTACAGGTGTATCTAGGGGTAAAACCTGAAAACACCGCTTTGAGCTAGACTCAAACAGGAACTGGTGCACGATAATGGGTCTTTATGCACTCTTGGTTATGACACTCCCAGAGGATATGCTTCAGTATATTCACGATCTTAGTACAAACCGTTATTAAGGGACAAAAAGAAGCCCATAAGTATATAAGTTAATAAATAGATCAAGGATAACCTAGATATAAACCTAAGGAATCAAAAGTCAGGATATAATTCTTTTTTATAATTTCATACTTTTATGTTCAAATATTCTTTTTATGATCAATAGATAAGTATTAAAGATCTTTAATTATACATTCTTTTTCTTAGTTAATGCCGGGAAATAGAAGAACACCTTTTAACAACCAATGTGATAGGCAATGTGATGATTGCCCTAATGACATGTCTGATGTGACAAAAGAGGGTGCTCAAAACTTCATGGTAGTACTTTCTCAGCTAGCTTAAGTTATGAATAATAACTTGAATCAGGTGGAACGTCCCCCTCCTCCATGGAAAGAGCAAGTTTCCGTAGAATCCTTCATACAGAAAAGGCCTCCCATGTTTAGCGGGTCTTCTTAACTCCTCCTCACAGAACAATGGATTAACTCCATTGAAAAGATTCTCTCTATCCTCCAGTGCTTAGAAGAAGAGAAAGTTGTACTAGCAGTCTATCGTTTTGATGGGGAAGCTGATCAGTGGTGGACACTGATCAAGAATACAAATTCCCAAGAAGAAATTGATTCCATAGAATGGGAGGAATTCAAGAGGATGTTTTTCAACAAATATTTTCCTCGAACCCTCCATCTCATGATATAAAGAGAGTTCCTTGGACTCAAGTAGAAGGAAGATGAGTCCATCGGGGTGTATGAAGTGAACTTTACAAGACTTGAAAGGTACTCCTATGGCTTTTTCATGAACACCGAAAGAAATTTGGATCGCTTCTTTAGCGTACTAAAGATGAGTCTATGAAAAGTGTTGGAGATTTGAGACTTCGACATCTATGAGGAGATTGTTCGTTGTGACCTCAAGGTTTAAATAGATATTGGAGACTCTCAGCGGTCTCATGGGACTAGTGAAAAGAAGCAGAAAATGGAGAACAACATGGGTCGTTCATCAAACAAATCCCATGATGGAAAGAAGCATCACTTTCCCCTTTGAAAAAATTGTGGGAAGAAGCATCTTGGTGACTATCTCAAGGGAACCAAGAATTGATTCAAATGTGGAAAGTTTGGTCATATGGCCAAGAACTACCAAAGGGATATGAAAAATCCCACTAATGTTGAAGAAGAAAGGAAGGTTCAGATCAACACTCAGCCTGTAGTGTAGTGTTATAACTTAAAGGATATTGGGCATTATGCGAACAATTTCCCTAAGCTGAGGGTTTTTAGAGGCAATCATCAACAACATCCAAGGAAACAAGGAAGGTATTATGCTATCACTACTGCTGAGGTGGAGCAGGAAAACAATGTGGTGATATGTACACTTGTTATTCATTCAAGAATAGAAAATGTAATATTTGATTCTGGTTCTACGCATTCTTTCATATGTTGCAAGTTTAGTAGAACTATTCAAACACCACCTCAAAATTTGGAGGAAAAGTTATCTGTGAGAACAGTGAATGGAAAAATTATTGCATCCATGGTTTATAACTCCTCCTAGGTTAATGTTTGTGGAATTAACCTCCCATTAAACTTGTCATAATTCCTTTAGTGGAGTTCAACACTATCTTGGGCATGGATTGGCTATCTTTGTATAAGGCCAACATCAATTTTCGGGAAAGGGAGATCACTTTTCACATCCCGAAGCATCCTCCGATTCTTTACAAGTGTAAGGATAAAGATGATTCTCTTTTAGAATCTTGGTCTCAAGTTTGGATACTACTTCCTTGTGAGAAAGCATATCTAGCTCAAATGATTGGGACAAAGGATAGAATCATTCTTGAAGGCATGCCCATCATGAGGGATTACACTGATGTATTCCTTGAAGAGTTTCTTGGTCTTCCTCCTAACCGAGAGGTTGAGTTCTCAATTTAATTTATCCCTGGATCTCTGCCAATCTCAAAGACACCTTACAGAATGGCCACTGTAAAGATAGAAGAGTTGAAGAAGCAGTTACAGGAGAATATGGAGAAGGGTTTTATATGCCAGAGTGCTTCACCATGGGGTTCTCTAGTCCTCTACGTCAAGAAGAAGGATTGATAAATGCGCCTCTGTGTTGATTATTGTGAGATCAATAAAATCACTATAAAGAACAAGTATCCCCTTCCATGGATAGATGACTTGTTTGATCAGCTTCGTGGGGCCAGTTATTTCTCTAAGGTGGACCTTTGTTCGGGATATCACAAACTAAAGGTGAGGAAGAAAGATATTCCCAAGACTGCCTTTCAGACGAGGTATGGACACTATGAGTTCATAGTGATTCCCTTTAGACTCACTAATGCTCCAGAAATTTTCATGGATTTAATGAATAGAGTCTTTAGAGATTACCTCGACAAATTTGTGGTGGTCTTTATTGATGATATTATGATATAATTCAAGAGCAAGGAGGAACATGATGAGCATTTGGAAACCGTGTTAAAGACTTTAAGAAGGGATAAATTATATGCAAAGTACAGTAAATGTGAGTTCTGGATGGAGGAAGTATCATTCTTGGGGCATGTTATCACCCAGAAAGGGATATCTGTGGACCCTTCCAAGAATAAGGAAATTGAAGAGTGGCAAAGGCCAACTTCTGTAATAGAGATCCGCAGCTTTTTCAGTCTAGCTGGGTATTATCAATGATTCATAAAGAACTTTTCATGATTGTCAAACCCAATGACCAAGCTGACACGGAAGGGAGTAAAGTTTGTCTGGACACAGGAATGTGAAGACTGTTTCAAGGAGTTGAAAAAGAGGCTTATCACTATGTCGGTACTCACACTCCCTTCAAGTGGAGAAATATTTGTGGTGTATAGTGATGCTTATAAGAAAGTATTAGGTTGTATGCTAATAAAAAATGATAAATTGATAGCCTATGCCTCAACATAGCTGAAAATACATGATCAAAAATATGCCATGCGTGATCTAGAGTTGGTGGCTGTGATCTTTGTGTTGAAAATATGGAGGCATTATCTCTATGGGGAAAAATTTGAGATATATACTGACCACAAGAGTCTCAAATATATATTCACATAGAAAGATCTTAATATGCGCCAGAGAAGATGGATAGATCTCATCAAGTATTATGACTGCTCAATCCACTGCCATCTCAGAAAGGCAAACAAGGTAGGGGATGCTCTAAGTAGAAAGGATCCTGCATCTTTATCAATGATGAGAATGGAAAAGGATCCGATCTTCTTAGATTTAAAAAGGATGGACATGGGAGTTATTAATGGAGAAAAATCATCAATACTTTCTCAAATTATTGCTCAACCATCCCTCTTGGAGGAAATAAAGGATGCTCAAAGAAAGGATGTGGAAATTCAAAAAAGGGTGGAAGCTGTTAAAAATGGGAAATCCTCTGATTTCAAAATTGATGAGGAATGAGTTGTAAGATATGGGACATGATTATGTGTACCATCTGATCCATAGATAAATAAGGAGCTATTAAATGATTCACATAGCCCGACCTTCTTTATCCACCCAGGGAGAACAAAGATGTATCGAGATCTCTAAGAAAACTTTTGGTGGGACAATATGAAAAGGGAGATTGTCGAATATACATCAAAGTACCTCGTATGTCAGAAAGTGAAAGATGAGAGGAAAAAGTCTAAGGGGATGATGCAACCACTGCCCATACCAGCATGGAAGTGGGAGAACATTACCATGGACTTTGTCACTAGACTTCCAAACACATCTAGAGAAAACAATTCTATATGGGTCATTATGGATCGTCTTACAAAAAAACTCACTTTATCGTGTTTTGAGAGGACTTCTCATTGGATCAACTTTCACAGATTTAAATCAAAGAAGTGATAAAGTTTCATGGAGTACCACTATTTATTGTATCTGATCATGATCCAAAATTCACCTTGATGTTTTGGAAACATCTCCAGCATGCTCTGAGCACTGAACTGAACTTCAGTACGGCCTATTATCCTCAAATTGATGGCTAATCTGAGTGAACTATTCAGACATTGGAAGACATGTTGAGAGCATGTTCAATGGAATTCAAAGGAGGATGGGACCAAAATCTTCCACTGGTTGAATTATCCTACAAAAATAGTATCCACTCGAGCATCCGAATGGCACCATATGAAGAACTTTATGGGAAAACGTGCAGAACAACGGCATGTTGGGATGAAGTCAGTGACCGTAAGCTGCTAGGTCCTGAAATGGTTGAGGAAATGGCAGAGAAGGTGAAAACCATTTAGCAACATATCAAGGCAGCCCAAAGTCGACAGAAGAGATATGCAGATAACTGTTGACGAGACCTTGAGTTCAAATTTGGAGACATGGAATTTCTATATATCTCTCCATGGAATAAGTTCATGAGTTTTGTGAAGAAAGGGAAGTTAAGTTCCAGGTACATCGTCCCTTTCGAGATCCTTAATCGAGTCGGAGCTGTAGCCTATCGACTGGCACTTCCACCAACCATGTCGAAATTACATGATGTCTTTCATGTATCCCTCTTAATGAAGTACATACCAGACCCTTCACATGTACTCTCTTCAGAGGTGGTACAGTTGGAGGACGATCTCTCTTACAAGGAGCATCTAGTGAAGATCTTGGATCGTAAAGACAAAGTTCTACGCAATAAGACTACTCATCTGGTCAAGATACTATGGAGAAACCATAAGTACAAAGAGACAACGTGGGAATTGGAGGAAGCAATGAAGGAAAAGTACCCACACCTGTTTTTGGCTTAGAATGTAAAACGAAATTTCGAGGGCGAAATTTCATATGGGGGGAAGAATGTAACGATCCAATGTTTTTCAATGAAAATTTCCTACTCATAAGTATGTCATAAAATCACATGAAAACACAACATAATCAACTACTAAGTGCTAAGTGACCTTTAAACGTAAGTTTTTCACTTCTGTGTTTGGAATTTTGAAAATCTGGCATATATGGTTGTAATCACTAAGTTATTTGGAGTCTGATAAGGAAAACTTAACTTTTGGTGAATAGTAACCTACCCTAATGAATAGTAACATACCCTTATGAATTGTGATATACCCTAATGAATAGTAACCTTACCTATGGTGGTATAAAAATAATATTCAAGTTGGAAGTATGATATAACTATATTTTAGAATAAGTTAATGAATGTTTTAAAACTGGTTTTGATAATAAATTATTATTTTAATTAAAAATTAAAATAATCATATTTAGAAAATTATTTTTGAAAAATGGACTTCATTTTTGGATTCTACACATCAAAAAATTGTTAGGGTGAATTTTTGGGATTTTTCTGAAATACTTGAATTTTTTGTGAATAGTAGAATCCGATAATTCACAATAAATGCTAAATAATGGATTAATTGAGTCATCGATGATGTTCTGCTGATGTAATCCCACTTGGTTCGGAATCACATGAAAAATCACTATTCTTGGTCATGGAATACCTACTATTCCTTGTCTTGGGAAGAAATAATAAATTAATGATTATAATATTATGAAATCCCTCCTCTCCTCCACTATAAAACCCCCCTTCACTCCCTCTTCCCTCCACTCCTATTAAGCCTAGTGGCTTGCCATTATTCTGCCCAAATCTCTCCCCAAGGTCCTTCCCCACGTCCAAAATCTCTCATCCACCTCAAAATACCAAAACCTCTCCTCTTAAGAGGTTATCAAAGGAGGAAGTCTCAAGAGGTAAATTCCTCTTCCCAATTTCTTCTTTTCTTTTAAGTTCTTTTCTTTTTTATTTATTTCCTGACCTCCCTTCACCATAATAGTATGATAAATCTAGTAACATGCATGTACTGTAATGTCTTCATGCTAGTGGTATATTTCATTATCTTCTCTCCTTTCCCCACCCTTTTATTTGAAAGAAATGAAAGCACTGTTTGAGATGTGCTAATTTAGCACATTCAAGGAAAACGGTTTATCAATTTCCATTATTATCTTAAATTCTGGTCATGAAACCATTTGTGTTGTGGTTGAACCATATTATTATATATGTAATATATCCTATTTTTGGTTCTGTAATCCTTTAGTACAAATCAAATTAAGTTATAAATCAAAACACATCCTTTGTAATCAAATACACCGATTAACAAAAACGGTTATCACTATGGTTATATATATAATAATTCGACTTCACTCTAAGTAACATAATTAAAATTAAAACCATGTAATCTCCAGTATATGAACTAAAGAATATAACTTCAATTCTGGAAAACCACTTTCATCTTGCATATAATCCAACCATGAATATAAGTGAACCGATCTTTTAAATCCAAGTAAACAAACGAGTCTGAACAATGAAATCGAACCTTGTAACTAATGAAAAAGGGTTTGAATGAACTAAAAAGGGTTATAATAAATAAATTGAATATATAATAGGTTCTGGAATTATTAATTAATAATCCTAATTTGTTTATTCAAGTTGTTAATAACAAGTGGAGGACAGCAATGGATTTAAGGTAAGGGATCCTTCCCTTTTACTCTTAATCAAGATTGTTCTCTATGCTATGCATTTTTGTGTAATACCAAATGATGGGGTACATTTATAAACCTTCCCCATACAACCCTAATATTTTATAAGTGTTTAGAAACCCCTTATCTCTCTCATAAATCCCTCTCAGTTACACCCGATACCATGCCGATAAACCATAATGGATTCTACCCGAACTTCCTTTATTCTTTCGGGTTGCTCTATATTTATTTTTACCAAAATATAGTTGTATTTTTTTCATGTATAAATTCAAAATTATGTTTATATGCTCCAAACTCATATTATAAGATCCATATCTCATTCTCTTCCGAGTATATACATGCTTTTAAGTGAATCTCTCTTCGATACTTTCCAATAAGCACACTCGTTTTAAAGGAACTTCCCGAACTTTTACCCAATTTCAAGTGCACTCTATATTTTGTTTTAAGACACCATTATCTTTGTAAACTTTGTATTTTTATTATGAAACCTTCTTGGTTCAATTCTGGTTTTATATAAAAGAATTTCATATTTACTAATGTAAAATCTCTATAGTATTTTCCTTAAAACCGCACAAAAATGTTTTAATGCTAATGCTTCTAAAATACATTTCTCGTATGTTGTCACTTATGTTTGACACCACTTACCATTTTATATGAATATTTTACCCTATGAACATCCATGTATTTTCTAATTCTTTCCTTCCATGGATACTTTCATGATACGCCCATTGGTTATGATATATGTCATGATTGTGGTACCCAATTCTTTCTATGGGTACCCTTATGTTTGTGTATGGTTGATTATGTATGATTGTATATGTGCTAAGAATATTTATGTGGCAAGAATATTCATGAAAATGTTGAGGTGGGTGTGCCCAGATAGCACTCCAATGCATTGGTTAAGGTTAATTCTCATGAGATGCGATGTGAAACGGGATTGGCGGTTAGCCTTGAACCGTACTAAAATGGGAAACGGGATTGGTGATTAGCCTTGACCCGTACTACATATATGATTTATGATTCTGCCACGTTTATATGATTCCATGTTTATATGATCCCATTCTTATATTAAATGATTTTATAATTTTTATGCTTTGGATATCATTATGTCATGCCTCCTAACTCATGTGCTTGAGATGTATCCTTATGTTCATTCCCTTACTGGGATTTTTAGATCATCCCTTTGTTCATGTGTTCCCCAGGGTACCCTATGCAGATGTAAGGGCTCAAAGGAATTTAGAATCTCTTTATGAAGATTAAACAAAGAAGTTTTTTTATCCCCATGTTTTATTTTATATGTACTTAGTCTTCCAAGACACTAGACTTAACAATCCTTGTCTTGTACTCTGATGATTAATTATGCTTAAAATCATGAAATGTTTTATGTAAAAGTATCGGGTTTCTATAGTTGGTATCAGAGGATGGTATAGTTATTTTTGGAGATTAGGAATAGATCACCTTAGTGAGAACCATAAGGATGAGAATAATTATAAGAAAATAGTCCTAAATTTTGGTGATTATAGAGTAAGTGGTTTATCAAGCAAATACATACCTATCTAGATACGAGCAGGTAGAGGCGGCTCTGGCACATGTGTATCTAGGGGTAAAACTCAAAAAGATCGCTTCAAGCTAGACTCAAATGGGGACTGGTGCATGATAATGGGTCTTACTGCACTCTTGGTTATGACACTCCCAGAGGATATTCTTCGGTATATTCATGAGCTTAGTAAAAACCGTTATTAAGGGACAAAAAGAAGCTCATAAGATTATAAGTTAAGAAATAGATCGAGGATAACCTAGATATAAACCTAAGGAATAACAAGTCAGGATATAATTATTTTTTATAATTTCATACTTTTATGTTCAAAGATTCTTTTTATGCTCAATAGATAAGTATTCAAGACCTTTAATTTTACATTATTTTTCTTAGTTAATGTCGAAAAATAGAAGAACATGTTCCAACAACCAATGTGATAGGCAATGTGATGATTTTCCTAATGACATGCCTGATGTGACAAAAGCGGGTGCTCAAAACTTCATGGAAGTACTTAATCAGCTGGCTCGAGTAATGAATAATAACTTGAATCAGGTGTAACATCCACATCCTCCATGGAAAGAGCAAGTTTCCATAGAATCCTTCATGCAGAAAAGGCCTCCCATGTTTAGGGGGTCTTCTGAACTCCTCCTCACAGAACAATGGATTAACTCCATTGAAAATATTTTCTCTGTCCTCCAGTGCTCGGAAGAAGAGAAAGTTGTACTGGCAGTCTATCGTTTTGATGGGGAAGCTGATCAGTGGTGGACACTGATCAAGAATACAAATTCCCAAGAGGAAATTGATTCCATAGAATGGGAGGAATTCAATAGGATGTTTTTCAACAAATATTTTCCTCAAACACTCCTCAAGATGGAAAGATAGTTCCTTGGACTCAAGTAGAAGGAAGATGAGTCCATCGGGGCATATGAAGCAAACTTTACAAGACTTGCAAGGTACGCCTCTGGCTTTTTCATGAACACCGAAAGCAAGGTGGATCACTTCATTAGAGGACTAAAGATGAGTCTATGAAAAGTGTTGGTGATTTGAGACTTCGACGGCTATGAGGAGATTGTTCGTTGTGCCCTCAAGGTTGAAATGGATATTGGAGACACTCAGTGGTCTCATGGGCCTAGTGAAAAGAAGCGGAAAATGGAGAACAACAAGGGTCGTTCATCAAACAAATCCCATGATGGAAAGAAGCCTCACTTTCCCCTTTGCAAAAATTGTGGGAAGAAGCATCTTGGTGACTCTCTCAAGGGAACCAAGAATTGATTCAAATACGGAAAGTTTGGTCATGTGGACAAGAACTTCCGAAGGGATATGAAAAATCCCACTAATGTTGTAGAATAAAGGAAGGTTCAGATCAACACACAGCCTGCAGTGTAGTGTTATAACTGCAAGAATCTTGGGCATTATGCGAACAATTTCCCTAAGCTGAGGGTTTTCGGAGGCAATCAGAAACAACCTACAATGAAACAAAGAAGTTCTTATGATATCACTACTGCTGAGGTGGAGCTGGAAAACAATGTAGTGATTGGTACACTTGTTATTCATTCAAGAATAGAAAACATACTATTTGATTCTGGTTCTATGCATTCTTTCATATCTTGCAAGTTTAGTAGAACTATTCAAACACTACCTCAAAATTTGGAGGAAATTTTATCTTTGAGAACAATGAATGGAGAAATTATTTCATCCATGGTTTATAACTCCTCCCCAGTTAATGTTTGTGGAATGAACCTCCCAAAAAATCTTGACATACTTCCTTTAGAGGAGTTCGATGCTATCTTGGGCATGGATTGGCTATCTTTGTACAAGGCCAACATCAATTATCAGGAAAGGTAGATCACTTTTCACATCCCAAAGCATCCTCTAATTCTTTACAAGTGTAAGGAGGAAAATGAGCCTCCTTTAGAATATTCATCTCAAGTTTGGATACTACTTCTTTGTGAGAAGGAATATCTACCTCAAATTATTAGGACAAAGGATAGAATCATTCTTGAAGACATGCCCATCATGAGGGATTACACTGATGTATTCCCCGAAGAGTTTCCTGGTCTTCCTCCTGACCGAGAGGTTGAGTTCTCAATTGAACTTATCCCTGGATCTCTCCCAATCTCAGATACACCTTATAGAATGGCCACCATAGAGCTAGAAGAGCTGAAGAAGCAGTTACAGGAGAATGTGGAGAAGGGTTTTATATGCCTGAGTGCTTCATCGTGGGGTGATCCAATCCTCTTCTTCAAGAAGAAGGAAAGATCAATGCACCTCTGCAATGATTGTTGTGAACTTAATAAAATAACTATAAAGAACAAGTATCCCCTTCCATGGATAGATGACTTGTTCGATCAGCTTCGTGGGGACATTTATTTCTCTAAGGTGGACCTTTGGTCAGGATATCACAAACTAAAGGTGAGTAAGAAATATATTCCCAAGACTACCTTTCGAATGAGGTATGGACACTATGAGTTCATAGTGATTCCCTTCAGACTCACTAATTCTCCAGCAATTTTCATGGATTTATTGAATAGATTCTTTAGAGATTACCTCGAAAAATTTGTGGTGGTCTTTATTGATGATATTCTGATATGCCCCAAGAGCCAGGAGGAACATGAGAAGCATTTGGAAACCATGTTAAAGACTTTACGAAGGGAGAAGTTGTATGAAAAGTACAGTAAATGTGAGTTCTGGATGGAGGAATTGTCATTCTTGGGGTATGTTATCACCAGGAAAGGGATATCTGTGGACCCTTCCAAGACGAAGGGAATTGAAGAGTGGACAAGGCCAACTTCTGTAATGGAGATCTGCAGCTTTTTAGGTCTATCTGGATATTATTGACGATTCGTGAAGAACTTTTCATGATTGTCAAACCCAATGACCAAGCTAACACGGAAGGGAGTAAAGTTCCTCTGGACACAGGAATGTGAAAACTGTTTCAAGGAGTTGAAAAAGAGGCTTATCACTACGCCGATACTCACACTACCATAAAGTGGAGAAATCTTTGTGGTGTATAGTGGTGCTTCTAAGAAAGGCTTAGGCTGTGTGCTAATGAAAAATGATAAAGTGATAGCCTATGCCTTAAGGTAGATGAAAATCTATGAGCAAAACTATCCCACGCATGATCTGGAGTTAGTGGCTGTGATCTTTGCGTTGAAAATATGGCGCCATTATCTCTATGGGAAAAATGTGAGATATATACTGACCACAAGAGTATCAAATATATATTCACACAGAAAGAGCTTAATATGCACCAGAGAAGATGGATAGAGCTCATCAAGGATTATGACTGCTCAATCCACTACCATCCTAGTAAGTCAATCAAGGTAGTGGATGCTCTATGTACAAAAGATCATGCATCTTTATCAATGATGAGAATTGAAAAGGATCCGATCTTCTTAGATTTACAAAGGATGGACATGGGAATCATTAAGGGAGGAACATCATCAATAATTTCTCAAATGATTTCTCAACCATCCCACTTGGAGGAAATAAAGGATGCTCAAAGAAAGGATGTGGAAATTCAGAAAAGGGTGGAAGCTGTTAAAAATGGGAAATCCTCCTATTTCAAAATTGATGAGGAATGAGTTGTAAGATTTGGGACATGATTATGTGTACCATCTGATCCAGAGATAAATAAGGAGCAATTGAATGATGCACATAGCTCTACCTTCTCTATCCACCTAGGGAGCACAAATATGTATCAAGATCTCTGAGAAAAATTTTGGTGGAAAAATATGAAATGGGAGATTGCCGAATATACATCAAATTTCCTTGTATGTCAGAAAGTGAAGGCTGAGAGACGAAAGTCTAAGGGGATGATGAGACCACTACCCATACCAGCATGGAAGTGGGAGAACATTACCATGGACTTTGTCACTAGAATTCCAAAGACATCTAGAGCAAACAATGCTATATGGGTAATTGTGGATCGTCTTACAAAGATAGATCACTTTATCACGGATCGAGAGGACTTCTCATTGGATCAACTTGCACGGATTTACATCAAAGAAGTGGTAAAACTTCATAGAGTACCACTATCTATTGTATTTGATCGTGATCCAAAATTCACCTTGAAGTTCTGGAAAAGTCTCCAGCATGCTTAGAGCACTGAACTGAACTTCAGTATATCTTATCATCCTCAAACTGATGGCCAATCTGAGTGAACTATTCATACATTGGAAGACATGTTGTGAACATGTTCAATGGAATTCAAAGGAGGATGGGACCAACATCTTCCACTGGTTGAATTCTCCTACAACAATAGTTTCCACTCGAGCATCCGAATGGCACCATATGAATCCCTTTATGGTAAAAGGTGCATAACACCTACATGTTGGGATGAAGTCAGTGCGCGTAATCTTCTAGGACCTGAAATGGTCAAAGAAATGGCAGAGAAGGTGAAAACCATTCAGCAACATATCAAGGCAGCCCAAAGTTGACATAAGATTTATGTAGATAACCGTGGATGAGACCTTGAGTTCAATGTTGGAGACATGGTATTTCTACATATATCTCCATGGAAGAAGGTCATGAGGTTTGTGAAGAAAGGGAACTTAAGTCCCAGGTACATCGGCCCTTTCAAGATCCTTGATCAAGTCGGAGTTGTATCCTATCGACTGGCACTTCCACCTACCATGTTGAAATTAAATGATGTCTTTCATGTATCCCTCTTAAGGAAGTACATACCAGACCCTTCATATGTACTCTTTTAAAAGCTGGTACAGTTGGAGGATGATATCTCTTACAAGGAGCAGCCAATGAAGATCTTGGATCATAGAGACAAAGTTCTTCGCAACAAGACTACTCATCTGGTCAAGGTACTATGGAGAAACCATAAGTATGAAGAGGAAAAATGGGAATTGGAGGAAGAAATGAAGGAAAAGCACCCACACCTATTTTTGGCTTAGAATGTAAAATGAAATTTCGAGGGTGAAATTTCATAAGAGGGGAAGAATGTAACGACCTAATGTTTTTCAATGGAAATTCTCTTCTCATAAGTATGTCATAAAATCACATGAAAACACAACATAATGAACTACTAAGTGCTAAGTGACCTTTAAACATAATTTTGTTACTTTTGTGTTTGGAATTTCAAAAATACGGCGTACACGGTTGTAATCAGTAAGTTATTTGGAGTCCGATAAGGAAATATTAATTTTTGGTAAATAGTAACCTACCCTATTTAATAGTAACATACCCTTATGAATAGTGATATACCCTAATGAATGGTAACCTCACCTATGGTGGTATAAAAATAATATTCAAGTTGGAAGTACGATATACCTATATTTTAGAATAAGTTAATGAATGTTTTAAAACTGGTTTTGGTAATAAATTATTATTTTAATTAAATATTAAAATAATCATATTTAGAAAATTATTTTTGAAAAATAGACTTAATTTTTGGATTATACACATTGAAAAATGGTTAGGGTAAATTTTTGGGATTTTTCTAAAATACATGATTTTTTTATGAATAGTAGAATCGGATAATTCACAATAAATGCTAAATAATTTATTAATTGAGTCATCAATGATGTTATGTTGAAGTAATCCCACTTGGTTTAGTATTTCATGATTAAATCACTATTATTGGTCATGGAATAATTACTGTTCATTGTCTTGGGAAGAAATATTAAATTAATGATTATAATATTATGAAATCCCTCCTTTCCTCCACTATAAAACCCCCCTTCACTCCCTCTTCCCTCCACTCCTCTTAAGCCTTGTGCCTTGCCATTATTCTTCCCAAATCTCTCCCCAAGGTCCTCCCCCAAGTCCAAAATCTCTCATCCACCTCAAAATACCAAAACCTCTCCCCTTAAGAGGTTATCAAAGGAGAAAGTCTCAAGAGGTAAATTCCTCTTCCCAATTTCTTCTTTTCTTTTATGTTCTTTTCTTTTTTATTTCTTTCCTCACCTACCTTCACCATAATAGTATGATAAATCCATTGAAATTCATGTATTGTAATGTCCTAATGCTAGTGGTATATTTCATTATCTTTTCTTCTTTCCCCGCCCTTTTATTTGAAAGAAATGAAAGCACCGTTTGAGATGTGCTAATTTAGCACATTCAAGGACAACAGTTTATCAATTTCTATTATTATCTTAAATTCTAGTCATGAAACCATTTATGTTCTGGTTGAACCAGATTATTATATATGTAATATATCCTATTTTTGGTTCTGTAATCCTTTAGTACAACTAGAATTAAGTTATAAAGCGAAACACATTCTTTGTAATCAAATCCACTGATTAAAAAAACTGTTATCAATATGGTTATATATATAATAATTTGACTTCACTATAAGTAACCTAATTAAAATTAAAACCCTTTAATCTCATGGATATGAACTAAAGAATATGACTTCAATTCTGGACAACCACTTTCATCTTGTATATAATCCAAAAATGAATATAAGTGAACCAATCTTTTAAAACCAAGTAAACAAATGAGTCCGAACAATGAAATTGAACCTTGTAACTAATGAAAAAGGATTTGAATAAACTAAAAAGGGTTATAATAAATATATTTAATATAGAATAGGTTCTAGAAATATTAATTAATAAACCTAATTTGTGTTTTCAGGTCATTAATAACAAGTGGAGAACACCAACGGATTTAAGGTAAGGGATCCTCCCCTTTTTACTCTTAATCAAGATTTTTCTCTATGCTATGCATTTTTGTATAATAAGAAATAATGGGGTACATTTATACACCTTCCCCATACTTCTCTAATGTTTTATAAGTGATGAGAAACCATTATCTCTCTCATCAATCCCTCTTAGTTACACCTGATACCATGCTGATAAACCATAATGGATTCTACCCGAACTTCCTTTATTCCTTCGGGTTGCTCTATCTTTATTTTTACCAAAATATAGTTGTCTTTTATTTTTATGTAGAACTTGAACATTATTCTTATATGCTCCAAACTCATGTTCTAATATCCATCTCTCCTTCTCTTTCGGGGATATACATGCTTTTAAGTGAATCTCTCTTCGATACTTTTCAATAAGCACACTCGTTTTAAAAGAACTTCCCGTACTTTTACCCAATTTCAAGTGCACTATATATTCTATTTTAAGACACCATTTTCTTTGTAAATTCTGTATTTTTATTATGAAAACCTTCTTGGTTCAATTATGGTTTTATATAAAATAATTACTTCTTTACTATTTTAAAATCTCTATAGTATTTTCCTTAAAACCGCACAAAACTGTTTTAATGCTAATGTTTCTAAAATACATTTATCATATATTGTCACTTAAATTTCACACCACTTACCATGTTATATGCCTATTTTACCCTATGAACGTCCATGTATTTTCTAATTCTTTCCTTACATGGACACTTTCATGATACGCCCATTGGTTATGATTTATGTCATGATTGTGGTACCCAATTCTTTCCATGGGTACCCTTATGTTTGTGTATGGTTGATTATGTATGATTGTATATGTGATAAGAATATTTATGTGGCAAGAATATTCATGAAAATGTTGAGGTGGGTGCTCCCAGATAGTGCTCTAATGCACTGGTTAAGGTTAAGTCTCATGAGATGCGATGGGAAACAGGATTGGCGGTTAGCCTTGACCCGTACTAAAATGGGAAACGGGATTGGCAGTTAGCCTTGACCCGTACTAAAGATATAATTTATGATTCTGCGACATTTATATGATTCCATGTTTATATGATCCCATGCTTATATTAAATTATTTTATAAGTTTTATGCTTTGGATATCATTATTTCATGCCTCTTAACTCATGTGCTTGAGATGTATCCTTATGTTCATTCCCTTACTAGGATTTTTAGCTTATCCTTTTGTTCATGTGTTCCCCAGGGTACCCTATGCAGATGTAAGGGCTCAAAGGAAGTTAGAAGCTCTTTATGGAGATTAAATAAAGAAGTTTGTTTTAGCCCCATGTTTTTTGTTATATGTACCTAGTCTTCCAATACACTAGACTTAACGATCCTTGGCTTGTACTCTTATGATTAATTATGCTTAAAATCATGAAATTTTTTATGTAAAAGGCTTGGGTCACTATAGCCCGTTTGGAATCTTTGAAATCGTATGTTTGAAAAATGCCTCCTTGGTTAGGACCCTAGCCTCGTCTGTCGATCATGTGACCGGAGGGTCCTCGGTATGGGCCTCCTTTTGAGAATATTTATTTTAAGGCATGGGACTAACCTCGAGGTGGTTGGGGTGGTGCTGGTTTGTGTCGTGTACTGGATCATATAAATATGGCTTGTTATTTGAATGTGTGGCATGCCTCTTTTTGAACGTATCACAGAAACTTAGCAAAGTAAGGGGGTTTACTGAGAACCATTGTTGTACTAGTTTAGAATACGCACTGGCAAGTGGCCCCTAGTACGGATTATACTCTGCTAGGGGATTGGTCCCCTCGGTTGGGCCATGTAGGGAAACATTGGGCGTTATGGTGTTATGATGTCATCGAGAGTAGGCATGCCTTCAGGATGAGTCACATGTATAATACATTTTGATCTTCCTCTGAGTTCCTAGGTTTTCCATGATCCTTTGATACGAGAACTATTAGTACCTTTTACCTTGTTGTGTGTGGAATCATAACCTTGAACTTGGTTTTGGTGTTTCTTAGAAAAGTCTTGTGTATATGGTTCATTTCAAAAATGAACTTCAAAGTTGCTGTTTTGGAAAGGTTTGTGTGAACCCCTCTTTTATTTTCTTTTCCTTGTTTTTAAATTATAAGGGCAATGAATTTGTGATTGTTAGTTTTCAAAATGCAGAGTAATATGAAAACCTTATTTTTATAATTGTACTTCAAACAAGTATTATTGGGTTGTTTTAGAACTGGAAAATGCATTGATTCTGTGGTTCATTTTTGGCATTCCTACTGAGCATTTTAATGCTCGCGCTAATCCTACCTTTTTAAATGCAGGTTCAGCTATTTTGGTTCAGGTTCTTGTTTTGTATGCCCGTGCGAGGTAGGCTGTTAGTTATTGGAGGTGACCTAAGAGGTCACAATGAGGTATGTACAATTTATTTTTTGTGTTGTTGCTAGTTTTATTTGGTAATCGTTTGTTTTTGTTTATCTATTTACCTTTTGTTCATGGGACAAATTATTCCCAACAATTAAGTGTTGATGCCCGAAACTAGTTTCCAGCCCGTGGGGATCGAGAACGCCCCTCGGGCCATGCTGCGGGCTAGCTCAGGTGACCGGTTTAGGGTCGACCCGGGTCGGTTCATGACAGTAGTAACTTCATAAATCCTTAGCCAAGGTAGTAGAAGTTAATTCGATCCAATTAGATCAAAAAATAATTAATCAGGATTGGACGATGACGCAAGTGTGCATCCTTCTTTATAGTATATCTAATGACAAATAAAATATATTACATAGTGTGTGTTCATAGGATGGTTGAAATTGTTATGAATTTTTCTTATCTCTTTAGAGGTCTTGATGGGTTTCTTGACTCCACTCTTAGTTTGTGAATACTATTCACTACTACCAAGATAATGACCTAGAGGGTCACAAAAAATATTGTATTCAAGAATCTTCCATATTTTGGGGAATATGTATTTTGGACATGTTGGGCCCACCACGGGGTCCAAGAGTTGTACAATTAATCAATCATCGATGAATAAATTAATTAATTATTATTCAGGTATATAATAATTGGAATGAATTTATTTAATAAAGGATGTTATAAGTATTTAAGTAAATACCTGGAAAATATTATACATATGAATATTATTTTAATATTCAGGGTTTCATTAATATTAGCAGGAATTATGAGTCGAGTTAATGACTTTGGTTTTATCACATAATATATTTATTATATTACAAGGAGGTGGTAAAATAAAAATGACCTTAATGATGGATTTATTTCATCATAATGTTTCATTTACTACTTATTTAGTGGGATTTTTATTTCCAGGGGCTAGGGAACCCTTCTAGGTATTTAGATCCTTCCAATATATAAGCCTGAGGAGAGGATCATTTTTTTTTTGCATTTTTCATTCCAATGGAATGAGATCCTCTCTCCCCTACTTTATAGATAGATAAAGTATCTTTTTGAGTGATTGATTCGAGAATGCCTTCGAAGATTGATGGTTTGAGATTGAGGTGATTGTCATCACGCTGAAATATTCATTATAGCTCTATGCTAGAACCTTTGAGTGAAAAAATTCATGAAGAATGTATGGATGATCTAGAGGGCTTCAGATCCTTTGAGCAATGATAAATGATTAATATAAGTATTTGAAAATGATTCTAAATCAAATGAGGTACTCATTTATTTAATTTTTTGTTTTAAATAATTCACGAGAGATCCTCATATTTCTATTGGGGCTCAGATCGCTGGAGAAAACAAGTTTCATTGCTCCGGTGATAAAAAAATTTATATCCCTAGCCCACCGTCTTCTGTTGCGTGCCCTTGTACCATAAATTGGTATAAGAGGAATCGATTTAATTTTATGAACCAATAAAATACATTATTTTTCTTTAAATTAAGTATAGGAAATTAATTCGGTCCCAATGGAATAGATTTCACCTTGATCTGATTTCAGACATCCAAGTTATGGCTCTCTGAAAATTTTAATATAGATCATTTGTGGTGTTCAATTATTAAAATTGTAGGATAATATATATATATATATATATATACGTGTGTGTGTGTGTGTGTGTGTGTGTGTGTGGGCACACGCACGTGCGTGATCTTTTTTGGACTCAACAGTTACATTTTATATAATCAAAATTAATTTAGTTAATTAATTTAATTTTAGTATTAAATTAAATCAATTAAGAAAGATTACTTTTATTTTAAAATAATAATTTTTTAATATTCTGAAAAATTAATTTAATTTTATAATTAATTAATTAATTTTGGAAATAAAAATTAAATTAACGATACGACCAAATTCAAATAAATTATTTGAATAAATTATTTGAATTTAAATAATTCAATTAATTTATTTAAATTCCCTTGTCTTTTAAATTTATTGAAATTTAATTTTATCATGTTTTACGTACCCACTGACTGGCCTTGATCTAGTGACTGAGCTTGTGTATGTTTGGTTAATTTTGTTATTCCTGCATGCAATGTTTGTAATATGCAGCTAATTTTTATAATAGTCTACACATCATATTTTTCTTTTAAATATATATAATGGCTTGCATGTCCATCAATATTTCTACATGTACATTTCACTTCCTGAGACCCCTTTCTTGGTTGTGATTATATTTGTATTATGAAGAAGATCATGTACGATATGGACCATGCCAAGTTGAGGTGAAAACCCCAATGAGATCTCGATACACTAGAATAAAGACGAGCTACATCATTAGTGAAGATCTAACTCAGGAATGATACCCCAAGGTTATGGATGACCCATTAAGTTTAAATGGATCAACCAATATTAAATGATCAAGACCAATCATGTAAATTTTTTTTCCTTTATGCATTTATTTATTATTTTATGCATTTTCATAATAGTGGGAGGCACATAAAATAATAAACTTTAAAATGAATAAAGACATGATGATTTTTTTCTATTAAATTTTTGTTATGAGTACAGCAAATTAGTATAGACATAATAATATAAATGGATTTCGTTCATCAAAAAATATTTTAAATGTATTGTCTTTGATTTTCTGTGTATTATCTTTGGAGATTATATGGATTATTTTCTAGACCAGGCACTAAGATGGAGTGTGATTCTGAGGCCCAGTGTGCCCAAAATAAAGGGTTGAAATATATTAAATGTATTTAATAGCATGCAGGCACAATTTTCATAAAAAAGTGGAATAAATCCTAAATGGGTGCACATATCAGAAATGCGAGGGCACCATTGAGTTCATAATGTGGGTTTATTCTAGGCACAACTTAACATTAGGCGGTGTGGGTCGTTTGTAGATAAGTATTCATGGGAAAAAAAGGAATAAAACAATTGGATAAATTATTTTATTTCAAAATTTTGAAACAATGACTGGTTATTCTTTAAATAGACCATTATTCAGAAATCCCAGAGTTATCCATATAACCCTGGAGCCTTTGTAGGATCATTGGAGAGAGCATTGAAGAATCCTCTCAAGAGAACGACAACAAAGTAGTGAATCAATGATAAACACACCTTATATTCAATAGATCTTTCCATTGATGATGATGAAGAATCATTATTTTTTAGTGATAAAAAAATCAAGGTAGGTTGTGTGATTTAATTTTTTTTATTCCCCATTCTTTAATTCTATAATGAACTTGAACCATCAACAAACAGATTGATCCACAGTTCGATCGTCTTGCGGGGTGGATTATTTGGCAAGGTCTATCGGGATAATTTATTTTATATTTTATTATTTTATTATTGTTCTAACAAAAATGAACATATATTGACATGAATATCAATTGAGGTCCATTCCCCTCATTTGAATCTATGTTTCTCCCCTCGTTTATCGTTTGGTGCATCCATTCTTAATTTTTCTACGGTTTGACATATTATCGATCGATTGATTGTTGTGCAATCATTTCTTGGCACAATGATCTGCTATCATAGATCCGGGATTCATGTAATGAGATGGAGGTGCAATGGTGGTTTCAGAGGCAGATTAGATGATGGTTGATGAATGATTTTGTGTTATTCAGTGCGTAATGAAGAAGGGAGATGATCTCATTATTTGAGTAGACTAAAGGACCAAATCTTGTCGATTCGATGATGGAACAACTAGAATAGGATAAATATGGAGTTTTACAGTGTGTCGGTTGATGAATCTAAGGCTAGAGGATCTGCCAAGGAAAGAGGTAAGAAGAAGAAGGGTTCTAGAAATACCTGATACACACGACATGTTGTCCTTAACTAAAAGGCGTGTAGTCCCCTTTGTATGGCTTGACATGTACTTGGGGAAATACATAGACACGGGGTGGAGTACACATATTGCCTACATGGAGTATACTCCCCGACAGGCCTGAACAGACCAATGTACACGTTCTACCCAATGTATGGGTACATGAGCATGGATACATGGTTTTCCACCATGTTCTGGAATATAGTTGGATTACATGGGTGGGATCTGAGATATAGGGAAATGATGTGTGACCCCTCTACATATTTTTTTCTCACCTTTTTTACATAGACATGATTTGATGGCATGGTCCATTTACATAGGCAGGACCTAAGGTCAAGGGACAGGGCGTGTAACCCCTACTGCACGTCACTCTTTTATACATGTCTTGAATCTCTTGTACTTTGTATCTTGTACAAGTTTTTTAGGATTATTTCCCCGTATCATTTCCCTGAAGGTAGGTATAGTATGATTTTCTACTCCTAGGACTATGATCCCTTCAGTAAAAATTCTTGGATAGAGTTTTTGGAATCCCCCTTGAGAGGCCCGGAGTGGGATCCTCTATTAATCTTTGTTTCATATGTGGAGTTCTTAGTATCGACATTTCAAACACTACCCAGGCGTCGATCCTCTACTTATAAGGGTTAATCCAGATTGAGTTGTTGGTATCACCCCATGTACCGATCTATGATCTTCATCTATGTATCATATTTGCTTAGGAATATCAGTGTGTTCTTTCTCATGAAGAGACTATATGATAAGTACCTCTCGGACGTCATCAGTGCTATCAGGCTCAGGAGTGTGTTCTCCCAGATGAGTGCTTCATGGAACTTCATGTTGTAATCCTAGGGCTGGTATATTACAGGCGTGTCTTGCCTCTAAAATTTTTGTCTTGGATTGAGTATTTTTAAATATTCTTGTTATTTGTGTTATAGACATATAACTGTGTAGAGATAACTGTACTTTCCTTTTTTGTATGCTTTGCGGTTTCCTACTAACTATTATTATACTCACTGCTACATGTATTATGCTTGCATGTGTCATGTGTTGTGTATATGATCGACCTTTTGATAGAGTCCTAGGTGGACCAAGACTAGACTATGCTTTATGAGACTAGATAGATTGAGGTGTGTTCATGTGGCTTTCAGACAGTAGTCCCAGTACCTTTACTTTCAAGGTGAAGTTTAATTACAGACTTATTTGTGGTGAAATTGTATTTGGCCCTATTTAATTTCTTTACTTCCTATCATAATCTAGTTGTGGGATATATATATGTATGCATGCACTAGTTGTCTAGTTGTTATTACATTTTATCATTTTTTGGGTTTGGAGATGTGTGCACGTGTACAGGTACTTAGGAAATTCCTCCCATGTTAGTGATATCCCTACTCTGTACTAGTCCCCAGCCTTTAGCCTATCAGAGGCAGGCTTGGGGATTCATAGAATGGGCCCCAATGGGGTGGGTCATGATAGAGTGGTATCAGAGGAGTACAATTTTACTTTAGGACTGGGATTCCATGATATTGGTTAGGGGAAATAGTGTTAAGTGTTTTAAGTTTGTATTTCAGGCTATAGAATCTATTTTTGGTGTGAAAACCAACGTATCCATAAACAAGGACTCTGATAACTTTCTTTTTGAATTGTTACATGAGAAAACTAGTTGCTGGGAAAACAATGGTACATGCATCATATATGAATGTGTTGTGGTTCCATGTACTTATTGAGTTATCTCTCCAATATACACGTTGATGGTGGTATGCCTTATTTGTTTTAGGATTCCTCCACAACATATTCTTGCTAGGGTTCAGCAGTATGATCATGAGGACGATCCTTGTAGTGATGAGGCATTCATACATGGACCAGTTACCAAGATGTTACCTCCAGGTGGTGTACCATCCATACCACCGCCTGTAGAGCCGCATGTGGCACCCAAAGTGCTAGAATATAAGGTGTGCATAATGAGCGCACTTCACGATTTCAGTGACAGCGACCCCTTAGGTTTCGAGGCAAGATCAACCCACAGGTGGCTGAGGACTACCTTGAGGCGGTGACTCAAGTTTTCCATCTAGCGAGGACACCAGAATATTGGATGGTGGTCATAGAAGTGATAATTTATCTTGGATCAGTAGGATGATGGTGGGGTTTAGTTACCCTATCTTATGACGAGGTGACTCTTTCATGGATAGAGTTTGAGTGTCTCTTTAGAGAGGAGTTCTCACCAGCTACACTAAGGGTTGTACGTATCCAGGAGCTTCTGTAGCTCCATCATGGTGGCATGATAATAGTTGTGTTTTCATTGAGGTTTACCAACCTCACTAGGTAATCATTAGATATGGTTTGAGATCAGTTATTTTGGGCTAAAACCTTTAGGTGAGGTCTGCATAGGTTCATCTAAGCTAGGGTAATCCCTATGTGGATTCCTACCTATACTGGGGTTATAGGGAGAGCTTTAGTGGTCTAGAGTTTCTTGGATGACCATATACAATTGGTGGTTGTCAGTAGTGGTAAAGTAGGAGTAAAGTCCTCAACAAAAGGGATCCAACATCAGTCTTAGAGACTTGGACGTGGGAGATGTTTCAAGAGGAGTTATCAAGATAGAGGATCTATTGTACAGGGATCACAGTGTGGGTCCAGTCAGCCTAGAGAGAGGCGGTGCTACTCATGTGATGATAGGGGATATCTTGCATGAGATTTTCCAACCTGTCGTACATCTAAAAGAGAGACTATGGATGGTACATCAAGGTAGATAGAGAGGAATGAATAGAAAGGTTTTCAGGGTGGATAATGTGGATTAGGATATGGGAGAGAAGGAGTAGGTGGTCAACATTTTAACTTTTTACCACCACCACCCTCAGGTGGTCCACAGTAGGCACATGGAGCTGAAGGATATGGGTGAGGATAGCTATAGCTGGTTGAGTCTTATGACCAAGAGGCTCCAGGAATGATTCTAGGTATGATATGCATCTTTATACCTTAGTTTTAGTATTGATAGATATTGGTTATGGTCATTCTATTCTTACCACATATCTTGTTTGAGACTTAGAGATTTCGGTTGAACCCTTGACTCAATGTTTAAACTCGGAGACTCCTATTAGAGAATACTCAGTGTTCACACACTTGTGCTGGTAGTGTGACCTAACCCTTAAAGGTGAGAGTTCCGATTGGAATATCTTGTTAGCAGCATCAAAGCATTGTGATGTCATTCTTGGTATGGATTTTTTATCTACAGGTATTTCCAAGATTTATTTTTTTTGGTGAAGGGTGCAGTGTGCCCACAATGACGGAATCATGTTTTCCTTTATCATAAAAAAGGAAACCTAGACAGTATAGGATGGACTCGTGCATAGGAGGGTACAACCATTTACTCATCAGTTGGCTAGTCTAACCCTTGGTTCAGTGGATGTTATGAGTTCCCAGTTTCCTGTAGTGGTGGCAGAGTACGGGGAAATCTTCCCTAAACATGTTCCAGACTTACCTGCCCATTGAGAGGTATAATTTTGAAATTATCTACACCCTAGGATGGAACTGATATCTTCAATAGAATTTCGAATAGATCTTATATAGCTCCATGAGTTTAGGGTATAGTTTGAGGAATTATAGAGGATGGTATTTATAAGACCCAGTATTTCACCTAGGGTAGCCCTAGTTTTGTTTGGCAGGAAGGATGATGGGAGCTTGAGGCTCTGTGTGGACAACTGGTGCATAAAATAGGTGAATATGAAGAAAAGGTATCCACTACTAAGGATCAATGACCTATTTGATCAGTTGAGAGGGGAACAATGGTTCTTAAAGGTTGACCTTAGATCAGACTATCACCGGTTATCAGTATGAGATGAATATATACTGAAAATGATATTCAGATGTCGCTACAGTCACTATGAGTACTTGGTGATTCCCTTTGGCATGATGAACTCCCTGGTAGTTTTCTTGGGACTCATGAACTATATATTCTATCCTTTCTTAGACCGATTCATGATAGTCTTCATCGATGATATACTTGTGTACTTGAAATCTAAGGAGGAACACGTGAGGAATTTTATGATAGTTTTGGAAATAATTTTGGAGAAATAGATTTACGGAATTCTCTCAAAGTGTCTGTTCTGTATTTTGGTAGTCCACTTTCTGGGACATGTTATCTTAGTGGATGGAGTGGATATGAAGCCAACCAAGGTTGAGGAAATGTTAGTATGGGATCCACCTAAGAACATGATTGAGGTGTGAATCTTACATGGTTTGGAAGGATATTATCATAGATTCATACTTGATTTATTCTAAATATCAACACCCATGATAGCTTTGACATGAAAGAGGAAGAATTTCATGTGAAATGAGAGGTTCTATCAAGATTTTTCACAATTGAGGTAGAGTCTGACGAGTGTTACCACATTGAGATTGCTGGAAGAGGGTGTCAAGTATTTGTTTTTTTTATGCATCAGTAACTAGGATTGGTTTTGTTCTGATACAGAGGAAAGTAGTGATTGCCTATGGTTTACTCTAGTTGGGACCACATGAGTAGAACTATGTGACCCATAATCTTGAGTTAGAAGTGGTAGTCTTTGCTTCGAATATGTGGGGACACTATCTTATGGGTGAGCAGTTTATTGTCTACTCTAATCACAAGAGTCTCAATTATATCTTCTATCATAAGGATATCCACTTAATTCAGATGTTATGGTTATAGTTCCTCCAGGATTATGACTTTGAAATTTTGTATACTCTTGGGAAGGGGATGTGGTAGTATATTTCCTTACTAGGGGGTCTTGTTCATAGTTATTGAACGAGGTGTAAAAGTAATTAGACTCGTTATAGTTATCCTTTGTGGATGGATATAGACAAGTTTACCTCCATTAAATGGTTGTCACACATCCAATATTACAGAGATCTAGAGAGGTAAAACTTTGGGATAATGATTTCAATACTGTACATGCTCAGATATCCACAAGGCATGCACCTGTTAGATTTTCAAAAGGTGGATAGAATTTCATTATTTTCTAAGGATTCACAATTATACTAGTGATGTTGCAAGAAGAGGTTCTAAGATAGTTTCCCACATCTCCTTTGTCGGTACATCTAGGTGTGGAAAAGATGTACCAGGAACTCCAATGTTAGTTTTGGTGGATAGGGACGAATAGAGGAGTTGTAGAATATCTCGTTTCCTTACTCAACAACAAGTGAAGGCTGAGCACCATGTTCCAATAGGTTTGACCCAACCCCTTGAGGTGCCAAAATGAAAGTGGGATGGGATATCTATGGAATTTAGGATGGTCTTACCATGTAAGTATAGGGGACACAATGTCATCTAGGTGATCCTAGAATAGATCACTAGGTCATCCCACTTCCTAGCTATATGAGAGTACAGTTCAGTCGAGAGATTGGGATGACTCTATGTGTAGGAGATAGTTCGACTCCATGGATTTCCATAGATGATTTTTTCTAATCATGATTCTCTCTTTACATCCTGGTTGTGGAAGGGATTACAGAAGGAATTTAGGACTCAGTTACACTTGAGCACATTATTTCACCCCCAAACTGATGGAAAAAATTATCAGACCATTCAGGTTTTGGGGGACATGTTGTGAGCTTGTATATTGAATTTTGACTGTATTTGGGAGGATCACCTACCACTGATGAAGTATTCAGACAACATCAGCTACCATTCCACCATTGGTTTGCACCATTTGAGGCTTTTTATGGGTGAACCTGTTGGTCACCAATTTGTTGGACTGACCCAGAAGAGTCAGAAACCATGGGCCCCATGTTGGTGCAATCAACAATCGAGAAGGTGAAGATAAACCAATAGAAGACAAAGACGGAATAGATCCATCACAAGTATTATGCTAACAAGCTATCAAGGCCCTTGTAATTCAAGGTAGGATACCATGTGTTCCTACAAGATTCACCTTGATGTTGATAACATAGATTTTTCAAGGGTGGAAAGATATCTCCTAGGTTCATTGGACCTTTCTAGATACTGTGTAGAGTTAGAGAGGTGTCATACCACTTAGCTATACCTCTGAAGTTAAACTAGGTACATTTCATCTTCCACATGTCACAACTGAGGAGTTACGTGCATGACCCATCGAAAATTATCGAATGGGGTGAGTTGGACATCGAGGGTGGAGTGACCTTTGATAAGTACTCAGTGGAGATTGAGGACCAATAGGATAAGATCATTCATGGGAAATAAATTCCTTTAGTGTGTGCATCATGGCACCACAAGAATCTTCAGGAAAGCACATGAGAGCGGGAGTCTCAAATTCATACTCAGTACTTTCATCTTTGTGAGTAGCCCTTGTTTTGGATTTTTAGGGACATAAATCCATAAGGTATGTAAAATTTTATTTCTTATATTTTCCTTGTATTATTTTTGGATATTATATTGATTATTTTAGAGACTAGGCACTGAGACAGAGTGTGATTTCGAGGCCCAGTGTGACCAACATTAATGTTTAAAATATATTAAATATATTTAATAGCACGAACATGAAATTTTCCAAAAAAAGTGAAATAACTCATAAACAGGAGCATAGATATGAAATCATATGGAATCTTTGAGTTTAGAATGTGGTTTTACCCTAATCACAACATAACATTATCCAACGTAGGACATTTGTGGAAAATAATATCAAGCACGGGATTGAATAAAATAATTTGAGTAAATTATTTTATTTCAAATATTTGACACATAAAAAAGTTAGTCTTTAAATAGGTCATCATGTAGAAATCCCAAGGTTATCTGAATAACCATGGAGCCTTTGGAAGATTGTTGTAGACAACCTTGGATAATATTATCAGGAGAACAATGATGAAGTTGGGAATTGAATACCAAAACACCTCGGAATCGACAGATCTTTCCAACGATGAATACGACACATAATTATTCTTCAGTGATCAAAACAAATTGAGGAAGGACATGTGATTTCATTTTTTTATTCCCCATTATTGAATTCTAAGAAGAAGACAATCTAATCAACAAATATATTGATCTGTGGTTAGATTGTCTTGTAGGATGGGTTATTTTTCAGGTTTATCAGAATATTATCTTTCATATTTTACTAATCGACTGACATTATAGAAGAAACAAACTGATATCTACCCAAACATTGATCTAGATATATTCATATCATTTGATTCTATACTTTTCTCCCTCGAATAACCCATTCATCATGGAATTCCTTATTTGTCCATGGTCCGTCATATTATAGAAGGATGAATAATTATGCAATCGTTTCATTGAAAAATGATCTGATATCATAGATTTGGGATCAATATAATGTGATGGAGGTATGTTGGTTGATATGGTGGAAGATCAGATGACGGTTGATGCCTGATGTCATGTTCTTTGACATGTAACGAATCATAGAGATGATCTCATTTTCTGAGTAGATCAAAGAACCAAATATTATTGATTCGAAGATGGAATGACTAGAAAAGGTTGGATGTTGAGTTTTTTAGTGTGTTAGTCAATGTATCATAGGATAGAGGATTGATTGAGGTGAGTAGAAGGAAGAAGAAAGGATCTAGAATAACCAGATACACACAGTGTGTAGTCCTTGACTGCACGGCGCATAGTCCCATTTGGATAACTCGAAGTGTACTTGGGGAAGTAAGAATATGTGGGGTGGAGTTCACAGGTTTCCTACACAGCATGTACTCCCCCACCAGGCACAACATAGACAATGTACATAGGCTACCCAATGTACCGGTACATGGGTACAAATACACTCTTTGACCCCATGAACTGGAACATGGATTGAGTACACGAGTGAGACCAAGGATAAAAGGACATGATGAGTGACCCCTCTACACGTTGTGCAATCTTCATTTTTACATGAACATGGTTTGATGACACAATCCATTCAAACAGGTAGGACCCAGGGTCAAGGGACACAACATGCGACTCCTAATACATGTCGTGTACTCTTTTATACATGGATTTAATCTATTGTCCTTCATATCATGGAAAAGTTTTGTTGGGGTTAATTCCCCTTATCATTTCCCTAAAGGTAGGTATAGTATCGTTTCCTACTCCTAGGAATATAATCCCTTTATTAGGACTTCCTGGATAGATTTGTTTTGAAGCCCCCCCCCCCCCCTGAGAGGCCTAAAGTGGGATCCTCTATTCATATTCATGCTCTAGGTGGAGTTCTTGGTATCAATGTGACCTACAATACCTGGGAACCAATCCTATAGTCAGTAGGATTAATCCAGATTGAGTTGTTGGTATCAACACCTGGCCCTAGATAAGATCCTCATATGTGTACCATATTCTCTTTGTACCATCAGTGTGTTCTTTCTCATGATTAGACTCGACAAGAAATACCTATCGGACGAATGAAATCAGTGTTATTAGAACCAGGAGTGCGTTCTCATGGATGAGTGCTTCATATATATTCAAGCTAGAATCCTAGGGACGGTACATTATGGGTGTGTATTTCCTATAAAAAGTGTGTCTTGGATTGATTATATCTATAAATTTGTATTATATGTACTATAGAAATATACCTTTGTATAGATGATTGTGATTTACTTTGTTGTATTCTTTGGGATTTCGGGGTGTCCTACTGAGTATTTTTATACACACCCTTGCATGAGATTTACCCGAACGTGTTGTGTCTTGTTAAGATGATTAACCTTTTAAGAGTGTTCTAGGTGGACTAGGACTAAATAGTGCTTTGTGAGACCAAACATACTGAGGTGTGTTCTAGCAGATTTCAGATAGAAGTCCTAGTACCTTTACTTTCAGGTTGGTCTTATGTTACAGACTTCTTTGTGGTGGTAATGTATTTGGACCTATTTACTTTCATTACTTCCTATCATATTACAGTCGTTGGATATAGATGTATTCATTACATGGTTGTTTAGCTGTTTTTATATTTCAACATTTTGTGGGATTGGAGATGTGTGCGTGTGTATAGGTACTTATACAATGCCTCCCATGTTACTGATATTCCAATATGGTGTTAGTCACCATCCCCTGGCCCGTTGGAGGTAGGTCTTGGGGGTTTCATCATGGGACCCACTAGGACATGCCATGATTAAAACCCTCTAAGAAATATTAAGTCACAAACACCTTCCATCATTTGAATTCGAACACAGCCAAATATTCAGGGTGATCATCATCCATAATTGAGGGTGACTCCTACTACTGGGGAGTTCTTATGAGAATGATGGGTTGATTTAATTGAAGTTGGTAGAAATAGAGTATCCATATCTATCTTGTTGAAAATTCTAAGTCAATAAATGAATAAATAATTTTTATGATTTTTGAATCTGGGAATTCACTCAGCAGATCAAGGGTCCAAAAGTTAATGTGGTTGACCAGTCAAACACCCACCTTGAAATCTATGAGTATTGGATTATCCATATCATGTAGACTATGAGGAGAGGTTTAAGGATCCTTGACATTAGAATAATCATATGATTGAGTATTATAATTCTAGTACAGTTGGTTTCTAGAGTTCAATAAAATATTTAGAGAAATTTAACAATTTAAATAAATGATAATTTATAATGGGTAATTAAGATAAAATTACCAATTTCATAGATTTTATTTTTCATATAAAATGGAAATTAATTCCATAATAACACTATGATAATATTGGGCAGTGAAAATGTACAAACTAGCTTAAGTTTCTAACAAGTAGTACAACTGTCTGTGCAAAGTACTACGGTATTGAAAATTCAAGGTGTTGGTGTCCTCAATACCTATTAATCCACCTCAGGGAGTGAGGGTGAGAAAAATTATTACAATATACTAATTTAATATGAATAATATAGTTATGTCATAATTCTATCATTAATTCTTTATGTGTGTTTTAGATATAATTTCAGGGCATGGATGATTTCACTAGATATGTGTAAATATGAAAGGTGAATCATAATCATTCAATACATACAATTATTTCATCTTTTTATCCCAAGTACTCCAATTTTTTTTAATATTAAAAAGTTAATATTATGGATAAAACAAATTGTTACATTTTGGGTAAGGTTTACCAAATAAATAATAACATAAAGAAAGTTTTAGTTTTTATGGTGAACCAATTGAAAGACAAGGTGAAAAGTCTAATGGAAAGTGTAATGTAAAATGGAACCTTCATAACTTAATTCAAATAAAATAGGATGGTTATCATAAAAGTGGTTATTTTCTTCACATGTCATGTAATAAATCTTTGTATGTTTAAATGAAATGAATTGAATTGTAGAAGCAGGTATTCACTTCTTTTTTATGTATATTAATCAATTATAATTAATTTTTCTATTATATTTTTTGGGTAATGAATACAATATTCTTATTAAATATGTGTATTTAAATATTTTTATCAAGTAAGTATAGAAATGTTATAGGAATTAAGGTGTGTTCTCCAAGTGGATGAGAAAGTGTGGTTCCTAAGTCGGTGGAGAGAAGCACATAACCTCTAATTGCCAAGTTAATGATTATAGATGGAATTTTGTTAATTATTACCTAAAAATTTATCTTACATGTCATTTGGGCACAAGAATAAATTATTCCATTTCAGGAATAAATTCTTTTGTGGTGTTTAATACTCAACTAATAATTTAGTAATTTTTGAATCATTATCAATACCTGATGAATATAAAATGTAAGAATTATATACTTAGATGTGTAAATATAATACAATGTTAAGAAAAAATAAGTTTTTTCCAAGTATATACCCACTATAGTTTTAGAAACATCAGATTTAAAGACTTTAGGTATTATAAACACACTTTTGTACTTAGTTTTGGAAAAATAAACCCTTATAAATAAAGGTAAGCCACACATATTTTAAAATTAGTTCACCCAGAGAGCATGAACTATTACAAGAAGATGCTATAGGTATATTCCTATACTTGATAAGATTACTTTACGTTCTTATTAAGGGAAATGAAAGTGACATATTCTATATTCATGGGGAGAATATATAATATTCTTTGGTCCATCCTACCAAATAATAACATGACCAAGCATTACTTATACTCATCAATGCCATGATGTAAGTTAAAGAAGTACCAATGTTGAAACTTATATCCATTTTTAAAACATTCATTATATTTCAAGAAATGCGTAAAAAATAAATATTTTATCCCATAAAAAATGCCATATATAATGACTATTTGATTTTATATGAGTTATATTATGGTGAAAATTTTTTTTGTCATAAGAACATGTGTTTCGATGCACAAAGTGTTTGTTAAAGATATCGACAAACTTGCATCAATCAAAAAATAATGTACATCAAAAGTAATTATCCTAAATGATTATTAGGATATTATAGAAATCCCTATAGTATAAAATATATAGTCAATATATAGACCATATTTCAATAAAAAAGTTCCTATATCTATTTGAGATAGTGGGAGAAATATTGACTTGGGTTTATTCAATGCTTGAGATGTACAAATAGTTGGCATAAGAAATAGTTCCACAAGATCATGTGGAAATAGAATGTTCCAAAGACACATAATATGTAGGAAGGATGGAGATATAGTGATGGTTTTATATTCACTATATATGGTGGTACATTATTCATTTAGAATAATAATTCAAAAAAATAAGTAGTACATGGAAATGAGCTAAGACTGACGAGATCAATTAAAATTCAATAATGGATTTCATATATCAAAGTAAAGGGGGATTATTATTTTGAATACCATTGTGGGTATTCAAGTGATATATAATTTGTTAGTATAAGTATGGAACCAATAAGTTTTTATTGGTAACACCAATTCTTTATACCCAAATCAATTATAATTTTACCTTTCATAGCTAATTTCTATGATAATTTTTTGGAGAATTAGATGTCAAGACCACCAATAATGTAAGTTATCTATACTACGCAACCAGAAAGGGATGGTGAAACCATATAATGACAATAAGGGATGAAAGTTACTCAAATACTTTCTAGGAATAAATCAATAAACAAGATCATTGAAAATTCAATTGGAATGATAATTTTCTTAGTGTTAACTAGAGGTTAGGGGGATAAATAATGTGTCAAAGTAAAGTATTCATGATAAAAAGTGGAAATCAAATCTTGGTCTTATAGTTAGTGAAGAGTAGAATAAAATAATCTCTCTATAGACAGACTTAAAGCAGAAACCTACCTTTTAGGGGAAGTCATCTATTGAGGTAGATCTAAAGGTTTATTAGACCATGTTAAAGTACATATACTGATAAGGTATTGAAAAATTCAAGTCATAATTATTCGAGAGAGAATCGTTTCTAGAGTCACATGGTATAAATATATATAAGAATGCATGCATGTGAATATGAGGAGATTAATGTAGTGAGTTAAATTCTATATTCTTCAAAAATGGATCAATCATTTAAGCCATGATATGTACAAGAAGTGATATTTCCAACAAAAGCTTTATGGTAAAAAACATCAGTTATATCCAGGATAACTTTAAGGGAATCAATCAGATCCACCTAATTGTACTTGAGAAAATACAAATCTAATTACCTCATATGTGGAGAGGAAGGGATTCTAAATAAAATGGGACAAGAACTAGTCTTCATTTAGATCAATATGATCTTATATCATATGTAATCTAAGTTAATGAGTAATACAAGTTCATACAACTAGTGGCATCCATACCTACAAATACTGAGTTCATTTTTCTTTCTGAAGTAGAAATAAGATAAATATATAACACACAAAAATTTTTTCTAGTTCTTGTAATTTCACCTAGTAAGTATTTTTTTATAACATCATTATGGAATTCTACTACTTGTTATAGCCAATATTACAAGATTTGAATTTGGAAAAATAGATATATTTTGGGATATCATCTCTTGATAAGTTTTACTCAAGAATGAAAAGTTTCACATAACATAATAGCCATGTAGTAAATATGTGGAAGAACCAACAATTAAATTCATGGATCATCACAAATTGGATTTTATTCATGTAAGAGCTAACAAGGATAGTTAGAAAGTTATCTCTAGTGAAAGTGGGAGTGTTGTAAAAGTGGGTTCACTTGGCCCAAATTTATCAGTAATTTTAGATTACCATGAAATGTACATAAGGAGTTATACATGATATAACCTTACCATTATAGTGTTCATGTTTCTGTATCCACTATTTAAATTGTAACATCCATAGATGATTTTTCATAACAATAGGTTATAACAGTTCCTAGGCGATAATGAGAGCCTCAAGATACTATGACAATAATCTTAAATAAATATCCTATGGTATTGATACATCATACTGAATGGACATAGTTTATGACTGACTTTCGAGTGTCAGGGGATCATAATCATTTATATTTATTGTCATAGTGTTTTTACTTGGTGATATATGGTATGTGAGATCATTAGGAAAGATCTTCCCGTAGGATAAAAATATGTTTCATGTGTCATTGGTTATTTCTATCTAGATACATGTGTATTTGTATCCAAACATGAGATCATTTTAAATGTGTTCCATTTGATCATGTAATTTGATACAAGGAAAAAACCATGACAATGAAGTGGTGGCGATGTAGCTTGTGTTGGGTGTATAATTAGTGGTATGAAATTGGTTGAATGATCAATATATAATTTTTCTCTTTTGAGTTAAGGAAGTAATATATCAGGCCTAGTTGATCAGGATGGTAGTACCTTCATAAATCCTAGGACATGGTAGTCAAAGGTAATTCCAGCAAGTTAGATCAACAAATAATAAAGAAATAAAGGATAATGAAACAAGTGTGCCTCTTACTTTATGATACATCTAATGGAAAATAGATTATATTATACAATGCATGTTCATAAGATGGTTATCGCTACTATGACTTTTCCATATCTCTTTGGGGGCCTTGATGGGTTTCTTGACCATACTCTTGGTCTATTAATACTATTCACTACTGTCAAGATAAGGGCCTAGAGGGGCACACATAATAACATATTCAATAATATTCCATATTATGGTGAATAGGATTTTGGACTTGGTGGGACCCACCACGGGGTCCAAGAGTTGTCCAAGTAACTGGTCATTAATTAATAAATAAATAAATTATTGTTATTATATAGAATAATTGGATTAATTTTATTTATTAAATATATTTACAAGTATTTAAGTAAATACATGGAAAATATTATATGAATGAATTTTATTTTAATATTGAATGTTCATATTATTTTAGCAAGAATTATGAGTCAAGTTAATGACTTGGGTTTTATCATGTAATATATTTATTATATTATAAAGAGGTAATAAAATATAAATGATATTAATGACATAGTTAGTTCATTGTTACGTGTCATTTACTACTTATTTAGTGGGTGTTTTATTTATAGGGGTCGAGAAGCCTTTTTGGTATTTTTATCCTTACACTATATAAGAAGTAGGAGAAGCTTATTAACTACACTATTCATTCCAATGGAATGATATCCTCTCTCTCCTCCCACTAAATAGAGAGATAAAGTCTCTCTTTGAGTGACTGATCCAAGAACATTTTTGATATATTGAAGGTTCATGATTGAGGGGATCATGACGATGCTAAAAGATTCATCAAAGATCCATGATAGCAACCAAAATTTGATTAATAGAGAGAATGTAGATTCTTGAAGCATGTGTGTATGATCTAGAGGGGTTGTAATTTATATCTTTTTATTCAATGATCACTAGAGACTAGATGCATTCAAATGCACTACTGAACTGAATGAGGTACTTGTTTATTTTATTTTTTGCTTTGACTAATTCAATAGGGATCCTATAAACTCTAATGGTTCTTAAATCAGTGGGGATGACTAGTTTTTTCACCCCAATGATGAAACTTTTTTAATCCTTGACCCACCATCTTCCATTTTACACCCCGATAGATTCAGATAGGCCATTTCTTCGATGCGAGGATGAATCTTAAAGGGGAAGATATACCTAGGAATTGGGTTTCCTTTATTCTCAAATATCCCAACTCTTTTTTATGGATATATGTGGAGTAATACCAGATATTCTATCTAAAAATCTATGTCCCATATATGATTATTGTCATAGATCTTCAATCGAATATAATTATCCTTAGTATGATACTTAATGGTCTTGAAATTTTCTACAATTTCATAAACCTTTTTATGTCCCAATATCTTATGTTCACTAACTTCATCACAAAATAATGGGTTTCTTAATTTTTTAAAATAAAGGGATTCATATGGTTCTATTTGGATTCTTGAGAGGTAACTATTACTGTAAGAGAACTCGACCATAGGAAGATATTGATCCCATCCTCCTTTGAGGTCCATCGAGAATGAACTCACCATATATTCCAGTGTCAGAATTTTTTATTTAGATTTGTCATATTTTTTGAGGATGATAAGACAAAATGAAGTCCAAACAAGTGTTTAGAGAAAGTTGGATACTCTTGTAGAATCTGATGATAAATCTCATATCTTGACCGAATATAATAAATAATGGTATTCCATGCATCCTCACAACTTCTTTGATGTATATCCATGCAAGTTGATCAAGTGATAAATTCTTTCAAATTTCAATGAACTGATCATTCATCAAAACATAATCCAACATAACTCATATATAATTATTTAATTTAGATTTATTCATAAGACCATAGGATGAGTATGTGGTGATGTTTTTTCATTTCCATGTTGGAATGAGTAATTATTACATCATCCCCTTAAAAAATTTCCTTTCATTATTAACTTTATAACATACCATGTACTTTGAAGTATATTCCACGATATTCTTATTCATATTTTTTCACAAATAGTTCTCTTAGAGATCTTGATACATGTTCATGCTCCCAAGGTAGATGGATAAGGTCGAGCTGTGTACATCATTCAAAATCCCATTCTTTATCTTAGGTTTTGATGGTACAAAAAGTCATGACCCAAATATTACAATTCCTTTATCATCAATTTAGAACTTCAAGTATTTCCCATTTATGATAGTATCCACCTTATTTTGAATTTCCATGCCATCTCTTCAATAATTCTTTATTATTTCTATAAGGTATGGTTAAGAAATCATTTGAGAGTGAAAAAATAATATTCCTTCTTCTACGATTCCCATTTATATCATTTTCATGTCTAATAAGATTGGATACTTCTCAATTATCTTCATTGATAATATTATAGAATCCTTTATACTTAGAGAATCTACAACTTTATTCAATTTATAAGGATGATTGTTGATTTAATAGTCATAACCCTATATTATATTTGACCATATTCACTTGTGCATATTAATATCCTTCTGTGTGAATTTATATTTTAGGCTCTTGTAATCTATATTTATATATATCAAACTAATCCACATATAGATAATGATTATATATTTTCAATGTGAATTTTACTAGAACCAACTCAAAATTATGCATGGGATAGTTCTGTTCATGAAAATTTAACTACCTTGAGGTGTATGCAGAAACTTTATGATTATTTATTAGTAAACAACCTAATCCCTTCTTTGAAGAATCACAATATACAATAAAGAGTTCCCCACTTGTGAGTAGCGTACACACCGATGTACTAATAATCCTCTCTTCCAACTCTTCAAAGCTTTATTTTCATTCACTATTCTAGAAAAAACTTTACACCCTTCTGACTTAGCTTGGTTAGTGTGCTTTAAAACCCTGAGAATTTTCTCAAAAATCATCGGTAATACCTATCTATTCTAAGGAAACAATGGAACTCCATTTTAAATATTGTTTTAACCCACTCCTAAATCATATTTGGCTTATAAGGGGCCAAATACACCACTTTATTAGTGATAAGTTTCCATAATAATGATACTTCCCCCATCCAAAACTCACATTTATTTTAATTTTCATATAGATTCTCATTTCATAATGAATTTAGCATAGTAATAAAATACTCCTCTTTCTCCTCCTTGATGTAAGAGTATATCATATTATCATTTATAAAGACTACCACAAACTTGTCTAGCTAATCTCTAAATATTCTATTCGTTAAGTCCATAATGATTTATGTAGAATTAGGGAGTTCGAAGGGAATCACTCTGAACTCATAGTGTGGATGCCTCATTCATAAGTTAGTCTTGGGAATATCTTCCTTCTTCACCTTTAATTGGTGATATCTCAACCAAATGTCAAACTTGGTGAAATATTATGCCCCATATAGTTGATCGAACAAGTCATATATACATGGTAGGGTATACTCATTATTTTTCATGATTTTCTTGATCTCATGATAGTCAATAAATAGGAACACTGATCCATCATTGTTCTTAAATAAGAGGACTGATGTAACCCAAATTGAATAACTCAGGCATATAAAATCTTTGTCTAGATTTTCATGTAACTTTTTATTTAGTTCTTCCAACTCAATAGTGTCCATTTTTTATGGAGTCTTTGATATGGACAAAGATCTAGGTATAAGTTCAATTGAGAACTCAACCTCTCTATTAGGATGAAGACCATGTAAGTCATTATGGAATACATCAGTATAGTCCCTCATAATTGTAATGTCTCTATCAATTATTCTCCCATTTGCATAAATATTTTTATAATGATATTCTTGATTATAATGAAATAATATCCACACTTGATATGAATATTATGTAAAATATTCATCCTACTCAATACACTTGTACAGAATCAGAGGATTATTTAGGATGTCATGAGTGATCTCCCTCTCCATATAGTTGATGTTGGATTTATATAATAATATTCAATACATGACCAATATAGAAATAAACGTCACTAAATGAAGTAATAAATGATTTTATGGGTGGTTCAGCCCATAAAAATTGAACGGGGAGGAGTTATATAATTGGGATTCAATAATTACTCCATTTTCTATTATCACAAATAACTCAACCACCATGTTATGAGGTGGTGTTTTAATTGTTATAATAAACTTGCATGATATTAGAAAATGTGTATAAAACAAATCAAAATGTATGTTCACTATTCTTGAATGAATAAAGAGTGTATCTGTCACCACATCACTGTTGGGATCCACCTTAGTAGTAGTGATAACATACGCCCTTCCTTTCTCGCTAGTCCTTGGAGGTTGTTTTCATTAATTTTAACCAACAAACCTTGACTTAGGGTATTGGTTCACATAATTCTTGTGTTTCTTATAGTTGAAACCTTATAAGAAAAGTTTAGTGTTGATCTGAACCTTCTTTTCTTTCATCACATTTGTGATATTTTTTATCTCCCTTCAATATTTATTATCCTAATACCCTTGTTTTCCACAATTAAAGATTATTATGTTTCACTTAATACAATTTCTCTAATGCTTCTTCCTAAAAATTTTACATGTGGGAAGTTGGTTTTTTTCCTGCCTTTAATTTTTCTATTGATCCACTTTAATAAAAATCAATTTTATACTTTTTATCTTCAGGTCCATGAGACCACTGAGAGTCTCCAATCTATATCATGACCTTGAGGGCACAAAAAACAACATCTTTATAGATTTCAATTTCTCAAATCACTAATTATTTTTAGAGACATAGTTTTAATCCATTGAAGAATGGGACACCTTACTTTTAGTATTTATTATGAGGATAGATTCATACCATGAAAGCCTTGTAATGTTTACCTCAAATAACTAGATAGACTCATCTTACTTTTTTTACAGTTTGAGGAAATATCTCTCTATTTCAAGATGAAGAGTTTGGAGAAAATATTTATTTAAAAATATTTTCATGAAGGATTTTAATTATAAGGAATTGAGTTCCCATTTTGAAATTATTTTCAAGATTAGTTTCTATCACTAATAAACTTCACTATAAAAAATGATAGATAGTTAGCACGGCTTTCTGTTCTTCCTAGAACTAAGGAACAAAGAGTTTATTCTCAATGGAGTTAATCCATTTCTTTTCTATGAAGGTATAAAAAAAACCCACTAAATGTAGGTGACCTTTTCACATAAAGAATTTTCCCACAACTTGATCTTTAATAGGAGAGTTAGGGTGTTCTACATGATTTATGTTATTATTCATAATTTTAACTACTTGATACAGTACTTTCATGAAGTTCTTTTTTATTTTTTCTCTCAGGTTAGTCATATCACTAGGGAAATCATCACATTTCCTATCACATTGGTTGTTGGAACATGTGATCCTATTTCCCATAATTAACTAAAAAAATTATTTGAATAAATAACTAATGATCATATAAAAATTAAACTTTAAACTCAAAAGGAATAACTTATAAATGAAAAGTATATCCTAACTTATGAGTATCTATGTTTAATTCTAGGTTATCGAGGGTGATTTTTCCTATTTATTTTTCTAAACTAAAAATCTATTCAAGTCATAATCTCCAAAATAACTATATCATCCTAAGATACCAACTATATAAGTCTAAACCTTTTACACATACTATTACATGATTTTTAACATAAATATCTATTAAATACAAACAAAGGATAAAAAATCCTAGTGTATTTGGAAGACTAGGTACATAAAAAGACAACATGAAACTAAATTAATAATTCTATATCTTAATATCTATAATTATCTTCTAACTCCCTATAATATCCTAAAACCATATAGAATAGTATGTGGATACATATACAAAATGGGGTGAGCTAAAAATCATAGTAAGTGGATAAACAAAAAATTGAAGCATAATATAAGAGTTAGAAGGAATAACATGATAACATAATAGGCATGGATCATGAATAATCATAAAGAGGAATACCATAAAGAACATGGAATCATAAGATCATGGGAACATAATAATTTGGTAACTACAAAAAACATGACATAAGTATGAGTTAAGGCTAACCGCTTTGACAACATCACATGGTTGATAAAATCCCATCATGGATTAGGTTCACTCCCTAATCCCATAAATATCACACCATGAGACTAAAACATTACCAAATGAATTAGATCACTATCTGGGTGCACCCATCATAACATGCACATGTATAGGTGTTCCACATAATGAAATCAAACATAAGGAAAACATATAAGGATTATCCCTAAAAAGAAATGAGTTTCATAATCATGTCATTGGGCATAACCAAAGGGAGTATCATAACGATTTTCATGAAATAAGGGATTAAATCATTATTGGACACTCATAAATGTAATATAAGACATGATCATGATAAATTATGTCCAAATAAAGTGAATATGTGAAAAATAGTGTTCAGGTAACTTTAGAAATGTGCTAATTAAGTATGGTTTTAGGGAAAAAAGTAAAGAGACTTTAAAGGGTGTAGGAGCATAATAATTTCCATAAAAAAAGTGAAATAAATTTTTTTCCATATAAGAATGTGTTTTTTTGGAAACCCTTCGTGTTTTAAAACATTTCATTGAGTGGTAATTTAGAATAACCAAAAAAATAGAGAAGTTACCTTTAATGGGATTTTTTAAAGAAACTGAGAGTGAAACCTTTAAAACATGTCTATACCCATAAAATAAAGGTTAAATAAACTTGTAATATATGTGTGGTACATATATACAGAATATATAATAATTATATAATAATAATAAAGAGATAAATTTAGGTAAATAAAGAGATTGTGTAACCTAAATAAAATAAGGTGGTTTGGAGAGATACCTTACCTTATGTTCTAGAACCACTATGTACTTGTAACTAATGTCATGAATAATAAAATTCTATTCATTAATTACTAAATTCATAACACTTTATATATATATTTCATTTATTATAATCTTATTATATTTATTTATAATAATTTAAAGAAATATATAGTTCAATTCTGTTGTTATGAGGGTGTTCATTTCATGATTCAAAGGTTAGATATTTTGTCCATAATTATTGAAGTTCATGTTAAATGGGAATATAACTCCATGAGTGAAATGTAATTGTATTAATTAACTTCTATAAATTTAAATGGTTCCATATTTATTTTTGTGTTTCAATATATGGAAAATCTATTAAGTAAATATGTCAGTGTTGTATGGTTAGTTTATTTTGATGGTTATACTGACCATCATGAACTAGTTTCATTTTATTTAATATTATGTCTATATATCATTTAAAGGATATGACATAAGTTTTAATATAATTATAATGATCTTATTTTACCATAAAAATAGGTTTATGACCATCCTTGATGGAGCTAATGGAAAATAAAAACTCATTATCCATGGAGACAGTTAACCCACATAATATGGAAAACAATTTCATTCTTAGAATAAGAGGATAAAATAAGAGGATATAAGGAATATATTCCATTAACACCATGAAATTACAGTAGATATATGATAATATACCCATTTATACATTTTGGATGTGTAAGGTGAGGGGAAGGTAGAATAATAAAAGAATGTAAAAGAGGTAAAGTGGGAATATTACCTTTTAATTGACACCTCATTTAAATAAACATTAAGGAACCTTGAAATGGAATTTGGGTGGGGAAAAAGCACAGGGATATTATGGAGAGGTTTGGGAAGGAGATCGAGTAGAATTTTGGCAAGATACAAGGTTTATATTTTGTAAAGAGAAGGGGTAGTGAGGAGTGGTATTTATAAGAAAAGGAGAAGGGTATTTTTGAATATTATATTCATTAGTTTATTATTTTGGAATAAGATTATCAATATTATTTATTTTTGTGAGTATATATATTAAATGGTGAATTTTAGTTCAAAATAATGGGTGATTACCGCATAAATGACTCAAAATTCAAGTATTTATCATATAATTCTAAATACCACAATTTACTATATTTCACTATTCAAAAAAAATCATCTATTTTAGAAAAATAAAAAAAATATTCTTGACAATTTTATGACATACATATTTAAAAAATTAAATCAAATTTCTGAAAATAATTTTCTAAATATGATAAATTAAATTTTTAAATAAAATCCTCATTTATCTGAAAAATATCAATTTTAATATTATAATCATTTGTCTAGAAATTTGAAAAATTACTTATGGAATCATAAAATTATACTATTATTATTAAAATACAACATAATATTTATTTTTAAATAAAATTTATGAAAATAAGCTTTATTTTAAATCTTTTATTTATTATAAATGTGAAATTAAAACATTTATGATTTAAAAAAATATAAACACTTAATTTAACATTGTTAAAACATTTATTTACATGTACCATGGTTTAAATATATCATATTTTAATTTTATAGGATACATAAATATTATGTTACACTTACATAGCCTAGGATATTATTCTAATAGTGAGGTTACTATTCTAATGGTGAGGTTACTATTCTAATAGTGAGGTTACTATTCTAATAGTGAGGTTACTATTCTTAATGACCAGATTATTGTTCTAACAGTCATGTTACTATTTCAATAGTTTGGTTACTATTCCAATTATTAGATTACTGTTACAATGGCCATATTTGTATCTATCATATGAGCTCCCCAATTCTTATAAATACCTATTATTTCATTCATTCTTAATTCCCTTATATTTTATCTCAGGGTTATATATTTTCATTTTCTAAAATTTCAATCAGTTTTCTAATATTGTTTTTTTTTTGTCCAAGGGGGAAATGATTCTAGTAGATTGTAAAAATAAAAAATTTCCCATTCATCTTTTATTAGTTTATATTTTTTTGTCCCATTGTTATTTTTGACATTTTTATTTGTTTAATTGCTAACTAATGTAACAATATCCATTTTTGAAAATAAATTTTTATTAGTTTCTCTATTTATTATATGTGTATAATACTATATATGATGTAATATAACACACATTTATTCAGGGAAAAAATAACACCTACAAAATTTGGGTTGTTAAATCTATACCATGTAAGAAGTATCACTATACTTAGAATGTGTAATAAACTTGAAGGTACTTGCATCAGATCACTCGGGCACCTAGAATCATATGTCTTAGGCAATCTCCCTTTTTAACAGGATGTACTAACCTCAACTAAAACTATTTTCCAACCATCCCATGAATCCTCACTAGTCCCTAACTCGAAACTTCTTCCTACCCCTCAACCATAAACTTTTTTACCACTATATCATGACCACCTCCCACTAAAGGTACCCATCCTAGGATTAGAATGATAGAAATGTCATAATGACACCTAAATCCTTCTTACAATAGGCCATGTGTTGGTGACACACACCAAGGGTATAACATACACAAAAATGATAGGAATTACCATTTAAGATATTAGAAACAAGGGTGATAATATAGAAACAACAAAAAAACAACTCATTATCATACAATAAGAATAATCAATCCCAATACATGACATGAATGCAATGACATACAACTAAAAAAATTGAAACACTAGAGAAAATCCCCAATAGTGACCATGAAGTTCCAATAGTTCTTGAAAAACTCTTTAAATTTGAAATGTATATCTTTATCACCAAGGTATTTATATATATATATATATGGAAGTGTGTGCATGCGTGCGAGCGGAATGTTGCTTGAGTTAGAAGGTTTCGACTGGACTTCTTTGAGGTAGGAAAATCCATGAATTTACTTTCCATTGCTTGTCCTTAATGCTTGAGGTTTTCATTATATTATTATCTGGTTATGCATCTTCATGGTACCTCTTTAAAGCTTATTGTGGTGTTCTAAAATTATTTGGTGTCGTTAAAGATAGGTTTTACATGAATCTTTGTTTAGGCCTTGTATATGATGCATTTGGCGTTTGTAAATTTCCACTTGTTCTTTTTGGGTGAAATTGGATGTTTGGGTGGGGTTTTTCCCATAAAAATGTTTTGTTAAATTGGTTTGAAATATGTTTTGGATTTTGTGTATGAAATGTGGTGTTTTCCCTAGTTGTGGTTTGGTGTTTGTCTAATAATAGGCTTTTGGTTTATGAACTTGTGTGGTATTTTATAAGTGAGTGATATGGGTGGTTTTGGGTTGAAAGCAAAGGGTGTATTTATGAAATTTTGGTTTCAAATGTTTTGGTTGGTTTTAGAGTGTTCCTCTTTGTTTGGCTAGGTTGGCCTTAGAAACACGATTGGGTGAGTTGTTGGAAAATGAAAGGGGTGTTTTTTTTAGGGGTGTGTTTGGGTGAACGTGGAAGTCGAAGCCCATTTGGCATTTTTTAAAGATTGTTGGCTTGTAAGTATTGTGAAATCCCATTTGGAACTCTCATAGGTGTTGTTGTTTTAACTTGACTTAAAGTGAACTTGGGCATGTTTTGGTAAATGTTTTATTTAAGGGACCGTTTGGTCACTTTTGTATAAAGAGGGTAAATTGTGTTTGTTTTGAATTGGTTATTAAATGTTTTGATTAAAGATGAGCATTGTGAAGCTAAATCCCGTTTGGCAATTTGGATTGGCTGTTTACAAAAGGTTTGATATGTACGAATTGTATGAGGCCCGTGTAACGACCCAATGTTTTGCAATGGAAATTCCCTTCTCATAAGTATGTCATAAAATCACATGAGAACACAACATAATGAACTAATAAGTTATAAGTGACCTTTAAATGTAATTTTGTCACTTCTGTGTTTGGAATTTCAAAAATCTGGCATACACGATTGTAATCAGTAAGTTATTTGGAGTCTGATAAGGAAAACTTAATTTTTTTTGAATAGTAACCTATCCTAATGAATAGTAACGTAACCTTATGAATAGTGATATACCCTAATGAATAGTAACCTCACCTATGGTGGTATAAAAATAATATTCAAGTTGGAAGTACAATATACCTATATTTTAGAATAAATTAATGAATGTTTTAAAACTGGTTTTGATAATAAATTAATATTTTAATTAAATATTAAAATAATAATATTTAGAAAATTATTTCTAAAAAATGAATGGTTAGGGTGAATTTTTGGGATTTTTCTGAAATACTTGAATTTTTTATTAATAGTAGAATCCGATAATTCACAATAAATGCTAAATAATGGATTAATTGAGTCATCGATGATGTTCTTCTGATGTAAGCCCACTTTGTTCGGGATCAAATAATAAAATCACAATTCTTGGTCATGGAATACTTATTATTCCTTGTCTTGGGAAGAAATAATAAAATAATGATTATAATATTATGAAATCCCTCCTCTCCTCCACTATAAAACCCCCCTTCACTCCCTCTTCTCTCCACTCCTCTCATGCCTTGTGCCTTGACATTATTCAGTCAAAATTTCTCCTCAAGGTCCTCCCCATGTCCAAAATCTCTCTGCCACCTCAAAATACCAAAACCTCTCCCCTTAAGAGGTTATCAAAGGAGGAAGTCTCAAGAGGTAAATTCCTCTTCCCAATTTCTTCTTTTCTTTTAAGTTCTTTTATTTTTTATTTATTTACTCACCTCCCTTCACCATAATAGTATGATAAATCCAGTAACATACATGTACTATAATTTCTTCATGATAGTGGTATATTTCATTATCTTCTCTTCTTTCCCCACCCTTTTATTTGAAAAAAATGAAAGCACCGTTTGAGATGTGCTAATTTAGAACATTCAAGGACAACATTTTATCAATTTCTATTATTATCTTAAATTCTGGTCATGGAACCATTTATGTTATGGTTGAACTAGATTATTATATATGTAAAATATCCTATTTTTGGTTCTGTAATCCTTTATTACAAATGGAATTAAGTTATAAAGAAAAACACATTCTTTGTAATCAAATCCACCGATTAACAAAAACGGTAATCACTATGGTTATATATATAATAATTCGACTTCACTCTAAGTAACCTAATTAAAATTAAAACCATGTAATCTCCTTGATATGAACTAAAGAATATAACTTCAATTCTGGACAACCACTTTCATCTTTCATATAATCCAAACATGAATATAAGTGAACTGATCTTTTAAAGACAAGTAAACAAACGAGTCTAAACAAGGAAATTAAACCTTATAACTAATGAAAAGGGCTTTGAATGAACTAAAAAGGGTTATAATAAATAAATTGAATATAGAAGAGGTTTTTTAATTATTAATTAATAAGCCTAATTTTTTTATTCAGGTTGTTAATAACAAGTGGAGAACGCCAATGGATTTAAGGTAAGGGATCCTCCCCTTTTTTACTCTTAATCAAGATTGTTCTCTATGCTATGCATTTTTGTGTAATACCAAATGATGGGGTACGTTTATACACATTCCCCATTCTGCCCTAATATTTTTAAGTGATGAAAAACCCCTTATCTCTCTCATAAATCCCTCTTAGTTACATATTATATCATTCCGATAAACAATAATTGATTCTACCCGAACTCCCTTTATTCATTCGGGTTGCTCTATCTTTCTTTTTATCAAAATATAGTTGTCTTTTATTTTCGTGTAGAAATTAAAAATTATGTTTATATTCTCCAAACTCATGTTCTAAGATCCATCTCTCATTCTATTTCAGGTATATACATGCTTTTAAGTGAATCTCTCTTCGATACTTTCCAATAACCACACTCGTTTTAAAGGAACTTCCCGAACTTTTACTCAATTTCAAGTGCACTATATCTTCTATTTTAAGACACCATTATCTTTGTAAGCTTTTTATTTTTATTATGAAAACCTTCTTGGTTCAATTCTTGTTCTATATAAAATAATGTCATCTTTACTATTTTAAAAGCTCTATATTATTTTCCTTAAATCCGCACAAAAATGTTTTAATGCTAATGTTTCTAAAATACATTTCTCATATGTTGTCACTTATGTTTGACACCAATTACCATGTTATATTCCTATTTTACCATATAAAATTCCATATATTTTCTAATTCTTTCCTTACATTGACACTTTCATGATACGCCCATTGGTTATGATTTATGTCATGATTGTGGTACCCAATTCATTCCATGAGTACCCTTATGTTTGTGTATGGTTGATTATATATGATTGTATATGCGGTAAGAATATTTATGTGGCAATAATATTCATGAAAAGGTTGAGGTGGGTGCACCCAGATAGCACTCCAATTCATTGTGTAAGGTTAAGTCTCAAGAGATGCGATGTGAAATGGGATTGGCGGTTAGACATGACCCGTACTAAAATGGGAAACAAGATTGGTGATTAGTCTTGACCCATACTAAAGATATGATTTATGATTCTGCCACATTTATATGATTCCATTTTTATATGATCCCATGCTTATATTAAATAATTTTATAATTTTTATGCTTTGGATATCATTATGTCATTCTTCCTAACTCATGTGCTTGAGATGTATCCTTATGTTCATTCCTTTACTGGGCTTTTTAGATCATCCCTTTGTTCATGTGTTTCCCAGGGTACCCTATGCAGATGTAAGGGCTCAAAGGAAGTTAGAAGCTCTTTATGAAGATTAAATAAATAAGTTTTTTTATCCACATGTTTTATGTAATATGTACCTAGTCTTCCAATACACTAGACTTAAAGATCCTTGGCTTGTACTCTGATGATTAATTATGCTTAAAATCATGAAATGTTTTATGTAAAAGGATCAGGTTGCTATAGTTGTTATCAGAGGATGGTCTAGTTATTTTTGGAGATTAGGAATAGAGAAACTTAGTGAGAACCATAAGGATGAGACTAAGCATAAGAAAACAGTCTTAAATTTTGGTGAGTATAGAGTAAGTGGTTTATCAAGAAAATACATCCATGTCTGGATACGAGCAGGTAGAGGTGGCTCTGGCATAGATGTATCTAGGGGTAAAACCCAAAAACACCACCTTGAGCTAGACTTAAACAGGAACTGGTGCACGATAACGGGTCTCGCTGCACTCTTGGTTACGACACTCCCGAAGGATATGCTTTGATAGATTCACAAGCTTAGTACAAACCATTATTAAGGGACAAAAAGAAGCCCATAAGAATATAAGTTAAGAAATAGATCAAGGATAACCTAGATATAAACCTAAGTAATCACAAGTTAGGATATACTTCTTCTTTATAATTTCATACTTTTATGTTCAAAGATTATTTTTATGCTCAATATCTAAGTATTCAAGACCTTTAGTTATACGTTATTTTTCTTAGTTAATGTCGGGAAATAGAAGAACAGATTCCAACAACCAATGTGATAGGTGATGTGATGATTGCCCTAATGACATGCCTGATGTGACAAAAGTGGGTGATGAAAACTTTATGGCAGTACTTGCTCAACTGGCTTGAGTTATGAATAATAACTTGAATCAGGTGTAACGTCCCCCTCCTCCAAGGAAAGAGAAAGTTTTCGTAGAATCCTTCATGCGGAAAAGGCCTCCCATGTTTAGAGGGTCTTCTGAACTCCTCCTCGCAGAAAAATGGATTAACTCCATTGAAAATATTTTCTCTGTCCTCCAATTCTCAGAAGAAGAGAAAGTTTTACTGGCAGTGTATCATTTTTATGGGGAAGCTGATCAGTGGTGGACACTGATCAAGAATACAAAGTCCCAAGAGGAAATTGATTCCATAGAATGGGAGGAATTCAAGAGGATGTTTTTCAACAAATATTTTCCACGAACCCTATGTCTCAAGATGGAAAGAGTGTTCCTTGGACTCAAGTAGAAGGAAGATGAGTCCATTGGGGCATATAAAGCGAACTTTACAAGACTTTCAAGGTACGCCTCTGGCTTTTTCATGAACACCAAAAGTAAGGGGAATCGCTTCTTTAGCAGACTAAAGCTGAGTCTATGAAAAGTGTTGGAGATTTGAGACTTCGACAGCTATGAGTAGATTGTTCATTGTGCCCTCATGGTTTAAATGGATATTGGATACTCTCATTGGTCTCATGGGACTAGTGACAAGAAGCGGAAAATGGATAACAATATGGGTCATTCATCAAACAAATCCCATGATGGAAAGAAGCCTCACTTTCCCCTTTTCAAAAATTGTGGGAAGAAACAACTTGGTGATTATCTCAAGGGAACCAAGAATTGATTCAAATGTAGAAAGTTTGTTCATCTGGCCAAGAACTGCTGAAGGGATATGAAAAATCCAACTAATGTTAAAGAAGAAAGGTAGGTTTAGATCAACACTCAGCCTGCAGAGCAGTGTTATAACTACAAGGAGCTTGGGAATTATGTGAACAATTAACCTAAGCTGAGGGTTTTTGGAGGCAATTAGCAACATCCTCCAAAGAAAAAAGGAAGGTCTTATGCTATCACTACTGTTGTGGTGGAGCTGGAAAACATTGTGGTGATAGGTACGCTTATTATTCATTCAAGAATAACAAACGTACTATTTGATATTGGTTCTATGCATTCTTTCATATCTTGAAAGTTTAGTAGAACTATTCAAACACCACCTCAAATTTTGAAGGAAAATTTATTTGTGGTAACAATGAATGGGGAAAGTATTGAATCCATGGTTTATAACTCCTCCGTGGTTAATGTTTGTGGAATGAACCTCCCATCAAACTTGTCATTCTTCCTTTAGTGGAGTTCAACGCTATCTTGGGCATGGATTGGCTATCTTTGTATAAGGCCAACATCAATTTTCGGGAAAGGGAGATTACTTTTCACATCCTGAAGCATCCTCTGATTCTTTATATGTGTAAGGAGGAAGATGAGTCTCTTTTAGAATCTTGGTCTCAAGTTTGGATACTACTTCCTTGTGAGAAATCATATCTAGCTCAAAAGATTGGGACAAAGGATATAATCATTCTTGAAGGCATGCCCGTCATGAGGGATTACACTGATGTATTCCTTGAAGAGTTTCCTGGTCTTCCTCCTAACCGAGAGGTTGAGTTCTCAATTGAATTTATCCCTGGATATCTTCCAATCTCAAAGACACCTTACAGAATGGCCACCGTAGAGCTAGAAGAGCTGAAGAAGCAGTTACAGGAGAATATGGAGAAGCGTTTTATATGCCAGAGTGCTTCACCATGGGGTGCTCTAGTCCTCTACGTCAAGAAGAAGGATTGATCAATGCGCCTCTGCATTGATTATTGTGAGCTCAATAAAATCACTATAAAGAACAAGTATCCCCTTCCATGGATAGATGAATTGTTCGATCAGCTTCGTGGGGCCAGTTATTTCTCTAAGGTGGACCTTTGGTCGAGATATCACAAACTAAAGGTGAGGAAGAAAGATATTCCCAAGACTGCCTTTCAAATGAGGTATGGACACTATGAGTTCATAGTGATTCCCTTTAGACTCACTAATGCTCCAGCAATTTTCATAGATTTAATGAATAGAGTCTTTAGAGATTACCTCGACAAATTTGTGGTGGTCTTTATTGATGATATTATGATATAATCCAAGAGCAAGGAGGAACATGATGAGCATTTGGAAATCGTGTAAAAGACTTTACGAAGGGATAAATTGTATGCAAAGTACAGTAAATGTGAGTTCTGGATGGAGGAAGTATCATCCTTGGGGCATGTTATCACCCGGAAAGGGATATCTGTGGACCCTTCCAAGAATAAGGCAATTGAAGAGTGGCAAAGGCCAACTTCTGTAATGGAGATCCGTAGATTTTTAGGTCTAGCTGGGTATTATCGATGATTCGTGAAGAACTTTTCACAATTTTCAAACCCAATGACCAAGCTAACATGGAAGGGATTAATGTTTTTATGGACAGAGGAATATGAAAAATGTTTCAAGGAGTTGAAAAATAGGCTTATCACTATGCCGGTACTCACACTCCCTTCAAGTGGAGAAATATTTGTGGTGTATAGTGCTGCTTCTAAGAAAGTCTTAGGCTGTGTGCTAATACAAAATGATAAAGTGATAGCCTATGCCTCAACGCATCTGAAAATCTATGAGCAAAAATATGCCACGCATGATCTAGAGTTGGTGGCTGTGATCTTTGCGTTGAAAATATGGAGGCATTATCTCTATGGGGAAAATTTTGAGATATATACTGACCACAAGAGTCTCAAATATATATTCACACAGAAAGATCTTAATATGTGCCAGAGAAGATAGATAGATCTCATCAAGGATTATGACTCTTCAATCCACTGCCATCTCAGAAAGGCAAACAAGGTAGGGGATGCTCTAAGTAGAAAGGATCCTGCATCTTTATCAATGATGAGAATGGAAAAAGACCCAATCTTTTTAGATTTAAAAAGGATGGACATGGGAATTATTAATGGAGGAACATCATCAATACTTTCTCAAATTATTGCTCAACCATCCCTCTTGGAGGAAATAAAGGATGCTCAAAGAAAGGATGTGGAAATTCAGAAAAGGGTGGAAGCTGTTAAAAATTGGAAATCCTCTGGTTTCAAAATTGATGAGGAATGAGTTGTAAGATATGGGACATGATTATGTGTACCATCTGATCCATAGATAAATAAGGAGCTATTGAATGATGCACATAGATCGACCTTCTCTATCCACCCAGGGAGCACAAAGATGTATCGAGATCTCCGAGAAAACTTTTGGTGGGACAATATGAAAAGGGAGATTGTCGAATATACATCAAAGTACCTCGTATGTCAGCAAGTGAAGGCTGAGAGGAAAAAGTCTAAGGGGATGATGCAACCACTTCCCATACCAGCATGGAAGTAGGAGAACATTACCATGGACTTTTTCACCGGACTTCCAAACACATCTAGAGAAAACAATGCTATATAGGTCATTATGGATCTTCTTACAAAAACAAATCACTTTATCGTGGTTCGAGAGGACTTCTCATTGGATCAACTTGCACAGATTTATATCAAAGAAGTGATAAAGTTGCATGGATTACCACTATTTATTGTATCTGATCGTGATCCAAAATTCACCTTGATGTTTTGGAAATGTCTCCAGTATGCTCTGAGCACTTAACTGAACTTCAGTACGACCTATCATCCTCAAAATTATGGCCAATCTGAGTGAACTATTCAGACATTGGAAGACATGTTGAGAGCGTGTTCAATGGAATTCAAAGGAGGATGGGACCAAAATCTTACACTGGTTGAATTATCATACAAAAATAGTTTCCACTCGAGCATCCGAATGGCACCATATGAAGCCCTTTATGGGAAAAGGTGCAGAACACCGACATGTTGGGATGAAGTCAGTGAATGTAAGCTACTAGGACCTGAAATGGTCGAAGAAATGACGGAGAAGGTGAAAACCATTCAGAAACATATCAAGGCACCCCAAAGTTGATAGAAGAGTTATGAAGATAACCGTTGACGAGATTTTGAGTTCAATTTGGAGACATGGAATTTTTACATATCTCTCCATGGAATAAGTTCATGAGTTTTGTGAAGAAAGGGAAGTTAAGTCCCAAGTACATCGGCCCTTTCAAGATCCTTGATCGAGACGGAGCTATGGCCTATCGACTGTCACTTCCACCAACCATGTAGAAAGTACATGATGTCTTTCATGTATCCCTCTTAAGGAAGTACATACCAGACCCTTCACATGTACTCTCTTCAGAGGTGGTACAATAGGAGGATGATCTCTCTTACAAGGATCATACAGTGAAGATCTTGGATCGTAAAGACAAAGTTCTACGCAACAAGACTACTCATCTGGTCAAGGAATTATGGAGAAACCATAAGTACGAAGAGACAATGTGGGAATTGGAGGAAGCAATGAAGGAAAAGTTCCCACACCTGTTTTTGGCTTAGAATGTAAAACGAAATTTCGAGGGCGAAATTTCATATGGGGGGAAGAATGTAACGACCTAATGTTTTTCAATGAAAATTTCCTTCTCATAAGTATGTCATAAAATCACATGAAAACACAACATAATCCACTACTAAGTGCTAAGTTACCTTTAAATGTAAGTTTTTCACTTCTGTGTTGGGAATTTTGAAAATCCGACATACACGGTTGTAATCAGTAAGTTATTTGGAGTCTGATAAGGAAAACTTAATTTTTGGTGAACAGTAACCTACCCTAATGAATAGTAACATACCCTTATGAATAGTGATATACCCTAATGAATATTAACTTCACCTATGGTGGTATAAAAATAATATTCAAGTTGGAAGTACGATATACCTGTATTTTAGAATAAGTTAATGAATGCTTTAAAACTTGTTTTGATAATAAATTATTATTTTCATTAAATATTAAAATAATAATATTTAAAAATTTATTTTTGAAAAATGGACTTCATTTTTGGATTCTAAACATCAAAAAATGGTTAGGTTTAATTTTTGGGATTTTTCTGAAATACTTGAATTTTTTATGAATAGTAGAATCTGATAATTCACAATAAATACTAAATAATGGATTAATTGAGTCATTGATGATGTTCTGCTGATGTAAGACCACTTGGTTTGGGATCAAATGAAAAATCACTATTCTTGGTCATGGAATACTTACTATTCCTTGTCTTGGGAAGAAATAATAAATTAATGATTATAATATTATGAAATCCCTCCTCTCTGCCACTATAAAACCCCCCTTCACTCCCTCTTCCCTCCACTCCTATTAAGCCTTGTGCCTTGCCATTATTCTCCCCAAATCTCACCCCAAGGTCCTCTACCACGTCTAAAACCTCTCATCCACCTCAAAATACCAAAACCTCTCCCCTTAAGAGGTTATCAAAGGAGGAAGTCTCAGGAGGTAAATTCCTCTTCCCAATTTCTTCTTTTCTGTTAAGTTCTTTTCTTTTTTATTTCTTTCCTCACCTCCCTTCACCATAATAGTTTGAAAAATCCAATGAAATGCATGTTCTGGAATGTATTCATGATATTGGTATATTTCATTATCTTCTCTCTATTCCCCACCCTTTTATTTGAAAGAAATGAAAGCACCGTTTGAGATGTGCTAATTTAACACATTTAAGGACAATGGTTTATCAATTTCTATTATTATCTTAAATTCTGGTCATGAAACCATTTGTATTATGGTTGAACCAGATTATTATATATGTAATATATCCTATTTTTGGTTTTGTAATCCTTTAGTACAAATGGAATTAAGTTATAAATCCAAACACATTCTTTGTAATCAAATCCACTGATTAACAAAAACGGTTTTCACTATGGTTATATATATAATAATTTGACTTAACTTTAAGTAACCTAATTAAAATTAAAACCATGTAATCTCATGGATATGAACTGAAGAATATAACTTCAATTCTTGGAAACCACTTTCAATTTTCATATAATCCAAACATGAATATAAGTGAACCGATCTTTTAAATCCAAGTAAACAAACGAGCCCGAACAATGAAATTAAACCTTGTAACTAATGAAAAAGGATTCGAATGAACTAAAAAGGGTTAAAATAAATAAATTAAATATAGAAGAGGTTATTGAATTATTAATTAATAATCCTAATTTGTTTATTCAGGTCGTTAATAACATGTGGAGAACACCAACGGATTTAAGGTAAGGGATCCTCCCCTTTTTACTCTTAATCAAGATTGTTCTCTATGCTATGCATTTTTGTGTAATAAGAAATGATGGGGTACATTTATACACCTTCCCCATACTTCCCTAATGTTTTATAATTGATGGGAAACCCCTTATCTCTCTCATCAATCCCTCTTAGTTACACCCGATACCATGCTGATAAACCATAATGGATTCTACCCGAACTTACTTTATTCCTTCGGGTTGCTCTATCTTTATTTTTACCAAAATATAGTTGTCGTTTATTTTTATGTAGAACTTCAACATTATGTTTATATGCTCAAAACTCATGTTATAAGATCCATCTCTCCTCTTTCAGAGATATACATTCTTTTAAGTGAATATCTCTTCCGTACTTTTCAATAAGCACACTCGTTTTAAAGGAACTTCCCGATATTTTACGCAATTTCAAGTGCACTATATCTTCTGTTTGAAGATACCATTATCTTTTTAAATTATTTATTTTTATTATTAAAACCTTCTTGGTTCAATTTTGGTTTTATATAAAAGAATTTCTTCTTTACTATTTTAAAATATCTATAGTATTTTCCTTAAAACCGCACAAAAATGTTTTAATGATAATGTTTCTAAAATACATTTATCATATGTTGTCAATTATGTTTAACACCACTTACCATGTTATATGCCTATTTTACCCTATGAGTGTACATGTATTTTCTAATTCTTTCCTTACATGGACACTTTCATGATACGCCCATTGGTTATGATTTATGTCATGATTGTGGTACCCAATTCTTTCCATAAGTACCCTTATGTTTGTGTATGGTTGATTTTGTATGATTGTATATGTGATAAGAATATTTATGTGGCAAGAATATTCATGAAAAGTTTGAGTTGGGTGTGCCCAGATAGCATTCCAATTCATTGGTTAAGGTTAAGTCTCATGAGATGCGATGTGAAACGGGATTGGCGGTTAGCCTTGACCCGTACTAAAATGGGAAACGGGATTGGCAGTTAGCCTTGACCCATACTAAAGATATGATTTATGATTCTGCCAAATTTATATGATTCCATGTTTATATGATCCCATGCTTATATTTAATGATTTTATAAGTTTTATTCTTTGTATATCATTATGTCATGCCTCCTAACTCATGTGCTTGTGATGTATCCTTATGTTCATTCCCTTACTGGGATTTTTAGCTCATCCTTTTGTTCATGTGTTCCCCAGGGTACCCTATGCAGATGTAAGGGCTCAAAGTAAGTTAGAATCTCTTTATGGAGATTAAATAAAGAAGTTTTTTTAGCCCCATGTTTTATGTTATATATACCTGGTCTTCCATGACACTAGACTTAACAATCCTTGGCTTGTACTATGATGATTAATTATGATTAAAATCATGAAATGTTTTATGTAAAAGGCTCGGTTCGATATAGCCCTTTTGGAATCTTTGAAATTGTATGTTTGGAAAATTCCTCCTTGGTTAGGACCCTTTCCTCGTATGTCGATCATGTGACCGGAGGGTCCCCGGTATGGGCCTCCTTTTGAGAATATTTATTTTAAGGCATGGTACTAACCTCAAGGTGGTCGGGGTGGTGCTGGTTTGTGTCGCGTGCTGGATTATATATATATGGATTGTTATTTGAATGTGTGGCACGCCCCTTTGTGAACATAGAACGGAAACTTAGCATTGTAAGGGGGTTTACTGAGAAGGATTGCTGCACTAGTTTAGAATATTCACTCGCTAGTGGCCCCTAGTATGGATTATACTCTACTAGGGGATTGGGCCCCTCTGTTGGGCCATGTAGGGAAACACTGGGCCTTAGGGAGTTATAATTTCATCGAGAGTAGGCATGCCTTCACGATGAGTCACATGTATAATACGTTCTGATCTTCCTCTGAGTTCCTAGGTTTTCCGTGATCCTTTGATACGAGAACTATTAGTACATTTTCCCTTGTTGTGTGTGGAATCATACCCTTGAACTTGGTTTTGGTGTTTCTTGGAGAAGACTTGTGTATAAGGTTGGTTTCAAAAATGAACTTCAAAGTAGCTGTTTTGGAAAGGTTTGTGTGAACCCCTCTTTTATTTTCTTTTCCTTGTTTTTGAATTATAAGGGCAATGACTTTGTGATTGTTAGTTTTCAAAATTCAGAGTAATATGAAAACCTTATTTTTATAACTGTAGTTCAAACTAGTATTATTGGTCTATTTTGGAACTGGAAAATGCATGGATTTTGTGGTTCATTTTTGGCATTCCTACTAAGCATTTTAATGATCACGCATATCCTACCTTTTTCGATGCAGGTTCAGCTTTTTGGTTCAGGTTCTTGTTTTGTATGCCTGTGCGAGGTAGGTTGTTAGTTGTTAGAGGTGACCTAAGAGGTCACAATGAGGTATGCACAGTTTATTTTTCACGCCATTGCTAGTTTTATTTGGTAATCGTTAGTTTTTGTTTATCTATTTACCTTTTGTTCATGGGCCAAATCATTCCCAACAGTTATGTGTTGATGCCCGACACTAGTTTCCAGCCCGTGGGGATCGGGAATTCCCCTCGGGCCATGCTGCGGGCTAGCTCAGGTAACCGGTTTAGGGTCGAACCGAGTTGGTTCATGATAGTAGTAACTTCATAAAAACTTTTCCAATGTAGTAGAAGTTAATTCCATCCAATTAGATCAAAAAATAATTAATCAGCAATGGGCGATGACGCAAGTGTGCATCCTTCTTTATAGTATATCTAATGACAAAGAAAATATATTACATAGTGTGTGTTCATAGGATGGTTGAAATTATTATGAATTTTGTTTATCTCTTTTGGGGTCTTGATGGGTTGCTTGACTCCACTCTTAGTTTGTGAATACTATTCACTACTATCAAGATAATGGCCTAGAGGGTCACAAAAAATATTGTATTCAAGAATCTTCCATATTTTGGGGAATATGTATTTTGGACATGTTGGGCCCCACGACAGGGTCCAAGAGTTGTATAATTAATCAATCACCGATGAGTAAATTAATTAATTATTATTCAAGTATATAATAATTGGAATGAATTTATTAATTAACGGTAGTTATAAGTATTTAAGTAAATACATGGAAATATTATACATATGAATATTATTTTAATATTCAGGGTTTCATTAATATTAGAAGGAATTATGAGTCGAGTTAATGACTCTGGTTTTATCACATAATATACTTATTACATTACAAGGATGTGGTAAAATAAAAATGACCTTAATGATGGAGTTATTTCATCATAATGTTTCATTTACTGCTTATTCAGTGGGATTTTTCTTTCCAGGGGCCAGGGAACCCTTCCAGGTATTTAGATCTTTCTGATATATAAGCATGAGGAGAGGATCATTTTTTTTAAGTTTTCATTCCAATGGAATGAGATCCTCTCTCCCTTACTTTATAGATAGATAAAGTATCTTTTTGAGTGACCAATTCAATAATTCTTTTGAAGATAGAAGGTTCGAGATTGAGGTGATCGTCATCACGCTGAAGGATTCATTATAGCTCCATGCTAGAACCAGTGAGTGAAAAAATTCATGAAGAATGTATGGATGATCTAGAAGGCTTCAGATCCTTTGAGGAATGATAACTGATTACTAGAAGTATTTGAATATGATTCTAAATAAAATGAGTTTCTCATTTATTTAATTTTGTGTTTTAAATAATTCACAAGAGATCCTTATATTTCTATTGGGGCTCAGATCGCTGGAGAAAACAAGTTTCATTGCTCCGGTGATAAAAAAATTTAAATCCCTACAAGTTTCATTGCTCCGGTGGAATAGATTTCACCTTAATCTGATTTCAGACATCCCAGTTACGACTCTCTGAAAATTTTAATATTGATCATTTGTGGTGTTAATTGTAGGATTATATATATGTGTGTGTGTGTGTGTGTGTGTGTGTACGTGTGTGGGTGCGCGCACGTGTGTGATCTTTTTTGGACTCAACAATGAAATTTTACAATGAATTCTGGTGAATACCAGTTTCCTACTGGAATAGTATTTTCCGACCTGAACCAGATTCCACCTTATTTTGGAATTAATTTTTTTAAAAATTTAGATTTTTTATTAATCCTATTATAAAATATTTAGAAGAAATCAGAAAAAACAATTATTTTAGATGGTTGAAAAAAATTATAAATAAAACATGTGGGTGTAGGATGATCTAGTGTCAAAGAAGGATAAGAAAAAAAACAACATTGTCAAATAATCTATTATAGGATATTGAAAATTGAAAAAAGTGGTGTAAGGTGTCTCTGGAGAATCAAGTCAACAAAAGAAATAGAAAACAAGAAATTGTTATTAATTTTAAAAAAATAAACATTGCTAGTTGGGGAAGCAAGGCACAACTTCCTCCTCCTCTACTCGATGTCCGACCACCACCGTCTCCTTTGAGCCTAAGACGATGTCAGTGCCATCTGGTACTTCTATCCACCTCTAATCATGGTGAACCACCTTGCCATATTTGTCCTCACTCCTTCCTTGGATGTACTACCATCGCTAGGGAAAGTGTTTTCATCTTCCCACACCAACGCGTCACCACCGCCTGGTCCTACCACCCCTAGTGGCTTTTCCTAGCCTAGAATACCCCTGCACAAGGTCAGACATGCCTAGAATGGGTCAGTATGGGGTTAACACAACTGGTAATGGGTCTAGGTGAGGTTTTTGAGGCTTGAGTTAATTTTATATAATCAAAATTAATTTAGTTAATTAATTTAATTTTAGTATTAAATTAAATCAATTAAAAAAGATTATTTTTATTTTAAATTACTAATTTTTTAATATTCTGAAAAATTAATTTAATTTTATAATTAATTAATTTTATAAATAAAAATTAAATTAAAGATACGACCAAATTCAAATAAATTATTTGAATAAATTATTTGAATTTAAAAAATTAAATTAATTTATTTAAATTCCCCCATCTCTTAAATTTATTGAAATTTAATTTTATCATGTCTTATGTACCCGCTGACTTGTCTTGATCTAGTGACTGAACTTGTGTATGTTTGGTTAATTTTATTATTTATTTATTTCTTACATGCAATGTTTGTAATATGCAACTAATTTTTATAATAGTCTACCCATCATCTTTTTCTTTTAAATATATATAATGGCATGCATGTCCATCAATATTTCTACATGTACATTTCACTTCCTGAGACCCCTTGCTTGGTTGTGAATATATTTTTATTATGAAGAAGATCATGTATGATATGAACCATGCCAAGTTGAGGTGAAAACCTCAATAAGATCTCGACACACTGGAACAAAGACGAGCTACATCATTAGTCAAGATCTAACTCAGGCATGATACCCCAAGGTTATGGATGACCCATTAAGTTTAAATGGATCAACCAATATTAAATGATCAAGACCAATCATGTAAATTTTTTTCCTTTATGCATTTATCTATTATTTTTTGCATTTTCATAATAGTGGGAAGCACATAAAATAATAAACTGTAAAATTAATAAAGACATAATGATTTTTTTCTATTAAATTTTAGTTATGAGTACAGCAAATTAGTATAAACTTATTAATAGAAATGGATTTCATTCATCAAAAAATATTTAAAATGTATTGTCTTTGATTTTCTGTGTATTATCTTTGGATATTATATGGATTATTTTCAAGACCAGGTGCTGAGATGGAGGGTGATTCTGAGGCCCAATTTCCCAAAATAAAGGGTTGAAATATATTAAATATATTTAATAGCATGCATGCACAATTTTAACAAAAAAAGTGGAATAAATCCTAAACAGGTGTACAGATCAGAAATACAAGGGTACTGTTGAGTTCATAATGTGGGTTTATTCAAGGGACAACTTAACATTAGCCGATGTGGATCGTTTGTAGATAAGTATTCATGGGCACAAAAATAAATAAAACAATTGGATAAATTATTTTATTTCAAAATTTTGAAACAATTACTGGTTATTCTTTAAATAGACCATTATTTATAAATCCCAGAGTTATCCATATAACCCTGTAGCCTTTTCATAATCATTGGAGAGAGCATTGAAGAATCCTCTCAAGAGAACGACAACAAAGTAGTGAATCAAAGATCAACACACCTTAGATTCAACAGATCTTTCCATTGGTGATGATGACGAATCATTATTTTTTAGTGATAAAAAATCAAGGTAGGGTGTGTGATTTAATTTTTTTTATTCCCCATTCTTTAATTCTATAATGAACTTGAACCATCAACAAATATATTGATCCATGGTTCGATCGTCTTGCAGGATGGATTATTTGGCAAGGTCTATCAGGATATTTTCTTTGATATTTGATTATTCTATTATTGTTCTAACAAAAATTAACATATAATGACATGAATATCAATTGAGATCTATTCCCCTCATTTGACTTTGTGTGTTTCTCCCCTAGTTCATCGTTTGTTGCGTCCATTATTAGTTTTTCTACAGTTTGACATATTATCGATCAATCGATTGTTGTGCAATAATTTCTTGGCACAACAATCTGCTATCACAGATCTGGGATTGATGTAATGAGATGGAGGTGCAATGGTGGTTTTGGAGGCATATTAGATGATGGTTGATGAATGATTTAGTGTTCTTCAGTGTGTAACGAAGAAGGGAGATGATCTCATTATTTGAGTAGACTAAAGGACCAAATCTTGTCGATTCGATGATGTAACAACTATAAGAGGATAAATATTGAGTTTTACTGTGTGGTGGTTGAGGAATCTAAGGCTAGAGGATCATCCAAGGAAAGTGGGAAGAAGAATAAGGGTTCTAGAAATACCTGATACACATGACATGTTGTCCTTGACTAAATAGCGTGTAGTCCCCTTTGTATGGCTCGACATGTACTTGGGGAAATACACAGACATGGGGGGGGAGTACGCAGATTTCCTACATGGATTATACTCCCCGACAGACCTGAACAGACCAATGTACACGGTCTACCCCATGTACGGGTACACGAGCATGGATACATGGTTTTCCACCATGTTCTGGAATATAGTTGGAGTATATGGGAGGGATCTGAGATATATGGAAATGATGTGTGACCCCTCTACATATTGTGTACTCACCTTTTTTACACAGACATGATTTGATGACATGGTCCGTTTACACAGGTAGGACCTAGGGTCAAGGGACAGGGCGTGTGACCCCTACTGCACGTCACTCTTTTATACATGTCTTGAATATCTTGTACTTTGTATCTTGTACAAGTTTTTTTAGTATTATTTCCCCTTATCATTTCCCTGAAGGTAGGTGTAGTATGATTTCCTACTCCTAGGACTATGATCCCTTTAGTAATCATTCTTGGATAGAGTTGTTGGAATCCCCCTTGATAGGCCTAGAGTGGGATCCTCTATTAATCTTTGTTTCATAGGTGGATTTATTAGTATCGACGTGACAAACACTACCCAGGCATCGATCCTCTACTTGTAAGGGTTAATCCAGATTGAGTTGTTAGTATCACCCCATGTACCAATCTATGATCTTCATCTATGTATCGTATTCTGTTAGGACTATCAGTGTGTTCTTTCTCATGAAGAGACCATATGAGAAGTACCTCTCGGACGGACGTCGTCCATGCTATCAGGCTCAGAAGTGTGTTCTCCCAGATGACTGCTTCATGGAACTTCATGCTGTAATCCTAGGGCTAGTATATTATAGGCATGTCTTGCCTCTAAACTTTTTGTCTTAGATTGAGTATTTTTAAATATTCTTGTTATTTGTGTTATAGACATATAACTGTGTAGAGATAACTATACTTTCCTTTATTGTATGCTTTGTGGTTTTGGGGTTTCCTACTAACTATTATTATACTCACTGATACATGTGCTATGCTTGCATGTGCCATGTGTTGTGTAGATAATCGACCTTTTGATAGAGTCCTAAGTGGACCAAGACGAGACTGTGCTTTATGAGACTAGATAGATTGAGGTGTGTTCCTGCGGCTTTCAAACAGTAGTCTCAGTACCTTTACTTTCAAGGTGAAGTTTAATTACAAACTTATTTGTGGTGAGATTGTATTTGGCCCTATGTAATTTCTTTACTTCCTATCATACTCTAGTTGTGGGATATATATGTATGCATGCACTAGTTGTCCAGTTGGTAGGCTTGGGGATTCATAGAATGGGCCCCAATGGGGTGGGTCATGATACAGTGGTATCAGAGGAGTACAATTTTACTTTAGGACTGGGATTCCATGATATTGGTTAGGGTAAATAGTGTTAAGTGTTTCAAGTTTGGATTTCAGGCTAGGGAATCTAGTGTTGGTGCGACAACCAACGTATCCATAAACAAGGACTCTGATAACTTGCTTTTTGAATTGTTACATGAGAACACTAATTGCTAGGAAAAAAATGGTACATGCATCATATAAGAATGTGTTGTGGTTCCATGTACTTATTGATTTATCTCTCTAATATACTCATTGATGGTGGTATGCCTTATTTTTTTTAGGATTCCCCCACATCATATTCTTTCTAGGGTTCAGCAGTATGATCATGAGGATGATCCCAGTAGTGATGAGTCATTCATACATGGACTAGTTACCAAGATGCTACCTCCAGGTGGTGTACCAGCCATACCACCACCTTTAGAGAAGCATGTGGCACCCAAAGTTCTAGAAGATGATGTGTGCATGATTGGTGGACTTCATGAGTTTTAGTGACAGAGACCCCTCCGGTTTCGAGGCAAGATCAACCCACAGGTGGCTGAGGACTACCTTGAGGTGGTGACTCGAGTTTTCCATCTAGCCAGGACACCAGAATATTAGATGGTGGTCCTAGAATCGATAATTCTTCTTGGATCAGTAGGATTATGGTAGGGTTTAGTTACCCTATCTTATGACGATGTGACTCTTTCATGGATAGAGTTTGAGGGTCTCTTTAGAGAGGAGTTCTCACCAGCTACACTAAGGGTTGTACGTATCCATGAGCTTCTATAACTCCAGCATGGCAGCATGATAATAGTTAAGTATTCATTGAGGTTTACCAACCTCACTAGGTACTCATTAGATATGGTCTGAGATCAGTTCTTTCAGGCTAAAACCTTTAGGTGAGGTCTGAATAGGTTCATCTGAGCCAGGGTTATCCCTATGTGGATTCCTACCTATACTGGGGTTATAGGGAGAGCTTTAGTGGTCTAGAGTTTCTTGGATGACCATATACAATTGGTGGTTGTCGGTAGTGGGAAAGTAGGAGTAAAGGCCTCGAAAAAAGGGATCTAATATCAGTCTTAGAGACTTGGACGTAGGAGATGTTTCAAGAGGAGTTATCAAGATAGAGGATCTATTGTATAGGGATCACAGTGTGGGTCTAGTCAGTCTAGAGAGAGGTGGTGCTACTCATGTGATGATAGGGGATATCTTGCTTGAGATTGTCCAACCTATCATACATCTAAAATAGAGACTATGGATTGGACATCAAGGTAGGGAGAGAGGAAGGAATAGAAAGGTTTTCAGGGTGGATAATGTGGATGATGAGATGGGAGAGAAAGAGTAGGTGGTAAACATTTTAAATTTTTACCACCACCACTCTCAGGTGGTCCACAATAGGCACAGGGAGCTGGAGTATATGGGTGAGGATAGCTATAGGTGGTTGAGTCTTATGACCAAGAGGCTCCAGGAATGATTCTAGGTATGATATGCATCTTTCTACCTTAGTTTCAGTATTGATAGATATTGGTTATGGTCATTCTATTCTCACCACATATCTTGTTCAAGACTTAGATATTTCTGTTGAACCGTTGACTCAATGTTTACTCAGGGAGACTCCTATTGGCGAATACTCAGTGTTCACGCACTTGTGCTGATAGTGTGACCATACCCTTAAAGGTGAGAGTTCCGATTGGAATATCTTGGTAGCAGCATCGAAGCCTTGTGATGTCATTCTTGGTATGGATTTTTTATCTACAGGTATTTCATAGATTTTTTTTGTGAAGGGTGACACTACAACAAAAGTCGGTCCTAGCGGCGGTTTTTTTTCCTGTTTAGCGGCGGTTTAAACCACCGCTATATTGTGTGGCGGCGGTTTACAAAAAACGCCGCTAAGTTTGGCGTCGGCAATCTATTAGTGGCGGTTTTTTCGATTCCGTGGCGGTTTTAGAAATGTGTCGTAGATCCGTCATTTAGCGACGGTTTCTCTTCATTTAGTGGCGGTTATATGGGTATCTGACATTTTTTATTCGTGGCGGTTTTAACCGCCGCTAAATTCAGGCGTTTGATGCGCCTATTCTGCGGCGGTGAAAACCGCCGCTAAATATAAACATAATATATTTAGCAGCGGTTTTAACCGCCGCTAAATGCTCACAGGTATGGCATTAGCGGCGGTTAAAACCGCCGCTAAATGTTGAACTGGAAAAAAAATATGTTGGATCTGCTCCACCACTACCCTAAATTTTCCAAAACCACAGCCACATCTCACCCATCAGCCCCACATAATATCACATCCACACATCATCATCCCATAATCATGTACATGCATCACAACACATCAAGGATCATTTTATAGATTTATCAACGGGTATTTTATCACATGATACTTTATTTTAGGAGTGTTGTAACACAATCCATAATCATAGAGTATCCATTTCATTAGAAAAATATAAGTGGTTGGTTAATTTCCCTTTTAGGGTGATATCACAACAATAACAATAGACACAACAGTCACAACACATATCATCCAGTGAAAGAAAATCCCCCAATGACCATAATTTTAACCAAGGTATCAATACCATACAATCCATCATATCATAATAATATCAAAGCTGTAAAAACATGTGAATCATTCCTATTTTCCCCCTTCAGTTTCAATTAGCCAATTATTTATCTTTGATTAAGCCAGCACAACTAGAACCCATAGATGAACAAGAGTAACCCCCCATGCATGATACACAATAAAGAGAAATAACTGATTCCCTACCTTAAAGAATATTTTTCGACTCGCAGCACACCATAGGGTGAAGAAGAAATGACCATAAACCACAAATGCATGAAAAACCCACAAATAAACCTATACTGTGCCAAAAGATCATCAAAATGTAAACCAACTCAGACCCTAGACCAAAAAGGAATCATTGTATTGAATCCCCAAGAGAATAATAAGAGGAAACTAACCAAGAAGAAGGAAGGTATTACCACCAATTTCCAACCAACATCCACCGAATCCAATGACATCCACCATGCCTAAACTAAAAACAAATTGGTATTCCTGGACCCATTGGAGTGGTGTAAAAATTTTAAGGCCATGACAGAGCCTTTTATCATTAACCTTTCACGCCTTAGCCATTTATGGTCATGGGATTGGTCTTTTAGTGTGATACATATTGGATATGGATCCAATAGGGGTATGAATATGGGTTACATATATAGTATTCTCATTGGATGTGGTATCATCACATGCATATTGCATTAAGAATCTTTTTGTCAACACATGAGGAATCCAGAACACAATAAATAAAATGCATAGAAGGAAACATGAGAAATCAAGAAAATGTTAGGACATGGAAATGTTTGGTGGAAACTATGTGACATAAATGTTACATATACAAACCAACTGTTATCATAGTTGTTCAACACATCAACAATACTACTACTCATCATCTGATGCTGCATCGTCACCCTCTCCACCTTCATCTCCACCACCTGCTGCCACCTGTAAGAACATTATATTGAAAATTAAATATTGTTGCATATTTATAATAAAAATTAAAACCAATAAAAGTTTGCAAACTAAATGATTTTGATTTTTTTGTGATTTACCTGCTCACCACTACCCGATGCACTACCACTGGGGGCATATCTGCTCATATGCTGACGTATCTCAAGCAACTCTTTCTGCAAAGCAGATATCTGATCCCCCTGCTGGTGAACTGTGTTTTGTAGAGCAGACATCTCTCTCTGAGCATCTTCAGGTATGAAATGACTATAACCATGAGTAGATGAGGCTGAAATCCCTGATGGCATGCGAAAGACCTCAGATGGTACGGGTCCCAAACCCATCCCACGCACTCTACCAGGATGCTCCTTCCCAAGGACTTGACCAACCGGGTCATCCTGGGAGACTGAGTAGGATTGCCCAGGATTGGCATCCCATATTTCTTTAATTTTTACCTATAAATCAAATATCAATATATATTAACACAGTAAAAACTAATATTAAGTTATTATAATAAATAATTGACTTCATACCCCAACTTCTCTGGCAGGTTCATTAACAAAACTTCCATCTGTTTTTTATGAACATCCAGCCACAGTTCTGTTCGGGATGCTTCATGCCCTAAACTCTGTGACTGCATTAAACAAAGATAAATCATCAATCAAATATGTTAAATAGATAATATTATCTTATAAATATTTAAACTAATTAAAAGATTACCAATGACATTTGGCTTCTTGAAAAGCTTTTTGAACCCGCAGTGTGCGGGATTACCTGCTTCGCCCGGTTTGAAGCATTCTTTCTTGAGAGATCCTGAAATAAATAAAATTCAATTTAACAGTATTGTATTCAATGTCTATCTCCTCTTCATGTACATGTATAAATGTAAAATGAGGATAATATAATAATAATATATTTCAATACCATCCGCTTCTCATCACGATGTCTATCGACAAAAACCTTCCACTGTTCTTTCGGTACCCCACTGGGTATCTTCTCATACATCTACTGCACAGTCAACGAAGAATCGTTGACATCACACCACAACCTCCATTTGAAATCTTTCCATTTTTTTCCAAGATTTTTCAATGTCCACTTTCGTACTATCACATCAGCAACGGTAAAGTGGAAGAACATCTGTATACAAAAATTCATTTTGAATATATTAGTAAAATGACATTCAATTAAACCATAAAGTAATAAAATTACCTTTATCTGAGAATCATACACTTCATTTTTCCAGTTTGGAGGCATATGCCTCCAATCATCATACTAAATAGGCAGGGAAACGGGCTCCGCTGCCAGCTGACCTATAATCTGACCAAGTAAACCTGCGGCGTCATCCGTCGGGACCCCATAAGAATCAAATGGCACCACTATCTTCTTTCCATGCATGTTCCAAACATCAGAACCTTTTATGTCTTTTTCCACAGTTTCATTGTCTTCATCTGCAATGAGCAAACAATTACTATAAACAAAATGCAATAAATTTATTTAATTAAAATTTGTACCTATGACTGCGACCCTCCAGAATGTCCGTGATGAACTGGAGGGGGCGTGTCGCTGCCCCACTGCTGAAGCTCCTGTAGGGGGAGGCGATGACTCATCCTCTAATGAGGCATCCACTGATGGTGTCAGAGATGGTGCAGGGGGAGATGATGTCGTGGGGACAGACGGATCGTCATCTGTCGCAGAAGAATAAGGAATAGTGTACCGCTTCTTCCTTGGCATTCCTGTCATTTAATCAAATAAAATTAAGTTCAGAATATATATTTCAAAAAATTTATGCAGAAAAAAATTTAAAAATGATAATAGATGCCCAGTATTAACAAACAAAATATATATAACAATGATAATGAATGACTACAGAAATGAAACAAGTAGTTGCTGAATGAATAAATAATTGTACATACAATCATTTTCCCCTTCAATCATGTCGGTTTCCTGCTCCATTGCTTCATCCACTTCATTCATCCTTGCTAGACCAATATTTTCAATATCATGATGGACAAATAATTCTGCTTCCTGTTGTTGATGAAATTCAATTGCAGAGGTCAAATATTCCACTTCATCACCCATATCATACAAATCTCTTTGTATTACGTGAGTAACTACACTCCACCCTTCATCCACAACATCATTCACATAATATACCATTTTTGCCTGTGATGCTAAGATATATGGATCATGCAGTTCACGATCACCAACATCCATCAAGCGAGAGAAGTTTACAGAAGTAAATTGCAAGGAATCTCTTTTAACACCTCTGATAAAATCGACCCATTTGCATTTGAATACAACAACAGAAAAATGCCCGTGGTAGTTTAATTCAATAATATCTTGCAGCTTTCCATAGTATTCCACTTCAGCAAATGTAAAAATACCACTATTCTGTGTTTTCAAACCCACTTCTCGATCGACTGTACGAAATCTAAAACCATTCACATTATAAGCATTGAACTTTCTAACTTGTTTTATAGGACCTCTAGCAAGAAACTTCAAATCTTCTGAAAAGTCAGCTCGAGTATCAGTATTCATGATCTGAAAAAAAAAATATAATTTAATAGATTTGCAAATTGTATGTGTCAAAGTAATATTCGTATTTATTGCAATATTTATAAACTTACACATCGTGCAAACCATTCTACCAGCTCTTTATTCACAGCTTTCGTTATATCTTTTTCATTTCGTGTTCGGCTTCTCATTCGTCTCTTTGTTTGTATCCTCAACTCTTCAATAAATGGATCTGCAATTTCACTATTCAGCGGCACATATCTATGTGCCTGTAATAATTCCAATTCTGTTAGTGTCGCGTATGAGGTCCTCCCAACTGATCGGCCAATAGCAGGAAATATTTTTTATTTCTGATGCATTTGAGATTGAGTTGATGTGTCGTCAACACGTCCAACTCGATTAAATCTTGTCTCAATATCATCCAAATATCTGGAACAAAAGGTGAGACACTCCTCGGCCAAATAGCCTTCAGCAATAGAGCCTTCTGGTTGAGCTTTATTTCTCACGTATGCTTTCAAATGCCCCAGATATCTGTGAAAAAAAATAATAATATTATGCATTTATTTAAATTCCAAAAAATGTTTACTTAACTGGAAACATATAAATAAAATACCTCTCAATTGGATACATCCATAGATAATGAACGGGGCCTCCTAATTTAGCTTCGTCAACCAAATGCACAGTTAAATGCATCATGACAGTAAAAAACGATGGATGGAAGATCATCTCCATTGCACAAAGGGTCAATAAAAACCTCTCTTGTAGGTTGTCAAGCTGAAATGGATGTAGAGATTTCTCACATAACTGTCTGAAAAATGTGCAGAAATGGAGTACAACAGCAGTAACTTTTTCAGGTAATAATGTATGCAATGCCAATGGTAGTAACTGTTGTAACAAAACATGTGAATCGTGACTTTTCAATCCATATAACTTACGATTCTTCAAGTCAACACACCTCGAGATGTTACTCGAATACCCATCAGATACCTTCACATTCTTTAAAATTTGAAGGAACGTATCTTTATCCCTATTTTTCAATGAAAAAATGGCTGGAGAATACTTTTCATTCTCATCTGGCCAGATATCACGTTTTATGTTCATTACTTGTAAGTCTTTGCGAGCATTGAGATGATCCTTCGACTTTCCATGCTCATTAAGTAATGTAAAAATCAAATTATCACATAAATTATTCTCAATATGCATCACATCAAGATTGTGGCGCAAAGAATTAAATTCCCAATACAGAATTTTGAAGAATATACTTTTTTTTCTTCCATTGTTGCGTTCTGATTTCACTTGACGATGCACTTCGCACTCGTTTTTCGCTATCATTCAAATGATGAACCTTCCCAAATTCTGTTTTAACATTTTCAAGCTGTGTCAATATTTCAGAACCGGTTAACAACTTTGGAGGTGGTCTATGATCAATGCAACCATTAAATTTTTATTTGTTCAGCCGAAATCTATGAGATGCATCAAGAAATCTTCGATGGCACAAGAAGCACCATTTTCTACTGTGAGGTAGCCGTTTGGGCTCAAAATCAAAGTTACAAACGGGAAAACCCAAACCCATATAAGTGTTCCAACCAGATAAATTCCCAAGCCCAGGGAAGTCACTAATGGTCCACATTAAAGAAGCATGCATTTTAAACATTGTTTTAGAAGAAACATCAAATGTCTCAACACCGTTGCTCCATAACTCCTGCAATTCTTCAATCAAAGGCTGCAGGTATACATCAATATCATTTCCAGGCATTTGTTTTCTAGGAATAATCATTGAAATGATAAAAGATGTTTGTTTCATACACATCCACGGAGGCAGATTATAAGGGATCAAAACAACTGGCCAAATGCTATAACTCGTACTCAAAGTCCCAAATGGGTTGAATCCATCGGCATCCAATCCCAATCAAACATTCCTAGGATCAGCTGAGAAATCTGGATGTAATGAATCAAATGTCTTCCACGATTCGGAATCTCGTGGATGTCTCATTAACCCATCATTGTTATTATCTACAGTATGCCACTTCATGTGTTCGACGGTTTTTGATGACATGAATAATATTTGCAATCGAGGCTTCAAAGGAAAGTAACGCAAAACTTTTGCAGGTGTGTTCCTTTTCTTCTTCTCCGTGAAATTATGTTCAGTCATACTTCCAACATCACCCTTTGACTGCCATCTAGAAGAAGAACATTTCTTACAATTCTGTCTACTTGAATCCTCTCCCCAGTAAAGCATACAATCATTGGGACACGCATGTATTTTTGTATAATTCAGACAAAGCTTGTTAACAACTTTTTTCATATCATAAAACGATTCTGGGATTTCTGCTTCAGGAAATGCATCACGAATCAATTCCAATAACATGGAAATTTCCTTATTTGTAATTCCACATAGACATTTGATATGGTACAACTTCAGTAGAAATGAAAGCTTTGAATATTTCAAACACCCACTATACAACTCTTGATTTCCATCATCAACTAAATCATGAAATGTATTTTCCTCACTGAAGTTTTACCTTACATTTGGCTCCACAGAATCAAGAGGATCCAATGATATGTTACAATCTTGATCTGCTTGTGTTACAGTCTCAGAAACATCACTTGTCATGTTGCAATTTGTAGCACCCTCTTCTGGTTATTCTGATATGTTTTGATTATCATAGTGGTGTCTTGCAGTGCCGAATTCATCATTTATGAGGTTTTGCATTTCATTTTCCATTGTCGAAGAACTTGGGACCTCATTCTTTGGATTAACATCAGTCCTCAATCTTTCTGTATTGTTTGATTCTCCATGCCAAATCCAACACAAATATTGCTCAGGGAATTGCTTCAGTATTAAATGTTCATAAACTTAATCTCTCTTCAACCATGTTTTAAATTTACATTTAGGACATGGACATCTTATTCTCCCTTCAACGGATCGATTAGAAATTTCAAAATCTAAAAACCCATTCAAACCCTTAACATATTGAGGTGTGTTCCTCGGTAATGTGATCTAGCTTTTATCCATGTATATCACAATGTGCCTACACAAAATATACGATAGTGTAAGATTACAGAAACATAATATAATAAAGATGAACCATTGACCATAAAGTATGCATAATATAATAAAGATGATTCATTTACCACATTTACCATTTCAGACCAACTGAACAAGTCTGTTCCATAGGAGACAGCGTCAACACCTCATTGAGGAGCAATAAGAATATCGGGATACACACTTATCATAACACCATCGATCACACATTTATGTTGCCTCAAACAACACCCCATTGATGTGTGATCGAAACTGATCATAATGCATTTTAAATCAAGTTAACTACATTCATTGAAACCATTTTCACAATGGGTAATGTTTGTTTTATTGTTCTAGGGAAATCTAAATGGCCACATTTAAGTTTTGGGGTTCATCTTGTGATGGAAGCATGAGACATGGTGTTTGAATTTCTTGAATAAATTAGTGATAATGACCCTCCTAAGGTGGAGAGAATTATGTTAGTCATGGAAATGTGGAGAAAACTGTAGAGTGGATGTGGAGGAATCAAGGTTCCAAATAGAAACCTATAAGGGACATGTTTGGGGGTTCTTAGGGAAGGCCAGGTGGAACTTGGATATGGTGTGTGTAGGTGATGGAGGTATACCTTAAGTGAGAAGGCTTCGTGTTTGGGTAGAGGGGCGACATGCCAATAGGGGAAGTTGGGAACCAACGGAGTGAGTTAGCAGGAATGGAAACACATAGTTGGATAGAAAGGGAATGGATGTGGTGGGCTGCGAGGCACCTCAAGTTAATGTTGAAATGATAAGTTTATCCTAGTAATGTGAATGAGTTTTGAAGAAGAACCAAGTAGTCCTTGGTTGAGATATGGATGGTGAAAGTGTGACAAATCTGGGTAGTTTTGGCAGAAATAATGAATGCTATAATTGGGTGGAGTTTTCATGGATGTTGTGAGTTGGAAAACATGTTAGGGAAGTTTTGAAGGTTGAGTTGAGGTTCTGTTGACCTCTTTTATGATGAGTGAAGTTCTCAAAACTAGAAAATTGTGGTGACGAAGTAAGTAATATGGTGTTGAGAACCATGGAAGGAAAGTAATCGATTAATAGTGTGGCTAGTGTTTCAAGTTGGATGGTCTCAGGTAGGAACCATATTAGTGTATTAGTTTTGGTGATGGGTGTTGGATCAGGTTTTGGATGGTTGAATACCTTGAGATGAAGGTTATGCTTGGGTTGTGCTTTGGATGTTTGAAATGGAGTGAGGCTGTTGGGCCTTGAGTTCTGGATTGATGTAGGTCAGAGAATGTGGTTGGAATCTATGTATCCCTTTAGCGACAATGAGTTTGTGTCACCATTATAATTTTGGTAACTAGGTGAGGTGGTGCTAAGAATTTTGGGCCATGAGTTGTGGAGAGGATTGGAACAAAGGTGTTCCGATTGGCTCTCCACAGGGTAGTGTAGTGCCTTATCGATATCCTCTTGTGCGGTGGTATAATAACATTACCTAAACCTTTAATTTTCATTTGATGTTGATAATAAATAGTTGAGGTGGATGCGTCCTCAAAGATAATTGGGTTTTAATGGTGGTTCATGGTTGGGGAAAATGTTTTCAGGTAGGACCTTTTCCTTAGTCTGAGTATTGTTATAACATGGTTGAGTTCAAGGAGTATATTAGAAGATGGAAGTTTATAGGTGGGTCCGTGGAACTAAAATTGGCCTTAGGGGTGCTGTGATGCTTGGGAAGTTTGGATATGTGATGATATGTTATAAGGTGGGGAGGTTTTAAGATCCCAACCCTTATCCATGTGATATGATGAAAAAAATTACACCATGTAACCATAAATATCACACACCCTACTAACATGGATACCCATGACTTCTATGAGGAACCTTTCCGTTACATACATTATATAAAAAAGGACCTGAAAACACCCAATGGTCAGTGTATGGTGTGAGAAAATGAATATTAGAAATATTACTCCATGTTTTTCATAAGGAGACATTAGAAAAATAAAACAATTATTCTTATTAAGGGAAAATAAAATAATAAAATATATATATATATATATTAAAAAAATGGTAATTCACCCTTTTAGAATATATTAAAAAGAATAATCAAATTGATACATCATATTCCATTTAAAATAAATGTGATTAAACCATTTCATAATGTATTTATAAATAACCTCTTTGAAAAGGAAAACAGTAGAAAATACTCCTATGGTATATTAGGTATAAGTTATCTAAGATCCTTTTAAATCTATGGTCAAATGACTATTTACATACATATCCCTAAAATATGTTCCCTTAAATGAGGTAATCACCCTGATAAGTGAATCCACTATGGAAACAATATTTAGTTATATTTTTAGTGTAAATCATTGATAGGTAGCCACAATTCATCCTAGAATTATTTTCTTATTATATCCCTTACTAAGTACCACATGATCCCATCTATCGTAGCCCATATTGGAAGGATTTCATTTATTAATTTTCCCACACATAAAGGATTTCAATTTCACAAATGACCCATACATATAGGATTTAAATTAAAAATTCAAACTATTTGGAGGGAATATCACACATCAATAATCAAACTACTTAATTTCAAATAAAACATGATTCAAAATCCATTTTCAAAATCAATTCCAAATTAATAAATCATTTAATCAAATAATTCAAAAAACAAACCATTATAAGAATCATAAATCAATCTATTAATCAACTTATATAATCCAAAAAAATGATATAGCAAGTATGGATTATAAAATAAAAGATATCTTTAAAGCCTACTACCTAAAACACATAATTTTTTTAAAAATGAATGAAATAAATACCAATAGGATCAAAAACTAAAATAAATCCATTAACCAAGAGACCCATATAATGAATCTCAGATTCAATTAGAAAAAAATCATAAAGATGGATGTGATAATAGAGAAAACTCACTTTGGGGCCGAGGTCGAAGTGAGAAAGGTTGTCGGGAGAAGGGGGTCACGGGTTTCCGGTCGCAGGCACCGCCGGAGGAGGTCGTGGGGTCGCCGGAGGAGGTCGCGGGGTCGCTGGAGGAGGTCACGGGATCGCCGGGGGGTCGCGGGGGGCTGCGGGCGAGGGTTGCAGCACGTGGGGTTGGGGGAAACAGGGGTCTGGGTAGGGAAGGGTCGGGGTTTTTTAAAAAAACAAAGGTTTAGCGGCGGTTTATTAAAAACCGCCGCGAAACGTATTTCGGAAAACGTTTAGCGGCGGTTTTGTGAACCGCCGCCACAAAACCGCCACTAAACACTGTTTATTTTGTAGTGTGAGGTATGTCCATAATGAGGGAATCATGTTTTCCTTTATCATAAAAAAGGAAATCTAGACAGTATAGGATGGACTCGTGTATAAGAGGGTACAACCATTTACTCATCAGTTGGCTAGTCTAACCCTTGGTTCAGTGGATGTTATGAGTTCCCAGTTTCTTGTAGTGGTGGCAGAGTACGGGGACATCTTCCCTAAATATGTTCCAGTATTACTTTCCCATTGAGTGGTAGAATTTTTCATTTATCTACACCCTATTATGGAACTGATATCTTCAATAGAAAGTCAAATGGATCCTATAGAGCTCCGTGAGTTGAGGGTATAGTTTGAGTAATTATAGAGGAAGGTATCTATAAGACCCAGTATTTCACCGTGGGCAGCCCTAGTTTTGTTTGGCAAGAAGGACGATGGGATCTTGAGGCTGTGTGTGGACTAACGGTGCATAAAATAGGTGACTATGAAGAAAATGTATCCACTTCTGAGGATCAGTGACCTATTTGATCAGTTGAGAGGGGAACAATGGTTCTTAAAGGTTGACCTTAGATCAGACTATCACCAGTTATCAGTACGAGATGAATATATACTGAAAATGATATTCAGATGTCGCTACAGTCACTATGAGTACTTGGTGATGCCCTTTGGCATGATGAACTCCCTAGTAGTTTTCATGGGAATCATGAACTAGATATTCTGTCCTTTCTTAGAACAGTTTATGGTATCCTTCGTCAATGATATCCTTGTGTACTTGACATCCAAGGAGGAACACGTGAGGAATTTTATCATAGTTTTGGAAATAATTTTGGAGAAATATATTTACGAAATTCTCTCAAAGTGTCTGTTTTGGATTTTGGTAGTCCACTTTCTGGGACATGTTATCTTAGGGGATGGAGTGGCTATGAAGCTAGCCAAGGTTGAGGAAATGTTAGTATGGGATCCACCTAAGAACATGATCGATGTGTGAAGCTTACATGGTTTGGAAGGCTATTATCAGAGATTCATACTTTATTTCTTCTAAATATCAACACCCATGATAGCTTTGACATGAAAGAGGAAGAATTTCATGTGAAATGAGAGGTTCTATCAGGATTTTTAGCAATTGAGGTAGAGTCTGACGAGTGTTACCATTTTTAGATTGCTGGAAGAGGGTGTCAAGTATTTGTTTTTTTGTGATGCATCAGGAACCAGGATTGGTTGTGTTCTGATGCAGAGGAAAGTAGTTATTTCCTATGGTTTATGCCAGTTGAGACCACATGAGTAGAACTATGTGACCCATAATCTTGAGTTAGAATTGGTAGTCTTCACTTTGAAGATGTGGTGACACTATCTTATGGGTCAGCAGTTTATCATCTACTCTAATCACAAGAGTCTCAATTATATCTTCTATCATAAAGATATCCACTTGATATAGATGTGATGGATAAAGTTCCCCCAGGATTATGACTTTGAAATTTTTTATACTCCTGGGAAAGTGAATGTGGTAGTATATTCCCTTACTAGGGGGTCTTGTTCATAGTTACTGAATGAGGTGTCAAAGTAATTAGACTAATTATAGTTATCCTTTGTGGATGGATATAGACCAGTTTTCCTCCAGTAAATGGTTTTCACCCCTCAAATCTTACAGATATCTAGGGATGTACAACTTTGGGATAATGATTTCAAGACTGTACATGCTCAGATATCCACAAGGCATCCACCTGTTAGATTTTCAAAAGGTGGGTAGCATTTCATTATTTTATAAGGATGCACAATTATACTATTGATGTTGCAAGAAGAGGTTCTAAGAGAGTTTCCCACATCTCCTTTGTCGGTACATCTAGGTGTCGAAATGATGTACCAGGAACTCCAATGTCAGTTTTGGTGGATAGGGACGAATAGAGGAGTTGCAGAATCTCTCAATTCCTTACTCAACAACAAGTGAAGGTTGAGCACCATGTTCCAATAGGTTTGACCCAACCCCTTGAGGTTCCAAAATGAAAGTGGGATGGGATATATGTGGAATTTAGGATGGTCTTACGATGTACGTCTAGGGGACACAATGTCATCTGGGTGATCCTATAATAGATCACTAGGTCAGCCCACTTCCTAGATATATGAGAGTACAGTTCAGTTGAGATATTGGGATTACTCTATGTGTAGGTGATAGTTCGACTCCCTAGAGTTCCATAGATGATTTTTTCTAATCATGAATCTCTATTTAAATCCTAGTTGTGGAAGGGATTACAGGAGGAATTTAGGACTCATTTACACTTGAGCACATTATTTCACCCCCAAACTGATGGAAAAAATTAGCAGACCATTCAGGTTTTGGGGGACATGTTGTGAGCTTGTATATTGAATTTTAACAGTAGTTGGGAGGATCACCTACCACTGATGAAGTATTCATAAAACATTATCTACCATTCCACCATTTGAGGCTTTTTATGGGTGACCTGTTGGTCACCACTTTCTTGGACTGACCCAGAAGAGTCAGAAACCATGGGCCCCAAGTTGGTGCAATCGACAATCGAGAAGGTGAAGATCAACCAAAAGAAGACAAAGACTGAATAGATCCATCACAAGTATTATGCTAACAAGCTATCAAGGCCCTTGGAATTCAAGGTAGGATACCATGTGTTCCTACAAGATTCACCTTGATGTGGATTACATAGATTTTTCTAGGGTGGAAAGATATCTCCCAGGTTCATTGGCCCTTTCTAGATACTTTGTAGAGTTTGAGAGGTGGAGTACCACTTAGCTCTACCTCTGAAGTTAAACTGGGTACATGTCATCTTCCACATGTCACAACTGAGGAGGTACGTGCATGACCCATTAAAAATTATCGAATGGGGTGAGTTAGACATCGAGGGTGGAGTGACCTTTGATAAGTACTCATTGGAGATTGAGGACCAATAGGATAGGGTCCTTCATGGGAAATCAATTCCTTTGGTGTGTGCATCATTGCACCACAAGAATCTTCATGAAAGCACATGAGAGCGGGAGGATCCAATTCATACTCAGTACTTTCATCTTTTTTATTAGACCTTATTTTGGATTTTTAGGGACATAAATCCCTAAGGTCTGTAGAATTTTATTTCTTATATTTTCCTTGTATTATTTTTGGATATTATATTGATTATTTTAGAGACCAGGCACTGAGACAGAGTGTGATTTTGAGGCCCAGTGTGACCAACATTAATGTTAAAAATATATTTAATATATTTAATAGCACGAACATACAATTTTACACAAAAAGTGAAATAACTCATAAACAGGAGCATAGATAGGAAATCATATGGAATTGTTGAGTTTAGAATGTGGGTTTACCCTAGTCACAACATAACATTAGCCAACGTAGGTCATTTGTGGAAAAATCACATCAAGCACAGGAATAAATAAAATAATTTGAGTAAATTATTTTATTTCAAATGTTTGACACATAAAAAATTTATTCTTTAAATAGTTCATCATGTAGAAATCCCAAGGTTATCTACATAACCTTGGAGGCTTTGGCAGATTTTTGTAGATAGCCTTGGATAATCTTATCAGGAGAACAATGATGAAGTTGGGAATTGAAGACCGAAACACATTGGAATCGATGGATCTTTCCAACGATGAATATGACACATAATTATTCTTCAGTGATCAAAAAAAATTGAGGCAGGACATGTGATTTAATTTTTTTATTCCCCATTCTTGAATTCTGCGAAGAAGACAATCTAATCAATATATATATTGATCTGTGGTTAGATTGTCTTGTAGGATGGGTTATTTTTCAGGTTTATCAGGATATTATCTTTGAGATTTTATTAATCAACTGACATTATAGAATAAACAAACTGATATCTACCAAAACATTGATCTAGATATATTCATATCATTTGATTCTATACTTTTCTCCCCCGAATAACCCATTCATCATTTAATTCCTTGTTTTTCCATGGTCTGTCATATTATAGAAGGATCAATAATTATGCAATAGTTTCATGGAAAAATGATCTGATATCATAGATTTGGGATCAATATAATGTGATGGAGGTATGCTGGTGGATACGGTGGCAGATCAGATGACGGTTGATGCCTGATGTCGTGTTCTTCGACATGTAACGAATCATAGATATGATCTCATTTTCTGATCAGATCGAAGGACCAAATATTATTGATTCGAAGATGGAATGACTAGAAAATGTTGTATGTTGAGTTTTTTAGTGTGTTAGACAATGTATCAGAGGATAGAGGATCAATTGAGGTGAGTAGAAGGAAGAAGAAAGGATTTGGAATAACCAGATACACACAGTGTGTAGTCCTTGACTGCATGGCGTGTAGTCCCATTTGGATAACTTGAAGTGTACTTGGGGAAGTAATAATATGTGGGGTCGAGTTCATAGGTTTCCTAAACGGCCTGTACTCCCCCACCAGGCACAACCTAGACAATGTACATAGGCTACCCAATGTACCGGTACACGGGCACATATACACCCTTTGAAACCGTGAACTGGAACATGGATTGAGTACACGAGTGAGACCAAGGATACAAGGACATGATGAGTGACCCCTCTACATATTGTGCAATCTCCTTTTTACATGAACATGGTTTGATGACACAATCCATTCACACGGGTAGGACCTAGGGTAAAGGGACACAACATGCGACTCCTAATACACGGCATGTACTCTTTTATACATGGATTTAATCTCTTGTCCTTCGTATCATGGAAAAGTTTTGTTAGGGTTAATTCCCCTTATCCTTTCCCTAAAGGTAGGTACGGTATTGTTTCCTACTCCTAGGACAATAATCCTATTATTTGGACTTCCTAGATAGATTTTTTGGAATCCCCCCCCCCCCCCACCCCTGAGAGGCCTAAAGTGGAATCCTCTATTCATCTCCATGCTCTAGGTGGAGTTCTTGGTATCAATGTGACCTACAATACCTGGGAACCAATCCTATAGTCAGTAGGATTAATCCAGATTGAGTTTTTGGTATCAACACATGGCCCTGGATATGATCATCATATGTGTACCATATTCTTTTTGTACCATCAGTGTGTTATTTCTCATGATTAGACTCGACAAGCAATACCTATCAGATGAATGTCATCAGTGTTATTAGAACCAGGAGTGCGTTCTCATGGATGAGTTCTTAATGGATATTATAGCTAGAATCCTTGGTATGGTATATTATGGGTGTGTCTTTCCTATAAAAAGTGTGTCTTGGATTGAGTATATATAGAAATTTGTATTATATATACTATAAAAATATACCTTTGTAGAGATGACTGTGATTTACTTTGTTATATTCTTTGGGATTTCGGGGTGTCCTACTGAGTATTTTTATACACACCCTTGCATGAGATTTACCCACACGTGTTGTGTCTTATTTAGATGATTAACCTTTTAACAGTTTTCTAGGTGGACTAGAACCAAACAGTGCTTTGTGAGACCAAACATACCGAGGTGTGTTCTAGCAGATTTCAGAAAGTAGTCCTAGTACCTTTACTTTCAGGTTGGTCTTATGTTACATACTTCTTTGTGTTGGTAATGTATTTAGACCTATTTACTTTCACTACTTCCTATCATATTCTGGTAATTGGATATAGATGTATTTATTCCATGGTTGTTTAGCTGTTTTTACATTTCAACATTTTGTGGGATTGGAGATGTGTGCGTGTGTATAGGTACTTATACAATGCCTCCCATTTTACTGATATTCCTATATGGTGTTAGTCAACATCCCCTGTCCCATTGGAGGTAGGTTTGGGGGGTTTCATCATGGGCCCCACTAGGACATGTAATGATAAAAACCCTCTAAGAAATATTAATTCACTAACACCTTCCATCATTTGAATTCAAACACAACCAAATATTCAGGGTGATCATCATCCATAATTGAGGGTGAATCCTACTACTGGGGAGTTCTTTTGAGAATGATGGGTTGATTTAACTGAAGTTGGTAGAAATAAAGTATCCATATCTATCTTGTTTCAAATTCTAAGTCAATAATTGAGTAAATAATTTTTATGATTTTAGAATCTGAGACTTCACTCAGTAGATTAAGGGTCCAAAAGTTAATGTGGTTGACCAGTCAAACACCCACCTTGAAATCTCTGAGTAGTGGATTATCCATATCATGTAGACTATGAGTATAGGTTTAAGGATCCTTGACATTAGAATAATCATATGATTGCATATTATAATTATAGTACAGTTGGTTTCTAGAGTTTAATAAAATATTTAGAGAAATTTAATAATTTAAATAAATGATAATTTATAATGGGTAATTAAGATAAAATTACAAATTTACTAGATTTTATTTTCATATAAAATGGAAATTAATTCCATAAGAACACTTTGATAATATTGGGCAATGAAAATGTACAAACTAGCTTAAGTTTCTAACAGGTAGTACAACTGTCTGTGCAAAGTACTACGGTATTGAAAATTCAAGGTGCTGGTGTCCTCAATACCTATTAATTCACCTCAGGGAGTGAGGGTGAGAAAAATGATTACAATATACTAATATAATATGAATAATATAGTTATGTCATAATTCTATCATTAATGCTTTATTTGTGTTTTAGATATAATTTCAGGGCATGGATGATTTCACTAGATATGTGTAAATATGAAAGGTGAATCATAATCATTCAATACATACAATTATTTCATCCTTTTCTCCCAAGTACTCCAATTTTGTTTAGGATTAAAAAGTTAATATTATGTATAAAACAAATTTTTACCTTTTGGGTAAGGTTTACCAAATAAATAATAACATAAAGATAGTTTTAGTTCTTATGGTGAACCAATTGAAAGACAAGGTGAAAAGTCTAATGGAAAGTGTAATGTAAAATGGAACCTTCATAACTTAATTCAAATAAAATAGGCTGGTTATCATAAAAGTGGTTATGTTATTCACATGTAATGTAATAAATCTTTGGATGTTTAAATGAAATGAATTGAATTGTAGAAGCAGGCAGTCACTTCTTCTTTATGTATATTAATCAATTATAATTAATTTTTCTATTATATTTTTTAGGTAATAAATACAATATTCTTATTACATATGTGTATTTAAATATTTTTATCAAGTAAGTATAGAAATTTTATTGGAATTAAGGTGTGTTCTCTAAGTGGATGAGAAACTGTGGTTCCTAAGTTGGTGGAGAGAAGCACATAACTTCTAATTTCCAAGTTAATGATTATAGATGGAATTTTTTTAATTATTACCTAAACATTTATCTTACATGTCATTTGGGCACAAGAATACATTATTCTATTTCAGGAATAAATTTTTTTGTGGTGTTTAATACTCAACTAATAGTTTAGTAATTTTTGAATCATTAGAAATACTTGATGAATATAAAATGTAAGAATTATATACTCAGCTATGTAAAGATAATACAGTGTTAAGAAAAACTAAGTTTTTTCCAAGGATATACCCACTATTGTTTTAGAAACATCGGATTTAAAGACCTTAGGTATTATCGACACACTTGTGTACTTAGTTTTGGAAAAATAAACCCTTAGAAATAAAGGTAAGCCACACAGCTTTTAGAATTAGTTCGCCCAGAGAGCATTAACTGTTACAAGAAGATGCTATAGGTATATTCCTATACTTGATAAGATTACTTTAAGTTCTTATTAAGGGATATGAAAGTGACATATTCTATATGTATGGTGAGAAGATATAATATTCTTTGGGCCAGTCTACCGAAGAATATCTTGACCAAGCATTCATCGATCATCATAATGTAGTGTAGAGTAATTCCTAAACTTACATTATCTTATATAAATCAAATTTATGATTCTAATAAGAGGATCTATGATGAGTATTATATGTTAACATTGGTTAATATAATGTATTGTGGATTAAATCTTAAACACACATTTCCTTATACTCATCAATGCCATGATGTAAGTTAAAGAAGTACCAATGTTTGAACTTATATCCATTTTAAAAACCTTCATTATATTTCAAGAAGTGCATAAAAAATAAAGATTTTATCCCATAAAAAATTCCATCTATAATGACTATTTTATTTTAAATGAGTTATATTATGGTGAAAATTCATTCTTTCATAAGAACATGTGTTTCGATGCACAAAATGTTTGTTAAAGATATCGACAAACTTGCATCAATCAAAAAATAATGTACATCAAAAGTAATTTTCCTAAATGATTCTTATGATATAATAGAAATCCCTATAGTATAAAATATATAGTCAATAGATAGACCAAATTTCAATAAAAAGGTTCCCATATCTATTTAAGATAGTGGGAGAAATATTGACTTGAGTTTATTCAATGCTTGAGATGTACAAATAGTTGACATAAGAAATTGTTCCACAAGATCATGTGGAAATAGAACGTTCCAGAGACACATAATATGTAGGAAGGATGGAGATATAGTGATGGTTTTATATTCACTATATATGGTGATACATTATTCATTTAGAATAATAATTCAAAAAAATAAGAAGTACATGTAAATGAGCTAAGACTGACGAGATCAATTAAAATTCAATAATGGATTTCATATATCAAAGTAAAGGGGGATTATTATTTTGAATACCATTGTGGGTATTCAAGTGATATATAATTTTTTAGTATAAGCATCGAACCAATAAGTTTTAATTGGTAACACCAATTCGTTATACCCAAATCAATTATAATTTTACTTGTCATAGCTAATTTCTACGATAATTTTTTGGAGAATTGGATGTCAAGACCACCAATAATGTAAGGTATTTATACAATGCAACTAGAAAGGGATGGTGAAGCCATATAATGCCAAAAAGGGACGAAAGTTACTCAAATAATTTCTAGGAATAAAGCAATAAACATGATCATTGAAAATTAAATTGGAATGATAATTTTCTTAGTGTTAACTAGAGGTTAGGGGGGTCAATAATGTGTCAAAGTAAAGTATTCATGATAAAAAGTGGAAATCAAATCTTGGTCTTATAGTTAGTGAAGAGTAGAATAAAATAATCTCTATATAGACAGACTTAAAGCAGAAACCTACCTTTTAGGGGAAGTAATCTATTGAGGTAGATCTAAAGGTTTATTAGACTATGTCAAAGTACATATACTGATAAGGTATTGAAAAATACAAGTCAGAATTATTCGAGAGAGAATCATTTCTGGAGTCACATGGTATAAATAAATATAAGAAGGCATGCATGTGAATATGAGGAGATTAATGTAGTGAGTTAAATTCTATATTCTTCAACAATGGATCAATAATTTAGGCCATGATATGTATAAGAAGTGATATTTACAACAAAAAAATTATGGTAAAAAACCTCAGTTATATCCATGATAACTTTAAGGGAATCAATCATATCCACCTAATCGTACCTGAGAAAATACAAAAGTTAAGTACCTCATATGTGGAGAGGAAGGGATTCTAATTAAAATGGGACAAGAACTAGTCTTCATTTAGATCAATATGATATTATATCATATGTAAGCTAAGTTAATGAGTAAGACAAGTTCATACAACTAGTGGCATCCATACCTACAAATACTGAGTTTATTTTTCTTTATGAAGTATAAATAAAAGAAATATATAACACACAACAATTTGTTCTAGTTCTTGTAATTTCACCTAGTAAGTATATTTTTTTATAACATCATTATGGAATTCTACTACTTGTTATAGCCAATATTACAAGATTTGAATTTGGAAAAATAGATATATTTTTGGATATCATCTCTTGATAAGTTTTACTCAAGAATGAAAAGTTTCACATAACATAATAGCCATGTAGTAAATATGGGGAAGAACCAACAACTAAATTCATGGATCATCACAAACTGGATTTTATTCATGTAAGAGATAACACGGATAGTTTGAAAGTTATCTCTAGTGAAAGTGGGAGTGTTGTAAAAGTGGGTTCACTAGGCCCAAATTTATCAGTACTTTTAGATTACCATGCCATGTATATAGTGAGTATTATGTGATATAAACTTACCATTATAGTGTTCATGTTTCCGCATCCACTATTTAAATTGTAACATCCATAGATGATTTTTCATAACAATAGGTTATAACAGTTCCTAGGTGATAATGAGAGCCTCAAGATACTATGAAAATAATCTTAAATGAATATCATATGGTATTGATACATCATACTGAATGGACATAGTTTATGTCTGACTTTCGAGTGTCAAGGGATCATAATCATTGATATTTATTGTCATAGTGTTTTTACTTGGTGATATATGGTATGTGAGATCATTAGGAAAGATCTTCTCATAGGAGAACAATATGTTTCATGTGTCATTGGTTATTTCTATCTAGATACATGTGTATTTGTATCCAGTCATGAGATCATTTTAAATGTGTTCCATTTGATCATGTAATTTGATACAAGGAAAAAACCATGACAATGAAGTGGTGGTGATGTAGCTTGTGTTGGGTCTATAATTAGTGGCATGAAATTGGATGAATGATCAATATATAATTTTTCTCTTTTGAGTTAAGGAAGTAATATATCAGGCCTAGTTGATCAGGATGGTAGTACCTTCATAAATATAAGTAAATGGTAGTCAAAGGTAAGTCTAGCAAGATTGATCAACAAATAATAAAGAAATAAAGGATGATGAAACAAGTGTGCCTCCTACTTTATGATACATCTAATGGAAAATAGATTATATTATACAATGCATGTTCGTAAGATGGTTATCGCTACTATGACTTTTCCATATCTCATTAGGGGCCTTGATGGGTTTCTTGACCCTGCTCTTGGTCTATGAATACTATTCACTACTATCAAGATATGGTCCTAGAGGGGTACAAATAATAACATATTCAATAATATTCCATATTATGGTGAATAGGATTTTGGAATTGGTGGGACCCACCACGGGGTCCAAGAGTTGTCTAAGTAACTGATCATTGATTAATAAATAAATAAATTATTATTATTATATAGAATAATTGGATTAATTTTATTTATTAAATATATTTACAAGTATTTAATTAAATACATGGAAAATATTATATGAATGAATTTTATTTTAATATTCAATGTTCATATTATTTTAGCGAGAATTATCAGTCAAGTTAAATAAAGAGATTGTGTAACCTAAATAAAATAAGGTGGTTTGGAGAGATCCCTTACCTTATGTTCTAGAACCACTATGTACTTATAATTAATGTCATGAATAATAAAATTCTATTCATTAATTACTAAATTCATAACACATTACATATATATTTCATTTATTATAATCTTATTATATTTATTTATAATAATTTAAATGAAATATATAGTTCAATTCTGTTGTTATGAGGGTGTTCATTTCATGATTCAAAGGTTAGATATTTTTTCCATAATTATTGAAGTTCATGTTAAATGGGAATATAACTCCAGGAGTGAAATGTAATTGTATTAATTAACTTCTATAAATTTAAATAGTTCCATCTTTATTTTTTTGTTTCAATATATGGAAAATCTATTAAGTAAATATGTCAGTGTTATATGGTTAGTTTCTTTTGATGGTTATATTGACCATCATGAACTAGTTTCATTTTATTTAATATTATGTCTATATATCATTTAAATGATATGAGATAAGTTTTAATATAATTATAATGATCTTATTTTACCATAAAAATAGTTTTATGACCATCCTTGATGGATCTAATGGAAAATAAAAACTCATTATCCATGGAGACATTTAACCAACATAATACAGAAAACAATTTCATTCTTAGAATAAGAAGATAAAATAAGAGGATATAAGGAATATATTCCATTAACACCATGAAATTACAGTATATATATGATAATATTCCCATTTATACATTTTGGATGTGTAAGGTGAGGGTAAGGTAGAAGAATAAAAGAATTTAAAAGAGGTAAAGTGGGAATATTACCTCTTAATTGACACCTCATTTAAATAAACATAAAGGAACCTTGAAATGGAATTTGGGTGGGAAAAAAGCATAGGGATATGATGGAGAGGTTTGGGAAGGATATCGAGTAGAATTTTGGCAAACTACAAGGTTTATATTTTGTGAAGAGAAGGGGTAGTGAGGAGTGGTATTTATAAGGAAATGAGAGTGGTATTTTTGAATATTATATTCATTAGTTTATTATTTTGGAATAAGATTATCAATAGTATTTATTTTTGTGAGTATATATAGTAAATGGTAAATTTTAGTTCAAAATAATGGGTGATTACCGCATAAATGACTAAAAATTCAAGTATTTATCATATAATTCTAAATACCATAATTTACTATATTTCACTATTCAAAAAAACTTCAACTATTTTAGAAAAATAAAAAAAAATCATCTTGACAATTTTATGACATACATATTTAAAAAATTAAATCAAATTTATGAAAATAATTTTCTAAATATTAGAAATTTAATTTTTAAATAAAATCCTCATTTATTTGAAAAATATCAATTTTAATATTATAATCATTTGTTTGGAAATTTGAAAAATTACTTATGGTATCATAAAATTATACTATTATTATTAAAATACAACATAATATTTATTTTTAAATCAAATTTATGAAAATAAGCTTTATTTTAAATCATTTATTTATTATAAATGTGAAATTAAAACATTTATGATTTTAAAAAATATAAACACTTAATTTATCATTGTTAAAACATTTATTTACATGTACCATGGTTTAAATATATCATATTTTAATTTTGTAGGATACATAAATATTATCTTACACTTACATAGCCTAGGATATTATTTTAATAGTGAGGTTACTATTCTAAAAGTGATGTTACTATTCTAATAGTAAGGTTACTATTCTAATAGTGAGGTTACTATTCTAATAGTGAGGTTACTATTCTTAATGACCAGATTATTGTTCTAACAGTCGTGTTACTATTTCAATAGTTTGGTTACTATTCCAATGATTAGATTACTATTACAATGGCTATATTTGTATCTATCATATGAGCTCCCTAATTCTTATAAATACCTATTATTTCATTCATTCTTCATTCCCTTATATTTTCTCTCATGGTTATATATTTTCATTTTCTAAAATGTCAATCGGTTGACTAATATTGTTTTTTTTTTCAAGGGGGAAATGATTCTAGTAGATTGTAAATATAAAAAATTTCCAAATCAACTTTTATTAGTTTATATTTTTTTGTCCCATTGTTATTTTTGACATTTTTATTTGTTTAGTTGCTAACTAATGTAACAATATCCATTTTTGAAAATAAATTTTTATTAGTTTCTCTATATATTATAAGTGTATAATACTATATATGATGTAATATAACACACATTTATTCAGGGGAAAAAACACCTACAAAATTTGGGTTGTTAAATCTACACCATGTAAGAAGTATCACTATAATTATAATATGTAATAAACTTGAAGGTACTTGCATCAGATCACTCGGGAACCTAGAATCATATGTCTTAGGCAGTCTCCCTTTTTAACAGGATGTACTAACCTCAACTAAAACTATTTCTCAACCATCCCATGAATCCTCACCAGTTTCTAACCCGAAACTTCATCCTACCCCTCAACCATACACTTTTTTCCACTATATCATGACCCCATCCCACTAAAGGTACCCATGCTAGGATGAGAATGATAGAAATGTCATAATTACACCTAAATCCTTCTTACAATAGGCCATGGGTTGACGACACACACCAAGGGTATAACATACACGCAAATGATTGGAATTACCCTTTAAGATATTAAAAACAAGGGAGATAATATAGAAACAACAATAAAACAACTCATTCTCATACAATAAGAAAAATCAATCCCAATACATGACATGAATGTAATGACATACAACTAAAACAATTGAAACACTAGAGAAAATTCCCAATAGTGACCATGAAGTTCCAATATCTCTTGAAAAACTCTTTGAATTTAAAATGTATATCTTTATCACAAAGGTATGTATATATATATATATATATATATGGAAGTTCGTGCGCGTGTGCGAGTGGGATGTTTCTTGAGTTAGAAGGTTTCAACTGGACTTCCTTGAGGTAGGAAAATCCATGAATTTACTTTCCATTGCTTGTCTTTAATGATTGAGGTTTTCATTATATTATTATCTTTATATGCATATTTATGGTAGATATTTAAATCTTCTTGTGGTGTTCTAAAATTATTTGGTGTCCTTAAAGATAGGGTTTACATGAATCTTGGTTTAGGCCTTGTATATGATGCCTTTGGCGTTTGTAAATTTCCACTTGTTCTTTTTGGGTGAAATTGGATGTTTGGGTGGGGTTTTCCCATAAAAATGTTTTGTTAAATTGGTTTGAAATATGTTTTGGATTTTGTGTATGAAATGTGGTGTTTTCCCTGGTTGTGGTTTGGTGTTTGTCTAAAAATGGGATTTTGGTTTATGAACTTGTGTGGTATTTTATAAGTGAGTGATATGGGTTTTTTTGGGTTGAAAGCAAAGGGTGTATTTATGAAATTTTGGTTTCAAATGTTTTGGTTGGTTTTAGAGTGTTCCTCTTTGTTTGGCTAGGTTGGCCTTAGAAACACGATTGGGTGAGTTGTTGGAAAATGAAAGGGGTGTTTTTTTAGGGGTGTGTTTGGGTGAACGTGGAAGTCGAAGCCCATTTGGAATTTTTTAAAGATTGTTGGATTGTAAGTATTGTGAAATCCCATTTGGAACTCTCATAGGTGTTGTTGTTTTAACTTGACTTAAAGTGAACTTGGGCATGTTTTGGTAAATGTTTTATTTAAGGGACCGTTTGGTCACTTTGGTATAAAGAGGGTAAATTGTGGTCGTTTTGAATTGGTTAATAAATGTTTTGATAAAAGATGAGTGTTGTGAAGCTAAAGGCCTATTTGGCATGTTGGATTGGCCGTTTACAAAAGGTTTGATATGTGCGAAGTGTATGAGGCCCGTGTAACGACACAATGTTTTTCAATGGAAATTCCCTTCTCATAAGTATGTCATAAAATCACATGAAAACACAACATAATGAACTACTAAGTGATAAGTGACCTTTAAACGTAAGTTTGTCACTTTTGTGTTTGGAATTTCAAAAATCTCGCATACACGGTTGTAATCAGTAAGTTATTTGGAGTCCGATAAGGAAAACTTAATTTTTTTTTGTAAATAGTAACCTACCCTAATGAATAGTAACATACCCTTATGAATAGTGATATACCCTAAGGAATAGTAACCTCACCTATAGTGGTATAAAAATAATATTCAAGTTGGAATTTTGATATACCTATATTTTAGAATAAGTTAATTAATGTTTTAAAACTAGTTTTGATAATAAATTATTATTTTAATTAAATATTAAAATAATCATATTTAGAAAATTATTTTTAAAAAATGGACTTCATTTTTAGATTCTACACATCTAAAAATTGTTAGGGTGAATTTTTGGGATTTTTCTGAAATACTTGAATTTTGGATGAATAGTAGAATCTGATAATTCACAATAAATGCTAAGTAATGGATTAATTGAGTCATCGATGATGTTCTGCTGATGTAAGACCACTTGGTTTGGGATCACATGATAAAATAACTGTTCTTGGTCATGGAATACTTACTATTCCTTGTCATGGGAAGAAATAATAAATTAATGATTATAATATTGTGAAATCCCTCCTCTCCTCCACTATAACGCCCCCCTTACTCCCTCTTCTCTCCACTCCTCTCAAGCCTTGTACCTTGCCATTATTCTGTCCAAATCTCTCCCCAAGGTCCTCCCCCACATCCAAAATCTATCATCCACCTCAAAATACCAAAACCTCTCCCCTTAAGAGGTTATCAAAGGAGGAAGTCTCAAGAGGTAAATTCCTCTTCCCAATTTCTTCTTTTCTTTTAAGTTCTTTTCTTTTTTATTTATTTCCTCACCTCCATTCACCATAATAGTATGATAAATCCATTAACATACATGTACTGGAATGTCTTCATGGTATTGGTATATTTCATTATCTTCTCTTCTTTCCCCACCCTTTTATTTGAAAGAAATGAAAGCACCGTTTGAGATGTGCTAATTTAGCACATTCAAGGACAACAGTTTATCAATTTCTATTGTTATCTTAAATTCTGGTCATGAAAACATTTGTGTTATGGTTGAAACATATTATTATATATTTAAAATATCCTATTTTTGGTTATTTAATCCTTTAGTACAAATGGAATTAAGTTATAGATCAAAACACATTCTTTGTAATCAAATCCACCGATTAACAAAAACGGTTATCACTATGGTTATATATATAATAATTCGACTTCACTCTAAGTAAACTAATTAAAATTAAAACCATTTAATCTTAATATGAACTAAATAATATAACTTCAATTCTGTACAACCACTTTAATCATTCATATAATCCAAACATGAATATAAGTGAACCGATCTTTTAAATCCAAGTAAACAAACGAGTCCGAACAATGAAATTGAACCTTGTAACTAATGAAAAAGGATTTGAATGAACTAAAAAGGGTTATAATAAATAAATTGAATATAGAAGAGGTTTTGGAATTATTAATTAATAAGCCTGATTTTTTTATTCACGTCTTCAATAACAAGTGGAGAACACCAATGGATTTAAGGTAAGGGATCCTCCCCTTTTTACTCTTAATCAAGATTGTTCTCTATGCTATGCATTTTTTTGTAATACCAAATGATGGGCTACATTTATAAAAATTCCCCATACTGCCCTAATATTTTATAAGTGATGAGAAACCCCTTATCTCTCTCATCAATCCCTCTTAGTTACACTTGATACCATGCCGATAAACCATAATGGATTCTACCCGAACTCTCTTTATTCCTTCGGGTTGCTCTATATTTCTTTTTACCAAAATATAGTTGTCTTTTATTTTCATTTAGAAATTCAAAATTCTGTTTATATTCTCTAAACTCATGTTCTAAGATCCATCTATCATTCTATTTCAGGGATATACAAGCTTTTAAGTGAATCTCTCTTCGATACTTTCCAATAAGCACACTCGTTTTAAAGGAACTTCCCGAACTTTTAACCAATTTAAAGTGCACTCTATCTTCTATTTTAAGACACCATTATCTTTGTAAACTCTGTATTTTTATTATGAAAACCATCTTAGTTCAATTAGGTTTTTATATAAAATAATGTCATCTTTTCTATTTTAAAAGCTCTATAGTATTTTCCTTAAAACCGCACAAAATTTTTTTAATGCTAATGTTTCTAAAATAAATTTCTCATATGTTGTCACTTATGTTTGACACCACTTAACATGTTATAAGACTATTTTACCTTATTAACGTCCATATATTTTCTAATTAATTCCTTACATGGACACTTTCATGATACGCCTATTGGTTATGATTTATGTCATGATTGTGGTACCCAATTCTTTCCATGGGTACCCTTATGTTTAGGTATGGTTGATTATATATGATTGTATATGTGGTAAGAATATTTATGTGGCAAGAATATTCATGAAAATGTTGAGGTGGGTGCACCTAGATAGCACTCCAATGCATTGGGTAAGGTTAAGTCTCATGAGATGCAATGTGAAACGGGATTGGCGGTTAACCTTGACCCGTACTAAAATGGGAAACGAGATTGGTGATTAGCCTTGACCCGTACTAAAGATATGATTTATGATTCTTACACATTTATATGATTCCATATTTATATGATCCCATGCTTATATTAAATAATTTTATAATTTTTATGCTTTGGATATCATTATGTCATGCCTCCTAACTCATGTGCTTGAGATGTATCCTTATGTTCATTCCCTTACTGGGATTTTTAGATCATCCCTTTGTTCATGTGTTTCCCAGGGTACCCTATGCAGATTTAAGGGATCAAAAGAAGTTATATGAACTTTATAGAGATTAAATATAGAAGTTTTTTAGCCCCATGTTTTATGTTTTATGTACCTTGTCTTCCAAGACACTAGACTTAACGATCCTTGGCTTGTACTCTGATGATAAATTATGATTAAAACATGAAATGTTTTATATAAAAGGCTCGGGTTGCTATAGTTGGTATCAGTGGATGGTCTAGTTATTTTTGGAGATTGGGAATAGAGCACCTTAGTGAGAAACATAAGGATGAGACTAAGTATAATAAAATAGTCATAAATTTTGGTGAGTATAGAGTAAGTGGTTTATCAAAAAAATACATCCCTTTCTGGATAAGAGCAAGTAGAGGCGGCTCTAGCATAGATGTATCTAGGGGTAAAACCTGAAAACACCGCTTTGAGATAGACTCAAAAGGTAAATGGTGAAAGATAACGGGTCTTTCTGCACTCTTGGATGCGACACTCCCGGAGGATATGCTTTGGTAGATTCACGAGCTTAGTACAAACCGTTTTTAAGGGAAAAAAGAAGCCCATAAGAATATAAGTTAAGAAATAGATATAGATAACCAAGATATAAACCTAAGGAATCACAAGTTAGGATATAATTATTCTTTATAATTTCGTACTTTTATGTTCAAAGATTCTTTTTATGCTCAATAGCTAAGTATTCAAGACCTTTAATTATACATTCTTTTTCTTAGATAATGTCGGGAAATAAAAGAACACATTCCAACAACCAATGTGATAGGAAATGTGATAATTGCCCTAATGACATGTTTGATGTGACAAAAGTGGGTGCTCAAAACTTCATGGAAGTACTTGCTCAGCTGGCTCGAGTTATGAATAATAACTTGAATCAGGTGGAACATCCCCCTCCTCCAAGGAAAGAGCAAGTTGTCGTAGAATACTTCATACGGAAAAGGCCTCCCATGTTTAGCGGGTCTTCTGAACTCATCCCCGCAGAACAATGGATTAACTCCATTGAAAATATTTTCTCTGTCCTCCAGTGCTTGGAAGAAGAGAAAGTTGTACTGGAAGTGCATCGTTTTTATGGGGAATATGATCAGTGGTGGACACTGATCAAGAATACAAAGTCCCAAGAGGAAATTGATTCCATAGAATGGTAGGAATTCAAGAGGATGTTTTTCAACAAATATTTTACTTGAACCCTCCATCTCAATATGGAAAGAGAGTTCCTTGGACTCAAGTAGAAGGAAGATGAGTCCATTGGGGTGTATGAAGCGAACATTACAAGACTTGCAAGGTACGCCTCTGGATTTTTCATGAACACCGAAACCAAGGTGAATCGCTTCTTTAGCGGACTAAAGCTGAGTCTATGAAAAGTGTAGGCTATTTGAGACTTTGACAGCTATAAGGAGATTTTTCATTGTGCCCTCAAGGTTTAAATGGATATTAGAGACTCTTAGTGGTCTCATGGGCCTAGTGACAAGAAGCGGAAAATAGAGAACAACATGGGTCATTCATCAAACAAATCTCATGATGGAAAGAATCCTCACTTTCTCCTTTGTAAAAATTGTTGGAAGAAGTATCTTGGTGACTATCTCAAGAGAACCAAGAATTGATTCAAATGCAGAAAGTTTGGTCATATGGCCATGAACTGCCAAAGGGATATGAAAAATCCCACTAATGTTAAAGAAGAAAGTAAGGTTCAGATCAACACTCAGCCTGCAGTGCAGTGTTATAACTGCAAGGAGCTTAGGCATTATACGAACAATTTCCCAAAGCCGAGGGTTTTCAGAGGCAATCAGAAACAACCTCCAAGGTAACAAGGAAGATCTTATGTTATCACTACTGCTGAGGTGGATCTGGAAACAATGTGGTGATAGGTATGCTTGTTATTCATTCAAAAATAACAAATGTACTATTTAATTCTGGTTCTACGCATTCTTTCATATCTTGCAAGTTTTGTATAACTATTCAAACACCACCTCAAAATTTGGAGGAAACTTTATTTGTGATAACAGCGAATGGGGCAAGTATTGCATCCATGGTTTATAACTCCTCCCCGGTTAATGTTTGTGGAATTAACCTCCCAGAAAATCTTTTCATACTTTCTTTAGTGGAGTTCAAAACTATCTTGGGTATGGATTGGCTATCTTTTTACAAGGCCAACATCAATTCTCGGGAAAGGGAGATCACTTTTCACATCCCGAAGCATCCTCCAATTCTTTACAAGTGTAAGGAGGAAGATGAGTCTCTTTTAGAATCTTCGTCTCATGTTTGGATACTAATTCTTTGTGAGAAAGCATATCTAGCTCAAATGATTGGGACAAAGGATAGAATCATTCTTGAAGGCATGCCCATCATGAGGGATTACACTGATGTATTCCCTGAAGAGTTGCATGGTCTTCCTCTTAACGGAGAGGTTGAGTTCTCAATTGAACTTATCCCTGGATCTCTGCTAATCTCAAAAACACCTTATATAATGGCCACTGTAGAGCTAGAAGAGCTGAAGAAGCAGTTACAGGAGAATATGGAGAAGGGTTTAATATGCCCAAGTGCTTCATCGTGGGGTGCTCTAGTCCTCTTCGTCAAGAAGAAGGATAGATCAATGCGCATCTACATTGATTATTGTGAGCTCAATAAAATCACTATAAAGAACAAGTATCCCCTTCCATGGATAGATGAATTGTTCAATCGTCTTCTTGGGGACAATTATTTCTATAAGGTGGACCTTCGGTCGGGATATCACAAACTAAAGGTGAGGAAGAAAGATATTCCCAAGGCTGCCTTTCAAATGAGGTATGGACACTATGAGTTCATAGTGATGCCCTTCAGACTCACTAGTGCTTCAGAAATTTTCATGGATTTAATGAATCGAGACATTAGAGATTACCTTGACAAATTTGTGGTGGTATTTATTGATGATATTATGATATAATCCAATATAAAGGAGGAACATGAGGATCTTTTGGAAACCGTGTTAAAGACTTTATGAAGGGAGAAGTTGTATGCAAAGTACATCAAATGTGAGTTCTGGATGGAGGAAGTATCATTATTGGGGCATGTTATCACCAGGAAAGGGATATCTGTGGACCCTTCCAAGACGAAGGCAATTGAAGAGTGGAAAAGACCAACTTCTGTAATGGAGATCCATAGCTTTTTAGGTCTATCTGGGTATTATCAACGATTCGTAAATAACTTTTCACGATTTTCAAACCCAATGACCAAGATGACATGGAAGGGACTAAAGTTTTTCTGGAAACAGTAATGTGAATATTGTTTCAACGAGTTGAAAAATAGGTTGATCACTATGTTGGTACTCACACTCCCTTCAAGTGGAGAAATCTTTGTGGTGTATAGTGATGCTTCTAAGAAAGGATTAGGTTGTGTGCTAATGAAAAATGATAAAGTGATAGTCGATTCCCTAACACAGCTGAAAAACCATGAGCAAAAATATTCCACGCATGATCTAGAGTTGGCAGTTGTGATCTTTGCGTCGAAAATATTGATACATTATCTCTATGGGGAAAAATGTGAGATATATACTGACCACAAGAGTCTCAAATATATATTCACACAGAAAGAGCTTAATATGTTCTAGAGAAGATGGATAGAGCTCATCAAGGATTATGACTGCTCAATCCACTACCATCTCGGTAAGGCAAACAAGGTAGGGGATGCTCTAAGTAGAAAGGATCATGCATCTTTATCAATTATGTGAATTGAAAAGGATCTGATCTTCTTAGATTTTCAAAGGATGGACATGGGAATAATTAAGGGAGGAACATCATCAATACTTTCTCAAATGATTGCTCAACCATCCCTCTTGGAGGAAATAAAGGATACTCAAAGAAAGGATGTGGGAATTCAGAAAAGGGTGGAAGCTGTTAAAAATGGGAAATCCTCTGATTTCGAAATTGATGAGGAATGAGTTTTAAGATATGGGACATGATTATGTGTACAATCTGATCCATAGATAAAGAATGAGCTATTGAATGATGCACATAGCTCGACCTTCTCTATCCACCCAGGGAGCACAAAGATGTATCGAGATCTCCGAGAAAACTTTTGGTGGGACAATATGAAAAGGGATATTGCTGAATATACATCAAAGTACCTCATATGTTAGTAAGTGAAGGATTAGAGGAAAACGTCTAAGGGGGTGATGCAACCACTACCCATACCAGCATGGAAGTGGGAGAACATTACCATGAACTTTGTCACTGGAATTCCAAACACATCTATAGAAAACAATGCTATATGGGTCCTTGTGGATCGTCTTATGAAGACAACTCACTTTATCGTGGTTTGAGAGGACTTCTCATTGGATCAACTTGCACGGATTTACATCAAAGAAGTGGTAAATCTGCATGGAGTACCACTATTTATTGTATCCTATTGTGATCCAAAATTCACCTTGAAGTTCTGGAAAAGCCTCCAGCACGCTCTGAGCACTGAACTGAACTTCAGTGTGGCCTATCATCCTCACACTGATGGACAATATGAGTAAACTATTCAGACATTGGAAGACATGTTGAGAGCATGTTCAATGGAATTCAAAGGAAGATGGGACCAACATCTTCCACTGGTTGAATTATCCTACAACAATAGTTTCCAATCGAGCATCCGAATGGCACCATATGAAGCCCTTTATGGGAAAAGGTGCAGAACACTGGCATGTTGGGATGAAGTTAGTGAGCGTAAGCTACTAGGACCTGAAATGGTCGAAGAAATGGTGGAGAAGGTGAAAACCATTCAGCAACATATCAAGGTAGCCCAAAGTCGACAAAAGAGTTATGCAGATAACCATCGACGAGACCTTGAGTTCAAAGTTAGAGACATGGTATTTCTACATATATATCCCTAGAAGAAGGTCATGAGGTTTGTGAATAAAGGGAAGTTAAGTCCCAGGTACATCGGCCCTTTCGAGATCCTTGATCGAGTCGGAGCTGTGGCCTATCGACTGGCACTTCCACCTACCATGTCGAAATTACATGATTTCTTTCATGTATCCCTCTTAAGGAAGTACATACCAGAACCTTCACATGTACTCTCTTCAGAGGTGGTACAGTTAGAGGATGATACCTCTTACAAGGAGCAGCTAGTGAAGATCTTGGATCCTAAAGACAAAGTTCTACACAACAAGACTACTCATCTGGTCAAGGAACTATGGAGAAACCATAAGTACGAAGTGGAAACATGGGAATTGGAGTAAGCAATGAAGGAAAAGTACCCACACCTGTTTTTGGATTAGAATGTAAAATGAAATTTCGAGGGTGAAATTTCATAAGGGGGGAAGAATGTAACGACCCAATGTTTCTCAATGGAAATTCCCTTCTCATAAGCATGTCATAAAATCACATGAAAACAAAACATAATGAACTACTAAGTGCTAAGTGACCTTTAAACATAAGTTTTTCACTTCTGTGTTTGGAATTTCGAAAATCTGGCATACACGGTTGTAATCAGTAAGTTATTTGGAGTCCGATAAGGAAAACTTAATTTTTGGTGAATAGTAACCTACCCTAATGAATAGTAACATACCCTTATGAATAGTGATATACTCTAATGAATAGTAACCTCACCTATGGTGGTATAAAAATAATATTCAAGTTAGAAGTACGATATACCTATATTTTAGAAAAAGTTAATGAATGTTTTAAAACTGGCTTTGATAATAAATTATTATTTTAATTAAATATTAAAATAATCATATTTTGAAAATTATTTTTGAAAAATGGACTTCATTTTTGGATTCTACATATCAAAAAATGTTTAGAGTTAATTTTTCGTATTTTTCTGAAATACTTGAATTTTTTATGACTAGTAGAATCCGATAATTCACAACAAATGCTAAATAATGGATTATTTGAGTCATCGATGATGTTCTGCTGATGTAAGCCCACTTGGTTCGGGATCACATAAAAAATCACTATTCTTGGTCATGGAATACTTACTATTCCTTGTCTTGGAAAGAAATAATAAATTAATGATTATAATATTATGAAATCTCTCCTCTCCTCCACTATAAAAACCCCCTTCACTCCCTCTTCTCTCCACTCCTCTCAAGCCTTTTTTCATGCCATTATTCTGCCCAAATATCTCCCCAAGGTCCTCCCCCACGTCCAAAATCTCTCAGCTACCTCAAAATACCAAAACCTCTCCCCTTAAGAGGTTATCAAAGGAGGAAGTCTCAAGAGGTAAATTCCTCTTCCCAATTTCTTCTTTTCTTTTAAGTTATTTTCTTTTTTATTTATTTCCTCACCACCCTTCACCATAATAGTATGATAAATCTAGTAACATGAATGTACTTTAATGTATTCATGCTAGTGGTATATTTCATTATCTTCTCTTCTTTCCCCACCCTTTTATTTGAAAGAAATGAAAGCAGTGTTTGAGATGTGCTAATTTAGCACATTCAAGGACAACAATTTATCAATTTATATTATTATCTTAAATTATTGTCATGAAACCATTTCTGTTATGGTTGAACCAGATTATTATATATGTAATATATCCTATTTTTGGTTCTGTAATCCTTTAGTACAAATGGAATTAAGTTATAAAGCAAAAAACATTCTTTGTAATCAAATCCACCAATTAACAAAAACGGTTATCACTATGGTTATATATATAATAATTCGACTTCACTTTAAGTAACCTAATTAAAATTAAAACCATGTAATCTCCTGGATATGAACTAAAGAATATAACTTCAATTCTGGAAAACCACTTTCATCTTGCATATAATCCAAACATGAATATAAGTGAACTGATCTTTTAAATCCAAGTAAACAAACGAGCTCGAACAATGAAATTGAACCTTGTAACTAATGAAAAAGGCTTTGAATGAACTAAAAAGGGTTATAATAAATAAATTGAATATAGAAGAGGTTCTTGAATTATTAATTAATAAGACTAATTTTTTTATTCAGGTCGTTAATCACAAGTGGAGAACACCAACGAATTTAAGGTAAGGGATCCTCCCCTTTTTACTCTTAATCAAGATTGTTCTCTATGCTATGCATTTTTGTGTAATTCCAAATGATGGGGTAAATTTATACAGATTCTCCATACTGCCCTAATATTTTATAACTGATGAGAAACCCCTTATCTCTCTCATCAATCCCTCTTAGTTACACCTGATACCATGCCGATAAACCATAATGGATTCTACCCGAACTTCCTTTATTCCTTCAGGTTTTCCTATCTTTATTTTTACCCAAATATAGTTGTCTTTTATTTTCATGTAGAAATTAAAAATTATGTTTATATGCTCCAAACTCATGTTCTAAGATCCATCTCTCATTATCTTTTGTGGATATACATTCTTTTAAGTGAATCTCTCTTTGATACTTTCCAATAAGCACACTCGTTTTAAAGGAACTTCCCAAACTTTTACCCAATTTCAAGTGCACTGTATCTTCTATTTTGAGACACCATTATCTTTTTAAACTCTGTATTTTTATTATGAAAACCTTCTTGTTTCAATTCTGGTTTTATATAAAAGAATGTCATCTTTACTATTTTAAAAGCTCTATAGTATTTTCCTTAAAACCGCACAAAAATGTTTTAATGCTAATGTTTCTAAAATACATTTCTCATATGTTATCACTTATGTTTGACACCACTTACCATGTCATATTCCTATTTTACCATATTATCGTCCATGCATTTTTGAATTATTTCCTTACATGGACACTTTCATGATACGCCCATTGGTTATGATTTATGTCATGATCGTGGTATCCAATTCTTTCCATGGGTACCCTTATGTTTGTGTATGGTTGATTATGTATGATTGTATATGTGGTAAGAATATTTATGTGGCAAGAATATTCATGAAAATGTTGAGGTGGGCGTGCCTAGATAGCACTCCAATGCATTGGGTAAGGTTAAGTCTCATGAGATGCGATGTGAAACAGGATTGACGGTTAACCTTGACCCGTACTATAATGGGAAACGGGTTTGGTGATTAGCCTTGACCCATACTAAAGATATGAATTACGATTCTTCCACATTTATATGACTCCATGTTTATATGATCCCATTATTATATTAAATGATTTTATAATTTTTATGCTTTGGATATCATTATGTCATGCCTCCTAACTCATGTGCTTGAGATGTATACTTATGTTCATTCCCTTACTAGGATTTTCATATCATCCCTTTGTTCATGTGTTCCCCATGGTACCCTATGCAGATGTAAGGGCTCAAAGGAAGTCAGAAGTTCTTTATGGAGATTAAATGAAGAATTTTTTTTAGACCCATGTTTTATGTTATATGTACCTAGTCTTCTAAGACCCTAGACTTAACAATCCTTGGCTTATACTCTGATGATTAATTATGCTTAAAATCATGAAATGTTTTATGTAAAAGGCTCGGGTTACTATAGTTGGTATCAGAGGAAGGTCTAGTTATTTTTGGAGATTAGGAATAGAGCACCTTAGTGAGAACAATAAGGATGATACTAAGTATAAGAAAACAGTCCTAAATTTTGGTGAGTCTAGAGTAAGTGGTTTATCAAGAAAATACATCCCTATCTGGATACGAGCAGGTTGAGGTGGATCTGGAACAAATGTATCTAGGGGTAAAACCCAAAAACACCACTTTGAGATAGACTCAAACAGGAACTGGTGCACGATAACGAGTCTTGCTGCACTCTTGGTTACGACACTCCTAGAGGATATGCTTCGGTATATTCATGATCTTAGTACAAACCGTTATTAAGGGACAAAAAGAAGCCCATAAGAATATAAGTTAATAAATAGATCGAGGATAACCTATATATAAACATAAGTAATCACAAGTCAGGATATACCTATTTTTTATAATTTCATACTTTTTTGTTCAAATATTCTTTTTATGCTCAATAGATAAGTATTCAAGACCTTTAATTATACGTTCTTTTTCTTAGTTAATTTCGGGAAATAGAAGAACACGTTCCAACAACCAATGTGATAGGTAATGTGATGATTGCCCTAATGACATGTCTGATGTGACAAAAGTGGGTGCTCAAAACTTCATGGCAGTACTTGCTCAGCTGGCTTGAGTTATGAATAATAACTTGAATCAGGTGGAATTTCCCCCTCCTAAAAGGAAATAGCAAGTTGCCATAGAATCCTTCATGCGGAAAATGCCTCCCATGTTTAGCGGGTCTTATGAACTCCTCCTCGTAGAATAATGGATTAACTCCATTGAAAATATTTTCTCTGTCTTCTTGTGCTCGGAATAATAGAAATTTGTACTGGCAGTCTATCATTTTGATGGGGAAGCTGATCAGTGGTGGACATTGATCAAGAATACAAAGTCCCAAGAGGAAATTGATTCCATATAATGGGAGGAATTCAAGAGGATCTTTTACAACAAATATTTTCCTCAAACCCTCTGTCTCAAGATGGAAAGAGAGTTCCTTGGACTCAAGTAGAAGGAAGATGAGTCCATCAGGGCGTATGAAGCAAACTTTACAAGACTTGCAAGGTACGCCTCTGGCTTTTTCATGAACACCGAAAGCAAGGTGGATCGCTTCTTTAGTGGACTAAAGCTGAGTCTATGAAAAGTGTTGGCAATTTGAGACTTCGACAGTTATGAGGAGATTGTCCGTTGTGCCCTCAAGTTTGAAATGGATATTGGAGACTCTCAGTGGTCTCATGGGCCTAGTGACAAGAAGTGGAAAATGGAGAACAACATGGGTCGTTCATCAAACAAATCTCATGATGGGAAGAAGCCTCACTTTCCCCTTTGAAAAAATTGTGGGAAGAAGCATCTTGGTGACTGTCTCAAGGGAACCAAGAATTAATTCAAATGCGGAAATTTTGGTCCTCTAGACAAGAACTTCCGAAGGGATATGAAAAATCCCATTAATGTTGAAGAATAAAGGAAGGTTTAGATCAACACTCAGCCTACAGTGCAGTGTTATAACTGCAAGGAGCTTGAGAATTATGCGAACAATTTCCCTAAGCTGAGGGTTTTCGGAGGCAATCAGCAACAACCTCTAAGGAAACAAGGAAGGTCTTATGCTATCACTACTGCTGAGGTGGAGCCGGAAAACAATGTGGTGATAGGTACACTTATTTTTCATTCAAGAATAGTAAACATACTATTTGATTTTGGTTCTATGCATTCTTTCATATCTTGAAAGTTTAGTAGAACTATTCAAACACCACCTCAAAATTTGGAGGAAAAGTTATATGTGAGAACAGTGAATGGGGAAACTATTGCATCCATGATTTATAACTCCTCCTCGGTTAATTTTTGTGGAATGAACCTCCCAGCAAATCTTGACATACTTCCTTTAGTGGAGTTCGACGCTATCTTGGGCATGGATTTTCTATATTTGTACAAGGCCAACATCAATTGTCAGGAAAGGGAGGTCACTTTTCCCATCCTGAAGCATCCTTCGATTCTTTACAAGTGCAAGGAGGAAGATGATTCTCCTTTAGAATCTTCGTCTCTAGTTTGGATACTACTTACTTGTGAGAAATCATATCTAGCTCAAATTATTAGGACAAAGGATAGAATAATTCTTGAAGTCATGCCCATCGTGAGGGATTACACTGATGTATTCCTCGAAGAGTTTCCCAGTCTTCCTCCGGACCGAGAGGTTGAGTTCTCAATTGAACTTATCCCTGGATCACTTCCAATATCAAAGACACCTTAAAGAATGGCCATCGTAGAGCTAGAAGAGCTGAAGAAGCAGTTACATAAGAATATGGAGAAGGGTTTTATATGCCCGGGTGCTTCACCATGGGGTGCTCCAGTCCTCTTTGTCAAGAATAAGGACGAATCAATGCACCTCTGCATTGATTATTGTGAGATCAATAAAATCACTATAAGGAAAAAGTATTCCCTTCCATGGATAGATGACTTGTTCAATCAGCTTCGTGGGGCCAATTATTTCTCTAAGGTAGACCTTCGGTCAGGATATCAAAAACTAAAGGTGAGAAAGAAAGATATTCCCAAGACTGCCTTTCGAATGAGGTATGGACACTATGAGTTCATAGTCATGCCCTTCAGACTCACTAATGCTCCATCAATTTTCATGGATTTAATGAATAGAGTCTTTAGATATTACCTCGACAAATTTGTGGTGGTCTTTATTGATGATATTCTAATATACTCTAAGAGAAAGGAGGAACATGAGGAGAATTTGGAAACCGTGTTAAAGACTTTACAAAGGGATAAATTGTATGAAAAGTATAGTAAATGTGAGTTCTGGATAGAGGAAGTATCATTATTGGGGCATGTTATCACTCATAAAGGGATATCTGTAGACCCTTCCAAGATTAAGGCAATTGAAGAGTGGCCAAGGCCAACTTCTGTAATGGAGATCTGCATATTTTTAGGTCAAGCTTGGTATTATTGATGATTCATGAATAAATTTTCAAGATTTTTAAACCTAATGACCAAGCTGACATGGAAGGGAGTAAAGTTTGTCTGGACACAAGAATGTGAAGACTATTTCAAGGAGTTGAAAAAGAGGCTTATCACTACACTGGTACTCACACTCCTTTCAAGTGGAGAACTCTTTGTGGTGTATAGTGATGCTTCTAAGAAAGGATTAGGTTGTGTGGTAATGAAAAATGATAAAGTGATAGCCTATGCCTCAAGGAAGCTGAAAATCCATGAGAAAAACTATCCCATGCATGATCTAGAGTTGGTGGCTGTGATATTTGTGTTGAAAATATGGCGCCATTATCTCTATGGGAAAAATGTGAGATATATATTGACCACAAGAGTCTCAAATATATATTCACATAGAAAGAGATTAATATGCACCAGAGAAGATGGATAGATCTTATCAAGGATTATGACTGATCAATCCACTGCCATCTCGGTAAGGCAAACAAGGTAGCATATGCTCTAAGTAGAAAGGATCCTGCATCTTTATCAATGATGAGAATAGAAAAGGATCTGATCGTCTTAGATTTTCAAAGGATGGAAATGGGAATAATTAATGGAGGAACATCATCAATACTTTCTCAAATGATTGCTCAACCATCCCTCTTGGAGGAAATAAAGGTTTCTCAAAGAAAGGATGTGGAAATTCAGAAAAGGGTGGAAGCTGTTAAAAATGGGAAATCCTCCGATTTCAAAATTGATGAGGAATGAGTTGTAAGATTTGGGACATGGTTATGTGTACCATCTGATCCAGAGATAAAGAAGAAGCTATTGAATGATGCACATAGCTCGACCTTCTCTATCCACCCAGGGAGCACAAAGATGTATTGAGATCTCTCAGAAAACTTTTGGTGGGACAATATGAAAAGGGAGATTTCCAAATATACATCAAAGTGCTTCATATGTCTGCAAGTGAAGGCTGAGAGACAAAAGTCTAAGGGGATGATGCAACCACTACCCATACCATCTTGGAAGTGGGAGAATATTACCATGGACTTTGTCACTGGACTTCCAAAGACATTTATAGAAAACAATGCTATATTGGTCGTTGTGGATCGTCATACGAAGATAGCTCACTTTATCGCGGTTCGAGAGGACTTCTCATTGGATCAACTTGCATGTATTTACATCAAATAAGTGCTAAGTTTCATGGAGTACCACTATATATTGTATCCGATCGTGATCTAAAATTCACCTTGAAGTTCTGGAAAAGTCTCTAGCATGATTTGAGCATTGAACTGAACTTTAGTACGGCCTATCATCCTCAAACGGATGGTCAATCTGAGCGAACTATTCAGACATTAGAAGACATGTTGAGAGCGTGTTCAATGGAATTAAAAGGAGGATGGGACCAACATCTTCCACTGGTTGAATTCTCCTACAACAATGGTTTACACTTGAGCATATGAATGGCACCACATGAATCCCTTTATGGGAAAAGGTGCAGAACACCGGAATGTTGGGATGAAGTCGGTGAGCGTAATCTGCTAGGACCTGAAATGGTCAAAGAAATGGTGGAGAAGGTGAAAACCATTCAGCAACATATCAAGGCAGCCCAAAGTCGACAGAAGAGTTATGCAGATAACTGTTGACAAGACCTTGAGTTCAAAGTTAGAGACATGGTATTTCTACATATATCTCCATGGAATAAGGTTATGAGGTTTGTGAAGAAAGGGAAGTTAAGTCCCAGGTACATCGGCCCTTTCGAGATCCTTGATCGAGTTGGAGTTGTGGCCTATCGACTGGCACTTCCACCTACCATGTTGAAAGTACATGATGTATTTCATGTATCCCTCTTAAGGAAATACATACCAGACCCTTCACATGTACTCTCTTCAGAGGTGGTATAGTTGGAGGATGATATCTCTTACAAGGAGCAGCCAGTGAAGATCTTGGATTGTAGAGACAAAGTTCTACGCAACAAGACTACTCATCTGGTCAAGGTACTATGGAGAAACCATAAGTATGAAGAGGCAACATGGGAATTGGATGAAGTAATGAAGGAAAAGTACCAACACCTGTTTTTGGCTTAGAATGTAAAATGAAATGTCGAGGGCGAAATTTCATAAGGGGGGGAAAATGTAACGACCCAATGTTTTTCAATGGAAATTCTCTTCTCATAAGTATGTCATAAAATCACATGAAAACACAACATAATGAACTACTAAGTTTTAAGTGACCTTTAAACGTAATTTTGTCACTTCTGTGTTTGGAATTTCCAAAATCTGGCATACACAGTTGTAATCAGTAAGTTATTTAGAGTCTAATAAGGAAGACTTAATTTTTGGTGAATAGTAACCGACCCTAATGAATAGTAACATGCCCTTATGAATAGTTATATACCCTAATGAATAGTAACCTCACCTATGGTGGTATAAAAATAATATTCAAGTTGGAAGTATGATATATCTATATTTTAGAATAAGTTAATGAATGTTTTAAAACTGGTTGTGATAATAAATTGTTATTTTAATTAAATATTAAAATAATCATATTTAGAAAATTATTTTTGAAAAATGGACTTCATTTTTGGATTCTACACATCGAAAAATGGTTTCCATGAATTTTTGGGATTTTTCTGAAATACTTGAATTTTTTATGAATAGTAGAATCCGATAATTCACAATAAATGCTAAATAATTGATTAATTGAGTCATCGATGATGTTCTGCTGATGTAATCCCACTTGGTTCGGGATCACATGATAAAATCACTATTCTTGGTCATGGAATACTTACTATTCCTTTTCTTGGGAAGAAATAATAAATTAATGATTATAATATTATGAAATCCCTCCTCTCCTCCACTATAAAACCCCCCTTCACTCTCTCTTCTCTCCACTAATCTTAAGCATTGTGCCTTGCCATTATTCTACCCAAATCTCTCCCCAAGGTCCTCCCCCACGTCCAAAATATCTCAGCCTCCTCAAAATACCAAAACCTCTCCCCTTAAGAGGTTATCAAAGGAGGAAGTCTCCATAGGTAAATTCCTCTTCCCAATTTCTTCTTTTCTTTTAAGTTCTTTTCTTTTTTATTTCTTTCCTCACCTCCCTTCACCATAATAGTATGATAAATCCTGTAAAATGAATGTGCTATAATGTCTTCATTCTAGTGTTATATTTCATTATCTTCTCTCCTTTCCCCACCCTTTTATTTGAAAGAAATGACAGCACCGTTTGAGATGTGCTAATTTATCACATTCAAAGACAACAGTTTATCAATTTCTATTATTATCTTAAATTATGGTCATGAAAAAATTTGTGTTATGGTTGAACCAGAATATTATATATTTAATATATCCTATTTTTGGTTTTTTAATACTTTAGTACAAATGGAATTAAGTTATAAAGCAAAACACATTCTTTGTAATCAAATCCACTGATTAACAAAAACGGTTATCACTATGGTTATATATATAATAATTGGACTTCACTTTAAGTAAACTAATTAAAATTAAAACCATGTAATCTCCTAGATATTAACTAAAGAATATAACTTCAATTATGGACAACCACTTTCATCTTGCATATAATCCAAACATGAATATAAGTGAACCAATCTTTTAAAGTCAAGTAAACAAACGAGCCCGAACAATGAAATTGAACCTTGTAACTAATGAAAAAGGATTTGAATGAACTGAAAAGGGTTATAATAAATAAATTTAATATAGAAGAGGTTCTGGAATTATTAATTAATAAGCCTAATTTGTTTATTCAGGTCGTTAATAACAAGTGGAGAACACCAACGGATTTAAGGTATGGGATCCTCCCCTTTTTACTCTTAATCAAGAGTGTTCTCTATGCTATGAATTTTTGTGTAATAATAAATGATGGGGTACATTTATACACCTTACCCATACTTCCCTAATGTTTTATAAGTGATGAGAAACCCTTTATCTCTCTCATCAATCCCTCTTAGTTACACCCGATACCATGCCGATAAACCATAATGGATTCTACCCGAACTTCCTTTATTCCTTCGGGTTTCTCTATCTTTCTTTTTACCAAAATATAGTTGTATTTTATTTTTATGTAGAAATTCAAAATTCTGTTTATATGCTCCAAACTCATGTTCTAAGAACCATCTCTCATTCTCTTTCAGATATATACATGCTTTTAAGTGAATCTCTGTTCGATACTTTTCAATAAGCACACTCGTTTTAACGGAACTTCCCAAACTTTTACCCAATTTCAAGTGCACTCTATGTTCTATTTTAAGACACCATAATCTTTGTAAATTATGTATTTTAATTATGAAAACCTTATTGGTTCAATTCTGGTTTTATATAAAATAATGTCTTCTTTACTATTTTAAAATCCCTATAGTATTTTCCTTAAAACCGCACAAAAATGTTTTAATGCTAATGTTTCTAAAAAAAATTTCTCATATGTTGTCACTTACGTTTGACACCACTTACCATGTTATATGCCTATTTTACCTTATGAACGTCCATTTATTTTCTAATTCTTTCCTTACATGGACACTTTCATGATACGCCCATTGGTTATGATTTATGTCATGATTGTGGTACCCAATTCTATCCATGGGTACCCTTATGTTTTTGTATAGTTGATTATGTGTGATTTCATATGTGATAAGAATATTTATCTGGAAAGAATATTCATGAAAATATTGAGGTGGGTGCACTCAGATAGCAGTCCAATGCATTGGTTAAGGTTATGTCTCATGAGATACGATGTGAAACAGGTTTGGCGGTTAGCCTTGACCCGTAATAAAATGGGAAACGGGATTGGCAGTTAGCTTTGACCCGTACTAAAGATATGATTTATGATTCTTCCACATTTATATGATTCCATGTTTATATGATCTCATTCTTATATTAAATGATTTTATAAGTTTTATGCTTTGGATATCATTATGGCATGCCTCCTAACTCATGTGCTTGAGATGTATCCTTATGTTCATTCCCTTACTAGGATTTTTAGATCATCCCTTTGTTCATGTGTTCCCCATGGTACCCTATGCAGATGTAAGGGCTCAAAGGAAGTTAGAATCTCTTTAAGGAGATTAAATAAAGAAGTTTTTTTAGCCCCATGTTTTATGTTATATGTACCTAGTCTTCCAAGACACTAGACTTAACAATCCTTGGATTATACTCTCATGATTAATTATGCTTAAAATCATGAAACGTTTTATGTAAAAGGCTCGGGTCACTATAGCCCGTTTGGCATCTTTGAAATTGTATGTTTGGAAAATGCCTCCTTGGTTAGGACCCTTGCCTCGTCTGTCGATCATGTGACCGGAGGGTCCTCGATATGGGCCTCCTTTTGAGAATATTTATTTTAAGGCATGGGACTAACCTCGAGGTGGTCGGGGTGGTGCTGGTTTGGGTCGTGTGTTGGATTATATATATATGGCTTGTTATTTGAATGTGTGGCATGCCTCTTTGTGACCATAGCACGGAAACATAGCATAGTAAGGGGGTTTACTGAGAATGATTGCTGCACTAGTTTAGACTACGCACTGGCTAGTGGCCCCTAGTACAGATTATACTCTGCTAGGGGATTGGGCCCCTTGGTTGGGCCATGTAGGGAAACACTGGGCATTAGGGCGTTATGACGTCATCGAGAGTAGGCATGCCTTCAGGATGAGTCACATGTATAATACGTTATGATATTCCTCCGAGTTCCTAGGTTTTTCGTGATCCTTTGATACGAGAACTATTAGTACATTTGCCCTTGTTGTGTGTGGAATCATACCCTTGAACTTGGTTTTGGTGTTTCTTGGAGAAATCTTTTGTATATGGTTGGTTTCAAAAATGAACTTCAAAGTAGCTGTTTTGGAAAGGTTTGTGTGAACCCCTCTTTTATTTTATTTTCCTTTTTTTTGAATTATAAGGGCAATGACTTTGTGATTGTTAGTTTTCAAAATGTAGAGTAATATGAAAACCTTATTTTTATAACTGTAGTTCAAACTAGTATTATTGGGCTGTTTTGGAACTAGAAAATGCATGGATTTTGTGGTTCATTTTTGGCATTCCTACTGAGCATTTTAATGTTCACGCCTATCCTACCTTTTTAGATGCAGGTTCAGCTGTTTTGGTTCAGGTTATTGTTTTGTCTGCCCGTGCGAGGCAGGTTGTTAGTTATTGGAGGTGACCTAAGAGGTCACAATGAGGCATGTATAGTTTATTTTTCATGTCGTTGCTAGTTTTATTTGTTTATCGTTAGTTTTTGTTTATCTATTTACCTTTTGTTCATGGGTCAAATCGTTCCCAACGGTTAAGTGTTGATGCCCGACACTAGTTGCCAGCCCGTGGGGATCGGGAACGCCCCTCGGGCCATGCTGTGGGCTGGCTCAGGTGACCGGTTTAGGGTCGACCCGGGTTGGTTCATGACAGTAGTAACTTCATAAATCTTTTGCCAAGGTAGTTGAAGTTAATTCCATCCAATTAGATCAAAAAATAATTAATCAGCAATGGACGATGACGCAAGTGTGCATCCTTCTTTATAGTATATCTAATGACAAATAAAATATATTACATAGTGTGTGTTCATAGGATGGTTGAAATTGTTATGACTTTTGCTTATCTCTTTAGGGGTCTTGATGGGTTGCTTGACTCCACTCTTAGTTTGTGAATACTATTCACTACTATCAAGATAATGGCCTAGAGGGTCACAAAAAAATATTGTTTTCAAGAATCTTCCATATTTTGGGGAATATGTATTTTGGACATGCTGGGCCCCACCACGGGGTCCAAGAGTGGTTGAAATTGTTATGACTTTTGCTTATCTCTTTAGGGGTCTTGATGGGTTGCTTGACTCCACTCTTAGTTTGTGAATACTATTCACTACTATCAAGATAATGGCCTAGAGGGTCACAAAAAATATTGTTTTCAAGAATCTTCCATATTTTGGGGAATATGTATTTTGGACATGCTGGGCCCCACCACGGGGTCCAAGAGTTGTACAATTAATCAATCACCGATGAATAAATAAATTAAGTATTATTCAAGTATATAATAATTGGAATGAATTTATTTATTAAAGGTTGTTATAAGTATTTAAGTAAATACATGGAAAATATTATACATATGAATATTATTTTAATATTCAGGGTTTCATTAATATTAGCAGGAATTATGAGTCGAGTTAATGACTTTGGTTTTATCACATAATATATTTATTATATTACAAGGAGGTGGTAAAATAAAAATGACCTTAATGATGGAGTTATTTCATCATAATGTTTCATTTACTGCTTATTTAGTGGGATTTTTATTTCCAGGGGCCAGGGAACCCTTCCAGGTATTTAGATCCTTCCAATATATAATCATAAGGAGAGGATCATTTTTTTTTTGCATTTTTCATTCCAATGGAATGAGATCCACTCTCCCCTACTTTATAGATAGATAAAGTATCTTTTTGAGCGACCGATTCAAGAATGCCTTCGAAGATCGAAGGTTTGAGATTGAGGTGATCATCATCACGCTGGAGGATTCATTATAGCTCCATGCTAGAACCTGTGAGTGAAAAAATTCATGAAGAATGTATGGATGATCTAGAGGGCTTCAGATCCTTTGAGCAATGATAAATGATTACTAGCAGTATTTGAATACGATTCTAAATCAAATGAGGTACTCATTTATTTAATTTTGTGTTTTAAATAATTCACGAGAGATCCTCATATTTCTATTGGGGCTCAGATCGCTGGAGAAAACAAGTTTCATTGCTCCGGTGATAAAAAAATTTAAATCCCTAGCCCACCGTCTTCTGTTGTGTGCCCCTGTACCATAAATTGGTATAAGAGGGATCAATTTAATTTTATGAACCAATAAAAAAATTGTTTTTCTTTAAATTAAGTATAGGACATTAATTCGGTCCCAATGGAATAGATTTCACCTTGATCTGATTTCAGACATCCAAGTTATGGCTCTCTGAAAATTTTAATATAGATCATTTGTGGTGTTCAATTATTAAAATTGTAGGATAATATATATCTGTATGTGTGGGCGCGCGCACGTGTGATCTTTTTTGGACTCAACAATGACATTTTACAATGAATTCCGGTGAATACCAGTTTCCTACTGGAATAGTATTTTCCAACCTAAAGCAGATTCCACCTAATTTTGGAATTAATTTTTTTTAAAATTAGATTTTTTATTAAGCCTATTATAAAATATTTAGAATAAATCAGAAAAAACAACTATTTTAGATGGTTGAAAAAAAATTATAAATAAAACATGTGGGTGCACGATGATCTGGTGTCAAAGAAGGATAAGAAAAAAAAACAACATTGTCAAATAATCTATTATAGGATATTGAAAATTGAAAAAAAGGGGTGGAAGGTGTCACTGGAGAATCAAGTCAACAAAAGAAATAGGAAACAAGAAATAGTTATTAATTTTAAAAAAATAAACATTGCTAGTTGGGGAAGCAAGGCACAACTTCCTCCTCTGCTCGATGTCCGACCACCACCGTCTCCTTTGAGACCAAGCCGATGTCAGCGCCATCAGGTACCTCTATCCACCTCTAATCATGGTGACCCCCCTTGCCATATTTGGCCTCGCTCCTTCCTTGGCTGGACTACCGTCGCTAGGGAAAGTGTTGCCGTCTTCCCACATCAACGCGTCACCACCACCTGGTCCTGCCACCTTCAGGCTCTCTAACCACCATCACGCGTGAGCTTCCCCTACTACGCTGATGGACTGGATCGCGTCAACCAGCTCCTTCCCTGCAAGATGCCACCATACCATTCTCCTGGGCCAGTCGTTTCCCCTGATAGTTTCCACCATCTCAGCCTAATCTGGATCAGCGAATGTTGGTCCAGTGGGACCTCGGGTAAACCGTTTCACTGATCCGGCCAAATCTCGGCTGGATCTCGCAACAAACCCGTGACAACCTCTCACCGACGACGACCCTTTCCACTGTCTCTATTTTTCCATGGGGTATGGGATTGCGTTGGCCTTGGTACGTCCAACCAACCGAGAATGGGTTCTAGTGGCTTTTCCTAGCCTAGAATACCCCTGCACAAGGTCGGACAGGCCTAGAAAGGGTACATATGGGGTCAACCCAACCCGTAATGGGTCTCGGTGAGGTTTTCGAGGCTTGAGTTAATTTTATATAATCAAAATTAATTTAGTTAATTAATTTAATTTTAGTATTAAATTAAATTAATTAGAAAAGATCATTTTTATTTTAAAATACTAATTTTTTAATATTCTGAAAAAATAATTTAATTTTATAATTAATTAATTAATTAATTAATTTTAGAAATAAAAATTAAATTAACGATAAGACCAAATTCAAATAAATTATTTGAATAAATTATTTGAATTTAAATAATTCAATTAATTTATTTAAATTCCCCCGTCTTTTAAATTTATTAAAATTTAATTTTATCATGTTTTACGTACCCGCTGACTGGTCTTGATCTGGTGACTGAATTTTTCTATGTTTGGTTAATTTTATTATTTATTTATTTCCTGCATGCAATGTTTGTAATATGCAGCTAATTTTTATAATAGTCTACACATCATATTTTTCTTTTAAATATATATAATGGCCTGCATGTCCATCAATATTTCAACATGTACATTTCACTTCTTGAGACCCCTTGCTTGGTTGTGAGTATATTTGTATTATGAAGAAGATCATGTACGATATGGACCATGCCAAGTTGAGGTGAAAACCTCAATGAGATCTTGACACACTGGAACAAAGACGAGCTACATCATTAGTCAAGATCTAACTCAGGCATGATACCCCAAGGTTATGGATGACCCATTAAGTTTAAATGGATCGACCAGTATTAAATGATCAAGACCAATCATGTAATTTTTTTTCCTTTATGCATTTATTTATTATTTTATGCATTTTCATAATAGTGCACATAAAATAATAAACTATAAAATGAATAAAGACATGATGATTTTTTTTCAATTAAATTTTAGTTATGAGTACAACAAATTAGTATAGACATATTAATAGAAATGGATTTCATTCATCAAAAAATATTTAAAATGTATTGTCTTTGATTTTCTGTGTATTATCTTTGGATATTATATGGATTATTTTCAAGACCAGGTGCTGAGATGGAGTGTGATTCTGAGGCCCGATGTGCCCGAAATAAATGGTTGAAATATATTAAATATATTTAATAGCATGCACGCACAATTTTCACAAAAAATTGGAATAAATCTTAAACAGGTGCATAGATCAGAAATACGAGGGCACCGTTGAGTTCATAATTTGGGTTTATTCTAGGCACAACTTAACATTAGTCGGTGTGGGTCGTTTGTAGGTAAGTATTCATGGGCACAAAAAGGAATAAAACAATTGGATAAATTATTTTATTTCAAAATTTTGAAACAATGACTAGTTATTCTTTAAATAGACCATTATTCAGAAATCCCAAAGTTATACATATAAGCCTGGAGCCTTCGCAGGATCATTGGAGAGAGTGTTGAAGAATCCTCTCAAGAGAACGACAACAAAGTAGTGAATCAAAGATCAACACACCTTAGATTCAACAGATCTTTCCATTGATGATGATGACGAATCATTATTTGTTAGTGATAAAAAAATCAAGGTAGGGTGTGTGATTTAACTTTTTTTATTCCCCATTCTTTAATTCTATAATGAAATTGAACCATCAACAAACAGATTGATCCATGGTTCGATCGACTTGCGGGATGGATTATGTGGCAAGGTCTATCGGGATATTTTCTTTGATATTTGATTATTCTATTATTGTTCTAACAAAAATGAACATATATTGACATGAATATCAATTGAGGCCCGTTCCCCTCATTTGACTCTATGTGTTTCTCCCCTCGTTCATCGTTTGTCGCGTCCATTCTTAATTTTTCTACAGTTCGACATATTATCGATCGATCGATTGTTGTGCAATCATTTCTTGGCACAATGATATGGTATCATAGATCCGAGGTTGATGTAATGAGATGGAGGTGCAATGGTGGTTTCAGAGGCAGATTAGAGAATGGTTGATGAATGATTTTGTGTTCTTCAGTGCGTAACGAAGAAGGGAGATGATCTCATTATTTGAGTAGACTAAAGGACCAAATCTTGTCGATTTGATGATGGAACAACTAGAAGAGGATAAATATTGAGTTCTACAGTGTGGCGGTTGACGAATCTAAGGCTAGAGGATCAGCCAAGGAAAGCGGGAAGAAGAATAAAGGTTCTAGAAATACCTGATACACACGACATGTTGTCCTTGACTAAATGGCGTGTAGTCCCCTTTGTATGGCTCGATATGTACTTGGGAAATACACAGACACAGGGTGGAGTACGCGGATTTCCTACATGGAGTATACTCCCCAACAGGCCTGAACATACCAATGTACACGGTCTACCCCATGTACTGGTACACGAGCATGGATACATGGTTTTCCACCATGTTCTGGAATATAGTTGGAGTACATGGCTGGGATCTGAGATATAGGGAAATGATGTGTGACCCCTCTACATATTGTGTACTCTCCTTTTATACATAGACATGATTTGATGACATGGTCCGTTTACACAGGTAGGACCTAGGGTCAAGGGACAGGGCGTGTGACCCCTACTGCACGTCACTCTTTTATACATGTCTTGAATCTCTTGTACTTTGTATCTTGTACAAGTTTTTTTAGGATTATTTCCCCTTATCATTTCCCTGAAGGTAGGTATAGTATGATTTCCTACTCCTAGGACTATGATCCCTTCAGTAATAATTATTGGATAGAGTTGTTGGAATCCCCCTTGAGAGGCCCGGAGTGGGATCCTCTATTAATCTTTGTTTCATAGGTGGAGTTCTTAGTATCGACGTGACAAACACTACCCTGGCGTCGATCCTCTACTTATAAGGGTTAATCTATATTGAGTTGTTGGTATCACCCCATGTACCGATCTATGATCTTCATCTATGTATCGTATTCTCTTAGGACTATCAGTGTGTTCTTTCTCATGAAGAGACCATATGAGAAGTACCTCTCAGACGAACGTCATCACTGCTATCAGGCTCAGGAGTGTGTTCTCCTAGATGAGTGCTTCATGGAACTTCATGTTATAATCCTAGGGCTGATATATTACAGGTGTGTCTTGCCTCTAAACTTTTTGTCTTGGATTGAGTATTTCCAAATATTCTTGTTATTTGTGTTATAGACATATAACCGTGTAGAGATAACTGTACTTTCCTTTATTGTATGCTTTGTGGTTTTGGGGTTTCCTACGAACTATTATTATACTCACTGCTACATGTTCTATGCTCGCATGTGTCATTTGTTGTGTAGATGATCAACCTTTTGATAGAGTCCTAGGTGGACAAAGACTAGAATGTGCTTTATGAGACTAGATAGATTGAGGTGTGTTCCTGCGGCTTTCAGATAGTAGTCCCAGTACCTTTACTTTCAAGGTGAAGTTTAATCACAAACTTCTTTGTGGTGAGATTGTATTTGGCCCTATTTAATTTCTTTACTTCTTATCATACTCTAGTTGTGGAATATATATGTATGCATGCACTAGTTGTCCAGTTGTTATTACATTTTATCATTTTTTGGGTTTGGAGATGTGTGCATGTGTACAGGTACTTTGGAAATTCCTCCCAGGTTAGTGATATGCCTACTCTGTACTAGTCAACGACCTTTAGCCTATCAGAGGCAGGCTTGGGGATTCATATAATGGGCCCCAATGGGGTGGGTCATGAAAGAGTGGTATCAGAGGAGTACGATTTTACATTAGGACTAGGATTCCATGAGATTGGTTAGGGGAAATAGTGTTAAGTGTTTCAAGTTTGAATTTCAGTCTAGGGAATCTAGTGTTGGTGTGACAACCAATGTATCCATAAACAAGGACTCTGATAACATGCTTTTTGAATTGTTACACGAGGACACTAGTTGCTGGGAAAACAATGGTACATGCATCATATAGGAATGGGTTGTGGTTCCATGTACTTATTGAGTTATCTCTCCAATATACACATTGATGGTGGTACGCATTATTTGTTTTAGGATTCCCCCACAACATATTCTTGCTAGGGTTCAATAGTATGATCATGAGGACGATCCCTATAGTGATGAGGCATTCATACATGGACCAGTTACCAAGATGTTACCTCCAAGTGGTGTACCATCCATACCACCAACTGTATATTGGAAGCATGGTCATCTTTTCATTAATTGGAGTATGGTTTGTGTTTGTTGTCAATCCTCAGTGGAAGTTCAGAATGTGTACCAGCAAATTGATCATACAGTTCAAGCAGACAACAATATTGAAGGTGGCACCATTTCCCAGTGTTTGCCAATTTTTTGGGCCTGAAAATCGACAAATGGAGAAAAGTGTTTTTGGAAAAGATACTTGTGCGCCATGTACTTGAAGAAGAGGTAACTTGCACACCTAGTGTTTTTCAAGATCAGAACGTGAAAAAATGACAAAGGGATAAGGGTCGCGCAAGTATTGGTTGGATCGCGCAAGTGAACTGCACGCGCCGAGAAGGGACTTGCGCGCCGGTTCCTAGGAGGTCTGGAAACTTGTGCACCTATTGTTCTTCATGATCAGAACATCAAAATATGTAAAAGGAAATAGGGTCGCGCAAGTATTGGTTTGGTCGCGCAAGTGAGTTACGTGACAAAGGCTAGGTTGATTGGAGCTGCACGCCATGACCTGCGTGCAGTGAGGATACTTGCGCGCCACCGCGCAGGGGGTCTAGTTTTGCCTATAAATAGAGGACCACCCCCCTCATTTGTAACGAAGTTCAAGACTTAGATATTTTTCGAGCTCTTATTGTGCAAGTGGTTGAGTCGCACAAGTGGTAGTTGGGTTGTGCAAGTAGAAGCTGCCTGCCGTTTGTTGGCTGTGCGACCAAGGAGGTTTGGGAGTTAATGGCGCAGCGTCGCACAAGTTTGGAGTTGAAAGAGGCAGTGTCGCTCACGTGGGTTGGTGAAACCTGCGCGCCAAATTTTTACCATGAAAGTGAATTGCGTTCCATTCTTGAAACTTGCGCGCCGGTCTTGGAGAAGCGTGCTAGGAGAGGTTGGAGTATGCCGGGTTTTTTGGAGCTGCACGAAAGATGGAAGATTTCCCGATATCTTCGGTGCAGAGTGAGATTAGTCTATGAGTGAAAGTTGGACTTCAACAGAGCATCTACACACAACAAAAGATGAATTCTCTTGCAATGATGAAGAGACCTTCACGTCTATAAACTGAGTGTGACTTCACCAAGGGATGTGAGCCAGGGGGAGTCAACAGGAGTGACTCGAGGGACGTTGTGAGATATCCCTAAACCTTTTGTAAAGGCAGTGAGCCTAGGACAGAGTGAATGTTCCCGAACCTTTGTAATCCACATCTAGTGAAAGTTTAGTGGAATTAGGTATGACCGACAACCTGTCGGAATATGCTCCTTGGACGTAGCCCTTAGTGGTGAACCAAGTAAAAAGTGTTGTGTCTTCTCTGTGCATGTGAATGTTTTCTTTCTGATCATATTCATCATACAAGTTCAACAATTCCCTACCAACATGGGAACAAGATCCTTCACATTAAAAGAAAAAATTCGTCACCCTAATTCACCCCTCCCCTCTCAGGGTGTCCCAGGGTCCTTCAAGTGGTATCAGAGCCAGGTTGCTGGTGTTGAATCTATCCTTTGTCGTCATGGAGAATGCAGTCAATGTCAGGGGAGTCCCTCACTTCGATGGAAGTAATTTCCATATCTGGAAGAACAAAATGATATCTCATCTAAGATCTCTTGGAATGGAAGTTCTATTTTCTATTGTGAAAGGAATACAAGTCACTAATCCAACAGGCCTGGCTATGACTGACAGAGATAGGAAAATTCTCGATGCACATGCTAAAGCACAAAATACACTCACCGTAGCCCTTTCTGACCAGATCTACCTAATGGTGATGAATTGCACCTCAGAAAAATCCATGTGGGATAAAATCGAGAATATTTATGAATGAGATAGCAAAGTGAAGGAGGCGAAACTACAAGTGCCGCACAATAGGTTCGATGATTTGAAGATACATCCTGATGAGAATGAAGACTCCTTCTTTAATCGAATCATTGAAGTAGTTGGAGAAATTCGGGGCCTAGGAGAAGAAATCAAAGACGTTGACATTGTGAAGAAAATACTGATAAGACTTCCACCCCTGTACAATGCACAGGTATTAGCCCTTGAGGAAAGATATCTATCAAAACTTTCTCTGGATGACCTTTTAAGCAGCTTGGTAGCATATGAAATGAGAATCAAACCAGAAGATGCTATGACTCATGTAAGCAAGGAAATTTCATTTAAGGCCATGGATAAACTAAAAATTACAAAAGATAGTAGTGGTGAAGATGAATAATAAAAAGAAATTCTTTCTCTTATTGCAAAGAAGTTACATAAGGGAAAAGGGAAATTCAAAGGGAAGTTACCTCTCACATGTTTTCATTGCAGAAAAGTTGGGCACATTGACTCTCAGTGCTTAAGAAAGATCAATGATAAAGATAGTGAAGATAAAATCTTTGAGAATCTTCAGATAAGGTTTTTCAAAAAGGGAGACTTCAAATTTGGAAAGAAAATGCAAATGAGGAGTTTTGTCTATGAAGAAGAAGATGATGATAATGAATTCCGTGATGAAGAAGAACCAGAATTCAAAACTGGGAACCATGCTTCCATGATGGCCACTATTGAAAAGTTATAATATATTGGTGGAGAAAAATAGTTGAAAACTTGTGTAGATCCCGAGATGCAACTTAAGGATGCTGTTAGTAAGCTTAAGACTAAATGTAAGAGTTGCAATAAGTGGAAATAAATTGTAGAAGAATCAACTGAATACGTTGATCAAATTGAAGATGAAATTGAACAACTGGACGAATTTATGAAGCTAAAATCTAAAATTATTGAAAGAAATGATGATGTAGTGGATCTGAAGCTGAGAATTGAAGAGCAGGAAAAGTTCATCAATGACCTCACCTCCAGACTAGAAGAAAAATCCATGACTGCTGATAGTCTTGAGGAGGAATATTAGGAGTAAAATTGACACTGAATCAATTCCAAAAGAATCAAGGAAGGAAATACAGTTTGGAAGATTCTCAGATGCAGAATTACTGGCAAGAGCCAAGTGTGGTTCAGATGGGGTTGGAAAAATCTTGAGTGATCAAAGACCCGCTTGCATGGGAAAGAGTGGAATTGGCTGTGAAGCTGAGAAATCAACTGCTAGAAGTGAAAAAAATCCAAAAGAAATATAAGATGAAATTTGAAAATGTTGAAACGTTGCCTAAAGTGCTGAAAAAGGAACCCTCAATCCAAACTAAAAGGAGAACTGAAAATTATCTTCAAACATTAAAAAATGACAGACATTCTAACTATTATCCCAAGGAAGAAGGTATAAAGAGAAATTCAAGTGAGAAGACATTTCCCCTCATGAAGTGTCAGTTCTGTGGCTATCTGGGCCATACCATGTCTTATTGCGAAGAGGAAAGAAGCTATCTGAATGGAGAAGATATAGGAGTTCAAAAAAGGAGAACAAACTCATGTCCTAATTCCTATAGAAGAAACAATTTCTACGGATATTGTTTTCGTTGTTCTAACTTTGGTCATAAGGCTGCTAATTGAAGGCAGAGAAGGGACATGGACACCTCATACCGAAGTTCAATACAAGTCAAGTCTCATCAGAAAGACAGTGTTTCTATTTCAAATAGGTTTTCTCCTCTCAAAGAAGATTTTGACTATGAAGAACCTGGGTATGAGGAAGAGATACACTACTAGAAATTTAGGATATAGTCACGGATCTATAGCAACTGTTTTATCAGTCCATTTCTATAGCTTGTTTATAGCCATGATTTAATGGGATGGTCATGGCTATTGGTTTCCTTCTCAAACCCTCTTATCCCACGGCCCCCTACTGCCTCGTGATTCCTCCTCCTCATGATTCTCCCTCCCCGCGATCTCCTCCTCACCGCACCCTCCTCCTCGCCATGACCCTCCTCCACGATGCCTCCTCGCCGCACCCTCCTCATCGCCACAACCCATATCCCTGACACCTCATTTCCACGCCCTCCTCATCGCCACGACCCTCCTCCCTGACGCCTCCTCGCCGCAACCCTCCTCATTGACGCCGCTCTTCCGGCGCCTCCTCGCCTCGACCCTACTCCCCTAAGCCTCCTCGCCACAACCCTCCTCCTCTCCGCGACCCTCCTCCCCGATGCCTCTATTCTGACGCCGAGGTCGACACCCCCAGCAACCCTGAAAACCCTCGACCCCTCCTCGTCGCGACCTTCCTCACCCCAACCCTCCTCCAGCAAAGCTGATCCGAGCTGCCTCCCCTCCTCCTCCATTCCTGAATTTTCTCCCCCACAACCATAGGTGATCACATGTCTTCATCCCCATCCACCATTCTTTACCCTATATTATTTTGTTTCAATATAACTACTTATTGGTGCTTTAATTCTTGATTTTGGGGTCTTCTACTGGTTATATTTATACTCACCCTTACGTGGGTTCATCTTGAACATATAATGTATTATGAAAATGGTTGTTTTTATGGAGATTTAGGCAGACATAGTGTAGATGGTGTGTATTGGTGCTTGGTGGATGTGGTGTTTAGACTATTTTTAGAATGGAGGCCTCATGATTAGACTGTATTATCTATTTTGGTTAGATGATACCTACCTACTAGTTATTGGGACTATATTTTTTCCTCTTTACATTGATTAAGTTCTTTATACTTTGTTGTGGGATGTTATAGGTTTTGCATGCATTTAAAAATTTCAGTTTTTTACTCTTCCAAATTGCTCTACTGTGCTTGGAAATATGTCTACAAATATATAGGTTCATTAGTTTAAGTTCTCCCATATATTTAATATGCCTACTAAGTTATAGTCACCAGTCCCTGGCCAATTACATGTGGTTTTTAGGTGGCACACTCAACTTACCATCAGCCAAGTGGGGCCTAGAGTTTCATGTCATTTCAGAGTGGTATCAGAGCCTAATTTTTTCTAGGATAGAGTTTAGAGATATTATAGTTGTGAGAATTGGTTTTATATTTAGGGAAATTGTGTTAAATTGTATTGGGTTTGGTTCTCAGGTTAATGACACTAATGACACCACAAGCCCACCTCTAATTGGTTAGGGGTTAGTGACCATCCCTAAGTAGGAATAACACACACAAGGTTGTACTTAGCCTAAGGTACCTGTACACATGAAAATAATAAAGGGGAAAATAAAATCCTACAAAAATAGATAAAAGAGACTAACTTGTTATGAGTGAGGGGACTACTGACAGATGCAACAACCTAGCATGAACCATGGTCTATCTAGATCACTATCTTCTATCTGCTCTTGGTCCTCCTAGGATTCCTTCAAAAGGAATATTGTCTACATAAGACATGGAAAGTATGGGCAGATCTCATGCAGTGTTTAGTATAACAATGCTCAATAGGACACCCCAAAATCACTAAACAATAGGCATTTAGAGAGTTGTTATCTCATAATCACATAGACACATCATTAAAAATATGAGACATAGCAATAGGAACAATAAACTAGATATAATCCTAACATAAAACAGGCCTCAATGGAATATTAACCATTATTTTATCCATATTATTCTACTCAAGGATATAATTTAACACTCTTTTGGTTGCACTCACAACATGATCTATGCTTTCACTGATGGTGCATGCCTAAGAGGTCATACTCATCAGACCTCACTAAAGATGTACTCAATGTAACTCCAAAGATCTCGATACATAGATAGGGGATCTCTCCAAGGGAATTTAGGCTATACCATACCATACCTAGAATATACCACTAAGTATGGGATTGTACACACAAATTATTTGGTAATAATGATTCCACAAACCCCACCTAGGGAAATAGAAAAAATTATAGAGGATCACACCCCGGGTCACATAGAGGGATTCCCAAAAACTATCTGAAACTAATCCCATAGAAGAGATCAAAATCCTATTATTAGGATGTAATACCAAAATTTACCCTCATGGGGATGACCAAGGGGAACACACACAAGTTAAGATATTCCATTGTTTTATCTCATCTTCATATAATTATTATTCCTTCCAATTATATAAGCTTAATATTCTAACAATAATGTAAAAATATATTCTTTCTTCTAGTTATTATTCTCATCTTCTTACCATTGTAATTCTTAGCCAATTCTTTAATATTAATGATTGGTATATGAGATGGTTTATATTTTCAAAATGTCTCTAAATTTCAATAAATCTTTGTAGAATTAATACAAAAAATCACAACTCATTATGAATTAACCCAAACACTTTTGGTAATTGATCATTATTATCTATTAGATTTTATATAAACTCTTTTTACTATAATCAATCCTCATTCTTGGAACTTATGTCTGAATATTCGTGAATTTTTATAATTTAAAACATTTATGAATTCCCACTCCTAGCCTCTTTAATTAAAGAATGTTTTAAATTGCATTTAGCTGACTTTTTAATTCTGCTAGTTTATATTTTAATGCAATTCTTGAGTAAGTGTTAATATAATTGTTTAGTTTGATAAACAAGTCATTGTTTTATTATTTTTTTGGATTTTAAGCATATGTAATTGAATTAAAAAACCATTTATCACTCCTTTGACCACATTGATTACACTTGCAATAGGTGGTCTTCCCATTTTCAAAATGCAAGAGGCTAGAATTTTCAGAACATCATACTGAATATAGCAATCATTGAAAAAGGTCTAATTATCCTCTCTTTCTTTTTTTTACTTTTAAAGGTATTAATTTTTTTCAATCTTTATCCTGACTTGCAGCAATCAAAGTGGGTTACCACAAGAGAATTAATTTTCTATAACAAAATGCAATAAACCAGAGATATAATTATTCACAGGAAATAGGTATGTTGTTGTTTAATTTTTATTTTATTTTATTTATCGCATTGGCCTCTTAGGATTTTACTACTTTCTACGGATGGAGGGTAGTTATATTCTGCGAAGGGGGCTAGAAGGTCACTGGAGGCAGCTACGTGGTTTTCTTTGTAGGGGAGGGATATCGGGGTAGTGGAGAGATTAATTTGTGTGTTTCATTTTTTTGTCTTTATACCATGTTTTTTTGTTTTGTTTTTGTTTTTTTTACTTTAGTGTGGAAATCTGACGTACGGATGAGTCATGAAGAAATACTACCATTGCACCACCCATGCCTTTTGGATTTACATGTTTATCTCAATTTCACTTAGCCTTTCTGAGCCCACTCATTGGCCACAATTTGACAGAGATTCAAAGAGTATGAGGGGGGTGTGAAGGGGGTGATGGGGAGTGTTTTGGGAAAATAAATCTCATAAAAATGAAATAGCAATTGAACAAATTAATAATTAGGGAATCTATAGATACCCCTATGAAGTTTCATACAATGGGGTCGTAGTGTGTCTTGATTTGGATTTTGGTTAACCTGATTTTTTTTTGAGAAAATAAAAATCCTGAACTAGATTAAACATTAGTTTATAGGATTAAAACATTTTTAAACATAATTGCAGGTAGGTGAATTTTATGATGATAAATGTAAACAATTTTTATTTAATTAAAGTTATATTTATAAAAATAATTTCAAAGTTACTAATTATAAAAATAATGTTGCTCTAGAACAACAATTAGAAAAAATTCAAACATTAAGATGGAAGAATTATGGATTTCTAATCCATTATTATGATCTTACACTCAATAAATTTCATGTTATATCCCTTCACCAGAAGAATGTGTCCAAGAAATGGTGGTGTCAACTTTAAGGTTCTCAAAACCTTATTTAATATCCTTTTATCTATTAACATAATTAAAACATTTGATATCTAAATCATTAGTAACCTAAATCATTCAATCAAGATTATCCCCTTGGAATTCCAAAAACCATAATTATACCCTTTTATTTTCCCCTTTCATAGAAATTAGTAGAAAGTGTATACAATTCCAAAAATGACTCCTCTAATTGGTAATGACATCCATGCCACATATCCATCATACAAACCAGTGGCATATTTTTGTATTGAGGAGAAGATACTATAATCCCATGCACCATTTCCTAACATTGTGGTAGTGTTATCCTTATTACCAATGGTTAACTTATTCAAACTAGTATCAATTGACTAAGATGTTATTAGGTTGTGATTTACACATTTTTAACCCAGCTATTTAGGTGGATTAAAATACACAACTAGAATATAATTTGGACCACTAATTCATATTGGATCCCCCACTATTAACCACATGATATGACATAAAATGAATCAAGTATATTATTACTCTTAGGGATGTTAGAATCATTGAGTCTATATCCTTTTCATGGAAATAAAAAATCCTTAAGTCGATATACACAACTAGAAGATGGTCATATTTCCACAGTCCATAACTATGGAAATAGTTCAAAAAACTATGTTTTTAACTTATAAACATGGTTTACATGGACCATGGGCCTTATCACCATTGCAACGAGCACTAGGATATAACCACAATTCTAGAATATGGCCTTAGGTTCTCAAAGGACAAGGTCCAAATGGACCATGTCCATAGGCTACACACCATATGTTAATGTCACGTGTTCTCATAGTTTACAAATCCATGGCTATATCCTTTTAAAAATTTAAAAATCCCACCAGGTTTTGTTCTTGATACCACTTACAGAATCCTTCCAAGACTTTACCATTGTGATAAAATATACTATATGTATTTATATAAACATATATACACATGTATATATATTTATATATATTTATAATTTTTAATCTTTTAAAACTTCAAAAATAATATTGGGTCTAGTATAAAACATTCAAGATATGGGTGGATCATGGTCGTAGAGGTTTTTATGGAGGAATCTTTCCATTGGTTTAAAAAAAGGTTCTTATGTGTTTCATTTAATCTCGGGGTCCATGGTTATCCAGAACCATGGCCGTAGTCCCTTCCTGCCATCATTGTTTCAAGAGAACCATAGTCATAGCCATATTTTCCCATTATACTGCCACAATTCTTGGAAAACCATAGTCATAACCCTTTAACGCCTATTTCCTTCATACTTTTGGTGCTTCCCATATAATTATAGTGGTTTCTACATCCACCTACCACCATGGTTTCAAATAACCATAGATTTAGGATGGCCTATAGCCATGGTCTGTGTAAACCATGGTTATAGGATTACTAAGGGAGCCCTGAGGCCATGGTTTAACTCTAATAATTGTAGTAGGCTCCCCTACAACAATGGTTATATCAACTATAGATATAAAACCATGAATTTAAGCCCATTTTGTAGTTTTGATACTCCTCATGGAAAAAAACCGTAAATCAGTATTATCTTCTTAGAGAACTAAATTTATTATATTAATATTCTTCCCTTGGTTCTAAAAAGGATTGAGTTTTTATCCTCCTTGTGGTGAACATTATTTTTATTACCCCACTCTAGGAAACTAACTGATATAGAAAAGTGATATATATTACCTCATGGTCAGATTCCTTTCATTCTAAATTAATTTTATTATGAGGGTGTATTTTTTAGCATCTATAAATTATACACCATGTAATTTTACTTAATTAAAATAATATAAAACCCAATCAGATTACCTGATTTGAGTTAAAGATGAAGGTGTATTACACTCAACGAATAAGAAACCGTTGGGATATCCATGTTTTACCTTACTAATCATACACACAGGGTCGAATAACCTTTAAAAACATTTCTTAATCTATTGATGTGGTTTTGAAAACCACCCACTAAGAGTGGGTTATAAATCTTATCCATAGTTTTAGAATAGGTTCTGCAGGGTGCTGTCCGGTGGCTCTAGTAGGGCTATCCGGTGGCTCTTGTAGGGCTGTCCAGTGGCTCTCGCAGGGCTGTCCGGGGTTCTATACAGGTAGTTTTTTATCTCCCATGAATCATGTTCATCTAAATTTGAATATTCACAGATCAGGTAGATGTTCATGCCCTCTATTTTTGAATCTTCACAGATTAGGTAGATGTTCATGCCCACCGGGGTTATGTCCGATGGCTCTCGCAGGGCTGCAGGGATGTCCGCCGGGGTTCTGTGCAGGGGGGAAGGGGGCTATCTGGTGGCTCTCACAGGGCTGTTTGGTGGGTTATAAATCTTATCCATAGTTTTAGAATAGGTTCCCCAGTATTTATACACAATTTAAAATCCATTATGGACCACTTTTAGCCTTAAAAAATACTAATGATGGTAAAACAAGTTACGTAACTATATAAATCTCTTTGTAGTATTCAAATTAACATCTTGTGAAACAGAAAATGAATGAGATAATGGAAAGTATAACTCTCTTAACAATCCTAAGGAAAGAACCTTTGAAAAAGGAGATTCCCACAGTACCAGGGTTCAGAGTGATACTCCTCAGGTGCACCAAAATTATACACTGGAAACTACCCCAAATAACCAGGTACATTGGAAGGTGCAACGAATCTCGCTAGACCCCATGCTCCCCATGCCAAGCCAGAACATGCCCACATTGCGCTGATCCTAGTAGAAGCCTCTATGAACTGATCCGGACCGGAGGGTGAAGAGGAAATCGAGATCTGGAGAAACCCTAGCTACCTAGGATTTCTGCTCAGATGACACATAGAGGTAGAAAGATCATGGTTGAATGCTTCACAGATTGAATTGTTCCGTGAACTATCACATCACTGGACAAATCTTTGCACACCAGTGATTAAAGGACTTCTATAAACTATTGGTTCATGGACGGGTTTCTTCATTGAATTTTAGTTCATGGGACTTCGTTCCTTTTCAAATTTTCTAGACAGTAACTCCTTTGTTTTGGAATTTTGATACAGGAAACGGTATAAACCCTCCATTGTCTTCTTATTCTGCTGCTTCTGTCACTATGACCCTCATTGCAACTAATGGAAGGATGGATATGATATAATATATTGAAAACAATATCCCCATCATCTTAGTTCATCAATTATTAGTGAAACCACTTAGTTATAGCCAAAAAATATAGCTTAAGTTGATTTTTTACGGAGTCAGGGGGTGCATGTGGGGGCTGTCCGGTGGTGCACGGGGGGCTGTCCGGTGGTGCACAGGGGGGATGTCCGGGGGTGCAGGGGGGGCTGTCCGGGGTTCTGTGTAGGGGGAAGGGGGGCTGCATGGGGGATGTCCAGGGGTGCGCATGGGGGCTGTCCGGGGGTGCACGGGGGGCTGTTCGGGGGTGCACGGGGGGCTGTCCGGGGGTGCACGGGGGGTTGTCCGGGGGTGCACGGGGGGCTGTCTGGGGGTGCACGGGGGGCTGTCCGGGGGGGCACGGGGGGCTGTCCGGGGGGGCATGGGGGGATGTATGGGGTTCTGTGCCGGGGGGAAGGGGGGCTGCATGGAGTCTGTCCGGGGGTGCACGTGGGGGTTGTCTGGGGGTGCATGAGGGGTTGTCCAGGGGTGCACAGGAGGCTGTCCGGGGGTGCACAGTGGGCTGTCTGGGGGTGCACGAGGGGCTGTCCGGGGGTGCACGGGGGGATGTCTGGGGGTGCACGGGGGGCTATATGGGGGGCAAGGGGGGGGGGGCTGTCGGGGGGATGTCCGGGGGGGGGGGCATGGGGGGCTCTCGGGTGGCTGTTCGGGGGGGGGGGGGGGCTGTCTGGGGGTGCACGGGGGGCTGTCTAGGGGGCACGAGGGGCTGTCTGGGGGTGCATGGGGGGTTGTCCAATGGTGCATGAAGGGGATGTCCGAGGGTTCAGGGGGGATGTCTGGGGTTCTATACAGGGGAAGGGGGGATGCATGGGGGATGTCCGGGGGTGCACGTGGGGTCTGTCCGGGGGTGCACGGGGGGCTGTCTGGGGGTGCATGAGGGGCTGTCCGGGGGTGCACGGGGGGATGTCCGGGGGGCTATCCGGGGGGGGGGGGGGCACGGGGGGCTGTCTGGGGTTCTATTCAGGGGGAAGGGGGGATTCATGGGGTCTGTACGGGGGTGAACGTGGGGGCTATCTGGGGGTGCATGGGGGGCTATCCGGGGGTGCACGGGGGGCTGTCCGGGGGTGCACAGGAGGCTATTCGGGGGTGCACAGGGGGTTGTCCGGGGGTGCACGGGGGGCTGTTCGGGGGGGCATGGGGGGGTGGGGGGCTGTCGGGGGCCATCCAGGGGGCACAGGGGGGCTCTCAGGTGGCTGTCCGGGGGGGGGGGGGGGCTGTCTGGGGGTGCACGGGGGGGCTGTCCGGGGTTCTGTGCTGGGGGGAAGGGGGGCTTCATGGGGTCTGTTCGGGGAGGGGGGGGGGGGTCTACAGGGGTCTGTCTGAGGGTTTGTGCAGGGGGGAAATGGGGATGCATTGGGAGTTATGGCGGTTCAGGGAGGGAGGTCTGCAGGGGTCTATCCAGGGGAGGATGCAAGGGTCCAGCACCTTCTGGTACTGGTTTTTTTAAATGATTATAAAGGCCTATAGCCACGGTTCTAAACCGTGGCTATAGTGTTTTAAAAATGTGGCTACAAGTCTATAGCCACGGTTTAAAACCATGGCTATAGGGCTATAGACACGGTTTCTATAGGGTTTTCCCTATAGCCATGCCAATACTAGCCACGGTTTAATCTAACCGTGGCTATAGGGCTTTAGCCATGGTTTAAAACCGTGTCTATAGGGTTTTAGCCACGGTTTAAATCGTGTCTATAGGGATTTAGCTATGGTTTTAAACCGTGGCTATAGGAAAAACCCTATAGCCATGCCAATACTATCCACGGTTTATTAAACTGTGGCTATAACCTATAGCCACAGTTTTTGGGTCTATAGCCACGGTTTCAAACTGTGGCTATAGCCTAAATTTCTAGTAGTGATAATTGAAAGGCCATCAGTACTCTATACTCAATCCAATGTCTCATGGAAGGAAAGGAAGAAGACTGAGAAATCCAACCTTGCAGAGGTGTCCCTCAAAGCTACAATGAACAACAGTACCTGGATTCTGGATAACGGTTGTTCATCTCATATGACAGGTAATGCCAACCTGTTAACGAATATTAAAAGGAAGGTTGATGGTACAGTACGATTTGGTAATGATGGAGCTTTAAAAATCAAAGGGAGTGGAAGTACCGAATTAGCTAATGGATAACTAAAGAAGACTAAAGTCCTTTACGTAGATGGCCTACGTCATAATCTACTTAGTGTGAGTCAACTCTGTGACTCAGGACTTATAGTTAATTTTAATCAGAAAGACTACACTATCAAGGGAAAGACAGACAATTCACTTATGAAGGGATGCATAACACAAGGCAAATTGTATCAGGTTGATAGTGAAGAAAATGTCTATTACATGACTGTTGAAGAAGAAAACAATTTGTGGAATCGGAGACTGGGACACATCAATCAACAAATCATGGAGAAAATATCAAAATTGAGTATTGTCATGGACATTCCCAACCAGAAGTGTGAGCATGAAAATTATTGTGATGCTTGCATTTGTGGGAAGCTGGTTTGCAGTTCATATCGGCCAAAGAAGAAAAGGGTATCTAACCTTATTGATCTGATTCATACAGATGTATGTGGGCCGATAAATATTTATAGAACTCATGGAGAAAGGAAAATTTTCTTTTTTATAGATTATTACAGTAGAATGGCATGTGTGATGGTCATTCACAGGAAATGACAAGTCCTTGACTCCCTGAAAACATATCGGCGAATCACCGAGAATGATACCAGACGAACAATGAAGGTGTTGCGATCTGAAAATGGAAGAGAATACACGTCCATTGAATTTGAAAATTATCTGGAGAAGCATGAGATACAACATGAGGTAGCTTCTATGAGAACTCCACAAAAAAATGGAGTTGTTGAATGTAGGAATTGACAGGTAAACAACATGGCACGAACTATGCTGATTGAGAGTCGTATTTCATGGTATTACTGGAAAGAGGATGTTCAAGCTGCAGTGTATATTCAGAATCGAACAAGACTTTATATAGGTGAGACAAAGACACCATATGAATTTTGGCATGGAAGGAAGCCCTCTTTAAAATACTTTTGTGTCTTTGGAAGTAAATGTTTCATCATAAAAAAAGAAGGAAATCAAGGAAAGTATGGCGAAAATATAGATGAAGGAATTTTCCTCGGTTACTCAATGAACAAAAAATCCTATAAATGTTTCAACAAGCATTTAGTAAGGATTATGGAAAGTAGTGATGTTAAGATAATTGAAGAGAAAACCAAAAATTATTCAAGGACGTCATATTTTGATGTAATAGAAAGTGAGAAAGAAAGTGAACATGGAGAAAATAAAAATACAGAAATAGAGGAAGTTGTACAAAACACTCAGCAGTCACATCATGATGTTGTTTCAGAAGAAGAATATGAAGAAGAAACTGTGGATTAAGAGAATAAAACTGAACCTCACAGGATAAATCTAAGAGATGAGATTGATCCATCCAACATAATTGGGGACAGGAGTGCACCCACTCAAACAAGAAGGATGAGGAATAACATGAAATCTACATTTATTTCAGTTGTGTAGCCATCCTCATTCGAAGAAGCTGCAAAGGATGAATCTTGGGTGAAAGCCATGAATGAAGAATTAGATCAGATTGACAAGAATCAGACATGGGATCTTATCCAGAGACCCGAAGGTCACAATGTGATTGGCACCAAATGGATATTCAAAAATAAGTTTGATGAGCATGGAAGTGTCATCAGAAATAAGGCATGACTGGTATGTAAAGAATACTCCTAGATTGAAGGCATTGATGTTGAAGAAACCTTTGCTCTAGTGGATAGACTGAAGTCAATCAGGCTTTTCCTTGCCATGAAACTCCAAATAGGATATAAAGTATATCAAATGGATGTCGATAAAACATTCTTGAATGGTGTACTCGAAGAAGAAGTCTACATTGAAAAACCAATGGGTTTTGTTTTAGGTACTGATGAAACAAAGGTCTTCAAACTGAAGGAATCTCTATATGGTTTGAAGCAGGCTCCACGGGCGTGGTACTCGCGGCTAGATTCATATCTCAAGAAGCTGTATTTCAAAAGAGGAGGAGTAGATCACAATCTCTATGTGAATAATTCTCCAAAATATCAATTCATGGTTCTAGTCTACGTTGATGATATCATATTTGGTGGCAGTATGATGAAATCAGTGGACCAATTTTCCAATCACATGAAATTAGAATTTTAAATGTCTATTATTGGGGGGATCACATATTTCTTGGGGCTGCAGGTGATTCAAAAGAAGGAATACACTTTCATTTATCAAGAAAAGTATGCAAGAGAGCTGCTAAAGAAGTTTAATATCAAGACTCCAAACCAATGTCAACTCCGATTGTAGTTGGAACTAAACTTGGAAAGCATGAGGATGGGGCCTCTGTTGATCCCACCATGTACAAGTGGATCATTGGGAGCCTACTATACCTGACAGCAACACAGCCAGATATTTTCTTTGCCGCATGTCTTGTGGCCCACTTTCAGAGTAATCCAAAGGAGGAACATATGGCAGCAGTAAAAAGAATCATGAGGTACATTCAAGGTACACATAACTTGGGGTTATTTTTTGTTGCAGGCAGGGATAGTGAATTATCAGCGTTTTCTGATGCTGACTGGGCTGGTGATGTAGTAGACAGAAAGTCCACTAGTGGTGGAGCCTTCTATATTGGGCAAAAATGTGTTGGCTAGTTAAGCAAGAAATAAGAAAGTACTTCTCTTAGTACTGCTAAAACTGAGTATATATCTGCCACAAAGGCATGCACTCAACTGCTATGGATGAAGAAACAACTTACAAATATTTGTGATGAGGTGAATCAACCAATGGTAATTTACTATGATAACAAGAGCGCAATTGATCTCATGAAGAATATTGTTCATCATTCTCATACAAAACATATTGAAATCAGGTATCACTTTGTCAAAGAAAAAGTTGAGAAAGGGGTGATTAGAGTGGATCATGTGGGAACTGATGAGCAAGTGGCTGATATTCTAACCAATCCACTATCAGCGGCTGTGTTTGAGAAGCATCGGTTGAACCTCGGTGTTCATCCACCTCCCAGCGCATAAGGATGTTACACAACTCCCCTCTCCCCATTTATGATAGCTGTTTTTATCTGTTTATGGATGTGATGCAGGTTTGTAGGGGAGGTACTATCTAGGGGGAGTATGGTTTGAGGTGAACAATGATCAAGTTACCGGTTTATTGACAATGGGGGAGAAAGGAATAAATTCAGGCATGTTCAGGCATGTAATGATTCTGTGAAACGATGCAAATTTAGTGTTAGTGATATGATGAGAAGGATGATAAGGAATTCATTGGTCATGTAATGCTTGGGCGTCATTGAGAATTACAAAACACAGGAACCCAATTCAAGCTTTATCTATTGTTTTCTACACCGAGCATTGCTCACATAGACTTAGAGTGTTGGCTAAGTTGCTTCTTTCGGTTTTGGTTTTCATGTGGATAAGGATCTATTGAATTTATTTTCTGATTGCCAACAAACCCAAAGGGGTATATTGTTGGAACCATGGTCATATTTGCATGAATTGGAGTATGATTTGTGTTTTTTTTCAATCCTCAGTGGAAGTTCAGAATGTGTACCAGCAAAGTGATCATACAATTCAAGTAGACAACAATATTGAAGGTGGCGTCGTTTCCCAGTGTTTGCCAATTTTTTAGGCCTAAAAATTGACAAATGGAGAAAAGTGTTTTTGGAAAAGAGACTTTCACGCCGTGTAATTTAAGGAGAGGGAACTTGTGCACCTAGTGTTTTTCAAGATCAGAACGTGGAAAAATGGCAAAGGGATAAGGGTCGTGCAAGTATAGGTTGGATCACACAAGTGACCTGTGTGCCGAGAAGGGACTTGCGCACCGATGCCTAGGAGGTCTGGAAACTTGCATGCCTATTGTTCTTCATGATCAGAACTTCAAAATATGGAAAAGGAAAGAGGGTCACACAAGTATTGGTTTGGTTGCACAAGTGAGTTACGCGACATATGCTAGGTTGATTGGAGTTGTGCGCCGTGACCTGCGCGTCGTGAGGATACTTGCGCACCACCGTGCTGGGGGTACAGTTTTTCCTATAAATAGAGGAACCCCCCTCATTTTTAATGAAGTTCAAGACTTAGATATTTTTCGGGCTCTCGTCACGCAAGTGGTTGAGTCACGCAAGTGGTAGTTAGGTTGCGCAAGTAGAAGCTACACACCGTTTTTTGGATATGCGACCAAGGCAGTTTGGGAGTTAAAGGCGCAGCGTCGCTCAAGTTTGGAGTTGAAAGTGTAAGTGTCGCGCAAGTGGGTTGGTGACACCTACGCGCCGAATTTGTGCCGTGCAAGTGACTTGCACTCCATTCTTGAAACTTGCACGACGGTCTTGGAGAAGCGTTCCAGGAGAGGTTGGAGTACGTTGGGTTTTTTGGAGCTGCATGAAAGATGGAAGATTTCCCGATATCTTTAGTGTAGAGTGAGATTAGTCTACGAGTGAAAGTTGGACTTTAACAGAGCATCTACACACAACAGAAGATGCATTCTCTTGCAATGATGAAGAGACCTTCACGTCTATAAACTGAGTGTGACTTCACCAAGGGCAGTGATCCAGGGTGAGTCAACGGGAGTGACCCGAGGGACGCTGTGAGCTATCCCTGAACCTTTTGTAAAAGCAGTGATCCTGGGACAAAGTGACTATTCCTGAACCTTTGTAATCCACATATAGTGAAAGTTTAGTGGAATTAGGTATGACCGAAAACCTTTCGGTGTATGCTTCTTGGACGTAGCCCTTAGTGGTGAACCAAGTAAAACGTGTTGTGTCTTATCTGTGCATGTGAATGTTTGATTTCTGATCATATTCACCATACAGGTTCAACAAGTTCCTACCAATGTGGGAAAAAGATCCTTCACATTAAAAGAAAAAAGTTTCACCCTGATTCACCCCTCCCCTCTCAGGGTGTCCCGGGGTCCTTCACTGTAGAGCCACATGTGGCACCCAAAGTGCTAGAATATGAGGTGTGCATGATGAGGGATCTTCACAAGTTTTAGTGATAGAGACCCCTCAGGTTTTGAGGCAAGATCAACCCACAGGCGGCTGAGGACTACCTTGAGGCGATGACTCGAGTTTTCCATCTAGCCAAGACACCAGAATTTTGGATGGTGGTCCTAGAAGCGAGAATTATTCTTGGATCAGTAGGATGATGGTGGGGTTTAGTTACCCTATCTTATGATGAGGTGAATCTTTCATGGATAGAGTTTGAGTGTCTCTTTAGAGAGGAGTTATCACCAGCTACACTAAGGGTTGTACGTATCCAGGAGCTTCTATAACTCCAGCATGGCGGCATGATAATAGTTGAGTATTTATCGAGGTTTACCAACCTCACTAGGTACTCATTAGATATGGTCTGATATCAGTTATTTTAGGCTAAAACCTTTAGGTGAGTTCTGCATAGGTTCATCCGATCCAGGGTTATCCCTATGTGTATTCCTACCTATACTGGGGTTCTAGGGAGAGCTTTAGTGGTCTAGAGTTTCTTGGATGACCATATACAATTGGTGGTTGTCAGTAGTGGGAAATTAGGAGTAAAGGCCTCAAAAAAAGGGATCCAACATCAGTCTTAGATACATGGACGTGGGGGATTTTTAAAGAGGAGTTATCAAGATAGAAGATATATTGTATAAGGATCACAGTGTGGGTCCAGTCAGCCTAGAGGGAGGTGGTGCAACTCATGTGATGATAGGTGATATCTTGCATGAGATTGCCCAACCTGTCATACATCTAAAAGAGAGACTATGGATGGGACATCAAGGTAGAGAGAGATGAGGGAATAGAAAAGTTTTTAGGGTGGATAATGTGGATGAGGAGATTGGAGAGAAGGAGTAGGTGGTCAACATTTTAAATTTTTACCACCACCACCCTCAGGTGGTCCACAATAGGCACAGGAGATGGAGGATATGGGTGAGGATAGATATATGTGGTTGAGTCTTATGACCCAGAGGATCCATGAATTATTCTAGGTATGATATGCATCTTTCTACCTTAGTTTAAGTATTGATAGATATTGATTATGGTCATTCTATTCTCACCACATATCTTGTTCGAGAATTAGAGATTTCTGTTGAACCGTTGACTCAATGTTTACACTATGAGACTCCTATTGGAGAATACTCAGTTTCCACGCACTTATGCTGATAGTGTGACCTAACCCATAAAGGCGAGAGTTATGATTGGAATATCTTGGTAGCAGCATCGAAGCCTTGTGATGTCATTCTTTGTATGGATTTTTTATCTACAGGTATTTCTTAGATTTATTTTTTTTAGTGAAGGGTGCGGTGTGTCCACAATGACGGAATCATGTTTTCCTTTATCATAAAAAAGGAAACCTAGATAGTATAGGATGGACTTGTGCATATGAGGGTACAACCATTTACTCATCAGTTGGATAGTCTAACCCTTGGTTCAGTGGATGTTATGATTCCCCAGTTTTCTGTAGCGGTGGCAGAGTACGGGGAAATCTTCCCTAAATATGTTCCAGGATTACCTGCCCATTGAGAGGTATAATTTTTCATTTATCTACACCCTAGGATGGAACTGATATCTTCAATAGAATGTCGAATGGATCCTATAGAGCTCCATGAGTTGAGGGTACAGTTTGAGGAATTATAGAGGAAGGTCTTTATAAGACCCAGTATTTCACCTGGGGTAGCCCTAGTTTTGTTTGGCAAGAAGGACGATGGGAGCTTGAGGCTGTGTGTGGATTACCGGTGCATAAAATAGGTGACTATGAAGAAAAGGTATCTGTTGACCTCACCTGTTTTGATAATCCCAATTATGCTTTTACATACCTTTGATAATCCCAATTAATGTTTATCTATATTCAAATTCTCTCAATATATGATATTCTATTATCAAGATGATAATAATGTTAAAATAATTCTTGAGATATGTTAATCAATGGTTATCTATGTTTATATAAATTATAATTTAATTCTAACCCAATCGGATATGTGTTGCATAAAACAGATAAGTGTTGGTCCCTGATCTTCATATAGATACTGATAACAGAGCAACCGTTACTTAGTCTACTGATAGACAGAGTCACCGATAAGCTAAGGTCACCGATACGCAGAGCTACCGATATGAACAAGTCCATCGGTAAGCATAAGAACAAGCTACTGATGCAAGAGTTGTCAAGTTTTCCAATAGTACAGAGTGAAGATACTGATGTGCATAAGTCTACTGATACAAATAATTACTAGAACTAATCAAGATACTGATAGAACAAGAGTGACTGATACATACAGTTACCGACAGAATTGAGCTACCGATAGAAGTCTACCGAGCTACCAATAGAAGTCTACCGAGCTACCGATAGAAGTCTACCAAGCTACCGATAGAGTAAGTATACCGATAGAAGGAGTTACCGATACCTAGAGCTACCGATACAAGTACAGAGTCACTGATACATTGAGCTACCGATATACAGAGTAAGAGCTACCGATACCAAGGATCTACTGATACAAGTTCAAAAGAGATACCGATGGAAGTACTGCTACACAAAATCCACCATACACGTCTACCAATAGAAGGCTACAAATGATTGACCAACTAGTCAAAATCTATACTCTCAATACTATTTATCTATTAAGCTAACTGTTACATTTGATGTTTTTAATGCAGTTAATGTTATTTAATGATCTCTGTTTCCATTTCAGGGAACCGTACCTAGTACCCATGCAAAGGGTAATCATTCCCATTTTACGGTGCTGAAAGCTATAAAAGGGAAGATAAAGACCTAGCTGAAGGAGCGTAGTGATTAACACATAGATAGAAAGTGAAGGGGTTGCATACAGAGAGCACTATAAACTAAGAGGGCTCACCATCATTCAAACGTGGTGAATTTGTGCAAGGGTACATCCATACTCCAAGAACACTGGACATACACAAAGAAACTTATTCTAGAGGAGAACACAAGCTGCATCTTGAGTGAAGAACTACAACAAAAACTTCATGCACTCAAGATGATAATCTTTACCTGGAACAAGGAAGAAAACGACACTCTGTTTTTTAGAGAAAAACCAGAGAAGGACTCATAAGCTTTTTTGACAAATCAAACGAGTCCAGAGCTGCACTGCCAATCACTAAAGCTCTTCTAAACTCTTTCTCACTTACCTTAGTGATTATTTAATTTACATTTAGAGTAGTGTGTGTACCCTGTTTATTTTATACACACACTGTCTCTTGAGCTAAACTAGAAAATTTTTAAATCCTCACTCAAAATCTATAACTCTTTGATTCCCATTGTGGATAGTGGTATAGGTCAAGTAAGACCTGGACAGCTATGAGCTGTTGTTTGTTTTCCCACGAAGAACTGTGGTAGAGGTATTTGTACCTAGACAGTGTGTTCACTGTTGTTTACCCCGATCCAGGGTGTGGATCATTTTATATAAACTGTTTGAGAGGACTAAGTCTCGGCTTGAGACTTAACCTCTTGGTTACATTTTCTATGCATTTTAGTTTAAATCATAAGTATACTATATATATATATATCATATTCCACTGCTAACTAATTTGAAATACAAAACTATTTTAAAGCTACTTTGATAGTTAAATTAGCAAGTGTTTATACTTATTGTAAACCAGTAAGTTAGTTTCAAAAGTTAATCTCATCTTCTGATTAAGTTAACTGAGACCTAAAAAATCTTTGAGAAACTAATTGAACATTTACACTATGTATAAATTCACTACAGTTTAACTTTGTTTTTAAATAGGGGGATTTTAAGAGAAATATTTTTAACAGAAATTTTAATTGGAACTCAATTCACCCCCCTCTTGAGTATCCACTCCAACCAACATTTGGTATCAGAGGTTTGTTTATTAATACAAATTTTCAAAACATTCTGTTTTTCAATTATGATTTTAGTTGCATCTTTAAAGATCTAAAATTTCTGTTAGTTCTAAATTTTATCTCTTTAAAAATATTTTCTAAAATCTAGCTATGGACAATAGACTAGAGGGTTCTTCTACTAATCGACCACCTTTATTCATTGGTACCAATTATGCCCAGTGGAAACTGAAAATGAAAATACATTTAGAGAGTATGGGTTTTGATATCCAGACTGCTATAGAATCTCAATAAAAAATTCTAGAAACTGAAAGAACTACTTGGGACGAACCTACAAAGACTGCTTACAATAATAATTGTAAAGCTATGAATGCCTTGTATTGTGCTTTAGGAGATGAAGAGTTTAACACAATTTCTTCTTTCAAAACTGCTTATGAGATTTGGGATACTTTGGCTGTTTCTCATGAAGGAACAACCAATGTTAAAGAAATGAGATTGAATATCTATACCATTAAATATGATAATTTTAAAATGAATACTGATGAACATATTTATGACATGTATCTCAGGTTCAATGAGATTTTCAATACTATGATCTCATTTGGAAAGGATGTTCCAGCAAAGGAACAAATCATAAGAATCTTGAGATGTCTACTAGAAAGATGGAGGGGCACTTTTGTTTCCATTAGATAATCATGCGACATCAACACACTCCCTATTAAAGAATTATTAGGTAAAATTATGATGTATGAGGATGAACTTAAAGTAAATAAAGAAGAATATGAGGAACCCAAGAGAAAATCCGTGGCATTCAAGTCTTCTGATTCAAAGAGAAAAGAAAAGGATAAAATACATGTACCTACTGAAAGTTCAACAAGTGAAGATTCAGATTCAGATAGTGATGCTGAAATGGCCCAAATAGCCAGGAGATTCAAGAAGTTTTATAGGAAGAAGAAGTTCTTCAGAAAATCTAACTACAAAGGAAAGTATGACAACAAGGGTCATTGGATGAAGGATTGGAAGAAATCTGATAAGGAGGATGATATAGTATGCTATGAGTGCAAGAGGAAAGGACACATCAAGGATGACTGTCCAAAATTAAAATTGAAAAAGAAACATGATTATAAGGACAAGAAGTACAAGAAATCCATGAAAGCTACTTGGAGTGCTTCGGAGGAGAGCACAAGTGAATCTGAAGTTTCTGACTCTGAATAGAATCGTGCCAACATGTGCTTCATAACTAATACCTCTGAGGTACCTATTTCCCCTATGCCGAATGATTATTATTATGGAAATAACAGTGATTCAGAAAATGATTAAAATATTCCTAAGGCTGAATTATCAGAATATTGTAATATACTGGAAGAAACATGTAATGAACTTAAGGATAAATATAATTCACTAAATAAACAACATTATCTTACTACCAATGTTAAATCTGCTCTTGATGTAGAAAAAGAAAAGAATGCTCAACTGTTAAAGGAAAATACTAAACTGAAAATGTCTAATGAGCAACTTAGAAAGGACTTAGAAAATTTCACAAAGGGAAAAGATACACTTACTCAAATGTTAGGTAAGAAAGTTGCACCTAAATACAATATTGGTTTGGGATACCAACCTGAATAGAGACAGTTCACTAAAACTCAATTTATTCCTAAGTCTAGACAAAATTCTACTTATTTTGATTCTAGAAATTCCTATGCTTCAACTAGTTATTCATATGGTTATAGATCAAACAATGTTTATCTTTAAAAATCTATTGATTATGTAAATTATTTGAGACCCATAAGACAAATATGGTTACCTAAAGCTTTTATTACTAACCTTTATGGACCCAAGAATATCTGGGTACCAAAGTCATTTTCCATCTAAATCTGTTTTGTAGGAAACCTGCTTGAAGAGTTCTCACAAGAAGGTATGGTACTTGGACAATGGATGTTTAAGACATATGTCTGGAGATTATTCATTCTTTATAAGCTTAATAAAGGTTTATGGAGGCCATGTCACCTTTGATGATAATTCTAAAAGAAAAATCATTGGCCTAGGCCATATTGGTAACACTAATTCAGTTTTAATTTCTAAAGTTTTATTTGTTTATGGACTTAAGTATAACCTGTTAAGCATTTCTCAATTATGTGATGATGGTTTTAATGTTATGTTTGAAAATGATTCTTGTAATGTTTTTAATTCTAAAAATGTTTTAGTATTCTCTGCCTTGAGAAATGAAAATGTTTATATTGTGGATCTGAATTCCTTAGCCAAACAAAATGTTACTTGTTTAAATTCTTTTCATAATGAATCTTGGATTTGTCATAGAAGATTAGGACATTGAAACATTTATTCACTTAGAAAATTGTCTAGGAAGAACTTAGTTAGAGACATACCTAAACTTGAATTCCAAAATGACAAAGTTTTTAATCCCTGTCAAAAGGAAAAGCAACATAAAGTTTCTTTCAAATCAAAGAAAGAAGTTTCTACTTCTCAACCTCTCGATTTGGTTCACATGGACTTGTTTACACCTTCAAGAGTTTCTAGTTTAAATGGGAAGTACTATGTCTATGTCCTAGTAGATGAATTTTCTAGATATACTTGGGTATACTTCTTAGCTCACAAAAGTGAAGCTTGTTCTTACTTTGTTAAATACTTCAAATCTGTAGAAAATCTTAGTGGACTTAATATTAAAACTCTGAGAAGTGATCATGGCTGTGAGTTTGAAAATCATGAGTTTGAATCTTATTGCTCACACAATGGATATAGTCACAACTTTTCTGCTCCTAGGACACCTCAACAGAATGATGTAGTAGCAAGAAGGAATATAACCCTTCAAGAAATAGCGAGAACCATGCTTAATGAATATGACCTGCCTATTTATTTTTGGGCTGAAGTTGTGAATACAGATTGTTATATTATTAATAGAGTCTTTATTAGACCTGTTCTCAAGAAGACTCCATATGAATTATGGAACAATAGAAAACCCAAAGTTAGTTACTTCAGAGTATTTGGCTGCAAAGTTTTTATTATTAATAAAAAGGATAATCTTGGAAAGTTTGCTTCTAAGAGTGATGAAAGAATTTTTCTTGGTTATTATTGAACTAGAAAAGCCTATAGAGTCTTTAATAAAAGAACCAAATGTGTGGAAGAATCTGTTCACATCAAGTTTGATGAAACTGATCCACATGAGCCTAAAACCTCTCTTGAAAATGTTGAAGAAGATTTGACTGTTCTGGAACTTAATGATAAAACTAAATAACCTACTGTAAAAATATCCAGTTCTGGACATTTTCTAGAATCTGCTTCTATAGAACCCAAACTTAGAGATGAACCTGAAATTTCTAGTCCTACCTTTACCAGATCAACAAGGATTCTAAAGAATCATCCTTTAGATGCTGTTGTTGGTAATCTTGATAGAGGGACACAAACTAGAGATTCTCTAAGAAACCAGGTTGAACATCAAGCCTTTATTTCAAAGCTAAAACCTAAAAATGTCAATGATACAATAAATGATGAATTTTGGGTAATGTCCAGGAAAGAAGATTTAAATCAATTTGAAAGAAACAAAGTCTGGGAATTAATTGACAGATTCTGTTGTAAAACTAAAGAACCTGCTGTAAAAATATCCATTTCTGAAGATTTTATAGAATCTGCTTCTATAGAACCCAAACTTAGAGATGAACCTGAAATTTCTAGTCCTACCTTTACCAGATCAACAAGGATTCTAATGAATCATCCTTTAGATGCTGTTGTTGGTAATCTTGATAGAGGGACACAAACTAGAGCTTCTCTAAGAAACTAGGTTGAACATCAAGCCTTTCTTTCACAGCTAGAACCTAAAAATGCCAATGATGCAATCAATGATGAATTTTGGGTAATGGACATGAAAGAAGAGTTAAATCAATTTGAAAGAAACAAAGTCTGGGAATTAATTGACAGATCCAAGGACACTTTGAAAATAGGCACTAAATGGGTTTTTAGAAACAAAGTTGATGAGTCTGGAAACATAGTTAGAAACAAAGCTAGGCTAGTTGCACAAGGATATAGTCAAGAGGAAGGTATAGACTATGAGGAAACCTTTTCACCTGTAGATAGATTAGAATCTATTAGAATTTCACTTACCTATTCTACTCATCTGAATTTCAAGTTATATGAAATGGATGTTAAAAGTGCTTTTCTAAATGATTTTATAATTGAAGATGTTTTTGTTGAACAACCACCTGGATTTACTAATCCTCATTTTCCAAGTCAAGTTTTCAAACTTTCTAAAGCTTTATATGGTTTAAAACAAGCTCCGAGAGCTTGGTATGATAGACTTAATAATTTTCTTATTTCAAAGAGTTTTACTAAAGGGATTGTTGATCCAACTCTTTTTATTAAAAGAATTTCTAAAGATATTTTATTAGTTCAAATCTATGTTGATGATATTATTTTTGGATCTTCTAAACACTCTTTATGTACTGATTTTTCAAAGAGTATGCAAAATGAATTTGAAATGAGTTTAATGGGAGAACTCATATATTTTCTTCGATTTCAAGTTTTTAAAAATGAAAATGGTATTATTTTGAATTAAAATAAATATACAAAGGATATTTTAAAATGTTTTGGTTTGGATAGTATTAAGGAAAGTGAAACTCTTATGAGTACAGTCTGTAAATTGGATGCAGATGAAACTGGGAAACCAGTGGATCAAACCAATTACAGAGGTATGATTGGAAGCTTACTTTACCTCACTGCTAGTTGACCAGATATTATGTTTAGTGTATGTATGTGTGAAATATTTCAAGATAATACAAAATAATCTCATTTAATTTCTGTTAAACGAATTTTTAAATATCTTAAACATACTGTAAACTTAGGTTTGTTTTACCCAAAAGGACAATCCTTTGAGTTAATGAGTTATTCAGATTTTGACTTTGCTGGTTGCAAGTTAGATAGAAAAAGCACATCAGGAACATGTCATTTATTGGGAAAATCCTTAGTATCTTGGTGTAGTATGAAGAAGAATTCTGTAGCATTGTCCACTGCTGAAGCAGAGTATATAGCTACTGGTAGTTTCTGTGCACAAATTCTGTGGATGAAACACACTCTTTTGGACTATGGATATGACTTTAAACATGTCTCTATCAACTGTGACAACAATAGTGCCATAAAAATTTCAAAGAACCCTGTTTCTCACTCTAGGACCAAACACATTGATATAAGGCACCATTTCTTGAGAGATCATTACCAAAAGGGTGATATTATTCTTGAGATTATTGGTACTGAACATCAATTAGCTGATATTTTCACCAAACCTTTGAGTTCGGATAGTTTAAGTTACATTAGACACGAGTTAGGAATGATTAACCTTGATCAGTAGCTACCTCACCGATGTAAATTCTCACCGATGTAAATTCTCACCGATGTAAATTCTCACCGATGTAAATTCTCACTGATGTAAATTCTCACCGATGTGAATCCTCATTGATGTAACCTTACTGATAGGAATTCTCACTGATAGACCCTACCGATGAGTGCGCTGTTTTAAACTTATATCTGCCACCAGAATCTGAATCGTTTTTTCTTTATTTTATTTTATTTATTTATTTCATGATTCCTAAATGATAAAAATAAATTCATATCTACTTCTCAATCCACTGAGCCTCAAACCCTTACCATCAAACCTTAGCTCCTGAATCTTTCTAGAACCCTAAATCCCTCGAACCAACGATGGAGAAAACCAAACTTCCTACCATCAGAGATGACTTTGATGAGCCGAAAGAAAAGAAGTAAAAGTCTGATCCAGAAGCAAGTTGTAATGTTGGAAGAACAAGATCAGGAAGGCGACCAGTAAATCCTCATTTGCAGAATAGAGTAGTTGTGATCGAAAAAGATCTCTGCGTGGAATGGCTGCTTCCTAGTAAATCGTTAGTGCTCGAAGTGCTGAAAGATCAAAAGTGGGTAGATTGTTTTTCGAACAACAATGGAAACCACTATCTGAAGATAGTGAAACAGTTTTATGACTATGTAAGTTTTGAGAAATCTGAAACTGAGAACCGAGTAACTTCGTTTGTGAATGGAAAGGAGTTGTCTTTTTCATCGACTGAGTGGGATGAATGCTTAAAAGTTCCAAACGAAGGTGTATCTGGATATGTCTCGAGAGATATACCACCTACTAGTGATATCTTTGATTATGATACTGCTTTGGAAGAGCTCACTCGCGATGGAAATCAAAGACAAGTAGTAGCTGCTGAAATGGATGGAGAGAACAGATTGCTGTTCAAATTTGTTCAACATGTCTTAATACCAAGGAGAGGAGACTTTTCAAATTTAAGATATCAGGATATCTATCTCATGCATCTTTTGAGACATGGAGTCAAGGTGAATCTATGCAGATTGCTGATGACTCAAATGGAGGATATGATTAGACCCAAGTAAAAAACTAATGCCTTGTTCTTTGACAAGCTGATCTCAGTAATGATCAAAGTGAAAGGAATAGATGAGTCTCAAGATCAGACAGTGGTAGTAAGGAACACTTTCTGTGTCACTAGCACAGTTTGAAAATACATGAAAATTAAATTGTAACCCATGGAGAGGAGAATGGGTCACTAATGACAAGAAGGTGTATGATAAGTTTAATCCTGTGGATCATCCTTCAAGACCGAAGGATGTAAGGGATCTAGGTCTGGGACCTGATGAAGAGGAGACGGAATACTGTAATGATTCAGAAGAGGAAGAGTCCTCTGCTGATGAAGGAGGAGACCCTGACTTACCTCCTAGCTCAGCTCCTGAAAATCTATATCAACATAAATTAGATAAGGAAGAAGCTGCTTTAGAGGATGTTGAAGTGGCTGCTGTAGAGAATGAAGAAGATACTCATGAAAGTGAAGCATCTCTGTCAGTTGATTTGAGCCTTAGTCCAGTGATTGGACAATCTTTAGTGCCTACTGAGGATGTAGTAGGAGAAGTGGAAGAAGCTGTACCTAATTCAGAGGACCCTCCTACTATTGTAGAGAAATAATTGATAGTTGAAGATTCTCCTGAAAAAGGAAGACCTGCTGAGAATGCTGCTGAGAATGTTGTTGTTTTACTTGAGGATGCACCAGTTGAGGGGGAGCATCAAACCAAGTTTGGAAATGTTACAGTGGATGTTGATATTGAGGACTGGTTAGAAGACCCAGGTTTTGTTGTCTGTGGATTAAACTATCCATATTATGACAATGAAACATCTCTAAATAGACCAAAAATCATTTATGATGTTGAGACTGAGTTACTACCTGAAGATGTGGTCAGAAGGCATGACCTGGATACTTTTAAGAAAAATCTTAAGGACAGTTTTGTGGAAGATTTAAAGAAGATGGAAGTTTCTATGGTATCATCAATTCAATCGATCATGACTGACTCAGTGGTCAGTTTAGCCTCTAAAAGAGCATCTGTTGCTGTTTCTCCTACTGACATGATCACCACGGCTGACCTTAAATTCTTAAAAGATGAGCTGAAATAATATTTTAGTGCCTCAGTTGCAGAGATGAAGCACTATTTTGTTGAAGAGATGAGTATGTTGGAAAGATCTTTTGAACTCTCTCTAGGTTGTAATTTTTCAACCTTTATGAAAGAAATAGTTGAAGAAGTTAAAGATTGCCAAACTCAAATATCTAGACTGGAAGCAGATCTTGAAACTCTACAGAAATCGGTTATCTCTTTGGACTCCTACATGAGCTAAAAATCCCAAGCAGAAAAGGACTTAGCCTATGACAAAAGTGTTGTGAGCCAAATGGTTTCAGTGTTTGAAGGTTTTAAAACCTCCATGAAAGATCATGTTAAAACACAAGATTCTCAAGTCCAAAATCTTATTAGTGGGTTGACCAAAAACTTCAAGGAAACATTAACCTTCTCTATTGGTTCTGTTGCTTCTAAACCCTCAGTGGATTTGAATCAGATTCAATCTATGATGAAGGAGGATCTTGGTTCAACTTCAACTAGTGGCTCTGTGGACTCATCCGAACTGAGCAAAGTTGTGATTGCTACTAGAGATTCAGCTAGAGAAATAATGAAGATAGTCCAAGACTATATGAGAGAAGATTCTACCTCTAAGAAAGAAGTGAAAGATATGGTAGACTCCTATTTCTCTAAGATATTCACAAAGAATCAACTCAACAATCATTTCAAACATATGTTGGAAAACCTGAAGTTACCTCTTGTCAATCAAGCCTTCAGAGAGAAAGTCAGCAAACTAAGGGAATTAACTCCAGCATTGGAAAAATTTATGGAGAACAAGGATGACTTCATATCTGCTATGGAGAGAGGAGGAGGCATAATTATGGATTTCAGAAATCTTTTACTGCCTTTCCTGCATGTTGATGCCAGGCCAATGATTGGACCTCCTGATTTACCAGCCTCTGCCTCTACTGGTTCTCCAGTTTAGATGACTACTGCCCAAGCAATTCGAAGCCCCACACCTATGATCACTCAAAGGACTCCTCGGTACAGACCAGGAATAGTTTATGTGGCTCAGCCTCCTATGATCATTTCCAGAATTCCTAAGCCTTCAATTGAATCCACACCACCTGAATCCTCTTCTGAACCAAAAGGCAAATCACACATTGAAGATGTTGATTGAACAAATGGCTAGGATGTTTGATAGGAATCTCTTGTATTTTGTGTTTTATCTATGTACCTTTTTGCAACATCTAATACAATTGGATTTCCTTTATTTCTCATTGTGATACTTTTTTCTTGTTTCCCACTTTTTGATTATCACAAAGGGGGAGAAATATTCTACAAAGATTCTATAAAGGGGGAAAGATATTTACCCAGGGGGAGAATAAATAATGGGGAGAAAGTATCAAAGGGGGATACATTTTATCTAAAGACGAGCTATCATGCTTTGCCCCTCTGATATTGTTACATTTAATTATCTGATACCATTGTTTTTAATTCCACCTCTGATCCATTATTTTCTATAATATACTGTTTCTCTGAGAACATTGAATTTAATGATATATCCTCTGATATCATTGCATTTAATTTTATCTCTGATACAATTAATAATTATTTTAAACACTATAATATCATAAGTTGTGATTATCAAAAGGGGGATATTGTTGACCTCAACTGTTTTGATAATCCCAATTATGATTTTACATACCTTTGATAATCCCAATTAATTTTTATCTATATTCAAATTATCTCAATATATGATATTCTGTTATCAAGATGATAATAATGATAAAATAATCCTTGAGATATGTTAATCAATGGTTATCTATGTTTATATAAGTTATAATTTAATTATAACCCAATCAGATATGTGTTGAATAAAACAGATAAGTGTTGGTCACTGATCTATATATAGCTACTGATAACAGAGCTATCGGTACTTATCCTACCGATAGACAGAGTCACCGATAAGCTAAGGTCACTGATACGCAGAGCTACCGATATGAAAAAGTCCACCAGTAAGCATAAGAACAAGCTACCGATGCAAGAGTTGTCAAGTTTTCTAATAGTACAGAGTGAAGCTACTTATGTTCATAAGTCTACCGATACAAATAATCATCGGAACTAAGCAAGCTACTGATAGACCAAGAGTGACTGATACAGACAGTTACAGAATTGAGCTACCAATAAAAGTCTACCAAGATTCCAATAGAAGTCTACCGAGCTACTAATAGAAGTCTACCGAGTTACCTATAGAGTAAGTCTACCAATAGAAGGAGTTACTGATCCTAGAGCTACCGATACAAGTACAGAGTCACTGATACATTGAGCTACCGATATACAGAGTAAGAGCTACTGATACCAAGGAGCTACTGATACAAGTTCAAAAGAGCTACCGATGGTAGTACTACTACACAAAATCCACCATACACATCTACCAATAGAAGTCTATGAATGATTGACCAACCAGTAAAACTGTATACTCTCAATAATATTTATCTATTAAGCTAACGGTTACATTTGATGTTTTTAATGAAATTAATGTTATTTAATGATCTCTGTTGCCATGTTAGGGAACCGTACCTAGTACCCATGAAAAAGGTAATCATTCCCATTTTCTAGAGCTGAAAGCTATAAAAGGGAAGATAAAGACCTAGCTGAAGGAGAGTAGATATTAACACAGAGATATAAAGTACATGGCTTTCATATAGAGAGCAATATAAACTAATAGGGATCAACATCATTCAAAAATGGTGCATTTGTGCAAGGCTACATCCATACTCCAAGAACACTGGACTTACATGAAGAAACTTATTCTAGAGGAGAACACGAGATTTATCTTGAGTGAAGAACTACAACAAAAACTTCATGCACTCAAGCTGATAAGCTGTACTTGGAATAAGGAAGAAAACGACACTCTGTTTTTTAGAGAAAAACCAGAGAAGGACTCAGAAGATTTTCTGACAAATCAAATGAGTCCATAGTTGCACTGCCAATCACTAAAGCTCTTCTAAACTCTTTCTCACTTACCTTAGTGATTCTTTCATTTACATTTCGAGTAGTGTGTGTACCCTATTTATTTTATACACACACTGTCTTTTGATCTAAATTGGAGAATTTTTAAATCCTCACTCAAACTCTATAACTCTTTGTTTCCCATTGTGGATAGTGGTAGAGGTCAAGTAAGGCCTGGACAGTTGTGATCTGTTGTTTGTTTTCCCACGATGAACTGTGGTAGAATTCTTTGTACCTGGACAATGTGTTCACTGTTTTTTACCCCAATCCAGGGTGTGGATCATTTTATATAAACTGTTTGAGAGGACTAAGTCTTGGCTTGAGACTGAACCTCTTGGTTACATATGCTATGCATTTTAGTTTAAATCATAAGTATACTATATATATATATATCATATTCCGCTGCTAGATACATTGAAATACAAAACTATTTTAAAGCAACTTTGATAGTTAAATTAGCAAGTGTTTATACTTATTCTAAACCAGTAAGTTAGTTTCAAAAGTTAATTTCATCTTCTGATTAAGTTAACTGAGACCTAATCAATATTTGAGAAACTAATTGAACATTTAAACTCTGTATAAATTCACTACATTTTAACTTTGTTTTTAAATAGGGGAATTTTAAGAGAAATATTTTAAATGGAAATTTTAATTGGAACTCAATTCACCCCCCTCTTGAGTATCCATTCCGACCAAAAGTATCCACTACTGAGGATCAGTGACCTATTTGATCAGTTGAGAGGGGAACGATGGTTCTTAAAGTTTGAACTTAGATCAGACTATCACCAGTTATCAGTACAAGATGAATATATATACTGAAAATGATATTCATATTTCGCTACAATCACTATGAGTACTTGGTGATGCCCTTTGGCATGATGAACGCCCTAGTAGTTTTCATGGGACTCATGAACTAGATATTCTGTCCGTTCTTAAACCGGTTCATGGTAGTATTTGTCGATGATATCCTTGTGTACTTGACATCCAAGTAGGAACATGTGAGACATTTTATGATAGTTTTGGAAATAATTTTGGAGAAATAGATTTACAAAATTCTCTCAAAGTGTCTGTTCTAGATTTTGGTAGTCCACTTTCTGGGACATGTTATCTTAGTGGATTGAGTGGCTATGAACCCAACCGAGGTTGAGGCAATGTTAGTATGGGATCCACCTAAGAACATGATCAAGGTGTGAAGATTACATGGTTTGGAAGGCTATTATAATAGATTCATACATGATTTATTCTGAATATCAACACCCATCATAGCTTTGACATTAATGAGGAAGAATTTCATGTGAAATGAGAGGTGCTATCAGGATTTCTAGCAATTTAGGTAGATTCTGACGAGTGTTACCACCTTGAGATTGCTGGAAGAGGGTGTCAAGTATTTGTTTTTTTGTGATGCATCAGGAACTAGGATTGTTTGTGTTCTGATGTAGAGGAAAGTAGTGATTGCCTATGGTTTACACCAGTTGAGACCACATGAGTAGAACTATGTGACCCATAATCTTGAGTTAGAAGTGGTAGTCTTCACTTTGAAGATGTGGTGACACTATCTTATGGGTGAGCAGTTTATCATCTACTATAATCACAAGAGTCTCAATTATATCTTCTATCATAAGGATATCCACTTGATATAGATGTGATGGATAAAGTTCCTCCGGGATTATGACTTTGAAATTTTGTATACTTCTGGGAAGGGGAATGTGGTAGTAGATTCCCTTACTAGGGGGTCTTGTTCATAGTTACTGAATGAGGTGTCAAAGTAATTAGAATCATTATAGTTATCCTTTGTGGATGGATATAGACCAGTTTACCTCCAGTAAATGGTTGTCACCCCTCAAATCTTATAGAGATCTAGGGAGGTACAACTTTGGGATACTGATTTCAAGACTGTACATGCTCAGATATCCACAAGGCATGCACCTGTTAGATTTTCAAAAGTTGGGTAGCATTTCATTATTTTCTATGGATGCACAATTATACTAGTGATGTTGCAAGAAGAGGTTCTAAGAGAGTTTCCCATATCTCCTTTGTCGGTACATCTAGGTGTGGAAAAGATGTACCAAGAACTCCAATGTCAGTTTTGGTGGATAGGGATGAATAGAGGAGTTTCATAATCTCTCTATTCCTTACTCAACAACAAGTGAAGGCTGAGCACCGTGTTCCAATAGGTTTGAACCAACCCCTTGAGGTTCCAAAATGAAAGTGGGATGAGATATCTATGGAATTTAGGATGGTCTTACCATGTACGTCTAGGGGACACAATGTCATATGGGTGATCCTAGAATAGATCCCTAGGTCGGCCCACTTCCTAGCTATATGAGAGTACAGTTCAGTCGAGAGATTGAGATGACTCAATGTGTAGGTGATAGTTCGACTCCATGGAGTTCCATAGATGATTGTTTCTAATCACGATTCTCTATTTACATCCGGGTTGTGGAAGGGATTACAGGAGGAATTTAGGACTCAATTACACTTGAGCAAATTATTTCACCCCCAAAATGATGGAAAAAATTAGCAGACCATTCAGGTTTTGGGGGGCATGTTGTGAGCTTGTATATTGAATTTTGACTGTAGTTGGGAGGATCACCTACCACTAATGAAGTATTCATACAACATCAGCTACCATTACACCATTGGTATGCGCAATTTGAGGATTTTTATGGGTGACCCTATTGGCTACCACTTTGTTGGACATACCCAGAATAGTTAGCAACCATGGGCTCCAAGTTTGTGAAATCGACAATCGATAAGGTGAAGATCAACCAAGAGAAGAAAAATACTGAATAGATCCATCACAAGTATTATGATAACAAGATATCAAGGCCCTTGGAATTCAATATAGGATACCATGTGTTCCTAAAAGATTCATCTCGATGTGGATTACCTAGATTTTTCTAGGGTGGAAAGATATATCCTAGGTTTATTGACCCTTTCTAGATACTGTGTAGAGTTGGAGAGGTGGCGTACCACTTAGCTCTACCTCTGAAGTTAAATTGGGTACATGTCATCTTCCACATGTCACAACTGAGGAGGTACGTGCATGACCCATCAAAAATTATCGAATGGGGTGAGTTGGACATCGAGGGTGGAGTGACCTTTGATAAGTACTTAGTGGAGATTGAGGACCAATAGGATAGGATCCTTCATGAGAAATCAATTCCTTTGGTGTGTGCATCATGGCACCACAAGAATCTTTAGGAAAGCACATGAGAGCGGGAGGCTCAAATTCATACTCAGTACTTTCATCTTTTTGAGTAGCCTTTGTTTTGGATTTTTAGGGACATAAATCCCTAAGGTTTGTAGAATTTTATTTCTTATATTTTCCTTATATTATTTTCGATATTATATTGATTATTTTAGAGACCAGGCACTGAGACAGAGTGTGATTTCGAGGGCCAGTGTGACCAACATTTATGTTTAAAATATATTAAATATATTTAATAGCACGAACATGAAATTTTCCACAAAAAGTGAAATAACTCATAAATAGGAGCACAGATAGAAAATCATATGGAATCATTGATTTTAGAATGTGGGTTTACCCTAGTCACAACATAACATTATTCAGCGTAGGTTATTTATGGAAAAATCATATCAAGCACAGGAATGAATAAAATAATTTGAGTAAATTATTTTATTTCAAATGTTTGACACATCAAAAAGTTAGTCTTTAAATAGGTCATCATGTAGAAATCCCAAGGTTATCTGCATAACCTTGGAGCCTTTGGCATATTGTTGTAGACAGACTTGGATAATCTTATCAGGAGAACAATGATGAAGTTGGGAATTGAAGACCAAAACACCTCGGAATCAATGGATCATTACAACGATGAATACAACACATAATTATTATTCAGTGATCAAAACAAATTGAGGCAGGACATGTGATTTAATTTTTTTATTCCCCATTCTTGAATTCTACGAAGAAGACAATATAATCAACAGATATATTGATCTGTGGTTATATTTTCTTGTAGGATGAGTTATTTTTCAGGTTTATTAGGATATTATCTTTGAGATTTTATTAATCGACTGACATTCTAAAAGAAAAAAACTGATATCTACCCAAACATTGATCTAGATATATTCTTATCATTTGATTCTATAATTTTCTCCCCCAAATAACCCATTCATCATTGAATTCCTTGTTTGTCCATGGTCCAACATATTATAGAAGGATCAATAATTATGCAATCGTTTCATAGAAAAATGATCTGATATCATAGATTTGGGATCAATATAATGTGATGGAGGTATGATGGTGGATAAAGTGGCAGATCAGATGACAGTTGATGCCTGAAGTCGTGTTCTTTGACATGTAATGAATCATAGAGATGATCTCATTTTCTGAGTAGATCGAAGGACCAAATATTATTGATTTGAAGATGGAATGACTCGAAAAGGTTGGATGTTGAGTTTTTTAGTGTGCTAGTCAATGTATCAGAGGATAGAGGATCGATTGAGGTGAGTAGAAGGTAGAAGAAAGGATCTGGAATAACCAAATACACACAATGTGTAGTCCTTAACCACATGGCGAGTTGTCCCATTTGGATAACTCAAAGTGTACTTGGGAAAGTAAGAATATGTGGGGTGGAGTTCATGGGTTTCCTAAATGGCATGTACTCCCCCTCCAGGCACAACCTAGAAAATGTACATAGGCTACCCAATGTACCGGTACATGGGCACAGATACACGCTTTGACCCCGTGAACTGGAACATGGATTGAGTACACGAGCGAGACCAAGGATACAAGGACATGATGAGTGAGCCCTCTACACACTGTGCAATCACTTTTTTTACATGAACATGGTTTGATGACACAATCCATTCACACGGGTTGGACCTAGGGTCAAGGGACACGACATGCGACTCCTAATACACATCGTGTACTCTTTTATACATGGATTTAATCTCCTATCCTTCATATCATGGAAAGGTTTTGTTAGGGTTAATTCCCCTTATCCTTACCCTAAAGGTAGGTACAGTATCATTTCTTAATCCTAGGACTATAATCCCTTTAGTATGACTTCTTGGATAGAGTTGTTGGAACCCCACCCCCCTGAGAGGCCTAAAGTGGGATCCTCTATTCATCTTCATACTCTAGGTGGAGTTCTTGGTATCAGTGTGACCTACACTACCTAGGAACCAATCCTATAGTCAGTAGGATTAATCCAAATTGAATTGTTGGTATCACCACATAGCCTTGGATATGATCCTCATATATGTATCATATTCTCTTTGGACCATCAGTGTGTTCTTTCTCATGATTAGACTCGACAAGAAATACCTCTCGGATGAATGCCATCAGTGTTATTAAAACCAGGAGTGCATTCTCATGGATGAGTGCTTCATGGATATTCAAGCTATAATCCTAGGGATGGTGCATTATGGGTGTGTCTTTCCTATAAAAAGAGTGCCTTGGATTGAGTATATATAGAAATTTGTATTATATGTACTATAGAAATATACCTTTGTAGAGATGACTGTGATTTACTTTGTTGTATTCTTTGGGATTTTAGGGTGTCCTACTGAGTATTTTTATACACACCCTTGCATGAGATTTAGCCACACGTGTTGTGTCTTGTTCAGATGATTAACCTTTTAATAGTGTTATAGGTGGACTAGGACCAAACATTGCTTTGTGAGACCAAACATACCGAGGTGTGTTCTAGCAGATTTCAGATAGTATTCCCAGTACCTTTACTTTCAGGTTGGTCTTATGTTACAGACTTCTTTGTGGTGGTAATGTATTTGGACCTATTTACTTTCATTACTTCCTATCATATTCTGGTCGTTGGATATAGATGTATTCATTACATGGTTGTTTAGCTGTTTTTACATTTCATCATTTTGTGGGATTGGAGATGTGTGTGTTTGTATAGGTACTTATACAATGCCTCCTATGTTACTGATATTCCTATATAGTGTTAGTCACCATCCCCTGGCATGTTGGAGGTAGGTTTGGGGGGGTTTCATCATGGCCCCCACTAGGACATGTCATGATAAAAAACCTCTACAAAATATTAAGTCACAAACACCTTCCATAATTTGAATTCGAACACAAACAAATATTCGGGGTGATCATCATCCATAATTGTGGGTGACTCCTACTACTGGGGAGTTCTTATGAGAATGATGGGTTGATTTAACTGAATTTGGTAGAAATAGAGTATCCATATCTATCTTGTTGCAAATTCTAAGTCAATAATTGAGTAAATAATTTTTATGATTTTATAATCTGAGACTTCACTCAGCAGATCAAGGGTCCAAAAGTTAATGTGGTTGACCAGTCAAACCCCCACCTTGAAATCTCTGAGTATTGGACTATCCATAGCATGTAGACTATGAGTAAAGGTTTAAGGATCCTTGAAATTAGAATAATCAAACTATTGAGTATTATAATTCTAGTACAGTTGGTTTCTAGAGTTCATTAAATATTTAGAGAAATTTAATAATTTAAATAAATGATAATTTATAATGGGAAATTAAGATAAAATTACCAATTTCATATATTTTATTTTCATATAAAATGGAAATTAATTCAATAATAACACTATGATAATATTGGAGAATGAAAATGTACAAAATAGCTTAAGTTTCTAAAAGGTAGTACAACTGTCTGTGCAAAGTAATACAGTATTGAAAATTCAAGGTGCTAGTGTCCTCAATACCTATTAATCCACCTCAGGGAGTGAGGGTGAGAAAAATGATTACAATATACTCATGTAATATGAATATTATAGTTATGTCATAATTCTATCATTAATGATTTATATGTGTTTTAGATATAATTTCAGGGCATGGATGATTTCACTAGATACGTGTAAATATGAAAGGTGAATCATAATCATTCAATACATACAATTATTTCATCTTTTTCTCCCAAGTACTCCAATTTTTTTTAAGATTAAAAAGTTAATATTCTAGATAAAACAAATTGTTACCTTTTGGGTAAGGTTTACCAAATAAATAATAACCTAAAGAACGTTTTAGTTCTTATGGTGAACCAATTGAAAGACAAGGTGAAAAGGCTAATGGAAAGTGTAATGTAAAATGGAACCTTCATAACTTAATTAAAATAAAATAGGCTAGTTATCATAAAAGTGGTTATTTTCTTCACATGTCATGTAATAAATCTTTGGACGTTTAAATGAAATGAATTGAATTGTAGAAGCAGGTAGTCACTTCTTCATTATGTATATTAATCAGTTATAATTAATTTTTCTATTATATTTTTTGGATAATAAATACAATATTCTTATTACATATGTGTATTTAAATATTTTAATCAAATAATTATAGAAATGTTATAGGAATTAAGGTGTGTTCTCCAAGTGGATGAGAAAGTGTGGTTCCTAAGTCAGTGTAGATAAGTACATAACTTCTAATTTCCAAGTTAATGATTATAGATGGAATTTTGTTAATTATTACCTAAAAATTTATCTAACATGTCATTTGGGAAAAAGAATACATTATTCCATTTCAGGAATAAATTCTTTTGTGGTGATTAATACTCAACTAATAGTTTAGTAATTTTTGAATCATTAACAAAACCTGATGAATATAAAATGTAAGAAATATATACTCAGCTGTGTAAAGATAATACATTTTTGAGAAAAACTAAGTTGTTTCCAAGGATATACCCACTATTGTTTTAGAAACATCTGATTTAAAGACCTTAGGTATTATCGATACACTTGTGTACTTAGTTTTGGAAAAAGAAACCCTTATAAATAAAGGTAATCCACACAGATTTTAGAATTAGTTCACTTAGAGAGCATGAACTATTACAAGAAGATTCTATAGGTATATTCCTATACTTGATAAGATTACTTTAAGTTATTATTAATGGATATGAAAGTTACATATTCTATATGCATGGTGAGAAGATATATAATTCTTTGGTCTAGTCTACTGAAGAATATCTTTACCAAACATTCATCGATCATCATAATGTAGTGTAGAGTAATTCCTAAACTTACATTACCTTATTTAAATCAAATCTATGATTCTAATAAGAGGATATATGATGAGTATTATATATTAAAATTGGTTAATATAATGTATTGTGGAGTAAATATTAAACACAAATTTCCTTATACTCATCAATGTCATGATGTAAGTTAAAGAAGTACCAATGTTGGAACTTATATCCATTTTAAAAACCTTCATTATATTTCCAGAAGCGCGTAAAAAATAAAGATTTTATCCCATAAAAAATTCCATCTATAATGACTATTTGATTTTATATGAGTTATATTATGGTGCAAATTCATTCTATCATAAGAACATGTGTTTCAATGCAAAAAGTGTTTGTTAAGGATATCAACAAACTTGCATAAATCAAAAAATAATGTACATCAAAAGTAATTATCCTAAATGATTCTTAGGATATTATAGAAATCCCTATAGTATAAAATATATAGTCAATAGATATACCAAATTTCAATAAAAAGCTTCCCATATCTATTTGAGATAGTAGGATAAATATTGACTTGGGTTTATTCAATGCTTGAGATGTACAAATAGTTGGCATATGAAATAGTTCCACAAGATCATGTGGAAATAGAACGTTCTAGAGACACATAATCTGTAGGAAGGATGGAGATATAGTGATGGTTTTATATTCACTATATATGGTGATACGTTATTCATTTAGAAAAATAATTCAGAAAAATAAGTAGTACATGAAAATGAGCTAAGACTGACAAGATCAATTAAAATTCAATAATGGATTTCATATATCAAAGTAAAGGGGGATTATTATTTTGAATACCATTGTGGGTATTCAAGTGATATATTATTTGTTAGTATAAGAATGGCACCAATAAGTTTTGATTGGTAACACCAATTACTTATACCCAAATCAATTATAATTTTACCTGTCATAGCTAATTTCAATGATAGTTTTTTTGAGAATTGGATGTCAAGACCACCAATAATGTAAGGTATCTATACTACGCAACCAGAAAGGGATGGTGAAATCATATAATACCAATAAGGGATGAAATTTACTCAAATAATTTCTAGGAATAAATTAATAAACAAGATCATTGAAAATTCAATTGGAATGATAATTTTCTTAGTGTTAACTAGAGGTTAGGGTGATCAATAATGTGTCAAAGTAAATTATTCATGATAAAAATTGGAAATAAAATCTTGGTCTTATAGTTAGTGAAGAGTAGAATAAAATAATCTCTCTATAGACTGACTTAAAGAAGAAACCTAACTTTTAGGGGAATTCATCTATTGAAGTATATCTAAAGGTTTATTAGACCATGTCAAATTACATATACTGATAAGGAATTGAAAAATAAAAGTTAGAATTATTCAAGAGAGAATCATTTCTCGAGTCACATGGTATAAATCTATATAAGAAGGCATTCATGTTAATATGAGTAGATTAATGTAGTGAGTTAAATTCTATATTCTTCAACAATGGATCAATCATGTAGGCCATGATATGTACAAGAAGTGTTATTTCCAACAAAAACTTTATGGTAAAAAACATCTGTTATATCCAGGATAACTTTAAGGGAATCAATCAGAGCCACCTAATTGTACTTGAGAAAATACAAAAGTTAAGTACCTCATATGTGGAGAGTAAGGGATTCTAATTAAAATGGGACAAAAACTAGTCTTCATTTAGATCAATATGATCTTATATCATATGTAAGCTATGTTAATGAGTAAGACAAGTTCATAAAAATAGTGGCATCTATACCTACAAATACTGAGTTCATTTTTCTTTCTCAATTAGAAATAAAAGAAATATATAACACACAATTTTTTTTTCTAGTTCTTGTAATTTCACGTAGTAAGTATATATTTTTTATAACATAATTATGGAATTCTACTACTTGTTATTGTAACATCCCCGAATGATACAGGGTTAAATGACTAAATGATATGACTCATGTCAACAAGGTGCACCTTCCTTTTCGGGAGCCTGTCTAATTAGAACTCCACAGTTAAGCGTGCTTGGCCAGGAGTAGTGATCAGGATGGGTGACCTCCTGGGAAGTTTCTCAGGGTGTGTGTGAGTGAGGACAAAACACATTGGAAAGGACATGTGTTGGCCTGTGGGGAATATCATTAGTCAGATGACCCGTTCAGGCATGTGGGTGGACCCTGGGGTGGGCCCCACATGTCTGCGGGGAAACTGGTGGTACCTGGTGGGCCAGGACCTGACGACCATGTTAAGGCGGGGTGGCTGTGCTGTCACTGGGACCTGGTTGTCACATTTGGTATCAGAGGAGGAACCCATCCTTAAGTGTGCTGCACTGCCTGGGTTGAGATGTAGGGCCCACAACGAGGGCGTTGTGCTCTAAAGTGGGGGTGATTGTAACATCCCCGAATGATACAGGGTTAAATGACTAAATGATATGACTCATGTCAGCAAGGTGCACCTTCCTTTTCGGGAGCCTGTCTGATTAGAACTCCACAGTTAATCGTGCTTGGCTTGGAGTAGTGACCAGGATGGGTGACCTCCTCGGAAGTTTCTCATGGTGTGTGTGACTGAGGACAAAACACACTGTAAAAGACATGTGTTGGCCTGTGGGGACTATCATTAGTCAGATGACCCGTTCAGGCATGTGGGTGGACCCTGAGGTGGGCCCCACATGTTTGTGGGGAAACTGGTGGTACCTGGTGGGCCAAGACCCGACGACCATGTTAAGGCGGGTTGGTTGTGCTGTAACCGGGGCCCGGTTGTCACAGTTATAGCCAATATTACAAGATTTGAATTTGGATAAATAGATATATTTTGGGATATCACCTCTTGATAAGTTTTACTCAAGGATGAAAAGTTTCATATAACATAATAGACATGTAGTAAATATGTGGAAGAACTAAAAACTAAATTCATAGATAATCACAAACTGGATTTTATTCATGTAAGAGATAACAAGGATAGTTAGAAAGTTATCTCTAGTGAAAGTGGGAGTGTTGTAAAAGTGGGTTCACTAGGCCCAAATTTATCATTACTTTTAGATTACCATGCCATGTATATAGTGAGTTATACGTGATATAACCTTACCATTATAGTGTTCAGGTTTCCGCATCCACTATTTAAATTATAACATCCATAGATTATTTTTCATAACAATAGGTTATAAAAGTTCCTAGGCAATAATGAGAGCCTCAAGATACTATGACATTAATCTTAAATGAATATCCTATGTTATTGATACATCATACTGAATGGACATAGTTTATGTCTGACTTTTGAGTTTCAGGGGATCATAATCATTGATATTTATTATCATAGTGTTTTTACTTGGTGATATATAGTATGTGAGATCATTAGGAAAGATCTTCCCATAGGAGAACAATATGTTTCATGTGTCATTGGTTATTTCTATCTAGATACATGTGTATTTGTATCTAGACATGAGATCATTTTAAATGTGTTTCATTTGATCATGTACTTTGATACAAGGAAAAAACCATGACAATGAAGTGGTGGTGATGTAGCTTGTGTTGGGTGTATAATTAGTGGTATGAAATTGGCTGAATGATCAATATATAAATATTCTCTTTTGAGTTAAAGAAGTAATATATCAGGCCTAGTTGATCAGGATGGTAGTACCTTCATAAATCACAGGACATGGTAGTCAAAGGTAAGTCCAATAAGTTAGATCAACAAATAATAAAGAAATAAAGGATGATGAAACAAGTGTGCCTCCTACTTTATGATATATCTAATGGAAAATAGATTATATTATACAATTCATGTTCGTAATATGGTTATCGCTACTATGACTTTCCATATCTCTTCAAGGGCCTTGATGAGTTTCTTGACCCTACTCTTGGTCTATGAATACTATTCACTACTATCAAGATAAGGGCCTAGAAGGGCACACATAATAACATATTCAATAATATTCCATATTATGGTGAATAGGATTTTGGAATTGGTGGGACCCACCACAGGGTCCAAGAGTTGTCCAAGTAACTGATCATTGATTAATAAAAAAATAAATTATTATTATTATATAGAATAATTGGATTAATTTTATTTATTAAATATATTTACAAGTATTTAAGTAAATACATGGAAAATATTATATGAATGAATTTTATTTTAATATTCAATGTTCATATTATTTTAGCGATAATTATGAGTCAAGTTAACGACTTGGGTTTTATCATGTAATATATTTATTATATTATAAATAGGTAATAAAATATAAATGATATTAATGACATAGTTAGTCCATTGTTGCATGTCATTTACTACTTATTTAGTGGGTGTTTTATATCTAGGGGCCGAGAAAACTTTTTGGTATTTTGATCCTTACACTATATAAGAAGTAGGAGAAGCTTATTAACTACACTATTCATTCTAATGGAATGATATCCTCTCTATCCTCCCACTAAATAGAGAGATAAAGTCTCTATTTGAGTGACTGATCCAAGAACATTTTTGATAGATTGAAGGTTCAGGATTGAGGGGATCATGAAGACGCTAAAAAATTCATCAAAGATCCACGATAGCAACCAAAATTTGATTAATAGAGAGAATGTAGATTTTTGAAGCATGTGTGTATGATCTAGAGGAGTTGGAATTTATATCTTTTTATGCAATGATCACTAGAGATTAGATGCATTCAAATGCACTACTGAACTGAATGAGGTACTTGTTTATTTTATTTTGTGCTTTGACTAATTCAAGAGGGATCCTCTAAACTCTACTGGTGCTCAAATCACTGGCGATGACTAGTTTTGTCACCCCAGTGATGAATTTTTTTTAATCCTTGGACCACCATCTTGCATTGTACACCCCGATACCTTCAGATAGGCCATTTATTTTATGCGAGGATGAATCTTAAAGGGGAATATATACCTAGGAATTGGGTTTCCATTATTCTCAAATATCCAAACTCTTTTTTTATGGATATATATAGAGGAATACCATATATTCTATCTAAAAATCTATGTCCCATCAATGATTATTGGCATAGATCTTCTATTGAATCTAATTATCCCTAATATGATACTCAATGGTCTTGAAATTTTCTACAATTTTATCAAGCTTTTTATGTCCCAATATCTTGCGTTCACTAACTTCATCACAAAATGATGGTTTTATTCATTTTTTAAAATAAAGGGATTCATATGGTTCTATTTGGATTCTTGAGAGGTAACTATTACTGTAAGAGAACTCAACCATAGGAAGATGTTGATCCCATCCTCCTTCAAGGTCCATCGATAATGAACTCACCATATATTCCAGTGTCATAATTTTTTATTTAGATTTGTCATCTTTTTTGGGGATGATAAGAAAAAATGACGTCCAAACAAGTGTTTAGAGAAAGTTGGATACTCTTATAGAATCTGATGATAAATCTCAGATCTTGACCAGATATAATAAATAATGGTATTCCATGCATCCTCACAAGTTCTTTGATGTATATCCATGCAATTTGATGAAGTGATAAATTATTTCAAATTTCAATGAACTGAGCAGTCATCATAACATAATCCAACACAACCCATACATCATTATTTAATTTATATTTATTCATAATATCAGAGGATGAGTATATGGTGATGTTTTCTCATTTCCATGTTGGAATGAGTAATTATTACATCATTCCCTTAAAATTTTCCTTTCATTATTAACTTTATAACATACCATGTACTTTGAAGTATATTCCACAATATTCTTATTCATATTTTCCCAAAAATAGTTCTCTTAGAGATCTCGATACATCTTCATGCTCCCAAGGTAGATGGATAAGGTCAATCTGTGTACATCATTCAAAATCCCATTATTTATCTTAGGTTTTGATGGTACACAAAGTCATGACCCAAATATCACAATTCCTTTATCATCAATTTCAAACTTCAAGTATTTCCCATTTATGATAGTATCCACCTTATTTTGAATTTCAATTCCATCTATTCGATAATTCTTTATCATTTCTATAAGGTATGGTTGAAAAATCATTTGAGAGTGAAAAGATAATATTCCTTCCTCTATGATTCCCATTTATATAATTTTCATGTCTAAGAAGATTGGATACTTCTCAATTATATTCATTGATAATATTATAGGATCCTTTATACTTAGAGAAGCTACAACTTTATTCACTTTATAAGAATGATTATTGATTTAATAGTCATAACCCTATATTATATTTGACCATATTCACTTGTACATATTATGATCCTTCTGTGTGAATTTATATTTTAGGCTCTTGTAATATATATATATATATATCAAACTAATCCCCATATAGATAATGATTATAGATTTTCAATGTGAAGATTACTGGAACCAACTCAAAATTATGCATGGGATAGTTCTGTTCATGAAAATTTAACTACCTGGAGGTGTATGCAGTAACTTTATGATTCTTTATTAGTAAACAACCTAATCACTTCTTTGAATAATCACGATATGCAATAAATAGTTCCCCACTTGTGAGTAGTGTACAGACCTATGTACTAATAATCCTCTCTTTCAACTCTTCAAAGCTTTATTTTCATTCACTATTCTAGAAAAAACTTTACACCCTTCAGACTTAGCTTGGTTAGTGTGCTTTAAAACCCTGAGAAGTTTCTCAAAAATCATCGGTAGTACCTATCTATTCTAAGGAAACAATGGACCTCCATTTTAAATATTTTTTTAACCCACTTCTAAATCATCTTTGTCTTAGAAGGGTCCAAATACACCCCTTTACTAGTGATAAGTTTCCATATGAATGATACTTCCCCCATCAAAAACTCACATTTATTGTAATTTTCATACAGATTCTCATTTCATAATGAATTTAGCATAGTAATAAAATACTCCTCTTTCTCCTCCTTGATTTAATAGTATATCATAATATCATTTATAAAGACTATCACAAACTTGTCTTGGTAATCTCTAAATATTCTATTCATTAAGTCCATAATGATTTCTGTAGAATTAGGGAGTTCGAAGGGAATCACTATGAAATCATAGTGTGGATGCCTCATTCCTAAGTTAGTCTTGGGAATATCTTCCTTCTTCACCTTTAATTGGTGATATCTCAAACAAATATCGAACTTAGTGAAATATTATGCCCCATATAGTTGATCGAACAAGTCATATATCTATGGTAGGGTATACTCATTATTTTTCATGATTTTCTTGATCTCATGATAGTCAATACATAGGAACACTGATCCATCATTATTCTTAAATAAAAGGACTGATGTAACCAAAATTGAATAACTCAGGCATATAAAACCCTTGTCTAGATTTTCATGTAACTTTTTATTTAGTTCTTACAACTCAATAGTGTCCATTTTATAGGGAGTCTTTGATATGGACAGAGATCTAGGTATAAGTTCAATTGAGAACTCAACCTCTCTATCAGGATGAAGACCATATAAGTCGTTATGGAATACATCAGTATAGTCCCTTATAATTTTAATGTCTCCATGAATGATTCTCCCATTTGCATCAATATTTTTATCATGATATGCTTGATTATAAGGAAATAATATCCACACTTGATATGAATATTTTGTAAAAGATTCATCCTACTCAATACACTTGTACAGAATCAGAGGATTACTTAGGATGTGATGAGTGATCTACCTCTCCATATAGTTGATGTTGGATTTATATAATAATATCCAATCCATGCCCAATAAAGAAATAAACATCACTAATTGATGTAAAAAATGATTTTATGGGTGGTTCAACCCATAAAAATTGAACGGGGATGATTTATATACTTGGGATTCAATAATTACTCCATTTTCTATTATCACAAATAACTCAACCCCCATGCTATGAGGTGGTGTTTTAATTGTTATAATAAACTTTCATGATATTAGAAAATGTGTAGAAACCAAATGAAAATGTATATTCACTATTATTGAATGAATAAAGAGTGTATTTTTCACCACATCACTATTGGGATCCACCTCAGCAGTAGTGATATCATACGCCCTTACTTTCTTGCTAGTCCTTGGAGGTTGTTTTCATTAATTTTAACCAACAAACCTTGTATTAGGGTATTGGTTCACATAATTCTTGTGTTTCTTATAGTTAAAACCTTGTAAGAAAAGTTGAGTGTTGATTTGAACCTTCTTTTATTTCATCACATTTGTGATCTTTTTTATCTCCCTTTAATATTTATTATCCTAATGCCCTTGTTTTCCACAATTAACGATTCTTATGTTTCACTTAATACGATTTCTCTAATGCTTCTTCCTAAAATTTTGACATGTGGGAAGTTGGTTTTTTTCCTGCCTGTAATTTTTCTATTGATTCACTTTAAGAAAAATCAATTTTATACTTTTTATCTTCAAGTACATAAGACCAATGAGAGTCTCCAATCACAATCATGACATTGAGGGCACAAAAAATAACATCTTAATAGATTTCAATTTCTCAAATCACTAATTATTTTCAGAGACGTAGTTTTAATCCATTAAAGAATGGGACACCTTACTTTTAGTATTGACTATGAGGCTATATTCATACCATGAAAGCCTTGTAAAGTTTACCTTATATAACTAGACAGACTCATCTTATTTTTTTTCTTCAATTTGAGGAAATACCTCTCTATTTTAAGATGAAGAGTTTGGAGAAAATATTTATTTAAAAATATTTTCATGAAGGATTTTAATTATAAGGAATTGAGTTCCCATTTTGAAATTATTTTCAATATTATTGTCTATCACTGATAAACTTCACTATAAAAAATGATAGATAGTTAGCACAACTTTCTGTTCTTCCTAGAACTAAGGAACAAAGAGTTTATTCTCAATAGAGTTAATCCATTTCTTTTTTATGAAGGTATCAAAACACCCACTAAATGTTGGTGAAATTTTCACATAAATAATGTTACCACAACTTGATCTTTAATAGTAGAGTTAGGGTGTTCTACACGATTCATGTTATTATTCATAATTTTAACTACTTGATACAGTACTTTCATGAAGTTATTTTCTCTTTATCCTCTTAGGTTAAGCATATCACTAGGGAAATCATCACATTTACTATCAAATTGGTTTTTGGAACATGTGATCCTATTTCCCATAAATAGATAAAAAAATTATTTGAATAAATAATTAATGATCATATAAAAATTAAACTTTAAACTCAAAAGGAATAACTTATAAATGAAAAGTATATCCTAAATTATGAGTATATATATTTAATTCTAGGTTATCCAGGGTTATTTTTCCTATTTAGTTTTCTAACCGAAAAATCTATTCAAGTCATAATCTCCAAAATAACTAGATCATACTAAGATACCAACTATATAAGTCCAAACCTTTTACATATACTATTACATGATTTTTAACATAAATATCTATTAAATACAAATAAAGGATAAAAAATCCTAGTGTATTTGGAAGAATAGGTACATAAAAAGACAACATGAAACGAAATTAATAATTATTTATCTTAATATCTATAATTATATTATAACTCCCTATAATATCCTAAAAATGTATAGGATAGTATGTGGATACATATACAAAAAGGGGTGAGCTAAAAATCATAGTAAGTAGATAAACATGAAATTAAGGCATAATATAAGAGTTAGAAGGAATAACATGTTAACATAATAGGCATGGATCATGAATAATCATAAAGAGGAATACCATAAAGAACATGGAATCATAAGATCATGGGAACATAATAATTTGGTAACTACAAAAAACATGACATAAGCATGAGTTAAGGCTAACCGCTTTGACAACATCACATGGTTGATAAAGTCCCATCATGAATTAGGTTCACTCCCTAATCCCATACATATCACACCATGAGACTAAAAAATTACCCAATGAATTAGATTACTATCTGGGTGCACCCTTCATAACATGCACATGTATAGGTGTTCCACATAATGAAATCAAACATAAGGAACACATATAAGGATTATCCATAAAAAGAAATGAGTTTCATAATCATGTCATTGGGCATAACCAAAAGGAGTATCATAATTATTTTCGTGAAATAAAGGATTAAATCATTATTGGACACTCATAAATGTAAATTAATCCATGATCATGATAAATTATGTCCAAATAAAGTGAATATGTGAAAAATAGTGGTCAGGTAACTTTAGAAATGTGCTATTTAAGTAGGGTTTTAGGGGAAAAAAGTGAAGAGACTTTAAAGGGTGTGGGAGTATAATAATTTCCATAAAAAAAAAAGTGAAATAAAATTTTGTTCCATATAAGAATGAGTTTTTTTGGAAGCCCTTCTTGTTTTAAAACATTTCATTGAGTGGTAATTTAGAATAAACAAAAAAATAGAGAAGTGACCTTTAATGGGATTTTTGAAAGAAGCTAATAGTGGAACCTTTAAAATATGTTTATAAACATAAAATAAAGGTTAAATAAGCTTCTAATATATGTGTGGTACATATATATAGAATATATAATAATAATAATAAAGAGATAAATTTAGGTAAATAAAGAGATTGTGTAACCCAAATAAAATAAGGTGGTTTGGAGAGATCCCTTACCTTATGTTCTAGAACCACTATGTACTTGGAATTAATGTCATGAATAATAAAATTATATTCATTAATTACTAAATCCATGACACTTTACATCTATATTTAATTTATTATAATCTTATTATATTTATTTATAATAATTTAAATGAAATATATAGTTCAATTCTATTGTTATGAGGGTGTTCATTTCATGATTCAAAGGGTAGATATTTTGTCTATAATTATTGAATTTCATATTAAATGGGAATATAAATCTAGGACTGAAATGTAATTTTATTAATTAATTTCTAGAAATTTAAATGGTTCCATATTTATTTTTGTGTTTCAAAATATGGAAAATCTATTAAGTAAATATGTCAGTGTTGTATGGTTAGTTTATTTTGATGGTTATACTAACCATCATGAACTAGTTTCATTTTATTTAATATTATGTCTATATATCATTTAAAGGATATTATATAAGTTGTAATATAATTATAATTATCTTATTTTACCATAAAAATAGTTTTATGACCATCCCTTATGGAGCTAATGGAAAATAAAAACTCATTATCCATAGAGACAATTAACCAACACAATATGGAAAACAATTTCATTCTTAGAATAAGAGGATAAAATAAGAGGATATAAGTAATATATTTCATTAACACCATGAAATTACAGTAGATATATGATAATATACCGATTTATACATTTTGGATGTGTAAGGTGAGGGGAAGGTAGAAGAATAAAAGAATTTAAAAGAGGTACAGTGGGAATATTACCTCTTAATTGACACCTCATTTAAATAAACCTTAAGGAACCTGGAAATGGAATTTGGGTGGGAAAAAAGCACAGGGATATGATGGAGAGGTTTGGGAACGATATCGAGTAGAATTTTGGAAAGCTACAAGGTTTATATTTTGTGAAGAGAAGGGGTAGTGAGGAGTGGTATTTATAAGGAAAGGAGAGGGATATTTTTGAATATTATATTCATTATTTTATTATTTTGGAATAAGATTATCAATAGTATTTATTTTTGTGAGTATATATAGTAAATGGTGAATTTTAGTTCAAAATAATGGGTGATTATCGCATAAATGACTCAAAATTCAAGTATTTATCATATAATTCTAAATACCGTAATTTACTATATTTCACTATTTAAAAAAATTTTAAGTATTTTAGAAAAATAAAAAAAATCATCTTGACAATTTTATGACATTCAGATTTAAAAAATTAAATCAAATTTAAGAAAATAATTTTCGAAATACGAGAAATTAAATTTTTAAATAAAATCCTCATTTATTTGAAAAATATAAATTTTAATATTATAATATTTTGTCTGGAAATTTGAAAAATTACTTATGGTATCATAAAATTATACTATTATTATTAAAATACAACATAATATTTATTTTTAAATCAAATTTATGAAAATAAGCTTTATTTTAAATCATTTATTTATTATAAATGTGAAATTAAAACATTTATGATTTTAAAAAATATAAACACTTAATTTATCATTGTTAAAGAATTTATTTACATGTACCGTAGTTTAAATATATCATATTTTAATTTTATTGGATACATAAATATTATCTTACACTTACATAGCCTATGATATTATTCTAATAGTGAGGTTACTATTCTAATAGTGAGGTTACTATTCTAATAGTGAGGTTATTATTCTTAATGACCAGATTATTATTCTAACACTCATGTTACTATTTCAATAGTTTGGTTACTATTTCAATGATTAGATTACTATTACAATGGACATATTTGTATCTATTATATGAGCTCCCTAATTCTTATAAATACCAATTATTTCATTCATTATTCATCCCCTTATATTTTCTCTCATGGTTATATATTTTCATTTTCTAAAATGTCAATATGTTTACTAATATTGTTGTTTTATCCAAGGTGGACATGATTATAGTATATTGTAAATATAAAAAATTCCCCATTCAACTTTTATTAGTTTATATTTTTTTGTCCCATTGTTATTTTTAACATTTTTATTTGTTTAGTTGCTAACTAAAAAAAATTTGGGTTGTTAAATCTATACCATGTAAGAAGTATCACTATACTTAGAATATGTAATAAACTTGAAGGTACTTTCATCAGATCACTCGGGCACCTAGAATCATATGTCTTAGGCAGTCTCCCTTCTTAACAGGATGTACTAAGCTCAACTAAAACTATTTCCCAACCATCCCATGAATCCTCACCAGTTCCTAACTCGAAACTTTATCCTACCCCTCAACCATAAACTTTTTTACCACTATATCATGACCCCCTCACACTAAAGGTACCCATCCTAGGATGAGAATGATAGAAATGTCATAATGACACCTAAATACTTCTTACAATAGGCCATGGGTTGGCGACACACACCAAGGGTATAACATATACACAAATGATATGAATTAGCCTTTAAGATATTAGAAACAAGGTATATAATATAAAACAACAATAAAACAACCCATTCTAATACAATAAGAATAATCAATCCCAATACATGACATGAATGTAATGACATATAACTAAAACAGTTGAAACACTAGAGAAAATCCCCAATAGTGACCATGAAGTTACAATATCTCTTGAAAAACTCTTTGAATTTGAAATTTATATCTTTATCACCAACAAAAACTTATTGAACTGAAAAAATGTTTATATGTATTCTGAGTGAGTATAACATGTATAGTTAGTTGGATCTTCCTTTCAAAATCTCATACAAAATGTTAATGAAGTATAATAAATCCCAATGTGTAAAAAAAAGGAAACTAATTTATCACTTAAACAAGTTTTCTATTACTTTTCCCATCATCTCCATGGATATATATCACTAAGTATCAATTACAAGATATCATATAATATAATAAAAAATAGGGTACCTTTCTACCACTTCCCCACTAGTTTTCTACCTTACACCAACATCACACATCCCATGCCATCTCTCTTAAAAATATAACCTAAAGGAACCTGGGATAAAGTAAGTTTTCCCAAAGACACCTTGGATAAATCATGAACCCCGTGCATTACATCATTTAATCATCCCAACCACATCTAATAACAGTAATCAAGTATTTTATGGGAGACACCATATCCCATACATCATGTATTATACCTCAATCAATCACAACCTATATAAAGTATACCAATAATATCTATTAGGATACCATATCTTGAGATATATACATGTTAAATAAACATATTCGATTATGTCCCTACATAAACCTATATGATTAAAGATAACCATTGTTCATACCATCTCATAAATTGACATGAGAATAGAGAGGGACCATAGGGGGTTGTTAACCATTTGTTCCTTGCTAGCCTGGATGTTGGAGTAAACACCCTCCCAGAGTCCACTAGGTGTTAGTATCCATTCCAACATGGGTGAGGTAGAATATAAAATAACAAAAAATATATGATATATAAAAGGATCACATATTATATTTCCTTAGACTCATATACCACTAACATTGTATAGGACTCTCGACTGCCACTACTAAGGCCTATGTATAAAATCATACAAGCATCAATCTTTATTTTTTTTATTAATTAATTAACCATTAATTAATTATTACCATGTATCATTTTTATGATTAAAATTTTAATCTTATAATCCATGTTCCAATAGAACTATTAATTATTTTCTCATATTATCAAGTATATCATAATCAAAATAAGCATCAAGAACCAACCCTGTTGTTTTATTAATTTATTTATCATTTTATAACTATCTAGGTAATCTTGGACCCAAACAAAGATACCATATAAAATATTCACTCACAGTACAGGGTATCAAATTGCTTCCCACAATTACAAATCAATTATATAAATATCAAGTAGCCATCTAACCTTAAATAAGAAGATTCATTATCAACCAAGCATCCCATATTTTAGCACAATAATAATGGGAAATCCCAACTTCAACCCATTCTATTAGTCCCAATACCATCCTTGAAACTACTCCACATAATATCACATATAATATCCCATGACAATATCATTATATAACCATCACTTTGTGCCACCATCACATCCTCAGGCATCCCCGACCATTATTCCAATCGTACAATGTTATCATCAAATCATATCAAGGCTCTAAATCCATATATCATAAATAAATATCAAATTCAGTAATACACACATAATTTAAAAAGAAACTAAGTCCATAACAAGAAAGGCATTCAATCCTTTATCAGACAATGTTGGACAAGTTTCTCCGCACAACAACGATTTTAAGAAATCATTCAATTTCATAATTTTCTTTAAATTATTTGTTAACGAAAAAATTTCATCATATCTAGCCTTAAAAATTTCCAAGTCCGAATATTATTTATTTAATCTAGTGTTCCTTCCTAAGCCAGAATTTCATATATATCATCAATCCTAATGATAATCATTTCAACATACCTCTTCTTTTATAGTCAAGCAATACCATATTTTAGTTTTTATTCAATATCCAAGCATATAAACCCTCATAAATAACTATAAAAATAAATTGAACATTATCTAGTAAATATAATAGGAAAAAAGAATATCTAAAAAGTATGAGATCACACATACCAAATATTATAATCATGACATGTGATAATATTTACAGTTCCCAAATTTAATTAAATTCTAATATTCGATAACTAATTTCTTTTTTCTAAATTATCATTTCAATTGAACAATTAATCCCAACCATGAACTAAAAATCATTTCATGTAAGAAAATTTAAATTTCAACTTGAAAGATAATTATCATTTCAACTATCTAATATCAATAATCATAAACACAATTCTCACCAACATTAATTAAGTAGTTTAATACTGTAATGTGCTATCATTTTGATTTGGTCAAATAATAATTTGAAAATTACATAATATTATCCATTTATTTCTCCTATATAATTTCCAGAATATATATCATTATTTTATTACATAAAAACACTTAATTATATTACTTTAGATAATATTACAGATCATCAACTATTGCAATCTACTGACTATGATAATTCATTAATCATAAGAAAATTGATGTATTTATGAAACAAGTTCACCTTGGGGTAACAACTATGAATGTGCCAGATTGGGTATTAACTCAATTGTCACTAGTTTATGATGAGATGGCCTAAGAATTCACACCTATCTAGAAACTACTAGGGAATATTCATGGGCTAATTCAATTTTCCTTTTTAGGATATTATGATGGATTTTAATATATAATGACCATGTATGTACTTAGTAAAACCTAAGGTTCCATATATTGAAAAGAAGGTGTCAATATTTATATATACTATAAATGATTTTCATGATTATATGATTTCCCACTATGATTATTTTTTCTTATATAATGATTTTTGGTTTTAGTCAATGGATTGAACTAGATGAAACTATGTTAACACTAAATATCATGGAAAATGTAATGATTTTCCTCCAGATCAACTAAATGAAATGGGAGATGGAATATGAAATATCATAATTATTATTATCCTATTATCTCAATATATGATTAAAAAACTAAACATATGTGAGTTTGAAAATGAATTAAATAAGATAAAAAAGGAAGTTTCATGAAGAACATAGTGGAAAAAATATTCTCCTTACTAAATTTATAGAATGTGGGAATAAGAATTAAGAGGAATGTGCCAAAATAATGAAAATATGTTTTATATGTATTAAATAACGTTTTAAAGAGGTATATTTTTGAGGAAAAATAAAAATATCGGTTAATTTAATTATAACACCCGTAGAAAAGTGATACTTAAAATAAAAAATTTTACAACCCATTTCATGAAGAAACCTGAATACCTTAGTACACTAGTACCTGAGTCAGTCCCAACATAAACTGTAGGGCATTCCAGATCTCCATGGGTTGGTGATTCTCACCTGGTATCAACTAAAAAAAGGGAATGATTATTCTACAATAAAATGGAACTAACATGAAATAGTGGATGATAAGTAAAATAAAGGTTGGTAAGACAAACAATCCTTAAGGAGAAAATAATTCCACAAGAAAATAGATAAATATCTCAAAGTAAAACATCTTCCACTGAGTGAAAACATCTATCATTAAAAAGAATCAAAATACCCCTGTAACAAGAGGAACATAGCTCCTATGGTCATCACTGCACTCCAGGGTATCACTAAATATTCCCACTCACCACATCTAAGTGGCACTTTACTTTTTCCTATACCTCGCTTAAAAAAATATACAAAAACATGAAGTCAAATGTAAGGTGCGAAAAATAGTATCCTAGTAGGATCACACCAAAATTTCTATAACAAAATCCATAAAAAACAAACCATTTGTGATTTAATTTGAAATAAAAATAATTTAAGACAAGAAATTTCACATTTTCATTCAATTAAGCTTTTAAGATAGGAAGATTGAAAGTGTAACAAAAATAGGCTTAAAAGAACATTTTTATAAAATATAAAGGACATGAATACAAGTGTTCTATAATCCCTAATATATAATAATAAAATCAAACAAAACCCATGGTCATATTACTTTAGCTTCATTATTTATTAACTATATGATCCTTGTATTACTCATTAAATCATCATGAATCAATGTACGTGCACATGTATTTAAGGCTCATTCTATCGGGATAGAACCAGTCAACACCCCATCTAGGGAAAATCACAAAGAACTTGGTTTAGTTATAGTTTTCATCTTCAATCTATTTCTAGGGAGTCAGATCCTAGAACGCTTTTCCTAGTCACCCACTAACTACTCAGAATCACATGTGATCTTAATCAGTAAATCATGGGAAAATTAATTCACTTCAATTCAAATCATCTTTCATAGTTCAATTTCCTAATTTCAAGTTTCAACATGCCATTTTAGTTTCTAAAGAAACACAAGATTTTCATCAAATTAATCATTTCAAAATCACCTCTCATTTAAATCCATTTTTCTAAAGAACCAATGTCAAATAATTTCATAAAATAATTTCAAATTTCAATTTATATTTTCTCAAAATCCACTTTATATTTTAAAATCCTTTGAAAAAGGGTTTTATGTCATAATTTCAAGCCTTTGAGAAAAAACACGGGGATTGATCACTCTCTAATAAGGTGTGAGTAGAAGAATGAGGGATTAAAGATGAGAGAATTTTCACATACTATAGAGAGATCAATCACATACAACCACACTTCAATCAAATAAGATAGGTTAGAGTATCTAAATCACCCCTAAAATATAAAGTATTAGATTAGTGTAGAATGAGAGTTGTTTAGAATTTATAATGGGGATTTTATAATTTTAATTAATGTTTTAGGGGATTAAAAACATATTATAATGGTTTAAAGGATTGGGTCACAAAGTTATTACTAACTGTGATCCCTCACCAGGATTCTAGAAAGGGAGAACAATTACACAATGTGTCAACTATTCAAACCCCTGCTATCTAAGTTCAAATTGTTTTTAGAAGAGTCTTTATGGTTTTCACTAATCATAATACACCCACCAAAGCCTCAAAATAGAGAATAATTTTTTTTGTCCATACCACATGTTTTTCACTATCCATGTACCAACCATGCATAGCTTCAAAAACTCCCAAAATTCTCAAAAAGACTTCAAAAATGAAATTACATAAGACCCAAACAAAATATGATAGGAAGGGTTATATTTTATTGAAATATGGTAATGGTATGTTACAATATTCCCAACATAAATGCTTTATACCCTCATAGATCCTATTTAGAATATTCTATGTTAAATAGATGAGGCCACTATTCCCTCATTAGTGCCACACACTACCAAGTCTCTTGAGAATTATAACCATGATTCCAAAGAACATGAACCAAAGGTATAAAAATTCCATAAAGAACCTTCATATTAGAATCAAAAATCTAAATTTTATACTTAGTCATGGAAAATTTTTGTTCCACAACAAGTTCCTCCCTTGTCAAGACATGAGATTTGTTATAGAGATACTTTATAAGTTGTGATACATGGATCAAATTATAAATCAACATAAATTTAGGTGGAAAATTTTAATGGCATTCCACCTTTCCAAAATAATCAAGAAACTAAAATAATCCAATGTATCTTAGAACTAAGATCCAATGTTTCCCAAGCCATCGATGACACAACCAAGGTGAATCTCTCAAAAACACCAGGTCACCAACTGAAAAATATAAATGTAATTAATGAAAACTAAAATAATATTTACACCAACTCAGTTCCATTACCATTATTTGATGAATCAACTAAATATTCAATGTCATCTCTTGATACAAACTAGGTACAATAAAATATTTTTCATCAATATATGACCAACACAATGGATATTTACAAGGGCATCCATAAAAGGCTTCAAAGGGTTCCCTTTTTATGGGTGACTTGTATATTGTGTTACAGGTAAACTAAACTAGTCCCAAGTGGCTATCCCAATCTCTAACAAAGTGAATAATCCCAGTATGAAACATGTATTCTAAGATCTGTATAGATCATTCTATTTAATTATCCATCTAGGAATGATATGATGTGCTTAAGCTAACCTAGGTACCATCACCTCTTGGAGGCCTCTCCAAAAGTGATAAGTGAATCCAAGATCCCTATTTGAGACTACAATAGATGGAAATCCCTAAAATATGATGATATCCTTTACATATAGAGTTATAATTCCAAAAATATGGTTGTTACATGAATGTGTATAAAGTTAGCCGATTTGGTGAGCTGATTGATCAATACCAATATTGCATGCTTCCCTCTAGATGTATGTGACAACCCAACCATGAAGTATATCAAAATATCATCCCACTTCTAAGTCAAAAAGAGAAGTCGATGGAGGAAACCTTAAGGTCTATGATTATTTTCCTTGACCTACAGATATGTATAAAAATGGGAAACAAAGTTTGTGATGTCTTACCTCATACATGGATTCTAGAATCTTCACTGCATATCATAGAACATATTTTTGGTGATAGTTTGTACCACCAAATAGGAATTATGACAATCCCAAACCATATCCTTTCTCATAGGTAATGGTATGATGTACCAATTCAAGAAACATAAGATAACCTCAAAAAATAATTACCACTCATAGATGGTATCCCCACTATAAAGATGTTCCCTAGTATCATGAAGATATTTATTGAATTGATGCTCTTGAAGAATCATCTCAGGATGAGTGGAAGTCAACTAAATAATTTCAAGAAAAATCTCAGTCTTATCCAACTGAAATCCCAAATGCATATGAGTAAAGATATCTATCAACTTACACTCTTCAGAAAATTCCTTTATAGATTGGGTATGGTGTTTCTTCCTTAAGGCATCAGTAATGACCTTACCCTTACTAGGGGTGTATGCAATGTAGTAATGAAAAGACTATAGGTAATCCAACCAATGCCTCAGATGGAGATTCAAACTTTTATGAGAGAAGATATAACTCAGGATTTTGTGATTGAAATAGATGGTAAAACTTCCTATGAAAAGGAAATTCTTCCAAATCATAAGAGAATTCATCATTGATGAAAGTTCAAGATCATGAGTAGGATAATTTTTATCATGTGAATTAATTTATTGAGAAACATATAACACCACTTGATTACCCTTCTTGATAACACAACCCATACTTGAAATTTATACATCACAAATGATCACATAGAATAGCCCAGCCTCCAGAAGAGTTAACAATAGTGCAGAAGTCCAAAGGATCTTCATCTCATCAAAAAAACTCTAAAATTTTAAACAACACAAGAAAAATAATCATTTTTGAGTGATATTGGTCATCAGAGAATCCAACTTCAATAAATATTTAATGAATTGGTGGAAATACCCATATAAGACCAAGAATATTCAAAACTTGAAAATTTTTTGTGGTTACTACAATGTAATAATATCGTTCTCCTTCTCAGGATAAAATAAAATAACATGTTATAAGATCACATGTCCCAAGAAATACAATTCTTGAATCCAAAAACATCAGTTGGATAGCTTGGCATAATGTTGGTGATTTCTCAAAATTTATTTATCAACTCTTATATATAGTTCCTGATACTCCTTTATCTTTGAGTAAATCAAAATATCATCCACAAATACTACCATGAACAAATAGTAATAAAAATAGAATATAAATTTCACCAACACTAATTTTTTTCTAATAATTGGTTAGTCTAAAAGAAAAAATAATGTACTTATAATGTCTATACCTACTCTGAATGTTGGTCTTTGGTATATCATGTAACTTCCTAAAATCCACACTTCCAGATTCAGTGAAAAAAACAAAAACAATACATTTTTGGATTTGATACTGATAAATGTGAGCCATTTTTTTCATCAAATAAGTAATCATAAAAAGGAAATATTTGTCCACTTACATACACATGGACCTTTTAGGTTTAGATTTTTTTGTTAATTAGGACAAACTCTTTATAACTTGGGTTCATAAAAATCTGTTTTATAAATATCAACATTATCTACCACTATACCTAGCTGTTATTATTTCATTATAGCTCATCAACATCATACATGTGAAATTATTCAAGAAAAAATTCATTTAACATATTTACTCATATCCTAGGGAAAGAAACATAATAAAACAGTGAGATCATATACTCAGTAAGTGTAAACAAAGGAGATATCAATGATTATATAAGCATAACATGAGTATAAGGGTATAAGAACATGAATATAACATTTAAAAATTATACCCTATATATCAAATATAATATTATTGTGCCATGAAATAAATATTGGAAGTTCATAAATCATAAAATAATTAAATAACATAATCTATGAGAGAATAACATAATACATGGAATTATGGAACACACATTAGTATCAAAAATCTATAGGGAGCTACACCTCCTAGTCGGAACACACCACTATCCCTAGTGGTATCCCTTTCCTCATAGTTGAATGATTTAACTCCCCAAACTATCATAGTAGTAAAGCGTAACTCCCAAGACTATCACAGTAGAAAAAAGTTACTTATTGAATGAGGTTAACTCCCCATTCTAGACCTATCTATCTAAATTGAGTTCACTCCATGTTCTAGTCCTATCTATTCGAACTGGGATCACTTCCATTATATCCATATCTATATCATAATATATACATCATTACACAATTCATTTTAGGGATATATAGGCCCCACACATCCCATAATAAAAACTGTACATATGTGTTCCATAGGATCATAAATAATTCACCATATCAGAACCCATAAGAGAAATGAGTTTCATAAACATTTAATTATAAAATAACTCATGGAAAAGAAATGGGATTCATAAACATTGTCACATTATAAACATAAACCATTTTGATAAATATTAAATATGGTTTCCTTGGATCATATCATCAGTATACCATAAGTAACATTAAAAGTTTTTATCTTATATGGAAAGTTATTTTGAAAGATCACTTGAAATAATTATTAAGGGAAATATCCTTTCCATTTTGGAATAATTTTTTATGTAGTCACACAATTATAAAGTAAAAAATTTTCTTTTAAAATAACCTGGTAAAATTAAAATTGAATCTTCAAATCATTAAAACATTATGATGGTTGGAAATTTCATTCATGCTTTATAAGTTAAGAAAAAAATTTCTTTTGTATTTTTATTATAAATGTAAAAAAAAATCCTTTAGAAAATGAAAAAATATCATTTTCAAAACATTTTTGTAAAAAAATAAAGCAAGACTAAAAATTACATTATACAATTTTAGGATAATATTAAAAACCATTGTGATTTTTTTGTAGAAAACATAGACATGTAAGAGGGATATTTTTCAGTGAATACTTAATTATAAACAACCTTGAGTAATGATGTGACTATGTAATGAACACTTACTGTTTTGGTATTATTTGAATCATAATCCCCATGAAAGAAAGGAATTTATATGGATATTTGTATAAAATAATTCTCATGATAAGAATCATAAAATAAATTTAGGGTAAGTATATATACCACATAAAATCAAAAAGTGGAACATAATCTATATGTATCACATAAGTAAAAGTGAGGAAACAATCCCTTAAAAAGATCACATACTTGAAGTGAATGAATAAATTATGTTTATAAACTATAAATAAACATTAAAAAAGTGTGAATAAATTATAATATAATAAAAATTAATTTCATATGTAATCTTATCACGACATAATCAATAAAGTAAAAGTTTAACCAAATGAATTGAAATTGAGTTAATAAATCTATTATCTTAAGTATGAATCCCCACGTACATTATTTAGATTCTTGAAAAAAATTAGGATAATTATTTACTTGATTTAGAACATTTTTTAATTTTATTCTTACATTTTATTTAAATTATTACTTTATCATAACAATTACTATATTATTTATGTCCATGTCAGATGTAATAATGAAATTCAGTTCACGAGTCCAAAATGACGTTAGTATGCTGACTTACGACCAAAGATATCATTATTATATCATCTTAAGAATAATATTAATGACAAAAATATAATTTTTATAAATAAATTATACATTTAAATCCATATATTAAATATGGTTATGACAAATTAACTATATTACAGTCATGGAGACAGTAAGACATACATGCTCATGAGTAACGTTCCCTTTTTTAAACAATCATTATGAATAAAAGGTAAATATTATTTTATCAATAAAAATGATAATAATATATTTTATATAATATTAATTATTTAAATATACTTATATATACAATCCATGTGATGTGGTGATGAAAAATAAAGCACATCACTTCTTGGAGGTGGTAGTCCAAACGTATACATGAACAACGTTATCATTTTTTTGTGCATGGAAAGATAAGAAAATAAATGATATATTATAATTTAAGAAATATAAATATGTCATGAATATAATATATAAACATTAATTTGATCATTATATCTAGTATTGAGAGATGATCATGGGAAATGAAATACATCGCTTCATGAGGCGGTAGTCCTCTATACACACGGACGATGATATTTTTACTATTTGATGGAAGAAGAGATGGATATAGGTCATTAAATTAATATAATAACATATATGTATATTTATAACACCATAGTTATTATTTTATAATGGTTGAATAATTTTTGATGGATTTTTAAGAATAAACAAAACAAAAATTCTCAATTAAAAATGATACATATCATAGGAAAATCCCTTTCCAAAACACCTAATGACCACTAAGGTTGGTGTTATTCCAAAAATAAGAAATCTAAAATGTTTTAAGGTATTATAGAAAGGTATTTGGGAAGATATTATCTTTAAAAAAATTGTTTTAAATTGTGAATAAATGAGAAGAATAGGTTCCCTTTTATAAGACAAAGGAGGGACACTTTTGGAATTTCTCAAAATATTAAATTAATATAAATTAAATTTAAACTAAAAATGGATAAAAAAATTAATTTTTAATATAATATTATTATGTGTCTATATAACCTCATAAAATAATTATTATATATGTTTTTTTATTTATAATTTTATATTTTGGTTTAACCCTTAATTAACCCCTTTAACTATTACCATGACAACATGATTATTTACTCTTTGAAGATTAATATAGTAACTATAAAATGATAAACGAAACATAATTGGATCATAGATGAAATTTTAGACCTTATCCAAATCATTTTTATAAGTGTAATATTTGTTTTTGTAATTTTATATCACTTAATAAAATTTTATTTACGATAAAATACTCATAATGTCAAATTTAAGGACTATTCATTACTCTGACTTTAATAATATCAAGATATCACTTATAATTAAAAAAATATTTAATTAAATATATACCATGTAAATATAATATAGAATTATCTTATTACATTATTTACCTAAAATTATATTTATTTTACTATTTTTAATAACGTTTATTTAATATTTTCATTAATTAAATAATTACTACATCATTGTTGTGTAAGCATTTAATATAATCATTTCTTCACTAAAAATCAAAAATCAATTACCATGGTTAAAATTAATTTTTTATATTTAAAAATATTATTTTTAGTTAGAAATACCCCCTGCATAACCCTATATTAAAAATGTTATACTTATTAAAAATACGAGTGAGACATCTTTGAACTTTATTTAATAAAATACTAAAAATGTCATAATCACTTAGAAATTCCAAAAAGGCCACATTATAAAAAAATGAATGGTAATGGATAAAAATTACTCATAAAATAACATTTTGGAAAGTGTAAGGTAATTTTATAGTTCTTATGATATTATTTTTACCCATAATTACCCAATTTACCCTTTCCCATGGTAACAAATTTTACTAAGGATATTATTCATATTGGAAAGAAATAAAAGTGAACCATTTAATAAAATTTTAAACAATTAATATAAATATGTTATAAATTTTTAAAAATTCAAAAAATTGATATTTCATATTTTAATTTAAATTTAAACTGAAAAAACACAAGGAAAATAACTTTTCAAAAAAATGCCATTTTAAATATAAAATGTTTTTACACTAAATTATAGAATAAAATATATTTAAAAAACAATAATTGGATTATATTATATCCAAATGAACGAATTAGTATTTAAAACTAGTAAAAAACATAATTTTACCTTGTAAATACTTTAAAATAAAATACAGTTTTCAATAAAATCAGTATTTTTAACTATTCCTTAAAAAATCAATATATCCAGAAAGTTTCCAAATATTCATATTAAGATAATTTTAAAATGATGAATTAAAAAAAATAAATTAATTTTTTCAAATAAATTTTATAAGGATTCTTCAAATTATAATATTCACCCATAAAAAGAAAAAAAATCGTTTTGAAGGAAATATATTTTTTAATGAATAAAATGACTTAAAAATGTGTGATTATTTTGATATAAATTAAAAATTTATTAATATTGAGTAGGATTTTTATATTTATTTTTTAAATCAGTTCTCTCTATTCATACCCACTAATTTGATGACTATGTTATAATGGTCATATTTAAATTATAATAATTATTTTCTTTTTTAGGCTCAATGTTGCATATCTTTTATACTCTTGAACATAGTATTTCCTTATAAAATATCAGGATACTACTTTATACACACCTTTAAAAAAATATTCCCCCTAATTTGAACTTTTTCTTGGTATATAGTGTTTTAATTTTAAAAATTCGTTTGTTGAAATTCCACATCAGAAAAAAGTCAATAAAACATCCTCTTGAAAAGAGAAGAAGAAAAGTATGAAGGTCGCCTAAAACGACATATACTAGGTTTCCAAGTAGGAGAACATTTTTTGGAAATAAAACATTTATATAGAGAAGAAAAATAACTACAAAGTACTAATGTACAGTGATAGAGAATAAGGTCATCAGAAAGTTTTCCATCATAGTACTGTAAACCTGTGATGGGCTAAAAGGTTATTGACTTCTCGGCAAAAAAAAAATGGATAATAGTTTTGTTTTCAAACTAATTTTTTAATGTTGATAAATTAATTTACTATATAGACAATAACATAAGGAAATATACATACTTGACAAATATAATTTCAGACTTTAATCAATTTCACTAAAAACTAATATTATGCTTGAAATGATTTGTATCCAAGTTGAATGTTTCATTCCCAAAGTAATAGAATCAAATTCTAACAAATCACATAATATATAAAAGAATAGCTATATATTCCTCTTGTATTCAAACATTAACCAAAACAAATAGTTATTATAAGATAAGATAATTCCCAAAATGAATAAACCTTTATATGTTGGAAAACTACTTTAATTTAAAAAATTCAATTGTAATACCAAATGTTCAACTTAGATCATTCAAAAGATAACTAGCCTTAAAATTCATCAAAAATATTATAAACTAAGGTTGAAACCCAAAAATAAATAGGATTTGATCCCATAGTTTTCCAAGATAAATTTAATATTTATCTCTAAATAATATCAATCACTCTTAAAGTCTCTTACCAAAAATATAATTGACCTAATAATTTACAAGATATGATAAAAATTTCCCTAAATATCCTGAATCACCATAAATCCACAATAAAATCATAGATGATTCCAAAAATAAAATTAAAAATTTATTCCTCAAATATAATTCAATAGTATTCTATTTACCTTATTCATATAGGGTTACCAAAATAGAGAGTGTCTTATGAAATAATAGTGATCACTTAATCACCAAATCAATTTCCAACCCCATGGTTATGAATATGATAAAACATATTTTCCCAAAAATGAACTCAACATTTATCTATTAGATAGAAAAGTATTTTTATACTAACTAATACATTATATATTCTAGTAGTAGACGATGTAACCATGTTACCCTTTGGTTGTGGGTTCAATTCTTGTGGCCTTGTATGAAACGAAAAGTTATTACCCATCCCGTAGGTTGTGCATTTTCTAAAACATCCCTTTAAAATTATAGAAATGTGACAAAAATCATAAAATTAACCATATGATATTCAACATTGAAGAAATGCTTTAACCTAAAAGTTTATCTTATACCTTTCATTTTTCATCCCTAAATGTAAAAAATAATAATTACTAAAAAAATAATTATCTCCAAAAACATCATTAGTCACCATAATATTTCATATCTTAATGCCTCAAAAGGTGTTTATAAGACATTGAAATTATGATCTACCATAAAATTATAAACCCATGATGGTATCCCTAACTATTAGTAAAACCTCACCTAAAAATATCCTAATCTACAATGTTATAAAAATCCTCCTATAATACCAAATATAGTATCAAAGAATCTATACATCCGGATTTGGTGCTAAAAATAGAAACATTACATTTTTGGCTTTCAAAATTATAAATGTGACCCCATTTTTTCATAAAAACTAACAATGTCAAAAGGAAATATTTGATCACTTACATATCCAAGTAAAATTTTCGTTTAAAATTTTAGAGAATTAGGAAAATCTCTTAATAACTTGGGTTTATCAATAATAGGGTCATAAAGATCAACATTATCTCCCACTATACCTAGCTTTTGTTAATTAACTATAGGTCATCCACATCATACATGTGAAATTATTCTAGAAAAAATTTATTTAACATATTTATTCATAAACTAGGGAAAATAAATATAAGAAAATAGTGATCTTAGATGCTCAATAAGGGTAAGAAAAGGAGCTATAAATTATTACATATGAATAACATGAGAATAAGGGTATACGAACATGAATATAATATTTGAAAATTATATCTTGTATATCAAAGATCATAATATTGAGTAATGAAATAAATCTTTTATGTTCATGATTCATAAAATAATCATATAATATAATCCATGAGAGCATAACATAAGACATGGAATTGTGGAATGCACATAAGCATGGAAAATCTATAGGCAGCTACACCTCCTAGGTGGGTCACACCATCATCCCTAATGGAATCCCTTTCCTGATAGTGGAATGGGTTCACTCTCCAATCCATAATAGTAGTCAAGGATAACTCCCAAGACTATCATGATATAAAATGTCCCTTAATAAACCTGGTTCACTCCCCATTCTAGTCCTGTCTATCTGTACCAGGTTCACTCCCCATTCCAGGCTTGTCCATCTAAACCAAGTTCACTCCCATTCGAGTCATGTTTATCTCACGAGATATAAATAATTAACTAATGAATTTGAGGGAGATATTCATTCCACCCTTCACATAATTAAAACAATACATATATGTTCCACAAGATCATAAATCACTCATCGTATTAGAACCCATAAGAGAAATGGATTTCATAAACATTTTATCCTACCATGAATCATGGAAAAGAAACATGATTCATAAACATAAACCACTAAGAGAAAGAATAATCATGGTATATTTGGATAATATCCCTAGTAAAGTGTAATTTACATCAAATAATGTTATTATAGATGGAATTTTTTTTCAAAGATCCCTTGAAATAATTCTGGAGGAAAACAACCTTTCCATTTTGAAACCATTTTTTAAATAGTCACAAAATTATAAAGGAAAATATTTTATTTTAAAGGAACCTTTTAAAATTATAAATTAAACTTAAAATAATTAAGGTGTCATGATATTGGGAAATTCTATTCATTCTCTATAAGTTAAAGAAAACATTGCTCGTGTATATTTTTCAAAAAAAGTCACAAAGAACACCATTTAGAAAAATAAAAAAAATATTTTTTTCAAACTATTTTGTAAAAAATTAAAACATGGGTGAGAATGATTTTAATTTTTTTAGGATAATAGTAATTTTTTTTTGAAAAATAGTTAATATAAAATAGGGATATATAGTAGAAATATTCTCTAGTAGATACATAAACATAAATAATCCTGAATAATTATGAGATTGTGAAATAAATACTTACAGTTTTGGAATCATTTGAATAATAATAACCATGGAAGAAAGAAATTTAGATGGATATGTATATACCATAATTTTAATGATAATAATCAAAAAATACATTCATGGTAAGTATATACACCACATAAAAGAAACAAGTGTTATATATGAAATACGTCCTTGAGAAGTAAAAGTGAGATGAAAATCCCTTACAAAGATCATATCATTGATGTGAATGAATAAATTATCTATATCCTCTATAAGTACAAAAAATTGTTTTTAAAGAATATAATATAATACAAATTCATTTAATAAATAATATTATTATTACATAATTATTTAAGTATAAGTTTAACCCAATGAATAGAATTTGAGTTAAGAAATCCCTTACATTAAGTATGACTCATAACGTACCTTATTTATCATATAGAATAATAAAATAAAGATAATTATTTACTTTATTTATAAAATTTTAATGTTTATTATCCCATTTTATTTTACTTATTACGTCATCATAATAATTACTTAATTTTTTAAGTCCACATCGGATTTTATGATGATATTCAGTTCATAAGTCTGAAATGACTTTAGTATGTTGACTTATGATCAAAGTGGTAATTATTATATCATATAAAGAATAATATTAATGACATAAGTATTTTTTTCATACATTAATTATACCTTTAAATACATCTATTAATTATAGTTTTTAAAAATTAACTACATTACATCATGGAGACGATAAGTCATATGTACGTATGAGTAACATTTCCATTTTTAAACCATCATTACAGAAAGAAGGTAAGTATTATTTTATATTTAAATAATTATAACAATTTCATATATATAATATTAATTCTTTAAATACACTTATATATATCATCCATGTGATGCAGTGAAGAAGAAAAAAACACATCGCTTCACTGAGGTGCTAGTCCACCCGTACACATAAACGACATTATCATTTTTCTATTCATAGAAATGAGAGAAAAAATGATATATTAAATTTTTAAAAGGATAAATATTACATTAATATAATATTTAAACATTAGTTCCATCATTATAATTATTATTTAGAGATTGTGAGGGAAAATGAATTACATCGGTTCACAAGGTGGTAGTCTGTCGTATACACGGGTGATGAATTATTTTCCCATTTTATGTAAGAGGAGAGAGATATAGGTTATGAAATTAACATAATAACATATTAGTATATATAGGATACTATATTTATTATTTTATCATGGTTTAATATGGTTTTATGGATGTGGAGTAACAAACAAAACAGAAATTCTCGATAAAAAATGAAACCAATTTTTTAGAAAAACTGTTTTCTTAACACCTTAAGACCACTAAGGTTGGTGTTTTACCTAAAATGAGAACTCTAGAATATGGGAAGAGATTCTATAAAGTGATTTGGGTAGATATTTTATGAAAAAAAATGTTTTTGAATCATGAATAAATGATAATAAGATGTCCCCCTTTGTAATATAGGGCATGACCACTCTTGGAGCTTCACAAAATATTAATTTAGTATAAATTAATTTTCAATTAAAAATGATTAAAAATTATTAATTTATTATATAAGATGATTGTAGGTCTAAATAAAATCATCCAATAAAAACTATATAAGTCTTGACTATATCTATACCTTTATCATTTGGTTTTAATACTTATTTATACCCTTTAACTTTTATTGCGACAACTTGGTTTTTTACTTTTTGAGGGTTAATATAGTCACTATAAAACGCCAAAAACCCATAATTGGATCATTTATGAAATTTTAACATTATAAAAATGTGTTGGATTAATTTAAGAGTTTTTAGGAATTTTATATCATTTAATAAAATATTATTTACTATAAAATATTCATAATTTTAAATTTAAGGACTATTCATTACTCTGACATTAATAATATTAAGACAAAAATTATAATTCAAAACAAATATTTTATTACATTACTAAAATGTGTAAGTTTCCAGTCAATGTAATTTATCACTGATAGGTGGAGGGGGTGAATTAGTGATACTTTTTCATTTTCAGTTGAAACAACCTTCGACTTTGGTTAAAGAATCAATTCCCTACTAAAAACAAAACAAACACACATCCATAGAAACGCATGTATTTTCAAGGTTTACTATTCAATAAGAATAGCTACAATCTTGGTATGGTTATAAGTAATCCAATACCATATAATCCACTAGAAAAAAAATCCTTGGATTACAATGAGGAGGATATACCCTTATAGTTGTGTATCACTATGAAATAATACCACTAGTTCATGTCCACCCTCTTAGCACAATAGGGAAATAAAACTTATTTTATAACAACTCATGTTGCCTATGATTATTTTCAATTGAAAAAGTTTATACAAGTGTAACACAATTCTTAAATTCCTTACCCAAATGAAAGGAAAGAAATTACTGGACTTATGTTAAGAAACCTAGAGTGTGATTTCCCAGTCTAATTTTCCGAATCTGATTCTCCATGATGCAGCTAAATCGGCACCACTTCAAACCCTGAGTACGCTGAAACTCAGTAAGATTATTCCTTAGTCCTAAAATCTTTAGTACGATAAAATTGTGTTTGAAAAACATCGTTCCAATTCGTCCTTATTCTGAGAAACCCAGTACGGTAATACCCAGTATGGAAAATCCCGTTCCGATTAGTCCATCCCGGTATGACAACCACATTCTGATTAAATCAGCATTGTACCACAGTCATCTGAATACAACATTATTCCTGAAGAAGTGCATTCAATACAAGACAAATGTTATCACTTTATCTCTCTCAACAGTCAAATATTCTCTCTCTTCCACGATGAACAATACTCCGATGACAAACATCACTAAGTACAATGTACATTCTCACCTTTTATAGGTGACCCAAAATAGGTTTGGTAGGAATCTCAAAAAGATTTCCTACTCACCTAAATTCAATCTAATAATTGTTTCCTACAAAATACCAGAGAAATTTTGAATTCATCAACTCTTCTCGATTCTTATCGAAACTTCTTAAACCTTTATCCCTTCTTCTTCAAACTCCGATTGCTGATGCTGATTACAATCATCAGAAGAACAACAGCCTAGATATCAGATTCTGATTTTACCATGCTGATTTCTCAATAAAATTCTTCAAAACCATTCTAAATCAAAATCTTGTACTTGGAGGTTTATCTCCCCCTTTACAAAGCATTCAGTAATATCTATCTCATTTTCTTCTCTCTTAACTCACTTGAGAAAACACACTTCTTCCTCACTTCTCTTGTACCACTTGACTAACAATATACCTCTTCTCCACTTCTATTATCCCACTAGATGAAGGCATTTGATGACTAACTAGAGCATGAGTATTTATAGATATGATCAAATATGCTTCCAATCATATTGGGTGTGATTCTTTTTTATTACAATCATCCTGATTCTGAACAAACTTTCTCTCAACATAACTTTTCTCATCTGCACCACTCTCATCAGTGTTGTTCTTCATCAACATCACTCTTCTCGGCACCACTTTCCAATAATCATTATATCTTCTTGGTACAACTTTCCCTTTTCATCATACATTCTCACTGGAATTTCTCTCACTTAGAACATCTTTCCTAGAAATCACCTTTTCTTTGGCCATTGGCACCACATTTTCAATTCCCATCAGTACCACTTTTTCAACGCCCATCTATACCATTTTTTCAGCTCCTATTGGTACCATTTTCTTTCAATCAGTACCATCTTTTCAATTCCTCATTTCTTCCATCAATCTTGCATCACAAGATCTCACTTTAACTCATGATATATGAGAAATACAAATTATCAATGCATCTCACACTTAACACATCATATTAATTTTGAATCAGATTCTTCATTAAAACAACCAAGTCATCCATTCTGATTATTTAAAAAATTTGGCTCTAATTATTATCAAGAAAAAAGCTCCGATTCTCTGAAAAAATAGGCTCTGATTCTATTAAAAAACAAGCTCTAATTCTCTCTAAAATCAATCTCCAGTTCTCTCAAAAAATAGGCTCTGATTATCTCAAAAAACATACTTTGATTATCTCAAAAAATAGGCTCCCATTATTCTAAAAATTAGGCTCTGATTTTCTTGAGAAAATAGACTCCAATTACTTCATAAAATAGGTTCTGATTCTATCAAAAAAATTTTCTCTGATTCCTTAAAAAAAGAGGTTTAGATTCCACATTACGATTCTTGCCAAAAAAAGAGAGGTGATTTCCTTTCTTCAAACCTTCTTAGACAAAAAAATACAACACATTAAAACCATCACCTTTAAAATTATCTTGGTCTTAAAAATATCCCCCTTTGGACTTTGTTTTCAACCAAGTATTCATAAATTTATCAACTTTTTTTCCTCAAGCAATGAATTACTTATAAAAAATTCTAATCCTATATGATCTAACTAATTATAGTAAACAAGAATAATTGATATTAAAACCATGTTGTACAAAAGTAGTGACTCTGAATTCCTTTCAAATATCTTTATCACACTTCTAAGAAAACAAAACAATATCTTTCCTACAACCACTCCAAAAAACATTTAGAATAGTTCAGACACAAAACAATGATGAATTCATAACTTACATAATACTCTCTATTTTAAGAAATAGATTTATGAAACAATACAATTCTCCCCATTCATAGAACAATACAAAGGTAAGAAGGGAGATGGGATAGAACAACATACCTTAACCTTGAAGATAAAGATGTCAGAAACCCATTTTCAACCTCAATTTTGAGAATGATTCCTTTGGTAAGGGTTTTTTTGAAAATGTCAAACACTTGTTCAAATATAGAGACATATTCAAGATTTAATTCACTCTTATACACATGTTATTTGATGAAATGATATTTGATATCAATATGATTTGAATGATAATGTTTAACTAGATTCCTGGTAAGATTGATTTTTCTTGGATTATCACACCCCAAGGGCAAGGAAAAATTCACTTCAACAAGAAAATATTCCAACGATGTATTCATCCATATAAGTTGAGTAGTGGACTGAGTGGGAAAAACATACTCATCTTCATCTGTACTAAAAGTTACTAAATTATATTTCTTTCAATGTCAACTAACACAATTATTTCCCATAAATAACACTCCACTAGAAGTGGATCTTCTATCATCAACATTTCCTTCCCAATCTGCATCTGAATACCGAAACAAGTAAATACTATTCAAGATACAATACTTGATTACTAATCTTTATTTTCCTTTGATATATATGAGAATTATTTTTCTGGAAATAAGATGTAATTCTTTATGATCACTCTGAAATATTTAACATAAGGTTATAGCATAAATAATGTCGGGTCTTGTGGCAGTCAAATACAACAGACTTCCAATCAGCTTTCTATGCACATTCTGATCTACTTTACTTTACCATCTTTACCTGAATTTGTTCCTACTGAAATTGGTGTTGATATAGGTTTCGATTTTTCCATGATGAACTTCTTGAGAAGTTTCTTAGCATACTTTTCTTGGTAATGAAAAATGTATTCTTTCTTTTGAAAGATTTGTTACCCAATAAATTATTTCATTTATGTAACACCTGAGACTTTTATGAGAAATATTTTGTTTTTATGTTATATAAATCATAAAAGGTATCATTCAATACACACAACACTAGATTGTCTTGCTTTACACGCAATCACGACCTTCCTCGAAAGCCTGCGTCGTACGCAATACCGAGTTTCACTAAACAACGATATGCTATTAAAATATTATTAAAACTAGCTGTTATGAATAGTAATAACCACTTTTTGAAATTTTTTTAATTTCATCTTTCAAAATGGACTTTATTTTTGGATTCGGAATATCGAAATTATCCTAGGGTAAAATTTTGGTATTTTTCTGAAAACTTTCAATTTTGGATGAATAGTGAAAACACTGGGTTACTATTTAGAAACCGACTTTTTATTTAAATAATTATTTATTTTATTTAAATTTATCTTAGGTCAAAATTGATACATAATACCTTTATAAGTTCAAAGTAATTCATTGGAGTCATTTTATAATAATTTTAGATATATAAAAATTTTATTGAACTTTTGACCGTCTTTTACCCACCTCCTAGGAGAATTTGCAAATTTACATAAAACTTAATTTTACCGCTTATGTTAGTGGAATTTAAAAAATCCTAGAGACATGGTTTATTTCAGTAAGCAAAATTTGGTTCAATGAGATGAAAATAATTTTTGGTGAATAGTAACTTTTTACTTTTTTTTACCACGGTTAAAAGTAAATAGGGTAATTACGGGTAAAAATGATATTATTATTACCCTAACACATGTCATAATTCTATTGGATAAGTGTAATTCGACCAAAAACAACCTTATGAAAAAAATATGACCATTTAGGTCCACCTGGATTAGATTAGGACATTTAATATTATTTTATTTAAAGAATAGTTAAAATAGTTAAAATCAAAGTTTAATAAATAAAACATTTTTAATATAGGGTTATACATAATATAAATTCAACTATAAATATTCATTAGAAATAAAAAAAGCTTTCCTACATAATGGTATTTTATTTATAATTTTTAGACATTAAATAAGTTAATTTATTTATGACACAATGATGATGCAGTAATTATCTTATCAATGAAATATTGACATAATTGATGTTATAAATACCCAAATAAATGTAATTTGAGACTTTTTATGAATTCCAATAATTTTAGTTGTTAATAAGACATGTTAGTATTGATTATGTAACTTTGTTAAAACTAATATTTCTGTTATGATTTTTACAAAAATCAATTACCAAATAGTGTAAAAATTGGCATAAAATAGTTTTTAAAACAAATATTATATTATTAATTTTTATTTTATTCCTAAAAATCTAAGGTTCGGCCAAATGACTAAGATAAGGTTATATATATTAATAATAAACAACTTGGGGTTCTTTTGTCTTATTATGGTAAGTTTGTTAACCTTATAGTGTAAGAAAACAAAAAGACACGATACAAGTAAAATTATCTAACTTAAAGTTAAATCTAAATGATAAGGTTAAAATAGTAACCTAAACTTGTAAAAATTATATTGGATGAGAGGATTTCGATCCATCCCCACATTATCTTAGAAATAAATCAATTTGGAGCTATTAAAAACCAAATATGACTTTATAATAAAATAATATTTTTAGTTTTTCCAAAGGTGCCCCTCTCCTCCCTTATAAAAGGGAACATCCTCCCTCTCTTCCTCACACCACATTGAGCCTTCAATCTCGGCCAAACCCTGCCAAATTATCTTCTCCACTTCCCTTGAAACATCCTAGAGGTCCTGGTCTTCTTCAAAGACCAATTTCAGTGCCCTATAAGGATGTCTCGAAGAGGCGCTTCAAAGAAGAGGTAATGTCCATTACCGATTCTTTCAAATTTATTTCTTCTTCCACTTCATCTTCTTTAGTTGTTTCATTATGAAGTAATAACATAAGTATCACTCATATACTGATATGTTATTATAAGTATGAAACAACCCTATTTCACCATCTATCTATCCTACGGAAAACGAAATCACCGCACGTGCGTACGTACGGAATACCGTCTCCACGTCGTGGTGTAATCTATTTTCCACCACCACCTTACTTGGATGGGTATAATGGTGTAAAGAATAAATATATATATTTTAAGGTGATATTTATTCTGAAATAGTATACATACACTCCAATAAAATTCCACGATCATGGGAACGATATCATCGCTCATGCGTACGTACGGAATATCGTCTCCACGATGTGATGCGACTCGTTCTACATGATCTTCATTGCATAATGACTATATAAATGAATTTAATGAATAAATATGATATATATTACACTAATAACATTCTATAAATGAGGTATCTATAACCTAAAAATAGGAATAAGAATTTATTCGACAAAATACACATAAGAACAAAAAGCAATAAACACCCGAATAACAAGTAACAATGAAAAATTACTAATAAGAAGCTAATAATATGACAATATATGATATCATAAAAATAATTATGAATCTGGAATAAGTCAATAACATTATTTAAATCATTATACGGGAGGTTCAGACACTTATGAAGCAAATCAGACCTAAGGTAATATCACAATCTCATTTTTATCTGAGATTGTTTATACTTTGGTATTTACTGGGGTGTATTTTATCATCCACATCCATGTTTACTCAATATTTAATATTATTTACATCCACCTACAATTTTTTAAATCCAATTTTACCCTTCGATGAGTTTTTAGTAAAAGATATGAAAGGAATCTTTTGTCGTTTTTCATACGAGGTACTTTTTGAATTTTCCAACAAAAGTATGAGAAGAATGTTTTTTTAACTTATAAGACATGAATGGATTTTTAAAAAATTATTACCAATAAGATTCCTTTACAAGTTTTCGAGTTTATTTTTAATCAACTTCTTTTATTTTAAAATTATATGACATGTTAATAAAGGAAAAGTGTTTTTGAAGTAGAAAGGATATTTTCCTCAAGAATGGAGTTCAAGTGTTTTATCAAGATTGTTTTCCATCTAAGATAATATATGGTTATGTTTATATCCCTATAATTACATTGATTTTATTATTTTGTGATGGAATTATTTTTATGAATTCCTTTATCTTATATGAATTGTTTTATGATGTCACGATGTTTAAGAATCCCATTTTTGTTACATGGGTTATGCTATGATGTATGGTTTATGATTTTGTGGCACACATAATAATGGTATCATTATGGGATGGGTGAGACCTATATATCCCTCCAATTCATTGGGTAAATATTTATATCTCATGAGATAGACATGGCTGGAACGGTAGGTTAAACCGGTTTAGTGAAATAGGACTGAAACGAGGAGTGAACTCAGTTCAAAAATGGACTTTGTCCACTAAGATAGTCCTGGAAATGAGTCTTGAATAATAATAAATTATTATCTATGATTATGTGTGTATTACACAAAGTATCATTTTTTAAGTTATGATTATTGGGATTACATTTCACTACTATGATTTATCCCATGTTATGAAATTATGACCTCTTTTTCAGGTTAATATTTCCAAAATATTATGTTATTATGAATATGATGTGATTGATATTTCTTTTGTTTACCCTTACTGAGCATTTGAGATCACCCTTTTGTATGTTTTCTTTCCCCATGTCAGGAAGAAGGTTATTAAGTAGGATATGCCAAAAAGGGGACTCTAGATATGATGAAATAAATGAGAGACAACATAGATGATTTATGAACTAGTTGTTTATGTTTCCCAGTTTCTAAAGACACTATACTTATATGGTACTTTCATGGTTTTCTTATATGTTGTAATAAGTGTACTTCAATTTTGAATTAATAACAATGTATGTAAAGTATGGGTTATTATAGTTGGTATCAGAGGAAATGTATAGTCAACCTTTGGAAACTAGGATGTGAAAGCCTTAGTAAGAACCCTAAGGATAAGTCTAAGCATAGAACATGATCTTAGTGTTTTAAAAATGGCCATGAACAACCTATGATAAGACCTTAAGTGTGAAATTTTATTCTTGATTATGTGTTTTTTCCTATTATAATTAGTGTTGCTCACACTATTCTTTTTGGTTTTAGTGAGTGGCTGGAACCCGAAGGAACCGTGTTAATGAGGAATGCGATGAGCAATGAAATGATTGTCCCCATGAGCAACCAAAAGTTATGGGAGCTGGAATGAAAAATCTTGTAGCCATGCTCACACAACTTTCTCAAGCTATGAATCATGCATGACTTCCAAACGAGCAAAGAAAGGAGCAAAATTCTGTTGAATCCTTCATGAGGCAGCGTCCACCTTCATTCAGCGGGTCTTCTGATCCATTAGTGGCTGAACAATGGATCAGTACCACTGAAAAGATATTTTCAGTTCTTTAATGTTTTGAACATGATAAATTCATCTTAGCAGTATATCGTTTGGAAGGTGATGCTGATCAATGGTGGAATCTTATTAAGAATACGAGGCAAAGGATGAAATTGAGTCCATGGAATGGGACGAGTTCAAGAACTTATTTTTCAATAAGTACTTCCGTCGTATTCTTCGAACAAAGATGGAGAAGGAGTTTCTTGAACTGAAGTAAAAGGATGATGAATCTGTTGGTACCTATGAAGCAAATTTTACAAGACTTTCATGGTACACTTCTGGTATTATTATCCAACCTGAGAGTAAGATATATTGATTCTTTAGTGGCTTAAAACCAAGTCTTCGAAGGGAATTATCCATAAGGGACTTCAATAGCTACGAGGAAATTGTTCGATGTGCTCTCAAAGTTGAGATGGAGATTGGAGTAACCCATCAGTCATATGGGTTTGATAAGAAGAGGAAAATGGAATTCAAAGGAAAATCTAAAGATCACACTGAAAAGAAGATGAGTTTTCCCTTATGCTCAAAGTGTGGAAAGAAACATGGAGGGAGTTGTCTTAAAGGGACAAGTAAATGTTTCAAATGTGGAAAGGAAGGTCATCAGGCATTTGAATGCCGCAATGATGGGAAGAATATTTCTAGTGATGTGAACAAAGAAAAGGATACACAGAGTGAACCTCCTACACTTCAATGTTACAAGTGCAAAGAAATGGGGAATTATGCCAATCAATGCCCTAATCCAAGGGTTGTTTATGATGATCGACGTCAACAAACTCTTAAGGTTAAAGACAAAGGAAAGTCACATGCAATTTCTATCAGCGATGTGGAGTATGATAACAAAGTGGTGAAAGGTACACTTACCATCCACTCTAAAGTAGCAAATGTTTTATTTGATTCTAGATCCACCCACTCTTTTATTTCTGAAGAATTTTCTATGGGTATCACCGTATTACCTAAACAATTAGATGTTGAATTAACTGTGACAACCCCTAATGGCACAACAGTCGCATCAAAAGTTTATAATTCTTCTTAGATTGAAGTTTGTGGGAAAGTGCTTACTACAAATCTTGTGATCCTTCCTATAGTGGAATTTGATATGATTCTTGGCATGTATTGGATTTCTCTATATGGAGCTCATAACAATTTCCAAAGAAGGGAAGTCACATTTCATATTACAGATCAATCTATGATCGTCTATCGATGCAAGGATGAACATAACCTTCCAGTGGAAATTTCTTCCATCTTATGGGTCTTGATTCCACTAAATGAGGGTTATTTATCTCAAATGGTTGGATAGAAACTCATGATTATGAATATGCCCATTGTACGGGAGTTTTATGATTTCTTTCCAGAAGAATTGTTGGGTCTTCCACCAAATCGTGAAGTTGAGTTTTCAATAGAACTCGTACCGGGTGCTTTTCCTATTTCAAAGACACCTTATAGAATGGCCCCAATTGAGTTGCATGAATTGAAGAAGAAACTCCAAGAGAATCTTGATAAGGGATTCATACGCCCTAGTGCATCACCTTGGGGAGCACCGGTTCTGTTTGTTAAGAATAAAGATGGATCAATGAGACTCTGCATTGATTATCAAGAACTTAACAAGATCACTATCAAGAAAAAATATCCTCTCCCGTGCATTAATGAATTATTTGACGAACTACGTGGAGCTCAATACTTTTCCAAGATTGATCTTCATTCAGGGTATCATCAATTAAGGGTCAAAAGGGAGGATATACAAAATACGGCTTTCCATACAAGGTATGGACACTATGAATTTATAGTGATGCCATTTGGTCTTACTAATTCCCCTGCTATCTTCATGGATCTGATGAATAGAGTCTTTAGAGACTATCTTGATCAGTTTTTGGTAGTCTTTATAGACGATATTATTGTCTATTCAAAGAGAAAGGAAGAACATGAAGATCACTTGAGAATTGTATTGAAGACCCTGAGAAAGGAGAAGTTTATTCCAAATTTACCAAGTGTGAATTTTGGCTTCAAAAAGTTTCATTTTTGGGTCACATAATCTCAAAAGAGGGGATATCTATGGATCCAGCAAAAACAGAGGTTATTGAAAGATGGTCGAGACCAACAACAGTAACTGAGATCCGAAGTTTTCTTGGTTTGGCTGGATATTATCGACGTTTTGTGAAATATTTTTCATGATTATCTAATCCACTCACTAGGTTGACTCGAAAAGGAGTTAAGTTCGTGTGGAGAGAGGAATGTGAAGAGAATTTCAAGGAGTTGAAAAGAAGGTTATCCAGTGCACCTGTGCTCACACTTCCTTGTAGTGGAAAAAGGTTTGTGATCTACAGTGATGCATCTAAGAAGGGATTGGGGTGTGTTCTCATGTAAAACAATATGATGATAGCTTATGCCTCACGACAGTTGAAAATCCATGAGCAAAATTACCCAACTCATGATTTGGAGTTAGCTACGGTAATCTTTGCATCAAAGATTTGGAGGCATTATATTTATGGAGAAAGGTGTGATATTTATATTGATCATAAAAGTTTAAAGTATATTTTTACACAAAAGGAGCTGAATATGCGCCAAAGAAGATGGTTGGAGCTGATTAAAGATTACGACTGCTCAATTCATTACCACCCTAGGAAAGCAAACAAGGTGGAAGATGAATTAAGTCGACAAGACCATGCTAGCTTATCCATGATAAGGATCAGAAAAGATCCAATATTTATGGATTTACAAAGGATGAATCTTGGAATTATAATGAAAGGGAAAAAATTGTATCTTTCTCAAATGAATGTTCAACCATCTATACATGTGAAGATTAAAGAGTCACAAAAAGAAGATGTAGAGTTACAAAATAAGGTGAGAAATGTTCCTGAATTCAACCTTGATTGTGATGGAATAAGAAGGTTCAGGAATTGGGTTTGTGTTCCTCCCATCCCCGAATTAAAGAAGGAGCTGCTGGATGAGGCTCATAGTTCTTCATTCTATATTCATCCTGGAAGCATGAAGATGTATAGGGACCTGAAAGAGTACTTATGGTGGGATGGCATGAAAAGATATTTTTCTGAATATGTCTCTCGATTCTTGGTTTGTCAGCAAGTTAAAGCTGAGAGACAGAAGTCTAAGGGGATGTTACAACCATTACCCATACCTGAATGTAAATGGGAAAACATCACTATGGACTTTGTCACTGGACTTCCTAAAACATCCAAAGGCAATAATGCTATCTGGGTCATAGTTGATCGTATTACAAAGTCTGCATACTTCATTGCTATTATAGAGGATTTCTCTCTAGATCAGCTTGCCAGGATATATGTAAAGGAAGTGGTAAGATTTCATGGAGTACCACTTTTTATTATATCTGATCAGGATCTGAGATTTACCTCGAAGTTCTGGCGAAGTCTTCAACATACTCTGGATACAGAGTTGAGTTTCAGCACTGATTATCATCCTCAGACAGACGGTCAATCTGAGATGACAATTCAAACTCTAGAAGATATGTTGAGAGCTTGCTCTATGGATTTCAAAGGTGGTTGGGATCAACACCTACCTTTGGTGGAATTTTCTTATAATAATAGCTTTCACTCTAGTATTCAGATGGCTCATTATGAAGCTCTCTATGGAAAGAAATGCAGGACTCCAACTTACTGGGATGAAGTTGGGGAAAGAAAACTATTAGGACCTGATCTTGTTGATGAGATGGCAGAAAATATCCGATCTATTCAGTAACACATAAGAGCAGCTCAAAGTCGACTAAAAAGTTATTCCGACAACCGAAGAAAAGACTTAGAGTTTGAAGTGGGTGATAAAGTGTTCTTATGAATATCTCCTTGGAAGAGAGTAATGAGATTTGAGAATAAGGGAAAGCTGAGCCCTAGATATATCGGTCCTTTCGAAATACTGGATCGTGTTGGGAAGGTATCTTACCGATTGGCGCTTCCACCGAATCTCTCTCAAGTTCATGATGTGTTCCATGTATCTCTCATGAGAAAGTACATACCTGATCCTTCACATGTACTCAACTCAGAAGTTGTACCGCTGGAGCAAGATCTTTCTTATGAAGAACAGTCGATAGAGATTCTCGATCGTATTGAAAAAGTCATACGGAACAAGACCACTCGCTTGGTGAAAGTTTTATAGAGGAACAACCAATTAGAAGAAGCTACATGGGAGCTTGAGGATATGATGAGGGAGAGGTATCCTCATCTGTTTGTTACAAAGTGACGAATTTCGAGGGCGAAATTCATTTTAAGGGGGGTAGAATGTAACACCCGAGACTTTTATGAGAAATATTTTGTTTTTATGTTATATAAATCATCAAAGGGATCATTCACTACACACAACACTAGCTTGGCTTGCTTTACATGCAATCGCGACCTTCCTCGAAAGCTTGCGTCGTACGCAATACCGAGTTTCACTAAACAACGATATGCTATTAAAATATTATTAAAACTAGCTGTTATGAATAGTAATAACCACTTTTTGAAATTTTGTAAATTTCATCTTTCAAAATGGAATTTTTTTTTGGATTCAAAATATCGAAATTAGCCTAGGGTGAAATTTTGGTATTTTTCTGAAAACATTCAATTTTGGATGAATAGTGAAAACACTGGGTTACTATTTAAAAACTGACTTTTTATTTAAATAATTATTTATTTTATTTAAATTTATCTTAGGTCAAAATTGATACATAATACCTTTATAAGTTCAAAGTAATTCATTGGATTCATTTTATAATAATTTTAGATATATAAAAATTTTATTGAACTTTTGACCGTCTTTTACCCACCTCATAGGAGAATTTGCAAATTTACATAAAACATAATTTTACCGATTCTGTGAGTGGAATTTCAAAAATCCGAGAGACACGGTTGATGTCAGTAAGTAAAATGTGGTTCAATGAGATGAAAATAATTTTTGGTGAATAGTAACTTTTTACTTTTTTTTACCACAATTGAAAGTAAATATGGTAATTAAGGGTAAAAATGATATTATTATTACCATAACACATGTCCTAATTCTATTTGATAAGTTTAATTAGACCAAAATGAACTTTAGGAATAAACTATGACCATTTAGGCCCACTTGGATTAGATTAGGACATTTAATATTATTTTATTTAAAGAATAGTTAAAAGAGTTAAAATCAATGTTTAATAACTAAAATATTTTTAATATAGGGTTATACATAAGATAAATTCGACTATAAATATTAATTATAAAGTTAAAAATATTTACTACATAATGGTATTTTATTTATAATTTTTAGACATTAAATAAGTTAATTTATTTATGACACAATGAATGTACAGTAATTATCTTATTAATGAAATATTGACATAATTGATGTTATAAATACAAATATAAATGTAATTTGAGACTTTTTTATGAATTAAAATAATTTTATATGTTAATATGACATGTTAGTATTGATTTAATTAACTTTTTTCTAACTAATATTCCTGTTATGATTTTTACAAAAATCAATTACCAAATAGTGTCAAAATTGACATAAAATAGTTTTTAAAACAAATATTATATTATTAATTGTTATTTTATTCCTAAAAATATAAGGTTTGCCCAAATGACTTAGATAAGGTTATATATTTTAATAATAAACAACTTGGGGTTCGTTTGGCTTGTTATGGTAAGTTTGTTAACCTTATAGTGTAAGAAAACAAAAAGACACGGTAAAAGTAAAATTATCTAACTTAAAGTTAAATCTAAATGATAAGGTTAAAATAGTAACCTAAACTTGTCAAAATTATATTGGATGAGAGTATTTCGAACCATCCCCACCTTAGCTTTTAAATAAATTAATTTGGAGCTATTAAAAACCGAATATGACTTTATAATAAAATAATATTTTTAGTTTTTCCAAAGGTTCCCTTCTCCTCCCTTATAAAAGGGCACATCCTCCCTCTCTTCCTCACACCACTTTGAGCCTTAATTATTGGCCAACCCCTGCCAAATTATCTTCTCCACTTCCCTAGAAAAATCCTAGAGGTCCTGGTCTTCTTCAAAGACCAATTTTAGTGCCCTAAAAGGAGGTCTCAAAGAGGCGCTTCAAAGAAGAGGTAATGTCCATTACCGATTCTTTCAAATTTATTTCTTCTTCCACTTATTCTTATTTAGTTGTTTGATTATGAAGTAATAACATCAGTATCACTCATATACTGATATTTTATTATAATTATGAAACAACCCTATTTCACCATCTATCCATCCTACGGAAAACGAAATCCCCGCGCGTGCGTACGTACGGAATACCGTCTCCACTCTGTGGTGTAATCTATTTTCCACCACCACCTTACTTGGATGGGTATAATGCTGTAAATAATAAATATATATATTGTAAAGTGATATTGATTCTTAAATAGTATACATACACTCCAATACAATTCCACGATCATGGGAACGATATCATCGCTCGTGCGTACGTACAGAATACCGTCTCCACGATGTGATGCGACTCATTCTACATGATCTTCATTTCATAATGACTATATAAATGAATTGAATGAATAAATTTGATATATATTAAACTAATAACATTCTGGAAATTAGGTATCTATAACCTAAAAATAAGAATAAGAATTTATTCGACAAAACGCGCATAAGAACAAAAAGAAATAAACACCCGAATAACAAGTAACAATGAAAAATTACTAATAAGAAGATAAAAATATGACCATATATGATATCATAAAAAAAATTATGATTCTAGAATAAGTCAATAACATTATTTAAATCATTATAAAGGAGCTTCAGACACTTACGAAGAAAATCGGACCTAAGGTAAGGGAAAATATCACAATCTCATTTTTATCTGAGATTGTTTATACTTTGGTATTTACTGGGGTGTATTTTATCATCCACATCCATGTTTACTCAATATGTAATATTATTTCCATCCACCTAAAATTTTTTAAATCTAATTTTACCTTTCGATGAGTTTTTCGTAAAAGATATGAAAGGAATCTTTTTTCATTTTTCGTACAAGGTACTTTTTGACTTTTCCGACAAAAGTACGAGAAGAATGATTTTTTAACATATACGGCATGAATGGATTTTTAAAAAATTATTACCAAGAAGATTCCTTTACAAGTTTTCAAGTTTATTTTTAATCAACTTCTTTTAGTTTAAAATTGTATGAAATGTTAAGAAAGGAAAAGTGTTTTTGAAGTAGAAAGGATATTTTCTTCAAGAATGGAGTTCAAGTGTTTTATCGAAATTATTTTCCATCTGAGATAATATTGGGTTCTGTTTCTATATCTATTATTACATTTATTTGATTATGTTGTTATGGAATTATTTTTATGAATTCCTTTATCTTATATGAATTTTTTTATGATGTAACGATGTTTAAGAATCCCATTTTTATTACATGGGTTATGCTATGATGTATGGTTTATGATTTTGTGGCACACATAAGAATGGTATCATTATGGGATGGGTGGGACCTATATCTCCCTCCAATGCATTGGGTAAAGATTTATATCTCATGAGATAGACATGGATGGAACGACAGGTTAAACCGGTTCAGTGAAACATGACTGAAATGAGGAGTGAACTCGGTTCAGAAATGGACTTTGTCCGCTAAGATAGTCTTGGAAACGAGTCTTGACTAATAAGAAATGATTCTATATGATTATGTGTGTATTCCACAAAGTTTCATGTTTTAAGTTTTGATTATTTGGATTACATTTCACTACTATGATTTATCCCATGTTATGAAATTATGATCTATTTTGCAGGTTAATATTTCCAAAATATTATGTTCTTATGAATATGATGTGATTGATATTTCTTTTGTTTACCCTTACTGAGCATATGAGCTCACACTTTTGTATGTTTTCTTTCCCCAGGCCAGGAAAAAGGTTATTAAGTATGATATGCCAAAAAGGGGACTCTAGATATGATGAAATAAATGGGAGACAATGTAGATGATTTATGAACCAGTTGTTTATGTTTCCCCGTTTCTAAAGACACTATACCTATACGGTCCTTTCATTGTTTTGTTATATGTTGTAATAAGTGTACTTAAATTTTGAAATAATAAAAATGTATTTAAAGTATGGGTTGTTATAATTTACCACAACATTAACAATTCAAAAACCTTATTTATCTCTTCATCGAATCTTTCACAACTTCTTTCATCATTCCCAGCGGAGATAAAATCATCAACATGAACTATTATGATGATGGAAAAATATTGAATTTCTCTGATATATAGATTGTTGTCCACCCTTCCTTTCTTGAAGTTCAACTTCCTTAAGCAAGTATCCAATTTAGAATACTATTCCCTTGAAGCTTGTTTTATCCCATAAAAGTCTTTCTTCAATCTGCATACATAACTCTAATCTTTACCAATAGTAAGTCTACAAGGTTGTTCAATATAAACTTATTCTTCTAGATCACAATTCAAGAATGTGGATTTGAATTTCATTTGAAAGATCTTGTATCCTCATTGTGCAGAAATAGAAAGAAATATTTTTATAGTTTCCAATTTGTCCACTGGAGAAAAGGTTTCATATAAATCAATTCCTTCAATATGAGAATACCCTTTGTAAACCAATCTTGCTTTGTTTCTGATAACTTCACCTTCTTCATTTAATTTTTTCTAGAAAACCCATTTTGTGCCATTAATGTGTTTGTTTTTAGGTTTGGGTATGAGATACCATGTATTTTTCTTTTCAATTTTATCCAATTCTTCATTAATGTCTTGGACCCATTCTAGAATCTCTAAATATTCATTCAAATCATTTGGTTCCACTTTTGAATATAATTAATCATGTGTAATGGATTTTTTTGTTCTTCTTGTTTGAACTTTCTGATGTTTATATCCAATTATATTCCTAGCTTCCACCTATTTTCGTAGCTTAGTATGATACTTACAATTATCATCCTCATCACTGGAAATGGTTGATTCCGATTATTCTTCTTCAGAAGGTATACACTTTTTTGCATTCTTATTAGAATTTGTTTCTTAAACCTTTTCAACTTCATCTTCAACTTCAGTGGGTTATTCTTTACCAATTATTTTGATAACATCGACATTAATAGAATCAAAAATTCTAATTGTTTCTTTTTTTAAGTTTCTACAACCTAATCCTTCTAGAGCATATCCAAGAAAGATTCATTCCTCACCTTTCTTCTCAAACTTACCATCATTTCCACCATTATTCTTTACAATTCATTGAATATCGAAAACTCTAACATGATTTAGACTTGGAGTACTACCATAAAATAATTCATATGAAGAATTATCTAATTTTTACCTATAGAAACACTGGTTCTGAATATAAACAGAAGTACTCATATCTTTCATCCAAAAGTAATGAGAAATTCCATGTTCAAGTATCATAGTTCTTCACATTTCCTCCAAGATTCTATTTTTTCATTCAACAACCGCATTTGTTTGGGGTGTATATGGGGAACTATATTCAAGATGAATTCCATTCTTCTCAATGTAGTATTAAAATTATTCACTTATGTACTCACCACCATTATCAGTTCTCAACTTCTTCATAAGATACTCACATTATTTCTTAACTTTTCTTCTGAAACTTTTAAAAATTTTCAAAGCATCTAATTTGTGTTTTATATACATTACATAGGTAATGTGAGTAAAATCATTAATGAAAGTGATAAATTACTTACATCCATTTGTTGATTGTTTTCTCATTTAACCACATATATCAAAATGTATCAGCACCAAGGTTTTCTTTGAACAAATATCAACTTTTTTATGCACAAAATTTGTAATATTTCATTTTAAATAGATAGTTCAACAACAATATCTTATTATTCTAAAATCATGGATATCTCAAACATTTTATCTTTTAGATAGCTTTCTCATGGTTCTCTGACTCATGTGACCAATCCTTTTATTTCACAACTGATTCTCTTCCACTATGATCATGTATCAAGAGTTTTTCTTTATCACTAACCTGAAAGAAATTCCCTTTTGTATATTGGCCTCTTGTAACAACCATCCCATATTCTTCAATTATAAAAAAATCCATCTTTATTGAGGATAAATTTTTTACCCCATCACATAATTTTGAAACACTTAACTGATTGTTCTTTAGTCCATCAACAAATAATGTTTTCATGGATTTTATCTTTTCTTTCCCAATAATGGCTGACCCAACACCTTTGATTTTCAATGTTTCTTAATTTCCAAATGTCAAAAACCTTCTTTAAAATCATTCACATACTTCAATAATTTCAAGTATCTTTTCACGTGTGATGAAAACCCACTATTAAGTTTCTAAGGTCTTCTCCTTTTGTGGATTTCAATGTAGTTTCAACAACAAGAGACTTTTCTTCTTTCATTTATTTCTTCATCTTAGAATTCTGAGAGTTAAAATTCTTTTTTAAGATGAAAAAAATAAGAAATCCTTTTCCAAGATGTTCAGGTCATTCACATATCTCATAGATAGTTTCCATGGGTTGGAACCTATTTTCAATCTTCATTTCATTCTTTTCAAAATTATTTTCAACAACCTTCTCATTATTCTATCTTTGAGTAGATTGACTCCCCCTAAATATTTGGCTTTTATAAAATGTGAGATAATAGTAATGTTGTTGGTTGAACTAACACATACTTTTTGTATTCCCTAATCCACTACAATATAAGAAATACCCATAGAAAGAGTATTTTTGTCTGAAACTTTTGTACTGATCAGAATCATGAATATATCTCTTATCCACTTTCTTTCTTGACCCACCAAAATTTATCTTATCAATAGGGTTAATTTATTTATTTTATACTTTATTGGATTTAGAATTATTTTAAACTTTCCCAGATTAAGAATGTGTCAAAAAAAATTCAGACTTAAGGTTTCCTTAAGATTTCAGAATTTCCAGCACTATTGGTGTTGGCCACTAAACAACTCTCCCAATATTATTATTAATAGAAAAAACTTAATTATTATTATCACACATTGAGGGTAACTATTATTGAAACTTTTCCAGATTCTCTTTTCAAAAAAACTCACCTGCATCAATGATAGAGTTTTGGAACCTTGTGTTTCTCAATTCATCTTATGATAGTTTTTGTTGAACAGGTCCCAACTTTTCTTCTTTTGCGTTCATCTTTACTTTTAGATTATAATTATGATTATTCTCATCTTAAAGAGAATTATTTAAATAATCAATATCATTCACAATTTTTTCTTTAAGAAATTATTGATTTCATACAAAATAACATTCATTTTCCAATTTTGGGTTTTTCTTTTCATGTCTTCTAATATTTCTTAAACATTCCGTCAACTCTTCTTTCAAATGAATTTAATGTTGAGTTTATTCTTCTTCATTTTCAGAACTAATGCTTCCATATTCTTCATAATTAACTATTACAATGAAATTATTTTCAATACCATACTCAACTGACTTTTCAGATTTAGCATCACTTCCTTATTCTTCTTTATTTTTAGATAGGAAACTTCTTCTTTTGTACTAAAAGAATTTCTTTTCTTTCCATGACTTTCATTTATCAATCTATTTCTTCAACAATATTCTTGTATATATTTATTCTTATTCACTATCTGACATTGTTAATATTTTCATGTCTTATTTTATACTCAATTTACTGATTTTATATGAAATGTGCATAATTTGTGTGACATATTAATGTTTTAATATTAAGTATAATTTTTGAGAATTTTTAAAAGTAGTCCAATTGAGTCAGTTTACTGTTTTAATTATAACTATCATTATAATAATCCAAATTTTGTGGTTCTTGTTTTTTAGGATTAAACATTCAATATAAAACATTTTATTATAAGGTACCATGAGCTAATTCTGCCATTTGAAGGGTCATATGGTCCTCACAAACAAGACCAAAGAATCTGTGAAGAAACTAGACTATTCATGAAGATTGATTTACTGGGATAAATACAAAATTAGAAATTCCATTATTCTATGCAATATTTTGGTGGAAAATGTAAGGAGTCTTGGATAAAAATTTTAAGGCCCAAATCCAAAAACAAGGGGTCCAACATATGCTTTGAAGTCTAGCCCACCATTCTGGATGAGAAATAAAATCAGTACAGTATTCATGACATATCTCATGATGTAAGCATCAAATAAATCTGATATTCTTCAATGTTAAATAGGAGATATAGGTGGAATACTTTGTTGAAGAAATAATTCGTATTTGAGGGCCTATTCCTATTCCAAAATCCATTAAAATTTTGGCCATCGAAAAAGAATGGATAGAAATGGACAATTTACCTTTGTTTAATAAAACCACAATAACTTTGGATACACTTGTCTAAATGCCTCCAAATGTTGACAGTAGTCGGAAAACTTTATTATATACAACTTTTAAGAAGGATATATTTGGAGATTCGGCTTTCTGAATATCCAAATTGGCGATGCAAGTGGAGGGACAAATTGGGAATGCAAACAGTCCACTCCTTGGGCTATAAATACTCTCCCCTTATCTACTTGAGAGGGGTTGGAATTTCAGAAGAGAGGAGATTATATTGGCACGACCAAAGCCTTACCAAAGGCTTGGGAGGACTTTCCATACTCATGTTTTCACTTGAGAGACCTTTCCTCCTCTCTTTTTTTCACTTAATTTCGTGTTCTTCGTTTTTGTAATTTTGTAAGTCTCTTTCTTTGTAATTCTATTTTAATGCAAGTTACTTCTTCAATATCTCTTATTATCATCCAACTTCTATAGTTTTATATTTATGTTCTTAAAATAGTTTAAATACATTTGAATCCCCTTCCATTTTTTTGCTTCCTCATTCAATCGAAAGTTTGTTTTTAATTATCATCATTGTTCGTGTGTGTGTGTCGACATACCACTCTTTTCTTATCCCTTTATTTTTCTTCTATTCTTAATTTATAATCATAATAATTATAAAAAGATTATTAAAAACCCAAATGGATGAGTAAATCTCTCATTGGGGTGATTTATAATTCGAGGATGTTAAGTGATTGAGAGTTTTGCTCGATGAGTATTCTTTAAATTAATATTGTGTATGTTAAACTTAATATGTCATGGATTAATGATATGTTTTGTTTAACGAGTGGTTTCCATGGATTATTGGAAACATAAATACACTACCATAAATAAGTTTTGATTGATATTAGAACCTTAAGTTAAGTTAAGGCTTGGATTAAAGCGTTAACACTTAGGAATTCCAATCAACGTCAACTTATGACATGGGTGTTAATTTAATGCAATACAAAGTAAGGCTCAAGGATATCACAAGATTAACTCCACAATAATGAACTCACCCCAATCATTATCAATTTCTTAAATCAATCATAATAAATTATTCATTTCAATTAAGCTCTGCAATCAAACCCCCTCAATCAGAATACAATCAACTAAAAACAAAAGACTATTTGAAAGTATCATCGCCGAGGATTTTACCCGAGTGCTGCTATACACATTAGCAGAGCACCGGAACTTTGACCAGTCGATAGGAGACAATCAACCGTGCATTTCAAATGGTGCCGTTTCCGGGGATGGTGCTTTAATTATTCATTAGTTTCTGGTTATTGTAAAAAAAACAAAAAAAAAAACAAATTTAAAAAAAAATTGAAAAAAAAAACACAAAGAAAACCCCGTTTTCTCATAAAAATAATAAAATGAAAAAATAAAAAGAAAAATCCATCTTCCTATTTCTTACAACATCTCTCTGAATGCCCCGTAGCCTCCCAAACAATCCCTCAGATTTGTTTGACCCTGAAATCAAGCGAACACTTCACCATCTTAGGAGGAACATAAGTGATAATCAACTCATTCAAGAACTAGTCATCATCCAACCAATTGAATTAGATATGGCCAATCCTAGGGAACAAACACTTAAAGAACTTGCTTCACCTGATATGAATTACCAACCTCTTGGTATTCAATATCCAAACATAGAGGCTGACTTTGAAATCAAATCGGGTTTGATTCATATTCTTCCTCATTTCCATGGGCTAGCTGGTGAGGATCCACATCTCCACCTTAAAGAGTTCCAAGTGGTGTGCTCTACCATGAAGCCTTAAGGGGTTTCTGAAGAAAAAATCAAACTTCGAGCATTTCCTTTCTCCCTAGCTGACTCTGCCAAGTCATGGCTCTACTACCTTCCTCCTGGTTCCATAACCACATGGAATGACATGAAGCGACTCTTCTTTGAGAAATTCTTTCATGCTTCTCGTAATGCTTCCATTCAAAAGGAAATAAGTGGTATTTGTCAGTTCCCAAGTGAATCACTCCATGAGTACTGGGAGAGGTTCAAAAATTTTGTTGCAACCTGCCCACACCACCAAATTCCTGACCAACTCTTGATCCAATACTTCTATGAGGGGTTATTGGCTATGGAGAGAACTCTCATTGATGCTGCAAGTGGCGATGCACTTGTTGATAAAACTCCCTCAGCTGCAAGAGATCTCATAAGTAACATGGATGCAAACACACAACAATTCCATACCCGAACACATGCTCAAGTCAAACAAGCCCAATATAATCAATCAATTGAGCCAAACAAGATGACCAAGTGGATGAGTGAACTTACAGGTCTTGTGCGACAACGAGCTGTGGCTACCAAATCCCCAACCTCGTCTTCTCCACAATCAATGTTTCCTAGACCTGTCAAAAACTGTGGAATCTGCAACTCTCCATCTCATCCAATAGACACATGTCCACAACTTCAAGAGGATCAATCTGATTCATCTAGACCAATGGAGCTCAATGCAGCATATGCTCAGCAGAACACCAATCCTCAACTATCAGGTCAGTTTGTTAGATACTTCAACCAACCTCACTCTGAGCCCTTCTTTTCTTCCTATAACCAAGGCTTGAGGTATGGTAATTCCATCTCTCATCCCCCTCAATTCCCTCCTCAAAACCCAAACCAGTTTCAATATGGTCATGGTGTTGGTAACTTCCAACAACCTTATCCTTTTGTCCCTCAACCTCAAAGGATCAATCCTCCTCTTCCTCCTCCTAGATTACACTATCCTAGTGATACTTCCTAATTATCAAACCAATTCAATCACTTTCCCAAGAACCAAAATCAAGGTAATCCCAATCTGGGACAAGCCACTTCTTCCAAGAAACCATGGGAAAGTGCTATAGAAGATCTTGACTCTTTCACCCGTTCCATCCTTAAAAATATTGAAACCCAAATTGGTCAACTTGCATCCCACCTAAGTCAGAAGCAACCATCCAATTATTCCCAACTTCCAACTCAGCCATTACCCAACCCCAAGGGTAATGTAAGTGCAATTTCACTTAGATCAGGAAAGACAATTTATATGCCTCAAGATAAGTCCTCCAACCCTCCTTTGAATGTTGACCTAGAAAATGAAAAGAAAAAGAAACTTGAAAAGGAATATTAATCCATTCCCTCACCTCCTTCAATTTCACTTAGGAATCCAATTCATTTTCCTCAAGATGTTTCTAAACCAAGGAATTCCTTTGAACCTGATCCTGAAATGCTTGACATGTTTAGACGTGTTGAAGTCAACATTACCCTATTAGATGCCATAAAAAATTCCTAAGTATGCCAAGTTTCTCAAGTAGTTGTGTACCCACAAGAGGCAACTTAGGACCTTTGAAAATGTTTCCACCCAACAGTATATTCCCATAAAGTGCAAAGATCCAAGGACCTTTACGGTTCTATGCAAAATTTGAAGTTCCAACTTTGATAATGCACTCATAGACCTAGGAGCATCAATGAATGTCATGCCCAAATCCATATTCTCCAACCTTGGTCTAGGTCCCTTACATCCAATGGGTGTTGTCATTCATTTAGCCAATCGAAGCACAACCAGTCCTGAGGGAATAATTGAGGATGTCCTTGTCTGAGTCAATGATCTTATCTTCCCTGCTGATTTCTATGTCCTTGACATGGAAGGTGAGAAGAACTCTTCTCGATATCCCCTAATTATAGGAAGACCATTCCTCATGACTGAAAGAAACAAGATTGATGTACATTCAGGCATCTTATCCATGGAATTAGGTGACCAACTGGTCAAGTTCAACATTTTCCAATCCATGCAATATCCATCTAAGGATCACTCTGAATTCTCAATCCATGCTTCTGAGTACACTTCTAAGAGTCAAACGAACCCCAATCCACCATGTTCTTCATGTTCTAATGACAAAGGATCTTGTGAAATCTGCACCATGATAAACAATGTCATAAATGGTGAAGTTGATGTGGACCTTTCATTCATAGACTCTATCAATCTAGAAGAACATGAAAACTCTCTTGAATCCCACATCAACTCTGATATCTACTGCTCCACCTTGGACAGTATTAAGGAGAATGAATCTGAAGAAACTGAACTCCCTTAATCCATTCCTGATATGTCTAACCCACAAATAAAAGATGAGACTGATCTGAAACCTCTTCCTGAACACCTGAAATATGCATTCCTTTTCCATGATCACTCTTATCCTGTCATTATCTCTTCATCACTTACCGAAACTGAGGAGTCCAAACTTGTTCAAGTGTTAGAGGAAAACAAAAAAGCCTTAGGTTGGACCCTAGATGACATAACAGGAATAAACCCTGCCCTTTGTATGCATCACATCCATCTGGAGCAGACATCCAAACAAATTAGATAACCACAAAGAAGACTCAATCCACTCATACTTGAGGTAGTTAGGGAAGAGATCACCAATATTCTTCAAGCTGGTATTATCTACCCAATTTCTGATAATGAATGGGTTAGTCCAATTCAAGTAGTACCTAAGAAGGGTGGGATAACTATTGTCACAAATGAACATGGAGGGGTAGTCACAACTCGAATGAAGAACAAATGGCTTGTGTGCATCGACTATAGGAAATTGAATGTGGAAACAAGAAAAGATCACTACACTCTTCCATTCCTTGATCAAATGTTGGAAAGATTAGCTGGAAAGTCACACTATTTCTTTCTTGATGGATACACCGGCTACTTCCAAATACCAATCGCACCTCGGGATCAATAAAAGACTACTTTCACATGCCCCTTTGGTACATATGCATATAAAAGAATTCCTTTTGGACTTTGCAATACTCCTGCAACATTCCAGAGGTATATGATGAGTATCTTCTCTGAATTCATTGAACACTGCATGGAAGTATTCATGGATTACTTCACCATTTATGGTGAGTCATTTGAATCTTGTTTGAATTCACTCTCTCTTTTCCTTCAAAAGTTTTTCAAGTGTAACCTTATGTTAAATTTTGAAAAATGTCACTTCATGGTTACAAATGGGATTGTTCTAGGGAAAATAGTTTCAAAATATGGTATTGAAGTCGATCCTGCCAAAATTGAAGTGATCTAGTCACTTCCTGAACCCAACTCTATTCGAGACATCCCTTCATTTCTCGGTCATGCTGGTTTTTATCAGAGATTCATCAATAAATTCAGTAAAATTTCCCTCCCACTCACTTGTTTTCTCCAAAATGATTTCACTTTCCATTTCGATGAGGTTTGCAAGAGAGCCTTTGTTGAACTCAAAACTGCTCTAACATCCGCCCCAATAATCCAAACCCCAGATTGGTCCTTACCCTTTGAATTGATGTGTGATGATTCTGATAGAGATGTTGGGGTTGTTCTTGGTCAAAGAAGAGAAAATATTCTTCATGTCATCTATTATGCCTCAAAAACATTGGATGAAACTCAATATCACTACACTCTCCCTGAAAAAGAACTTTTAGCAGTTGTTTTTGCCTTAGATAAATTCCGGTCCTATCTCTTAGGTGCCAAAATCATCATCTTCACAGACCATTCTTCTATAAAGTTCTTGCTCAAGAAAATTGATTCAAACTGAGGCTAATAAGATGGATCCTAATGCTCCAAGAGTTTGACCTTGAAATAAAAGATAGACCAGGAAAAGAAAACCCTGTGTCTGATCACTTGAGTAGAATTTCTAATTCTTCTCATTCTGAAATCATCGATCCTGAATTCCCCACTGATCACCTTTCATCTCTCACTCCAAATATACCATGGTATGCCCCAATTGTAAATTACTTGGTTTATGGTGTTTTTCCTGAATTTGTTTCAAAAGAACAGAAAATGAATTTGAAAAGTGATTCAAAACACTATTTTTGGGAAGAAAATAATCTTTGGAAAACTGGGACAGACATGGTAATTAAAAGATGTGTTGATAAAGATGAACATTCTTCCATATTAGAATTTTGTCACTCACTTCCTGGAGGTGGCCACTTTGGACCACCAAGGACCTACCGAAAGGTCCTAGACTCTGGACTCTTCTGGCCTTCACTCTTCAAGGACTCACATGATTTCAGTCAATCATGTCCCACTTGACAAAAGTTTTGCACAATTTCAAAGAGAAATGAAATGCCCCAAAAGCCTTTAATTTTTTGTGAGATCTTCAATGTTTGGGGTATCGATTTCATGAGACCATTTCTTCCTTCCAATGGATTCTCATACATCCTTCTTGCAGTTGATTATTTTTCTAGGTGGGTCGAGGCTAAACCCACTAGAAAGGATGATTCACATATTGTTAGTGAGTTCCTAAATACACACATCTTCCATCGATTTGGCACACCTCGTGCCTTGATCAGTGACTTAGGAACCCATTTTTGTAATAGAACCATGGAATCACTTTTGAAAAAGAATGGGGTTGTACATAAAAATTCAACTGCATATCACCCCCAAACAAATGGCATGGCTGAACTTTCTAATAGGGAAGTGAAAAGAGTGCTTGAGAGAATTGTAAAACCCCCTAGAAAAGACTGACCTAAAAAACTTGGTGAAACACTTTGGGCTTATCAAACTACCTATAAAACACCCATTGGGATGTCTCATTTTAGGATAGTTTTTGGTAAATCATTTCATCTCCCAGTTTAAATCCAACATAAGTCTTTTTGGGCTGTGAAAACCTGTAATTTTGATCTTGAAAAATACAGTGAAGAATTCTTGTTGCAATTAGCTGAACTGGAGGAGCTTCGACTTGATTCGGATGAGAATTCTAATATCTACAAAGAAAAATCCAAGGCACTCCATGATAAACACATCTTGAGAAAGGTATTTCATGAAGGTGAAAAGGTAACACTCTTCAATTCTTGATTTCGACTTCACCCAGGTAAGCTTAATTCTTATTGGGAAGGTCCTTTTGTTATTACTAATGTTTACCCATTTGGTGCAGTGCAAGTCCAAGACCCTTCTTCCAAAAGAAAATTCACGGTTAATGGAAATTAGTTAAAGAATAACCATGAGAGGACGCACAATCCTGGATCCACATCAACTTCCATTAGATCCACAACTTCTGTAGTCAACCTACCATTAGATGGAGATGGCAACCTGCCAAATCCAAACCAGGGGGCACCTCTTTCCCTTTAACTCTCTCTCTATCTCTTCCTCTCTCTACCTCTTTCTTCTTCTTCTTCTTCTCTCTATCATTTTTTTACCACCTTCTTTATCAAAAAATTTCTTTTCACTTTTTCTTTTGTATGGGTGTATCTTTATAAAAACACAAAAACAAATAAAAACCTAAAAAAAAAACAAAAAAAAAACAATCACTTAAAACAAATAAAAAAACTCAAGAGTCATGATTACTCACCTTCCAATTTTCAAATTTTGTATAACCATTTTGGGGAGTTAACAGACTTGTTTTCATCTCAAAAATTTTGTATTTTCATCATGATTTTGGATAAATAATTTTGTGTCAAAATTAACAAATTTTGAATGCTCAATTTTTGATTTGGAAAATGCTTTTCCCGAATCGTGAGGAAAATCATTTGCTTTCATGACAAGGACACCTATGGACATCTTTTCAAAATTTGTGTTTTCACCCCAATTTGTGAGTCTTGAGTTTGTGGATCTTCGAGCGGAATTTCCTACCTCAATGTGTATTAATATGATAGTGGCATTTTCTAATCCACATGATAATAACACTATCCAAATAGCCTCCCATTTCCCTTACATTAATCCTCATTTTGAAAGCCCCTTCAAGCCTATGAAAACCTTTTATTTTATAGCCAAATTACAATCCCAATACCTTTTCCAACCCAATATCAACATGGATTTTTATTGCATATTTTTTTTGAATTTTAAGTGTGGGAGGAATAGATTTAATTTTTTGGGTACCCTATTTTTGATTTTCAACGAGTTATCATCTGCTTGAGGGCAAGCATGCAATTCAGTGTGGGGGAGAGGTTTTCATTCAGTGTGTTTTGGGGAATGTAATGTTCTTCCATTTATGTAATTTTGTAAATTTTATTGACAAGTGTTCAAAAAAAATTCAAAAATGATGAAAAAAAATCAAAAAAAAAATGAAAAAAATGGGTTGTGTCTTGGGTAGGTCAAAAATCACTCTTACTCAACCTTTGATCTTATTATAACTATTACAATTAGTGTTGTGAGGATATCAAACATGGGTTGGGATATGAGTGTGAGATCTGTTTCAAGGTCAAATTTAGAAAAAAAGAAAAAAAGGAAAAGAAAAAAAGAACACTTGCATTAAATTATTATTGGGAGAAGTTTTGTGTTTTGTAAATATTCCATCTTTTCATTACCTTCATATTTTCTTCCTCTATTGTGTCTTTCTTCACACAATCATTCCCTTGTAAATATGTGTTTTCATTTCCTTCTATGTTTTATTTCAAAAAAAATGTGCATTGCTTTTTCTATGTTGGTATTTTAACCCTCTTCTTCTCTCTCTTAGACATTATATTCCTACCATCCCATAACCACAGAAAACCCCCTTAAAAAGACCACTTGATTATTTTTCACTTTGGATAGGGATTGTAAGCTGATATCTTTTTCAAACTCTAAGATTTTTACTTTTGGTTGGTGAAAGATTGAACCTCCACAAATGAATTTTATCATCTTGAGAGGTGTGAGTTTTGAGTGTCCACATTTTCCATTTCTAAATTTGAGCAAGAAAAAAATTAATTAGTTTTGAAACATTGTTTCTATAAAAACTTGTGGTGGAATTCAAAATGAATTAGTGAAATAGTCTAAACCTCCCCTGATTGGATAAAACAAAATTTTAATATTTCTTGGTGAGTAAAAATGATTTTGTCATGTTTTTATATTTATTGCAAATGTGGACATGCACAAGACTAAGTGTGGTGGATTTTATATTGTTAATACTTTCATGTCTTATTATATACTGCATTTACTGATTTTATATGAAATGTGCATAATTTGTGTGACATATTAATGTTTTAATATTAAGTATAATTTTTGAGCATTTTTAGAAGTAGTCCAATTGATTCAGTTTACTGTTTTAATAATAACTATCACCATACTGATCCAAATTGTTTGGTTTTAAATTTTTAGGATTCTAATTTCAATATAAAACATTTTATTAGAATTTACCATGAGCCAATTCTTCCATTTGAAGGGTCATATGGTCCTCACAAACAAGATCAAAGAATCTGTGAAGAAACTGAATTATTCATGAAGATTGATTTACTGGGCTAAATACAGAAGTCCAAATTCCATTATTATCTACAATAGTTTGGGGGACAATGTAAGGAGTCTTGGATAAAAATTTCAATTCCCAAATCCAAAAAAAATGGGCCCAACATATGCTTTGAAGTCCAGCCCACCATTCTGGACGAGAAATAAAATCAGTATAGTATTCATGACATATCTCATGATGTAAGCATAAAATAGAGATACGATTTTTTCAGTGTGAAAGAGGAGATATAGGTGGCCGAATGTTTTGAAGAAATCATTCAGATTTGAAGGCATATTCCTGTTTCAAAATCCATTCACATTTTGGCCATCGAAAAAGCATGGATATAAATGGACAGTTTACCTTTGTTTAATAAAACCACCATAACTTTGGATCCACATGTCCAAATTCCTCCAAATTTTGACAATAGTCGGAAAACATTATTATATAAAACTTTTAAGAAGGAGATATTTGGAGATTCGGCTATCTGTATAGCCAAATTTGTGATGCAAGTGGAGGGACAGATTGGGAATGCAAACAGTCCACTCATTGGGCTATAAATACTCTCCCCTTCTCTCCTTGAGAGGGGTTGGCATTTCAGAAGAGTGGATATTATATTGGCACGACCAAAGCCTTTCAAAAGTCTTGTGAGGACCTTACATACTCAAGTTTTCACTTGATATACCTTTCCTCCTCTCTTTGTTTTCACTTAATTTCGTGTTCTTCATTTTTGTAATTTTGTAAGTCTCTTTCTTTGTAATTCTATTTTAATGCAAGTTACTTATTCGATATCTCTTATTCTCATCCACCTTATGTAGTTTAATATTTATGTTCTTAAAATAGTTTAAATACATTTGAATCCCCTTCCCTTCTTTTTCTTCCTCATTCAATTGAAAGTTTGTTTTTAATTATCATCATTGCTCGTGTGTGTGTCGACGTACCACTCTTTTCTTATCCCTTTCTTTTTATTATCTTCTTAATTTATAATCATAATAATTATAACCAGATTATTAATCACCCAAATTGATGAGTAAATCTCTCATTAGGGTGAGTTATAATTCCGGGATGTTAAGTGATTGAGAGTTTTTTCTCGATGAGTATTCTTTAAATTAATATTGTGTATGTTAAACTTAATATGTCATGGATTAATGATATGTTTTGTTTAACGAGTGGTTTCCATGGATTATTGGAACTATAAATAGACTACCATAAATACATTTTGATTGATATTAGAACCCTAAGTTAAGTTAAGGCTTTGATTAAAGCCTTAACACTTAGGAATTCCAATCAACGTCAACTTATAACATGGGTGTTAATTTAATGCAATACAAAGTAAGGCTCAAGGATATCACAAGCTTAACTCCCAAATAATGAACTCACCCCAATCATTATCAATTTATTAAATCAATCATAATCAATTATTCATTTAAATTAAGATCTGTAATCAAACCCCCTCAATCAGAATACAATCAACTAAAAAAAATGACTATTTCAAAGTATCATCGCTGAGGATTCAACCCGAGTGCTGTTATACACATTAGTAGAGCATCGGAACTTTGACCGGTCGATAGGCGACAATCGGCTGTGCATTTCACTATCATATTAATTTTTTCTTCGAGGAAAATTATCCACAAAGTGACCAACATCTCCACAATCAAAACACTTTAATGGAAGTTTCCCTTTGTATTTCCCCAATACATATTTTAACATTCTTAGAAAACAAGGATAAAATATCATTAAGATTTTTTCTTAAGTAATTTTTAGAATCTAAATCAACATATTCTTCTTAGATTATAATCTTATTATAATTCTCCTTCTTCATAGCCTTTAAGGACATATCTTTGTCAACTTTTGTCTTGATCTTCATAGATTTCTATCTTCTCATCTCATAAGTAATAAGAGTTATATGCAAGTCATCAATAAATAATGTCTCAGGGTCTCTATATTATAAAGAAGAAACTTTTTCATCAAATTTTCTAGGTAGTATTCTCAAGATTTTTTTCAACAACTATAGATTAATCCAAGTTTTCACCAATACATCTAATAGTACTTACAATGTCATTCAACTTGGTAAAGAAATCCCCAACAAATTCTTGTTCACCCATCTTTAAGTATTCATACTTTAACCTCCAAATATGTAGTTATTTATTATTAACTTTTGTATTGCCTTAGTATATGTTTTTTAGTTTATCCCATATAAATTTATCTATGGTAACACCTTTCACTCTCAATAATTCAATTTTAGAAAGTGATGATAATATAGAATTCTTGGCCCTTCCATCATTGTTAAGAAACCTCTTATCAATAGGTGTTAGTGGAGATTTATCATCAATAAGAGGAAACCCAACTATTGTAGCTTAAAGAATATTAAAAATGATAGAAATATGATATGGAATAATCCTATCATTCCATATATGATAGTTCTTTCCATCAAATACTAGAACACCTTTACTTTTCACATAGTTCAAGTTCTCCATCAACAAAGAATAATGAAGGGAACCTAGCTCTGAGACAACTTGTAAGTTCCCAAATAGTGTAATATATCACTAAGTTGGGGAGGGGGTGAATTAGTGATACTTTTTCTCTTTCAGTTGAAACAAACTTCACATCCTATTAAAGATTAAAATCTCTAATGAAAACAAAGTAGACAAACAGCACCGAAACAAAGGTATTTACATGGTTCACTATTCAATAAGAAAATTTATGTCCTTGTTATGGTTGTAAGTAATAAAATACCATAAAATCCACTAAAAAACAATAATTGGATTAAAATGAGTAGGATATAACCTTAAAATCATGTATCACTATGAAACAATCCAACCAGTTCATGTTCACCCTCTTAGCAGAATAGGGTAATACAACTTCTTTGGTAACAAATCATGTTACCTGTGCTTCTTTTTCAATTCAACAAGTGTATAAAAGTGTAACAATATTATTTAATTTCTTACCCAAAAATAAAGGTAGGAACTTCCTAGAATTATGTTAACAAACATAGAGTCATATTTCATAGTCTGATTTTCTAAATCTGATTCTCCCTGATACAGCTGAATCAAAACCACTTCAAACATTGAGTATGATAAAACTCTGTATGAATCTTCCTCAGTTTTTAAATCATCAATACGGTAAAACCCAATACGGAAAACCTAGTTCGGATTCTTCCTCAGTCTGAGAAGCCTAGTATAGAAAATCCTATTCTAATTAGTTCATCCTGGTATGACAACCACATTCTGATTAAATCAACACTATTCCATCGTCAGATGAACAAAAAATTCTTCAGAAGAAGTGTATTCAATACAATACAACCAATATCACTTTCTATATCTGTATAGTCAGAACTTCTATATCTTCCATTATGAACAAAAATTCACTGGCAGATATCACTAAGTACAACGTACTTTCTCACCTTTTATAAGTGACCCAAAATGGGCTACACGGGAATCCCAAAAATATTTCTTGATCACCTAAATTCACCATAATCACCATTTCCCCTTAAATATAGAATCAATTTTGACTTCTTTAACTCTTATCGATTCTTCTCAAAGCTTATTCAATTTTTATCCCTTATTCTTCAGACTCTGATTGATGAGGATGATTAGAATCATCAGGAAAACAAGGGTCTGGACATCAGATTCAGATTTTCCCATGCCAATTTTTCAATCTGATTCTTCATAACTGTTCTAAATAAAAATCTTGTATTTTAAGGTTCAGATCCCCCTTTATAAATCATTCATCAATCTCCATATCTTTTTCTTCTCTCTTAACCTACTTGAGACAACACACTTCTTCTTCACTTCTCTTATCCCACTTGAATAACATCATACCTCTTTTTAACTTCTCTTGTCCCACTAGATGAATGCATTTGAAGACCAACCAGAGCATGAGTCTTTATGGATATGATAAACTCTGGTTCCAATCATTTTTGGTACAATGATTTTTTATTACAATCATCCTGATGCTGAACAAAATTTCACTCAGCATCACTTTTCCCATCTGCACCACTTTCATCAGTGCTTCTCTTCACTGACATCACTCTTCTCAGTACCACTTTCTAATCATCATTATCTCTTATTGTTATTGTTTTCCCTTGGAATAACACTTTCTCATCGGAATTTCTCTTACATAGAAATACATTCATCAGCATAACCTTTTCATTAGCCAGTGGCACCAAATTTTCAATGCCCATCAGTACCACTTCTTCAGCGCCCATCGGTACCATTTTTTCCAGCACCTATCAATACCATTTTTTTAATCAGTACCATCTTTTCAATTCCTCATTTCTTCCACCAAGATTGAATCACAAGTTCTCAGTTTAACTCATTATCTATGAGAAAAAAATCATCAAATCATCATCACACTTAAATCATTGTAGTCACAATGACTTTGATTCTTCATTAAAACAACCAAGTCTTCCATTCTGATTCTTTCAAAAACAGGCTTCGATTCTTCTTTAAAAACAAGATTCGATTCTCTCAAAAATAGGATCCGATTCTCTCAAGAAACAAGATCCTATTCTCTTGAAACATAGTCTTTGATTCCATAAAAAAATAGGCTCTGATTCTCTCAAAAAAAAATTACTTTGACTCTCTCGAAAAATTGGCTCCCATTATTCTAAAAACCAGGCTCTAATTTTTATGAAAAAGTGAATTTGATTCCTTCATAAAACATGTTCCGATTCCATCAAAAAACATGCTCTAATTCCATAAAAAACACATTTTTATTCTACATTACTATTCATTCAAAAACAAAGAGAGGTGATTTTATTTATTCAAACCTTCTTACACAACAAAAGACAGCCCATGAAAACCATCACCATCATCATCAGCTTGGTCCTAACAATCTCCCCTTTGGATTTTGTTTTCAACTAAGTTTTCATAAATCACTGAACTTTGTTTCATCAAGAAATGAATTACTTATCAAAAATTCTAAGCCTATGTGAGATTACGCAATATAGGAAAAAAGAATCATTGATAGAAAAACCATGTTGTCCAAAATTAGTGATTATTAATTACTTTAAAAGAACTTTTTCACCCTTCATAGAACAAAAAACAATATCTTTCCTACAACCACTCCAAAAAACTATTATAATAGTTTACACAAAAAATAATGCTGAATTCATAGCTTACCCAATAATCTATCTTTTAAGAAATAGATTTATGAAATAGTATAATTCTCTCCCTTGATAGGAAAATCCAATGGTAAAAAGAGTGGGGGGGATAGAACAACATACCTTAGGATTCAAGATAAAGAGGTTAAACACCCATATTCAACCTCAATTGTGAAAATTATTCCTTTGGTAAGGGTTTTTTTTGAAAATAACAGCCACTTGTTCCGATTTTGAGATATATTCAAGATTTAATTCATTCTTCTCCACATTTTCTTTGATGAAATGATATTTGATATCAATACGCTTAAAAAAATAATGTTGAACTAGATTCTTGGTAGTATTTATTGTACTTTTATTATCACACCCCAAGAGCAAGGGAAACTTTACTTCAATAAAAAAATCTCCCAACATTGTCTTCATCCATATAAGTTGAGTAGTGGCTTGAGGGGTAGCAATATAATCCCAACGTTATCTAAATTCGATTTCTATAAATGTAAACTAATAAAATTATTTCCCATAATGAACACTACACTAGATGTGGATCTTCTATTATCAACATTTTTTCCCAATATGCATCTGAATACCCAAACAAGTCAATACGATCCAAGATGCAATACTAGGTCCTGATTTTTTTTCCTTTGATGTATATGAGAATTATTTTTCTAGAAATAATATGTGCCTCTTTAGAAGCATTTTGAAATCTTTTACATAAGTTTATAGCATAAAAAATGTTAGGTTTTGAGGTAGTAAAATACATCAGACTTTGAATTAGCATTCCATACACTTTCTGATCAAATTTTTTCCTTGACCATCTTTACCCAGCTTTGTTCCTATTGAAATTAGTGTGGAGATAGGTTTCGAGTTTTCCATGTCGAACTTCTTGAGAAGTTCCTTAGAATAATTTTCTTGGGAAATAAAAATGTATTCTTTATTTTACTATATTTTTTACCCAAGAAATTATTTCATTTCCCCCAACATTGACAATTAAAAAACCTTATTTATCTCTTCATCAAATATTTCAAAACTTTATTCATCATTCCCAGCAAAGATAACATTATCAACATAAACTATTATAATGAGGGAAGAATATTTACTTTCTATGATATATAGACTTTTGTCCACTCTTCCTTTCTTGAATATCATCTTCCTTAAGCAAGTATCCAATTTGGAATACCTTGCCCTTTAAGCTTGTTTTATCCCATACAAGGATTTCTTAAATAGTCATATACAACTCTCATCTTTACCAACAAAAAATCCACATGGTTGTTCAATATAAACTTCCTCCTCAAGATCACCTTTCAATAATGTGTATTTGAAATCAATTTGAAATATCTTGTAGCCTTATTGTGCATTAATAACAAGAAAAATTAATATAGTTTCCAATATGTCCACTGGAGAAAAGGTTTAACAGAAATAAATTCCTTCAATATGAGAATACCCTTTTTAAACTAATCTTTCTTTTGTTTCTGATAACTTCACATTCTTAATTTAGTTTGTTTTAGAAAACCCATTTTGTGCCAAAAATGTTTTTTTCAGGTTTGGGTATGATTTTCGATGTATTTTTATTTTCAATTTGATCCAATTCTTAATTCATTTATTGAACCCATTCTGGATTCTCAAAATCTTCTTTCAAATTATTTGGTTCCCCTTTTGAATAAAATGAATTATGTGTAATGGATATTTTTTTTCTTCTGGTTTGAACTTTCTGATTTTGATCACCAATTATATTCTTAGATTTATCCTATTTCCTTATATTTGGATGATACATCCAATTATATTCCTCATCACTAGAAATGGATGAGTCTGATTATTCTTCTTGAGAATTCATACACTTGTCTGTATTCTTATCAGAATTTTTTTCGTCAACATTATCAACTTACTCTTCAACTTTAGTAGTTTATTATTTCCCACTTCTTTTTATACATCTACATTAATAGAATAAACAATTTTCTTTGTCTCTCTATTGAAGTTTCTATAACCTCTTCCTTCTGAACTATAGACAAGAGAAATTCCTTCTTCTCATTTCTGCTCAAACTTACCTTCATTTCCACAATTCTTCTTTATAATTCATTGAATCCTAAAAACTGTAACATGATTTAGACATGGAGTACGACCATAAAACAATTAATATGAAGACTTATCTAATTTTTCCCTATAGAAACACTGGTTCTAAATATAAATACAAGTACTCATATCTTGCCTCCAAAAGTAATGAGAAAGGTCATGTTCAACTATCATGGTTCTGCCCATTTTCTCCAAGATTCTATTTTTTTCTTTTAGAAAACCCTTTTTGTTGGGGTGTATATGGGGAACTATATTTATTATTAATTCCATGCTTCTCATATAGTCTCAAAATTATTCACTTCTATACTCACCACCATTATCAACTATCAACTACTTCACAGGATACTCACATTCTTTCTCACCTTTTGTTCTGAAACATTAAAACATTTTCAAATCATTTATTTGTGTTTCATATACATGAAATAGGTAATGTGAGTAAAATAATCAACAAAAGTGACAAAGTACTTATCTCCATTTTTCATCATTTTCTCATTGTCCCATATATATCACAATGTATCATCACCATGGTTTTCTTTGAACAAATGTCAACTTTTTTATACACGACATTCAAAATCTTTCCTTTCTAATAGATAGTGAAACACCAATATCTTATTCTTGTAAAATTAGGGATATCTTGAACATTGTCTCTTTTAAATAGATTTCTCATGTTTCTCTGACACATGTGTCCAATCATTTTATTCCACAACTAATTCTCTTGCACTATGCTCATTTAACAAGTGTTTTGTATATCACCAACCTAAAAAAATTACCTTTTGTACATTGGCCTCTTGTAAAAATATTCCCATATTCTTAGATTTTAAGAACAAATACATGTTTCTTGAAGATTACTTTATTACCATCATCACATAATTATGAAATACTTAGCAGCTTGTTCTTTAGTCCATCAAGATACAATGTTTTCTTAGATTTTATCTTTTATTTCCCAATAATGGCTGACCCAACACCTTTGATTTTAAATGTTTCATAATTTATAAATGTCACAACACCTTATTTAAAATCATTCACATCCTTCAACAATTTCATGTCTCTTGTCTTGTTTTCTGAGCACCCACTATCAAGTTTCCAGTTTCGTTCTCCTTTTGTGGCTTTCAATGCATTTTCAATAACAAGAGCATTTTATTCTTTCATTTATTTTGTCACCTTAGGAATTTGATAATTAAGAATATTTTTTAAGCTAACAACAAAAAAAGACATCATTTTTCAAGATGTCCAGGTTGTTCACATCTCTCAAAGATATTTTCCAGGGGTTGGAACCTATTTTCAATCTTCATTTCATTATTTTCAAACTTCTTTTCAATAACCTTATCATTATTCTTTCTTTGAGTATATTGAATCCCCATAAATATTTGACTTTAATAAAATTTTGGATAATATTAATTTTGTTGGTTGAACAAACACATACTTTCTGTATACCCGAATCCACCAAAATACAAGCAATACCCATAGAAATATTATTTTCCTATGAAACTTTTGTATTGATCAGAATCATGAATATGTTTCTCAGCCACTTTCATTCATAATCCACCAAAATTCATCTTATTAGTAAGGTTATTTTGTTTCTTTTCTACATTATTGGATTCAAAATTATTTGAAACCTTCCCATAATCATATTGTTTCAAAACATTTTCGGAATTAGGTTTCCTTAAGACTTTTTAATTTTCAGCATCGTTGGTCTTGGCCACATAAACAACTCTCCCAAAATTCTTATTAACATAAACAAATTCATTATTATTATCACCCTCTGAGGGTAACTTTTGTTGAACCTTCTCCAGATTCTCTTGTCGATAAAATTCAACAGCATCAGTGATAGAGTTTTGGAACCTCGTGTTTCTAAATTCATTTTCTGAGTGTTTTTTTGAACAAGTTCTAACTTTTCTTCTTTTGACTTCAACTTCACTTCCAGATGCACATTATGATTCTTCTCATCTTTACGATAATTATTTAAATCATCAACCTCTTTCACAATTTTTTCTTTAATAAATTCTTGATTTCATACCGAATAACATTCATCTTCTAATTTTTTTGTTTTTCTTTTAAAGACTTCAAATATTTCTTAAAAATTCCTTAAAATATTATTTCAAATGAATTTCAAGTTGAGTTTATTCTTCTCATTCTTCTTAAAAACTGTTTCTCCTGTATTCTTCACCATTCACCACTATAATGAATGCATTTTCAATACCACAGTCAACTAAATTTTCTAATTCAGCATCACTTCTTTCTTCTTCTTTATTTTTAGATAGAAAACATCTTCTTTTGGACTTGATGAATTTATTTTCTTTCCTTAAATTTCCTTTATCACTATATTTCTTCCACAATATTTTTTTATTTCTTTCTTCTTCATCACTATACTCTTTATTTTCTCTTTGAGGACAATTAGCTATAATGTGACCAACGCCTCCACATTAAAAAAACTTTAATGGAAGTTTCCATTTGTATTTCCCCTGTATATATTTTAACATTCTTAGAAAACAAGGATAAAATCTCATTAAGATTTTTTCATACCTCATTTTAAGAATTGAAATTACTATATTCTTCTTTGATTAGAATCTTATTATAATTCTCCTTCTTCATAGCCCTGAAAGACATATCTATGTAAAATTTTGTCTTTCTCTTCATAGATTTATCTCTTCTCATCTCATAAGTAATAAGAGTTCAATGAAAGTCATCAAGAGATAATGTCTCAGGGTATCTATCTTCTAATGAATAAACTTTTTCATCAAATTTTTTAGGTAGGACTCTCAATATTTTTTTAACAACTATAGATTCATCCAGCTTTACACCAATGAATGTAGTTGTACTTACAATTCGATTCACCTTGGTAAAGAAATCCCCAATTGATTATTATTCACTAATCTTCAAGTCTTTATAAATTAACCTCTAGATTTGAAGTTTTTCCATATTAACTTTTGTATTACCTTTGTATATGATTTTCAGTTTGTCCCATGTACCTTTAGCTGTGAAAATACATTTCACTGTCAAAAATTCACTTTCAGAAAGTGATTATAATATATAATTCTTGGACCTTCCTTCATTATCAAGAAACCTCTTGTCAAAAGGTGTAAGTGGAGATTTATCATCAATGAGAGTAAACCCAACTGTTTCAGCTTCATGAACATCATAACTGATAGACATAAGATATGATATCATTCTATCTTTCTAGATATGATAGTTCTCTCCATCGAAGACTAGAATACCTTTACTATTCACATAGTTCAAGTTCTCCATTAGCAAAGAATAGTGAAGGGAACCTGCACTGATACACTTTTAAGTGCCCAGTTAGTGTAATGTATCACTGAGAGGGGGAGGGGGTGAATCAGTTATATGTTTTCTCTTTTAGTTGAAACAACCTTTACCTCCTATTAAAGATTCAATTCCCTACTAAATACAAAACAAAAACACTTCCATAGGAATACAGGTATTTACAAGGTTCACTATTCAATAATAATAGTTATGTCCTTGGTATGGTTTTTCCTCTGGAAATGGGGATGACCTTGTTTTCTTAAGGTTCAAACATTCCAATCAGTTTCGAACGGGTTTGTTCATAGATCCGGAAACATCCAACGATTCTATATCCATTTGGACCTACATTCCAAAGGTAAGTTCTCATTAGTTGTGGGCCAATAAGGATTAAGAATTTTCATTGGTCAAGAGGATGAGTGGTCGGACTCATCACACCTTTTTTTGGGTAATTATTGTCTACTCAGAGACTCTATTTATAGGTTTAATTTATGTTCGTGAATCCTTATTACACTACCAAGTATTAAAATGAGCTTTCCTTAAGATGTGACAATCAATAATTAATATGTATGAGATTTAGAGAATATTTTATATGTATTTGAGGTTCTTAATTGATAGAGAATCATCTGTATTTGTTAGAGATTCTTAGTCAATGGTATCCTTCAACACATTATATAAAGATCTCTTGGTCATTATGATAACCATACTGGTTTTAAAGCCACTCAGTGAGGCACTTTAAGTTTATCTTTGTTTAGAAGGACATGGAGTATTTCAGAGCTGGGATTGTACCCACAGATGGGATACCTACGTATCCTTATTAGAAAAGGAATCAGAACCCACATAGTCCGGGAATTAAGATATAGTTTAACGTCATATGGGATGGATGAGAATTAATGGGTGATGGGCTTAAACCTCATAAAGGATTACTACATACTCTACTTTTAAGGTACATATCAAAGTCCACGTAGTTCAGTTAAGAATTGTGGGGCTTACGTATGATTAACGGCCCAAAGATATGTGTTGTGGTTACTTTTACACTCTAAGCTCACATGAGTCATGCTAGGTGTGAGAAGCAATAGGTATCAGTAAACCTGAAAATTTTTACCATGAAAGATATGGTCACAAGGAATGATATGAGGCTTATGTATGATTGCCCAAGGAGATAAAGATCGGGACTTATTTCCAATAAGAAGTCCAGGAACAGGGTCTATAAAGGTATATGTGCTTTATGGAGATTTGGATACTCTAACTTGGGACTTACTCCTGAGAAGGAGGCAAAAATTAGGAGGGGACTTGTGATTGGGTTTTATTCCAGCGAAGGAATCCCAAATAAAAAGAAGTTAAGACTGGTTAAGAGAAATTACGACTGGGGCTTATTCCTAAGAAGGAGGCCAAGGTTAAAGGGACTTAAGAACTGGGGCTTATTCCTAAGAAGGAGACTCAGTTTAAGGGGAATTATGACTAGGGGTTACTCCTAAGGAGGATGCCCAGGTTAAGGGAAATTGGAACTTGGGGCTTACTGTAACCCCCCCGACCCCAGTTACCTAGAGTCGGTGCATTATTACATAACATTGGCATGATCACGAGAAAGATCAAGTCTCGAAAGACCGATTATTTTAGTAGCCTTGGAATAACTAGATACATCCATAAAGTTTTACATTACATCATAAAAAAACATCTTGTCTTCATATCCCCTCATACTATCCCTACAGGTCATTCATAAATTACTTCTTCATAATCCTGGAAAAAATAAAACATTGAAAGGGGTGAGCTCAGATGCTCAGTAAGGATAACATTATAGCATAAGCTTTCATAGATAAGCATAAAAACTTAAGGCAGTTTATAACTAAAACAAAAGCCTTTTAAAGTTGAACTTCAGCATAAAATGGCAAAGATAAAATAAAATAATTCCATTTACTTACTCACATGGATATTCTACTAGTCAAACAATCCCATACAATATCAATAAACACTTTCATAATGATGGAACACATAATTCCAGACTATCATAACCACATTTCCAAGACCTTGTTACAAGACTACAAATAAGATTTTTCCAAGGCCTTGTGCCAAGACACTAGTTTGTCTCATGAGACCTACCGATGCATCGAGGAGCTATAGTGGGCTCCACCCTTCACTTATTAAGTCCAACGCATTCCTCATATGAATAGGTTTAAACATAACATAAACATTCGTATTAAAACTAGCATACGAAATGTCAATACTTTCACCACAAACCATGAATGGTATAAAAATAGCACATCCACAGTCAAACATAACTCATTAGATACAATATGGAATATTGTATTGGATCAAATTAACCTCAATCAATAATAATGAAAGATGTCAACATAGATGAAAATAATCATCAAAACTATTTGAGAGAAATATCCTCCTTTTTCTTGAAATCATTTAAAAATAACACTATTTATCAAGAATACATTTAAAATAGATTTTAGAATCAAAGTGTCCCATACCACTTTGAAACTTTTAAAAGGAATTTTGATTTTAAAACGTTAATGTCCATATAAATAAATCTTTAAAATCATTTTTAAAACATGGACATTAATGAGAAAGATTTAGAAGATTAAGTCTTTAAAACATTTAAAAAAATGTGATTTTAGTTAGAGTTTCTAACCAAAAGAGAGACACATGAATACAAATAATTGAGGTAATCAAAACTTTGTAATATCATGAGAATAAAGGGATTAATGATATACTATGTCAAAGTACATTATATACACTACATAAAAGTGATTTGGTGTATAACAACAAAGAAGTCTCAATGGAATGTAAATTGAGATGAAATCTCTCATAAAGCTGTATCCTTAGGTTAAGGATAGATCAATGACATAGTTATGTGTGAAAAATATAAATACACTAAATATGATTGTATATTTAGTGTAAAACAATCAAAGGACATCCACACATAATCTTATAAAAACAACACCAATGAATTGGATGTTTAACTCAACAAATGGAGAATGAGTTAAAATTACTCTTATCAAATTCTTATCGATGAGTTGAGAAATTATAAATGGAGTGATTATGTGTATAAAAAGTATATCCACAGTAAGGGGAGTGGAAATTATGACATAATAAAATTAATAGTGATTCCACACATAATCTTGGAGTAATATAATCAATGAAATATGCATAAAGTCAAATGAGTGGAAATTGAAATTTCAAACTCCCTTATTGATTAAGTAACTTACGAAACATACACCCATGAAAGAAGGATCACACCATGATGATGTAAATACCCATAAATTAAAGTATATTACACAATTAATACATTCATGGTAAGTACACATACACCACTTGCAATAATTAAGTGGTGAACAATGAAATTCTCACGAAATTAAAAGTGAGATAAGAAACCCCTTACATTGTACTTTTTCCTTGGTCGGCGGTAGGTTTACCTCCTTTATAATGGTGAAATAATTGTTATTGAATTATACGAGAATCATTTACTTTAATATGATATCATATATGATCTTTTAACATTGATTTGTTAATAATATCTTAGAATTATCGTTATTTCGGGTGTTAACGGGTTCATTTTACTTTATATTATTTGTTATGTGAGCCATATTCGTTATTAATGGGATGTATATTATTCATATCCAGAATGATATCAAGTCCTTAGATACTATTTTTAAATCATCAAATTATAATTATACTTGAATGGATATGATGGAGAATGAATCTCATCGCGTTCGTGGAGACGGTAGTCCGTACGTACGCATGAGCGACAATATCATTCTTTTGATATTAAAATAATATATAATTGGATGGTATATCATATATAAAGAATAATTATCATGTTATATTTATTATTTACATGAGTTACACAACATTATTATACCCATCCAAATAAAAATATATTGAATAACAATTACACCATGACGTGGAGACGGTAAGCCGTACGTACGCACGTATGGTGACATGTTATTCAAAGGATGGATAGAATACTGAATATGGTTGTACCATATTTATAATAACATCACAGTATATATATGATACTGGAGTTATTATTTTATAATGGTAATAACAAAGAAATAATAAGTGGAAGAAGAAAGGAACTTGAAAAGGGGTGGTGAAAACATTACCTCTTCTTCGGGTTCTTCCTTTTGATTTGATCAAAAGGGATCATAGGATGGATTTATGATCAAAATAAGGCCTCTATATTGTATTGAGGGAAGTTGAGAGAGTATTTGGGCAGGGGTTGGCCGAACCAAAAGGCTTTGAATGTGTGAAGAATTGAGAAGGAGGAGTTCCCTTTTATAAGAGGGGTGAGGGGCACCTTTGGAAAAGCTAGAAATATTAATTTATAATAAATTCATATTCGGTTTATAATGGCTCAAAAGTTTATTATTTAAATTTTAAGGTGGGGATGGGTCGAAAAAAACTCAACCAATAGAATTTATATAGGTTTGGGTCATTATATTAACCTTATCTTTAAGTATTAACTCTTAGTTAATTAGTTTCACTTTTACAATGTCTCTTTGTATTTTTATATTATATGGTTAATAAACTTAATATATACATAAAAGAGACCCCCAAGTGGTCCATTAATGATATAAATATCATGATATAAGTTTCTTGGCAGAACCTTATATTTTTATGAATTTAATATCAATTAATAATATAATATTTGTTTTAAAAACTCTTTTATGTCAATTTTGACACTTGTCAATAGTTTATTTTTTTGAAACACATAACATAATGATTAATTAGAAAAAAGTTAATTAAATAAATCCTAATATGTACTATTAACCTAGAAAATTATTGTAATTCAATAAAAGTCTCAAATTATATTTATTTGGGTATTTATAATATCAATTATTCTAATTTTTCACTATTATGGTAATTACTGCATCACCATTGGTTCATAAATAAATTAACTTATTTAATGTCTAAAAATTATAAATAAAATATAATTATATAGGAAATCGTTTTAGCTTTCTAATGAATATTTATAGTCTAAAATACAACATATATAACCCTATGTAACAATTGTGTTTCTAAAAGATATATGCTTATGTCATTTTTGTATTTATTTTAACTTAATTAAAATAAAGTGTCATTATCACTTACAAGTGGATCCATGGGGTCCCAAAATCGACCCAAAGATGACCATGGTCGACCATGTATCAACCAATAGGGTTAAGACACGTTTTAGGGTAATTTAGTATTATTATAATATTATTTTTTAAACCCTTGTTTACCGGATTTACCCTTTAACCATGGTAAATAAAATATTTACCGAAGTAATTATCCAAAATGTTTAAAAATAAAAGTTACCTATTTACACAATTTGAACATCCTGATTCCAAATATGGAATCCAGTTTTCTAAATTCAAAACACAGAAGTGGCAGAAATTAATTTAAAATTAATTCCCGTTGTTAAAACAAAAAGCGTGTTTTTAAGAGATAATAACTATCAAAAGATTGTCACTTGTTTATGTCTGGTTTAAATGTGAAATTATTTTCAATGACCCACATTGTATTACATGGTAAAAATATATTCTAAATATACTTTAAAACCACTCAAATTCATAATTTATCACTATTAATTATTTTGATTAAAAAAGTTGTTTTTAATTAAAATTTAGTAATTTTCACTATTCATCAAAATATGAAAGTTATCCGAAAAGTACCAAAATTTCACCCTAGGCTTATTTCGATATTCCGAATCCAAAAATGAAGTCCATTTTGAGAGATATAATTTATAAAATTTCAAAAATTAGGTATTACTATTCATAACGGCTAGTTTGATTGGTTATGGTGTGTTAAAATCTCGAAGTTGCGTACAATGCACGCCATTGCATTATTCGAAAGGAAATGTACTGTGGAAGATTGGGGTGTTACATTCTCCCCTCCTTCAATAAATTGCATTCTCGCAATTTTTAAAATTGTGCTTGGGAATATAATAGAAAGTGCCACATCAGAAAAAGAGTCAATAAAACTATCACTTTAAAAGAAAGAAAGAGAGGTATAAAGGTCATCCAAGATAACCCATACTCGGATCCCATGTAGGAAAACATGGATATGAATGATAAAATAAGTGTCAAGTTCTGATGGAGAGGGATAGAAATCATTATCAGGAGAAAGTTAATAATAAGAAAACCACAAACTTGTGTTGGGACAAACGGCCATTAGTCTCCTAGTAGGAAAGTAAACAGACAACATTTTTTTTTGTTTTAAGTTACATTACATAAGGACGAGGAATTCATTTATGATATTGACTAAAAACATAAAGAGATATACTTTCTTTTTAAGTAGAGTTTCATTATTTAATAACTTTTTACCACTAACTTATTTTTTTGAACAATGAGTATTCAAGAAGAGTTGTTCACAACAAAAGAGCTAGAATAAACTTCTATAGAAATACATGATCCATGTAGGATAAACTATATATTTAACTTTTCTTTAGAGATTAATCAAAACTAAAATGGTTAGTATAAGATTTGATGATCCCCCAAATGTATATTCCATTAGAAAAAAATACTAATCTTAATTTCTAAAATTAAACCAACAATACCCCAAAGTTAAATAAATACCATTCAATAATAAATTCTCCTTAAAATCCTTCAATATAATCCAAACTAATATTGAAACCCAAAACTTATAAGAATGTAGTCTTCCACGTTAAATTGTATCTCCAAATGACATCATCTACTCTTAAAGTCACATACTTAAAAGTAATTAACCTAATCACATATTCTTTATTATAGGTTAATCATTTCCATAAATAACCCAAATCACTATAGATCCACAATAAAAACATAGATAAAAATCCACCATTACTCCTCTAATGACATCCCATAGTATTCTATTTTCCTTGGACATATAGTGTTCCCAACAAAGTGAACATCTTCCAAAATAACATTTTTCACTTAATCACCAAATCATTTTCCTATACTAAGGGTATTCATTTTATAAGACATAAGAACCCAAATCAACATATTATTGATCAATAAAATCATTTAACTAAAGAAAATAGTCACACTAACCAGGGAATTAACTTAGTCCAGTGGTATGCGATAAATCCCAATCGCACTTTGGTTGTGGGTTCGATTCCCACAGCTTTGTCCGACGCGACGGGTTGTCACACGGTCTACATGTTGTCCTTTTTCAAAAACTATATAATATTACCAAAATGAGATAAATTCTTCAAAATAACATAATTTAACCAAAAATGTTATATCATACCTTGCATTTTCATCCCAAATTATAATAACTTATAATTTTCTCAAACCCCAATGATCATATAAAACCAAATGGTTATTTATACCTATATCCACAAGAGAAGAGATAATTCTTCCTCAAATATCATTCTCACTTGGAAAACTATGGGGTTACAAATATGGGAAAAAATTATTCCAAAGTAAACCCATCAATAAGGAGCGCTAATACTTTTTAAACATTTCTCCAACCATTTATTTCCACATAGCTTCTTCTTTGACCAAGAAAATATCCTATAGAATAGGACATTCACTCTGGTAATGGCCAGGTCCCCTACATTTATGGAAAATGACTATAAATGGACTCTTGGGACCATTTTTATCTTCTTCCATAGTACTCTTCATTTTTCTTCGGCAATTATTCACTTTATGTCCTTCCTTCCCGCACGTAAAGCATTTCTTTGTCCCATTGAGAAACTTTCCTGGGTGTCTCCTTCCACATTTCCTACATGATGAAAATTGAGGGTTCTTTTCACCATGGTCTCCATTGCTGGAGCTCTTATCATTTATCACCTTTCTCTTCCTTGTTGAGTCTGGGAGTTGGTTAATATATATGTTGTTGATCATATTTTTGGAAAACTGATTTGGCATAAATACGATATCTTTTACGTCTATCAACATTCCATTTTGTTGCTCATTGCCACCACCGTTCCCACCTTGTACATCATTCTCAAAGTCACTATGACTTCATTGGAATCCATCCATTGACTAAAACCAGAAAGCATTGTGTGAGTAACAGTAGTCGTAAAATCATTTAGTGATTAAAATGTCACCATATTCTCAATTTGAAACATATTAGGATTAACCAAGGTCATTTACTCTCATCTTATATATATATTACTTAAATCTGTTTGTAAGGAAAATGTAAATTATCCTAAGCATATCCCCCGGGAGTGTCGTAACCAAGAGTGCAGCAAGGCCCGTTGTTGTGCACCAGTTCCCATTCGAGTCTAGCTCAAAGCGGTTGTTGGAATCACCTGTTTTGATAATCCCAAATCATGCTTAAACATTAATTATGATGTATTAAAACCTTGCATTAATCTTATTATTCTATGCTTAAACGTATTTTATTCTAAACAGTTCATATTCTTACTCTCATAACTTTACTGTAACAGCTTACAGTAGTATTTACATAAGTTTGGTATTGTTAGCTAACAGCCAGAGCTTTCTTTTCAAAGTCACAGTTACAGTTAACTGTCACCTTAAGTTACTGTTGCAATAAGTTCACAGTTACAAGGTTACAGTCGAAGACTAATACAAGCTTACAGTTACGAGTCCACTGCTATCTATTGTCAAAGCTCACAGACGAAGGTCACAGTTACAAGACTTCTGCTCAAAGTTTTCTCTGCTCAAGTTCACAGTCGAACAAGTCTACAGTTGGAACAAGTTCACAGTCGAACAAGCCTACAGTCATAAGCCTACAGTCAAGGTTACAGTTAGACAGCTTCTATCGACTAAGTCTACTGATGATCGAGGTCTATAGTTGACAAAGGATACAGTTCTAACAAATTTGATATTACAAGTCTACAGTTAGAGAGGCTACAGCTACATGGAGTAAAAGCTACCATTGTAAGCCTACAGACAGCGAGCCTTTTGTTGAAGTCAGCAGTCAGAAGGAAGTCCACAGTTGGAAGTCCACAGTTGGAAGTCCACAGTTGGAAGACCACAGTTGAAGTCAACAGTGACATACATTCTCGACTCACTGTTTTAAATTTCTTTATTTCCTACATTTAATTTATCTAACGGTCATATCATACATTTTGATGATTTGTCAAATATCTGATAAAGGTTGTCGGATGTCAGGAACCCGTACCTCGTACCTGCTGAAAAGAAATCTTTTCTGTCCCCTGTCGGGAGTTAAATACGAGAAGACTACGCTGCCCAAAAGAGGAATGAATGCGAATGCGAACCAGAGAAGTGCGTGGTGGACGAAATATACCAGAAACACAAGAAGATAAAAACGAGTTCCATCAAGAACACAGAGAAGCATATAGACAATCAAGTATACTCGAGAAGTGTTCTGTGCATACAAGAAGAACCCTGAAGAACTTCATCGACTACATTCTCACTACCTGTGAACCTGGAGCATACGACACTCTGTTTCTCAAACAGAAACGAGAAGAGGACTTAAACTCTCTTCTGATCGAATACAAGAGCTACACTGAGATCACCAGAACCACTTCTAAACTCTACATCTCTTGTTCTGTGATTTATTCTACATTTTGAGCAGTGTGTGTTATCTGCTGTATTAAACACACACACTGACTCCTGTACTTTCACTGGAGGATCTGTAAATCCTCAGCAAATCTTTTTGCATCCCATTTCCCACTGTGGATAGTGGTAGAGGTCTTGTGACCTGGACAGATTGCTGCTGTTGTTTGTTTTCCCACGAAGAACTGTGGTAGAGGTCTTGTGACCTGGACAGTGTGTTCACTGTTGTTAACCCCGATCCAGGGTGTGGATCATTCTTATATAAAATTTTTAGAGGACTAAGTCTCGGCTTGAGACTGAACCTCTTGGTTAATTCTGTGTGTTTATAGTTATACTCTATATCCATACTATACATATTTATTTCATATTCCGCTACTATTACTTTGAAATATAATCTATCTTCAAAGCTACTTTGATAATTAAATTCGCAAGTGTTTATATTTGTTATAAATCAGTAAGTTAGTTTCAAAAGTTAATTTAATCATAAGATTACGTTAACTGAGAATTAATCAATCTTTGAGAAACTAATTGAACCTTTATAATCTATATAAATTCACTACAGTTTAATTTGTTTTTGAAATTGGGGGATTTTAATAGAAATTGTTTTTAACAGAAATTTTAATTGGAACTCAATTCACCCCCCCTCTTGAGTGTCCACTCCGACCAACATTTGGTATCAGAGGTTGTGTTTAGCTCTGTTATACTTGCTCAAAGTTTTATTGTAACTCTCTGTTTTTACACTGTGATTGTAGTTTTATCTAAAAGATCTTAAATTTCTGTTAGTTCTAAATTTTAGCTCTTTAAAATATTTTCTAGAATTTCCTTATGGATAATAGACTAGAAGGTGCTGCTACTAACATGCCACCCTTCTTTAATGGTGTGAATTAGGCCCAATGGAAGCTCAAAATGAAAATTCATTTGGAAAGTATGGGTTTTGATATTTGGACTGCTATAGAGTCTCAATACAAGATTCCAGAAACTGAAAGAATAACTTGGGATGAACCTACTAAAGTAGCTTACAATAATAATTGTAAGGCTATGAATGCTTTCTACTGTGCTCTAGGAGATGAGGATTTCAATAGAATTTCTGCATGTAAAACTGCTTTTGAAATCTGGGACACCTTAGCTGTTTCTCATGAAGGAACAACTAATGTCAAGGAAATGCGGTTAAACACTTATACTATCAAATATGATAACTTTAAGATGAAAGCTGATGAACCTATTTCTGATATGTATCTCAGGTTTAATGAGATAGTCAACACAATGAGCTCACTCGGAAAGATTGTTCCAGCAAAGGAGCAAATCATGAGATTATTGAGATGTCTGCCTGACAGATGGAGAGGCACATCCGTTTCAATTAGAGAATCCTGTGATATTGGAACTTTGCCTGTCAAGGAGTTAATTGGTAAGCTGATGATGTACGAAGAAGAGATAAAGGTGAATAAAGAGGAAGATGAGGAACCAAAACGAAAATCTGTAGCTTTTAAGTCTACTTCATCAAAGAGCAAAGACAAGGAGAAAGTGCATATACCAACTGAAAGCTCATCTAGTGAAGACTTAGATTCTGACAGTGATGAGGAGATGGCACAAATAGCAAGGAGATTCAAGAAGTTCTATAGGAAGAAGAAATTCTTCATAAAACCAAACTACAAGGGTAAGTATGATAGACAAGGTAAGTGGAAGAAAGATTGGAAGAAAACTGATAAAGAAGAAGACATAGTTTGCTATGAATGTAAAAGGAAAGGACACATCAAAGCTGACTGTCCTAAGTTAAAATTCAAGAAGAAATATGAGTACAAGGACAAGAATTATAGGAAAGCTATGAAGGCCACCTGGAGTGCTTCAGAAGACAGCACAAGTGAATCAGAGTCCAGTGATTCTGAAAGAAATCATGCTAATATGTGTTTCATGACAAACACATCTGAGGTAACCTTAGACACTCCCACTTTAAACTCTTATTCTGAAGGTGAAGCAGAATCTGGTTCTGATTCTGAAAATATGTCTAAAGATGAATTGACTGAATACTGTAATATGCTGGAAGAAATGTGTAATGAACTAAATGATAAATATAAGTCTTTAAAGAAACAGCATGCTCTTACTGCAAGTGTCAAGTCTGCACTTAATGTAGAAAAAGAGAAAAATGTTCAATTATTAAAGGAGAATACAGAACTGAAACTATCTAATGAACAACTTAGAAAGGACTTAGAAACATTCACAAATGGAAAAGATACTCTAACCCAATTGCTAGGAAAGAAAGTTGCACCTAAGTATGCTACTGGATTGGGATACCAACCTGGACAAAGACAGTTTACTAAAACCCGATTTATTTCCAAGTCTGAAAAAAATCCTGCTAGTTCCAGTTTTGGAAATTCGTATGCCTCAACTGGTTATTTAAATAGTTGTAGATCAAATAAAGTATATCTCTCTAAATCTGTTGCATCTATTAATTGTATGGGACCCATAAGACAAATCTGGGTACCTAAATCCTTGATTGCTAACATATCTGGACCCAAGAAAATCTGGGTACCAAAGTCATTTCCTGTCTAATCTGTTTTGTAGGAAATCTGTTTGAAAAGCAATTACAAGAAGGTATGGTACTTAGACAGTGGATGTTCAAGACACATGTCTGGGGACTATTCGTGCTTCAAAAGCTTAATAAAGGTTGATGGAGGATATGTCACTTTTGGTGATAACTCAAAAGGAAAAATCATCGGCTTAGGCCAGATTGGTAACACTGACTCAGTATTAATTTCCAAAGTCTTATTTGTTGATGGACTTAAGTACAACCTGCTTAGCATTTCTCAATTGTGTGATGATGGCTTTAATGTCAAGTTTGAAAACAATTCTTGTGATGTTTATAATTCCAAAAATGCTTTAATATTTTCTGCCTTAAGAAATGAAAATGTTTATGCTGTTGACTTAAACACTTTAGCTAAACATAACGTTACTTGCTTAAATGATTTTCATAAAGAGTCTTGGCTGTGGAATAGGAGATTAGGACACTGCAACATTCACTCACTTAGAAAACTCTCTAAGAAACACCTAGTTAGAGACCTACCTAAGCTTGAATTCCCAAATGACAAAGTGTGTAATCCCTGTCAAAAGGGAAAACAACACAAAGTTTCTTTTAAACCAAAGAAAGAAGTTTCAACTTCTCAACCACTTGAACTGGTTCACATGGATTTGTTTGGACCATCAAGAATTTAAAGTCTAAATGGGAAGCACTATGTTTATGTTCTTGTAGATGACTTTTCTAGATATACTTGGGTATACTTTCTAGCTCACAAAAGTGAAGCCTGCTCTTCCTTTGTTAAATACTCTAAGTCTGTAGAAAATCTTAGTGGACTTAAGATTAAGACCTTGAGGAGTGATCATGGCCGTGAGTTTGAGAATCAAGAATTTGAATCTTACTGCTCACACAATGGCTATGCTCACAATTTTTCTGCTCCTAGGACACCTCAACAGAATGGTGTAGTGGAAAGAAGAAACCGAACCCTGCAAGAAATTGCAAGAACTTTGCTCAATGAATATGACCTGCCTGTTCACTTTTGGGCTGAAGCTGTAAATACAGCCTGCTATGTTATTAATAGAGTCTTGATTAGACCGATTCTTAAGAAAACCCCTTATGATTTGTGGAATAATAGGAAGCCTAAGGTTAATTACTTTAGAGTTTTTGGTTGCAAAGTCTTTATTCTGAATACTAAAGATAATCTTGATAAATTTTCTCCAAAAAGTGATGAAGGAATTTTCCTAGGTTACTCTATGTCTAGTAAAGCCTATAGAGTGTTCAATAAGAAAACCAAATGTGTGGAAGAATCTGTTCACATCAAGTTTGATGAGACTGATCCACATGAGTCTAAAACTTCTCTTGAAGATGTTGAAGAAGACTTATCTGTTCTGGACCTAAATGACAAATCTAAAGAACCTGCAATAAAAACATCCAGTTCTGGACTTTTTCCAGAATCTTCCTCTCTGGAACCCGAACCTATAGATGAACCTGAAATCTCTAGTCCAACCTTTACCAAATCAACTAGGATTCTAAAGAATCATCCTTTAGATGCTGTTGTTGGTAATCTTGATAGAGGAACACAAACTAGAGCTTCTCTAAGAAATCAGGTTGAACATCAAGCTTTTCTTTCACAGCTTGAACCCAAAAATGTCAATGATGCTATCAGTGATGAATTCTGGGTAATGGCTATGCAAGAAGAACTAAATCAGTTTGAAAGAAACAAAGTTTGGGAATTAGTGGAAAGACCTAAAGATAGTCTTACCATAGGCACTAAATGGGTGTTTAGAAACAAAGTTGATGAGTTTGGTAACATAATCAGAAACAAAGCTAGGCTAGTTGCACAAGGGTATAGTCAGGAAGAAGGAATAGACTATGAGGAAACCTTTGCACCCGTGGCTAGACTAGAGGCCATTAGGATATTACTTGCTTATGCTGCTCATCTGAATTTCAAACTATATCAAATGGATGTTAAAAGCGCTTTTCTAAATGGATATATAATTGAGGATGTATTTGTGGAACAACCTCCTGGTTTTACAAATCCCCATTTTTCTAATCATGTTTTTAAACTATCTAAAGCTTTATATGGTTTAAAGCAAGCTCCAAGAGCTTGGTATGATAGGCTCAGCTCTTTTCTTATTTCAAAAGGATTTACCAAAGGGATAGCTGATCCTACTCTTTTTATTAAATGGATTTCTAAAGATGTCTTAATAGTACAAATCTATGTGGATGATATTATTTTTGGATCTTCTAAAAATTCTTTATGTGTTGATTTTTCAAAAATAATGCAAAATGAGTTTGAAATGAGTTTAATGGGAGAACTCAAATTCTTCCTTGGATTTCAGATCTTTCAAAATAAAAATGGTATTATTTTGAACCAAAGTAAATATATTAAAGTTCTTCTAAAACGTTTTTCTTTGGATGGCACCAAAGGCAGTGACACACCTATGAGCACCACTTGCAAGTTGGACAGTGATGAAACTGGTGAACCAGTGGATCAAACCAATTACAGAGGTATGATAGGTAGTCTACTGTACCTTACTGCCAGTAGACCTGACATCATGTTCAGTGTATGCATGCGTGCTCGGTTTCAAGCCAATCCAAAAGAGTCTCATTTGACTGCTGTTAAAAGGATTTTCAAATATCTAAAACATACTCCCAATTTGGGATTATTTTATCCTAAAGGACAATCATTTGATTTATTAAGTTATTCTGATGCTGATTTTGCTGGCTGCAAGTTAGATAGAAAGAGAACCTCTGGAACATGTCACATTTTAGGCAAGTCACTAGTATCTTGGTGTAGTAAGAAGTAGAATTCTGTTGCATTGTCTACTGCCGAAGCTGAGTATATAGCTGCTGGTAGCTGTTGTGCACAAATCTTGTGGATGAAACACACTTTACTAGACTATGGATATCAATTCAAACATGTCTCTATAAGGTGTGACAATACAAGTGCTATTAACATTTCTAAAAATCCAGTATCTCATGCTAGGACAAAACATATTGATGTGAGACATCACTTTCTGAGGGATCATTATCAAAAAGGTGATATCACTCTTGAGTTCATTGGCACTGAACATCAGTTAGCTGATATTTTTACAAAGCCTTTGAATTCTGAGAGATTAAGTTACATCAAACATGAGTTAGGTATGATTAACTATAGCACAGTTTAAACCTCACAGTTTAAACCTCACAGTTGAAACCTCACAGTTGAAACCTCACAGTTGAAACCTCACAGTTTAAACCTCACAGTTGAAACCTCACAGTTGAAACCTCACAGTTGAAACCTCACAGTTAGACCTCACCGGTGTACCTCACTGTTACATCTCTCTGTAGGCTGTTTCGCTGTTTAATCTTATTTTATTTTTGCAGGAATTCGAACCGTTTCTTTTCTTTATACTTTTATTTCTAAATCCCTAAATGATAAAATTGAGAACATCGAACATATCTCAATCCACTCATCTCGACCCTTGCTCTCTCAAGTCCTAAACCCTAAACCTTCAACCGAACCTCGAAACCTCATTCAGTTCCAATGGCCAGAACAAAGCGACCCCCGACTGTCAACGAAGATGCACCAATGCCAAAGAGAACTCAAGTCGAATCCAGTGGCACCGGAAACGCCTCGATAAGACCTGTTAATCCATATCTGACTAAGAGAGAAAGAGTTGCTGAGAAGGAGCTAAGTGAAGAGTGGATTTTATCGAGCAGATCATTAGTGCTGGCAGTGCTTAATGATCAAGGATGAACCGAATGCTTCGCAAACAATAATGGACCGTACTACTCGAAGCTGGTGAAGGAATTATATGAATATCTATAGTTCGAGGAAGAGGATGATCTGCATAGACTAGTATCCAGAGTAAACGGCAATGAAGTCAGTTTTTCATCCGTTGAATGGGCTGCATGTTTAAGAGTTCCTCATGAGGGTATTTACAACTACTATTCTGGAGCGGCTCCTCCAAATAGTAGAATATTTGATCATGAGACGGCTCTGGAAGAATTGACAGGTAATGGCACTGTAAGGAAGATTATTGCTACTGAAATGTGTGGAGAGGACAGGCTTCTGTTTAAGTTTATTCAGCATGTACTGAGTCCTAGAAGAGGAGATTTTGCAACTCTGAAGCATCAGGATATTTACTTGATGTACTTATTAAAACATGGAAGGAAGGTCAACCTTTGTAGGTTGCTGATGGCTCAGATGGAGGACATGATAAAGGCAAGCTCAAAATCAAGTGCCTTGTTTCATGCTAAACACATTTCGGTTATGTTGAAAGTGAAAGGTGCAGCTGGAAGTCAGGAAGAGTTGATAGTAGAAAAGAACAGTGTATGTATCTCGAAAGTAATCTGCAAATTCATGAAGATCAGTTGGAATCCCTGGAAGAAATCATGGGTGAATGATGAGGAGAGAATCTATGAGAATTTTAGCCCTTCTACTCATCCCTCTAGACCGAGAGATAGGAGAGATCCAGGCTTAAAGCCTGATGAGCCTGAACCTGTATACTCAGATGATGAACAGACTGCAGTAGTTGGTAACTCTGCAAGAGAGAACACCCCAATTGATGAAGGGAGTGATCCTGATACTACTCACAGTCCTGTCAGGACAGTGACGTTTGGAGCAGCAAGCCCTCCAAAAGAACTACCTAGTATAGAACCTGTTCTAAGAGACAGTGAGACTGAGACTACAGAAGAAGAAGAAGAATCTCAATATTTTGTCAAGGACACCTCTGATGAGGGTGATACAGTCGAAGCAGAAGAGGCTGGAGCTTTAAATGAAAAACAAGAAACTGTTGCAGAAGAACTTAGTATGAGCCCTCTGATAGGGTATACAGACAAGTCAGTGTCTGACCAGAAAGCAGGAGTGGTCTCTACTACTGTTGTCATGGAAGTGGTGGATGACCCAACAGAGAAGGAGGCTAACCTCACTGCTGAACCTACAGAGGAAGCAAGTATGGAACCTTCTAGAGCTACAGAAGAGAACTTAGAGTTACCCAGAGTTGAGCAGATAGTAGAAAGTGTTCAGGAAGGACCTCCAAGTGAGGGGGAGCGTGTTGGTTCAGTCTCTGTACTGTATGATATAGAAGGATGGACCTCAGATCCAGGATACATGGTGTTAGGACTCAATTATGAGGATTCAGATGAGGAAAACCAACCACCAAGAAATCCAGTCATCCTACCTAACATCTCTCCAGTGTTAGAAACTGAAAGATTGGCCACCAAGGAAGACCTTGAATCCTTAAAGAATGAAATAAAGGAGACCATCAGACAGTCTGTTGCTGAATTGAAAACCAGTCTTTTTGATGAGCTGAAAAATGTGGAACAATCCTTAGAACTATCTCTAGGATGTGTTGTGGGAAGTCCAATCAAAGAAGTGATGGATGAAATGAAAGTGTGCCACACCCAAATTGAAAGCTGGACTGGAGCAGTAGTGGCCCTCAGACAATCAGTTGCTTCTTTAACTGCCCTGAGCAGTTCTCAGACACAAGTGGCTAGTGAGATTCGATACATCAAAGAAGTGGTCAAGCAGTTTGTGGAAGTATTTGAGGCCTTCAAGAAATCAGTAAAAGAACACTTTAGCAATCAAGATGCTGTCATTCAGAAAGTGATTGGAAATCTGACTCAGTCTTTCAAGGAGACAGTGGCATTCTCAGTCAAGTCCCTTCCTTCATCTAGCTCTCCTGTAGACCTTGAGCAGTTTAGAAGCCTGCTCAGAGAAGAGCTTACTCAGGCCCGTGCAAATGACACATCAGACCTACAGATCCTTGCTACTACAAGAGAAGTCAGTGTCTTTGTTCGTGAGCACCTGCAGGCTGCTACTGCTTCTCAGGAGGCCATCAAAAGTAAAGTGGATTATTACTTTGATCGTATTTTCACCAAGCATCAGTTGAACAATCACTTCAAGCTCATGCTAGAAACTATGAAGCTGCCTCCTGTAACTCAAGCCTTCAAAGAACAAGTTAGAAAGCTACGAGAGTTGACCCCGGCTTTGGATAAATTCTTGGAAAACAAAGATGACTTCTTATCTGCCATGGACAGAGGAGGAAACATCATAATGGATTTCAGGAATCTGCTCCTACATTTTCTTCATGTGGACTGCACACCTGTTATAGTTCCTCCTGCCCTACCTGTCTCCAACCCCAGTGGTTCTTCCATAATGTCTCCTGCTGATGCCCTCAGAAGCCTTAGACCACTGATCCCTCGGCAAGCTACTCACTACAGGCCTTCAGGACCCTCTGTTGCTGCCCCTCCAGACATTCCTGCTGCCATTCCTCAGCCTGTTGATCCTTCACCTCCTGCTCCATCTTCTTCCTCCAAAGGAAAAGATCCCTTACCTCCAGATGAACAGGATTGAGTCTGTTTATGTTTTTTTTGATAGGGATCATGTATTCACGTTTTGGGTCATGTATTGTACTCCTTATTAATACAATGTTTATTTTCTCTCTCTCTGTCTTTCTTTTTGTTAATCACAAAGGGGGAGAAATAAAGAGAAATAGATAGGGGGAGAAATGGGGAGAAATAGGGAAAACTCAAGGGAGAAATGAACCTATACAAAGAGGAGAAATCCTTGCGGATTATACCTAATTTTTGTATTGCTAATACTGTGTTTTGCACACTTCTCTCTGATACTTCTATATTTCATACAGACATAATTTGTGATTATCAAAAAGGGGGAGATTGTTGGAATCACCTGTTTTGATAATCCCAAATCATGCTTAAACATTAATTATGATGTATTAAAACCTTGCATTAATCTTATTATTCTATGCTTAAACGTATTTTATTCTAAACAGTTCATATTCTTACTCTCATAACTTTACTGTAACAGCTTACAGTAGTATTTACATAAGTTGGTATTGTTAGCTAACAGCCAGAGCTTTCTTTTCAAAGTCACAGTTACAGTTAACTGTCACCTTAAGTTACTGTTGCAATAAGTTCACAGTTACAAGGTTACAGTCGAAGACTAATACAAGCTTACAGTTACGAGTCCACTACTATCTATTGTCAAAGCTCACAGACGAAGGTCACAGTTACAAGACTTCTGCTCAAAGTTTTCTCTGCTCAAGTTCACAGTCGAACAAGTCTACAGTTGGAACAAGTTCACAGTCGAACAAGCCTACAGTCATAAGCCTACAGTCAAGGTTACAGTTAGACAGCTTCTGTCGACTAAGTCTACTGATGATCGAGGTCTACAGTTGACAAAGGATACAGTTCTAACAAATTTGATATTACAAGTCTACAGTTAGAGAGGCTACAGCTACATGGAGTAAAAGCTACCATTGCAAGCCTACAGACAGCGAGCCTTTTGTTGAAGTCAGCAGTCAGAAGGAAGTCCACAGTTGGAAGTCCACAGTTGGAAGTCCACAGTTGGAAGACCACAGTTGAAGTCAACAGTGACATACATTCTCGACTCACTGTTTTAAATTTCTTTATTTCCTACATTTAATTTATCTAACGGTCATATCATACATTTTGATGATTTGTCAAATATCTGATAAAGGTTGTCGGATGTCAGGAACCCGTACCTCGTACCTGCTGAAAAGAAATCTTTTTTGTCCCCTGTCGGGAGTTAAATATGAGAAGACTACGCTGCCCAAAAGAGGAATGAATGCGAATGCGAACCAGAGAAGTGCGTGGTGGACGAAATATACCAGAAACACAAGAAGATAAAAACGAGTTCCATCAAGAACACAGAGAAGCATATAGACAATCAAGTATACTCGAGAAGTGTTCTGTGCATACAAGAAGAACCCTGAAGAACTTCATCGACTACATTCTCACTACCTGTGAACCTGGAGCATACGACACTCTGTTTCTCAAACAGAAACGAGAAGAGGACTTAAACTCTCTTCTGATCGAATACAAGAGCTACACTGAGATCACCAGAACCACTTCTAAACTCTACATCTCTTGTTCTGTGATTTATTCTACATTTTGAGCAGTGTGTGTTATCTGCTGTATTAAACACACACACTGACTCCTGTACTTTCACTGGAGGATCTGTAAATCCTCAGCAAATCTTTTTGCATCCCATTTCCCACTGTGGATAGTGGTAGAGGTCTTGTGACCTGGACATCTTGCTGCTGTTGTTTGTTTTCCCACGAAGAACTGTGGTAGAGGTCTTGTGACCTGGACAGTGTGTTCACTGTTGTTAACCCTGATCCAGGGTGTGGATCATTCTTATATAAAATTTTGAGAGGACTAAGTCTCGGCTTGATACTGAACCTCTTGGTTAATTCTGTGTGTTTATAGTTATACTCTATATCCATACTATACATATTTATTTCATATTCCGCTGCTATTACTTTGAAATATAATCTATCTTCAAAGCTACTTTGATAATTAAATTCACAAGTGTTTATATTTGTTATAAATCAGTAAGTTAGTTTCAAAAGTTAATTTAATCATAAGATTACGTTAACTGAGAATTAATCAATCTTTGAGAAACTAATTGAACCTTTATAATCTATATAAATTCACTACAGTTTAATTTGTTTTTGAAATTGGGGGATTTTAATAGAAATTGTTTTTAACAGAAATTTTAATTGGAACTCAATTCACCCCCCCTCTTGAGTGTCCACTCCGACCAACAGCGGTGTTTTTGGGTTTTACCCCTAGGTACATCTGTGCCAGAGCCGCCTCTACCTGCTCGTATCCAGACATGGATGTATTGCTCGGAAAACTCACAAAATCTCTACAATACCAAAATTCTAGGAAGTTCTTCTATACTAATCCTCAAAGTTCATCTTAGGTCTACGTGCTCTAATCAGAGTTTATCTAAATCTAGCTTCCAAGGTTTGTACTAAACTTCCTCTGATACCAACTGTAATGCCCCAAACCCAGTTACCTAGAGTCGGTGCATTATCACATAACATTGGCATGATCATGAGAAAGATCATGTCTCGAAAGACCGGTTAGTTTAGTAGCCTTGGAATAACTAGATACATCCATCAAGTTTTACATTACATCATAAAAAAACATCTTGTCTTCATATCCCCTCATACTATTCTTGCAGGTCATTCATAAATTACTTCTTCATAATCCTGGGAAAAATAAAACATTGAAAGGGGTGAGCTCAGATGCTCAGTAAGGATAACATTATAGCAGAAGCTTTCATAGATAAGCATAAAAACTTAAGGCAGTTTATAACTAAAACAAAAGCCTTTTAAAGTTGAACTTCATCATAAAATGGAAAAGATAAAATAAAATAATGCCATTTACTTACTCACATGGATATTCTACTAGTCGAACAATCCCATGAAATATCAATAACCACTTTCATAATGATGGAATGCATAATTCCAGACTATCATAACCACATAGCCAAGGCCTCATGCCAAGACTACAAATAAGATTTTTCCAAGGCCTTGTGCCAAGACACTAGTTTGTCTAATGGGACCTACCGATGCATCGGGGAGCTATAGTGGGCTCCACCCATCACTTATTAAGTCTAATGCATTCCTTATATGAATAGGTTTAAACATAACATAAACATTCGTATTAAAACTAGCATACGAAATGTCAATACTTTCACCACAAACCATGAATGGTATAAAAATAGCACATCCACAGTCAAACATAACTCATTCGATACAATATGGAAGATTGTATTGTATCACATTAACCTCAATCAAGAATAATGAAGGATGTCGACATAGATGAAAATAATCATCAAAACTATTTGAGAGAAATATCCCCCTTTTTCTTGAAATCATTTAAAAATAACACTATTTATCAAGAATACATTTAAAATAGATTTTAGAATCAAAGTGTCCCATACCAATTTGAAACTTTTAAAAGGAATTTTGATTTTAAAACTTTAATGTCCATATAAATAAATCTTTAAAACCATTTTTAAAACATGGACATTAATGAGAAAGATTTAGAAGATTAAGTCTTTAAAACATTTAAAAAAATGGAATTTTAGTTAGAGTTTCTAACCAAAAGAGAGACACATGAATACAAATAATTAAGGTAATAAAAACTTTGTAATATCATGAGAATAAAGGTATTCATGATATACTATGTCAAAGTACATTATATACACCACATAAAAGTGATTTGGTGTATAACAACAAAGAAGTCTCAATGGAATGTAAATTGAGATGAAATCTCTCATAAAGCTGTATCCTTAGGTTAAGGATAGATCAACGACATAGTTATGTGTGAAAAATATAAATACACTAAATATGATTGGATATTTAGTGTAAAACAATCAAGGGACATTCACACATAATCTTATAAAAACAACACCAATGAATTGGATGTTTAACTCAACAAATGGAGAATGAGTTAAAATTACTCTTATCAAATTCTTATCGATGACTTGAGAAATTATAAATGGAGTGATTATGTGTATCAAAAGTATATCCACAGGAAAGGGAGTGGAAATTATGACATAATCAAATTAATAGTGATTCCACACATAATCCTGGAGTAATATAATCAATGAAATATGCGTAAAGTCAAATGAGTGGAAATTGAAATTCCGAACTCCCTTATCGATTAGGTAACTTACAAAAAATACACCCATGAAATAAGGATCATACCATGATGATGTAAATACCCATAAATTAAAGTATATTACACAATGAATACAATCATGGGCAGTACACATACACCACTTGCAATAATTAAGTGGTGAATAATGAAATTCTCACAGAATTAAAAGTGAGATAAGAAACCCCTTACTTTGTACTTTTTCCTTGGTCGACGGTAGGTTTACCTCTTGTATAATGGTGAAATAATTTTTATTGAATTATAAAAGAATCATTTACTTTAATATGATATAATATATGATCTTTTAACATTGATTTGTTAATAATATCTTAAAATTATCGTTATTTCGGGTGTTAACGAGTTCATTTTACTTTATATTCTTTGTTATGTGAGCCATATTAGTTATTAATGGGATGTATATTATTCATATCCAGAATGATATCAAGTCCTTAGATACTATTTTTAAATCATCAAATTATAATTATACTTGAATGGATATGATGGAGAATGAATCTCATCGCATTCGTGGAGACGGTAGTCCGTACGTACGCACGAGCGGCAATATCATTCTTTTGATATTAAAATAATTTATAATTGGATGGTATATCATATATAAAGAATCATTATCATGTTATATTTATTATTTACATGAGTTAAACATCATTATTATACCCATCCAAATAATAATATATTGAATAACAATTACACCATGACATGGAGACGGTAAGCCGTACGTACGCACGTATGGTGACATGTTATTCAAAGGATGGATAGAATACTGAATATGGTTGTACCATATTTATAATAACATCACAGTATATATATGATACTGGAGTTATTATTTTATAATGATAATAACAAATAAATAAGAAGTGGAAGAAGAAAGGAACTTGAAAAGGGGTGGTGAAAACATTACCTCTTCTTCGGGTTCTTCCTTTTGATTTGATCAAAAGGGCTCCTTAGGTTGGCTTTATGATCAAACAAATGCCTCTAGGTTGTAGTGAGGGAAGGTTAGATAGTATTTGGGTAGGGGTTGGCCGAACCAAAAGTCTTTGAAGGTGTGAAGAAATGAGAAGGAGGAGTTCCCTTTTATAAGAGGGGTGAGGGGCACCTTTGGAAAAGCTAAAAATATTAATTTATAATAAATTCATATTCGGTTTATAATGGCTCAAAAGTTTATTATTTAAATTTTAAGGTGGGTATGGGTCGAAAAAAACTCAACCAATAGAATTTAGACAGGTTTGGGTCATTATATTAACCTTATCTTTAAGTATTAACTCTTAGTTAATTAGTTTCACTTTTACAATGTCTCTTTGTATTTTTATATTATATGGTTAATCAACTTAATATATACATACAACAGACCCCCAAGTGGTCCATTAATGATATACCTATCATTATATAAGTTTCTTGACCGAACCTTAGATTTTTATGAATTTAATATCAATTAATAATATAATATTTGTTTTAAAAACTCTTTTATGTCAATTTTGACACTATTCAATAGTTGATTTTTGTGAAACACATAACAGAATGATTAATTCTAAAAAAGTTAATTAAATCAATTATAATATGTCCTATTAACCTATAAAATTATTTTAATTCAATAAAATTATCAAATTATATTTATTTGGGTATTTATAATATCAATTATTCTAATTTTTCACTATTATAGTAATTACTGCATCACCATTGTTTCATAAATAAATTAACTTATTTAATGTCTAAAAATTATAAATAAAATATAATTATGTAGGAAATCATTTTATCTTTCTAATAAATATTTATAGTCTAAAATCCAACATATATAACCCTATGTAACAATTGTTTTTCTAAAAGATATATGCTTGTGTCATTTTTGTATTTATTTTAACTTAATTAAAATAAAGTGTCATTATCACTTAGAAGTGGATCCATGGGGTCCCAAAATCGACCCAAAGATGCCCATGGTCGACCATGTATCAACCAATAGGGTTAAGACACGTTTTAGGGTAATTTAGTATTATTATAATATTATTTTTTAAACCCTTGTTTACCGGATTTACCCTTTAACCATGGTAAATAAAATATTTACCGAAGTAATTATCCAAAATGTTTAAAAATAAAAGTTACCTATTTACACAATTTGAACATCCTGATTCTAAATATGGAATCCAATTTTTCCAAATTCAAAACACAGAAGTGGCAGAAATTAATTTAAAATTAATTTCCGTTGTTAAAACAAAAAGCGTGTTTTTAAGAGATAATAACTATCAAAAGATTTTCACTTGTTTATGTCTGGTTTAAATGTGAAATTATGTTCAATGACCCACATTTTATTACATGGTAAAAATATATTCTAAAAATACTTTAAAACCACTCAAATTTATAATTTATCACTATTAATTATTTTGATTAAAAAAGTTGTTTTTAATTAAAATTTAGTAATTTCACTATTCATCAAAATATGAAAGTTATCCGAAAAGTACCAAAATTTCACCCTAGGATAATTTCGATATTCCGAATCCAGAAATGAAGTCCATTTTGAGAGATAAAATTTATAAAATTTCAAAAAGTAGGTATTACTATTCATAACGGCTAGTTTGATTGGTTATGGTGTGTTAAAATCTCGAAGTTGCGTACAATGCACGCCATTGCATTATTCGAAAGGAAACATACCGTGGAAGCTTGGGGTTTTACACTTACTCCTGAATAGGATGACCAAAATTAAAGGAACTTGAAGACTGGGGCTTACTCATGAGAAGGAGGACCAGGTTAGGGAACTTCTCATCTTAAAGGATGATGTTAAATGAATGAAATCTGTTACCTTAGTGACATGAAGATATGTAAATCACTAGGTTTTGAGAGATATTCCACAGAATTTCTTTCAGATAAGGAAACCAACAAAGGAACCATGCCATAAATGGTTTTGAAGATGGTCCTGAAGGTTAAATCTTGAATAGGATAAGTGGATTTGAAGAAAGCAAGTGAATAGGCAGGAGGGGCACCCAAAAAGAGAAAGGCGCGCAAGTCCTGCGTGGGCGTGCAAGTCCTGCATGGGTGCGCAAGTCCTGGTCACGCAAGTATACTTACGCGACACATGGGTACTTGCGTGACGGTCAACCCTTAGGGTAATACTTGGGAGAGACCTAGCTCAATCCCTTTGTATTATCTTTAAAGACTTTTAAATGAGTGGTGCATATGTTCTGTTGAAGGGATAAGGTGGAACACAAGTGTGGCCATTTCCCTTAAGGGATGCGCACTTAGGCATGTAGGAGTTGATGAATTTCAAAACTTAGTCCTTGTTCCCCCTCTTTAGATCTTCCGTTCTAGGTAAGAAATTAGCTTATAAGTGTTCGGAAGGGTTTGAGAAGAGACTAGGGCACCAGGAGCTCAAATCTGACCTTCTGGATTTTTCCGTCCCTGAAATGGGGGGCCCACAAGGGGTATTTATAGGCCATTGAAGACCCTGGGTGAAAATTACATAGGGCGCGCAGGTCACCTGCACGCCCAAAATGTGGCACGCATGTATACTTGCACGTCCATGATGAAACTTGCGCAGCCCATTCTTAACCAAATCATTTTTCATGCCTTTGTCAATTTTTGATGTTTCTTCAAAGGATGAATCAATCTGTGTTAAGGTATTTCCCTTTTTCAGTTGTTTAGACTCTGTTAAGGAAAGGAGCGTCAAAAAAAGTCCCCCCTCATAGTTGGATCTGAAAGGAATGAGGATGTGACCCCGAGGTAAAGAAGAAAACCAAGGAAGGGCGGCAGACAAGTTTTGAGCATGCAGATGGCGTCACGCAGGTGTGAGCCACGTAGGCTTCGATGCGCAAGGGTGTGTCCTCGCCTATATATATGCGGTTATTATCATGCAAAGCAACCAGATTTCAAACTTTCGATCTCTTTCCGCGCAAGTTTCCTTCGTCATGAAAGTGTCTTGTTTTCCACTGGTTCATTGTGTCGCGCTTCTGTAGAGGTATTTGGACTTGTGCGGTGATACCTGTGAGCCCAAAACTTGCGTGACACAACTATAATCGCGTGCCAAAATTGGACTTGCGGGCCTTAATTCCTTAACCATTTTTTCACTTTTCTTCACAAATTTTATGAAAAATAAACTCACTTAAGAGTTAATTATTCGACCTTTGTGTAGATTAAATGCCTTCTAGAAGAATTGGAACAACTGATGAACTGGATAGAAAGCGGATTGATGACATGGTGAACATCGTTGGCCACGACTATTATGATATCTGCGACAGAACTCTTACAGATTTGGCCAAGTACTTGAAGAAGTATCATCGTAATTTTACACAAAGCATCTACTTGCCTCTGTATGGGCATGGTCATCTGCAAGACGTCAATATTCCAGAGGCAAAGAATTATCTTCCACATTATTGGTTTCAGACTTACACCAATTTTTCTTCAGCAAATGTCTCAATGGGAGGATCATTTGTAAATACTGGAATAGTGGAGAAAGCCTATATATTGCATTATAGCACCTGTTCCCCAGATCTGAAGCCTCACAAGCCTGAGCTGCAACCATATTGTTATCCTTCAATCTTCCAAAACTCTCAGATGGATCAATCCAAAGGCTGGAATAAGAGTTGGGACTTTCGTCCTAGAGGAGGGGTGAAGCCAACTTGGATGTGGGCATATTGGGTGCGACAAACCTGTGCAGAGTTTGTCGAGGATCTGAAAGGAGCTAAAATATATGAAGCCGTCTGGGCTGGGAAAATGTATGTTTATATAAATGATGAATTTTTCCCGGAACTAATCAGTCGATGGAGCCCAGAAACCAATTCATTCCATTTGACTCATGGATAAGTAGGAATCAGTTTGTGGGATGACTACAAGATCTCAGGGGCTCTAATTTTGGGTGATATGTATGATGAATTCATCCCCCCCAAGGCGACTTGGAATGATTCAGAGAATACTCTGACTTTGGTTTGAGAATTATTGAAAATTTTCCACAAGATCAAGAGTTCAAAGACCTCCCTAACTCAATCTAAAAAGGATATTCATCCAGAGGAATGGATGAATATGTTTCTTACCAAGAAGGAGGAGAATGATTCGAAGGAGAAGGGGCCCACCTGTACTCGTCCTACTACCTGCCCCAAAATAGATAAGAGGGGTGCTCTTGGCACATTCTAGTCGGCCCTGAAAGCAGGAGAATTTGAGAAATGAAGATATGAAGTAAATCAGAGAATCCCAAAAAAGACCCATATGGAGGGCTTCTTAGCCTTGTGGCTTAGTTTTTATCTTCTTCCAGTCAGGGATTCGAAGGGAGGCATCAGGCCAGGGACCTTCATTATGGCAGCCAAGTTGGATGAGAAGAAAATGGTTGGGTTGGACACCCCCATTTTGGCGAAGATTCATAGGATCTTACTCCATGTATTTATGGGTAAATATCCTTTGAGAATAGTGGGACCATTCAAAGTTTTATGGGGATGGATTGCCACTCATTTCAGGAAATATGTTGTACAGAACAGAGTTCAGGTTCCTGGAGGTTCTTTCAGGCCATCAGTGCAGGAATTTTCTAGAGATGCTCCGTTAGCTCTCAACATCTATGATATGAAGATGAGGCTGAGCATGTACAAGGAATTCAATTTCATTCCTTATGGAAACCCTCCAACTGGGCGGTTTGTTGATAATGGAACAACCGACCTGGAACTGAGGTCATTCATGCTGGCTTGCAGAGATGGTGTACTGGCCACCAGGATTGACAGAGAGATTATATGTGAGGTCTATGCTCCATACAAATTTGCACACAAATTCAAGTGTCTGTAGAAGACTATTGTATCCCCTCCTGTACATGTCAGGTCAGAGCAGCATCCAATGGTTTCCTGACAACTATGGTTGCTGACATCTATGGAGAAGACTGGGGTAGTGTTTGATCTACCAGTTGATAAAGCGGTGAGTAACCTAACTACATGGTATGCTGAGAACTGGATAGCATCAGACCCTGAAGGGGTGTTGAATCATCCAGTTTATTAGGTAGGTAAAAAGAAAATAACTTTAGAGAAATAAACCCTTCATCGGGAAGGTGACACTTTCCCACATGGAGCTGATTCACTAGATTCCTCACCTAGGGCTGACTCGCAAGATTCCCAAGATGGGGATGATGAAGCACAACATGCGGAAAAGTGGCCTCGTGCCAGATATAATCCTCTGGTTAGAATCAAGAGACCAAATCCATCAACTCCTAGTGAGTTACTTCATTGGGGAAATTTAATCATCATTACTTTATAGAGTAACAAGTCTTATTTTCTTATCCTTTATCTATATTTGCAGGAACTGGGAAAAAGATGAAGTCTAAGATTGTAGGACCCTCCTCGCAGCCTTCTGGTACACATGTTTAATATCTATGACCAGAGGTTGTCCAGACATGGCGAAGTTTATATTGTGATGCTGAAACTTCCTAGATGAATCTGTGTGAGGGGCTACACATCCCTAGAATAGGGAATATTTAGGCTTCTACAGACATCCATTACAAGGATAACCCCAATGAAGTGATGGATTACATCAGATAGCTGGAGATGCTCATATATTCCATTGATGATTCTATTCTTTTCACCAAGAGAGTGAAGGAAATGATATATCATGGCGCCACTGAGGGGACTGTTGGTTCCGGAGATGAGGAGTGGCACAATTACGTGGATCCTGAAGATGTAAGTATCTTTCCTTATTTTCTTTGTAAATTGATTCTAATTAAATATTTGTTACTCAAGGAAATTAATTTCTTCATCCTGTAGCTTGCAAAGAAAGGAACTGCTGAGGTTACTTCACCATTGTATAGCCCTGGTGGTACCGCCATTGGGGATAATTAATCTCCTCATGAGCCAGGTGAAATATCTCCAGGTCAGCAAGTCATGGAGGAGGAGTTGGACATGACTTTTCATTCTCCAATTCCTGTATTTGGACATGATTATGTCAACACTCCTAAGAAGCCAAAGAAGCAAAGGCATCGGAGGAAGAATTCCACATCTAAACGCTTCATTAGTAGTGGTAAGTCCTTCAGATAGTCATGAATTCTAATATGATAATATTGCTCATACTTCTTGGGATTGCAAGGGATTATTCAATTTCCCATTTGAGGGAGAGGATTGAACCTCCTCTAAGGACGATGGAGGGTGCTGGTGAACAAATTCATGCTGACATGGATGCTCCTGAAAAAGAGCCAACGTCTATTCCTAGTACCACTCCTGCTGTTTCTGAAAGGACAGAAGAGCCTGCTTCTGGTAATTTAACAATGCTTCATAAGATGTTGAATAAAAAAATCAACTAAATTCCATTCTATGATACTTTTGGTTTAACCCCTGCACTAGGGAATTTGGTGACCACTGTAACTGATGCCACAATTTTAATTGAAGAAGTTGTCCAGGGTCAGAGGCTGCAGGATGAAGGTCACCAAGAAGACGTATCGAATGCTCCCACTGGTGAGACGAAATAGGAATCTAAGATAACATTGGATGAAATGATGGAACTTGGCGCATCTTTTGAAGATTTTTTAGATCATGTTAGATTACCATGTAATTTAGAAGATTTTGGATGTGAGTGTTATCCTTCGTCCTGTTAAAGTAACTTCTTATTACATCTCTGACCATGATTGGTTCAAATGTGTAGTTCCATCTGAACAAGATGCCAAACTGCCAATGCCTAAAGGTGGTATAGACAACCCTACTATTGCAGAGACACTGGCTCAAGTGGAGCTGAACCTAGTAGAGCTTTCTCAAACTTGTGATGAAGATCCTGTTGAATCTAGGAAAGGCGGGGAGGATCCTTCTCCTATTTCTGATCTAACATTGGGTAAGAGATAACAATATTTGTGGCTGCAATTAATTTTCAAGATTTCCAATCAAATTTTGTTATCCTTTGAAACTAACCAAAACATTCAATTGACTATACAGGACCATCAATTTCAGTGACTAGATCTAGAGGTGAAGCCTCAGCCTCTGCCCCAATGGGAATAGAAAGTGAAGTAACACGGGTCAGGGGGGAAGGAACAGAATAGGGAACTTCTCTAAGTGAATTAATCCCAGATTATATTCCCCCATGTGACAGTGATGCTGAGTCAAACCTGGAAGTACAAAAGGTGCTCCAATTTTCATGACACAAGTCATGACAAAACATATGGAAGATCATATCTGAAGTGCCTCTTGAAGAGCTGTCTTCGAAGATCCCGCGACTGTCATCCCTGTTTGTCATGTTGGGACTTGGCGGTTTTGGATATCAAGAGATCCATGGCACGGTGAAACAAATCATCTTAAGAAGGGAGTAGGAGCATAAGTACCATCAAGACCTGACTAGAGTAAGTATGTCTGCCAATATCAACGAATTTGAGGTTGCGGTGTCCCGATATGAGGCTGATCATGCCACCAAGTTGAAGGATATGAAACATAAGATCAAAGAGAAAGTTTTCCAGCAGATGCACCTTCAGCAACAGTTAGATGCTGTTACTGGGGAACTTGACCAGCTTAACAATTTACTGGAAGGGGTTCAACCAAATGGTTTGAAAGCCATTACAGATGCCAAGAAAGCACTCCATCAAGCTGAAAAGAGTGAAGCTGGTCGAGTGCATGAGCTTCAAGTAGCTGCTGATGAAGCTCGAGATACTGTGAGTCAAGTGAAGAGTTATGTTGATAACCTCTTGTAGTTCTTGGAAAATAGAAGAGACTCCAGTCTGTTTACGTCCTTCTAACTCTTGTGCATTAATGAAAGACACTTTCATCTTCAATAATTTGTGTATGCCTTCTTTTGCTACCTACTTTAAATTTGCACCTAAGCCAATTGGCCTAGTAAGCATAGTTTGATTTTTTCTAGGATTATAAAAATAACCCTACAAACTATGAATCTCTTTATTGCTCAATATTACTTAAATCATACAAAATGTACATTTAATGACCTGGGACTTAACTTTTATTTAGAGTTCCCCTGCCTTTCTTTGGCAGTTTAAAGTCATGCATGTCGGACATAAAAATGATAATGTTTAAGGTCAACTAGCTTTGACTGAATGGATTAAAATTGACTAAATTCCTTGATAATTTATCTAAAAACATATTACCACATTAAAGTATGAGGGGGGAAAAATGTAAAATATGACTTAAGAAATTTTGAATCTGGTAAATGATATAAAAAATGGACTAAGAGGCATTAGAAGAAGTATTTCCTAAGAGTGAAGTTACCACTATTTAACAAACCCGTTAGAGGGTTGAATTATGCCGGGCCACCTAAGGGCATTGCCTACATAGTTAAATAATAGCTTCTTTTGGCTGAAAAGTCTGTTATGCAGACTATTTATGTAAGGTCGCATAAGGGAATGTGCTACATAGTCAGGAAAAAAAACTCTAGAAATTTACTTTTCTAGTGATTAAAAGCCAATGGAAGTTTATAGAGATTCAAATTTTTCAAAGCACAGAGTCTGTTGTATGGAGAGAGGTACTTGAATATGGAGAAGATATTTCCAATCAATATTGTCTATGAATTGTATGAATTTTACTCCTGCGAAGGTCTAGCCCAAACGTAGGGAAGGAAAATATAAACCATAGACTTGAATACTTTCATATCACAAAAAAGAGTATGGGACAAATATGTTAAGGATGACTATTTATTGCGGATCCCTACATATTTTAATTAATAAAAATAAGGACAAAAGAGGTTTTCCTCCCAAGAATTAAGTTACCACTATTTTAAAAACCCGTTAGGGGGTTGAATTATTCAAGGCCGCCTAAGGGCATTGGCTACATAGTCAAATAATAGTATCTTTTGGCTGAAAAGTCTGTTATGTAGACTATTTATGCAAGGTTTCCTAAGGGAATGTGTTGCATAGTCAGGAAAAATAACTCTTGGACATCAGACATTTTGTGACAAGATGTCAAGAAAAGGGTTATGGAGATCTGGAAGTATCTAAGGTTAGGATTATGACACATGAAAAATGGGCATTGTTCAATGCATGTAGAGATACAGAGACCAATGCTAACCATAATCATGTTGTGGCTGGGTCCTGAATTTAGGTGTTGGACTTCACTACATATCTCATTAGAATGAGAATCAAGACAAATGTAGTTCTTGAAATATAGTTTAACGTCATGTGGGATGAGAGTGTAGGAGATCTTAGTTTAGGGTCATAGAGCTCGGACCATAATGAGGAACACACGTTGTGTGTTTTATAAACCTGATGTGAATGAAGACCAGGGTGTTCATACCACATTCATGTTTTAATAGGCCACTTTTCAGCTAAGGGACTGAAAGTGGAATTTGGGGTTAGGAGAAATTTGGGGTTAGGCCCAAAGATTTGGGGCTAGATTCGAGGGATGCTCGAACATTCCTACGTATCCCATAAGTATGGGAATCAAGCCACACGTAGTTCTTGAAATACCCTCTGTACAGATTTGGTTCATACAAGTGAAGGGTGAAATGGGACTTTAGTGCAATGCTGGTTTAACCCAAGATAACAGGTTTGGGCATTGCCATGTATGCACGTAATCTTTAGAATATAATATGATTGGAGATCAATGTAAATAATGATTCCCACTCAGGTGAGGGTTTAAAAGAATGTTGTAGTTTATAGTCGTACAGGACAAAAGTGCGAACAATTTAACGTCATATACCAAGGATGATGGTGAAACAATGTAAATAAATATTGGTTATGGGGGCAGTTTCACGAATCAACATCGTATAAGAAAAAGGTGAACCGATGTGAAGAGATTGATTTTGGGCTTGAACCTCAGGAGGTTTCCTACGTACCCAGCCTAGAAGGCAAGGATAAAAGTCTGCATAGTTCGATTAAAAACTAATTGGTGATCAAGTTGTACTTGAGGACAACCTGAAAATGGTGTTGGGACTTACACATGATTAGCATCCCAAAGAGGGTGTTATGGTTGAAGTTTACTCTAAGATCACGTGATTCATACTCGGTGTTAGAAACAAGAGGTAGCAACTAACCTTAATGATGTACAATTTAATATCTTGTTGGATGATGGAGGGACTGTGCAGTTTAACATCTTTTAGTGAGGACAATTGGTGCTACATAGTTTAGTGTCATATAGCAGGGAAAAAATACAGCTCATCATCATGTAGGATGTATTAAGGGACTTTGTTCAGTTTAACGTCAAGTAGGACAAAAGGGACATAGTTTAACGTCATGTTGGATGTATTAGAAACTTTTTCACAGTTTAATATCATGTTGGACGTAAAGGTGCTGTATAGTTTAGCATCATATATATAGGACGATGGGGACAATATAGTTTAACGTCATGTTGGACGAAAGGGGGATTGTGCAGTTTAATGTCATGTAGTAAGGAAAAAAGAGGACACAATTGAACATCATGTTGGACGTATTAGGGATTTTTTCATAGTTTAACATCATGTTGGACGATGGCACAGTTTAACGTCTTGTTGGATGATGGTGTGAATAGTTTAAGGTCATATTCATGGACAATCGGTTATGTAGTTTAACTTCTTGATGGACGTAAGGGACTTATGTACAGTTTAGCGTCATGTAGAAAGGACGTCATAGTTTAACATCATGTTGGACGTAAGGGACTATGCAGTTTAACGTCTTGCAGCAAGGACAACATAGTTTACCGTCATGTTGGACGTAAGGGACTATGCAGTTTAAAGTCTCGTAGCAAGGAAAACATAGTTTAACGTCATGTTGGACGTAAGGTATTTGTGTTACACAAAATACTTCTTCAGAAATTTGGAATTGGTTGGAGTCTTGACGAGTTCTCCATCTATTGAGATTAAAAAATAAGATCCATTGGATTAGACCTTATGTATTGAATATAGTACTTCCCATTTTGGCTCCAGCTTGGGAGGTTTATTTCCTGGTATCATTGGAGTTCTGAGAACCAATACCAATTCTCCCTGAATGAATGAACGAAGACGAACTTTTTTGTTGAAAGATTGTGCTATTCGATTTTGATAGACTTCCAAGTGGTGCAAGGTGCACAATCGTTTCTCGTTTAATCATTCCAATTCATCCAATCACTATTGAGATTGTTCATCTGTAGATGACTGATCACAAATGGCTACCCTAAGTGAGGGTAATTGTACCTCAATGTGAAAGACTCCTTTTGTTCCATATACTAATGAATATGGAGTTGATCATGTTGCAGTGCGGGTGGTGGTTCGATAAGCCCATAAATCAAGAAAAGGTTTATCAGGCCATGACTTCATATCTTTATCCACCATCTTTTGCTGTATGTTTGAAAGAGTCTTGTTGAAGGCTCTTATTTAGACATTGACTGCTGCATGATACCAAGAGGAATGGTTGGATTTGATGTTGTATTCTTGATACAACTTCCTTACCTCGGATGACCAAAAGTTGGTGCCATTGTCCGTCAATATGGTATGAGGGACACTAAATCTAGTAATGATGTTAGACTTGATGAAGCTAACAATGCTTTTATAACTAACTTATTTGAGAGGTATTGCCTATGCCCATTTGGAAAAGAAGTCAGTAGCAGTAAGAATGTACTTAAACTAATTGGATGTAGTTGGAGGATAAGGTCCTAATACATTCATTCCCCATGTGGAAAATGGCTATGAGTATTTAGCTGTATGAAGAAACTCTGGGGGTTGATGAATGAAATTGGCATGTAGTTGTCAAGAATGACACTTCTTTGTGAAATCAACACAATCTTGTATCATTGAAGGCCAAAAGTATCCAAGCCTTCAAATTTGATCAGATGGTCTATGTCCGGACTGATGGGCACCATAGAATCCTACATGCACTTCTTTCATGACAGCCATTGTCTCTTCACCATCAATGCATCTAAAGAGAATTCCATCAAAACCTTTTTTGTAGAGAATTTTCTCTAGGTGATCTGGGATATCATAAAGAGTGAAATTGACCACACATCGCCATATTTGTTCTTTTACAGCTCTATCAGGTGGAAGTATTCCATTTTGAAGGTACTCCTTGATAGGTATCATCCATCATGTAGTATGACCATATGGTTTAGAGATGGGAAAAATTTCATTGATTTCCTCTGTTCTGGTATTAACATAAGGTGAAATTGTACGACGGTGGGAAATACTAATGATTATCTCATCCTGATTTGGATCTACCAGAGCTGTGGATATATTAGCCAGTGCATCATCTTGGGCATTTTGTGATCACGAGACATGAGAAAATGTCAGTTCTGAAGGAAACTCCGCCATTAACTCTCTGACATAATCATACAAAGATATTAACTATTATTTTATGATTGCATAATCCTCATTGACTTGTTTGATAACCAGTTCTGAATCACCTTTCAATTTTAAGTGATTCACTTGTTCCCAAAGCGCTAACTCCAATCCTGTGATAAGAGCTTGGTATTCTACTTCATTATTTTTCCCACCTCCCAACAATGAGAAGGAATAGGGTAGCACTGCCTTTTCTGGAGAAATGAGAACAATTCCAAACCCAACTTTGTTGAATTTAGAATCTTCCATTTTCTTCCCTATTGGACTTCTGGAAGCACCATCAAAGTACATTTCCCATGTTTGAAGACTATCTTGAATAGAGAAGACTTCCTCATCAGGAAGTTCAATATCTGAAGATGTATGTTCTACTGAAGGATGTTCAGCAAGGAAATCATCCAGATCCTGACCCTTTATTCCTTTTTGAGACACATATTGGATATCAAATTGCTGCTAAATAACTGAACACCTTGCTAGAAATCTTGTAAGCATTGGATGACTAAGGATGAATTTGAGCAGGTTATTCCAAGATACCAAATGGATCTCATGATGTTGCAAGTAGTGTATCAACTTCTGAATTGCAAAGATTGAGGATAGATAGAACTTTTCAATACTTTAATATCAGGTTTCTGCTTCAATCATCGTCTGAATGAGAGAGTAAAGGCTGTTTTCATTCCCAAAATCATTGTTTTGGGCAAGGAAGGCTCCCAATGATCACTCTAAGGCTATCACGCAAAGAATAAGTGGTCCTCCTTCAACAGGTGGCCTCAATACCGGTGGAATCAAGAGATACTTCTTGAGAATATTGAATGCTTCTTAACATTTTTCATTCCACTGGTAAGTGACTCCCTTCTTCATCAATTTGGTGAAGGGTAAACTTTTGCCTACCAAATTGGCGATGAAACGCCGAATATAGGCCAATTTTCCTTGAAGTCTTCTCAATTATTTCAAATTTTGAGGAGGTGACATACCCAGGATTGACTTTTTCTTCTCAGAATTGACTTCGATACCACGATGTCATACAACAAAGCTGAGGAATTTTCCTAAGGTTACCCCAAAAGCACATTTTAAGGGGTTCATCTTCAAATTATGTTGCCGAAGTTTGTGGAATATGACTTCCAAATCATCCAAGTGATTAGAACATTGTTTGGATTTAACCACCAAATAGTCCACATAACATTCAACAAATTTCCCTAAAAAGGGTTTGAAGATACGGTGAATGGCATGCTGATACGTTGCGCCTGCATTATTCAGGACAAAGGGCATTACCCTATAGAAAAAAACACCCTGAGGGGCTCTAAAAGATGTAGATTCTTCATCTTCTAGATCCATTCAGATTTTATTATATCCAAAATATCCATCCATGAAGGAATGTGCTTCATAGCCAGCTGTTTCATCAATAAAGAGTTCTGTAATCGAAACTGGAAAATCATCCTTAGGACAATGCCGATTAAGATCTCTAAAATCAATGAAAACTCTAATTTGTCCATTCTTCTTTTTCACAGGGACAATATTAGAAAAACATTTGGGATATTGAAATTCTCTGAAGAAGTTAGATTTGATAAGCTTATCCACTTCAACTTCAATTTTGGAAGCATAAGTTGGGTGTGTTCTTCTTGCGGATTTCTTGAATCCTCGATGCTCTTCTGGAAAACCCAAACGATGAGTAGAAACATCAGGACCAATCCATGGAATTTCTGTATAGTTCCAAGAAAATATATCTCAATTTTAATTTAAAAATGAAATATACATTTCTTGCTCTTCAAGAGTCCTGGCCGCACTAATTAAAATGGGGTGTGGATCTTCTTTTATACCCAGATTTATTTCTCTGAGTTCATCCACAGTGGTGGAGATACCCTCTTCAAATGATGGAGTAGCATCCCTGAGATCTTCCTCTTATTCTTCAACATGTGTTACTTATTCTATTTCTACTTGCATAGTAGATGATGAAGGAAAATTTCCATGATCAAGAGAGATGTTAAAATTTGAACATCTTGAAGAAGAGGCTTCCATTTCTGACCCTATTGATGATGAAGGGTCTTCCTTGGGTAACAAAGAGGAGATGATGGATTGAGAATCGATATAATTATTCACCTCTGACATTGCTATAACTTCTTCTAGCCTGGTTGGTGAATTATAGACTTGCTGTATTTCAGCGGATGAAATGAAGAAATCTCCATTTGAGCTTTCATCATTTCATGGTGAATCACCACTTTCTCCCATGCTGTTTGGCTTGATTGCCATAATTGACATTATGGAAGCTTCCATAAGAGCACTTGGATTTGGGTCTATCCTGTCAATTTGACTGATAGGCAACACATAATCTGTACTCACATGTGTGAATGGGTTTACTGGAATCTTATCCAAACCATACGGAGCATTAACTTTGGTGACCTCCTTGGTCGTGGATTTCTCCTTCCCTTCCATGTGATAAAATTCCACCTCAATATATTGAGATTAACATGTTTAGAATGGGGACTTATCACCATAAAATGTCCCAATTTGACCATAAAAACAATATTTGAGGCATTTATGGTATGATGAAGGGATATCCGCATGTTGATGTAGCCATGATCTTTCAAGAAAAACGCTGAAGGTCGTATCATGATCAACAACCATGAAATCCGAATTGGTACAAGATCTAAAAACTGAGTTCTGAGTGTAATCTCACCCAGTAGTTCTTGTTTATTTTTATCATATCCTTGAAACATCAGAGTAGAAGGAGATAAATCAGATTCTGTGAGGCCCAATCGACGAAGTGTGCGAATAGGGATGAGGTAGACTCCTGAACCATTTTCAATGAAATCTCTTCAAATGTCTACACCATTGACCTTTCTAGATAAATACAAAGGTCTAATATTTCCATTCACAACATCATCTTCATCTTAATTTGTGAATGATATCACTGCATGGAATTCTGCAGGACCATTGTCAACATGGTAGACTTCAGCCGCAACAATTTCAGTTTCGAACTCCTGAGGACTTGACAAAGCCTCAATGAGTGCCTCCCAAAGATCCTTTGATAGGTTCAAGGCATCTAGAATTGATAACATGGCCGGAAATTGGGCCAAATGTTTCAATACATCATATTTTTGATACAAAGGTCTATGTTTGACAACAAGAACATGTGGTTTCGCAGGTGCCTTATAAGTTGATTATTTGGAAGTAGATGCCTCTTGAATCAGGGTAGGAGGTGGAAATACTCCTGGATTTGGAAAATTAAACCAATTAGGTCTATTTGTTTGTTTATAGGAAGAAGGTGGAACCTCTAACCGATCCTCCAGAATAATTGTACCATGACTGAATCTGCAATTGGTGGAAGAATTTTCTTGTTCTTGTTGAGCCTGCTAAAGGGCTCTACCACGAGTTTCTGCTACATACACAGTTCTAGCAGGGGTATGATTGGAATAGTGGCTTCTAGGATATCCACATCTTCCTCTGTATCCCAAAACTCTGGAACTCCCTCTAATTCCTCTGTTTGATATAGGGAACTCAGGCTCATCAAAATAGAAACTATGGATGGCATAACGATCTGTTAAGTGAATCATGTTAACAGAACCAACGATCAATTCTTCTTCTGAGAAAGACTATGCCTGATTATCCAGTTTAGGTTGTGCTGTTTAGTGGGGCGGTGCCCGTGGCTTTGAAGTAGATGGCATAAAATCTTCTAGATTCAAAGAAAACTTGGGCTTTGACATGATTTCGTCTTCTTCTGATTGTTCCTATTTCTTTGAATTATGTCATTTCTTCGAGAATTTTCCCTATGATGAAAATGGTTTTGGTGTGGAATTCATAGCAGAAGACACAATTGGTTTCTTCAACTGCGTTCGAAAAATGGAATGAGTTCGGTTGATCATTTTTCTGACCATAAAATCATCATATTTATATTCATTTTTTCTTTTGATTTCTTGCCACTCGCCTTCTTCCTCTGGATTTGTAGCAGTAACACATGCTACCTGAGCTGAAGAACCTTTCAGTTTGACTTTTCCGGACTCTACCATATTTTTTAGGAGATCTTTGAAGACAAAACACTCCTAAATGGGATGCCCCAACATCTGGTGAAATGGGAAATAGTTGGGATGGTCTTCATCTTCTTCCTTGTTCGGCCTTTTGGGCCTTGGCAATTGAACCAAGTTATTTTATAAAGCTGAAATGAAGTAACCAGGAACTTGTTCATTTCAGAAAGAATAAATTTTTCTATTTATATGCTCAAATTGTTTCCATATTTGATCTCTTTGATCATGTTGACGGAACGACCTTTGTTGTTGATGCTCAAGAGGTGGAGCTCTTCGATAAGATGAAGTTTTTGAAGTAGAAGCAGGTACATGTGATTGTTTAAGCATAACTGTAGCAGTCTCTGCTTTACCCATTCTCCTTCCTGGAGCTGATGGAATTACTTGATTTTTATCCTTAGTCTTTGTAAGAGAGTATTCAATCAGCTGAGCGATCAAATTAAGGTCTCGAAACCCTCCTGTGTATTTCACAGGGATCAACAGTGTGCGTAATTCATTAAGAAAATTTTCCACACAGATTGGAAACAACTCTTCTTGAGGGAGTGCTAAGCTCAGGGAATATGTTAATCCCATCCAGCGAGCAATGAAATATAAAACCCTTTCATTCTCCCTTTTCTTACAATTTTTAAGATAAAATACTATTGTCTTTGGCAAAGTTGAGCTGAATTGAAGAATGAATTGCTGACAGAGATCCTCCCACCCAGTAATTGACCGGGATTACAAGCTTGTATACCAGACAAAAGCAGGCCATTGTAATGACTGTAAAAAACACCCCAGCTTAACTGCTTCTTATTGCTGAGGGGTTCCCATCATAGGATCTCAACGAGAAACAAAATGTGTTAAGTGTTGCTCTGGGTCTCCTGAACCATTAAATATTGGGAATGTGGTACTTGAAAAATTTGATGGGGGAGGAATTGAATCTACCCATTCAGGGTAAGTTCTCTTCTCTTGTTGAATTTGTGCATGTGTTCCCTCCATAGCTTCCAAATGAGCTGTTAATGACTCAATAGTAGTTATTAACTTTTGAGAAACATCTGGTTGAGCTTGGACTTGAGCAGGTGCAACCACTGGAGCTTGGACTGGTGTGGTGGCTGGTACTGCAACTGATGGTAGCACCACTGATTGTTGTTGCGCATAACCCATAGGACTAGACCTATGAGGGTGTACTGGTAAAGGAGGATACTCTTGATCCATCTCAGTAGCTGCAACAAATTACCTTGGCTGACTGACTCCAGCACCCTTATTAGGAAGACTACCTTGAAGTAGTTCTGCATTCAACATCCTTAATTCCTTCATTTCCTCCTCCTGTTGTGTGAATATTTCCTCTAATGAAAGTGATTGTACTTTTCTAGAGGAAGGGTGGATTGTATCCTGATTTTTTCCTTTCCCCTTGTTGGAAGCCTTTCAGAGAGGGGGATGTTGATTATTTGAATGAATACCTAGATTTTGGGTAAGCATTTGATCTCTTGTACGTACACCTTCTTTATTGGTTTCTGTGTGCATGGCCTCTTGAGCAGGAGATTCCTCATGTGATTCCCCTGAGTGAGACTCATCTGGGGGATCAAAAACAATGACATTGATGACATTAATTGATGGATAACGCATTGCATCCCTTCTATCAGAATTTCTGCGATATTGTGTTATTCCATGTCCATGATGAGACATTTCCTTTTGTTGATTTTACCCCTCAAGAACTTCTTGAAGAACTGTAATTTGGAGGGAATATCTTGATAATTCGGCTCTTCATTCCTCTTGGGGATTCTTCCCTAATCGAGAGAAGACTGAATTTCTCTGAGGAAGAGATTGAGGATTTGAAAAAGTCCCCAGCCCTATGGACTGAGGCTATTCCTACTCAACTCCTCAAATCCTATTTTTTGATTCTGAGGGTTGGTTTAAAAGAGTCCCCAGTTTGGCATGTAGGGGTGGTTCTTGAGCTTCTATATCTGATAATTTCTTAAAATCTCTCATGATCTTGCAGACTTTAGTCCAGAAATTGGATGGATGCATCAACCTACATCCACTCAAATCACCCAGTTCAAATGAACGTTGGATGATTTCTGACACTTCTGTCACTTGATGATGTGCATTCTCTAAACGAGAAGCCTGTTCGATATTCTCATTTTCCTGATGCAAGATTAATTCGACAACTTGTTCTCTCTATGCTTGATTTTGAGAAGAAATAGTTGAGGCTTGTTCTTGAGCGATCATTTGATTACAAAAAAGCCAATTGGCTGTGGCCGACCATGGGAAATAACATTGCATGAGACCATTTTTGGCGGGCATTGTTGGCTGGAGAGTACAGTGAAATGTAGTGCTCCATGAACACCCCATCCCCTAATATTAATACCAGATGGGGCATTGGAAATTAATTGGCACAATCTTCTTAATGCGCCAAGGCATGAACACTGAAGGTCTCTCTGCTGCTTTTCAGCCTTCAGATATCGAGAAACTGAGAGTGATGCCAAGTCAATTTGGTGTTGCAACCCTTCTATTATATTAACATGATTTTCATATTCATCATAAGATAATATTTTCTTTTTCAATTAAAAAAAGTTTTCCACATGTTGAGACTAATATCTTGAATACAATCTTCTGTCAACATCTCTGGAATCTCATACTGAGAGTCAGCCAAAGGCCAAAACATGACTGGCACATCAACTTTCACCAGTTATTTTCTCATATTAAGAACTTACTATTTATCATTCAATGAAGATTCTTCTACCTGATTAGACTAGAGCTGGTGCTTCCTTGTTACTTCATCAGATTCAACAAGATTGGTAGAGAATTCACTTATCAAACTAGAAGATGAATGACCCAAGGGTGGTTCGGAGAATGACCTACACCCTGGGATATCTTCTTATTGAGAAAGTATTTCACCTACCAATGGTAAAGAATCAGACATGACTGGATTCACATTTTCAAGTGCCTTAAGATAAGAGGGATTTATCGTCACTACATTGTTTATTAGAGCATTTTCCAAGCAATGTGAATTACTACTGCAAAGAGGAATTTCGCAACTAAATTCATCATCATGGGGAGGACCACCATGGTGGGTTACAACAAAAGATGAAACCTCTTTCTCTTTATTCTTCTAGCCACGCAGAGGGTTATTGTGGATCTCATCTGAAGATGATACTTTGAGATCGACCAAACTGTCATGAAATAAGCCTTCCTGAGGAAGTATCTGATGCAGACCTTCGGAATTAATGTTCCCACTATTGGGAAATGAGAGAGTAGAATCTTGAGTTACAACATATAACTATCTGAGTGCATAAATAACTCCAGCATCGAGCAAGGCCTTATTACATATTGGCCCTTGATATCTTGGCTGTTCTGGACATGTATTTTTCTTAGATGCATTCTTACTCACTTTAGGAACCACTTGTTGACGAAGGTGGTTATTATGGGTAGGTGTATGTGCCTGATTAGGAGAAATAGTTAGGTTAGGCTAATTATCTCCACTCAAATCAGGTGTATGTGCCTGACTTGGTTGTCTGTATGATATGGGGGAGTATTCCCCACAACCCTCTTAGACTGGAACAGAGGTGTGTGTCTGTTCCAGAGTGAAATGTTGATGTGTCACTCCACTGGTAGGGATAAATTTGCATTTATTTCCCTATGATGCTGCTGAAGCTATTATAATATCTTGGAAAGCATCTAGAATATGATAAGGGATTTTCTTTTTCTCCTTTACCATTGTTAGAATATGTTTGGTGACTTCAACTGCCGGAACGGGAGTATCCGTCCATTCCGTGCTTGGAGTAGGTGTGTGTTCCTGCTCCTGTCCTCCTTTTCCTGTTAGTTAATTCTGACAGTACTCATGTGTGGGGAAAAGCGTTGAGTCTTCCTCATGTTTGTCATTGGGGCTTTCCAATTTACTTCTCCAAGTGCTACCAAATGAGACTATTGGTAGGCTTGAACAATACGAGTAGGTGTATGTGCCTACTGATTGCACTCCACCGAACATGGTTGATAAACTTCCTTCAATACTATCAGACGAGATTACTGGAAGGATTGATGAGTGTAAGAATGTGTATGTGCCTTTTTACCAGTTGTCAACACATTGGGTTGGCGGGCTTCATTTTATGTAGTCAAACGAGCCTACTTACTAGCTGATAATTTATAAACAAGTGTATGTTCCTATCTATAGTACTCCGCCAAAATTTCCTGGTGGGAATGACGTGTCGCTTCCAGATGAGTCTGCTGGACAGCAGAATTAAAACAGACAGGTGTGTGTATCCGCTCGTTGCTTTCCACCAAGTTAGGTTGGTGGAATTCTCCAAAAATGTCAGATATAAGAACCTACTCATTGTTGCCCGGTTGTCGCCTCTGGTTGTTCGTCTCGCCTGCTCGGGTTCGAGGAACCAGAGCCGAACGTCTGGAGATGACACCCTCATCATGTTGAGGGTGCACCGCCGCATGGGTCTAGTGGTGATTGTTGGTGGGATCCCTCGGGAAGGACTCATATTTCCTTGAATGAAGGCCTTGAGTGACCTTCTCATTCACCTACCTAGAATATGGGAGGGACGGGTGATTGCATTCCAGGGATAACGACCCGAAACGGTTGGAAACGGTGCTTGGAACCACCTGCTTCTTGATTGCTGGTCGTCACTGTCCGGATGACCAGGGTGAATTATTGACTTGAAGGGATTGTCGAGCGGCCTCCAAAGTCGGAATGGTACCGTGTCGACGATATTTCTTAACCAGTGCATTTGATACCCAGCGTTGAAGACGCTGAGTAGTTGATTCTTTCCTCAGAGCGGACGACGATCCGGTAGGAGTAGTAGTAGAGGTATTCATAGCAGAGGCATAAAAAGGTGTGAACTTTAGAGAAGACATTTCTGTAATGAAAATGATCTTGGAAAAGAGTGCCTGTTTGTTATAAAAGAAATAATCAAGATAATTTCGGCCACTACGTCTTTTGTATGAGCACATATGTTATTGATTGTTTTGTTGGCCCTCTCATTGAGTTTAAATAGGGGCCTAACAAATAAGTAAAACATCATTTTAACTTGGTTAAGGATTCATGTTGGGTTTACCATTTTTTGTTTTCTCTGGAAATGGGGATGACCTTGTTTGCTTAAGGTTCAAACATTCCAATCGGTTTCTAACGGGTTTGTTCGTAGAACCGAAAACATCCAATGATTCTATATCCATTTGGACCTACTTTCCAAAGGTAGGTTCTCATTAGTTGTGGGCCAATTAGTCTTAATAATTTTCATTGGTCGTGATGACGGGAGGTCGGGCTCATCACACCTTTTTGGGGGGAATTATTTTCTACTCTGGGACTCTCTTTATAGATTTAAGTTATGTTCGTGAATCCTTATTACACTACCAAGTATGAAAATGATCTTTCCTTAAGATGCGACAATAAATAATTAATATGTATGAGATTTAGAGAATCTTATATATGTATTTGAGGTTCTTCATCAATAGAGAGTCATCTGTATTTGTTAGAGATTCTTAATCAATGGTATCCTTGAACAAATTATATAAAGATCTCTTGGTCATTATGATAACTATACTGGTTTTAAAGACACTCAGTGGGGCACTTGAAGTTTATTGTCGTTTAGAAGGACATGGGGTATTTCAGAGTTGGGATCGTACCCGCAGATGGGCTACCTACGTATCCTTGTTAGAAAAGGAATCAGAACCCATGTAGTTCGGGAATTAAGATATAGTTTAACGTCATATGGGATGGATGAGAATTAATGGGTGATGGGATTGAACCTCATAAAGGCTTCCTATGTACTCCATTTTTAAGGTAGAGATCAAAGTCAACGTAGTTCAGTTAATAATTGTGGGGCTTACGTATGATTAACGGCCTAAAGAGATGTGTCGTGGTTACTTTTACACTCTAAACTCACGCGAGTCATGCTCAATGTGAGAAACAAGAGGTATCAGTAAACCTGAAAATTTGTGCAATGAAAGATATGGTCATAAGGAATGATATGGGTCTTATGTATGATTGCCTAAGGAGATAAAGATCAGGACTTATTTCAGAGAAGAAGTCCAGGAACAGGGTCCATAAAGGTATATGTGCTTTATAGAGATTTGAATACTCTAACTTGGGACTTACTCCTAAGAAGGAGGCCCAAATTAGGAGGGGACTTGTGATTGAGTTTTATTCTTGAGAAGGAACCCCAAATCAAAATAAGTTAAGACTAGTTAATAGAAATTACGACTAGGTATATTCCTGAGAAGGAGGTCCAGGTTAAAGGGACTTGAGAACTGGGGCTTATTCCTAAGAAGGAGGCTTAGTTTAATGGGAATTATGACTGGGGATTACTCCTAAGGAGGATGCCCAAGTTAAGGAAAATTGGAAGTTGGGGCTTAATCCTGAAGAGGATTCCCAAAATTAAAGGAACTAGAAGACTGGGGCTTACTCCTGAGAAGGAGGCCCAGGTTAGGGAACTTCTCATCATAAAGGATGAGGTTAAATGAATTAAATATCTTACCTTAGTGGCATGAAGATATGTAAATCACTAGGTTTTGAGAGATATTCCATAGAATTCCTTTCAGATAAGGAAACCAACAAAGGAAACATGCTATAAATGGTTTTTAAGATGGTTATGAAAGTTAAATATTGAATAGGAGAGGTGGATTTGAAGAAAGCAAGTGAATAGGCAGGAGGGGCACCCAAAAATAGTGAGGTGCGCAAGTCCTGCGTGGGCGCGCAAGTCCTGCATGGGCATGCAAATCCTGGCCACACAAGTATACTTGCGCGACACATGGGTACTTGAGTGACGGTCAACCCCTAGGGTAATACTTGGGAGAGACCAAGCTCAAGCCCTTTGTATTATCTCTAAAGACTTTTAAATGAGTGGCATGCAGGTTCTGTAGAAGGGATAAGGCAGCGTGCAAGTGTGGGCATTTCCATTATGGGCTGGCCACTTAGGCGTGTAGGTGTTGATGAATTTCAACACTTAGGCATTATTCCCCCTCTTTAGATCTTCCTTTCAAGGTAAGAAATTACCTTAGAAGTGTTCAGAAGGGTTTGAGAAGAGACTAGGGTGCTGGGAGCTCAAATCTGACTTTCTGGATTTTTCCGTCCCCGAAATGGGGGCCCACAAGGGGTATTTATTGCTGCTGAAGACCCTGGGCGAAAATTACATAGGGTGTGCAGGTGACATGCACGTCCAAAATGTGGTGCGCAGGTATACTTGCACGACTATGATGAAACTTGCACGACCCATTCTTAACCAAATCCTTATTTATTCCTTTGTCAAATTTTGATGTTTCTTCAAAGGATGAATCAATTTGTGTTAAGGTATTTCCCTTTTTCAGTTGTTTAGACTCTGTGATGGAAAGGAGAATCAACATATTGTTGGAAGTAATCCAATACCATAAAATCCACTAGAAAAAATTCATGGATTACAAAGTGTAGGATACACCCTTACACTCATGTAGCACTATAAAATAATACCACTGGGGCATGTGAACCCTTATAACATAATAAGCTAATACAATTTAGTTTGTAACAACTCATGTTACCTATTCTTCTTTTCAATTAAACAAGAGTATAAAAGTGTAACACAATTCTTCAATTACTTACCCCGAAGAAAGGTAAGAAATTATTAGAATTATGTTATGAAATATAGAGTCTAATTTCCCAGTCTGATTTTTTGAATCTGATTCTCCCTGATACCGCTGAATCAGAACCACTTCAAACCTTGAGTATGCTGAAACTCAGTAAGATTCTTCCTCAGTATAGAAATATTCAGTATGGTAAAACCCAATATGGAAAACTCCATTCTGATTCTTCTTCAGTCTGAGAAACCTAGTATGGAAAATCCCATTCCAATTAGTTCATCCTGGTATGACAACCACATTCTGATTAAATCAACACTATTCCACAGTCATCCAAACACAAAATTCTTCTTGAAAAAGTGTATTCAATAAAATATAGTAGGTATTACTTTCTCCCTCTAAATAGTTGGAGCTTATCTCTCTTCCATGATGAAAAATACTTCGCTGATAGACATCACTAAGTATAATGCACTTTCACACCTTTTATAGGTGACCCAAAATGGGCTAGGTGGGAATCCAAAAAACATTTCCTCATCACCTTAAATATCGGATCAATTTTGACTTCATAAACTCTTCTTGATTCTTCTCAAAGATTCTTTAACTTTAATCCCTTCTTCATCAGACTCTGATTGCTGAGGATAATTATGATCATCAGAAAAACAATGGTCTATACATCAGATTATGATTTTCCCATGCTGATTTCTTAATCCGATTTTTCAGAACCATTCTAAATAATAATCTTGTATTTGATGGTTTAGCTCCCCCTTAACAAAGATTTCAGAAATATCCATCTCTTTTTCCTCTCCATTAACCCACTTGATACAAAACACTTCTTCTTCAATTCTCTTATCCCACTAGACTAGCAGCATAATTCCTCTTCACTTCTCTTGTCCCACTAGATGAAGGAATTTGAAGACCAACCAGAGCATGAGCCTTTCTGGATACGATCAAATCTTGTTCCAATCATCTTGGGTATGATTATTTCTGATTGCAATCATCTTGATGCCAAAAAACCTTTCTTTTAGTATCACTTTTCCCATATACAACACTTTCATTAACACTTTTCTTCATCAACATAAGTCTTATCGACACCACTTTCCAATCAGCATTATCTCTTCTCGGTACTGCTTTCCCTTGGCACCATGATTTCTCACTATCATTTCTCTCACTTGGAACCACTTTAATCGACATTACCTTTTCATCATCCATCAATACCACATTTTCAACACCCATCAGTACCACTTTTTTAATGCCCATTGGTACCATTTTTTCAGCACCAATAATTACCATTTTTTTCAATCGGTATCATCTTTTAAATTTCTCCTTTCTTCTATCAGGATTGCATAATGATTTCTCACTTTATGACTTGATCTTTGAGAAATAAAAATAAGAAAAGCATCGTCACACTTAAAACACTGTAGCCATAGTGACTCTGATTCTTCATTAGAACAACTTAGTACTAAATTACGATCTTTTTCAAAAAATAGGATCTGATTCTTCTCAAAAAAATAGGATCTGATTCTTTCAAAAAATTGGCTATGATTTTCTCAAAAAATAGGATCTAAATATCTCAAAAATTAAACTCAAATTCTCTTGAAAATAGGCTCTGATTCACTCGAAAAATAGAATCCAATTCTCACAAAAATAGGATTTGATTATTCTAAAAATCAGGCTCTGATTTTTTCAAAAAAACCACTCTGATTATTTCAAAAAATAGGTTTTAATCCCATAGAAAATCAGGCTTTGATTTCTTAAAAAAATATGTTTAGATTCCACATTATGATTATTTCCAAAACAAATAGAAATGATTTCCTTTCTTTAAACCTTCTTAGATAACAAAAGAAAACACATGAAAACCATCACCTTCATCATCATCATGGTCATAAAAATTTCAATATAATCTATAAATTTTTTATTAAATAAATTATCTCAAATTATATTTATTTTAATATTGTTCATTACATTTATTTGATTTATTAATTATTAAAATAGTTACTTCATAAGCATTGTTTAAGAATTTAAGGTAATTATTTAGTTACTAAAAATTAGAAATAAATTAAGATGATTAATATAAATATTTTACAATTAAAAATATTATTTTGGGTTTAACATATCCTCTTTATAATACTATACTAAAAATTTTACATTTATTAAAAATATTAGTGAAATATTTGAATTTTTTTAAATAAAATATTATAAATGTCACAATCAATTGTAATTTTCCCAAAAAAGACATATATTTGAAATTTAAATGATTATGGATGAAAATTAATCATAAAAAATAGATTAATGTTTAAGAATCATTTTATAGTCCTTATCATATTATTTTTACTCTTGATTACCAAATTTACCGTTTACCATATTTACCACAAATTTTAAGGTTACTATTAATATTGACCAACAAAAAAAGACTTATTTATTAAATTTGGATATATTTAATCCAAATATGTTATTGTTTTTTTTTGAAAATTAAAAACATATAAGTTCCAAATTTTAATTTAAATTTAAACTGGGAAAATGCAATGAAAAACATTTTCTTTTGAAAAATTCTATTTTTAAATAGAAAATAATTTTATATTGAATTAAAAATATAAAATATATTTCAAAAATAATAATCATATTAATTTATATCAAAATTAACTATTTAAAATTTGAAACAAATGTAAAACAAATTTTTACCTTGTAAATACTTTAAAATTAAATACATTTTTCAATAAGTCAATATTTTTCACTATTTCTGGAAAAGTCAATATTTTCATAAATTATAAAAAATTAATCCTAAAATAATTTTTAAATTATAAATTAAAAAAATAAATTAATTTTTTCAACTAAAGTTTCTATATATTCTATAAATTATAATATTCACCCATAAAATAAAATAATAATTTTTGAAGAAAACATATTTTTTTATCAATAAAATGACATAAAAATGAGTGATTATTTTATAATAACTTATCAATTAATTAATATTGAGTATGAATTTATATTTATTTCATAATTGTTTTCCTATTCATACCCTCCAATATAACGACTATGTTATAATGGTCACATTTAAATAATAATATTTCATTGTTTGTTTAAGCTTGGTGTTGCATGTCTTGTACGCTATCAAACATAGTCTTTCTTTCTAAAATATATAGATATTACAAATAATAATCTTTGATTATTATGACTAGACCTAAGATAAATATTTTATAACCAATTAAACCCTTTAAACCGATTAAACAAATAATCAATATGATGCAACAAATTCTTGTTCTATACCACAACTCGATTGAGTTTTCAATAATCATTGCATAGGTGAAAATGTCTCATCATATTTCATTAAAAAATAAAATTATCCACCTAAGTTGATAAACTAAATTGAATTAATCCTTTATTTAATAAATCATCCATCTAAGTCTTTAAGTCTTTTAGTTCATCCAATTCCATGAGATAAGAATGAATAGAGATAGACTGGGTACCATTTTTCAAGTCAATAGAGCACTCTACTTCCTATACTAGTGAAAATATATAAAAGTCAAATGGAAACACATTGAGAAACCTGATGACCAATGAAGGGATATTATCACTCACAATTCCTTGATCCATATCAATAGTAAACACAAATATCACCCCAAACAACTCTAAAAGTGGTGGTCCATCTCTACTCGACCTCATGTCTAATTATCCATAGAAAACACAACACACCCAACAAAAGTAAAGTAAAAGAGACCCATAAAAGATCAAAATTAATATAATATTTATGGTAAATCATCAAATACATCCTTATAATGAAATCAAGAGGCTTCATTTCAATAAACGGAAAATATTTTGTGAGATAAATATCAAATAAAAAGAATACATACAAGGGGAGCCAAAAAACCTTCTCTGTACTCATTCTAATGGGTGTATCAATATCCATCACATAAGATATAATATCCATATTAAGGTTTAGAAAATTAAAAATATTAGTCAATACTAATGAATGATATGGACCATTATCAAATAAAAAAGGAAAGGAAGATGAAGCTATAATAATGGTACCTCCCACTATTGCAAGAGCCACATCAGATTCCATTAGAGAATATTCCACTACATGAACGAGTTTCATTACATATGCCTATGGATAGAACCGATTATTTATTTAAGAATATGATTTAAATGTAGTACCATTAGGAGTTGATGATCCTATACCACTATGCGGGGCATAAAAGGCTTGACATAACTTCTGAAAGTGGCTTGATCAACCACACGAACCATAGATCATTGGCACCTCAGTATAAACCCTCATTGAATGCCCGAACATAACACATTGAAATAAAGTCAATGGATATTTTCTAGAAACCATATATGGTCTAGATGATTCCCACTATTTTGATCCACTATGAGACTCATCACACTTCCTTTTTTTCATTTATAGGAACTAATAAAACTGTAATTGGAAATAGTAAGACCTCCCACCAACCCTAAATTACCTTATAGGTCAAGTTCAAACATCATTGATCTGTCCTAAAAGTCCACATAAGAAGTGATATTTGGTATGAAAACCTACAATCGAATATCATATCAAGTAATTATCTAAAATATTTGGGCCTTTATCTTTTCATTTGACACTACTTCAGGAGAAAACTGAATAAGTTTAGTAAAGCAGTTTGTATGCCAAGTCATGGTCATATCACCTTAATAGAGGATAAGAAACTTTATATAATTCAATAAAACCATTTAATGTGTATATAATCTCTCTATAAAAATATATCTAAAGTATTTCCACTCCAATACCTCATGCTTCTTCAATGTAACCATAAAAATCAACCACCTTCTACTACTCCCTACAAGCTTCAAGGTAGCACATTTAACTATTATAGAATCAAGAAGACCCAAAAACTCAAATAATATCGTAATATTTTCCAACTAATCATATAACTCTTAAGTATCATTAAAGACTTGGAAATATGGTGGGTTCTGCAGAAGAAACTATTGAGTAAGATATATAGTTTCATCCCTTCGAGGTTCCATTACAAGAGACTGAATTAGAATAGGTGTAGAAACAATTTCCATAGATTAGACTGTATGAACTACTATATCTACAATGTTTTGAAAAACATGCAGTTTTTTACCATGTTTTATTGAAAACCCCTCATGAGTTATATTCAAAAATCTTATTATAGGAATGGTATTACAAAACATCAATAGGAAACACAAAAACATCTACAAGGATAATAAGATCATTAACTATATATAGGGATACATGAAAGATCATTTTAATTAGGTATAATTCAATTGTTTAGGGATTTAAAAACACTCAAATAAAATTTTAAAAAAATACTATAATTATATAATTTTATGCCTCAAATATTCATTTCCCAAACTCCCACAGTGACTTAAGGCTTACTGCAATATGACCTGGCTAGACACTTGATCATACACTATCACTTAAGTCCTAATAATACCACCTCTTATCTATTTAGACAATCCAGTTAGCATACTGACATAAAGAAATGATGAAAAAACTCACAAATTTGATACCATTTTTCATGAACCAACCTGAAGACCCTTGTATATTGGTACCTGAGTTGGTCCTGAATTAACCCAAAGGGCATTCCCAATCCCCAGGGGTTGGTGACTAGCATTCGGTGTGAAATAAAATGAAAATGGATTCATTTTTCTGAAATAAAGAAGAATAAACATGAAACAATGAAATATAATCCAAATAATAATTACAATACCAAAAAAACCTCAAGGAGAAAAAATAACACATGTAAATAGATAAATATCTCAAAGTAAAACATCATCAAATGAGTGACATCACCCATCATGAAAATGCCTCATAATCCTTATGTAACAAGTTAACCATAACTCCATCACTCAACACCACACTATAGTTCACAACTAATCAATAACACCCACAACTTTGAAGTGGAAATTTTCATTTTTCTTGACCTAGAATAATAAAACCTATAATATCTAAAAGGTAAAGGTAGGGTGTGGGAAGAAATATCCCAATAGGATTTCACCAAATGTTTCATATGAAATTCACTAAAAAATAAACCATATATGTTTCAATTTTAAATAAAAACAAGTCATGGAAACAATTTCATAATTTTATTCATTTAATATTTAAATACAGGAGGATAATATGTGTAACAAAAATAGGCTTAAATGATCATTTTTATAAAATGAAAAGGACATTAATAAAATAGTTTTATAATCACTTGTATGTAATAATCAAATCAAACAAGAACATGGTCATATTCCCTGAGATTTGTTATTTCCTATAAATAGGATCCTCACACTACATAGTCAATCATAATTGATAAATGTGTGTGAACATGTCTCTAAGGCTCAATACATCAATATACAATTATTCAACATCCTATCTGTAGAAAATCATGCCGAACTCATTTTAGTTAGAGTTTTCATCATCAATCCATTTCTAGGGAGTCAGTGTACCAATGTTCTTGTACCAGTCATCCACTAACTATATAGGATCATATGTTATTTCAATCAATCAATCAATAATGGGAAAATCAATTCACTACAACTATAATCATCATTCATATCTCAATTTTCCAATTTCAAGCTTCAACATGCCATTTCAATTTCTAAAACCAAATAATTGGGTTTTAATAAAATTAATGACTTTTAAAAACATCTTCCACATAAATAAATTTTTTCTCAATAATAAAAATCAAATCATATCATAAAATAATTTATAATTTCATGTCATCATTTTTCAAAATACACCCTATATTTTAAAATTCCTTGAAAAAGGGATTTATTTCAAAATTCCATTCCTTTGAAATCAATAATCAAAATCATCATAATTCATGGTTTATTAAAAAATTGAAAATAAATTTCAATTGAATAAATAAATCTTGGTTTTAATTATTGGTAAAATCTTTACATAACCACCTATATTTTATTTCATGATTAAATGATCAATCACCCAAAATAATAATCACAACTGAGAATTGAAGGTGATGAAGATCATTATGGAATCCCAATAATAATAATACCTAAAATTAAGTCTTAGATAAAAAAACATAAATGAAACATCAAAATATTTTGAGTTAAGATAATAAGAATGTAATATAACAAATGAGATAAGATTAACTTACCAAAGGTTGATCAATCACATCCATTTACGCTTTAATCCATGAAGAAGTGATATTAGAGGATCTAAATCACCTATTGAGAGCATAAAAAATCAAAATAACCATATTAGGGTAAAATGGAATGTATTTAGGAGTTATAAATAGGGTTTAAAGATTTTAGTTAAATGTTTCATGGGATTAAATACCCATTCATGTAGTTTGCTGGACTGGGATGCACAGTTAGTATTAACTGCGAACCCAACTTTGTACCCTCACCAGGATTTTGGATATGGTGAATGGTTTGTTCTTAAGGTTAAACTAATCGTGTGACAACAATGAAAACCATGACTATCCAATATTTCATGGTTTTTAGGGGAGTCTTCATTGTTTTCACTAATAATGCACTACCCTCGAGAGCCTCCAAAATGGGTACAAGATTTTCTGGGTTAAACTATATGGTTTTCCTTAACTATATTCCAACCGTGAATAACCACCAAAAATAAAAAAAACATCCTAAAAACATTAAAAATGACATGAAAGAAGGTCTAAACAAAATAAGATCAAAAATTGGCATAAGAAGTACTTGAAGTATTATAACGAGATATTACAACCCATGTTAAATGGGTGAACCTTTCTTTTCAGGAGACTTCATGATAATGAATCCATAGTTAAGTAAGATTTTATTAGATTAGTTTTTGGATATCTTACCTTTTGGGATGTTTCACAAGGTGTGTGTGTGTGTGTAAGGAAAACGAACACTAGAATACATGTTTTGTCCTATAGAGAGAGTCATTATTTTGATAAATTACCTAGGTGGGTAACAACCTGTGGTGTACTATGAAGGAAACCAAGGTATTATAAGAGACCCAAGGGTTCAGATGACATGGTTCATAGCTTGGCCATATTGGGTCCTAAAGAATGAAATCATATCTAAAAACCAACCCTAGTGGCACTACCTAGGATTGAGATACAAGGTCTACAATAAGGACATTGTGCTTTAAAGAGGTGGAAAGTGTAACAGCCCTGGAAAAGTGAGGCTAAAAATTCTAAATGTTTATACCTAGGTAAAAAAGGTGCACCTATATTTTTATCATCTTAAAAAATTATAACTCGAAAATTAAGTGTTCTTATCTTGAAGTAGGTTCAGTATGGGTGACCTTTTGGGAAGTTTTCCATGGTGTGTGTGAGTGAGGAAAAATCACAATGAAAGAGTATATGTTGTCTTGTAGGGATAATTATTATTTAGATAAGTGAACCTAATGGTTAATATCCTGTTGTGTGTTGGGAAGGAAAATAAGGTATCATAGGAGACCCATGGGGATATATGGAAAGGTTCATATCCATGGGAGGTCTTCTCATGACATCAATGGATTGGAATAATAGTTTCCATAAGGAATCATCTATAGTTATATTTTTTAAAATTTAGAAATTACAGGAATTATGAAAATCAATTTCCTAGGGGAAATCTTGGGAATAATATTATCAAGGTTATACAAGTAAATGTTTTCACTATTGATGATAAATATACTAAAAATGAAATATTAAAGGTACAATTCATTTTAAATGTGTTTATTTTGTTAAAAGAAAGAAAAATGATTAAATTATGGTTGATTAATCTTAATATATGATTCATATTTTATATTGTATGAAATAAGTATTAAGGAAAAATTTGATGAAGTCTACTTAATGGTTTAAGAGGGAAGAGAAATGATTCAAGTGTTTAAGTATTGTAATTTGAGAATTATGACATTAAAATGTTTATTAATGAAATTTTTGTTATAATAACCATGAAACATTTAAGGATTGATCTTTAGTAGTTTTTCATCTACGATTTGAAAGAATATATTTTATGGTAATGATATCCAAAAAAAGTGATTTAATGGTAAGATTATAATTTTTATAAAATACACAACTAAGGGATAAGTAACCCTTAATATGTCCTAGATGTTGAGATAATAATGTTTAGTTGGGATAAAGAGGTGGTTAACATTGATAATGTAAATTATATATTATTAGTGACCTTGGAATTGATTATTGATTTGATAAAAAAATTGATTAATGTTATCTTTGAATATTGTTATTTCATTTTTGGATTTATAGAATATATTTGATAGTCTAGTATAAGATAAGAGTTATTTTATGAAAGTATAAATTTTTTCATTAAGGTTTTCTGGTGATTCAGGTTATTATCACGTTTTAAGTGAATATATTATCAACGTATTCACATGTTTGGTATGTAAAATTAAGAGATAATTTATGTTGTTTTGGGATTAAAGTTAAGTTTATTTTGGAAAATTTGTGACCATTTTTTTCTAAATTTTTGGTTCTTGAATACATGTTATGTATTCTTTGAGGAGTTTTGAATTTAGTTATTTATGAAATGAATTAAGTCGATCTTTGGGTATTATTATTCAAGTCTCTAAGATTAATATTTAAAATTAAATTTAATCCATATTAAATATCTTATAATTTACTATAATTTTTTTCAAATGAATATAAATATTAGGCATAAATGTTCATAAAGTTTTAGTTCTTATGGTTTATTAAAATATCATTTTTGTGATTTATGAATGAAAAAATCACGTTGTTCATTCATAAATGTAATATGGGATGAAAAGAGGTGGAAGCTAATTGAAACATGAAAATAAAGGATGGAATTACATTTAAGTAGTTAAATAAATAAATTATATTTTATCATATTCTATGGTAAAATAGTTAATCAACTCTAGTAAAAAATGATCTTAAAAATTAAAATGTTTTCCTTTTTACAATTATTTCTAAAGGATTTATTTTCATTTTCACCCATCATTGACATATGACTTTATAGTCATTAAAATTATCATGATCTTGTTCTCTATCACTCCTTATCACTATTTAGATACCATATTTCTCCTCCATGTATATAATTTAACTTCCCCCTAATGTTATCCTTATCTGAGAAATCAATGATGTGTTTTTCAAGTAACTATTATGTTTCCCATTTCCGCTTTTGAAATTAAGTTTTATTATCCCTTTTACTGATGTGTGTTTTAAAAAATGTATTTTAAACTATTAAACCATTTTTTTCAAAGATAAAATCATGAGGATACATTTTATTTTTGTGGGTGAGATTGTAACACCCAATTTTTTTTTTAAAATTAATACTATGCTTGATATATTTCTTAATATGAAACACCTAACTATAATAGAACCATGATATATAACAAAAATAATAATATTTAAATATAACCATTATAACCTAGACATAAACTTTTCAATTATGAATAGTAAAATCCACATTATTAAAAATATATATTAAGGTTATATATAATTAAAATATATTTAATACTTCATAATAAATAAGTACTAAATTTTATGTAAATTCATTTTATCATTCAAAGATATATTTTCATTAGAAATGTTTTTTATTTAATTTTGGGTGCAATCATTATAATTAATTTCTAACTTTTTTTAGAAATTATTTATTTTCAATAATCATAATTAATATTATTTAATAGGTTCAACTTAATTTTTGGTCATGATGAATAGTAAAAAATAATGAAATTTTGTTACAACGGTTAAGGTTAATATGAGTTTACCTGGTGGGGGGGGGGGGTTAAAAAAAAGAGATAAGGCTAGGAATGAAAAATAAACATGTCTAATTATTATTGGATAAAGTTATTTAAACATTATATTATCTTATGTTAGAGTCATTGGACATTATTTTCTAATTGTTTCTTCAAATGGCCTTATATTATTGAAATATTTTATGTAATTCAATTTGTGTCTCTCACCTCTATTATAAAAGTACACCTATTATACTCCATTAATAAAAAAATAGATTTATATATCATAAAATACCTAATCTAAAAACTTCATAGATTCCTTCCCTTCATCATGAGTCCCCTGAGCTTCTCTTACAACCAATATTTCAAGGCTTAAGGTGTAACACAAAGGAGGTCTCTTAAATAAGAGGTATAAATCTTATTTGAGCCTTTTCAATTATATTTCTTCTTCAATATACCCAAATACTATAATATACATAAAAATTTATTACTACGGTATATTCAATTTTCTAATATTTTATTATAATGATGGAACTACCATTTTTAACCTATTCTACATCAAATGGGAAATGAAAGTATAAATTCTGCGCACATGTGGACTTCCACCTCTACATTGTGATATTATTCATTTCCCAACACCATATTTCATGATAGGTTATTAGTATAGATATAATTTTTATTTATTATATTTATTATATAATAAATATTTTATACAGTTGAATTATTATTTACCTTTGTTTTTTTCAATCGATTGAAAAGTGTGAAACATCACTTCTACATATATATAGACTACCTTCTCTACAAAGTGATGTAATTAATTTATCATCACATATTTATATGAATGGTTATAAAAGTATATATAATGATTAAAAACTAGACTTATTATATGATTAAAATTCTGAATATTATGTAATGATGATCAAATTTCAAGGACAATAACCACCGAATGAAAACTTTCTTGAAAATTTAGTTATCACCTAGAAATATCAATTTTATTAAGGACTCATTAACAAATGGGTTTTTACATTAAATAAGTGGAACATATATTGTATTATAGGTATTAATATATCTATTTTATATAATTTAATAAATTTAATTTAATATATAAGAGGTTAAAGTGCTTACGAAGCAAGTTAGACTTGAGGTAATGGTTTTACATTTCAATTTAATTTTTTGGGTATTGTTTATGATTAAATTTACAATGATGAAATTATATGATCTATCTATCTCAAATATTATGTATGTTATTATCCTATAGTTTTTTTGATATTACATGTTTCTCTTCCATTTTCCTCTCTTCAAGTACTCAAGACATTGATAGAATGTTATTAAGGGAAACCAATTTTACTTCTCCTTTTGATCATGAACCTTTTTCTTCAATAAACATATCTTACTTAAAATGTTTTTGATAATTTTTTTACCATTCTATAATAATTTTATAAATTCATTTTTAACCGTGTTTTAATTCCTAAAGAATGTTTATGAGGAATATTCTTATCTTTTTAAGAACTATGTACTTTTTATTTTTATCAAAAATGTAAAAGGACTCATTATTTTAATTTACAATCCATGATTATTTTTACAACCATCTTGAATTTTTATTAAATTAAAGATTACTTTATATTTTTCAAAGGATATTTTAAAATAAAATTTTTTCATTAATATTTTAAAATTTTTAGATATTAAATAAGTTATTTCAAAATGAAATGTGTATTTTTATCAAGACATGATTCAATGATCTTTAAAAGGAATTTTTATCTATAAAAACATCCTTTATTTCTTATTATTTACTAGGGATATAATAAAATGCTACCATATTTAATTTTTCTTTGAATGGTTTATTATTATGATGATGAAATATTGATGAAAATCGTTTTCTTTTCCATGGGTTAAGATATGATGAAATGATAAATGTTTTTATGATCTTGTTGCATACATATGGATGTATTATGATTATTTGATGGTGGGTATATTGTATCCCTCTAATAAATTGGGAAAATATTAATTTTTCTATGAGATATAAGTGCATATAGGATATTCTCCCAAGAAAATAGGGTACCTAATTGGTTATCCCAAGCCCAAAAGGGGACACATGGGAAGTTATAACAAGATTGAATTATGTACATAGGTGGTTATACCAAGCCTAACATGTGATGAATGTATTGGTGCATAGAATTCACATAATATTTCTACGATTATTATTATGTAAAACTTTATACCACACTTTTATTTCATGATCTTATGCCAATGTTATGCTATCATGGATCATGTTATTAGATTCATTTATGATTCATGTATTACAAATTTCTAAGAATTATTCCATTTCTCATGATTATGATATATGAATTTCTAGGTATGATTTTCAAATGGTAATCTTATGTTCTCAAAACCTTATTCTTATGTTATGCATGAAAAATGACCATTGAGTAATATATCCATTGTTTACCCTTATCGATTATTTGAGATCTCCCATTCTTATGTAACATTTTCCCCATGATATGAATAAAATATTTTAGAATGATGAGTCTAAGAAGGTTGAATGTTTTGATGTAATTAATGTGAGATGATTTAGATCTTTTATGTACTACTTTCAATGTATCGATGTTTTGAAAGAAACTAAAAATTTATGGTCTTTATGTGGATGAATATTTTGTTTAATGAATATTAATCTAATAAGATTTAATATTTATATATGTAATGTTTGGGATACCTATATCAAAAGTTATACATCCACTGTAGAAAGATAGTATAATGAGAACATAATTTAAGGAACCCTACTACTATTTCCACTATGACATTCCACTTCTGTATCCAAGGTTGTAATGTTTCATTAAAATGAAGGACATCAACCCCATGAATTTCTCTTACCATGAATGACCTCCACTGTTATTCACATAAAACATTCACCATAACTAGGCATCACGACTAAGAAACCCATCATCACTAAACATCACCACAAACTATATCATCATCACTAGAAAACACCACCATATATTCCATGATCTCTAGGCATAGACACAAATTGATCCATAATCACTGGGTATAACAAATAATTGAGACATCACCATGAATAATCATCTCTAAATAATACATCATCAATATTAATAATAAAAAACTGAGCCATAAACACTAAATCTGAAGAGAGAGTTGGTATGAGGATGTAGAAAACCAATAACCCTTCCCAATATCAACATTTTAGAAAACACACAAAACCCAAAATATATGGTAATTAGTTTATATTTCCAACTTAGGGGGGATGCGTCTTCAAAATTTCATAAAAATAAAAGAATAAATAGTCTCACACAATGCCCCAACAAAGGTTTTATATCAAGATCCCTAACATTTTTCAGAGTACTACCACATCACCCCACGAGATTATCCACATTCAGATACCACCGATAAATGCAACCCACTATAAAAAATAGCCTAAAAAAACCATAATACCTTTCTTTATTCATATATTCAATACATTTCTAGGTTTTCTAGTTACCAACCATGTTAAATTTATTTAACTTCACAAATACATATTTAATGACAAACAAATCTCAAGAACAACACATATTTAATTTATAAAACAAATCATTTTATTATACAATATCCTCATTTTTAACTGATCTTTGAACCATATTTAATTATTTAATTACAAATATTTTTATGTGAAATTATAAATTTTTAATAAATAACTACCTTACTTGTATTTTATGGATTTACATAAGGGTAAATTTTTTGTTAGTGTAATAAATCTATTTTTTCCTTATAACACTTTGGAATATTTCAAGTAATATTTTTGGAGTTAGTTACAAAATTAGTGCAAGAGTTTGGGGACCATTTATCCTTGATGTTGATATAATTAAAATATTAAATACATTATATCACATGAAAATAGTTTAACCAAAATATGGGTTTTACTATAGGTGCGATATAACATTTATGTAGGTCAGGTGTTCGGCTAAATCACATACCAGTATGTAAGGGTGATTTTGTACCCATTTTATTTTATTTTTTTATTAATTTATTTCTTTATTTTTCTACACACATACTTCTTCCCTCCATTTTATTCACAATTATTTTATCCAAATCATGGGAAATCAATATCTTTGACATGCTTAAGTTTGCAATGACTTAGTGGGATAAAATTATACCCTCCATAATTAATTTTTAGCTGAATCATAAATTAAATTGGTGGTTTTCGAAATACCAAAAGTATACACGTTTTTTGTCTTAAAATAGATAAAACATTTAATTCTATTATTGGATGATCCTATAGAATTTTAGTTACACCAGATCTCAATTGAGTGTGATTGGAGAACCCCTGTGGATCAGATTTTGGTTGGTTTTCAAGTTCCAAGTATGGAAGAAACACCCTTCTTCTCCTTGAATGCGCTACACCTAAGGGTATATGGTTTTTGTTTTTTTAATTTATATTTTTATTCAATTTTCATTCTTCCCAAATTATGAAAAATGGTTGAATTATTAAATGATAAAAACTATAAGAACCCAGGTTTTTGGAATTGGTTAAAATCCTAACCCTGTTTGAATTTTTGGCTTGTTCTGAGAAAACTGGGAGAATTTAGGAAAAAATTTTAAAGTTGTGGAGGTCGTACAGGGGTGCACGGTTGGCGAATGGTTTGAAAAAACCATGCTGCCAGCCCAGGAAACTGTGCACCCTTGATAGTGGGATCTGTCCGGGCGGCACATAGTTTTTCAAATCGTGCGGGCATGCCGTGTGATGTCCTTGGGAGAGACAGTGGAAACCGCACGGTTGGCGCACAGTTTTCCAAACCGTGCGACCACTTAAAGTTAGGGTTTTTATGTTCCAGGCCACTCAGGATTTTCCCATTCTCCATCTTTCTTCCTCCCTTTTATGGCTCATGCGGGGAGAGCCATCCATAACTTCAAATCCTTCCCAGATCTTTGTCTGAACCCTGTTTTGAACATTGTTTGATGCATTGGAACCCCCTCGGTAAGGTCTTGATTCCACTTAAGCCGTTTTTCTTGATTTCTGTTCTAGAAAGAGTTTTTGGGGATTGAGAGGTTTTTATTCTTTTATAGATCTACCAAATTTTAGACTTAATTAGAGGCTTTTATCAGAGGAGTAACATCGTACTTGTACGAGGTAGGTGGTTCATACCTCTTTTTGTGTTTTCGTGGTCATTTGGGTAGCCTGGACTTCAGTGCGTTTAAAGGTATTTTGAGAGAGACCCTAATTTTTCTACTACTGTTTATTTAAATTGTTTATTATACCTATGGGATATCTTTGGGAATGCCCTTTGTCCCGTCTTGATTGAGCAGGGCCGGGCGAGAGGCTGTTGCTCACATGGGGCATTTTGGCCGGGGTTTCCAAAATTATAATACTTTAATTGTATTGGTTTTAACTGTTAGGTTTAGTTATTTAAAAATTGATATGAATTTTTGGAGACCTTAGAAACTTCAGTGCTGGTATGGGACATCACTTTATTAGTGAAAATTCATCTTTTTAGATGGTTTTTCCTATTATGTGTTCTGTTTAAATGTGTTTTATATGTAAATGTTGAATTGCATATGCTGGAACCTTCAGGTTGTGATGGGCGTGGACTGGATTTTGTTGAGTGATGTTGATCACATGTTGGGATTGGCCTAGGTTACATTGGGAGGTTTTGACCATTGGATTGGGCATCATGGACGTCGACTTGAGGTAGTACGACTATCAGGTTGGGCTTGGCCCAGGGTTACATTGGGTGGTTTTGACCATAGGATTGGGCGTCATGGACGTCGTCTTGAGGTAGTATGACTGTCAGGTTGGGCTTGGCCTAAGGTTACTTTGGGTGGTTTTGACCACGGGATTGGGTGTTATGGACGTCGTCTTGAGGCAGGATGACGGTCAGGTTGGGAATGGCGCATGTTACTGGGATGGCGAGGCCATCAGACTTGAGAGGCATGGTCACAGGGACACGAGGTGTCAGATGTGTGGTTCCTTAGGTACTATTTTGGTGATTACTACTCACCTGGAACTTTGAGTAGTGTTCACACAGAAATACTCTGTGATGAGGTGTTTTTGACAACTCATGTGGGTAGAGGCCCCCGTAGATGTGGTTTAGGTACGTTGGTTGGGGATTCTTGTCGTAGGAATCCACGTGGGAGGTGAGGAGCCTCTAGGGGATAACTTTGAGGCTATCAGGTAGGGGGATGAGGCTTGCTGTGATTTTAGGGTAGGTATCCTTATCCCTCTGGTTACTTATTTGAGGGCAGATATCGCCATCCCTTCGGGTACTTGATTTGAGGGCAGATATCGCTGTCCCTCCATCTATTTATTTGAGGGAAAACATCGCTATCCCTTTGGTTATTTAATTGAGGACATCCATTACTATTCCTCCGGGTTACTTCTTGGACGTGCCTTCAGGATGTCGGTACTTGAGGCACGAGGTGTTAGGAGGCACAAGGTGCCAGGTTACTATTCTTGGGCATGTCTTCGGGACATCGATACTTAATACACGTGGTGTCAGGGGGCACATGGTTCCAGGTTACACGACAGAGATTCCAGCGTTGGCTGAAGCAGGTGACACTCTATGGTAGCCACTGAGCACCAGTGGAGTTTGTGTTTATCTGTGCATCGTACTGTTTACTATTTTCCTTATAAATTCATGCCTTCCTAAACCCTTATATTAGGTACACACCGTTGGGTGGTATCCTATTGAGATTTTTGTCACACCCTGCACGGGCCCTTCGGGACGCATGCAGAAATTATGAATTTACGTGTAGGAAAGAGGCCATCTTCAGGAGTTGGGTTGCATTAGTTGTTGTATGGAGATGGTATGGACCTTGAGGTCTTTCCTAGCTGGAGTTTATCTTGTTTTGTTTCCTTTCCTATATTAGCATGCTTGTCACGAACCAGCCCGGGTTGACCCTGAACCGGTCACCCGAGCCGGTCCGCGGCAAGTCCCGAGGGGCGTTCCCGATCCCCCCGGGATGGCAACAAGTGCCGGGCATTAAAAGTTTCAATCGTTGGGAACGATTTTAGCCCAAACTAAAAACAGGATCAAAAGAACGAAAGTAAACTAAACAAACGGGCAAACACTAAAGACATAACAAAACTAAACCACGACATACCACCACGTGACCTCGCGGGTCACCACCAAACTACAAACCAACGTCGCCCCATCACTGAGCGACTCAAGTCAGGAAAACCTGAACACAAGGAACCTGCAACTGAAGTGGTAAAAGATAGGCGTGAGCACAAAAGTACTCAGTAGGTGAGCCCCACAACAGTTCCCAATGCACTGCCAGTAAATAGAGAATCTACATAATCCAGGTTTGAGCTAAAATGTATAAAAGTAAGTTTTCACAATGCTTTACTTGAAAATCAAACACGAGACATTTCCCTTATTCCTTTTCGAAAGTTAGTTCCATTCCATTAGTTTTAAACTCATTCTGAAAAGCAAAGTATTACATTTTCAAATCTAACCCAAAGAGAATAAATCATTTTCATTTGAAAACCATTTTTCCCAAAGTCTAACAGTATAGGCTGTGAAATATGACTAAAGAAAACAAGCAGGGAAAACAAGTGCAAGTAAAGGTAAACAGGCAAGGAAAACCAAGTGCGAGTAAAAATATATCATAAGTTATTAGCAATAACCATGGGCACACACACACACACACTCACACACTCACACACACACACACATACTCACACACGCACACACTCACACCCAAGTGGTCCCCCGTATGCCGACGGAAGGCACCACGCCAGAGATGGTAGAGCACTATGGGTAAATCCCCTAAGGTTCATCTAGCTCGCGTGGGACCCTAGAACCTCGTGTCTCGGTGAAACGTGGCTTAGAAGGCCACGACCCTCAGAAAACGTGGCTTAGAAGGCCACGACCCTCAGAACACGTGGCTTAGAAGGCCACGACCCTCAGATATCATATGTTTAGTTAGTGTTGCAATCGTCAATCCAGCTAAGTGAAACAGGGATGACACCCATCCGGCTCACTAGCACACTAGTTCTAGTCTGCCCACCTAGATACCCAGGGTTTCCCGTGTGCTCAAACAAGCTTCACATTCACATAGTATATTACTTCCTCATATCGCAGGCCAAACCAGATATCGCACACAAAAGTCACCATTTCCACACCCAAACAAAATTTCAAAACTCACGCACGTCAAAATACCTTTCTGAAAATATAAATGTCATTACCCAATATTTTCACAAAAACCCCTTTTTGGAAACACTCAAACAAGAACATAACCAACTTTCACAACCTAGAAAACATCATTTTTAATAACACAACAAGGGAAAACATCTTTCGTCAACCAAGAACCACACGTAAGGTTTCCAAAAACAATTTCAAAGGGTCACACGACGTTTTCACTAATCAAGGTTACAAGAAAACATCATTTTCCATAAACAGTACATTTACTAATTTACACATGCCAAAAACATTTCAAAACCCAATTCAACATGTCTTTCGTTACTCATGAAGAACCATTTAGCGACATTACTATGAAATCCCACAATTGAACCAAGAAAACACTTTTAATGAAATGTTAGAATTAAACAGTTTGCATTCTCAGCAAATCACCACATTATAAAAACTACTTAATATTATTTTCTTTAAATTTACTGAAATTCAATAAAAGGACAAGGAATAAATAAATTCTTAATTTAGAGGCAAGTGCATAGGGAGACCTACCTCGGATCGGAACGAAGAACGACACAACACGAAACTCCTGTTGCGTAAAGGTCGCAACGTATTGCGTCGTCAAACTGGTCCTAAAACAATAGGCCATTAAGCGGGCTCATTAACGGCAACATACTAATAATAATAATTATTATAATAACGTAATAATAATAATAATAATAATAAAATGTAGTGATCATGATACAACATCATAATAATAGAAATAATAATATTAATAATATATTATTAATATTAATAATAATAATACAAAAACATAATGTAATAAAAATAATAAGAATAACATATAATAATAATAATAATAATAATAATAATAATAATAATATAGTATTAACAATAATAACATAATAATAATTTTAATAATGATATAGTAATATTAATGATAATATTAACATAATAATAACAATAATAATAATTAATAATAATAATATAATAATATTAATAAAATAATAATAATAATATAAAATGATAATAATAAAAATAGTAATATTAACATAATATAATAATAAAAATAACAACATAATATAATGATAATTAAAACAATAATATATTTATAATAATAATAATAATAATAATAATAATAATAATAATATAGAAATACAATAATAATGTTAATAGAATAATATTAACATAATAATAATGAAATAATTATAATATAATTAATATGATACAAATAATAAAAGTTATATAAGATTAACTTAAAAGAATAAAATAAAAATAAAAATAAAAACATACTTACAGGGAAGGGGGAACGAGCGGGGTGCAGGTCGCGCTGGAGGCGCGCGGGTGGAGACCGGAGGGGAGGTCGGGGGTTCGGAGGTCACGCGGCGCGGCAGCAGGAGCAGGAGGGGAGCGGACGGCGGCGGTTCCGGCTTGGGCGAGGCGGGACGACAGGGAGCAGGGGGTCGCGGGTTTCCGGCTTGGGCGAGGGAGGAGGCGGCAGGCGCTGAAGCGGGACGGCGGAGAGGCCAGCAGGCGGGACGGGGGTGGAGGCGGCAGGGCGCGGCGACGGGAGTAGGAGGGGAGCGGGGAGCCGCGTGGGGGAGAGGGAGCAGGAGGGCGGAGGTCGGGAGAGGAGGCCGGCGGTGACGGAAGACCGGACCAGAGATACCAGACGGCGGTGATGGCCGGGACGCCGGCGCGGGGTGGTGGTGCAGGCTGAAGGAGGGAGGCCAGGGCAAGGCGCGGCGGGGCGAGGCGGCAGGCCGGGACAGGGGGGGGGGAGTTCTCGTGGCAGGCGGCGGTGCAGGAAGGCCGGCTCGACGGAAGGCAGAGGCGGGAGCCGGGACGACGCGGCAGTGCGTGGGGGGTGAGCGGGAGATGCCGGGTGCTGGGAAGGAGGCAGGAGGGTGAGGCCGGCGCTGGCCGAGGGTGGCAAGGCCGAACGGGGGTCACGCGGGGTGTCGCCGGAGGTGCGGAGCAAGGCAGGGGTCGGAGGGAGGCCGGGTGCGGGCTCGGTTGAGGCGGAGGCGGTTGCAGGCCGCGGCGAGGTCGGGGAAGGGTGACGGGGAAGGGAAAAAGGGGCCGGCCGCGCGCGGGAGCAGAGGAGGGCGGCGGGCTCGGGACGGAGCGCCGAAGGGAAGAAACGGGGGAGGGGAGTGCGGCGCAAAAGAGAGAGGGGGGAAACGGGGAGGTGGCTACGGGGAGGTAGGCTAGGGTTAGAGTAGGTTTATATATATATATATATATAATTGATAATAATAATAATAAAAGGATAAATAAAAATAATGAAAACTAATCTAAATAAAAATAAAAATTTATAACAAAAATATTAGTAAAACCTCATAATAATAATAATAAAACTTTATAATAATAATCATAACAATAAAATAATAAGTTAGCTAATTATAATAATAATTATTATAACCAAAGTATTTAGAATAATAAAACCACTAAAAAAAATAATAATAAGAAAACACACATATATAAACACAAATATATATATAGACATATGTATATACATATACCTTTATAAAAACATATAAACATAAATACAACAAACATATATGTATATATATACATATATATACATAACATATACTCATATATAAACACATATAAAATTAAAAATAAATACAATAATAATAACACAATTTGAATAGTGAGAGTAATAAAATGTCAACGCAAAAACATTAGTATTTAAAACGCCGGGTGAACACATAGTCACCCGGGCTGAAAGCACGGTAACTGCTAGCGATGCGGTGACCGCGCACCGGCGCAAAACCACCAATCGCAATTAAACTCCGAAAAATTTAAATCGGGACCAAGAGAGGAGAAAAATTACTGATGTCCGCGGTCGGGGTGTGACAATTCTCCCCACCACAGACACTTTCTGCCCCCAGAAAGTCACCAGGTCACAAGTCAGCCAAAAATCCAAGTCTATGCCCAACAGTACTGAAGAAAACTGAAGTTCTCGGGGATGACCTTACTCTACACAGGTCACACCCGACCGATTCAAGAGAAAACTGGGGTCCGAGGGTGAGGGGAGAGCCCGAAGGGGTTCTCCCCACCACAAGAACTCAACTAGTGCAGAAAAGAAGACCATTTAAGTAGACAACCCTAGAAAAAAGGGTGGGGCAATGCGGGAACTCCCAACCGATTCAAACAAACTCCCATAGCACGATTAAAACAACACCTCCGTCGAGACTTTGAACCCTCGACCAAAGTCAACGACCTTCAACACTAGGGGAAAAACCCATGGAAAACATTTAACCAACATCAAATTGGAGACATGATCCCCCGAAGTCCACAAAACATAACCACATCCGACAACATAACTAAAACGAGGTCAACCCACACGAGGGTCAAACACACCTTTCGAAAGACACACGATTTATAATACCACGTCCACACGACACGTCTGCTTAGATTATCATAGAACAAGTCCATCGTCACTTTATAGAAAAACAACACATTTACATAATCCAGACTACTTGGACTATAATAGAACAAGTCCATGATAACCCCGTGGTAAAACAATGAACATACAAGAACGTCAAAACTTAACAGCAGAAAAACAAGTACTAAAAGATCTTGATTGTTCCACTGCTAACGCGGAACACAAAACCTGGACCAAGGCTTCACAACCCTGGGGACTCCTGACTGTGCGCGAGCTTCACCCCGAGACTTGTGGATGGGGCTCTGATGGCTGAAGCATCTTCTGCCTCACAGTCAGGTACTGACATTCTCCCATCACAGCTTCCTCTTCAAGCGACGCTTCTTGCAAAACTTCTCCAGATGACCCAGACGGCCGCATCGATGACACGTCTTCGGAGGGTTGCTACACGACGGCTTTAAATGCCCAAAACGACCACACTGATAGCACACCATTGAACGATCTGATGAACTAGGAACATGGACCAAAGAGGATAACTCCTTAGGAACAGGTATCTCTGGCGCCTTTTCCCCACCAGAGGGGAAACTCTTACGAACAACAGGGGACGCTGAAGTATTAACCACCCGCACACCGGAAACCAACTCAGCCAAGAAAGCTTCCTCCACGAGCTTCTCGAAACAAGGGTCTTTAGAAGGGAGGACTCGCTCCTTGATCTCTGGACGAAGACCCCCAGTGAAAAGAGAGGCCTTCATGAGCTCATGCGACGCTACCTCTGGAGAAAAGGAAATTAGTTCCTTGAAATGGTCAACATATGCCTTCACCGTCCGTCGACCTTGTTGAATATGCACAAGCTCCCTCTTTTCTCCAGCTTCACTTCCTCAGGTACAAACCATTGGATGAAAACAGTTTTAAAGACATCCCACGTCATTTCACCTTGCGTTGACGGTGGGGTAACCATCTTCCACTGGTCCAGAGCTGGACCCTCAAACAATTCCATAATTGCACGAACCTTAACATTATCAGGAGTTCCCAATATTCTAAAGACACGTTCCACTTCCTCGAGCCATTTCACTACTTCTAACGGACCCTGATCACCATGGAGAATAGGCAAGGTCTGAGGAGGACCAAAAACTGGGCATGACATATCCGAATCCTTAGAGACCTTTCTGGGCGGAATTTCCTGAGCGATATATAAAACTCAAAGACAAAACCAACATCAAATCGAAGCAACATCAATAAAAGCATCTTCATCAAAAACAGTTAGCACAAGGACCAATCAAATACAACACAACCCAAAACAAAATCTCCTCTTTAAAATTCCCTTTTTCATTTTTGATTTCAAAACCACCCTTTTTCAAGATCACTTTCCAAAAACCAATCCACTTTCAAACCAAAAACTTTCCAAAACCATTTTCATTTAAAACCAAATTTAGAAAACAATGTCAAGCCTTTAACTTCAAATACACACCCAGGTACTCCCATGACCCGTTGCACATGTCTTTATTCACATTCCATTCATACGTGCATCAACACACACTTTCCATGCATTCTCACACATGTGCAAACGTTCATAAAGAGGAACCGAGGTTTCAACCCAAATCATTCTTATCCAATTCCAAGCAAACAACAGATTTTCAAATCAAGGGATTTCAGTTTCAAAACCCATTTTATACATTTAAAGTCCTTTAAAAGAAACCAGTCAAATTTTCAAAAACCCTTTTTTTCATTTCCAACAACGCACTCACACAGACCAAAACAAAAGCAGCATCCAAATTTGCATCAACCACTGAAGTGAGGGACTAGTAGTCACGCTCAACCTGGCGACGTGGTAGTGAGCCATGTCCCAAGTCAGCGTCGACCACTAGGAGGAATTCAAACCACGTACTCGGACTCCATATGGGTCACTACTCCATGTGAAATCGCGATGTAACGTCGGCTTGCCTCCATTATCATCTCTCAATCCAAGACAAACCAGAAAAGGCAAGGACACAATTCCCGAACTACCCCTGGTAACTCGAAGATCAGTGCGAGCAAGAGTTCGCGACGCTCTTCCCGTACTTACCCCTCGAGTTCCGACAGTCCTAATCTCCTTCTACCGGACAACCTAAATAACAAGAACCTCCCTCTGATACCATTTTGTCACGAACCAGCCCGGGTCGACCCTGAACCGGTCACCCGAGCCGGTCCGCGGCAAGTCCCGAGGGGCGTTCCCGATCCCCCCGGGATGGCAACAAGTGCCGGGCATTAAAAGTTTCAATCGTTGGGAACGATTTTAGCCCAAACTAAAAGTAGGATCAAAAGAACGAAAGTAAACTAAACAAACGGGCAAACACTAAAGACATAACAAAACTAAACCACGACATACCTCCATGTGACCTCACGGGTCACCACCCAACTACAGACCAACGTCGCCCCATCACTGAGCGACTCAAGTCAGGAAAACCTGAACACAAGGAACCTGCAACTGAAGTGGTAAAAGATAGGCGTGAGCACAAAAGTACTCAGTAGGTGAGCCCCACAACAGTTCCCAATGCACTGCCAGTAAATAAAGAATCTACATAATCCAGGTTTGAGCTAAAATGTATAAAAGTAAGTTTTCACAATGCTTTACTTGAAAATCAAACACGAGACATTTCCCTTATTCCTTTTCGAAAGTTAGTTCCATTCCATTAGTTTTAAACTCATTCTGAAAAGAAAAGTATTACATTTTCAAATCTAACCCAAATAGAATAAAGCATTTTCATTTGAAAACCATTTTTCCCAAAGTCTAATAGTATAGGCTGTGAAATATGACTAAAGAAAACAAGCAGGGAAAACAAGTGCAAGTAAAGGTAAACAGGCAAGGAAAACCAAGTGCGAGTAAAAATAAATCAGAAGTTATCAGCAATAACCATGGGCACACACACACACACACTCACACACTCACACACACACATACTCACACACGCACACACTCACACCCAAGTGGTCCCCCGTATGCCGACGGAAGGCACCACGCCAGAGATGGTAGAGCACTATGGGTAAATCCCCTAAGGTTCATCTAGCTCGCGTGGGACCCTAGAACCTCGTGTCTCGGTGAAACGTGGCTTAGAAGGCCACGACCCTCAGAAAACGTGGCTTAGAAGGCCACGACCCTCAGAACACGTGGCTTAGAAGGCCACGACCCTCAGATATCATATGTTTAGTTAGTGTTGCAATCGTCAATCCAGCTAAGTGAAACAGGGACGACACCCATCCAGCTCACTAGCACACTAGTTCTAGTCCGCCCACCTAGATACCCAGGGTTTCCCGTGTGCTCAAACAAGCTTCACATTCACATAGTATATTACTTCCTCATATCGCAGGCCAAACCAGATATCACACACAAAAGTCACCATTTCCACACCCAAACAAAATTTCAAAACTCACGCACGTCAAAATACCTTTCTGAAAATATAAATGTCATTACCCAATCTTTTCGCAAAAACCCCTTTTTGGAAACACTCAAACCAGAACATAACCAACTTTCACAACCTAGAAAACATCATTTTTAATAACACAACAAGGGAAAACATCTTTCGTCAACCAAGAACCACACGTAAGGTTTCAAAAAACAATTTCAAAGGGTCACACGACGTTTTCACTAATCAAGGTTACAAGAAAACATCATTTTCCATAAATAGTACATTTACTAATTTACACATGCCAAAAACATTTCAAAACCCAATTCAACATGTCTTTCGTTACTCAGGAAGAACCATTTAGCTACATTACTATGAAATCCCACAATTGAACCAAGAAAACACTTTTAATGAAATGTTAGAATTAAACAGTTTGCATTCTCAGCAAATCACCACATTATAAAAACTACTTAATATTATTTTCTTTAAATTTACTGAAATTCAATAAAAGGACAAGGAATAAATAAATTCTTAATTTAGAGGCAAGTGCATAGGGAGACCTACCTCGGATCGGAACGAAGAACGACACGACACGAAACTCATGTTGCGTAAAGGTCGCAGCGTATTGCGTCGTCAAACTGTTCCTAAAACAATAGGCCATTAAGCGGGCTCATTAACGGCAACATACTAATAATAATAATTATTATAACAACGTAATAATAATAATAATAATAATAAAATGTAGTGATCATGATACAACATCATAATAATAGAAATAATAATATTAATAATATATTATTAATATTAATAATAATAATACAAAAACATAATGTAATAAAAATAATAAGAATAACATAATATAATAATAATAATAATAATAATAATAATAATAATATAGTATTAACAATAATAACATAATAATAATTTTAATAATGATATAGTAATATTAATGATAATATTAACATAATAATAACAATAATAATAATTAATAATAATAATATAATAATATTAATAAAATAATAATAATAATATAAAATGATAATAATAAAAATAGTAATATTAACATAATATAATAATGAAAATAACAACATAATATAATGATAATTAAAACAATAATATATTTATAATAATAATAATAATAATAATAATAATAATAATATAGAAATACAATAATAATGTTAATAGAATAATATTAACATAATAATAATGAAATAATTATAATATTATTAATATGATACAAATAATAAAAGTTATATAAGATTAACTTAAAAGAATAAAATAAAAATAAAAATAAAAACATACTTACAGGGAAGGGGGGAACGAGCGGGGTGCAGGTCGCGCTGGAGGTGCGCGGGCGAAGACCGGAGGGGAGGTCGGGGGTTCGGAGGTCACGCGGCGCGGCAGCAGGAGCAGGAGGGGAGCGGACGGCGGCGGTTCCGGCTTGGGCGAGGCGGGACGACAGGGAGCAGGGGGTCGCGGGTTTCCGGCTTGGGTGAGGGAGGAGGCGGCAGGCGCCGAAGCGGGACGGCGGAGAGGCCAGCAGGCGGGACGGGGGTGGAGGCGGCAGGGCGCGGCGACGGGAGTAGGAGGGGAGCGGGGAGCCGCGTGGGGGAGAGGGAGCAGGAGGGCGGAGGTCGGGAGAGGAGGCCGGCGGTGACGGAAGACCGGACCGGAGATACCAGACGGCGGTGATGGCCGGGACGCCGGCGCGGGGTGGTGGTGCAGGCTGAAGGAGGGAGGCCAGTGCAGGGCGCGGCGGGGTGAGGCGGCAGGCCGGGACAGGGGGGGGAGTTCTCGCGGGAGGCGGCGGTGCAGGAAGGCCGGCTCGACGGAAGGCGGAGGCGGGAGCCGGGATGACGCGGCAGTGCGTGGGGGGTGAGCGGGAGATGCCTGGTGCTGGGAAGGAGGCAGGAGGGTGAGGCCGGCGCTGGCCGAGGGTGGCAAGGCCGAACGGGGGTCACGCGGGGTGTCGCCGGAGGTGCGGAGCAAGGCAGGGGTCGGAGGGAGGCCGGGTGCGGGCTCGGTTGAGGCGGAGGCGGTTGCAGGCCGCGGCGAGGTCGGGGAAGGGTGACGGGGAAGGGAAACAAGGGTCGGCCGCGCGCGGGAGCAGAGGAGGGCGGCGGGCTCGGGACGGAGCGCCGAAGGGAAGAAACGGGGGAGGGGAGTGCGGCGCAAAAGAGAGAGGGGGGAAACGGGGAGGCGGCTACGGGGAGGTAGGCTAGGGTTAGAGTAGGTTTATATATATATATATATATAATTGATAATAATAATAATAAAAGGATAAATAAAAATAATGAAAACTAATCTAAATAAAAATAAAAATTTATAACAAAAATATTAGTAAAACCTCATAATAATAATAATAAAACTTTATAATAATAATCATAACAATAAAATAATAAGTTAGCTAATTATAATAATAATTATTATAACCAAAGTATTTAGAATAATAAAACCACTAAAAAAATAATAATAAGAAAACACACATATATAAACAAAAATATATATATAGACATATGTATATACATATACCTTTATAAAAACATATAAACATAAATACAACAAACATATATGTATATATATACATATATATACATAACATATACTCATATATAAACACATATAAAATTAAAAATAAATACAATAATAATAACACAATTTGAATAGTGAGAGTAATAAAATGTCAACGCAAAAAACATTAGTATTTAAAACGCCGGGTGAACACATAGTCACCCGGGCTGAAAGCACGGTAACTGCTATTGATGCGGTGACCGCGCACCGGCGCAAAACCACCAATCGCAATTAAACTCCGAAAAATTTAAATCGGGACCAAGAGAGGAGAAAAATTACTGATGTCCGCGGTCGGGGTGTGACAATTCTCCCCACCACAGACACTTTCTGCCCCCAGAAAGTCACCAGGTCACAAGTCAGCCAAAAATCCAAGTCTATGCCCAACAGTACTGAAGAAAACTGAAGTTCTCGGGGATGACCTTACTCTACACAGGTCACACCCGACCGATTCAAGAGAAAACTGGGGTCCGAGGGTGAGGGGAGAGCCCGAAGGGGTTCTCCCCACCACAAGAACTCAACTAGTGCAGAAAAGAAGACCATTTAAGTAGACAACCCTAGAAAAAAGGGTGGGGCAACGCGGGAACTCCCAACCGATTCAAACAAACTCCCATAGCACGATTAAAACAACACCTCCGTCGAGACTTTGAACCCTCGACCAAAGTCAACGACCTTCAACACTAGGGGAAAAACCCATGGAAAACATTTAACCAACATCAAATTGGAGACATGATCCCCTGAAGTCCACAAAACATAACCACATCCGACAACATAACTAAAACGAGGTCAACCCACACGAAGGTCAAACACACCTTTCGAAAGACACACGATTTAGAATACCACGTCCACACGACACGTCTGCTTAGATTATCATAGAACAAGTCCATCGTCACTTTATAGAAAAACAACACATTTACATAATCCAGACTACTTGGACTATAATAGAACAAGTCCATGATAACCCCGTGGTAAAACAATGAACATACAACAACGTCAAAACTTAACAGCAGAAAAACAAGTACTAAAAGATCTTGATTGTTCCACTGCTAACGCGGAACACAAAACCTGGACCAAGACTTCACAACCCTGGGGACTCCTGACTGTGCGCGAGCTTCACCCCGAGACTTGTGGCTGGGGCTCTGATGGATGAAGCATCTTCTGCCTCACAGTCGGGTACTGACATTCTCCCATCACAGCTTCCTCTTCAAGCGACGCTTCTTGCAAAACTTCTCCAGATGACCCAGACGGCCGCATCGATGACACGTCTTCGGAGGGTTGCGACACGACGACTTTAAATGCCCAAAACGACCACACTGATAGCACACCATTGAACGATCTGATGAACTAGGAACAGGGACCAAAGGGGATAACTCCTTAGGAACAGGTATCTATGGCGCCTTTTCCCCACCAGAGGGGAAACTCTTACGAACAATAGGGGACGCTGAAGTATTAACCACCCGCACACCGGAAACCAACTCAGCCAAGAAAGCTTCCTCCACGAGCTTCTCGAAACAAGGGTCTTTAGAAGGGAGGACTCGCTCCTTGATCTCTGGACGAAGACCCCCAGTGAAAAGAGAGGCCTTCATGAGCTCATGCGACGCTACCTCTGGAGAAAAGGAAATTAGTTCCTTGAAATGGTCAACATATGCCTTCACCGTCCGTCGACCTTGTTGAATATGAACAAGCTCCCTCTTTTCTCCAGCTTCACTTCCTCAGGTACAAACCATTGGATGAAAACAGTTTTAAAGACATCCCACGTCATTTCACCTTGCGTTGACGGTGGGGTAACCATCTTCCACTGGTCCAGAGCTGGACCCTCAAACAATTCCATAATTGCACGAACCTTAACATTATCAGGAGTTACCAATATTCTAAAGACACGTTCCACTTCCTCAAGCCATTTCACTACTTCTAACGGACCCTGATCACCATGGAGAATAGGCAAGGTCTGAGGAGGACCAAAAACTGGGCATGACATATCCGAATCCTTAGAGACCTTTCTGGGCGGCATTTCCTGAGCGATATATAAAACTCAAAGACAAAACCAACATCAAATCGAAGCAACATCAATAAAAGCGTCTTCATCAAAAACAGTCAGCACAAGGACCAATCAAATACAACACAACCCAAAACAAAATCTCCTCTTTAAAATTTCCTTTTTCATTTTTGATTTCAAAACCACCCTTTTTCAAGATCACTTTCCAAAAACCAATCCACTTTCAAACCAAAAACTTTCCAAAACCATTTTCATTTAAAACCAAATTTAGAAAACAAAGTCAAGCCTTTAACTTCAAATACACACCCAGATACTCCCATGACCCGTTGCACATGTCTTTATTCACATTCCATTCATACGTGCATCAACACACACTTTCCATGCATTCTCACACATGTGAAAACGTTCATAAAGAGGAACCGAGGTTTCAACCCAAATCATTCTTATCCAATTCCAAGCAAACAACAGATTTTCAAATCAAGGGATTTCAGTTTCAAAACCCATTTTATACATTTAAAGTCCTTTAAAAGAAACCAGTCAAATTTTCAAAAACCCTTTTTTTTCATTTCCAACAACGCACTCACACAGACCAAAACAAAAGCAGCATCCAAATTTGCATCAACCACTGAAGTGAGGGACTAGTAGTCACGCTCAACCTTGGGACGTGGTAGTGAGCCATGTCCCAAGTCAGCGTCGACCACTAGGAGGAATTCAAACCACGTACTCGGACTCCATATGGGTCACTACTCCATGTGAAATCACGATGTAACGTCGGCTTGCCTCCATTATCATCTCTCAATCCAAGACAAACCAGAAAAGGCAAGGACACAATTCTCGAACTACCCCTGGTAACTCGAAGATCAGTGCGAGCAAGAGTTCGCGACGCTCTTCCCGTACTTACCCCTCGAGTTCCGACAGTCCTAATCTCCTTCTACCGGACAACCCAAATAACAAGAACCTCCCTCTGATACCATTTTGTCACGAACCAGCCCGGGTCGACCCTGAACCGGTCTCCCGAGCCGGTCCGCGGCAAGTCCCGAGGGGCGTTCCCGATCCCCCCGGGATGGCAACAAGTGCCGGGAATTAAAAGTTTCAATCGTTGGGAACGATTTTAGCCCAAACTAAAAACAGGATCAAAAGAACGAAAGTAAACTAAACAAACGGGCAAACACTAAAGACATAACAAAACTAAACCACGACATACCTCCACGTGACCTCGCGGGTCACCACCCAACTACAAACCAACGTCGCCCCATCACTGAGCGACTCAAGTCAGGAAAACCTGAACACAAGGAACCTGCAACTGAAGTGGTAAAAGATAGGTGTGAGCACAAAAGTACTCAGTAGGTGAGCCCCACAACAGTTCCCAATGCACTGCCAGTAAATAAAGAATCTACATAATCCAGGTTTGAGCTAAAATGTATAAAAGTAAGTTTTCACAATGCTTTACTTGAAAATCAAACACGAGACATTTCCATTATTCCTTTTTGAAAGTTAGTTCCATTCCATTAGTTTTAAACTCATTCTGAAAAGCAAAGTATTACATTTTCAAATCTAACCCAAAGAGAATAAAGCATTTTCATTTGAAAACCATTTTTCCCAAAGTCTAACAGTATAGGCTGTGAAATATGACTAAAGAAAACAAGCAGGGAAAACAAGTGCAAGTAAAGGTAAACAGGCAAGGAAAACCAAGTGCGAGTATAAATAAATCAGAAGTTATCAGCAATAACCATGGGCACACACACACACACACTCACACACTCACACACACACACATACTCACACACGCACACACTCACACCCAAGTGGTCCCCCGTATGCCGACGGAAGGCACCACGCCAGAGATGGTAGAGCACTATGGGTAAATCCCCTAAGGTTCATCTAGCTCGCGTGGGACCCTAGAACCTCGTGTCTCGGTGAAACGTGGCTTAGAAGGCCACGACCCTCAGAAAACGTGGCTTAGAAGGCCACGACCCTCAGAACACGTTGCTTAGAAGGCCACGACCCTCAGATATCATATGTTTAGTTAGTGTTGCAATCTTCAATCCAGCTAAGTGAAACAGGGACGACACCCATCCGGCTCACTAGCACACTAGTTCTAGTCCGCCCACCTAGATACCCAGGGTTTCCCGTGTGCTCAAACAAGCATCACATTCACATAGTATATTACTTCCTCATATCGCAGGCCAAACCAGATATCGCACACAAAAGTCACCATTTCCACACCCAAACAAAATTTCAAAACTCACGCACGTCAAAATACCTTTCTGAAAATATAAATGTCATTACCCAATATTTTCGCAAAACCCCTTTTTGGAAACACTCAAACAAGAACATAACCAACTTTCACAACCTAGAAAACATCATTTTTAATAACACAACAAGGGAAAACATCTTTCGTCAACCAAGAACCACACGTAAGGTTTCCAAAAACAATTTCAAAGGGTCACACGACATTTTCACTAATCAAGGTTACAAGAAAACATCATTTTCCATAAACAGTACATTTACTAATTTACACATGCCAAAAAAATTTCAAAACCCAATTCAACATGTCTTTCGTTACTCAGGAAGAACCATTTAGCGACATTACTATGAAATCCCACAATTGAACCAAGAAAACACTTTTAATGAAATGTTAGAATTAAACAGTTTGCATTCTCAGCAAATCACCACATTATAAAAACTACTTAATATTATTTTCTTTAAATTTACTGAAATTCAATAAAAGGACAAGGAATAAATAAATTCTTAATTTAGAGGCAAGTGCATAGGGAGACCTACCTCGGATCGGAACGAAGAACGACACGACACGAAACTCCTGTTGCGTAAAGGTCGCAGCGTATTGCGTCGTCAAACTGGTCCTAAAACAATAGGCCATTAAGCGGTCTCATTAACGGAAACATACTAATAATAATAATTATTATAATAATGTAATAATAATAATAATAATAATAAAATGTAGTGATCATGATACAACATCATAATAATAGAAATAATAATATTAATAATATATTATTAATATTAATAATAATAATACAAAAACATAATGTAATAAAAATAATAAGAATAACATAATATAATAATAATAATAATAATAATAATATAGTATTAACAATAATAACATAATAATAATTTTAATAATGATATAGTAATATTAATGATAATATTAACATAATAATAACAATAATAATAATTAATAATAATAATATAATAATATTAATAAAATAATAATAATAATATAAAATGATAATAATAAAAATAGTAATATTAACATAATATAATAATAAAAATAACAACATAATATAATGATAATTAAAACAATAATATATTTATAATAATAATAATAATAATAATAATAATAATATAGAAATACAATAATAATTTTAATAGAATAATATTAACATAATAATAATGAAATAATTATAATATTATTAATATGATACAAATAATAAAAGTTATATAAGATTAACTTAAAAGAATAAAATAAAAATAAAAATAAAAACATACTTACAGGGAAGGGGGGAACGAGCGGGGTGCAGGTCGCGCTGGAGGCGCGCGGGCGAAGACCGGAGGGGAGGTCGGGGGTTCGGAGGTCACGCGGCGCGGCAGCAGGAGCAGGAGGGGAGCGGACGGTGGCGGTTCCGGCTTGGGCGAGGCGGGACGACAGGGAGCAGGGGGTCGCGGGTTTCCGGCTTGGGCGAGGGAGGAGGCGGCAGGCGCCGAAGCGGGACGGCGGAGAGGCCAGCAGGCGGGACGGGGGTGGAGGCGGCAGGGCGCGGCGACGGGAGTAGGAGGGGAGCGGGGAGCCGCGTGGGGGAGAGGGAGCAGGAGGGCGGAGGTCGGGAGAGGAGGCCGGCGGTGACGGAAGACCGGACCGGAGATACCAGACGGCGGTGATGGCCGGGACGCCGGCGCGGGGTGGTGGTGCAGGCTGAAGGAGGGAGGCCAGGGCAGGGCGCGGCGGGGCGAGGCGGCAGGCCGGGACAGGGGGGGGGGAGTTCTCGCGGGAGGCGGCGGTGCAGGAAGTCCGGCTCGACGGAAGGCGGAGGCGGGAGCCGGGACGACGCGGCAGTGCGTGGGGGGTGAGCGGGAGATGCCGGGTGCTGGGAAGGAGGCAGGAGGGTGAGGCCGGCGCTGGCCGAGGGTGGCAAGGCCGAACGGGGGTCACGCGGGGTGTCGCCGGAGGTGCGGAGCAAGGCAGGGGTCGGAGGAAGGCCGGGTGCGGGCTCGGTTGAGGCGGAGGTGGTTGCCGGCCGCGGCGAGGTCGGGGAAGGGTGACGGGGAAGGGAAACAGGGGCCGGCCGCGCGCGGGAGCAGAGGAGGGCGGCGGGCTCGGGACGGAGCGCCGAAGGGAAGAAACGGGGGAGGGGAGTGCGGCGCAAAAGAGAGAGGGGGGAAACGGGGAGGTGACTACGGGGAGGTAGGCTAGGGTTAGAGTAGGTTTATATATATATATATACATATAATTGATAATAATAATAATAAAAGGATAAATAAAAATAATGAAAACTAATCTAAATAAAAATAAAAATTTATAACAAAAATATTAGTAAAACCTCATAATAATAATAATAAAACTTTATAATAATAATCATAACAATATAATAATAAGTTAGCTAATTATAATAATAATTATTATAACCAAAGTATTTAGAATAATAAAACCACTAAAAAAATAATAATAAGAAAACACACATATATAGACACAAATATATATATAGACATATGTATATACATATACCTTTATAAAAACATATAAACATAAATACAACAAACATATATGTATATATATACATATATATACATAACATATACTCATATATAAACACATATAAAATTGAAAATAAATACAATAATAATAACACAATTTGAATAGTGAGAGTAATAAAATGTCAACGCAAAAACATTAGTATTTAAAACGCCGGGTGAACACATAGTCACCCGGGCTGAAAGCACGGTAACTGCTAGCGATGCGGTGACCGCGCACCGGCGCAAAACCACCAATCACAATTAAACTCCGAAAAATTTAAATCGGGACCAAGAGAGGAGAAAAATTACTGATGTCCGCGGTCGGGGTGTGACAATGCTTATTTGTTATGTATCTACAGTTGGTTAGCCATTGGAGCCTTTTTATATATAAATACATGTATGACCTGTTTTGGATGCATTTTTGTTGTTCAGTGCTAGTTTCAAGTGGTGTTCAGCATGCTTTTGTGTTTACTTTCCGCTACTGTTGTTATATTTATTGCTTCTTCTGTTTATCACACCGCTCTGTGGGTCTGGTTCAAGTCTACTGAGTCATTTGTTCCACTGCATCATTATTATTATACTCTAACCAGTACCATTACCATCCTCCGAGAGGGTATAACCTCCCCACTATACCTATATGACCCTCGCTTCTAGTCAGCAGCCTTTGGCATTTGGGGAGGTGTGCCTAAGGTAGTGACACCCAACCCGTTTAGCACTGTTTGGGTGGCTTCTCGGGTCCGGTTCATTACAAAAACCCAGAATTATCTTGGGATAATTCCAAATAATTATATTATAATAATTTGTAAAAATCAGCAAAAGATGATTATAAAAAATATCAAAAGATAATTATAAAGAACTAGAAAATGATAATTACATTGAATTATCAGAGGATATTTTCAAAAAATTATAAAAAAAGTATTTTTAAATTATAAAATATAATTATCAATAATTATTAAATGATAATCACATAGAATTGTCAAAGGATAAGTTATAAGATATTATCATAAGATAATACTAAGAGGTAATAATATCAATTGATCCAAGGTTAATTAAAAGTAATTACCAAGATATAAAATATCACATTAGAACGGGATAATTAATGAAAAATTGTGTAAGTATAATTATGAAAATTTTCAAGTATAATTATATAGACTTATCAATGAATAATTATAAAGAAAAACCAAATATGTTTTTATCTTTTTCTTGAGAGATATATATTTTCAAATGTGGTTTTGTAATTACTCTTGATGATAAGACTTCAAGTATATACATTGTCCTAAACATATAATTTGGAAATTATCTAGGAGAGAGAAAGTATTATATCATGAGATATTTTATTCCATTTTGAAATAAATAACTGATTTCGGTTTTAATAACCCTTGATGGTCCTCAAGTAACGACATTTCAAAAACTATGATAATAAGGACCATGATGAGGTTTTATTGGATATTGATTTTTCCACTCTTTATTTCAAACCACATAGGGTGGTTTATCCTTTCCATTGACATCAATGAATTTTGAGGTAGTGTGTACCATAACATTTTAGGCTCTTATTTACACTTGTTACCGTGATATAAAACATGTTTCTTCATACATTTTAGCCATAAATTGATTATGTTTTCCTGTGTGTGTGTATCATATGAGAACTTTATTTGATACTTGATTCCATGAGTACAAACATATATTGTTTATTCAAATTCAATATTGGTCAGGTGTATTGTATGTGATACTTTATTCATGATGGTATGCTATGATTTCTTGTATGTTCTACCCTGTTATCGGTGTCTTGGAGGTATTATGGTTTTTCCCAAAGTAGGTAGACTGTTATGAAAGTTTATCCCTTAGAGGGGGAGTGCACATGATTTTTGGCAATGGCGATGATGGACCAATGAATGTGATAGGGATACAAATATTCCTCATGGATTACATGTGATACACTCATTTCATAGATGATACTAATGAGTATAGTATTTGATGAATATTGGAAGTAGAGTATCAGAATCACTTGATTCCTAGTAGATAATGAGAACATGAGTCATGCGATACCTAGTAGATGTCGAGTTATAAGTATAAATGATTCCAAGAGGCATAATTACCAATATATTTTAGGGATCATGTTACTTGAGGCCTCCTGGATGTCGAGTAGCATGATCACTCGATGACTAATGGATGCCTAGAACATTAATAACTTGATTATAAGAGGATTATATGTAGTATGATTTCTATCCTTATGGATAGTTTGTAGTTACATTGATATCTTGATGTTCTTTACGAGATGAGGATGAAACATGTATGAATATATATCTTGTTGGCTTGGTTTGAATAAGGTTTATCAGTTTTGGATTGCTATGTTGCGTACACAATTATTTTTTATTTAACGAATACATTTGTTTAATTGAGAAAAATTATTAAGGTTGAATTTTTTGTGTCCTATTGAGTCTTATACTCACAAAATACTTGGGAATTTCAGTGTCCTTGGAGATTCCATGAGTAGGGATCTGGTGAAGTTAAAGATCCCTATAGTGGATGGATGAGTAGAGCAGTAGGAAGCTAGTAGCAGACTAGAAGAACTCTAGGGGACCCCACTATTTTATTTACTTATTTATATACACTTGGTATACTATTTTTGAATTACCACATTGGGATACATCTATTTATTATTTGACATGAACTATTTAAATTCCAGATTATTAATTTGATTATTTATTATCTTATTTTCTATTATTTTCTACTAAATGACATGATAATAAGCATATAATATCCTTATTTATAGACTTATATGATCGCTGCTAGTAGATAACTTCTTTAATATGGAGAGGTACACATGAGGTTATGTGGCACTCCATCTCAAACCCAGTGGTTTGGGTCATGATATTAAAAAATGGTATCAAAGTATTATGATTCAATAACTTGTTATTATCTTTGACTTGTTTTGGTATAGTTTAGAAAATAGATAAGATAGTTGGGACTCCTAAAAGGGATGTATGATAGTGCGTGACTAACAATATATAATTGACCTCCAAGTTTCTATATTTTGTAGGAATTAAGTTGTGCTTTTATTTTTGATTAAATTCACATTGAGTGATGCACATGATATTGATATGTGATCCATGAGATTTTGGGTTCATGCATGCATCATGACTAGACACATAGTTTCAAATTCCATGTATATATTTATTGATGTGCTACATATTAGTTCTTTAATTAGATTCCTTTATTTGTTCTATCTGTAACACCCCAATCTTCTACCGTACACTTCTCTTTGAATAATGTGATAGCGTGTGTTGTACGCAACACCGAGTTCTAACAACCAATCAAACTAGCCGTTATGAATAGTAATACCTACTTTTTGAAATTATATATATTTTATATTTCAAAATGGACTTCATTTTTGGATTTAGAATATAGAATTTATCCTAAGATGAAATTTCGGTACTTTTCGGATAACTTTCATATTTTGATGAATAGTGAAAATTACTAAATTTTAATTAAAAACAACTTTTTTAATCAAAATAATTAATAGTGATAAATTATGAATTTGAGTGGTTTTAAAGTATATTTAGAATATATTTTTACCATTTAATATAATTTTGGTCATTGGACATAATTTTACAATTAAACTGAACATAAACAAGTGTCAATCTTTTGATAGTTATTATCTCTTAAAAACACGCTTTTTGTTTTGACAGCGGGAATTAATTTTAAATTAATTTCTACCACTTCTATGTTTTGAATTTAGAAAAATGTATTCCATATTTGGAATCAGGATGTCCAAATTGTGTAAATAGGTAACTTTTATTTTTAGACATTTTGAATAATTACTGCGGTAAATATTTTATTTACCATGGTTAAGGGTAAATCCGGTAAATAAGGGTTAAAAAATAATATTATAATAATACTAAATTACCCTAAAACGTGTAATATCCTTATTGGTTGATACATGTTCGACCATAGGCATCTTTGGGTCGATTTTGGGACCCCATGGTTCCACTTGTAGGTGATAGGGACACTTTTTAATTAAGTTAAAATGAATACAAAAATGACACAAGCATATATCTTTTAGAGAAACAATTATTACATAGAGTTATATATGTTGGATTTTAGATTATAAATATTCATTAGAAAGATAAAAGGATTTACTACATAAGGATATTTTATTTATAATTTTTAGACATTAAATAATTTAATTTATTAATGACACAATGATGATGAATTAATTACTATAATAGTGAAAAATTAAAATAATGGATATTATAAATACCCAAATAAATATAATATGAAACTTTTAATGAATTAAACTAAGTTTATAGGATAATATGATATATTAGGATTGATTTAATTGACTTTTTTCGAAGTAATCAATCTTTTATGAGTTTCAAAAAAATCAACTATTGAATAGTGTCAAAATTGACATAAAAGAGTTCTTAAAACAAATATTATATTATTAATTTATATTAAATTCCTAAAAATCTAAGGTTCGGCCAAGAGACTTATATAATGATAGGTTCATCATTAATGGACCACTTGGGGGTCTCTTGGATGTATATAGTAAGTTTATTAACCATATTATAAAAAAATACAAAGAGACATTGTAAAAGTGAAACTAATTAACTTAGAGTTAATACTTAATGATAAGGTTAATGTAAGTACCCAAACCTGTCTAAATTCTATTTGTTGAGTTGTTTTAGACCCATCCCCAACTTAAACTTTGAATAATAAACTTTGGAGCCATTTTAAACCGAATATGAATTTATTATAAACTAATATCTCTAGCTTTTCCAAAGGTGCCCCTCACCCTTCTTATAAAAGGGCACTCCTCCTTATCATTTCTTCACACCTTCAAAGCCTTTTGGTTCGGCCAAAATCTGCCCAAATACTCTCCCAACTTCCCTCAATACAACCTAGAGGCCTTAGTTTGATCAGAAAGCCAACCTAAGGAGCCCTTTTGATCAAATCAAAAGGAAGAACCCGAAGAAGAGGTAATGATTTCACCACCCTTTTCCAAGTTCCTTTCTTCTTACACTTCTTATTCCTTTGTTGTTACCATTATAAAATAATAAATCCAGTATAATATATATACTGTGATGTTATTATAAATATGGTACAACCATATTCAGTATTCTATCCACCCTTTGAATAACATGTCACCATACGTGCATACGTACGGCTTACCGTCTCCACGTCGTGGTGTAATTGTTATTCAATAATATATTATTTGGATGGGTATAATAATGATGTGTAACTCATGTAAATAATAAATATAACATTTTAATGATTCTGTATATATGATATACCATCCATTTATATATTATTTTAATATCAAAAGAATGATATTGTCGCTCGTGCGTACGTACGGACTACCGTCTCCACGAACGCGATGAGATTCATTCTCCATCGTATCCATTCAAGTATAATTATCATTTGACGATTTAAAAAATAATGTTTAAGGACTTGATATCATTATGGATATGAATAATATACAACCCATCCTTTACAAACATGTCTTACGTAACAAAACATATAAAAGAAAACAAGTAAGTTAACACCCGAAACAACGATAATACTAAGATATTATTATCAAATCAATATTAAAAGATCATATATGATATCATATTAATGTATATGATTATTGTATAATTTAATAACAATTATTTCACCATTATACAGGAGGTTAGCCTACCCCAACCAAGGAAAAGTACAAGGTAAGGGTTATTTCACAATCTCTTCATTATCCGAGGTTGTTTATACGTAATAATCTACTGGGATCTCTTTATCATCCACATCCATGTTTCTTCAAAATGTATTTCAAAACATTTTTATTATTTACAAGAATATGGGTTAAAGTAATTTATAACCTTGTTTGACTTTTTATAAGAGGAATCTTTCCGTCGTTTTCAAAACAAGGTCCTTTTTAACCTTTTCGAAATAATTAAGGTAAGAATGTTTTTTTAACTTATACGGTGGGTGCAGTTATTTTCTTCCATTATGAAATCTTCAAAGATTTACTTACAAGCTTATAAGAATATTTTCAAGAAAATGTTTTATTTTATATGGCTCTTAAATGATTTCAAAAATAGAAAGAGATATTTCTCTAAAAAGTGTTTTGATTTCATCTATGTCAACATCCTTTGATGGATTTTACGCTTATTTGAAGTTGATTTATTATGATACAAAACTTCTATATTGTATTGAAGGTTTTGTGATATGTTTGACTGTGGATGTGCTATTTTTATACCATTCATAGTTTATGGTGAAATTATTGACATTTTGTATGCTAGTTTTAATACGAATGTTTATGTTATGTTTAAACCTTTTCATATGGGAATGCATTGGACTTAATATGTGACGGGTGGAGCCCACTATAGCTCCTCGATGCATTGGTAGGTCTCATGAGACAAACTAGTGTCTTGGAACAAGGCCTTCACAAAATCTTATTTGTAGTCTTGGCACGAGGCCTTGGCTATGTGGTTATGATAGTCTGGCATTATGCATTCCAACATTATGAAAGTGGTTATTGATATTGCATGTGATTATTCGATTAGTAGAATATCCATGTGAACAAGTAAATGGAATTATTTCATTTTACTTTTTCCATACTATGTTGAAGTTCAAGTTTAAAAGGCTTTTGTTTTAGTAATGCATTGCCTTAAATGTTTATGCTTATTTTGAATGTTCCGCTATATTGTTATCCTTACTGGGCATTTGAGCTCACCCCTTTTCTATGTTTTATTTTTCCCAAGATGTGAAGAAGTAAGTTATGAATGACCTGTAGGGATATTATGAGGGGATAATAGTGTGGACTGTGGAGACATTATGTTGTTGTAGTAGTTTTTCATTTTATGATGTAATGTAAAACTTATGAATATATCTAGTGTTTCCAAGGCTACTAAACCAATCGGTCTTTCGAGATTTGATCTTTCTTGTGATCATGCCAATGTTATGTAATAATGCACTGACTCTAGGTAACTAGGGTCGGGGCGTTACACTATCTATTTGAATAATTTCTCTATTATGTATCTATTTTTTCATACTATTATGATATATCTTTATTAGCATTAATTATTTTAACTAAGAATGGTTTTTGGTTAGTATATATATATTTAAAATGACTAATGTGTAGGGATGGAGACCATGGTTAGTGCTAGGAAGGTTATACCTTGGGTTATGGGTAGATTCATAGGAGAATCTTATGTGATCCAATAGAATTATTAGAATTTATCCTCATGGATTTATTTATTCTTTTATTTATAAAATATTCCACCACATAAATGAATTATTATACTTCCAACTATACATGAGGGACTATAGAGAACGCTCCCACAACCACCTTAGTAGCTCAGGTGGAAGGATCACTTTATATAGGTTTTTTCTCTAGTGCATATTCAAGATGGGTGAGTCACGAGAACTATGTTCTCTTATAATCAAGACCATCATCTCCATCACCCTCTATATTTCGTTGGAATTGGAGGCCCTCCGTATGGTAAGGACAATATTTTGAGTGTTGAGGAGTTTTCAATTTAATTGAGATCCTAAAGGATATGAAGGAGAAACTATGGGAACTTATGCTATAGGGACCCTCCAAGAGGTGGTGGGTGTATTAAAACTTGCCAAATGTTATGATGGTTTGACTTGGACAACCATTAAGGACCTTTTCTTCAAATAATTACTTAGGAGCATGCTGGTTTCATACATTTCTCAGGAACTCATGAAGAATTGGAAGAGTTTGATGATAGTGTATTATTTAGTGACATGACTCACATAGAAGATTCAAAAATCCATAATGAACTTGAAGTTACTAGAGGAGGAAATAGTTGTGGGTATTATTTTAGTTAAAAATGGACCTTCCTATGATACTTTCAAAAGAAGGAAGAGAAAGTCTGTGTTTTTGCATCAGAGTAGTGGCAAAAAATAAGGGTATATTAAAGGATTATCAGTTATTTTTATGATAGGGTGTCCGTAGTGCTTTATTTTTGAGGAAGTTGGAAATTATCAAAATATTTTCCCTTCACCTCAAAACCATTACTGAAAATGCAGAATGATAGTACATCTCCAATATTTTTATGTTAGAGAATTAAGGATGAGGTTTCATAGTGGTACATGAAACGCACAAACATAAACCCCGAGATCCACCCTATGTACTCAATAACAAAATCATATAATGACCCAGAGTGGTCATCCATCTTAGGAATAGGGTCACATAGATGAGGTAGTCTATGTGTACACTATGGATATGATTATGACAGATGGTGGTAAATGACCATATAATGTTTGAGATTAGTGGCCTGAGTTATTCAAGTAAGACCACTAGGGATAATTTTTGGGGATGAGAAGATAATATAGGGATATAATTATAATATCATCATTTTTAACTGAACCTGGAACCCTCTACTATTAATTAATTATATGTTTTTTATGTGAAAATTTAATTTTTTAATAAAAATCACAATAGTTGTGTTTTATGGATTTATGTAAGGGTAAAATCCTGGTTAGTGTAATGAATATATTTGTTTTCCTTTTAACACTTTGAAATATGTTATGGAATATTATTGGAGTTTGGTGTGGAGTTATCATGAGATTATAAGGCCTAAATAACCTCGATGTTTATATAATAAAAATATTAAATATATTATATAACACACAAAATTTTTTTTTCTAAAATTGTAGAATATCACCAGATGGTATTTTATATGGGAAATCAGATATCTCCATTAAATATAGAATGAATTTATTACCCCAGGTGTGGCATAACCTTTATGCACATATGGTGTTTGGTTAAATTATATACTAGTTCATAAGGGTGATTTTTATACCTTTTTTATTTTTTATTTTATTTTTTATTTCTTCCTTCTTCTCCACACACACCACTTCCATGCATTTTCTTCACATAGACTTAATCCAAATCATTAGAAATAATCATTTTTGACATGTTTAAGTTTTAAATTCATTAATGTTATGAAATTAAACACTCAACAATCTAATTTTGGTTGAACAAGACATTAAATTAGTGGTTTTGGAAATACTGAAAGTATACATGTTTTTGGTTATAAAATTTCCAAACCATTATTCTTTTGTCATTTGATGATCTTATTGAGTTTGATAGAAACTGAATCTCCTTTGATCAGAATTAGAGAATCATCGTTTATCTGATTCGGGTTTATTTTCTAGTTCTGGGCATAATGAAGACCCCCTTTATCCTTCCCTATACTGTGCCTATGGGTGTACAGGTTTGTTTAATTTTATTTTTTTAACATCAATTTTCCTGTTTCCCAAATTATTAAATAAGTTTAAATTATTAAATGAAAAAATAAAGAGTTATTAAGTGATGAATTCCATATAATTATAAAATAATACTTTATAAAAATATTCAAAAGAGTATTATGTGAAATTATAAAAATATAATTATAAATAATTATAAAATGATAATTACATTGAATTATCAAATGATAATTTTAAAATATTATTAGAAGATACTTTTTGAAAAATTATAAAAAGATAATTATCAAGAATTACCAAATGATATTTACACAAAATTATCATATGATAATTTATAAGAAATTATCATAATATTATATTAAGGTATAATAACATCGACTAGTCAAATGATAATTAAAAGGAATTATCAAAAGATAAAATATCGAATTACTAGAGGATAATTAATGATAACTTATCAAAGGATAATTATTAAAAATGTCAAGAATACTTACATAGATTTATCATGGAAAAATTATAAAAGACTACCACATATATTCTCAGTTTTATATAGAGATATATATTATCAAATGTGGTTTTATAATTATTATTTAGGTGAATACTACTATCACATTTGTTGGACTAAAAATTTATTTTGGAAATAATCTAGGATATAGAAAGTATAATAACATGTGATATTATATTTATTTTTGAGATAAAATAGATGGTTTTGGTTTTAGTATCCCTTGATGAACCTTGAGTGTTGACGTGTTGCCAACTTTAATAATAAGGCCCATGTGGAGGAGTTATTGGCTATTAAGTTTTTCAATCCATCTTTCAAACCACACAAGGTGTTTTATCCTTATCATTGACATAAAAAACTTTTATTATATGAATTACTTTAACTTTTTTGGATATTGTTTACACACATTAATATGATATAACACTTGTGGTGGCATACTGGTTAGCCGTGCTTAATTATGATCACATGTGGGTGTGCGTAGCCCGTGAAAAAACTTATGTGATAATTTATGTGATGAGTATGTACAGATAATGTTTATTAATGTTCAATTTTAATGACATGTATTGTATTTGATACTTTATTCATGATGGTATACTATTATTTCTTGTATATTATACCCTATTATATGTTCCTTTGAGGTATTTTACATAGTTCCCAATTTAGGTGAATTTTAGTGACATGTTTATCAATTAGTGGATGAGGACCATCACTAGTATAGTAAATGAAAGATACATATCCTCTCAAATTAGAATAAAAATATTAAACCATTAGTTGAATATGAATTAGTGATCCTTGTTGCTGATATAGTCTTGTAGGAATCTGCTACTATTTTGGCTAAAAGGGGCATGACCACAGATGCCATACAAAAATCCTAGAATGTTTTGTCACTAGGAATGATGGTGACTATGATACCCATAGTTTTAATTCTCAATATATGATTGCTCTAGAATAGACTGAAACAAAATGATGAGTTCATTGACCATTGTTCAGAACCTCAACTTCCCTGACATCCACGATCCAACTCTTAAATCTCTATTCCTCAAGAAATTTAATTAACCTCCCTCACAAGTCACAACTCCCTAAAAATGAATTTGGTTGACTAATTTTACCTTCTTATGCACCTATAAGTGATTATACATCATAAAACCCCCATAACTAAGACTCCTCCTCGAGAGAATATTCAATAAGAAAATGAAGAAGGTTATTGAACTTGATATTGAGATACCACATGATTTTAATCCCTTGTTAAAGGGTGAGAAGTTAATTCATCTTTGTGACCATTAATATTGATGATAATAAATTCAAGATAAACACCTAAAAATCATCCCAAGGGATATATGACTCCTTAAATTCTCCATGATATAGTGTCCTCCATTGATGCTCCACCCATAACATACTAACTAATTCCCAATTGAACCAATGATCATCTCATGATTGTATCAAAACAAAGGTGGTATATAACTCATCCATCCAACATATCGACTCTAAATTGGAGACACTCCCATAGTACATTTCCATTAACTGAACTTGGAAGGGATGAATTGTCTTCCTCAACATATCATCCTCCTCAGTTGGATTGATCCTTATAAAATCTACTAGATTAGATCAATCAACCTATCCTCCTTGAATCACATGGGGATAATGTCCACAAACTATACATATAAATAAAAAGTAAATCCTAATCCCGATAAAATAAAATTTATTACAATTAATTTGGTTTAATTTATTTAAAATTTCCAGAAATCACTAATCAAATCACAAACACAAACAAACAAGATGCATGTAACTCTCCCTGGACTCTACCCCACAAGAAGCATCACATTTATTATAACACTAATGAAAAATAAGTTCATATAATTGAATCATATGTTCCCCAACAATCCTAAGCATAAATCAGTATCACTTTCTTAAAAAATGGGTAAATCTCCACTAATAATATTTCCCTACCTACCAATGTAATAAAAACATGTGCCTTAACCTATGATTAAACCCATATATTAATAAAAAATATGATACCACTCTTTCATGATCTCCATTTACTTGTATAACTCTATTAATTGAACTAAAGTGAGGGAATGACCATCGAAACCTGCCTGTAATAGTCCCATGGCCGACTACTAGAATAAAGGGTATAAAACAAACAATGGGAGGCATTACCCTATAAAATCCTAGTATAATAATAAAGAAGGAAAAAATAAACACCATATCATAAATATAAACTACCAAAATCACATAATGAATGTTAATAAATAAATGTTTTTTGAAAAGGATGAATGTTCCAAAGGAAATACTGAAATAGTAACTCCATAGATGATCTAACACCCAAACTAGTAGTGTCAAGATCAATATATGATACCCTCTAAGAATCCTAAAAAGTGTTTGTATATATATACATTTTTTGAATATAACATGTATAATCAACAGGATCGTACCCCATGATTCTCATGGAAATGTGAGAAAAATATACTACTACTTTAGTGAATGAAAACTGGAACTAACAAAAAAACAAATAGTTCAACTAAACACCTCCAACCTCACCAAGGCTCAGTAACCAAGTCATACATCAAATGTAGTAAGATAATATAAAATTAACAGAATTCAATGTGACCCACATATTTTTCCCCAATGACTTTCCACTTTAATATCAAAAGGAAATAAGGTATCATGGACATGAAGTATATTAATCGTATCTCCTCCTCATAACATACATGAATCACACTATGAATCAAAAAAAATAATAATCAATCAATTTTAGGCATTAACTCCAAAAAACCTTCTTCAATAGGAATCACTACTAATTATGACATAAACTTTAGTTATCATCACCAAATGATCCATCATCTCTATGAATCACCACCAAATAATCCATCATCAATAGTAATAACCACTAATAGAGTCATCATCACTAGGTATCAACACTAACTAAGCTATCAATAATATGTATCTCCCCAAACTGAGCCATCAACACTACTCCAAAATAGATAGTGGGGAAAGGATGTAGTCAAACTTCTACCCTTTACAACTAGGATGTTGTTAAAATCACCCAAAACCTAGAACTATATGGGAATTTGTAATGAAATACATCTTTCCTAGTGCACATTTTGAAAACCACACTAAAATAGAAGAACAAATAGTCTCACATAATACCTTACCTAAGTGTTTTTATCAATAAACCTTGCATAGACCATCGTACTATCATATCACCACATGAAATCTACCACCATATTTGAAATTTAAATCACTACACACATTTTCCACACACAAACCATAATTACTTTCTTGATTCATAGATTCAACCAATTAATATATTTACACTTTACGAACCAAGTTCCATTTATTTACTAACTAATTACTTAATAAATGAAAACCCACTCTCACATGCACCCCATATTTAATTTCAAATATTACCCATTTGATTTAAACCTTTCCAATAATATTCAATTACTTTATCAAATACCACATATTTACTTTTATCCCACACTTATTTTATTTTATCCCTATCCATTCCTATTCTATTATCAATAGTCATACTCCATAGTTACCCTGAAAGTAAAAAAATTACAGCACACAATATGAAACCACCTCATAAAAAAACCACCAAACATTCACTATAACCCATGCCACAATATATCTCAAGGGAAAAAATAGACCTGTTACCTCAATACATTCCATATTTGAAATGGTAACCACCATCACCACACAATCCCCTAAAAATATACACAGTCACATGAATAAAAAAAAGCACACCAACACATAAAAATAGGTTTAAACTCCCATATTTAACACAATATAAATTTAAATATGTATTTAAAAATATTTGATCATCTCATTCATGGGATTTTTTCATAGAATTTCTATATTTTCACACAACCATTTAATAACAAAATTGTATTTTACCCTTTATAAATGGTTAATTGATATAAAAAATATCAGAAAGGGTTTATAGTACATAGTATCCATAACTAAAACATCATTATATTTATTCAATATCAAGGTAAGTAAAAATGACGACAATAATATAAAATCAGTAAACACTTGTGAGATTGTAACATACCAACCCATGATACCCTCAAACTAGTATCCAAATAAATCCTCCACTAACTTGAAGGGAATTATAGATCCCCATGGGTTGGTGACTGGCACTTTGGTATCAAAAAATAATAATATAGAATTATTTCACCCAACCCAAAATAAGATACATGACATATATATAATATAATGAAATAGTAAAAAGTAGCTCGAAAGATATATGCCATAAACAAAAAAATACTATGGTAGTGATATGACCCAAAAAATATAGATAAGGCCCAAGGAACATGTATAATAACAAAAAAGGAAAACTAAAATGGTAAGAACTAGTCCATATGATACGTAGGAAATTTTCTATAATCTCACCACTAGCTACCCATACCCAACTGATATAAACCTCACCACCTCACTATGGTGCCTTGCATTTTCCTACATCAAATGAAAATATAAATTCTATATATTCATGAAGGAATGTGTTAGGTGTGAGTTAAATAGGCTTAGTAAGATGCCACCTGAGTGTTCCATATCAATACTCTGTATAAAAACCCCAAATATACTCAATTTTATGAAAACATCATGATAATCAGTTAAAAAAAAATTATATAAAAATATGGTATATAGTTTACCTTTTTCCATAGTACTAAAACAAATCCAGGTAAAATTGTTTCAATCATATTTAAAATAACCAATAACAATTATTAAATCATATATATCAAAGATAAAATAGTAAAATTCTAGGGATAAAGGTAAACATTCCTATAATCATAATAGGTTAGGAAAAATAAACTACTAATACTATCGACAAGACTAGTACGCACTCAAGTCCAAAGGACATCAGATCTAGGAGATAGAGGAACACCCCATGTGTGAACACCCTACATCGTCAAGATCATGTCCCTAAGAAACTATGACTAGGAAATATAGGAACACTCCAGAATGTGAATCTCCATGAAAATTCCAATAGATGTGGACCAATACTACACCTTCCACCTAAGTATCCAAGGATTCCCATGTATTAGATTTTTCATATTATTTCAAAGGGATTATCAAATTTCACAATATTTTCTAATATAGGCCTTTTCATCCAAAAAACTTTTTGAAAACCACCTTCTATAATACATTTCACAATGATTTAAAAAACAACTTTCTTTTACCAAAACATGGGTAAAACCATATTTTCTCAAAAACTCAATTACACACACAAATCAATCAATCATTCTAATTAATTTATAAAAAAATTATAAAAAAATATTAGATCAAACTTCATCCAATATAGGATAGATATGGAACCAGATACCTCAATCTTGGGTTACACACCACTCAAAATGGGATTCACATACTAATAGATGAAAGGTAAACTCCTTGATCAACCTAACAAAAAAATACCACATCATTTACCACTAAAGAATCATTAAAAATAATTGTTTCCTTATAAAATGCCTTTTTCAGGGTAAATAATATGGATAAAATAGTGATAAATGAAGAGATAAACTCACCTAAAAAACAAAGGGTTGATATCCCATGGATGTGGCTAGAAGACAAAGAAAAGGGTCCGAAATACCCCTTAGAGATGCACTTGGTTCCCCTAAGAAATGAGAGAAAGATAAGAATAATTATTGGATTCAATAGGATTTGAGATTTTATACCCATATAAATAATATAAGACCATAGTGAAACCTAGAACAGTATGCTCCATACCTCCTAAAAAAGAATCAAACCATAGTGTAGTGTAAGATACTACACCATAATGATGATGGTCAAATGAAAATATGATAATTATAGCTATATTCATTCCATAGGTCTAATAAAATAGGATTAATGTCCATGGATCTACCAGGAATTCTACTCCATAGGACCCAACAACCACGAAGGGAAGCTATGGCATAGTCTATATACATAGTTCAACTACCCCAAAATTGATAAAACTCATAAAAACTCACCAAAACTCTACATTGTAGATAGGGAGACCACGATAAAACCATGTAAAAAATGGAAGAATGACCCAAACTCTCATTGACACCCTACACTATAGCTGACCACTCTATGCCAAAAAACTCCAAGGCCTCAACTGTAGACTTTCTCTATAGCATAGCCATGCTAAAAAAGGAATAAGGAATCAACATCCTCTGTTATCCCCTCCTATACTGTAACTAGCTTCTCCATGCCAAAACAACCTTCACTACGGCAAAATTTCTCTCTTATACAATGTAGTCCCTTTAAAAACACCTATAATACATATAAATATCCCTAAACCCAAATTAATAACTCTCAAACATCAAAAAAGTAAGAGTACCTTTAATCAAGATGTTACTATTCTCTCCACCATAAGACTTTTCATACTTGGGAAGTTATGTGGAAGAAGGATACTCCAGAAATAGTTGAAACCACTACTCCCACACCAACAATTCAAACTCCTAAGTATTTTTTGAATCCAATCTATGTTTCTATAACACATTCACCAATGATATGGACTTACCATGTAAGAATTGCATTTGAGAATCAATGATCTCCATTAGTTTATCTAGAATAGAAACATCTAGATTAAACTCAATATCCTACCATCTCAGAACATGAGAGAGATCATGATGGAACTTCATGAGCTGATATATGTGTAAAACATCATGAATAAACATCAAATTTTCTATTATTGACAACATATAAGAAACTTGACCAAGAATCTCCATGACATCAAATAGTATAACATATATTAGAGCTATCATACCCTTTTCCCCAAGATGATGGTGACACAATTGAGGATATACTTTTAAGAAAACCTGATAACCAATGGAAAACTCTAGAGGAAAACATCAAGGATCCACATATGATTTATATTAACCGTGATTTGTAACAAAAAAATAATGTATATCATGGAATCTCATTGACATATTCTGAATGATACTCGGTCCCACAATAGAGGCCTCACCCACCTATTCCCAACAAAGAGGATATTTGCATGAGAGACCATACATAGACTCAAAGGGTCCCATTTTGATCGATGATAGGTAACTATTACTATAAGTGAACTTGAACAATCCCAAATGGGTATCCCATGACCCACTAAAATCCAAGATACATGCATGAAGAATATCCTCAAGAATCTGAATAGCATGATCTGCCTAATCATCTGTTTATGGATGGTAATCTTTACTCAACAAAAAAGGAGTCCTTATAACCTCTTGGAGACTCCAAAATAATCAAGAGGAAAACATGGGATACCTATCAAATAAAATGGTAGAGATAACTCCACTCAACTTCACAATCTCTTGCACATATATCTTACCCTTATCATCAACTTTGGTGGTGTCCCTGGTTGGAATAAAATGGGCTGATTTTTTCAATCGACCAGTCACCATATAGATTAAATTATTTCCTTAAAGAGTCTATTGTAATTAAACAAAAATTTATATAGACACATAATCAAATTTCTAAACCAACATTATAAGAGAGTGGAGTAGTCCGAAAGGATTCAGGTTCCTTGCCTTTATCAGCTGGAAGGTGTAACAGTGGGACACATAGTCATTAGTGTCACACTTCATACCTAACCACCAAAAATTATATCTCACGTCATAATAAATATCTTTAGAGATAGGGTAAATTGAAAATAAATAAAAATGTAAATCATTAAATAATTATTTAATTATAGATAATTGGATGAAAAACTAATTCCTAAAGTGGATAATAACATCAGAAAGGAGATCCCAACCTTCAGACAATAATATTTTTCCTTAATTCCTCAGAACACTTCATCATACTACTGACCCTATGGAATTAACTATTGTAGAGGTGATGATAACTATAAAATGATTATAAACATACCTGAATCAGAATCAAACACATCAAGATATAATCAAGTTAGAGGTCCCACACTTCCTTCAATTCCAAAATATCATATAGTGTAACATTCCTACTAAGAGAATCAATAATGAAATTCTCCATCCCTAGGGTGTAAGCAATGTTGAAATATAATTTATGAAGGAATTACACACATAGTATCTTCCTAAGATTCAATTCATTATAAGAAAATATATATCTTAGACTATTATAATCAGAATAGACCATGAAACCCTCCTAAAAAAGATAGTTCCACTAACACTTAAGCATATTCATAACCACCAAAAGCTCTAAATCATGACTGGGGTAATCTTTCTCATGTGTTAGAAGTTAACAAGATCCAGAGGCCACAATGAGATCATCCTATATAATCAATCAACCCATATGAACACCAAAAGATTTACAATACACCACATATAACTTAATTGTATCCGGTAAGATCATAACAATAACTAATGTGAGAAGCCATGTGAAGTCATCAAAATAAGTATAAATTTTTTATCCCATGTGAACTTTACCCCATTCTAGGTAAGAATAGTTAATTGTAATGAAAAATTTGAGAAATACTTGATAAACCACTGATAGTATATAGTCATACATAGAAATATTTGTATCTTAAATATATTATGTGGATCTTCCCATGATAATAAAAACTTTACCTTCTTAGGATAGATTGAAATTCCATTTTAAAAAATCCCACCACCTAGAAAAGTCACTTATTGGATCCAGAAAATACATTTCCATATCTTCCCATAAATTTGGTGACTCATCAAAATTTTCAAAACCATATTTAGATGGTGCTCATGCTCACATTCAGATCTAGAATAAACTAGGATATCATAGACTAACACAACAATAGAGGTGTCGAGATACTTATGGAATATCTAGTTAAAAAAAGATATATAAAATTTTGGAGTTTTAGTCATACCAAAAGGAATCAAAATATATTCAAAATGGCCATAATTTTTGGTAAAATTAGTCTTTATAATATCAAACTCACAAACCCTTAGTTGATGATAACCTGGATGAAGATAAATTTTAAAAAACAACTTCCCACCCCTTTAACTTATAGAAAAAGTAATCCACACGGGGAAAAAGTTACTTATTCTTAATATTCATCTGTTTTATCTTTCAGTAGTCCACACACAAATGAAATGAACCATTATACCTCTTAGAAAATATCATGGGGTCTACCCACAAAGAAACACACAGGTGAACAAAACCTTTCTCTATTAGATACTCTAACTGGATCTTGAGCACATTCATCTACAAAAATTATATGATATAAGTGGGTATTCAGATTTTATATGTAGTCTTTAATAGATCAAATGAGAACTCTACCTCTATATTTATAGGAATACAGGAGAATTAATATGGGAATACCTCAAGGAAGTCCCTAACAACCATGGGTAGATCACTATAAAGGTAACATCATCATGATCAGCTATAATGACAGACAAAAAACTCATGATCTATTAAAGGGAAGGTCTTTCATGATAGGACCTTTAATCCCACTCTCCCTAAAACACTCAAGAGTTCCCATAAATGATACCTAATAAGACACATCGATGATAGAAATTAATCATTTCATGATTAGAAACAATACATTCCATATTGATGATGACATCAAATAGATCTAGATCGAGATTAAGGAAATCCTAGATAGAATCAACATCAGCCATCGAAAGAGAATACAATGGTCATAGAAACACATGCTCTTTCCTCTTTCCAAGAGGTTTATCCAACCCTATAATAAAGGAAATGATAACCATTTTAATTCTTAGTATATCAAAAAATGGAATGATATATATGAGTGAATGACACCTACATAAAACAAAGAAGTTTCAATATAGATATAACAAAAATGGTAACTCTCACTGCCATTAGACATGCATTAAACTCTACTAAAAAATCATCTATTACATGAAGGTGCTTTATTAATGAGACCTAGGGTTAGTTCCCCATGGAATTTAGATATTATGACTATACCAAAATGGAATTCTAAGCCAAATATCCCTAACCATAACCGGACATAGACAAATCCTGGAAGAACCTATACAAATAGTCTCAGTGTCTACAAGCATTACAAATATTTGGGGGTGTAGGGAAATTATGTCGGGTGTAACCAATTTGGACACACTGATAGTAAGTTAGAGGTACACTATTGGATACTATTGATGGTGTAGAGAATACCCACTATTGAAAAACACCTCCAACACCATTAAGATTATCGCACCACTTCTTCTTTCTTCCCCACACACCACTGAAACTACTATTCTATGGAAGAAAATAGACAGAAAAGAAAATCCTTCCCACCATATCAATTTTTTCCATCATAATCATATATACCACGATAATATAAGTAGAAATATTCAACATGTATAATTGTGGTCAGATAACTATTCAAAAACCCTACTAATATTTCTTATCTATTAGTTAAACATTCATCACGACCTCTAGGAAAAAATGAACTGGATCCACAGAATAATTTGTGTACTCCAACAATATTCTCTCACCCATATAAAAATATAGGAAATATAGATATTTTTTCATCATCAGAGACTATGGGAATATCTACTAAAATAATAGGGTCTTGAAAAACTTCTAATCCAATCCCACATTTCAATATTTTAATACCATAGAATCCCACCATTGCTTACTAGGACCCTAAAGTATGAATGTTGTGCCCTCCACCTTGATGTTTTTAAGTGTTTCTAGGAATTCAAAGAACTGATCAATCATGAACATCCAATTATCTACCTATTAGGGTGAATTACTACCCTTAAAGGATTGGGTTTTCTCATGTTGGAACCCTTAAGATCAATATTTGTATCCTCCAACTCCTGGATACACCTCAATAACTAGGTTATGAATTCATGGTACATTATGGTCCATAACATGAACTACCTGAATGATAGCCTCTATAATATTATGATCCATAGGAGGATTCCATTGACAAGTATCTCTCTCTAAAACCTCATGTAGAGCCCATTGAAGATTTATTAAAGGAAAGTTCATACACCAAAGAAATAGAAGAAAATAATTAGATAATAGGATAATATTAGTTTAAACAAGAAAACCATCATTTTAAACTAAGATCAAGGACAAAAATTAAAATAGGAGAAACACATCCCAACCACCCAGGTAATTTTTAGGATTTTAATATAATTATTTGTCCAGGAACACACCACAACCTACTAATCAAGTCCCAATAATCTTGTATCCTTTCTAACATGCATCCCAAGATAAATAATCTTGAGGAAAAAATGACATTTTTTATCAGTTTATATTTTACCGACCTAAGATGCCCTCAAATTGGTACCTAGATAGATTCACCACTGACTTGAAGTTATTTCCCAATCTACATGAGTTGATGACTAGAACATGGGCATAAAAAAACTGGAGGGAAAAATTTTCCCCAACAAAAAAACAACAAATATGGTATATATATAGTAGAAACAAAAATATGAAATAAACTAGAAATATATATTACTTAAAAAATGAAAGAAAATTATAGCTATATAATCTAAAAGAAGACAAATAATTATCAAAGTACATATCCAATAAAAAAATAGACTACCAAACTGGAAACAATTACTCAATGTGATATGGAGGAAATATCCCACAATTTCACCACCAGCTACCCATACCTAGTAGACACAAACTTGGATGCCTCACTATGGAACCTTTCCTTTTCCTACATCAAAACAAAATAAAAGGTTAGCATACAGCCTAAGAAATATGGAGGCTATGAATTAAATAGGATTGGTAGGATCCCACCTTGGTGTTTCATATCAAGTCTCTATAGAATAATATGAATATTATCAATTTTATAAAAACAAGGCATGATAAGCAGTTAAACATTTTTTATATAAAATCTGGGTAAACAATTACACTTTTTGAACAGTACTAAAACAAATCCAGATAAAATAGCTACAAAGAATATTTCAAATAACTAAGAACATTTATCAAATAATGCACATAAAATAAAAAATAGTACAATATAGAGTATAATAGTAATCATGTTTAGGATCACAAAAGACTATACCATTAACAAGACTTGTGCATACTATCATCCTTAAAACATTGGGCTTAAGATATAGAGTAAAACCCCATGAGTGAGCCCCTATATCATCAAGACCACATCCCTCAGACACTTATCCTAGGTAATATAGGAACACCCTAGAAATTTAACCCCTATAAATAATAATACATATGGACCAATACTACAACCACCACCTAAGTTCCTAAGGCATTTGATGTATTGAATTGATCAAATTATTTCAAAATGGATTATCACATTTCAAAACACAGTAAAAAACAACCATTTTCATAAGAAACGTGACTTGAGAACCACCTTTCATAATCCATTGGAAAATTGTTTTAAGAACACCCTTATTTTATCAAAATGAGGGGAAACCAATATTTTCTCAAAAACCCATTTAGACACAAAAATCAATCAATTATGCTAATTAATTTATAAAAGAATTTATAAAAACTCAATAGAAGTTGAAGGTTCATCTTATATAGTCTTGATATTTAACCACCTACCCCATGCTTGGGTTGTACACCACCCATAATGGGATCAACACACCAAGATTAGAAAGCAAAAATCCTCGATCAACCTAGCACATAATAACCCACATCATTACCTTTATAAAGAATCACCAAAAACCATTTCCATGCCAATATCCTTCCATAATGTGAATAATAAAGAGGAAATAATGATAAGGGAAGATATAAAGTCTAATAAAACCAAGATGGGTTTATCTCATAAGGAAAGTGATTGAATCCCAAGAAAGGGGCTAAAATATCTCTAAGTTATGCTCTTAGGTCACCTAGAAATAGAGAGAAATACTGGATGAATGAATGGGAACAAGGGACTTTCAAATTCTATACCCAGCTAAAAACATAAGACTATAGTGAAACCTAGACAACCAAATAAAAAACTAATGAAAAAGAATCAAACCATAGTGTAATTCAAGGGAGCACTTCATATTGATATTGGTCATAAGCGCTTTAGATAATTGTACCTATCTCTACATTATAGATCCAAAAAATAGAATAAGTTTCTATGGAACAAGAAAAAAATGATACAACACAAATCCCAATATCTAGTAAGGGGGGATACACCACAACACATCTCCATAGCGCAACTATCCTAAAATCAAAAGAAATTTTATAAACTCCCCCTCAAACCAGGGTGACCATGCCACAACCATGAATGAAATAAATTATCCCATATACCACTATGCCACAGTCACCCACTCTATACCACAAAACATAAAGGCCTATGCCTCTACCTTGCTCAACTGTGTAAATATTATAAAAATGGAAGTAGGCACCAAACTCCGTAATGAGAACCTCTTAAACCACACTCAACTTCTCTACACTGTTGAATACCTTACTATAGTGTAGATTCTTTCCTCCAAAGCATATTCCATGGGAAAAAATTTAGATTATTTCAAATGTCCTTGATCCCAAAGTATAAACTCCCAAGATTAAAAAAAGAGAGAGAACCTTTAATCACAATATTATATAAATCACCATTCCAGATCAATTTAAATTATTATTTTTCATTATTGTGTTAATTTCAATCCAAAAAAACCCACCCAAAAGAAAAAATCATTATAACTATCCATTATCTTATCTTTTAGTTAAACCACCTTCAAGTTAGAAGAAATTAGATAGGGAACATAGTCTTGAGCACGTAATACTATACTCTATTTATAGAATGATTTATATAACTATCCATTATCTTATCTTTTAGTTTAACAATTGAGTCAAAAAATATTGCATTATTTTCTCCAATTTTCTATGCTAACCCCCTCCATAAATCTACAATAATAATTCCAGGAAATTATTTATATTTATCTCTCAAATATAAACCCTTTAGTCATCCCTATATTTTATTTCACAATAAAAATATCCATGTTAGTGAATATATTTTCTTCTATTCAAAATATAATAAAATTATCCTCATTTACTAATAATCCATCCTTGCTAAAACCCCAAAAACTTGTTAATGAAAATTTCAACAAATTAATTAACCTAAAATAATTCCTTCATATTATTAACCAAGGTGGTCTTCCTAAGATACACCAGAACTAAAATCTGAAATCTAATTATAAAAAAATATTATTTAAAAAATAGATTTGATACTAACTCAATTTACCAATGAAAAAACATCAATAATTACCATATCATTAAAAACATATTGAGTCACCTAAATATCCATGAACTTATAGGTATAAAGTTTTAGAGAATTAAGGTTTTAACTAACAAAATACATATCTTTCCTATAAGAAGGTTATTTTCCACACTAAACCATGCATAACTTATTTTTCTATAAGGCTTCAAAATCCCTTAAAAAAATTCCACACTCTTCATTACCTTCAATAAAAATTATATATAATAATCTTATTTATTATCTGGTTAATGGAAAAATAATACATGAAGCTATTAAAATCAAGGCATGGGTAATTTTTTTTTATAACAGTCATTAGTTATACGTGAGAATTATATATTCGAGATGGTATGAGAATAGAACAATAGTAAATTAATATATATTAAGTAAATTATATCTAAAAAAATATATTATATATAAAAAGCATATAATAATTCCTTTGGAATAATGTGGTATATATCATAACATAATCATATTATAAAAATGTGGAAAAAACATAAATCACAACATCATAAGCATAAGTCATGACTTAGTACCAAACTACATTTCACTATGAAAAGTTCCCTATATTGTATTGAGATAACTCTACATTCCCTTACATGTGATATCATGATATATAAAACTTTACCCTTTTCATTAGATGTGTGTAATTTTGTACCCACTCATCATCTCCTAATATTCAAATATATATGTGTACAATATAAGAAATCATTAATAATTTAATCAAAGAAAAATTTAATTTAGAAAAAATCATGGTTCATGATGATTTTAATAAAACACGATCTTATAAAATATATAGAAATAAGTTGGTTGATATCATTAGAGTGCATAATTAATGAAGAATAATAATCATTAAGGGATGTTGACATAGTCGAGAAACACTTTTATAAGAAAATTGGTTACCCAACACTTTCATATAGAATCACATAATAAGGGATAAATAATTTAATCCTTTTGATAAAACATGATAAATATTAAAAAATAAAAACATTTTAAGATAATTTAGATATTAATACATCAAATAAAAATCAAAATTAGTAATAATTTTTTGATTTTGAGATAAAATGGATGGGAAATGAAAAAATAAATTTTCATAAATATATTGTAACATGGTTGTATAAAAAACTTATAAGAAACCTCACAAACCAATTTCAAAGGGTTGGAAGCAAACATTGAAAACATTAATTTTAATGGAATCCCAAATACTGAATAACTGAATTTAAATAAGTTTAAATATAAGAGATGTGTAGTGTCAGATAAAAATATACATAAGTGGAATGAAATCGCTTTATTTATTCTTCTAAAATATAAACCAATAATTTTAATATGAAAAAAAGAATAATGTGAATATAAATTACTTTGGGAAACCATGAGAAATTTTAGAGTAATAATCATGAATAAAAATGATTATTAATGTTTTAAAATGTATTCATGGGGATAATAATAAAAATTACTTTATTTTAACTTTTTTATATAGAAAAATAATTACAAGTGTTGAAAATTTCAAGAATATTCCTTTAAAAAATTATAAAGGAAGAAAAGTTTAATATAGATTTACCTTAAGTAATTATATATATTTATATAAATATTTATATATATGAGAATTAATTAATACAATTAAAGATTATGGACATGGTGGTGAATTATTCCCAACCATTATAAAGAGATATTGTAGCTTCCACATATATGGAAAAATTCTGATAAATTATAAAAAAATGGAAGTGAAATAATTATAAGACATGTAAAACCCACAAATTAGAGAAGAATAAAATAAAAGGGATTTTATAGAGAAATAAAATATTATTTCCCCCACTGAAAATTTAAAATAAATTATCTCAAATTGAAAGTGATTATGAAAAATAAACCCTTAAAAAATTTAAGGTATGAAATACATAAAAAATGGAAGAAATAATAATATAAATTCATTAGAAAAAATAGGCATTTAATAATTTAATAGATCAAATTTGGGTCATATAAGAGAAAATATAGAATTGAAGTATGATACTTCAAATTAGTGGAGGATTAAAAAGAAAACCACTACAATAATGTAACATTTAATGTAAGAGATTATGTGAATGAAATGTACATACTGATATTAAAATTGGAAATAAATCATAAAAAAATAACAGGATATAATTAACATAATCTTAAAAAAACATAATAAATGATTAAAATATATAACTCATTAAAAAAATTAAGTTAAGAATTTAATTTGGGGTTTTTAATATATGAATAAAAAGAAAATTAAATTCAATCATGAAAAATATTTTTAAATAAAATTAATAAAATTTTATTTATGAGAAAATTATTTAGTGGATATTATATACATAATTTTATAGAAGAATATGTTAAAAATTGAAATATGTTTCAAGGAATGGAATTTGAGATAATGAACCCTTAGCTTAGATTCCTTATTTCTCAAACATAATTTAAGGTATTATAAAATAAAAAAAATACTCATTAATAAACTAATTTAAAACGATATTCATATTCAATATATCTATTATTAATCATTATATTTATTCATCACATAGTCAATACTTATTTTTTTTATAATTTTGATAATCTAATGTTAAAAGTTTCAACTGTTAATTAACCCTTTTTGTATAATGTTTTTGATCATAATTACATGTTCATGAGTTTATCATTTCAATAATATCAAATATAATAGAATATATGTTTTAAAATATAATTTGATTTTAAGTTTCATTATATGGAACTTTTAGGTATAATTTCCCAAGATGAGATCCATAATGTGTTTTTTTAGTAAATTTTTTATCTAATAAAAGGTGGTATATTAATAATGAGTTAACTATTTATATTAACATAAAAAAATCAAATAAGAAAATTACTTATTAATATGACATTGTACTAGTAGTTATATTTTCATGTCAATACATGATTAAATTTTATAGCATCACCTATATTGGTGGTTAAACTAAACTAAACAAGAACATACAATAATCAATACATGAATGTAATTATGATGTTATTTTAGTATAATACCATAATTATAGAATAATAATGATTTTTTTATATTATTAAAGATATAAATTAGATTAAAGAATATGTGGATGAGCAATCTAAATGAAAAATACTGATAAGAAGGTATCACCTATAAAGAATAAGTTATATTTTTTAATATAGCTAACTCATTTTTGAAGAAATTATGAAATTATCCTGAGACTATAAGTAAATTAATATATATGAGGATTATTAGGGAATTAAATATGGAATACTGTAATGATAAATTATATATTTAGTTTTATCTAGGAAACGGTGGTAGAGGGGTCATCATATAAGTCAGAGGGGTGATATATTTTTTTAAAAACTTACTTATTAATATAAAAAAAAATTCCATATTCAAGGGAAATGGATCTAAAATAAAAAATTAAGGAAGATAAGATATTGGTTGGTCAATAATACTCTAATACAACCACTTAAATATAATGTTTTTTTTATAAATCATGACTTTATCACCTAATTTACCCTATTTAGATCATTTTATACATTACTATGAATACTAATTATTAAATTGGTAACATATATTAATGATCTAAAATTAAATTGACCATATTTTCTAATTTTTATTATTCTAATTCAAAATATGGAACATATTTTTTATTAAATTTCCATAGTTCTGAAAAATTAACTTCCTGATTATTTCAAAATATTTTTATACAAGGCCAAAGTGAATCTATTTAAAAAATTCTGATGTTGGTTTTCTGAGCTACCCAAGCACTCGAATCAATGAGAATATAGCCTCATAGCTGTCACAATGAAGCATATCATCTTCTATATTTATTACACCCCAGACACCCAAACGATCCTTCCCAAAACCTGATAGCCCAGAGTTCTACCCTGCTATAGATGTGTTACATAAGTCACTCTCTCTTGATCTACCTCATTTATAAGTCTCTATGCTCCTCTCATTGATAAACTTCTATATAATAAAAAGAATCAAAATGAAATCATTTTTTAGAAAAAAAGTTTTTTTTAAAAGTAGGAATGAATTTATACTTATTTATTCTAATAAAATTTAGACCTTTGAAATTAATTGGTTTATGATTAATATTATCAGGGTTATATGACTTTAAATCCATTATAAAACCAAATAGAGTCTTTTTAGTATTTAACTAACATTAAATGGAAAAAATAAGTTTTTCTATTTTAGTAAAGTATAACATAGGTTTATGGAATAAAAATATTATTCTTACATCATGTATTTTGCTCATTAAATTTATTTTTGTTTCATAAAACAATTTTATAAATTTTTATGTATAGTTGATATGATTATGCATTTATAAAAGTTATAAAAATATTTAAAATGGTAATTTTTTTATTATAAACCAAAATTTCATCATTTTTTAAAAAATTTAAATTAATTAAATTAAAATAAGTTTTATATGATGAATGGAAGAATGAAATTTTTTTATAATTATAATTTTCAAATTTAATAAATTAATATTTTTTGATAATATAAAATATAATAAAAAACTATTTTTATAAAAAAATTAATTTTTAAACATTAGTTATTCTTAATATCATTTCATATAAGTTTCATATGAAATGAGAATTAATATATCTTTGGATTGATAAATTTTATTAGAGTAACAATTTAACAAAAACATATTTAATTTATAGAGGAACACACCACATTAAAAAAATAGTTGTTTAAAAAATAAAAATATTTTGAAATTAAATGGTTTTAATCATATCCAATTAAAATTTATTATTTAAAAATTCATTGGTATTAGGAAACATGAAAAAAATATTTAAAAAATAATAATTTGTATGGAATTAACATATCCATTTTACAGTATAATATTACAATTAATTATCTTCCTCTAAGCTAATTGATGTTTTATTCGTCTTAAAATTTTCATAAGGACATTTGATGTTGTATTATAATAATATATTAATATTCAACATTAATTTTAATAAAATATATTATGGTTCGTTTTAGTTTTATGTTTCTTGTGATACAAGATATTCATCATAGTATTTATTTAATATAAAAATACATACTAAAACTTTGGGGTGTCACATTGTCACACCCCGACCGAGGATATCCGTAATTGTTCTCTTATCTTGGTCGCGATTTAAATTTTTCGAAGATTAATTGCATTGGCGGTGTCGCGCCGGTGCGCGGTCACCGCATCGTTAGCGGTGACCGTGCGTTCAGCCCAGGTGACAGTGTGTTCACCCGGTGTTTTAAATATTATAATTATTATGTTGATATTTTATTATTATTACCATTTAAATTGTGTGATCATTACTGTAGTATTTTTATAAATGTTTATATATGTGTACGTATATACATATATATATATATATGTGTATATATATATATATATGTTTAGATGCAGTTATATAGAAGTGTACATGTTATATGTGTATAGATATATATATGTGTTGTATATGTTTAAATATACGTATATATGTTTATATATATAAATGCGGGCGCGCGTACGCGTGCGCACACTTATTTTCAAATGGTTTTAATATTTTAAAATCTTTTGGTTAAAAATAATTATTATTATAAGTTTTATTGTTAACCTTATAAGTTTTATCATTTTTATTATTATAAAGTTTTAATATGATTATAACATTTTATTATTATTGATATTATAAGGTTTTATTATTATTTTTATCACACATATATATATATTATAAATCTAAAATTAAACCCCCCTAACCCTAATCCCGTTTTCCCCCACACTGGCGGCGCACTCTCTCTCTCTCTCCCTTCTCTCCTTCCCCGCTTTCCTTCCCCACACATCCTGCATCCCGGCCTTCTCTGCGCAACCCGCACCCCGCTGTCCCGGCCTTCCCTGCGCAACCCGCGGCCGCCCTCTCCCCTGCACCCTCCTCCCGTCCCAGCCCTGCTCCCGCCGCCTCCGGCGATCCGCCGTTCCGGCCTCCTCCCCAGCGCACAGCCCCTCCGCCGCGCCGTCCCCTCCTTCCGGCGTCCACGGCCCCGCGCCGTCCCCTCCTTTCGGTGAACCATCCCCGGCCCCCAGCCCCGCTCACCCCAGCGCCCCGGCCTCGACCTCCTGGTTCGGCTGACCTGCACACACCCCCTCCGGCGTCCTGGCCCTACTCCCGCCCAGCCGCCGCGCCCGACCGCGCCTCGTCCCGCTTCACCCGCGACTCACCACTGCTCCCCGTCCTGCGCACCCTGCCCGGCTTCCCGGCGTCCCGGCTCCTTCTCCCCTCCAGCCCGCTGGCCACCCCCCCGGCGGCCCTCTCCTTCAGCGCTGCACCACCGCCCCGACTCCCACTCCTCTCATCATCCCGGCCTCATCCCTGCTTACCCGGCCTCCCCACTTCCTTCCGGCGATCTGCCCCTGCTCTCCCCCTGTGACCCCCGACCTCCGCCGGCCTCATCCCGTCGTCGTCCCAGCTTCCCTGCGCAACCGCCTCCTCCCTCACCCCGTTGCTCCGCAAACCTCCTGTAAGTATGTTTTTATTTTTATTTTATTCTTAAGTTAATCTTATATAACATTTATTATTTTTATCCTATTAATAATATTATAATTATTTCGTTATTATTATGTTAATATTATTCTATTAATATTATTATTGTATTACTATATTATTATTATTATGATCACTAACATATTATTAATATTATTTTATTATGTCATTATTATAATTAATGTTATCTTATTATAATTATTATTATAATTATTATTATATTATTATTGTTACTATTGTTATTATAATTATTATCATATTAATATCAATATTATTATTATTATTATTATCATTATTGTTATAATAATTATTATTATTATTTAATTATCATATTATTATTATTATATTATTATTGTTATTAATATTATTATTGTTATCATTATTTTATTGGGTATGCTAACATTATTTTTATTATTATATTAATATTGTTATTACTATTATATTATTATAATTATGCTAAATTATTATCGTTATTATTATTATTATTTTATTATTATTATTACTATTACTATTATTAATATTGTTATTATTGTCATTATTAATCTTGTTATTATTATGATTTTTATTATTTTATCACTATTGTTATTATTATTATTATTATAATTACAATTATTACAATTATTATCATTATTATTACTCTAGCTTTCACTTGTGCTTTGTTAGGGGTTTTCTTCATCAACTTATATTTGTTTTTGGTAGGTTTAGGATTTTAGGACCCGCGCAGGGCATTTCCGAGAGAGCGCCATCGCTGTGCCTTGTTTCCGGGGTTCCGCCGTCTCCGCGCCTCAGTTTCGAGAAGTGTTGGACTTTATCACGTGACTTCGGACACACGTCGTGTCATCGCGCCTTGGTTCCAAGGTCGTTTTACAGTCGCGCTTGGATCTTGAGGTAGGTCTCCCATTGCACTCGCCTTTAAATTAAGAATTTATTTATTCCTTGCCTTTTATTGAATTTCAGTAAATTTAAAAGAATATTTAGTAGTTTTTATAGTGTGGTGATCTGCTGATGATAAAAGCCGTCTTTAATTCTAGTGTTTCATTAAAAGCATTCTCTTGGATTTAATTGGTGCTTCCATGGTAGTATTGCTAAATGGTTCTTCCTGAATAATGAAAGTCATGTTAAATTTTGTTTTGAAATGTTTTGGCGTGTGTAAATTAGTAGATGTATTGTTTATGGAAAATGGTGTTTTTCTTAGAACCTTGATTAGAGAAAACGTCGTGTGACCTTTGAACTTGTTTTTGGAAACTTTATGTGTGGTTCTTGGTTGATGAAAGATGTTTTCCTTTGTTGCACGAACAAAAGATTGGATTTCGTTTGGGAAATGGTGTTCCTTCAAAAAAATGATTAAAGGCCCGTTTGGCTCTTGATAAAAGTAGAGTGCGTTGGTGGTTGGAAAGTGACTCTACTTGTGAAACAAATGTGTTCCAGTTTTAAGATGCTGATTTGAGTTTCTTAAATAAATTTCTAAGTGCGTTTCTGGTTTTCAATGAAATGGCGGGTGTCATCTCTCTTTAAAAATGCTTTAGTCTTAAATGATCAAAATGTAAGTGACATGACGGCCCGGTTGGCACTTTATCAAATGTGAAGTGATTATACATATATATATATATATATATACGTACTTGTGAGGGCATTTCTACAGGGGGACTTCCCTTCGAGGGTTGTCGTGTAGCGATGTCCGTGTAAGGGGTTGGAAAGTGCGGTGAGCTGAGTCACGCGTGCGAGGGTCTCCCACTTACACAGTGTTACTAAAACCACCATGGGTTCCTGGGCGTCTTGTAGATTATCGAGTGACGGTTGCTTGCTAACCCTGATTAGACGGGTTGGTACCCCCTGGAGTTGTAGACATGCCAGGAGGGATGTGCCACTGGTTGGCTATTAGGGCGGCCAGTTGGTTATTGACTATGGAGTACCACGCCGGCAGGTAGTCTGAACCCGAGTACGTCCAGGGGTTTTCTAGGGATGTTCAGGATCTCCCATGGTTATTGCTGACAGCTTCTGGTTTATTTTTACTTGCACTTGGCATTCCTTGCTTGTTTACCTTTGCTTGCACTTGTTTTCCTGCTTGTTTACTTTCAGTCATCCTTCACAGCCTATACTGTTAGACTTTGGGAAAATGGTTTTCAAATGAAAATGATTTATTCTCTTTGGGTAAAATTTGGAAATGTAACACTTTTCTTTCGAGAATGAGTTTAGAATCAATGAAAAGAAATTCAACTTTTGAAAAGGAATAAGGGTAATGGCTCGTGTTTAGTTTTTCAAGTGAGACATTATAAAAGCATACTTTTATACATTGTAGTTCAAACCTGGAATAGGTAGATTCTTTATTTACTGGCAGTGCTTTGGGATTTGTTGTGGGGATCACCTACTGAGTACTTTTGTGCTCACGCCTATCTTTTACCTTTTCAGTTGCAGGTTCCTTGTGTTCTGGTTCTCCTGCTTGAGTCGCTCAGTGTGAGAGCGACGTTGGTTGTAGTTGGGTGGTGACCCACGAGGTCACATGGAGGTATGTCGTGGTATAGTTTGTTTATGTCTTTATTGGTTGTCAGTCTGTTTAATTTATATTCTTTCTTCCGATCCTGCTTTGAGTTTGGGCTGAAATCGTTCCCAACGATTAAAATTTTAATGCCCGGCACTTGTTGCCATCCCGGGGGGATCGGGAACGCCCCTCGGGACTTGCCGCGGACCGGCTCGGGTGACCGGTTCAGGGTTGACCCAGGCCGGTTCGTGACAAAATGGTATCAGAGGAGTTCTTGTTATTTGGGTTGTCCGGTAGAAGGAGATTAGGACTGTCGGAACTCGAGGGGTAAGTACGGGAAGAGCGTCGCGAACTCTTGCTCGCACTGATCTTCGAGTTACCAGGGGTAGTTCGGGAATTGTGTCCTTGTCTTTTCTGGTTTGTCTTGGATTGAGAGATGACAATGGAGGCAAGCCGACGCTACATCGCGATTTCACATGGAGTAGTGACCCATGTGGAGTCCGAGTACATGGTTTGAATTCCTCCTAGTGGCCGATGCTGACTTGGGACATGGCCCACTACCATGTCGCAAGGTTGAGTGTGACTACTGGTCCCTCATTTCAGTGATTGATGCAAATTTGGATGTTGTTTACGTTTTGCTCTGTGTGAGTGCGTAGTTGGAAATGAAAAAGGGATTTTGAAAATTGGGCTGGTTTCTTTTAAAGGACTTTAAATGTATGAAATGGGTTTTGAAACAGAAATCTCTTGATTTGGAAATCTGTTGTTTTCTTGTAATTGATTATGAATGATTTGGGGAGAAACTTCAGGTCCTCCTTGTGAACGTCTGCACATGTGTGAGAATGCATGGAAAGTGTGTGTTGATGCACGTATGAATGGAATGTGGATAAAGACATGTGCAACGGGTCATGGGAGTGCCTGGGTGTGTTTGAAATTAAAGGCTTGACTTTGTCTTCTCAACTGGTTTTAAATGGGAAACAGTTTTGGAAAGTTTTGGTTTAAAAGTGGATTGGTTTTTGGAAAGTGATCTTGAGAAAGGGTGGTTTTGAAATCAAAAATAAAATGGGAATTTTAAAGAGGAGATTTTATTTTGGGTTGTGTTGTATTTGATTGGTCCTTGTGCTGACTGTTTTGATGAAAGCGCTTTTATTGATGTTGCTTCGATTTGATGTTGGTTTTGGCCTTGTGTTTTATATGTCGCTCATGGAATGCCGCCCAGAAAGGTCTCTAAGGATTCGGATAAGTCATGCCCAGTTTTTGGTCCTCCTCAGACTTTGCCTATTCTCCATGGTGATCAGGGTCCGTTAGAGGCAGTGAAATGGCTCGAGGAAGTGGAGCGTGTCTTTAGAATGTTGGGAACTCCCAATAATGTTAAGGTTCGTGCAATTATGGAGTTGTTTGAGGGTCCAGCTCTGGACCAATGGAAGAGGGTTACCCCATCATCAATGCAAGGTGAAATGACGTGGGATGTCTTCAGAATCGTTTTCATCCAATGGTTTGTACCTGAGGAAGTGAAGCTGGAGAAAAAGGGAGAGCTTGTGCATATTCAACAAGGTCAACGGACGGTGAAGGCATATGTTGACCATTTCAAGGAACTGGTTCCCTTTTCTCCAGAGGTAGCGTCGCATGAGCTCATGAAGGTCTCTCTTTTCACTGGGGGTCTTCGTCCAGAGATCAAGGAGCGAGTCCTCCCTTATAAAGACCTTTGTTTCGAGAAGCTGGTGGAGGAAGCTTTCTTGGCTGAGTTAGTTTCTGGTGTGCGGGTGGTTAATACTTCAGCGTCCCCTGTTGTTGTTCGTAAGAGTTCCCCCTCTGGTGAGAAAAAGGCGCCAGAGATACCTGTTCCTAAAGAGTTATCCCCTTTGGTCTCGTCTTCCAGTTCATCAGATCGTTCAATGGTATGCTATCAGTGTGGTCGTTTCGGGCATTCAAAGCCGTCTTGTCGCAACCCTCCGAAGACGTGTCATCGCTGCGGTTGTCTGGGTCATCTGGAGAAGTTTTGCAAGAAGCGTCGCATGAAGAGGACACTGTGATGGGAGAATGTCAGTACCTGACTGTGAGGCAGAAGATGCTTCAGCCACCAGAGCCCCAACCACAGGTCTTGGGGTGAAGCTCGCGCACAGTCAGGAGTCCCCAGGGGTGTGAAGCCTTGGTCCAGGTTTTGTGTTCCGTGTTAACAGTGGAACAATCAAGATCTTTTAGTACTTGTTTTTCTACTGTTAAGTTTTGACGTTGTTGTATGTTCATTGTTTTACCATGGGGTTATCATGGACTTGTTCTATTATAATCCAAGTAGTCTGGTTTATGTGGATGTGTTGTTCTGAATCGTGTGTCTTTCGAAAGGTGTGTTTGACCCTCGTGTGGGTTGACCTCGTTTTAGTTATGTTGTCGATGTGGTTATGTTTCGTGGACTTCGGTGAATCATATCTCCAATTTGATATTGGTCAAATGTTTTTCTATGGGTTTTCCCTGGGGTTGAAGTTGATGACTCTAGTCGTGGGTCCAAGGTTTCGACGGAGGTGTTGTAGTAATCGTGCTATAAGAGTTGGTTTGAATTGGTTGGGAGTTCCCGCGTCGACCCCCCTTTTTTTCCAAGGTTTTCTATTTAGGTGGTCAACTTTTCTGCACTAGTTAAGTTCTTGTGGTGGGGGGAACCCCTTCGTGTTCTCCCCTCAATCTCGGACCCCGGTTTTCTCTTGAATCGGTCGGGTGTGACCTGTGCAGAGTAAGGTCATCCCCGAGATTCTCAGTTCTCTCTGGTTCCTTTAGTTCCGTTGGGGCATGAACTTAAATCTTGACCGACTTTTGGCCTGGTGACTTTCTGGGGGTAGAAAGTGTCTGTGGTGGGGAGAATTGTCACACCCCGACCGCGGATGTCCGTAATTGTTCTCTTATCTTGGTCGCGATTTAAATTTTTCGAAGATTAATTGCGTTGGCGGTGTCGCGCCGGTGCGCGGTCACCGCATCGTTAGCGGTGACCGTGCGTTTAGCCCAGGTGAAAGTGTGTTCACCCGGTGTTTTAAATATTATAATTATTATGTTGATATTTTATTATTATTACCATTTAAATTGTGTGATCATTACTGCAGTATTTTTATAAATGTTTATATATGTGTACGTATATACATATATATATATATATGTGTATATATATATATATGTTTAGATGCAGTTATATAGAAGTGTACATGTTATATGTGTATAGATATATATGTGTTGTATATGTTTAAATATACGTATATATGTTTATATATATAAATGCGGGCGCGCGTACGCGCGCGCACACTTATTTTCAAATGGTTTTAATATTTTAAAATCTTTTGGTTAAAAATAATTATTATTATAAGTTTTACTGTTAACCTTATAAGTTTTATCATTTTTATTATTATAAAGTTTTAATATGATTATAACATTTTATTATTATTGATATTATAAGGTTTTATTATTATTTTTATCACACATATATATATATTATAAATCTAAAATTAAACCCCCCTAACCCTAATCCCGTTTTCCCCCACCCTGGCGGCGCACTCTCTCTCTCTCCCTTCTCTCCTTCCCCGCTTTCCTTCCCCGCACATCCTGCATCCCGGCCTTCTCTACGCAACCCGCACCCCGCTGTCCCGGCCTTCCCTGCGCAACCCGCGGCCGCCCTCTCCCCTGCACCCTCCTCTCGTCCCAGCCCTGCTCCCGCCGCCTCCGGCGATCCGCCGTTCCGGCCTCCTCCCCAGCGCACAACCCCTCCGTCGCGCCGTCCCCTCCTTCCGGCGTCCACGGCCCCGCGCCGTCCCCTCCTTTCGGTGAACCATCCCCGGCCCCCAGCCCCGATCACCCCAGCGCCCCGGCCTCGACCTCCTGGTTCGGCCGACCCGCACACACCCCTCCGGCGTCCTGGCCCTGCTCCCGCCCAGCCGCCGCGCCCGGCCGCCCCTCGTCCCGCTTCACCCGCGACTCACCACTGCTCCCCGTCCTGCGCACCCTGCCCGGCTTCCCGGCTTCCCGGCTCCTTCTCCCCTCCAGCCCGCTGGTCACCCCCCGGCGGCCCTCTCCTTCGGCGCTGCACCACCGCCCCGACTCCCACTCCTCTCATCATCCCGGCCTCGTCCCTGCTTCCCCGACCTCCCCACTTCCTTCCGGCGATCCGCCCCTGCTCTCCCCCTGTGACCCCCGACCTCCGCCGGCCTCATCCCGTCGTCGTCCCATATTCCCTGCGCAACCGCCTCCTCCCTCACCCCGTTGCTCCGCAAACCTCCTGTAAGTATGTTTTTATTTTTATTTTATTCTTAAGTTAATCTTATATAACATTTATTATTTTTATCCTATTAATAATATTATAATTATTTCATTATTATTATGTTAATATTATTCTATTAATATTATTCTTTTATTACTATATTATTATTATTATGATCACTAACATATTATTAATATTATTTTATTATGTCATTATTATAATTAATGTTATCTTATTATAATTATTATTATAATTATTATTATATTATTATTGTTACTATTGTTATTATAATTATTATCATATTAATATCAATATTATTATTATTATTATTATCATTATTGTTATAATAATTATTATTATTATTTAATTATCATATTATTATTATATTATTATTATTGTTATTAATATTATTATTGTTATCATTATTTTATTGGGTATGCTAAAATTATTTTTATTATTATATTAATATTGTTATTACTATTATATTATTATAATTATGCTAAATTATTATCGTTATTATTATTATTATTATTTTATTATTATTATTACTATTACTATTATTAATATTGTTATTATTGTCATTATTAATCTTGTTATTATTATTATTTTTATTATTTTATCACTATTGTTATTATTATTATTATTATAATTACAATTATTACAATTATTATCATTATTATTACTCTGGATTTCACTTGTGCTTTGTTAGGGGTTTTCTTCATCAACTTATATTTGTTTTTGGTAGGTTTAGGATTTTAGGACCCGCGCAGGGAATTTCCGAGAGAGCACCATCGCTGTGCCTTATTTCCAGGGTTCCGCCGTCTCCGCGCCTCAGTTTCGAGAAGTGTTGGACTTTAGCACGTGACTTCGGACACACGTCGTGTCATCGCGCCTTCGTTCCAAGGTCGTTTTACGGTCGCGCTTGGATCTTGAGGTAGGTCTCCCATTGCACTCGCCTTTAAATTAAGAATTTATTTATTCCTTGCCTTTTATTGAATTTCAGTAAATTTTAAAAAATATTTAGTAGTTTTTATAGTGTGGTGATCTACTGATGATAAAAGCCGTCTTTAATTCTAGTGTTTCATTAAAAGCGTTCTCTTGGATTTAATTGGTGCTTCCATGGTAGTATTGCTAAATGGTTCTTCCTGAATAATGAAAGTCATGTTAAATTGTGTTTTGAAATGTTTTGGCGTGTGTAAATTGGTAGATGTATTGTTTATGGAAAATGGTGTTTTTCTTAGAACCTTGATTAGAGAAAACGTCGTGTGACCTTTGAACTTGTTTTTGGAAACTTTATGTGTGGTTCTTGGTTGATGAAAGATGTTTTCCTTTGTTGCATGAACAAAAGATTGGATTTCGTTTGGGAAATGGTGTTCCTTCAAAAAAATGATTAAAGGCCCGTTTGGCTCTTGATAAAAGTAGGGTGCGTTGGTGGTTGGAAAGTGACTCTACTTGTGAAACAAATGTGTTCCAGTTTTAAGATGCTGATTTGAGTTTCTTAAATAAATTTCTAAGTGCGTTTCTGGTTTTCAATGAAATGGCGGGTGTCATCTCTCTTTAAAAATGCTTTAGTCTTAAATGATCAAAATGTAAGTGACATGACGGCCCGGTTGGCACTTTATCAAATGTGAAGTGATTATACATATATATATATATATATATATATACGTACTTGTGAGGGCATTTCTACAGGGGGACTTCCCTTCGAGGGTTGTCGTGTAGCGATGTCCGTGTAAGGGGTTGGCAAGTGCGGTGAGCTGAGTCACGCGTGCGAGGGTCTCCCACTTACACAGTGTTACTAAAACCACCATGGGTTCTTGGGCGTCTTGTAGATTATCGAGTGACGGTTGCTTGCTAACCCTGATTAGACGGGTTGGTACCCCCTGGAGTTGTAGACAGGACAGGAGGGATGTGCCACTGGTTGGCTATTAGGGCGGCCAGTTGGTTATTGACTATGGAGTACCACGCCGGCAGGTAGTCTGAACCCGAGTACGTCCAGGGGTTTTCTAGGGATGTTCAGGATCTCCCATGGTTATTGATGACAGCTTCTGGTTTATTTTTACTTGCACTTGGCATTCCTTGCTTGTTTACCTTTGCTTGCACTTATTTTCCTGCTTGTTTACTTTCAGTCATCCTTCACAGCCTATACTGTTAGACTTTGGGAAAATGGTTTTCAAATGAAAATGCTTTATTCTCTTTGGGTAAAATTTGGAAATGTAACACTTTTCTTTCGAGAATGAGTTTAGAATCAATGAAAAGAAATTCAACTTTTGAAAAGGAATAAGGGTAATGGCTCGTGTTTAGTTTTTCAAGTGAGACATTATAAAAGCATACTTTTATACATTGTAGTTCAAACCTGGAATAGGTAGATTCTTTATTTACTGGTAGTGCTTTGGGATTTGTTGTGGGGCTCACCTACTGAGTACTTTTGTGCTCACGCCTATCTTTTACCTTTTCAGTTGCAGGTTCCTTGTGTTCTGGTTCTCCTGCTTGAGTCGCTCAGTGTGAGAGCGACGTTGGTTGTAGTTGGGTGGTGACCCGCGAGGTCACATGGAGGTATGTCGTGGTATAGTTTGTTTATGTCTTTATTGGTTGTCAATCTGTTTAATTTATATTCTTTCTTCCGATCCTGCTTTGAGTTTGGGCTGAAATCGTTCCCAACGATTAAAATTTTAATGCCCGGCACTTGTTGCCATCCCGGGGGGATCGGGAACGCCCCTCGGGACTTGCCGCGGACCGGCTCGGGAGACCGGTTCAGGGTCGACCCGGGCTGGTTCGTGACACACATTCTACTCCAATTAAATAAATTACATCTCCATAATTTTAATTTCTCTTATAGATAAAGTTATATAAAGGTATTATTAATATAATCAGAAATTATGACATAATTTAAAATGATAAATAAACCATAATATATTTTTTAAGACTAAAAAACTAAATTCTCACTTGTAATAGGAATGTGTTTTTATTTTCATTTTTCACAACAATTTATTCTATATATAATTCTTTATTTGTTTGTAAGACTTCAGAGTTTATAGATGCATGACTTTCCCACTTTTATTTTCATGATCTTGTATGAAAATAATACAAAAAAAAATTTACATAAGTTTTATTATCTAAATATACATAATATAATCCCAAAAAATATGTAACTGAAAACATCATAAACATTCTTACTATATTATAAACCAACATATGACCCAAGCATCCAAAATTACCTTTATAAACAAACAACATTAATCACATAATAATAACCATATAATATAATTATATATACTCCCATTAAGATATAAATAATTTTCCAAAATATCATTAATTTCCATGTCATCAAATTTCATTTCATCCCACATGGTTTTATCATTATACCCAAAATTAGTTTTCCTTTATTACAATTAATCATAATAACTTTAACATTAAATTAGATACTAACCATAAGGGATATCTACACCTCATTCTTGTATTATTCTTAAAACCCAATAAAAATATCCAAATATATCATTAATAACCATAAAATTGAATCTCATAAGACCCCAAAAGGGGTATCTATGTTATTAAAACTAGGAAAAACACAAAACTTATTAACCCATGATGGTATCCACAAGCCTTAAATTATCCTAAAAAAATAACATCTTAACCTATAAAGTTAACTAAAATTCAAACATGGAATTATATAATGAGATAGATTTAAAAAAAAGTGATTAAAACAAAAATTATTAGAAGATATGTAAACTGAAAGTATGTACATCATGAAAATAAAGAATAGGTGTATAGTTTGAAATATGTCTTAAGGAATGAAAATTGAGACACATAACCCTTACCTCAGATTACATCTTGCTCAAACATACATTAATATACTCAATCATAAGCTAAGACTCCTTAATCATATATTTCAAAACATTATTCATATTAATTACATAATATATTATTATTTTTATTCAACTATTTCGTAGTCAATATTTATTTTCAGTCAATATTGATCATCAGTAGTTAGTAATTTCAATAGTTCCTTGTCTATTTTGGTATAATAGTTTTGATCATCATTACATGAGAATTAATTCATTTTCTAATGAATATTGAAGGTATTTTAATAGAAGTTTAAAAATGTGTATTTATTTTATTGGTTAAATACATGGGTGTATAAGGTATATTTCTCCAAGATGAAATTCATAACATGCATGTTTCAGTACATTTTAAATGAAAAAGGTTTCATATTAAAATTCAGTTAAATATTAATATCAATATCACATAATCAAAATAAAATCAGTATTTAATTATTGATATCATATCATACTAGTTGTTATGTTTTCATAACCACAAACTTAAAAATTTAATACCATTATTCATTAGTTTGTTAAACTGACCCAGAGAAGAACATGCTATAGTCAATGGATGTGTATGATTATGAAGTGATTTTTTTATATTATCATCATTATAAAAGTATAATGAAAAAATTTATATATAATTAAAGATATAAATAGAAAATTTATAAGTGGTGGATTCAGATGATAATCGAAAAATAATTATATGAATGTATTACTTAAAAAGAATAAGTTATGTTATCTCTTGGAAGCCGTCATTATTTTGAAGGAATTAGAAAATTCTATTTAGAACAAAATGTAAATAATAGTTAGGAATAATTTTTTGATATGAATATGGAACATTAAATATAGAAATTTAAAAATTATGTGTGTCTTCGAAATGTTGGTGGATTGGTCCTTTTAAAAGTTAGAGGGATGGGATTTTGGAAAATACTTATTTACTAATATAAAAGGTTTGTGATATTAAAGGTATGCAAATAAAAAATTGATAGTTACAAAATATATGATGAGGGGTGGTTTATAATTCCCCAACAAACCCATTTGGAGATATTTTATTATATTTACTTATCTTATCACTTAATTTTACCTTTTTACATCATTTTAGCATATATCACGACAACTAAAATTTTTCTTGGTAACTTATTTTTTTTATCATAAATTAAATTTAACTCCTTAATTATTTTTTATTATGTTAATTAAAAATTTTAAATCCATTTTATCAAATTAAATTTATATTGGTGTTAAACATTATCTCCAATATAAGTATGCATAAAAAAAATAAAAAATACAGTTTGGAAAAAATTATTTTAAAGCATACAAATGCATTTTTTTTGGAAAATAGTATTCATACCCATAATATTTATTTGTTCATAATTAATCATGGGAGGGTTATTTAAACATTAAATGAAGAAAACAAAATTAAATCATATGAATAAATAATTAATATAAAATATCTAAAAGAGAATTTTCATTTGAATAAAATATAACTTAGGTTCAAATATATAAAACATAGGCTTTAAAATTCAGTGTATTATTTATATTATTTTTATTTTCATCTATAAAATTTTTTCTCATGTGAAATGTTTCATAAATGTTTATGTCATAATTATATCATGATGTTTTCATAAAAGTTAAATATATTTTTACAAAATTATTTTTTTACTATTCAATAAAAAATAAACATGTTCAAAAAATACAAAAAAGTCACCCTAATATAATTTTTAGTTTATGAATCCAAATAAAATGTTTATTTTTTTAATTAAAAATTCATAATTTTTTAATATAACTTTTATTAAAATTATAAAATATAATTAATGACTATTTTTAGATGAAATTTTCTTTATAATCCTTAATTTATCTTGATATTATTTCATATTAATTACTAGATGAATTTTCATTAATAAATTTTTTAAGCATATTTAAATATTTTATTATAATAATACTTTTTAAGTGAACAATTTAATTCTAGAAAAAAAATATGACATTGTAAAATGAGTTTTTTATAAAACTACATATTTTTTAACATTAAATTATTTTAATAAGTTCGAATTTAAATTTAATATTTATTAATTCACTAGTATTAGAACACATAAAGTTATTATTTTAAAAAATATCATATATGTAATTAAAATACCTATCTTAAAATAATGAATATTTTTAATTTTTATCTTTTAATTTACTTGTAGTTTTATTCTTCTTATAATTTTATTTTAGGTGTTTCACATTGTATTATCATAATATATTAAGGTTCTTATTGTATTGTAATAAAATATATCATGGATTGTTTTAGTTTAGTGTTTCATGATATACAAGAAACTCAAAAAAGTATTAATTTAATAAAAAATAGATACTAAATTCTTAGGATATTACACTAAGACCATAATCACATTTTATATAAATTTTGAATCCATTTAATACTATAATATTTCTTTCATGACAGTCATAATAAAATTTCAGACAACCTTCTTCTAATTTCTCTTTTTTTTCTCATCTGATTGTAGAGTATTTCATTTCAATATCAACCATGTTAAATCCTTAAAATATTTAAATTATTTTATTATAAATTCACTATTGAAATAAAAATGAAAATAACATCATGAGATTAAAAATTCATATTTAAAACAAAAATTATATTAAATTATTCCTAAACAGTAATTTTTGAATTAATTATCATAGATTAATTCTCTAAAACACAAATCAATATCATAAAATACCCCCAATAAAATTTAAGAAAAATATTCATCGAAGAATTATTAAAATAATATTCTCCCTATAAGAAACATTATCTCATTATTAATAACACAAATAAACACAACAAATTCATATCTTATGAAATTCAAATTTAATTAATGAGATGAATTTAATTTCTACATCCCTTAAATTATTAAAATTATGGTTGTTATGATTATCCAAATCACAATTAATTTTAACACATAGAATCTTACTCATTTTCCTCTAATAGAATTATAAATTATTATTTCAGGTGGGTTTTGGGTTCCCATATTTCTTCATGTAAATTTTTGCAATATAAAAACATCATTTAAAAAAATAGAGATTTTATATAATAATTTCCAATTATAATCCAAGATTTGTATAGGAATTTCCAATGAATTTATATCAAGTTCCAAATCTATAGTTTTTACAACAAGTACATGAGATGGATCTTTCAAGTGTCACCCAACTTGAGTTAGATTAATGAAATTATGAATTTACTTAGAACATGGATGTAATTCAATAATACATAACACTTCACACACATTCATCGTAATTTAAAAAGAACCCACAAACCGTAGTAAAATATTACTTTTAATCACAAAGTATCTAGTTTTCTAAATAAGAAGACACTTAAAAGAAAACATGATCACCATCATTTCACTTCAAGGGCCTTCCTCAGTAAAGAAAATAAGGATTTTTTAACTTTTAACAATTCTTATAAATTTATAAATAAATTTAATATAGTATATTATTTCTTTAAAAACATTCAAAATAATAAGTGTCCTCTCACCATTCTCCACCCAGTATATAGATGATTAACATGGTCCACCCTAAAAATACTTTAATAGGCACATAAGGATTAAGGAATGATAACTATTATTATAAGAAGATTACACCAAGGGTAAAGGGACATCCCAATATTTCAAAAAATAAAGATTAATGAGTATATTATATACCCTAAAATTTTAATAATCCACATCATATATAAACTAATTCTTGGATATCAGGAATTTTTTAAATTCAATTGTATATTAATTGTATTCTAAATAATCATCTAGAATCATGATGAAAAATTAGGGTTACTACTAGTAATGGTAGACATGGGAACTCCTATAATTTTAATGGCCTCTCTGAAATACAACTTCCTTGTCTCCTCAGTGGAAAATACCTACTAAATGGGGAAACAATAATTTTACCTTTTGATTTGATCTAGAAAAAAATTAATAAAATTAAAAATCAAATTTAACTAATGAAAAAATATAAAAATTATAAAACATATCAATTAATTAGTTTTTTTCTTTAACCCGCTAAGAAAGAAACATTAAGAAACCTATTTACCAATGTCTATTCTCATTCTTGACCACCAAAACCTCCATTTAATATCATGTCATATATTTATAACTCTTAGATTCACTGGTCAACTAGATTTACAATATAACTTCATTACTATATTCCAAAATATAAAATGGAAAAATATTCACCCTATGTAAAAAACATTATTTTCAACACAAATTTTCACATGTTATAGGTTTCCCACAATAAGTTACCTTATTCAACTTACAATTATGTTAAGATAACCATGACTCTATATCTCTTTGTATAATAATAAAAAATCCACAATAACGAGATATAGAACTAAACCTCTCTCTATACTGTTAATCTATAAGAGAGAAAAGGCCATCATACCCATTAACCACCAATAATCTTCAGATTCATCAATAGTTTGAGTTTTATTACTTAAACTCAAAGAGTCATATACTATAATAAATTTTCACAGGGTATTTAAATGTTAAAAATGAGATGTTTTAAGACACTTTAATCACATACATTATTATAAATATAGATCACCTCAGGTGGTTATATATTTAAAATCATTATGAATAGAATATAACAATAAGCTTTCAATAAATAGAAAATTCCTCTATATCTTAAATGGGTGAACAAAAGTAGCTAATATAAATTTCTATGATAATAACACCTTTTATAATAAAACAAACTAAAAATTATCTAAAAGACTAAAAATATCCCTTAAAACCATAACTTTGATTGTATAGAGTATGAACTAGAACTATGTAAGTATATTGTTAGGATCCTCAATGTCTTTATAGTAAATCTTATCTTAATTAAGAATAAATATATTATTAATTAAATATATTAATGATAATATAATATTAATAATATTTTGGAAAATATTATGTAATATCAGACTAGTATAAGAGTAATATAGATCATGAAGTCGTTCATGGTCTTTTTCTAAGTTGTCAAAGCATTCACTTTACCAAGATCAAAAGTTATTCCTTTTTCTGTAATAAAATGTCTGTGAAATTTTAATTACTTAAAAAAGTTTCTTTTAAATTGTATTGGTTATAAATTATGTTTATAAAAAAATACCAAAACATATTTTTTCAATTTTTATTAATTGGATATTTATCTTAAATAAATCAATATATCTTGAGAAATCACTTCTATAAAGTTACAATAATAATTTTGGATGATTTTATTCTGGAAGTATATAACACTAAAAGCGAATTATTCACACTATTCAATGACTAAGAACTCATATTATCTATAATGACATAAAAAATACATATTTCTCATGTCTTCATCACATACCTTCGATTAATGACACATGATATGAAGATCAATACAAGAGAACAAACTAGCTCTCTTCAATTGATAAATCCAATCATCAATATGAGGATAGGTATATTTATTGATTATATTTAATTGATTTAATTTCATGTATTCATTAAACATTCAAAGAGTACCATTAGTCTTTTTAGAAATTAAACTAGTTTTACCCATGTAGGAACACAAAGTTGAATAAATTCATTCTATTTAGAATATTCTCGTAATGTATTCATCTCCCATAATAGTACTAGTATATATGGTAAGGGAGTAGATAAATTGGATTCATTCCTTGAAAATGATCAATGGAAAACTCCACTTATCTTTTTAGAGGTAATATTGAGAAATGATCATAGAAATCATTGGGACACTAATCTATATTTATCTCTACCATGTGATTTCTAACTATATTAAAGTTTTCTGAATCTAATTCCACTAACTAGAGTGATTAAAAACCAAAGATATTAATAATAATTCCTCTTATACTATCTTTATCATCCCACTCACTATAAAATGACTGAAAATATTGTTATTTTAAACAAAAGTCACTCTTTAACTATAGTAGTTGATTTGATCTTTGGGAATGATTAACATATCATTCCCAATGATATAGTTATATGTTTTCAACTCAATTTCTAGAAATATGAGAGACATCATTATCATATACTGTAACGGTATTATATATTTATTAATGACTTATTCCTATCACACAGAGGTCATAAGTAATTTTATCAATATTAAATTCTAATTATTCTTATTCCCATACCATTAAAAAGGGAAAATATATTCTTATATTAAATCATAATATAATAAGAATAAAAAAATATAGATAATACAATTAATTATATTAATTCTCACCTCATCATCAGCAAAATTTCTAAATGTTTAGAGTTAAAAACGTTTCTTCAATGTTGATGATGCTTTAATTATATTGGATTCCCCTCCTATATATGTCTTAGTCAAAAACTGTCAAATTTATACAAGTGACCAATAATTACTCATTTATTTAGATGACCAAATAATAACATATATATATTACAGAATATAACATTAAATTCATTACATATAATAATAAATTATACTCTAAAACCTATAATATTAGTATATTTGGAGATTATATATGTAAAAAAGTTATTTTACAAACATTTTTTAACATTTCACACAAATAATGATGAAACATTATACCATTTGAGACACATTATTCACAATAATCATATTTATTACATACAGAATGTAAACATAAGGGTGAAATTTTACACTCGATTAGGGTAAAAAGGAGATATCAATCAAATTCTATAATCAAGAATAATATGAACATGTTAGTATCTGAAAATGTTATTGTACGTGAACATATCACAAGTAAATATACCTAATAAAAAATGGATCATAAATAAAGAATCATAATATATGGATTTATCCATTTTAATAATAAATGAGTCACATGAGTGTTGAAATATGTTCCAATAATCATGATAAATGAAAGAATAAAATAGAAATTTCATATAACATACAAAATTGGCACAAAAATCTATATAAAAAATCATTTCTTATGTCATGGTCACTTCCAAAACCATTATCACACAATAAAAAAAGTCCTCCAGTGGTTTGGGTTCACTCCTCATCCCCATAAGAGTTGTGATTTTGGTTCACTCTATATTTACTTATATGATTTTTTATGAGATATAATGAATTACCCAATTAATTATATAAATATATATTTCAAGGCCCACACATCGCATAATAAAAAATTATACATAATTTAGCCACAAGATCAAGAAAACATTCATAATTTCACCATTTATTAATTAAACTATTAGAAAGAAATGGGTTTCATGAAAAATTATTCAATAAATGACCATAATCCATATATAGAAAGAAGGTGGATGGTTTTATTAGAGAATATACCTAGTGGAATATAATAAATTTTAAAGGATTTTAACATAGATAAAAAAAATTTGAAATGGTATTAGTAAACTATTTAGAGAATAAAATAAATTATCAATTATTTTTTAATAAAAGTTATTCTAAACCTAAATAAAATATAAGATAACATTTTTTTGAAAAATAATTACAATTTAATTAAAAATTACTTTGAAGAACCATGAAAACACAGATGAAAAGTTTATAAAGAAAAAATAAAATTGGGGGATAAATCAACCATGTAGAAATAATTAATGAAATATTTTATTAACCCATTTATAATAAATTTTAAAAGAAAATATAATATTAACAAAATCTATCATAAAATTAGGTATATGGGAATCCATTATATTATATGAAGAACATGTAATGGAATATAGGGATTCCTGATTGAAGAGATAATATATGTTATATTCCACATACAAGATTCATTTTTTAATGAATTGTAAACCAGTAGGATGTGAAACGTAAAGAATTCATAACAATACAAACATTTACAGAAGGATAAGAAAATATATTGCTATATTGAGAGAAAAAACATACAGCTTCTCATGATGTAAGTTTAGAAATATATAAACTCAATTTCAAAGTGTGACCTGAAAAGAAATTATTTCTTTTAATCCAAACTTAATGAAAGTTATTTGACCTTCAATATAATAAACATAAAAATCATAACAAATTAGTTCAATGCATTATTAATATCCATTACCTTTAATAGTATTCATTTATAATCATTTATTATGTATATATTAATTGGTTATTATTAAAATTCATCATCAGATGATAAATGTTTTTACTATTTATTACAAGCTTCATAACGGAGATATAAATCTCCATTCAATGATAATAAGACCATAAAACCATGATTACTTAGGTTAGTTGAATAATTATGTTTTTATTATTTATTCAGTCCTATATTCATTTCTTGGACATTATAAGTATGGATCATGATATTAGAATCCATGAAGAGCGTGTTTTAGCTAATTTTAGAGATAATAATGAATAAAATTATAATATACACACATTTTTATTAATGTTAAAGTACCATAATCATAAAATAAATTAATATATAATATCATATATAACTAATAATAATGTATTAATACCCATTCATGTCATAAATGGTGAATATTGTATAACATTATTCATTTAGGTTGCATAACTTACCCAAACAAGACTATAATATAATATGGAATGAGTAAAATTATAGAGTTATATAATATAAATTTTGTTATTATTGAGGATTAATATTCATAATAGTGCATAATTATAGTGTTTAATTCAATTTATAATGATTATATATGTGAAACTAACTAAAAATGACGGTGAAGAATAAGATAATTACCTTGATAAACTCTCCCATCGAATTGGGAGACTATATAATGAATGATATTTTCTATTTTCATGGGAAAAAATGGTATAGAAAATTTAATAATCCATTAAGAGATATAATTTGGGTATTAATTAAATATATAATTGGATAAAATGTGTGATTTTATGTTGGTATAGGGTAGTCCATTTAGTGATGTGTTTGAGCGTCATTTCTGAAATACCCAAAGCTTAATGTGTATGGAATCTATTTTTGCATGAAATGTGGATCCAAAGTATAAAAATAAAATATAATGGTAAATATACCTCTCATACATACATTATATAGTTTTTTAGGGATGTTTTAGGCATTTACACCTTAATTTAACATTTTTAAACTCATTATACTTTTATCGTAGTAACCTAACTTTTACCTTGAATTTTTTTTTTCAAAAATTAAATGAATCATATTACCAAATATAAAATAAAATACATTGAAAAATAAAATAAAATTTATTACATTAAATTTATAAAATTTATTACATTAAATTTATAAAATTTATTAAAATAAATTTTAAATAAGTAATACTAAAAAGATAAAAAAATATTTATAAAAAATTATATTTTAAGAATATAGGTGACATTATTATTACTCCATAATAGGTAATAATAAATAGATTAATTCTAATTATATTGTTTTAATATACAAGAAATAAATATTATTAAGTATTATACCTGAATAATAATTAAACTGTCTTTTAAATAAAAACATATAATATATTAAAAATGCAATTTTTTAAATTAATATATATTTTTTCAATATGAATCATTAAAATAAAATTATTTATAATTCCTTTTTATTTGATGTTATTATAATATTTTACCAAGCAACCTATAATTTTTTAAATATATTTTATTTTAATGATTCTTCAAAATAAATGAATATCATTCACAATACACTATGTAAAGAAAAGAGTTGTTTAAAATAACACAGTCTTTCAAAAATTAATTAGTACATTTTTATTGTATTCATTAATTAATTATTATAATTACTCATAACATGTTTAATATATAACATTTTATTTAATTAGAACTATAAAATAATCAATAAACATATTATAATTTATTCCCCAAGTATGGTGTTTATGTTGGCCTCTCCTCCTCTAGTGGAGCCTTACTGGTAATGGATTTCATACCAACCCTCCTCCTCCTATAGAGGATGGGATTTACCCCACAAGGGTGTTGATTTTCCAAATCTAACGGTAGACTATTGGCTTATATATTTTACTTCCCTGGATGAGGATTGTAGAGACCCAAATATTGATGTATATATACATCACATTACTTTTACGGAATACTTAATACATGAAAAAAACATACACCCAAAGACCATATTAATTTAGTGTCTTTGGAAACTCGGAACATAATCTTCTAATCATGGTGAAAGATCTTAACCATCTCCCATAAAGATCTACCCCTTTTGTTTTCTTACCTAAAACCTTTATTTATATCATGGGGAAAAGAAAACATAAAAATGGTGATCTCAAATGCTCAGTAAGGGTAAACATGGATAACATAAAACAATCCATAAACATTTGAACGTAAAAACATGAACATAAAACATCAAAATCATGAGTAATGACATAAATCCTGGTAGTACATAAGTACTAGATCATAAAGGAACATTAATCATGATAAAATAAAACATGTAATTGTATAAATCCATTAAGCACATGATATGATTTCCAATGTAGCCAAGGCATTGCTGCCAAGACAATCATAGTGGACAAAGTCCATTACTGAACCAGGTTTATTTTCCATTCCAGCCATGTATTACTGAACCGAATTTACTTTCCGTTATAGCCATGTCTATATCATAATATATAAATCATTAACCAATGCATTAGAGGGAGATATAGGTTCCACCCATCTCATAATGAAATCATTCTTACGTATGCCATAAAATTAACATAAATCATTCACCATAACCCAAAGAATAAAATGGGTTTCAAAAACATCATCCCATCATAACATAATCCATATAAAACAAATGGTTATCATTTCATAATAAGAAAATTCAAAACTTGTAAATAATAGAGACATTATACTTTAAACATCAAAATACTAAATAATTTCATCTTATATGGAAAATAGTTTTGATAAAATACTTGAAATGAATTCTTCAGGAATATATCATTTCTTATTCAAAATAATTTTCTTTTTTCAAAATGCCATGAAATTTTAAAAGAAAAGGGTTTTTTTGAAAATAATCATGAAATCTTGTACAGTTAGCTTCATGAAAATAAAGCGTTATGAAACCGTAAAAATCTGTTCATACTGTATAAGTTAAAAAAACATTCTTCTCGTACTTTTGCTGAAAAAGTCAAAAAAGTACCTCGTATGGTAAAAAAAGAAATATTTCTTCCATACAATGTGGTAAAAGTAAAAAAGGGGTGAAAATCACGTTAAACATACATGTAAGAATATTAAACATTTTATGAAAACATTTTTATAAAACATGGATATGGATGATAAACATAACCCCAGTAAATACTTATGAATATACAATCCTGGATAAGAACGAGATTGGAATAATTATCTCTTACCTTATGTCAAATTTCTTCCATATGTGTACAAGATTCCTTTATATTGGGTTTAAAAATATTATAAACTTGTAACATAAACATAATAATATTTATGATATCATATATGATTCACTTACGACTTTATATTTCCCTTTTTTTTCAATTCCATGTTAAAGCAGTGTTTTGTATAAAATAATTTCATTTATCGTACGTGTTTTGACTTGTAATTATTAATATGATTACTTAGGCCATGATTAATTACTTCCAGAATGTAAAAAATGATTTCTATATAATATATATTCAGAATATAAATATATATATAATAGGTCAATAAATGGAATGAAATACACCGTTCATGGATATGGTAGGTCGTACGTACGCATGAATGCTGTTTTTGTTTCCTTATTAAATTGAATGGAAGTAAGTAAATAATATATAAATAAATCCAGTATCATTATTATGTAATATATTTCATGATTATTTATTATATATACATTATAATCATTCTATAATCGTTATCATGGAGAATTAATCTCATCGCATCGTGGAGATGGTAATCCGTACGCACGCACGAGCGATGATATCGTTCCCATAATTATTGAATGGAATTGGAGTGGATGATATAATATCTCATAATCAGTATAATTTTATAATAATCATATATAGTTATTATTTCCACCATTATACCCATCCATGTATGGTGGTGGTGGAAAAACAGATTACACCACGACATGGAGACGGTAAGCCGTACGTACGCATGCGTGGTGATTTCGTTTTTCATAGGATGGATAGAAGGTGAAATAGGTTTGTTTCATATTTATAATAGAACAAAAGTATATTATTGATACTGATGTTATTACTTTATAAAGAAACAACTAAATAAGAGGAAGTAGAAGAAGAAAGAAATATGAAAGAATCGATAGAAGAGATTAACTCTTCCTCGACGTACTTCATTTAAACTTCCTATTAGGCACTAGAGTTGGTATTTTGAGAGGACCAGAACCTATATACTATAAATATGGAGGTTTAGAAGATGAATTGGTAGGGTTTGGATGATATTTAAGGGTAAAAATGGAGTAAAGAGAAGAGGGATGAGGTGCCCTTTTATAAGGGAGGAGAGGGTCACTTTTGGAAACCTCAAAAATATTAATTTATAATAAAATAAAACCAGAATTAAAAACCACCAAAATTATTCAAATTAAAAAATGAGATGATATAGGGTTTTAATATCATCATAAAATAAAATTTAGATATGGTGGGAAATTATTTTAATCCTTATCAATTTGATTTATCCTTATTTAATCTATTTAATCTTATTTGTGGTAATAATATTCTAAATTTTATTTTGTTATAAATACTTACTTATGTGTTATTAATTTTCCATAATTGGATACTTTATGAAATTTTAGACCATATAAAATTCATTTTATAATTTTTAAACATTTTTGTGATTTTTAATCAATTTAATAATATGTTATGTTTATAAAATATCAATAGTGTCAATTTTGACACTATTCATTTATTTGAATTTAAATAAAATCCAAACATAAGATATGTTCAAAAAAAATATTTAATATATTCCTAACATGACATATTTATCTATAAAATTCTTGGATAACATTAATTAGTTCATATAATATTTATTTTAATATTTCTAAAACCATTTATTTGATATTTCTCTTAATAAAATAATTACTACAACATTATTGTATAAATATTTAATATACATATTTGTTGCATAAAAATGAAAAATAAAATACTATGATAATTATAAATATAATATCTTTCATAAGAATACTTTTAGTCTAATTTATCTTCTAAAACAACCAATTTTTAAAATGTTATTTTTATTAAAGTATGAAGGTGACAACTTTGACATCATTTAAAATAAAATAATATAAATGTCATAATAAGTTTTATAAGACTCCGAATGGTCCACAAGTCAAACAGTGGATGATTAGGGTATATATATACTCGACCAATATGTTTTGGTCAAGTTTCTGGTCTTTTGGATGGTTATTATTATTTTAATAAAAACTATATTATTGATTTTTCAATAAATAAATAATTTCTGCATCATTAATGTATAAGCTATTAAGGTAATTATATATGTCTTAAAAATCACAAATAAATTACCATGATTAAGAAAATAATTTTATATTTCAAATGAGTATTTATAATCTAATTTATATTTAGTATAACCTTATATTAAAAATAATTTAATTATTAAAGTGTAAGTGAGACATATTTCACTTTATTTAAATAAAATAAATTAAAGGTCTTAATCACATCCAAGTGGTTTACAAGAGATTCCATTTCTACCCAAGTATATTTTAGGATGAAATATAATCATCCAATTATATTAATACAAGTGTTAGGGTAATTTTATAATATTATTTAATTACCTGATTTACCTTTAACTGTTGTAAATAAAATTTACTGTAGTTACTATTCATAATGCCTAAAAATAAAGTAGCCTACTAACATAATTTGGACATAATGATTCCAAATATGGAATCAATTTTACCAAATTCAAATCACATAAGTTGAATTATTTAATTTAAAATTAATCCCACTGTTGAGAAAATGAGTTTTAAAAGTTAAAACATTATAAAAGATGGAAATGTTTTTACCTATGACTTCAATGTAAAATTAATGATAATGACATAAATAATATTAAATGGTAAAAATATATTCTATTTATACTTTAAAACCATTAAATATTATAATTTAAACATATAAATTATCTTGATGAAAAATGTTTTTTTAATTAAAATTTAGCATATTTTTACTATTCATCAAAATAAGAAAGTTAACAGAGAAATATTAAAAAATTATGAAAAGTTAATTTTTATATCCTTATTAAAATGAATAAGTTTATTTTGTCCAATTTAACTTATAAATGTTTTGAAAACTAGATTTAATGTGAGTGTGCCATCAAAAGGTGACAAAACTGTATTTCTTGAAAAATACTTATTTTACCCGAAAAATTTATTTTGTTCTCATACCATGTTCTAGAATATATTGAAGATGAATGATAATTTCATAAAATTTAAAATGTGGTTAATAATATTCATAATAACAAGTTCATAATAATATTATATCAATATATCATTGTTTAGTGAAACTTAGTATTGCGTACGACACAAGCAATCGAGGAAGGTCGCTCTTGCGTGTAATGCAATCCAAGTCAGTGATGTGTGAACTACAAGCTAATACAGTGTTGTGTATAGAGAAAGTTAATTTTTTTGTAGCGTACAACACAATACATCAATGAAATTAAAAAAATATTTCTCATAAAATCTCAGGGTGTTACAAGCATATTGTATTGTTTCTATGCCTCTATGTTTCATCGAAGGTCCTTAACATTATCTATGGACAACTGCTGGTTCTTGTCTAACCTTAAGAGTTCAAAGAGGCATATTATCTTCTTTCACCAAATATGGTGGTTATGATGGTTCATCAAAGCCAATATGTATAAGATTCTGACTCTATTTTTGTAACGTCTTGATTCCAGAAGTCGCCCAAAGGTGCCTCATACTTGGTTGGTCACATGGCCTCAAGCGCATTTCCCTGAATTCTAGAGGTTGCTGACTAGAAGCGAGGGACTTGGATGTGAAAGTGGGAAAAATATGACCTCATTGGTAGAATAATACAACAGATGTAAATAAGATATACAATAGCAGGAGCAGTAAACATACTATACAATAGTAAACAATAGAATACTGAAATAATAAAAAACAGGAGAACATATATATAAAATGATGCATGATACATTTGTCTAGGAAAACAACCAAACATGTCACAATGCTGAAATAAAGTACTAAAGCAAAGTACAAGAAAAACAAGTAAACAACACCTCAACATCGCAAGCCTCAGCTCGGTCTCATGCTCTCCAGCTCCAAAGCAGTCAAGCACCTGAAGTAGAAGGGAGCTTTCCCTTATCTATACCTGCGACAATATAATCTGTTTGGGCCCAAAAGCATGACCCAAACTGGGTGTGAGACTAATCCCACTAGGCAACCACCCAAATATTTGTGCTTAATAGTCAATGAATATATATGGAAGACAATAAGAAAAAAGAAGTAGTAAACAAGGAAGTACTCAGCAGCAAACATCCTACAGTTTCAATGCATTCAATTCCATATATCAGGTAAGCAGGTAACCCTCAAGTAGTACTCACAACCTAACCTCTATGATTCAACCAAACAAGTACAATCAACCCTATGGGAAATACACACACTCTAACCACTCTGGTTATTCTTAAGAAAAGACTCTCTGAGGAAGAACTCACCGTCAATTCCTTCTATAGTATCATATCAGTAACTAAAAGGTGTTGTAGGGAAGAAATCAATGTCTCATTCCCCCTGTGGCCCACATCGAGGAACTACAAACACTCCAAGGAAGCAATTACGTAAATTACCCCTATGGTCTCACATCGTAACAGTAAACAGACACTCTAGAGAAGCCCTCAACGTCCATTCTCCCTATGGTCTACTACACCAGGGTCTTGTGACCCTATGTAAGTCAAATGAGCACAAAAATGAATTTTCCCAAAGTAAACCCAAATAACAACTTGACTAAACAATCTACAACATAATAGCAGGTCAGAATAAAATAATCACCCCATCCTACAATACTCGGCATGGAAAGTAAAGCAATAGTCTAACAAGAAAATCTAGACCCAACGGTCATAAACAAGATATTAATGGGAAAACACTTCCTAATAAAATTAAATAACCTTATTCACATTCAATTAACCTCTAATAAAGCATAAAAGTATAGTAGGAAATTAACTAGGTCAAAAACCCTAACCACGCAATACCTCAATCAAGGGTATTGGGTACTTTTGGACATATAACTCAAAGAAAATCTATGAAAAGGCACAAACCACCTATCTCGGCATTATAAGATCTTTATACGTGAACCTCAAGCCTTAATTCGCCCAAGAACACTGTAGATCTATAAAAATACTAAAAATTCTCAACTGAGGATAACTCCTGAAAGAGGAGAAATCAAAAGATTATGTTATATAAGAAGAGGGAACTCACCGATGTGATTCCAACACAACTGATAGAGTTTGATTCGGAGAACAGATGACAGTTCGAGGGCTCAACAAATATTAGTGCCGTACGATTGCTCCTATACGAGACAGATGAAGAATGAGATGTTTCTGTTAATTAGCTACGACCCGGGTCTGTTTAATGGAAAAAAAGAAAGTACACAGTGTGTACTTTATAAGTACACAACATGTACCTGCCCTTACCAGACCCCGCTTTAGCCGGCCTTTAGGTCACCACACACAACCATGTGCATGGCCGTTACACAACCAGCACACGGCTACCCACGGTAACTGAGTACACGACATGTACTCATAAAGTACACGACATGTACCTCAAAAATTTCCATAAGTACCTCTTTTTTTCTCAAAAACACCAGAAAAAGAAAAGAATACCTAAAAAGAAGATCTGGGTTCTTAAAAACTTCCCCCCTTAAGTAAATTCATCCCCGAATTTCCCTAGTAAGGAAGTGTAGAAGAAGAATCCTCAAACAGCTCTGGCCACTATGATTGTACATCAGCCTCCCTCTCCCAAGTCTCATATTGTACTCGACCATGCTTCCATAGTACTCGTACGAGAGGAATAGACCAGCCACGAAGAACCTTTGCACTTTGATCAATAATCCAGATAGGATGCTACTCAAATGAGGCTTCCACCTCTAAATCAACCTCCTCGGGTTGATAAACATGATATGAGCCTGAGAAGTAACGTTGAAGTTGAGAAATGTTGAAGACATCGTGCATATCCCGGTACCTCTGAAGTAACTACAACCGATAGGCAACCAGCCCACCTCTCTCCAACACCTCAAACGACCCGACATACCTTGATGAAAGCTTACCATGTCTCCTAATCCTCTCGTGTCCCAACCTCGATGTGACACCTATAAAAACCTATTCTCCAACCTAAAACTCCAGAGGTCATCTCCATCGATAAACATAATAATTATGTCAAGACTGTGCAGTAGTCAACCTATTCTGAATCAGCTCTATCAACATTGTGGTCTCCTGGACAAGACAAGGTCCTAGCATAGCTGCATCTCCTACCTCTAGCCAACATAAGGGTGATCGACATGGAATATCGTACAAATCCACATAAGGTGCCATCTTAATAGTTTCTTAAAAACTATTGTTGTAAGAAAACTCCACAAGAGGTATGTGCTTCTCCCAAGAACCTCCAAAATCCAGGATTCATGATCATAGCATGTCCTCAAGAACTTGAATCGTACACTCAGACTGGCCATCTGTCTGGGGATGGTATGATGTACTCAAAAGTACCTATGTACCAAAATCCTTCTCAATCCCCTACCAGACCCGAGAAGTAAAATGTTCATCCCTGTCTAAAACAATGGAGTGTGAACCCCCTTGTAAACGTACAGTCTCTCAGATGTATAACCTTCCCAACCCAACAACACTAAAGGTCTCCTTGATCGGAATGAAGTGAGAAACCTTCGTAAGTCTGTCAATGACAACCCAAACCACATCATTCCCTCGAATCGACCTTAGAAAACCTATCATGAAATCTATCACGACATAATTCAACTTCCACTCGGGAATGGGTAACTACTGCAAAATCCACGTTGGTCGCTGATTCTATGCCTTCACATACTCACAGGTGCAACACCTCATGAAAACCCTAGAAACATCTCTCTTTATACCTGGAAACAAATAACGTTGGTATAAATCATGATACATATTTGTGACACCAGGATGAACTACCCAAATTGAGGAATTAAAGTCTCACATCAACTCCTCTTGTATGTCTGCTGGCACCCATACGCGCCCACAAAAATGAAAGATCTCATCCTCACCTATTGTCCATCATAGAATAGGGTCCTCCCCTGACACACTCTACCACTGGACTAGGCCTTTTGAATCTGATATATGCCTCATTTGAAATTTATCAAGAAGAGTAGAGGTAACAACTATAGAATATAGAAAAGTCGTCCCCTGTCTGTCATGCAACTCCAAATGCATCTCAGAGAATAGAGCCATAATATGCCACTCACTACTGGCCTCCTGAACTGCCTGTATCTGAGTCCTCTTGCTTAACACATTAGTAATTTCATTGTATTTACTAGGTGTGTAGGCAAGCTCAAATTCAAATGATGAAAGGTACTCAACCCACCTTCGGTGTCACAAATTTAGGTCACACTGATTGAAGATATACTTGATACTTTTGTGGTCGGTGAAAACCAAAAAATTCTCTCCCAAAATATAATGTCTCCAATAGTGTAAAGCATGAACAACTACTTCCAGCTTGAGATTGTGCATTAGTTAGTTCCTCTCATGTGGCCTCAACTACTGAGACCCGTACACAATGACTCCTTCTCCCTGCAAAAGCATAGCTCCCAGCCCGATACCTGATGCATCATAGTAAACATTATAGCTTTGGCCCAACTATGAAAATACTAGTATCGGTGCTGAAGTCAACCTCCCTTTTAGCTATTTAAAGGATAACTCATAAGAATCTAACCACAAAAACATTGAACCCTTCTTCGTACTACCTATCAGTGGCCCTACCAATCATGAAAAGTCCTGTATGAAACATCTGTAGTATCCAGCCATCCCTAGAAAACTCCGCACCTCAAAGATGTTATAACACCCAAACATTTTATTGTATGCTTATATTAAACACATTCTATTCATAGCCCATATTTCATGAAGCACTATGTATTTTGTGAATCAAAACATTATAGGAGAAACTGATAATCTATCCATTAAACATAAATTTCCCACTTCTATATTTTGAATTTCAAAAAAGGGTCATTTAGAGTTGTGACTAGTAAGTCATTTGGATTCTGATAGAACCAACTTGTTTTTCATGAATAGTAAAATGAATAGTAATATGACCCTTATAAATATTAACTAATGATAATATTTTATTTTCTTAAGGTAATAACATAATGAGATCTTAATTAATTTTTCAATGTGATATAGAACTAATTATCCCTTTAAAATTGTTATTTTTCAAATTAACTATGATTTTATTTAAAAATTAAATTAGAAAAACATAGAAAAATATTTTCAAAAAATAGAGTTCATTTTTTAATTCTACACTTCTAAAAATGGTTAGGTTAAATTTTTGGGATTTTTCTAAAATACATGAATTTTTCATGAATAGTAAAAATAAAATTTCGAGTTTTCGGTAGTTTAATGACATCATAATGATGTAATAATTAAATATAAAAGTATGGTATACTTTTTCATAGTAAATAATGACATGGGGTGTCCCAAGTGACAAAAAATATGGGAAAATACCATGGACAAGCCCATGGTTTGGAAAAAACCACTAATGAGGTGTTCCTTTGAAATTATTAAACAATTACCTATCCTTTTCTATAAATATTCACTCATCCATTAATTTTATTTCATTCCAAATCCATCATCCTCGAATCTCTAGTGGGTTTAACTCTCTAAGAGTCCTCCTAAGGTGTCTTTAATCCCCCTATGGTCCCATCCTTCAAGATCTAGGAGTTACTCTACAAGGTAAGGGAATCCTTCATTCTCTTCTTTAAGTCGACACTTCTTTTATGTTAGCTATTTGAAATTACTTTCTCATATGTTGGGGTTTGATTTTATTTATTCTTATTACTTTAATTTTTATTTCAATATGATGAGATACACTTTTGTTCTCATCATTTCATTTTATGAAATTTTAAGCGACGTCGTTAGGCTGTCGAATTTCTATAAGGGATCTCTCAACTTTTCTTTTATTTTCAAGATAATCTCTTTTCTTTTCTCCTCTCACCTCCTATGTCCAAATGACCATGATAAACACCAGTATCATAAATATAATGGAATTATATCATGTTAATGGAATAACCATCATCAATATTCTTACTCCCCCTTTTTATTTTTATAAGAGAAATCAACGTCCATGAGTTTCCAATTTATAACCTTTATAGACGACGAAGTTTTGTTCTTAAATTTCTCCTTCATTACAAGTTATGAAACCATTTTAATGGTTGAACCAAATCAGAATATATTTAGTTTATCTCATTAATGTTCTAGATTCTTTACACACTCATAATCTGGAATAATAATACAAAACAAGTTCATTGTATAAAAACTACCAACCTAAATCCAAGTGTTTAAAAAAACATTTATCTAATGATTCATCCTCAAGTATATAACCTATAATCATTATAAGATCATTATATCACTTTAATTTCACTAATAATATATATTAAAAACTCTGGTTATTTATCCACATTTCAAATGAACTTCCATTCATGAGAGAAAGTAAACGAATCATGAAAACCAAGGAAGAAAATGCTTCCAAAACAATAAAATTGAACCTCTTAAACTTATTAAAAGGGCCATGAATGAACCTAATAAGGTTATAATAAATCAATAAAAGGTATATAAGGTTCTAGAATTATTAATTAATGAATCTAAATTTGATTATACATGTCATTAAATCAAACGAAGAACACACTCGAGAAATAGGTAAGGGGTTTCTCATCTCACTTTCATTTCTGTGAGATTTTCATTGTTCTCCACTTATTCCATATATGTGGTATAAGTGTACTTAAATTTGGTATAAAATAACAATATTATCTTTATATTAATGTTATTCAATTATTCATTTGATACTCATTATGTTCTGGTTATATGATTCGACTGATTACGTTGTGGTAAGAGACTTTGTCTCAACTTCTATTTGGTTGTGACTAACTTTGTATGGTGCACCTAATAATAGTAATGTGGTGTACCTACTTCTCATTTGAGATAAATTTTCATTTGAAATTATATTTATATTAAATATCCATAATCTCATATCATGGATATGTTTTTTGTCTAAACCGTATACCATTTTACATACGGTGTTTATTTGGAAGGTTATTTTTTTAAGGAAAAATTGATGAATCTGTATACTCTACTCTATAAAGATATTGAAATGGAATACTTCTATTGTATTGAATCAATGTATAAATAATTATTTGGATATGCAGTGGTGGGTGGGCCCCACTATATCCCCTCTATGCATTGGTAGGTCTCATGAGTCAAATCAGTTAGCGACAAACCCTTCGAGTTTGTTTCCAAAAATCAGACGGGTTTCTACCCATAAAATTAAACTATTTTTATAGAATTATTGTTTCATGTGCCAGATACATGACGTCCAATTAAGATGAATTATCTTTATTCATTATCAGTTATTATTATTATCCACAAGTTTTTTACTATGACAAAATCTATGGATTCCGTTTCATTTTCATTTTATTAATGGAATTAGTTATTCATTTATTCACTATGCCATATTGATTATGTCAGATTTATTGTGATTCACTTATTATTTTACTCATGATTCCACTATTTGTAACACTTAACGAGTGTTTGAGACCACCCCTTTCATTGTTTACTTTTTATAGGTGACAAAGAGGATATCGTTTATTGATTACTTGTGGATGCAGTCTTTAGTTTTGTTTTGTATTGTATTTTGTAACTTTTCCAATGTAATTTGAGAACATATATGTACCTAGTTTCTTGAAGACTACTAAAAGGATCATTCATTTGGGATTTTAATTCCTTATAACCATGCCAATATCACAAGTAATGCACCATCTCTTTCCTATAGGGGTTGAGGTGTTACAGTTGCTATCAGAGGAAGTTTAGTGAGAAACTTGGAAAATAGAGTAAGAAATGTATAATAGGGAACAAATCTCTAAGGTAGTATTTGTGGATAAACATACAATAACGTCCTGGTTTTTTGGTAAGGAATAGATTATGTGTATCTTTTTAAGCAATACATCCCTATCTGGATACAAGTAGGTAGAGGTGGCTCTGGCATAGAGGTACCTAGGAGTGAAAGCTTTGACAAGGAGTTTCGGGCTTGACCCAGGGTATCCTAGTACACTAAAACATGACTTGATGCACTCTCGGTTATGACACTCCCCAGGGGATATTCTTAGGATAATTCACATTTTATTTACAAGACATTATTAATAAGTTTGATTTAAATTTTTCCTCAGAGAAACCATGTCTATAAGATTATCTATGAATAGAATTTCAATCTATGTTGAGTGATTTTATATTTTAGATTCATAAAATAATCTAGTGTATCCCATTATTTAGAAATGGAATCTAATGGAAGAAGGGGAATCAATACTCATGGGCAAGGTAGGGATCTTCATACTGAGCAAGTCAACACAGTCAATGTTGGAGGAGATCAGATCATGACCATATTGGGACAACTTACTCAGGTTGTAATGAATAACCATTCCACACCTGTGTTGCATTGTTTTATACGGCAGAAGCCCCCATATTTTAGTGGGACTACTAACCCAGTGGTTGTTTATTAATGGATCAAGTCCCTTGAAAATATATTCATGGCATTAATATGTAATGAAAATGAAAAGGTTGTACTGGCAGTATATTGTCTCAAGGGAGATACTGATCAATGGTGGTCCTTGATTTAGAATACCATGGAGGAAGAAGAAATAGTATATATTGAATGGATGAATTTTAAGGAAATATTCTTTGAAAAATATTTCCCTCATGAGAAACAAACTGAAATGAAGAGGAAATTCCTTAGCTTAAAACAAAGGGAAGAAGATAGTGTTGTAGAGTATGAGGTTACTTTCACAAGGCTAGCCAGGTATGCTATAGATTAATTACGTGACTCGGCAGACAAGATTGTTCATTTCTTTTAAGGTCTTAAGTCAAGTCTTATAAGGGCATTGGATTCTCAATCATTTTCATCATATAATGAAATTGTATCAAGTGCTATAAAAATAGAGAGGGAATTTTCTAGATCAAATATTTTCAAAGGAAACCTAGATAAGAAGTGGTACTCTGATAACAAAGGAAAAGGAGAAGCACCAAAGAAGAGAAAGGGAAAAAATCTATTCCCGTTATGTGAGAACTTTGGAAAGAATCATCTTGAGAAATTCTTGAAAGTCATGGTAGTCTACTATAATTGTAGAGAAAAGGGTCATCGATCTGATTAATGCAAGGGGAAGAAAAAATTCAATGATATTCAATTCTACAATTGTAGAGAGAAGGGACACTATGAAAATGAGTGTCTTAAGCACCAAGGAAACATGCCTCAGAAAAATCCAAGAGAACAAGGGAGAGCCTATGCGATTACAACTGTAGAGGTTGAAATTTCTAAGGACGTGGTGGAAAGTACTTTAATTGTTTCCTCAAACTTAGCCAACAATTTATTTTATTTTGGATCATCGAATTCATTTATATCTTCCCAATTTTCCAAGGAATTAGATATGTCCAATTTGATTTAATAAAGGAGTTGTCAGTCAAAACTCCCAGGGGATGTATCATTGTAACAAAGGCATGTTGACTAGTCCCCCTCCAGACACCAATATGTGCTTTATTTGCTAACCTTATCATCATACCAATGACTGAATTCAATATAATTTTCGGTATGGATTGGCTGTAAAATTATGATGCAAAGATTTATTGTAAGAAGAAGGAAGTTACAATTTTTGAAAATGGTGTAGAATACCTTGTCTTTAAGGCAGCAAATTCGCCACCTGATTCATATCTAGAACCACCCTAATAGCTCTACTGAATGAAATACTTGGAGAGGAAGATAAACCAATACATATGGGTGAGGAAAGATATATTCAAATTGAAGATGTGCAAATAGTGAAAGAGTACATTGATGTATTTCCAGAGGATTTACCTAGACATCCTTCAGAGCGAGAAGTTGAATTATCTATTGATTTAATTCCTGATGCAAGACCTATATAAAAGACTCCCTATAGAATGATCAGTATGGAATTAGTAGAGCTAAAGAAAAAACTAGATGATTTGAGTGAAAACGGATTTATTTGACCTAGTGTTTCTCCATGGGAAGCCCCTGTCCTCTTTGTCAATAGGAAAGATGGATCCATGAGGCTTTGCATTCATTACAGAAAAATCAATGATATTACAATAAATATAGGTATCCTTTGCCCCAGATTGATGATTTATTCGATCAAATTCAAAGAGCTAAATACTTTTTAGAGATTGAACTTCGATATGGATATCATCTGCTACGTGTAAGGAAGGAATATATTCCTAAGACAACATTTCAGACTAGGTATGGGCATTACCACATTATAGTAATGCCTTTTGGACTGACAAATGCACCCTCTATTTTCACTAATTTAATGAATAAAGTTTTCAAGGAATATATTGATAACTTTTTTGTGGTATCCATCGATGATATCCTCATATACTCAAAAATCTATAAAGACCATGAGAATCACTTGCGGGTCATTTTGCAAACTCTTAGAAGCAATAAATTATATGGGAAGTTTAGCAACTATGAATTCTGGATTCAATCCGTTTCTTTTCTAGGCCATATTGTCTCTAAGGATGGAATCCTAGTTGATCCTACAAAGACAAAGGCAATACAAGATTGGCTCATGCCAACAAACATAACTGAGGTACACAGTTTTATTGGCTTAGCAGGTTATTATCGGCGTTTTTTTCAAAATTTTTCCCTACTAGATAACTCGTTAACCAAGCTCACATGTAAAGGAGTTAAGTTTGTGTGGACAAAAGAACGTACAAAATGATTTGGTGAATTGAAAAGAATATTGGTCAATTCTCCAATTTTGACTCTTCTATCTAGAAGTGATGGATTTATAATATACAGCTACGCATCAAAGAATAGATTAGGTGGCATCCTTATGCAAAACGATAAAGTTATTGCGTATGCATCAAGAGTTGAAGACTCACGAGAAAAATTATCCAACTCATGATATTGAGTTAGTAGCTGTAATCTTTGCTCTAAAACTATGGAGGCATTATCTCTATGGAGAGAGATGTGAGATTTATATAGACCACAAGAGTTTGAAATATATTTTCACACAAAAAGAACTCAACATGAGGCAAAGGAGATGGCTTGAGTTACTCAAATATTATGATTGTTCAATACACTACCACCTATGAAAGATAAATAAGGTGGTGGATGCATTAAGCAGGAAAGATCATGGACTTCTGACACAAATGAGGATTGAGAAAGATCCTATATTTTTGGATATACTAAAGATGGATATGGGAATTTTTAAGGAAAGGGAAACATATTTCCTCTTTTAAATTATTGCTAAACCATCTTTACTAGAGATGATAAAAATTTCTCAATCTGATGACGAGAATCTGCACAAGAAAATAAATGAAGTCAAGGATGGGAGACTGGCTGAATTCGTGTATGAAGAAGGAGTTATGAAATTTGGGAATAGGTTATGTGTTCCATCAGTACCTGAGCTAAAAAGGGAACTATTAGACAATTCTCATAGATCAAATTTCCCTATACACCCAGGTAGCACCATGATGTATAGGGATCTGAAGGAATATTTTTGGTGGGATAATATAAAGTGAGAAATTGCTGACTATGTGTCAAGGTGTCGAGTTTGTCAACAAGTGAAGGTGAAGAGAAAACATCCCAAACGAGTGATTAAACCTCTACCTATTCCTACGTGGAAGTGGGGTAACATTACGATGGATTTTTTTCCCCGGAATACCGAGGACACCTAGAAGGAATGATGAAATATGGGTAATTGTTGATCGTCTCATTAAATCACCACATTTTATTCTAATAAGAGAAGATTTACCACTTGATCACCCGGTAAGAATTTATATTAATGAAGTTGTGAGACTTCATGGTGCACCTCTATCGATTGTATCCGATCAAGATCCCTGGTTTAAATCAAAATTCATGAAATGTATCTAGAAGGTTTTGAATACTGAGCTTCATATGAGTACTTTATATCACCCTCAAACTGATAGACAGTCTGAAAGGAATATTCAAACTCTAGAAGATATGTTGAGGTCATGTTCTCATGACTTCCAAGTTATGTGGGATCAATACTTTCCTTTGCTGGAATTTTCATACAACAATAGTTTCCATTCTAGTATTCAAATGGCTCCATATAAAGCATTATATGGACAGAGATGTTGATCTCAAACTTGTTGGGATGAAGTTGGTGAGAATAAACTTATAGGCCCAAAAATTATTGAAGAGACCATAAAAAAGGTGAAGAAAATACAAGCCCATATTAAAGCATCCCAAAGTAGGTAGAAGAGTTATGCTGACAACCAGAGAAAGGACTTGGAATTCCAAGTGGGGGATCATGTATTTCTAAAAGTACCTCCATGGAAGGGTGTATTAAGGCTTAGTAAGAAAGGGAAACTGAGCCCCAGGTACAATGGACCATATGAAATTTTGGAAAGAATCGGAGCTTTAGATTACCATTTAGCGATGCCGCCAAATCTCTCCAGAGTTCATGATGCGTTCCACATATCATTGTTAAAGAAGTACATGCTAGACCCAATGCATGTACTCACATATGAAGAAATAGAACTAGAACCTGATTTTTCATACTGTGAAAAGCCTATCAGTATTCTTAACACCATGGAGCAGGTATTGAGAAATCGAACAACTATTCTAGTAAAGGTTCTTTGGAGAAACCAAAATATGGAGGAAGAACCATGGGAACCAGAGGATTTCATGAAGAAGAACCACCCATATCTTTTTGGTGGACTTTATAAATAAAATTTCAAGGATGAAATTTCCGAAGGAGGGTATAATATAACATCCCAAACATTTTATGGTATGATTCTATTAAATACATTCTATTCATAGCCTATATTGCATGAAGCACTATATCTTTTGTGAATCAAAACATTATAGGAGAAACTTATAAGCTATCCATTAAACATAAATTTCCCACCTCTATGTTTTGAATTTTGAAAAATGGTCATCTAGAGTTGCGACTAGTAAGTCATTTGGAGTCTGATAGAACCAAATTGATTTTTTTATGAATAGTAACATACCCTTATGAATAGTAAAATGAACAGTAATATGACCCTTATAAATAGTAACTAATGATAATATTTTATTTTCTTAAGGTAATAAGACAATGAGATCTTAATTAATTTTTCAATGTGATATAGAACTAATTATACCGTTAAAATTGTTATTTTTCGAATTAACTATGATTTTATTTAAAAATTAAATTAAAAATACTTAGAAAATTATATTTAAAAAATGGAGTTCAATTTTGAATTCTATAAATCGAAAAATTGTTAGGGTAATTTTTTGGGATTTTTCTAAAATACGTGAATTTTTCATGAAAAGTAAAAGACAGTTTTGAGTTTTCGGTAGTTTAATGACATCATAATGATGTAATAATTAAATATAAAAGTATGGTTGAATTTTTTTACATTACCTTATGAAATAAGGTGTCCCAAGTGGCTAAAAACATGGGCAAATACCATGGTCATGCCCATGGTTTGGAAAAAACCACTAATGAGGTATCCCTTTGAAATTATTAAATAATTACCTCTCTTTTTCTATAAATACCCACTCATCCATTCATTTTATTTCATTCAAAATCCTTCATATTCAAATATCTGGTGGTTTTACCTCTCTACGAGTCCTCCCAAGGTTTCCTTAAGCCCCCAAGGTCCCATCCTTCAAGATCTAGGAGTTACTCTACAAGGTAAGGGAATCCTTCATTCTCTTATTTAAGTGGGCACTTCTTTTATGTTAGCTATTTGAAATTCCTTTCTCATATGTTGGGGTTTGATTTTAATTATTCTTCTTACTTTCATTTTTATTTAAATATTATGAGATACCCTTTTGTTCTCATAATTTCATTTTATAAAATTTTAAGCGATGCCGTTAGGCTGCTGAATTTTCATAAGGGATCTCTCAACTTTTCTTTTATTTTCAAGATCATATCTTTTCTTTTCTCTTCTCACCTCCTATATAAAAATGACCATGATAAACTCTAGTATCATCTATATACTTTAATTATATTATTTTAATGGAATAATCATCATAAATATTCTTACTCCCCCCTTTTTATTTTTATAAGCGAAATCAACGTCCATGAGGTTCCAATTTATAACCTTTATGGACGACAGAGTTTGGTTCTTCAATTTCTCCTTCATTACTAGTCATGAAACCATTTTAATGGTTGAAGAAAATAAGAATATATGTATTTTATCTTATTAATGTTCTTTAATCTTTACACACTCATAATATGGAATAATAATACAAAACAAGTTCATTGTATACAAAACTGCCAAGATAAATCCAAGCGTTTATCAAAACCTTTTAACTAATGATTCATCCTAAAGTATATAAAATATAATCATTATAAGATCATTTATATATCTTTAATGTCACTAATAGTATTTATTAACAACTCTGGATATTTATCCACATTTCAAATGAACTTCCATTCATGAGATCAAGTAAACAAATCATGAAAGCCAAGGAAGAAAATGCTTCCAAAACAATAAAATTGAACCTCTTAAACCTATTAAAAGGGACATGAATGAACCTAATAATGTTATACTAAATCAATCACATGTATATGAGTTTATTTAATTATGAATTAATTAATGTAAATTTTATTATTCAGGTCATTAAAATAAACTAAGAACACACTCAAGCAAAAGGTAAGGGGTTTCTCATCTCACTTTCATTTCTGTGAGATTTTCATTATTCCCCACTTATTTCATATATGTGGTATAAGTTTACTTCCATTTGGTATAGAAAACATGATTATCTTTATATTCATGTTATTAAATGTTTCATTTTATGTTCATTATGTTCTAGTCGTATGATTCGACTGATTACATTGTGGTAAGAGACTTTGTCTCAACTTCTATTTGGTTGTGACTAACTTTGTATGGTGCACCTAATAATCCTTTTGTTGTGTACCTAATTCCCATTTGAGGTTAATTTTAATTTGAAATTATATTTATATTAAATATCTATAATCTCGTATCATGGATATTTTTGTTGTCTAAACTGTATACCATTTTTCATATTGTGTTTATTTGGAAAGTTATTTTAGTTAAGGAAATATTGATGAATCTATATAATCTAATCTTTACAGATATTGAAAAGGCATATTTATCTTGTATTTAATCAGTGTATAAATAATTATTGGGACATGAGGTGGTGGGTGGGTCCCACTATAGCCCCTCGATGCATCAATAGGTCTCATGAGACAAATCAGTTGGCGATAAAACCTTCGAGTTTGTTTCCAAAAATCAGAAGAATTTCTACCCATAGAACTAAACCGTTTTTACGGTATTACGGTTTAATGTGCCAGATACAAGACGTCCAATTAATAATCATTCTCTTTATTCTTTATCAGTTATTATTATTATCCATGAGGTTTTCACTATGAAAGAATCTATGGATGCAGTTTCATTTTCAGTTTATTAATGACATTAGTTATTCATTTATTCACTATGACATATTGATTATATTAGATTGATTGTGATTCACTTATTATTATACAAATGATTCCACTATTTGTAACCCTTAATGATCATTTGAGCTCACCCCTTTCATTGTTTACTTTCAGTAGGTGATAAAGAGGAGATATTTTATTATGTACTTGTGGATACTGTTTTTAGTTTCGTTATGTATTGTATTTTGTAAATTTTCCATTGTAATTTGAGAATATCTATGTATCTTGTTTCTTCAAGAATACTAAAATGATCTTTCCTTCGGGATTTTAATTCCTTCTAACCATGCTAATATCACAAGTAATGCACCCGATCCATCCTAGAGGGGTAGGGGTGTTACGGATGTTCTTCAGATGCTCCCAGGAAAATAATTCTCTCCCTTTCTCTAGGTCTATTGATACTCCTATCTATGAGATAACATGACCCAAAGAGTTAATCTGGTCCATACAAAAGTGTCATTTTTAGATCTTAACATATAACAAATTCTCTCTTGGTGTAATCAAAACGATCTCAAGATGGGTAACATGGTCATGTCAAGTGTGAGAGTAAACCAAGATACCATCCACGAAGACTACCACGAAAGAATCCAAGTATGGATGGAACACACGGTTCATCAGTTCCATGAAGACTACATGCGCATTCGTGAGTCTAAACAGCATAACCACATACTCGTATAGACCATACCAGATTAGGAAGGCTATAAGAGATATATCATATGGTCTAACGCACAAATGATGGTAACCGGGCCTCAAGTAAATCTTCAAGAACACCCGGGCTCCATGAAGCTAATCAAAGAGATTATCAATCCTAGACAAGGGATATCGATTGTTTAACGTTAACTAGTTCAACTTCCGATAATCCACACAATGTCTGAGGGTACCATTTTCCTTCTTCGCAAACAGGACAGGTGAACCCCAAGGAGAAGTTCTGGGTCAGATGAAACCCTTTGCCTATAACTCCTCCAACTGCTTCTTAAGCTCCCGTAACTCAGATGTAGCCATCCTATAAGGAGGAATAGACACCGGTTCCACTCTTGGCACAAGCTCAATAGAAAATTTCACCTCTCGCTCTAGAGGAAAACCTAAAAAGTCCTCTAGAAAGACATATTTGAAAGGATCCACCAATGGAGGAAAGTCCATCTATGAAGTCCCCTGGTCATACAAATATAGAATAGAAATATGGGATGTAACTCCTCCTAACCCATGATGCTCGAGTCCTGCTCTGCTCTCCTGGACATTACATTCACCCTTATGTAGAAAAGATATTCCCTCTGGTGATATGAAACTCACCCTAAGATGATAGAAATCAACAACATCCTAGAAGGGAACTAACCAGTCCATCTTGATAATGACATCATAGCCTGTCATCTCTAGGACATAGATGTACCTTAAGAAGTGACACTCACCAACCTCAAGAGGGCACTCCTTACACTACTGTACACTAGACATTCTTGTCCCCAAAAGAGTTTATATCATCAAGACGTCAGTAGAAGAAAATATATTGAGCTCAAGGCTCTCCATAATAGCAACATATTTAAAGTTATGGGAAGCCACTGTATCGAAAATATCAGAAGCTAAAACTGAGGCAACTAGAATAGTACATCGAACAGTAGAGGTTCTCAGATATTTCTCCTACTGGGTATGCTCCACTGCAAAAGTTTGGCCTGTACTGCGACCCTATGACCCTTCTTGACCACTCTAATATAATCCACCCTGGTTTCTCTGAAAACCTGGCGAATGGATACCATGGCCACGACCTCCACCTCAACCTGAACGGCTGTAAGAACTCCCGTTCCTAGACTGGTGAGAAACTGGTGGTGATGCTCCAGAATGAGGAGTCATAGAAGAACCCCTTTCACCAGCTGTTGGTGAGAAGATATGAAAAAGAACTTAATATGATCCATCTTGGCAAAATATCGGCACTCCACTGAGTCTCTCGGGTAATGTGATCTCATATGGCCACTCTTCCTGCACTGGTAGCACACCACCTGGATACCTAAAGTTGTCTCTCACCTCCTCAGGTCTCCGTGTGTAGACTCCCTGTGGAGCTTCCTGCTGTCAATAGGAGGAATAATAACTAAGAATGTAGAACCCCCTGTCTCACAACTCCAAAATACCTTAGGTTGCACTCTTTGATCAGCGCCTGGTTGACTATAGAGGTGATGGAAGTCAACCTAAATATGTTCACCTACATTTGGATGTCGTGCTTGAGACCATCCTCAAACTTCCTTGTGAGGAATAACTCATCACCTCTTGGAATGGGTGTGAAGTGCTATAGCTCTATAAAGCGAGAGGAATACTCCATAACAGAAAGAGTACCCTACTGCAGACTCATGAACTGTCGGGCTCAGTCGGCCCTCAAAGTCTCCAGATATAAGTAGTCGTAGAAGGCACACTAGAACTCATCTCAGGCCATAACCTGCTAGCATCCTTCCTGTGAGATCACATCCCACCATCTCTTGGTGGAATCCTGAAGCATATATATATCATGCTTCACCCTCATCTCTTGAGACGTCTCCAGATGGTTGAAGAAAGAAATCAGGGCTTCCAACCATGACTCTGCATCCTTGGGTCCTCAATCCCCTAAGAAAGTGGGAGGATGCTGCTGCTGGAAAACCCACGTCAACACTGCCATAGAAGGGGTTGGATTCGGTACTCCATGGATGGTCTGGATGAACCTCATAAATCCCTCTCGGAACTGTGCATCAGTACCTGTGTCCAGAATGATGGTTGGTTCCAAGAATGGAACAATTGGAGGATCTACAGTTAGTCCTTGATCAGCCATGTCCAGTATCTGATCACTGCCCTGTAACAGTCATACAACTAGAGGATGTCTCAGTGGCATGACTCTACAAGGTCAAGCACACACCTTAGATAAAGATAATCAAGGGATGAAAACTAGAAGTGCAAGAAGGGAATAGGTGAAAGAAAGAATTCAATTTTTTCAAAACAAGGATACACGATGTGTATAATTACTACACAACGTGTTCCCTTAATCCTTCACATGGGCGTGTACTTCTTCCAACCTTGGTTGTGTAACACCCCAAACACACAATGTGTTGTCCTAACACACGACATATACTTGTATCATGTTCTCCTTCCTGAGTTCTTATACCTGGATAAGCCACACGGTTCTCCTAGAATAAGACTACACGACATGTTAGTACCAGACACGGTGTGTACTTGACGAACTTCACTGACTCGTGTTGTTAGTGACATGACCGGTTACACAGCTGACTCTACATGGCGTGTTTTTTCCAAACACAACATGTACTAAGAAGATTTCACCGACCTGTGTTGTTCGTTACACGGCCAGATACTCGGGTTACTCTACACAGGGTGTTCAAGATTGACATGGCGTGTATAACATATGTTTTATCCATCTATGTCGTTAGTCACACGGGTGGACACATGGGAAACACAACATGAAATGTACGTTCGGAACACGACGTTTTGTACCAAGATTTCCCAACACCATGTTTTTGCCCACATAGTCCATGACACAGTTAGGGACTACACGTCGTGAACATAGAGTACACGAAGTGTACTTAATAAATACAGTTTCTTCCCGAACAAAAGAACACAGGGCATGTATTCATCAATAGACGTCGTGTATTCTGGGTTTTTTCAGACAGTAAGCCTCAGAAAATACTGTGGAACCCATAAAAACACTGAAACGAACATTAAAGTGCCAAATTCTGATCCGTGAAGGCGCATAATAGCTCAAGAACCAAAGTTTGGCATTCATTCAAACAAAAACTTACACCAAACGATATCCTATCAAAATCAGGTATTCTATGAAGGCATCTATCACAACCGCATGCATATCTAACACTACATCTATCAGAACAACATGCAATCGCTAATGCACCCTAAATGGCATGGAAAGAATGCATGGCATGTGATTTCTAGTAAGTTCATATATGATTCATGAGATGGTATACCCTTATCGAATCAGGTTGAAACAGAAATAGAACCTCAATAACATTAACGATAACAGCACAAAACATGTGAATCACCCAATGGTGAAATCAAATCAACTGTAAAATTGAAAAACAAGAAAAAATTGCAATAAATGAGGGAGATTGGATTTTCCCTAAACACGAGTTAGCTACTCCCGTGCACATATTTTTACCAAATACATATTCTATCCTATCCCTAGATATATGATCCAGAAAGTAAGTCAAGAAGAAAATAATAGAAACTCCTTTGATACCACTTTGTAACGTCCCAATTCCGGAAGCCACCCAGAGGTGCCCCGTACCCAGTTGGTCACATGGCATCAAGCACCTTTCCCTGAATTCTAGAGGTTTCCGACTAGTAGAGAGGGCCTTGAGAGTGATATCAGGGAAACTATGCCCTCATTGGAAGAGTAACACAACTGAAGTAAATCAGATATACAATAGCAGAAGAAGTAAACATACCATACAACAGTAAACAGTGGAAGACTAAAATAATAAACAACTGCAGCATATCTATATAAAATGATGCATGATACATATGTACAGGAAAACAACCAAACACGTCACAATTCTAAAATACAGTAAAAAACCGATGTATATGAAAGAAAATTAAATAACTCCTTAGCATCGCAAGCCTCATCTCGGTCCCATGCTCTCTAGCTCCAAAGCAGTCAAGTACCTAAAGTATAAGGGCACTTTCCCTTATCTATACCTGCAACAATATAATCTGTTTGGGACCAAAATCATGATGCAAATATGGTGTGAGAATAATCCTAGTAGGGAAATACCAAAATATCTATACATAATAGTCAGTGAATATACATGGTAGGCAATAAGTACAAAGGAGTAGTAAACCAGGGTGTACTCAGCAGCAAATATCCTACAGTTTAAATTCATTCAATTCCAAATATCAAGTAAGTAGATAAGAAAAGTAGGTAACCCTGTAAGAGTAATCATAACCTAACCCCTCTTATTCAAACAGACAAGTACAAGCAACCCTCTGGGAAGTACTCATAGTCTATCCTTTATGGTTCAGCTTAAGCATAGTATCTCCAAGGAATCACTCACCATCAATTCCACCTGTAGTCTCATATCAGTAACTAAAAGGCGCTCTGGGGAAGTACACAACGTTCTATTCCCCCTGTGTCTTGTATTGAGGAACTACAGACACCTTAAGGAATAACTTACTTCAATTCCCCCTCTGGTCTCACATCGTAACAGTAAACAGACACTCTAGAGAATCACTCAACGTCCATTCTCCCTATGGCCTACTACACCAGGTTCTCATGGTCCTGTGTAAGTAAAACGAGCATAGAAATGTATATTTTCTAAAGTAAACCCCAATAAATACTTGGATAAACAGTCTACAACATTAAAACATGTCAGAATACAATTATCACCCCATCCTACAATACTAGGCATGGAACGAAAATCAATTGCCTAACAAGAAAATCTAGACCCAATGATCATAAACATGACATGCATGGGAAAACACATCCAAAGAAAATAAAATAACCCTATTCACATTCAATTATACTCTACTCAAGCATACATGCATAGAAGGTAGTTAACTAGGTCAAAAACCCTAAACACGCAATACCCCAACCAAGGGTATTGGTCACTTTTGGACATATAAATCAAATAATATCTACAGAGATGCATAGACAAACTACCCCGGCATTGTAGGATCATTATACGTGTACCTCAAGCCTTTATTTTCCCAAGAACACCATAGATCTATAAAAATGCTAAAAATGCTCCACTGGGGATAACTCTTGAAAGAGGAGAAATCAGAATATGATGTTCTAGAAGAAGAGGGAACTCACCAATGTGATTCCAACACAACCGACAGAGTTTGATTTGGAGAACAGATGATAGTTAAGGGGTCTCGATGAAGATCCGCGCTATATGGTCGCTCCTGGATGAGACAGATGAAGAAGGAGGTGTTTCTATCGATTTGATGTGACCCAGTCCATTTAATGATTAAAATAAATTACACTACATGTACTTTCCATTACCGGAACCCACTTTAGGCGGCCTCCAGGTCACCACACACGGCCATGTGCATGGCCATTACCCGGCTAGTACATGGCTACCTGCGATAACTGAGTACATGGAGTGTACTCATAAAGTACATGATGTGTACCTAAAAAATTTCCAGAAGTTCCTCTTCTTCTAAAAAATTCTAGAAAAAGCAAAACACACTTGAAAATAAGATCTAGGTTCTTACAATTTTGAATAGTGAATAGTGTTTAGGTCATACTAAAATCATTGTTCTTCTAGGAAAACATTATATGCACCTTTTTTCACTAATGAGGATGACCTAACACTTTAATTTTCTAGATCAGGTAGTGTTTCTTGTGACTTTCATTTTCACCTCCTTCAGTGGTCTTTTAAACTTAAAATTAATAGATACCCATCCCTTATGGTGATTTGGGTCCAAATTTTAGGTTTTTTAGGTCTTTTATAACACCTTGTGCTCCATCAGTCTATAGGTAATTCAAATTATCATTTCTTATGTGTTGATTTGAGGAATTATTCTTTTAATCATCTAATTATGGCTAGATTATTTATTAAGAACAAGATATCACATCCCCATCTATAATTTTAATGGATTGTGATAAATTTTAGATATTGGTAACTTCAATTGAATTATTATGAATATTGGATGAATATTTAATCCAAGTGAAATAAGAAAGGGAATTATTTTTAATGTTGTAACAAGAGGGCCCTAGGGTCAAAGTCTAAGGAGTACCAAATCCATCATATTTTGATTAGTTATCTTGATCATACAATGGTGGAAATCTCCAATAATTTTTAGGGTGGGTCCTTTTTAAAATTTGGTTATCTGGTGGATGTTGGGAGGCCACTTAATGAGCCATAATTAATGATTGTTTTATCTATCCCATGATCCCCCACATAGTATCAATCCTATACATCTAGAGGTGGAGGAGGCTAGAAAATAAGGATCCAAGCATCTAATTATACATCCCTTAGATCCTATAGTATCTTTGGTAATTATAGGTATGTGTGTTGATCTATGTATAATTATGAGCAATTCAATTGATTTTAATAATAGTGAATTTTATGTTTCACCATATTGCAGTTCAGCTTGTCAAAAAGAATAAGTTCCATACATGCTTCACCATCCCAAATAGGGAGTCCCATTTATCTCAGCCTTAAAAACTATTATAAGATTTTGAATTAAGATTTCAAGGATACTAAGAACAAGGGTTATCATAAAGTATAATCTAGAAATAATAATGATCAATATTAGTATTCTACTTCATATTAATATTAGAGATGCATGGAAGAAGCTCTACGATCCAAGACCGCTGCATCAGAAAGTATATCTTCATATTTTTCTGGTTATGAAGAGGATATTTAAGCTCAAGTGTATTAGTACTAGTTTTTAGGAGGGGAAAAGTTAAAAAATGAATTTATTTATTTAGTGATTTCTAGAAATTCACATAAAGTAAAAATAATGGGGCTTCTCCTACCACCCATAGGAAGAAAACGAGGTGCCAAAAAGAATATTCATCACATCCAAAACCTATGATAACTAGGTATGTTGGGAATGTATTAGTGTTTAATTTGTAAGTCACTATAGATCTAAAGGGACATCGAAGATATAAATTATCCCCAATATGACCAGAGGGACATTAGAAGGTAAAAAACTTGGTATATTCCTTCCCCAAATTTATTATAGGAATTGAAATCCATACACAACAACTTTGGTAAAGAAATATTGAAGGAAATTTATATGGTAAATAATTAAAATATTGAGTTTTCCCCATGATGTAAGGTTATGTTTAAAGGGATTAAAAGGCCTTATAGAATTATAAAATCCATATTTATATTTTTTCCTCCCATTTTTACTAGAGATTTAAAAAAGTTGATTGTATCTATTTTATATTTTAGGATTTTTTGATGTTTATGAACATCATTTTTAAATCCATTGAATATTTCCTTTATATTCATCCAACCCTTGATGTAAAATACATATACTAGAAATGACGATGTATCCTAGGGATAATCCTTTGCATTGATCATCGAGTTATCTTTCTTTAAATTCTCTTATTGTATTGTGAGATGTAGTATGTGTAATTTTTTTCTTTGGCAGTGAGTGGATCCTCTAATTTTTGTGTTGTTAATACTTTTTGATGATGTTGTGCCCAGATCTTTTTTTGTGGGTTCATAGTAATCCTGTTAAAGTTGTTTTCTAAAGAATAAAATACTGGATTAGTCTAATAAACCTATTAGATACTAGTATACCAAACAACCACATATTCAATAAACATATATCCAATGGCCAAATATCGAATTACCATATATCCAACAAACATATATATGAAAATCATAATAAATTTCTATATATAACCATACATGGTATAATAAATTTAACTCATCATATTTTTATACATCTATATCAATATTTAATTTATATTTTTAATGTTTTTCCTTCTTTCTATATTTATAATCAATGGTATGATCTCCAAGGAAAAACATGTGGATGAATATTTCATATTCATGGTCGTTTTATTAACTTTTGGTTTTATTCCCATTGTAGCTTTATCAAAAATGTTTAATATTAAATTATATTAATATATTAATTTTTAATTGGAATTATACAATTTGATATTTATGAAATATATTTTGTTTTTTTAGGTACGTGTTTCATGTGAAACATGTTATAGTATACATTAAAAGGGTAAAATGAGGCATGTCATATTCTACACCCATAAAATAAATTCTACCTTGGAAATTTCAATCTTAAGAAGAAAAATAATTCTATTTATATGTCATTACATATTTGGGTTTCCACATCACATCCAAAAACATATTAATCTTCAATATAACTTTGTCCAAATGAATGATATGGCTTCATAGTAATTTATCCCTATGATCTGTGATCTATATGAGTTGTTCTTAATAGGAGGGTTAATTTGAAATTTTATAACCTATGTGATTAGTAAAAGTAATTAATTGTGTATATACCTCCCAAAAAAGTGATAATTTGAACTAATACTTCACCTGTGAGGCGTTTAGTGGAATTGAAAGGAAATAAGCTACCATAACCAAAAGATATTATATTTCTAACGGTGTAATATATATATTTTTAAAGAGTCACTTCTTCCCAAATCTTATACCCCACCACTTTAGGTATAGTAAAACAAATAAATTTTATCCAAAACCAGACTCTAAATATTAATGATGATTATCAATATAGGACTTTTATCCGATTTTTACTTCATTGATATATTTCAAAATGGTTTAAATAAGTCTTTTAATATCTATGTAACACTCTCAAAACAGTATCTTCATCCCTCTATCGTTATTAAAATATTTTGTATTTATTATTCTTTTCTGATATAAATCCTCACATAGTTCTATTTGAATGACATTATATAAAATCTTATTGTATAATTACTCTACAGATGGATTATATTTCCTCAAACTCATTTTGTCACGTACGTAACCTATTTTAGGGTTCTTTTAAATTTATTTTCCACTCATGATTTTTTTTGGTGGTTTCCAAAGGTTTTATTGAGAATAGGTGAGTTTTCATGAATTGGGCCAAACTGCGAGCCCAATTCCAGATTTAAAAATAAATTTTGTTTCATTTATAACTTTTTCAATTTTTAATATTTTTGACTCATTCCAACTCCTAATTGTTCTCACATGATATATTAACCCCAAAGTTAAATTTGGGGCCTTTATAAATCCATAATCTTGGTGGATATGGGTTTTTAGTTAGGGAATTGGGCCAGCCCGAAAGCCCATTTTCTGCATTAAAAATAAATTTTAATTCTTTAATACCTCCTTCAATATTTGCGTTTCTTCGGTGATTCCAACTCTCACCCGATACCACGTACCTAAGGCTCGACCCCATGCCCTCCTCCCACAATTTGGAGCTCTATAGAATCGCAAAAATAGTCAAAACGTATCTGGATTTCAGAAATCTTCCAGATTTTGGAGAGGTAAATTGATCCTTTCATAACTCCTTCTATTCTTAATATTTTTCTCCAATTCCAATTCCTACATGACCTTATCATTCTTGGTAGAATATCCATTAAAGTTTTATCTGTTTTAAAATTCAGATTCTGGTCGATTATGGTTCGTTTTATTCAGGATGTTTCAAGTAAGTGTTTCTTTCCTTGATTTCCTCCCCTTCCTAAGGGTTTCTTTCACCCTTTCAATAAGTTCATCATGTCCAGAAATTGAGGTTCGAAACTAGGTTTTGATTTGTTATCTTTTGGGTCAATTTTTGGTGGTCTAGGTCTGGATTTATATTCCTTGATGTGCGGCAGTGGTGCGGTTGATGTTTCGCACCATGTTTTGAGGGTTTTGGCATAAAAGGGAGGTGATTCCATGTGTAATAATTTCTAGATGAGTTAGTTTGCTTGAATTACTTATTATAAATTTACTAATATGCTGTGAGTTTTGTGGGAACTATTTATTTTGTATTTGGTAAAGCATTTTTTTTACATTTTCATTTTAGTTTAAAAAAATTGGGTGTTTTACATGTGCAACCCTTTGGGTATTGTTTGGGTGTATTTTATAACATATGAAATTGGTTTAATAAATCTTGTTTGGGCTGAAAGTTCTGATTTGGTAGGATATTGGTGTGCCATTAGGTTTTAAAGAGGTTTCTTTTAATGGGTTTAAGGTGTAAAGCCTTATTGTACTTCTTGAAAGTGATTTTGAAAACGTGTGCTTTTCATGTGGATCTTTTGTGGTATTGTTTGAGGTGTTTTTATAACACATGGGGGTAGTTTAATAAATGTTTTTGGGGATGAAAATTCTGTTTTGAATTTGTATTGGTGTGATTTTTTCCTTGAAATATGGTTTTTAAATGAGTTTTTTTGTGAAAAGATTTGGTACACTCTTTAGAATTGTTTTATGAAAGTTTTGAATGGTTTAATGATTTATGTAAGATGTGAAACCATATTGGAAAACTGTTTTGGATTGTTTATACTTTCAAATGGAAAATTTTAAATGTTAATAGTTCTGTTATGTTATGTGAATCCTCTTGTAAATGCTTTATAAAAATGTTTAATGGATTTACTAAAATGTAAAAGAGGTGTGAACGTTATATGGGCTGTTTGTGTGAGTGCGATGTGAAAAGTGGATTTTGTTTATAAAAAGGGTTTTAGGAAACATGTTAGTGGGATGTTATGTGATGTTTAGTATATTTTTAGGTATTTTATAAAATTGTTAAAGGATGTGTTGGATTGTGAAAGTTATGCAAAAAGTGTTGTGTGCTATTTTGGTGTGGGTTTGATTTCAAAATGCATTTGAATGAAAAGTGGACTTTTGTGACTTGTGTTGTATACATGTGGGCTGTTTGGTGAATTTATGATATGGAAATGATATTTTTATGTGAAATTTATATTCATTGACTTGTTGAAATTGTTTGAGCACAAAGGGAAAACCCGGGTATCTAGGTGGGTGGACGTGTACTAGTATGCTAGTGATCCCGTGGGGTTTGGCCTCAGTTTCACTTAGCAAGATTGACACTTAAAACTCTAACTAAACTAAGATGATGATGATTGGGGACCACTAGGTTATGGGTATGTTCCCTACTAGTGGCTCGTGCACGAGAACAGATATTTGTGATGGTTACTCTCACCGAGATACGAGGTACTTGGGACCCACAGCTAGCTAGTGCCTAGGGGTTATTTCCCATTGCTTGTGCTCACTGGATATTTTTTGATTACCGTCGGCATACGGAAAATTTTTCTGGAAAATTCAGTAGCTTTGGTGTTTATTTTAAAAAGTGTTAATCCTTTAAAATAGCCCACTTGAAAACTGTTCTTATTCAAAGTTACAGCTTTTAGAAATTGTAACTAGCTTTTCATGTTTTTGAAAACTTGAATGCTTTTCTTCTTTAAATGCTTATTATATGGAATCTCTTAGTGGTGGTATCCTATTGGGATTTGGCTCCCACCCTACTTACACCCTTGGGTGTAAGTAGACTTGGTTATTTTTTTGTCACAGGTTTGGGTATAACTTTTGTGCAAACAGTTCGGGTTTCCACTGGTCATTCATGATGCGGTGTTGTGGAGATGGCTTGAGGAAGATGCCTCTTGCCATGTTGAGGTTCTTTGTCTGTCTTTTCTTGGGTTTTTAACTTTGTAATGATCTTCAAAAATTGTTTAAAATTGTTCAATTCAGTTTTGAATTTATTAAAAAGATGTTTCGGTTTGAAAAATCCAGATTTGGTTTCTTGGAATCATTTGATGTTTCAAGTACAAAAACTCGGGTAAATCGTTCCCAATTTTCAGTTTTTGACACCCAGGCACTTGTGCCAGCCCGTGGGGATTGGGAACGCCCTTCGGGACTTGCCACGGGTTGGGTCGGGTGCCGGTTTTTGAGGCGACCCGATTCGGTTCGTGACAAAATGGTATCAGAGGAGGTTCTGGTTAACTCTTTGGGTCATGTTATTTGGGGAACAGTCGGGATAGTATAAAGTTAGGATTATTGGGACTTGGTAGTTCGGTTATGGGTAGTGTTCCTGATCACCACACCTCATGAAAGGATTCTAGTCGCCATGGGAAGTCAGGATTTATCTAATGTCTTTGGTTTTCTTGGTTTGATGATGATTAGGGGAAATGAAAAGAAAGTTGGGTTAATGGTCTCAGTGAGCTCGCAGGGCCTGGCAAGCCATGTGAAGCTGGGGATATTCCCTAAAACACTCTCTGTGACAGTGAAGTGATTGGAATATGTCTGCCAACCATATTTCCAAATCACCCATTGAAACTAGTTTCCTCTCGGATTGTTTTGTGCTTTAGTTTTGAAATCCTGGCACTTTGGTTTTCTGGTGACTTGGTTTTAATAAGCTTAAAGTTTTTATGAAATGATTTTCAAATAAATAGGGAATGGTTTGGTTTATGAAATTGAGGAATTGAATTTTTATAATTGTTTTGAAATGTAAAAAGGTGTGCTTACACCTCTTTTGAAAGAAGGAACTATATTAAAGTTGGTTTTGAAAAGTGTTTCCAATAGAGTTTTCTAAATAATAAAACGGTGTTTTAATGGGATGAGATGTTTTGATATTGATATTAATATCTTGAATGTGGGTTCTTTTCCAAATTTTTGTTTCTTTATGAAAAGTTTTGTAAGATGTGAATTGGGATTTTGATCTCATTGTTAGCAGTTTTGAGAAAAAGGTTGGGTTGGTTGACCATTTTGGTTTTGAAAAGTGGAAAGAATTTTTGTTTTAACCTTTGGTATTTTCATGAGCAACCACATGCATGGGGTTATATGGGAAGAGGGATGGTTGATGACATGACTAGATGAGTTTCGGGATGGATATGAGGAGGGTTCCTGGTGTGGCATAGAAACATGCATGGGTAAGGCCCATAGGGTAACATTGGTGGATGCGCTAACCGTTGAACCATTTGTTTTCAAAGAAATGTTTTTAAATAAAAAAACATGATTTCTTGATGATTTTTTTTGGGGATGGTGTATATTATGTGTTTTTGGAAAATGTTGATGTTGTGGGATGTTTTGAGTCTAAGAACCCCTCCTGTTTGAACTGTGTTTTGGGTTTGGGTTTGGTCAGTAAGTTGTGTTGTAGGGACGGTTAGTAGTCTCTTTTGAAAAATGTTTCAGGAAGCCTTTACGATGGTTCACTACATGTGTTTGGATCTGGTTTGTGGTATATCTTGACCAATGGACTATCTTGGTTGGTTCATTGGGTTCAATCATTGGATAAGGTACACCCCCATTAAAGGTTAGTGCACAATTGAAGTGCAACCCGGATTGTTTCGCCGTTTGAAGACCCTCCAGTTGATCAATATAAAGAATCTTTTTCTTGAGATTTCTAGAATGAGTCTACACCCATTCCTTTCATTGATTTTTAGATCCTCTTATAACGGGAGAGGGCTCTTGGAAGGTTGAAAGAGACCTTAGTTTCTTAAGTTTCTTGATTCGTCGAAGGTGGATATGGTCTAGGGTTGTTAGTGTGGATGATTGTCTCGATGGTGTCTAAGAGGGCCTTTGGGTTCTTCGAAGTTTCTTTGAATCATGAGTTCATGTTAAACCACTAGTGTGGGAAGTATGGTCATGATAGGATATTGTGGCCACTTTCTATAATTGTGTTCTATTTGGGGATGTTGTATAAGGTCCCTCTCCAAGAATTTTTTATATCAGTTGAAATGGTCATGTTTGGTGATGCCTTATGATGTCATGTACTCGATTGACTGTATAGGTGAAAGTAGTGAAATCCTCTGAGAGTCCCTATTCTGTTGGGAAAATGTCTCCCATGGAAAAACTTCAAAATCATCTATTTTAGAGGAATGTGAGTGTAGGTGTTCTTTACTTCTATTGTTTCTCACCTGAAGAAACAAGTTGTGATGTGTATGTATCTTCTCAGCCCTTGTTTCAGTGAAATATCGGGATGAGGTAAAGTGAGTTTGGAATGTGTTATGTCTAGAAAACTTATTTGGGACTGCGGTGTAGTTTTTGGTGGCACTGAAAAGAAGAATTCTCATTCAGTCGGTTTCCAAATATTAACTACGAGGCCGAAGATGCTTCAATCATTTGAGCTCCAGCCATAGGTCTCAGAGAGAAGCTGGCTCGTAGTCAGGGGAAATACGAGGGCCATTTAAACCCTTGTACAAAGTCCTATCCTTAGTATGAAATATGGGAATAGTTTAAACCTCTAGTTTCGTCATGGTTGAGCACATAGTTTGTGTACGTTTAGTAGTGGTCGTGTGCTAGGAAGCCATGTAAAAAGAATTTTATTCATAGTTAGTGCACATTTTCCCAAACCATGCAGACTAATCCTGCACCCTTCCTAAATCTTTAATTTCTTTTTGGGTCTTTCTGTGTCGGCCCATGCTGGTCGGTTAAGATGGTCAGTTCTTATGGTGGGGAGACCCACTATGATTCTCATGAATGTTCCTTCATAAACATTTAAAGGAATTATATCCCTTGTACTAGAGAGTATGTTTGGGCCTCCCACTATTAGTGTCTTGATTCTGTCTTGGGAAAACAATTTAAGTTGTCTCTTATGGTGGGGAGCCCATTTGTGTCTCTTCATACGAGTAACTCATATTTTTTTTCCTTGGAATTTTCTGGGAAGTAGGTATTATCATTCGAAGATATCTTACTACCTACATATTCATTGGGTAAACATTGATATTGGAGAGTTTCAAAAGGTTTAGTTATAGTAGGGAAGTGTAACCTTGTTCAATGTTGTTGTTTTTTTTGGGTAAATTGATTGAGTATTGTTCAGATTGTGTTTAAGGAGTTTTCATTTGGGATAAAGCCTGAATGTACTTGATTGTTTCATAAAAGTGGTGTAAGATTGGTTTGTGAGAGTATTCCTTCCATCATTGATCACTGTAGGTGTTTTGACCTTTGGGGGTGAAACCTGGCAAGGGTGTACCTATTGGTTTCTCAGTTGGGTTTGGTTGTTGCTTTGACCTTGCTGTGACTTTCCGGGGCGGAAAGTTTTCAAGGTGGGGAGAATTTTCACGTACGTAACCTATTTTAGGGTTATGTTAAATCTATTTTCCACTCATGATTTGTTTTGGTGGTTTCCAAAGGTTTTATTGAGAATAAGTGAGTTTTCATGAATTGGGCCAAACTGCGAGCCCAATTCCAGATTTAAAAATAAATTTTGTTTCATTTATAACTTTTTAAATTTTTAATATTTTTGACTCATTCCAACTCCTAATTGTTCTCCCCTGATATATTAACCCCAAATTTAAATTTGGGGACTTTATAAATCCATAATCTTGGTGGATATGGGTTTTTAGTTAGGGAATTGGGCCTGCCCGAAAGCCCATTTTCTGCATTAAAAATAAAATTTAATTCTTTAATATCTCCTTCAATATTTGCGTTGTTTCGGTGATTCCAACTCTCACCCGAGCCCAAATACCTAAGGCGCGACCCCATGCCCTCCTCCCACAATTTGGAGCTCGATAGAATCGCAAAAATAGTAGAAAAGTCTCTGGATTTCAGAAATCGTCCAGATTTTGGAGAGGTAAATTGATCCTTTCATAACTCCTTATATTCTTAATCTTTTTCCCCAATTACAATTCCTACATGACCTTATCATTCTTGGTAAAATATACATTAAATTTTTATCTGTTTTAAAATTCAGATTCTGGTCGATTATGGTTCATTTTATTCAGGATGTTTCAAGTAAGTGTTACTTTCCTTGATTTCCTCCCCTTCCTAAGGGTTTCTTTCACCCTTTAAATAAGTTCATCATGTCCAGAAATTGAGTTTCGAAACTAGGGTTTGATTTGTTATCTTCTGGGTCAATTTTTGGTGGTCTAGGTCTGGATTTATATTCCTTGATGTGCGGAAGTGGTGCGGTTGATGTTTCGCACCATGTTTTGAGGGTTTCGGCATAAAAGGGAGGTGATTCCATGTGTAATCATTTCTAGATGAGTTATTTTGCTTGAATTACTTATTATGAATTTACTAATATTCTGTGTGTTGTGTGAGAACTATTTATTTTGTATTTGGTAAAGCATTTTTTTTACAGTTTCATTTTAGTTTAAAAAAATTGGGTGTTTTACATGTGCAACCCTTTGGGTATTGTTTGGGTGTATTTTATAACATATGAAATTGGTTTAATAAATCTTGTTTGGGCTGAAAATTATGATTTGGTAGGGTATTGGTGTGCCATTAGGTTTTAAAGAGGTTTCTTTTAATGGTTTTAAGGTGTAAATCCTTATTGTACTTCTTGAAAGTGATTTTGAAAACGTGTGCTTTTCATGTGGATCTTTTGTGGTATTGTTTGAGGTGTTTTTATAACACATGGGGGTTGTTTAATAAATGTTTTTGGGGATGAAAATTCTGTTTTGAATTTGTATTGGTGTAATTTTTTCCTTGAAATATGGTTTTTAAATGAGTTTTTTTTTGTGAAAAGATTTGGTACACTCTTTAGAATTGTTTTATGAAAGTTTTGAATGGTTTAATGATTTATGTAAGATGTGAAACCATATTGGAAAACTGTTTTGCATTGTTTATACTTTCAAATGGACCTGTTTAAATGTTAATAGTTATGTTATGTTATGTGCATCCTCTTGTAAATGTTTTATAAAAATGTTTAATGGATTTACTAAAATGTAAAAGAGGTGTGAACGTTATATGGACTGTTTGTGTGAGTGCGATGTGAAAAGTGAATTTTGTTTATAAAAAGGGTTTTAGGAAACATGTGAGTGGGATGTTATGTGATGTTTAGTATATTTTTAGGTATTTTATAAAATTGTTAAAGGATGTGTTGGATTGTGAAAGTTATGAAAAAAGTGTTGTGTGCTATTTTGGTGTGGGTTTGATTTCAAAATGCATTTGAATGAAAAGTGGAATTTTGTGGCTTGTGTTGTATACATGTGGGCTGTTTGGTGAATTTATGATATGGAAATGATATTTTTATGTGAAATGTATATTCATTGACTTGTTGAAATTGTTTGAGCACAAAGGGAAAACCCGGGTATCTAGGTGGGTGGACATGTACTAGTATGCTAGTGATCCCGTGGGGTTTGGCCTCAGTTTCACTTAGCAAGATTGACACTTACAACTCTAAATAGACTAAGATGATGATTATTGGGGACCACTAGGTTATGGGTATGTTCCCTACTAGTGGATCGTGCACGAGAACAAATATTTGTGATGGTTACTCTCACCGAGATACGAAGTACCTGGGACCCACAACAAGCTAGTGCCTAGGGGTTATTTCCCATTGCTTGTGCTCACTGGATATTTTGTGATTACCATCGGCATACGGTACATTTTTCTAGAAAATTCAGTAGCTTTGGTGTTTATTTTAAAAAGTGTTAATCCTTTAAAATAGCCCACTTGAAAACTGTTCTTATTCAAAGTTACAGCTTTTAGAAATTGTAACTAGCTTTTCATGTTTTTGAAAACTTGCATGCTTTTCGTCTTTAAATGCTTATTATATGGAATCTCTTAGTGGTGGTATCCTATTGGGCTTTGGCTCACACCCTACTTACACCCTTGGGTGTAAGTGGACTTGGTTATTTTGTTGTCGCAGGTTTGGGTATAACTTTTGTGCAAACAGTTCGGGTTTCCACCAGTCATTCATGATGCGGTGTTGTGGAGATGGCTTGAAGAAGATGCCTCTTGCCATGTTGAGGTTCTTGGGCTGTCTTTTCTTGGGTTTGTAACTTTTTAATGATCTTCAAACACTGTTTAAAATTGTACAATTCAGTTTTGAATTTATTAAAAAGATGTTTCGGTTTGAAAAATCCAGATTTGGCTTCTTGGATTCATTTGATGTTTCAAGTACAAAAACTCGGGTAAATCGTTCCCAATTTTCAGTTTTTGATACCCGGGCACTTGTGCCAGCCCGTGGGGATTGGGAACGCCCTTCGGGACTTGCCACGGGTCGGGTCGGGTGCCAGTTTTTGCGGCGACCAGATTCGGTTCATGAAACATTTGAAATATATTTAATAGGTTTATAATATATATTCTAGAGTTTAAATGGTTCTTTTGGATTGATCATTAATCTAAAGATGATAAGTAGTGAAAGAGATGAACTCTATATTTAATACTTATTATAAACATCACCAGAACATTGATATAATCCTCAAAACTCAATCATATATAATTGATAGTGATAATCCATTCACCAATACAACATTATTTACTTATATCAATTAGAGTTTTTCGAGTGGGGAATCCTCTTAGATATTAATTAAATGAACTGACTTTAATAAGTGATCATACCCAACCTAAATTTCATGATATAAATTATATGTATTTTGAATTAATGTAACAAAATTTAAGGAAATTTTCAATCATTTATATACAAGTATTTGTAACAGTTGTATCATCTCCTTAGACTGATATTATTCAATAATGACTTAATAGATTACCTCATGATTTATATTCTATAATATCCCACTTCATTATGTCACACTATAGATATCTATGAAATTTTTATATGCCATTTTCCATTAAGGGAATATAAGGAATGTTGAGTTATGTGTATAATCTAAAAGAATATTTTTCACTTCTGATATTGGAGGAAAAAATATTCATAAAAAAATATTATAAATCCATCATTTTTTATGTTTAACTCTGGAATATTTCTTATATTTTTATTTACCTCCATATTCTCCTATTAATTCTTAGTATTCACATTGTCAGATGGTTAATCATTTTTATGTAAAATATTTTACTTCTCTACTTCCTTTATTATTTCATTTTTTGTCCAAGTAAATCAATGAGTATTGGTTCCCTTTCAATCAAACTTATAAATAAGTAAGGCTGATCCTTCATACTCAATTAATCAACTAGATTGTTCCCCTTTATAGGGTGGTGATTTATTTTGATATTATAGTTCTTAATAAAATAAAATAATATCCTTTATTAAATGTTATACACCTTATATGTGAATATGTACATTATGAAATTATGATCATTGTATATCTTAGTTTACACAATATAGATCATTCCATAATATCTTTAATGAAAATATTTACACATTTAATCTAAATCTTGTTTCATATAATTATACTCAATGAATTTTAATTTAGGAATGTCATAGGATACCATATTGTCATTTTTTCATAAGGAGGCATCACAATCCCCTTTATGAATCATCATTTTATATCAAAAAACATTCTATACTCTATGTAAGAATGATTACTGGTGTAGTGACTAAACTTGCCATATTCTCTTTGAAATTATCTTCACATTTACCTATACAAAGGTACTTGACACCCATTCATGTTAACTTTTTTAGTGTTTTTGAAATTCTAAATAAATTTCTAACAATAAATTAAAAATCTCAAGGCAATGTAAGAAAACTATAGATATTTATTCCAATGGTTGTTCGGGGATATTATCCAGTCAACTATGTATTTATAGATCGATATATATACCTTCACATGTGATTACAATATTTAATAATGATTATTTCTATATCTAGAATTAACCCCTTCTAAATTTGGAAATGATTTTCTCTATTATTATTGTCTTCAAAAAAATCACCATATGATCTTCATAATCATAATTTATCTTGGAATACATGATAATATAATCTAAAAAAACTACAAAAAATTGAACAAGTTAAACTATAAAGACTCTATTCCTTATATCCATGAATATAGTGAAGAAATTTCTAATTTTTGAAGGAATCCCTAAGAATTCATATTTTCTATATATTGTATAAAAGGATTTATAGGGTTTATAATCTCTTTTAACTCTTAATTGATGATATATGGATTGAAGGTAAATAATTTAGAAGTATTTATCCCATCATAGTTAATTTAACAAGTTTTAAATATAGGTTAGTGGACAATTTTTATTGATCTTGATCTTGTAATGTTTATGATAATAAATGACGAGATGAGTTGATCCATATATATTTTTAAAAAAATTGATTTTTTCATCCCTTTTAAATCACATTGATGTATTAAATCCTTATAAATATTATATTATATATGATTATATAATTATATAAATTAAACCAAGGCTATTCTATAAAGTGTCTTCAATATTGGAATAACACCATGATTAAGTTCAATAAAAAACCCAATCACATGATTTGGTTGAACACATGGAAAATCATTTATAAATACATCAAAATATTAGCATAAAATGGTATTATATTCAATATTATGTTTATCCTTGAAAAGTTTAGCTAAATACCCCCCCATTATTGAGTATTAAGACCCATAAAAGGGAAGTAATGTCTGTAAGGAGTTCATATTCATCCTTTCACTGATAGACAATCATGGAATGATTTTGGTATGAAAAATGATTTCCATATCATGAAAATTTGTATAGGATCCACTGAGATAGAGTCAACCCATTTCTGAAATGATATAAAATTCTAATAAATGAATATTAAAATCATTTTCATGAGGAATATTTCCACAAACCTCAATCTGAGAAGAGTTTTTCACCTGAGATTAAATAACTCCACCCATAGAAGTTTCAACAATAATTAAATATCAAGTAATTTGGGTGGTTATTTGATGATCTTAAAAAACATTAAAGATATTACTGAGTGTACATAACTAAAATAATGTAGGACATGTTTAGTACCCGATTGGATGATGAGTATACCTTTCACTAATTTATTTTTACAACACACATCAGAAATAATGATTGAATGGTATTACTAATTCCACATTGTATATAGATAAATTTAACACCAATTTTCATCATTAACCCTCATAATAATACATTTGTTTTTGTAATTTATATTCTCATTATAATTGAAACATTTAATTATGGTTGGTGAATTTGGTTGAGATTTATTTTCATCCTTTTTTAGTTCTCCTCTTTATATATCATTAGTTTCCATTTTAATGATGGAATTGTCTTCAAAAATTGAAGTAGTTCTTTATTTGTTTGAGTTAAATCACCCATGCATCATCCCACATTTTCTTCATTTTGGAAGATTAATATTTTTTCATCCACTTGTTCTATCACTTTAGGTTCCTTGACACTCTATTTTATAATTTTTTTCACTAAATCAGAAAAAATAATGGGAGTTGAAAATTTATATTTCCTTCTTGATATAACTTTAAAGAATTTATATTTAGTTACAAATGAGCCTTAAAATAATTTTTTATAGAATAATGTTTTTTCAAATAAAGAAAATTTTAATTTCTCTTTTAATTAAATTATAAAAGGAAACAATAACATTCAAGTATCATGATGTTTTCTTTATATGTACCAATTGAATAATCTTATATTTTATTCTAATTATGGAATTTTATCTTTTTTAATATGATGCGTTCAAGGAAAATAATTATAAAAAAATAAAATTTTATTCTCATATTCGATGGTATGTATTTTTTATCTCTCCACGAGTTCTTAATTATGACCAGAAATAGTTTTTACTTACCTTAAAAAAGATAAATAACTAAAAAAAATATTTCATGCATTAATCCCTAGATAATGGAGAATATTTTCTCAATTTCATTAATCCACTACTCAAAAATTTGTTGATGAGAAGACACATTGAGGGATATTGTACATTAATGATTAAAGGAATAAATGAAAAGTTGTTCCTTCTATGGTGCATTTGGAATTTTGACATGGTTTGTGGTATTTTTCTGAGCTTAATAATTTTGGGTGATCGTTGACAAAAAATATTACACTCCAACTCCAATATAGTTTAGTTTACCATTAGGAAAATCATTGAATTGTCCACTACGCTTGTTTTCTACCCTATTCCTTTGGGCTCAAACAAATGAAAAAAGAAACAAAAACGTTTTATGTGAGTACTAAACAATAATTATCATAGTAGGTAGTCATATTGAGATTAAATTCAAGGATATCATTTCCTAAATTATGAAACCTTAATTTAATCATATCAAACTTTATGATCAAGTTATATTACATTTGGTTCCACAAAGGTAGATTAAATTATATCATCTTATTATTTATTACCTAATCACGAAAATTACTTAAACCCTACTCTAATACAAACTTATTTGACCCAATAATAACATACATATTACATAATTTTATAGGAATATTCATTATATCTCATAATAAATCATAGAAAAAAACCTATAGGTATTTTTATTTTAAAAATATATCTATAATATACATGTTTTACAATTTTTTTTAAAAAATTATTACATATAATATTCAAAACTGATACTCATATAGACACATCATCCATAATACTATTCTTCAATACTTGTGTAATGAAAAAAATAAGAAAGGGTGTGTATAGATATCCAATAAGTATAAAAATAAATTATATCAATTGAAGAGAATAAGTGTGAAAAATATAAACATGTGGTTATGAGAACCTAATCAATCTAATTGAATATATCATAATTAAACCATACCCAATAAAACATGGATCATAAATAATGAATCATAAAAAATTTATTTTAGAATAATCATAATAATTGAGTTATTGGAGTGTGGGAACATGAGTTAATAATCACCATATATGAAAAAATAACATAGATATTTTTCATCAAATAGAAACCTAGAATGGAAATTATAATAGAAAATCATTTCTTATGTCAAGTCACACTTTTAATACTACCATAAAAAAGATGAGAGAGTCCCATAATAGATTGGTTTCACTCCCTGTTCTCATAATCCTAGTTTATTAATATGAATACCAAATCCCATACAAATTATATCACAAAAAAATGAATATTTAAGAAAATAATTATAGATTTATATAATTTTGGTCCTACCCATCATATTAGATAGAACCAGAAATATATTTTCTACATGAACATGAAGACATTTGTAATTCCATCATACCATAATTAAACCATGATAAATAAATGGGTTTCATGAAAATTCTCATAAGGATGGATTATAAGAAATAATCAAAAAAATAAAAGATTGTATAATTGTAGATTATCCCCATTAAAGGATAATAAAATTTAAAATATATAGAAATAGGTGAAAATACTATTTTTATGCCTCCCACTATAACTATGGAATTATACTATGTTGTGTTGGAACCAGGTTCTTCAAAGCATGATTTGGTGTATGGTTTGTGTTTGTTGTCAATCCTCAGTGGAAGTTCAGGGTGTGAACCAACAAAGCGATCATACCGTTCAGGAAGAAAACAGTAGTGAAGGTGGCGCTGTTTCCCAGTGTTTGCCAAATTTTTGGGCCTGAAAATCCGTAAATAAAGTAAAGTGTTTTTGACAAAGATACTTGCGCGCCGAGCTCTTGGAGGATGAAAGACTTGCGCGCCATATGTTTTTGAGGATCAGAACATCAAAATTTGGCTAAGGAAAGAAGGTCGCGCAAGTGTTGGTTGGGTCGCGCAAGTAACTTGCGCGACAGAGGATCTGGAGACAGGACTTGCGCGCCGTCGAGGGACTTGCGCGCCGCCGCGCAGGGGGTCCAGTTTGCCTATAAATACTGTACCACCCCTCCTCATTTCCAACGGAGTTCAAGGCCGAGAGATTGTTCGAGCTCTCGTCGCGCAGGTGGCTGAGTCGCGCAGGTAGTTGTTTTGTCGCGCAAGTAGAGCTTGCGCGCCGGTGTTTGGCTGTTCTCCCAAGGCAGTTTGGAAGAGAAAGGAAGTGGATCGCGCAAGTATTTAGTTCAAGAAGGCAGTGTCGCGCAGGTGCTTCAGTGACACTTGCGCGCCAGTTTAGTCTTGCGCGCCTGAGACTTGCGCGCCGCCGGGAGACTTGCGCGCCGGGCTTGAAAAGGAGACCTAGACTCTATTGAAGCACGCCTGCCTTGCTGGAGCTGCACGAAAGCCGAGAAACTACTCGGTTCATTCGAGGAAAAGTGATATTCTTCTTCTGGTGAGAATCGGACTTCAATAGAGCATCTACATTCAACAAAGGATGCACTCTTATGCAAATGAAGAAGAGACCTACACGTCTATAAACTGAGTGGGACTTCACCAACGGAAGTGAGCCAGGGGGAGTCAACGGGAGTGACCCGAGGGACGCAGTGAGTTATCCCTGAACTATTGTAAAGGCAGTGAGCCTGGGACAGAGTGTCTGTACCCAAACTTTTGTATCCGCAGCTAGTGAAGCATAGTGGATTTAGGTATGACCGGCAACCTGTCGGCGTATGCTCCTTGGACGTAGCCCTTAGTGGTGAACCAAGTAAAAATGACTGTGTCTTCTCTGTGCATGTGAATGTTTTCTTTTTGATCGTAATCATCATACAGGTTCAACAAGTTCCTACCAACGTGGGAACAAGATCCAACAAATTAAAAGAAAAAGTGGTCACCCTGATTCACCCCTCCCCTCTCAGGGTGTCCCGGGGTCCTTCAAGTGGTATCAGAGGGTAAAGGTTGCGGGCGTTGAATCTGACCTTCTTCGTCATGGAAAACGCGATCAATGTCAGGGGAGTCCCTCACTTCGATGGAAGCAATTTCCAGATCTGGAAGAATAGAATGAGATCTCATCTAAGATCTCTTGGAATGGAAGTTCTTTTTTCTACTGTGCAAGGAATACATGTCACTGATCCAACAGGTCTGGCTATGACTGAAACAGACAGGAAACTTCTTGATGCAGATGCCAAAGCACAGAATGCTCTCACTGCTGCCCTTTCTGATCAGATTTACCTGAAGGTGATGAATTGCACCTCAGCAAAATCTATGTGGGATAAACTTGAGAATATTTATGAAGGTGATATCAAAGTGAAGGAGGCGAAACTACAAGTGCTACACAATCGGTTTGATGATCTGAAGATGCATCCAGACGAGAATGCAGACTCTTTCTTCAATCGAATTACTGAAGTGGTTGGAGCAATTCGGGGTCTAGGTGAAGAAATCAAAGATATTGATATTGTAAAGAAAATATTAAGAAGACTTCCACCTCTGTATAATGCGAAGGTGTCAGCTCTTGAGGAAAGAGATCTTTCCAAACTTTCTCTTGATGACTTACTGAGCAGTTTGGTAGCATATGAAATGAGAGTCAAACCAGAAGATGCTACGACTCGGGTGAGCAAGGAAATGGCATTCAAGGCCATGGATAAATTGAAAATCTCAAAGGATAGTAGCGGTGATGATGATGAAGAGAAAGAAATTCTTTCTCTCATTGCAAAGAAGTTCCAGAAGGGGAAAGGGAAATTCAAAGGGAAGTTACCTCTCGCATGCTTCCGTTGTGGAAAAGTTGGGCATATTGCCTCTCAGTGCTTGAAGAATATCAATGATGATGACAGTGAATATGAAAACTTCAAGAAGCCTCAAAGAAGGTTCTTTAAAAAGGGAGACTTCAAATCTGGTAAGAAAATGCAAAGAAAGAGTTTTGTCTGTGAAGAGGAAGAAGATGACAATGAATTCTGTGATGAAGAAGAACCAGAATTCAAAACTGGGAACCATGCTTCTATGATGGCCACTGTTGAAAAGTCAGAAGATACTGATGGTGAAAAACAACTGAGAACTTGTGTAGATCCTGAGGTGCAACTTAAGGATGCAGTTAGTAAGCTTAAGATTAAATGTAAGAGCTGCAATAAGTGGAAATAAATTGTAGAAGAATCAACTGAATATGTTGATCAACTTGAAGCTGAAATTGAACGACTGGAAGAATTTGTGAAGGTACAGTCTAAAATAATTGAAAGCAATGATGATGCAGTTGATCTGAAGCTGAGAATTGAAGAGCAAGCAAAGGTCATCAATGACCTCACATCCAGACTGGATGAAAAATCCAAGACTGTTGAGGGTCTTGAGGAGGAAGTAGTTACTCTAAGGAGTAAAATGGAGACAGAATCAGTTCCAAAAGAATCGAGGAAGAAAATACAGTTCGGAAGATTCTCAGATGCAGAATTACTTGCAAGAGCCAAGTGTGGTTCAGATGGGGTTGGAAAAGTCTTGAGTGATCAAAGACCTGCTTGCATGGGAAAGAGTGGAATTGGCTGTGAGGCTGAGTCATCAACTACTGGAAGTGCAAAGATCCAAAAGACAGATAAGATGAAAGTTGAACATGTTGAAATGTTACCTAGAGTGCTGAAAAAGGAACCCTCAATCCAAACTAAAAGGAGACCTGAAAATTATCCTCAAACTTTCAAAAATGGCAGACAGTCTTACTATTCTCCCAAGGAAGAAGCTATAAGGAAAAATTCAAGTGAGAAGACATTTCTTCTCATGAAGTGTCAGTTCTGTGGCTATCTGGGCCATACCATGTCCTATTGTGAAGAGGCAAGAAGCTATCTGAATGGAGAAGATATAGATGCTCAACAAAGGAGAACAATTTCATATCCTAATTCTTATAGAAGAAATAATTTCTATGGATATTGTTTTCATTGTTCTAACTTTGGTCATAAGTCCATTAATTGCAGGCAGAGAAGGGACATTGACACCTCATACAGAAGTTCCAGACATGTCAAGTCTCGTCAGCAAGACGATGTTTCTCTTTCAAACAGGTTCTCACCTCTTAAAGAAGACTTTGACTATGAAGAACCTGGGTTTGCGGAAGAGATAGTTGAAAGGCCATCAGTTCTATATACTCAATCTAATGTCTCATGGAAGGAAAGGAGGAAGATTGAGAAATCAAACCTTGCAGAGGTAGCTCTCAAAGCTACAAAGAACAACAGTACCTGGATTCTAGATAGCGGTTGCTCATCTCATATGACAGGTAATGCCGGTCTACTAACAAATATCATAAAGAATGTTGATGGTACAGTAAGATTTGGTAATGATGGGGCTCTGAAAATCAAAGGGAGTGGAAGTACCAAATTAGCTAATGGAGAACTAAAGAAGACTGAAGTCCTTTACGTAGATGGCCTACGTCATAATCTCCTCAGCGTGAGTCAACTCTGTGACTCAGGACTTGTTGTTACTTTTAATCAGAAAGGCTGCACTATCAAGGGAAAAACTGGCAATTCTCTCATGAAGGGATGCAGAACAGAAGGAAACTTGTATCAGGTTGATAGTGAAGAGAATGTATGTTACATGACTGTTGAAGAAGAAAACAATCTGTGGCATCGGAGATTGGGACACATCAATCAACAAGACATGGAGAAAATATCAAAATTGAGAATTGTCATGGACATTCCCAACCTGAAGCGTGAGCGTGAAAAATCCTGTGATGCTTGTATTCGTGGGAAGTTGGTCTGCAGTTCATATCGGCCAAAGAAGAAAAAGGCATCTCACCTTCTTGATCTGATTCATACAGATGTTTGTGGTCCAATAAATGTTGCCGGAACTCATGGAGAAAGGTACTTTGTCCTTTTCATAGATGATTACAGTCGAATGGCATGTGTGATGGTCATTCACCGGAAATGACAGGTCCTTGACTGCATGAAAACATATCGGCGAATCGCCGAGAATGATACTGGACGAACAATCAAAGTGTTGCGATCTGACAATGGAGGAGAATACACGTCCATTGAATTTGAAAATTATCTGGAGAAGCATGGGATACAACATGAGGTAGCTGCTGTGAGAACTCCACAACAAAATGGAGTTGTTGAACGAAGGAATCGACAGGTGAACAACATGGCACAAACTATGCTGATTGAGAGTCGTATTCCACGACATTACTGGAAAGAGGCTGTTCAAGCTGCAGTGTACATTCATAATCGAACAGGACTTTATATGGGTGAGACGAAGACACCATATGAATTGTGGCATGGACGGAAGCCTTCTCTAAAATACTTTCGTGTTTTTGGAAGTAAGTGCTTCATCAGGAACAAAGAAGGAAATCAGGGGAAATATGGTGACAACGCAGATGAAGGAATCTTCCTCGGTTACTCAATGAACAAAAAAGCCTACAAATGTTTCAACAATCGTTTGGGAAGGATTGTGGAAAGCAATGATGTTAAGATAATTGAAGAGAAAACCACAAATGCTTCACGGACGTCATATGCTGATGTGATAGAAAGTCATGAAGAATGTGGACATGAAGAAACTACAAATGCAGAAATAGAGGAAGCTGTTCAAAACACTCATCAATCACATAATGATGTTGACTCAGAAGAAGAATCTGAAGAAGAAACTATGGCTGAAGAGAATACTACTGAACCTCGCAGGAGAAATCGAAGAGCTGAGATTGATCCATCCAACATAATTGGGGATAAGAGTGCACCCACACAAACCAGAAGGATGAGGAATACCACGCAATCTGCATTTCTATCAGTTGTAGAGCCATCCTCATTCGAAGAAGCTGCAAAGGATGAATCTTGGGTGAAAGCCATGAATGATGAATTAGATCAGATTGATAAGAATCAGACATGGGATCTTGTCCAGAGACCTGAAGGTCACAATGTGATTGGTACCAAATGGATTTTCAAAAATAAGTTTGATGAGCATGGAAGTGTTATCAGAAACAAGGCACGACTGGTATGTAAAGGATACTCCCAGATTGAAGGTATTGATGTTGAAGAAACCTTTGCTCCAGTTGCTAGACTGGAATCAATCAGGCTTTTCCTTGCCATGGCACTCCAAAGAGGATATAAAGTATATCAAATGGATGTTAAGACAACATTCTTGAATGGTGTACTCGAAGAAGAAGTCAACATTGAACAACCGGTGGGGTTTGTCTTGGGTACCGACGAAACAAAGGTCTGCAAACTAAAGAAAGCTCTATATGGTTTGAAGCAGGCACCACGGGCATGGTACTCACGGCTAGATTCATATCTCAAGAAGTTGGAATTCAAAAGAGGAGGAGTTGATCACAATCTCTATGTGAAGAATTCTCCAAAAGATCAATTCATGGTTCTTGTCTACGTTGATGATATCATATTTGGTGGCAGTAGGAAGAAATCAGTGGATGAATTTGCCAACCACATGAAATCAGAATTTGAAATGTCTATGATTGGGGAGCTCACATATTTCTTGGGGCTGCAAGTTATTCAAAAGAAGGAATACACATTCATTTCTCAGGAAAAATATGCAAGAGAGCTGTTGAAGAAGTTCAATATGCAAGACTCCAAACCAATGTCAACTCCGATTGCAGTTGGAAATAAACTTGGAAAGCATGAGGATGGGAACTCTGTTGATCCCACCATGTACATGAGGATTATTGGCAGCCTACTGTACCTGACAGCGACAAGGCTAGATATTGTCTTTGCAACATGCCTTGCGGCCCGGTTTCAGAGTAATCCAAAGGAGGAACATATGGCAGCAGTAAAAAGAATCATGAGGTACATTCAAGGTACACATAACTTCGGGTTATTTTTTGCTGCAGGCAGAGACAGTGAATTATCAGCATTTTCTGATGCTGACTGGGCTGGTGATGTTGTAGATAGAAAGTCCACTAGTGGTGGAGCTTTCTATATTGGGCAGAAATGTGTTGGCTGGTTGAGCAAGAAACAAGAAAGTACTTCTCTTAGTACTGCTGAAGCTGAATATATCTCCGCCACAAAAGCATGCACTCAACTTCTTTGGATGAAGCAGCAGCTAACAGATATTGGTGATAAGGTGCAGCAACCAATGGTGATTTATTGTGATAACAAAAGTGCAATTGATCTTACGAAGAATCCGGTTCAGCATTCTCGTACAAAACATATTGAAATACGGTATCATTTTATCAAAGAAAAGGTTGAACAAGGCATGATTAAAATGGATCATGTTGGAACTAATGAGAAAGTGGCTGATATCCTAACCAAGCCATTGTCCGCGGCTGTGTTCGAGAAGCATCGGTTGAACCTCGGTGTTCAACCACCTCCTACTGCATAAGGAGGCTCCGAAAGTCCCCTCTCCCCGTTTGTTTTAACTGTTTTTATCTGTTTATGGCTGTGATGCAGGTTTTTGGGGGAGATACTATCCAGGGGGAGTATGGCTTGAGCTGAACGTTGAACAAACTTTTCGGTCTTTGGTTTTATTGTCAATGGGGGAGAAAGGAATAAATTCACGGCAATAGAATTCAAGGCAAGAAATTCTTCTGTGCTGAGAAGTTTAATAAGGATGTGATGAGAAGTGTAAGCTTGTGATGAGAAGTTTAATAAGGATAACATCGGGATGGAGGATTTTGTGTATGATTTCAACACACTAAGACCCAATTCAAGCTTTCTCTCTTGTTTTCTACACCGAGCATTGCTCACGTAGACTTAGAGTGTTAGCTGAGTTGATTCTTGCGTTTTGGATTTGCTCATGGTTGAAGATCTATTGAATTTATTCTGATTGCCAACAAACCCAAAGGGGGAGATTGTTGGAACCAGGTTCTTCAAAGCATGATTTGGTGTATGGTTTGTGTTTGTTGTCAATCCTCAGTGGAAGTTCAGGGTGTGAACCAACAAAGCGATCATACCGTTCAGGAAGAAAACAGTAGTGAAGGTGGCGCTGTTTCCCAGTGTTTGCCAAATTTTTGGGCCTGAAAATCCGTAAATAAAGTAAAGTGTTTTTGACAAAGATACTTGCGCGCCGAGCTCTTGGAGGATGAAAGACTTGCGCGCCATATGTTTTTGAGGATCAGAACATCAAAATTTGGCTAAGGAAAGAAGGTCGCGCAAGTGTTGGTTGGGTCGCGCAAGTAACTTGCGCGACAGAGGATCTGGAGAGAGGACTTGCGCGCCGTCGAGGGACTTGCGCGCCGCCGCGCAGGGGGTCCAGTTTGCCTATAAATACTGGACCACCCCTCCTCATTTCCAACGGAGTTCAAGGCCGAGAGATTGTTCGAGCTCTCGTCGCGCAGGTGGCTGAGTCGCGCAGGTAGTTGTTTTGTCGCGCAAGTAGAGCTTGCGCGCCGGTGTTTGGCTGTTCTCCCAAGGCAGTTTGGAAGAGAAAGGAAGTGGATCGCGCAAGTATTTAGTTCAAGAAGGCAGTGTCGCGCAGGTGCTTCAGTGACACTTGCGCGCCAGTTTAGTCTTGCGCGCCTGAGACTTGCGCGCCGCCAGGAGACTTGCGCGCCGGGCTTGAAAAGGAGACCTAGACTCTATTGAAGCACGCCTGCCTTGCTGGAGCTGCACGAAAGCCGAGAAACTACTCGGTTCATTCGAGGAAAAGTGATATTCTTCTTCTGGTGAGAATCGGACTTCAATAGAGCATCTACATTCAACAAAGGATGCACTCTTATGCAAATGAAGAAGAGACCTACACGTCTATAAACTGAGTGGGACTTCACCAACGGCAGTGAGCCAGGGGGAGTCAACGGGAGTGACCCGAGGGACGCAGTGAGTTATCCCTGAACTATTGTAAAGGCAGTGAGCCTGGGACAGAGTGTCTGTACCCAAACTTTTGTATCCGCAGCTAGTGAAGCATAGTGGATTTAGGTACGACCGGAAACCTGTCGGCGTATGCTCCTTGGACGTAGCCCTTAGTGGTGAACCAAGTAAAAATGACTGTGTCTTCTCTGTGCATGTGAATGTTTTCTTTTTGATCGTAATCATCATACAGGTTCAACAAGTTCCTACCAACGTGGGAACAAGATCCAACAAATTAAAAGAAAAAGTGGTCACCCTGATTCACCCCTCCCCTCTCAGGGTGTCCCGGGGTCCTTCATGTTGTTGATGGTAATAATTAGGGACCTAAATTATAACTTTAAAAAGTATGGAAGGCTATAAACATTGCGGTTGGTGGTGTTATATCTTTGATGTGAAGGAGATGATGTAATTTCAAAACTTCCCCCATCAAAGTTAATTTCTTAGTTTGGGTTTCCTTTCTATATTTATTACATGTTCATTCATTTTTTTCCAAATTAAATATTCTAGTGGACACTAATTAATTATGTCACTAGATGAATTGAAAAGTTAAAATACTCATGATCAAATTATATGATTATGTTGGATATGAGGGGAATCAAAAAATGGAATTTGATAATATCTTCCTCAATTGAGGTTATGAGAGTATCTTAATCTTTTTACAAGGAAACATAAATTCATCATTTAAGGAAACCTAGGTTCTTCACCATGGTTTTGCCATTACCACCACATATTTTATCCTATGATCCTAAAATAAGGAAACTCATTCTCATAATATAATTCATTCAATTCTCATAAAATGAGATATATGGTTCTCATCATATAAGGAATACTAAGATCATCTATGTGGGAAGGATAGAATATTAGGCTCTTCTTCTAAGGGGATATTTGAAATATTTCCCACTCATCACATAGGGATCTTATACTCATCACATAAGGAATATCATTATCATTAAAAAAGTAATAATAATATGATCACTTAATTTGACTTAGGACCATTACCTAAGATTCCTCATGCTCATCACATGTTGAAGGATGTGTTGCTGATGTGTTTGGATAGGGGTTGTTTTTATCCAATTCTCAACATGTAGAACACATAATTCTTATCACATGGGGAAAGGGTCAACTTATGATCATCATAAAATGGAAGGAAATAAAGTGACCCATACTAAACAAAACTTAAATAATAAAATAATCCCATTATTTATATAATAAATATCATAAACCTTCGTACAACCCAAAGACCTAAAGGATTAATATCTTGAAGATTAATAACATAAATATCTTATTCTACATCACATTAAAACATTTATCCATAAAAATGAGCATCTAGACCCTTTCTTGAAATATTATATGATATAATTATGTTCATAAACCATGTAATAGAAACATAATAAAGGGGGAGAGCTCATATGATCAGTAAGGGAAACACATATCACAATGTGTCTGATCATAAACACGAATGAGAACACGTGGAAAACATAAATATCATAATAAAATATCATAAGACCATATATGTTAATTGTAAAATATGATATATATAAATACATGATCATAACTAGATCATTAATAATCATAAAAATTATAATGTGGCTCAAAATACATATCAATAATCATAAAACAAGTAAGTGTGATATAACATTGAAGAATACATTAAAAATACGTCATACTGTTGAAAACAAGGAATTTCATAGATATGAAATTAATCTTGAAAATTTGGTATAACTTTATAAACAACTTATAAATGTGTTAAAACCATAATAATAGGTATTTTTTTTGAGAAAACCTATTATTCCCACACATATGTGGACAAACTCATTATGCCTGCGCTTGAAAATGTGAGCAATCTAATCATCCCCACACATGTGTGAATAAACTCATTATATCCATGCCTAAATATATCATGAGATATAAACATAAATCAATTCATTTTATGGTTATATACAACATCGATCATCGTTATCCATACATATGTGTTCCACTTAAAGTCAACCATAATCTTATCTCAATTTACCCATAGAAAAAAAATTATTTTATTAAACCATAAAAAATATATATAACATGAATTTAATAGGTCATAAGATAAAAAAAATGTAATTTTATAAAAATTTATCATATCATAATAACATATATAAGGAGTTCTTAACATCACTTCATAATATATAAAAATTGGATAAAAAATAAAAGTGAAAATAGAAATGTTTTCACAAAACCAATAAAACATTGATATAAAAGATGAAGTATAAAATTATAATAAAAAATCTTGTAAAGGGAAATAGAAGAATTTTTAAAAACTTATTATAAATATTTCCAAATAAAATATCATTTAATGAAATAAATTTTATAAAAAAATAGGGGAGAAGTTAAAACATATTATTTTGAAATGATGGAAAACCTTGCTTTAAAATATTTTTTAAGTACCCTTTATTGAAAACACACATCATAAAATTGGTATTAAATTTTAATTTTGAAAATGGGGAAGTTAATTAAGATAATAATATGAAATATTCTATATTATATTTTCTAAAAGTATATGATATCATTGGTGAGATGGAAATTATGTACATGGAAAAAAAGTCATTAGTAAAAATGGGAGTTATTCTTTCCAATGTTACACTTTTATCTCAATTTTTTAATCAGATATGTGGTTATTGATAATGAGAAGTAATTTCCTTTGAAAAAAAGGAAAAAAAATAAAGAATAAAGATATTTTAGAACCAAATAAATATTAAATAATATACTGATGTCAAAAATACTATGACCTAATTAATAAAAAATCAAGTTGATAAAACTCATATAGAACTGGTAATGTAAGAATCAATGGTTCTTGAGAGGAAGACCATGAAATGGAAATTTAAATAGCATGAAATGGAATATATTTTCATATTTTAAATATAAATTTTATTTAATTCACTATATAAATGAAATTATGGAGAACAATATCTTACATGACCCATGGATTTTAAAATGAGATAAGGAGAACCTTACTTTGTTTCCCCGCTTAGTCAAATTCACGCTAATCTCCATTATAAAAAACATAAATAACTAAATAACCTATTTCAAAGCCATATTAATATACACAAACTTTTATATTCTTTATTAATAATTATTTTCTACCTGTATATTAGTTAGTTATTATGCATTTTCAACATCTATTGTGCGTGACTTGGTCGTTTTGAACTAGTTTCATAACAGAAATGTTGTTATCCATTATTCTAAAAAATTTCATATTTACCGGGTGATTAAAGTTTCTTTTATGGATTATTTATTTTAACTTATTGTGTTTTAAATTCCTTTCAAGAGTATTTAATCCTTTATCCTTGAATATTAAATCGATAACATACATGTATTGGTGATTCTTGCAGAAAAAATGTGGTATATTAATTAATGAGTTTAATAATAATGTTACTATTTTACAAAAAATAATAATTATTTTATATTATATATTAAAATAAATTTCATTCTAATAGTCATATATGCTTTAAAATTATTGCATTGTTCAAATAGGTGGTTAAACTAACATAAACCTATACATTCCATGATTAATGGATGATTATGTGGTGGGTTAAGTATAATATCATTATTATAGAAGTGTAATGATCATATTTAGTGTTTATTAGTGTTATATATCTAAATTTGGTGAAATTAAGAAAATAGTGGATATGAAATGATTTTTTTAAATTATTAGATATAAAAATATTACAAAATATGAAAATTGTTTTTTTCTTCTTAACACGCTTGATTAAGATGGTTAAATTTTTAAGGATTATTTATTATTAATATCATTAATAGGTTATTAAATTTTTATTAACAATGTCTTATTCACATCTTAAAAATCCTATTTATTCATTAAACCCTTTCTCAGGACTATCCATTTGAGGAAGTGATGAAATGGAAAATAGAAATTTATCATTCTATGGAGGCGGTAGTCTACATGTATGCATTGATAATGATGTCATTTTTCATAGAATGGAGAAGATGGGTAATATTGTTTATCATTTTTTAATCTAAAATATGACACAAATATCATAATTATATATTAAATTCCCTATTACTATAATCCACGTAAAAAGGTGAAGGAAAAAACATGTTTGGTTGTAGATGCGGTAGTTTTCCCAACATACGATTCAAAATTATCTTTTTATCAATGGGAAATGGGATGGTGTACAATAATTATAATAAAATAAAATTATAATAATTATATAGATGATATCATTATAATATGATGAAATGAAATTTTAGGAAATATTAAAAGAATAAAATAAACTAGAAAAGTGTGAGGAGTGTTTATAAATCTATACATTACTACTTAGATTATCTTCTTTATGAAGGGGTTAAACATTTAATATATGGTAATTTGAGAAGAAAAAAAACCTAGTTATGGTTGATAAGAGTATTAAGAAAAGGGTGGGTTAGTTTTTGGGATAAACTTAGGGGTTTGTGGTGTGATAGGAAGTGAGGAGAGCAGTAACCCTTTTATAAGTGAAAAGGGTTGAAATTTGTAATGCCTAGACATGAACCACCAGGTCTAAACCAGAGCACCACATGACCTCATATGCACATACCTATTTTAAATAGGATACCAACTAGTAGTGAGAGTCTATATTTATTGGTGGGGAGACTATACCATCAATATTAGGTATTGGTACATTTAATAATGTAACAAAATATAATAAAATATAATAATCAGAGTAAATAGCTGGAAAATAAGTAAATGAAGTACCAGTCATACAATAAACAATAGGTCCCCCAAAGTGGATGAAAAACCATAGAATATACATGATAGTTAATAATAAATAAACTATGGTAATCTTTTATAGTTTATGCCAGTACCACTTATAGCTCCATGCTCCATAGATATATTGTATTCCATGGGACCCTTTCCCTTACTACTATCATTATTAATGAATTTTATATATACAAAAAATTTTTCAAACAAAGTGTGAGTAATAAAACCCATTAAGACCCCACTGATACATCCTGAAAAAATTTTAATTGGAATAAAAGGTGTATTTAATGATAATAATAAATATGTAAATAAGAATAACAAAAATACAATCACGTACCAAGCGGTTGTGTTCTTACTAATCCACCCCAAACCCATAGAACTATCTGTATCAACTACATTATGAATAGATAATAGATATGTTTTTCAAATAATTCCTTTACACAAGTCTATCGATATGTTACTCATTATCCTCAATGAAATGAGTGGAAGTGCTAATTGGTATCCACAAGGTGTATAGTTAACATGCTACTCAATATCTATAAGGCATTGAATGTCGGAATGTTCCTCAGAATCACCATGGAATCTAGTTCTATTCAGAACATAGGAATATCATTCTCCACCATCTTCATCATCTATTTTCATCCACAATCCCCCTCTAAGGGGAAAATATACAATGTTTTTCTGTTATCACATGTACTAGGCACCAAACCTTAAAAGTAAAGACAACATACAACATGTTAAATAATGATAAATAAAAATATCTTTCTATCAAGAAAAATATAGTATAATACCTTATTTATATCTGATGAAACTCTATGATTTATTTATAATAAGGGTCGATGTGCACATTTTTCTAAAAAAAGATTAATATAGTATAATTGAATAACAATATGCAAATCAACATAAAAAATGGTAAAGGATAATCTAGAAAATATCATGTAAATAAGGATCACGTATGGGTAACACAACAATTAACACACCCATAATCAATTACCAAAAATATAGAACAAAAATAAGAAAAAATATGAACCAACATAGGAAATATATTGTATATGATAGCCCAAAATGGTAAGGAACTTCCTGCATAATGGTTTTCAACATCAAAATCAAGGTTTATCAAGGGTTTCATCCCAAAATCCATATTATCACACCAATCAAATAAGATTTCTTGCCAAGAACTACCAATTATGGTTTCCATAAATGAGAGTTGTGAATACCCAAAACCCAATATTCCAGAGTCAGTGTATACATTATTACATTAGCACTAGATACAATAGAACACATCCCAAAGGACTGAATAGTTTACTAGTCTTAAAGAATTAGATATAAACATGCTTCTCATTTTACATTGGTAATATAATATAAAAACATTGTTAAATTAAAAACTATGTATCCCTAATTTCATTCAAAGATACCTTATTTAGATCCCGAAGATAGGAAAAAATAGTGACATAAGATTCATAGTAAGGGTAACATAAAATGGAAGATATCATGAGTAAATAATTCATAATCAATATGGTATGTTAAATAACTAAAAACACATTCCATTTAATTAATAACTTGATCATGAAGAATAATATGGAAGGAATAAATGAAGATTAAATAATTCCATATAAATAATCACATAATCTTGAAACTTATGCATGGATATAAAAACTATTCAAATAATCATATGGAAATCAATAAATGATTTGACAATGATGGAATGCATAATGATGTAAAACTGGAACTTACCTTTAAGGCATCTTGCTAAGACATGTTACATAAATGGGTAAGGCTGCAGCCAAATATCCAAACTAGTTTGTCTTAGAAGACCTATATATGAATCAAAGGGCTATAATGGGCCCCACCCATCACTTACTAAGTCCAATGAAATTCTTATATATTGAATGATCAATTTAATTAAAAAATAGTATGCCTTATCAATAAATATATATATTGAGTAAAGAATATAGAATATAAATATTTCCACAGTCAATCCAATGTATTTCATATTAAAACACCATATATAGATATGGTATATGATTTTATAAATATACATATCCTAGATACAGAGTATATATATTTTTAAGAAAATGTGATTTCTAGTGAAAGATGATCACAATAAAGTGAATCTTTCAAGAGAAATTTAGTAACTGAAAAATTCGTAAGAGATAAAATATGGATATCAATTCATCAAAAAGATAGGTTTTGTAGTATATTCATGTATTTTGGATAATAAAAGAAAATGGAAGTAAAAAATTAAAATAAGTTTTCATTCAAAAATTTTATTTAAATAGCCATTAAAAACTTATAGAAGAAGATAAATATTGTAAAATAGCTATGGTGGTGGGAAAATATTTCGACACTGTATATATTAAAAGTAAAAATTCCTTTTAACTTTTTGTTAAGAATTTGAAAATGAACCTTCTAGAAAACATTATAAATATTCCATTAAAATATAGTAAAAATTCAAGGATAACATAAAATTTCATTAAATAATTATTTTTGTAAATAAAAATTATTTTATAATTTTTTTTGAAAAACATAGATATGGAAGAAAAATATACCATATCAAAAAGAGAAATAATATTGTCTTTTATTTTAAAAATTTATTTACTTGAATCATGTTCCAGATATAAGAGAAGTGTAAAGAAAATAATAAAACTTGTTAAATTTACATTTTATATAAAAATAGATAGAGTTTATGAAGGATATACAATAATATTCCTTCAATGAAAAATATAAGAAATCCTAGAAAAATCAGATTTTAAAATAAATTATAACATATTCAGATAATTTTTAATTATAACCTTACGAAAGTGTAAACTTGAATTTAAAATTTAATTATCATAAATAAATACATATTCATGTTAAATAAATCAAATAGGATGTATATAAACCACATAAATGTAAATAGGATCATAATACCAAATATGTCTCAATGGAGTGAAAATTGAGGTGAAATCCTTTACAAAGACCGTATTGGTGAACTGATAATTAATCAATGACATGATCATGTGTTAAAAATCTAAATCTATTTTTTTTCAAATACACAATTATAAAATAATAGATAACTTCACACATAACTATGGAATAACATAATCAATGAAGTATAAGTATAACCCAATAAATGTAAATTTATTTAAAAACCCCCTTAGCCCAAAATTCCACTTTATTGGTAATGAATTAAACTCTTATATAATGTGTTAAACTTGTTATTAATTTATAAAAAACCCATATTAATATTAATAACATCATATATGATCTCCGTGTAATATCCTATCACCAATTTGTTAACAATTTTAATTACTATCAATGCTTCAGATGTTAACTGCTTAATATTTTAATGTATATTTCATTGTGAATATTTTGGATCTTGTGAATAGTTTAGAGTTTCAAAATCTATAAAATTATACTAATTTTATAAATATAATATATACTCATTACATAAATTTTTAGAATAATTTTTTAAAGGTGGAGATAGAATAAGGAAGTTCATAGTTTGTGGAGATGGTATACTGTACGTACACATGAATGTTTTTTTCCTATTTTAAATGGATGGAAAAAATAATGATAAATAATAATTAAATATTATAGAATCATTATTATGTCATATATATCTTATATATACATTAAATATATCCTTATTACCATCAATGTAATGCCTAAATGAAAAACAAATCACATCACTTCGTAGAGGTGGAAGCACACACATATGCACGAGAAACATTATCATTTAAAAATGGGTGGAACGGTAAGAAGGTAAATGATATATTGTATTTAAATAACCATAATTATGTTATAAATATAATATATACTCATTATTTCCATATTTATATCCATATAAGTAAAATAGTGATGGGAAATTAATTACACCGCTATGTGAAGATGATAACCCATATGTACACATGAGAAATGTTTTAACTTTCCAATGGATGGAAAATACCATAGAAAGTTTTTTTATTTTATTATCATAGAAAATTACACATAATATAAACCAATAATCAATACTAATAATGATCCAATTCATGGTGGTCTGAAATAGTTGAGTCCCAAATCATCCACTGTAATAAATTTTATCCCCTCTGCAGGAAATGACCCATGAATATAGAAGTAGAAAATCCATTCACTTTGTGTCAGCTTGGATGCTTGGAAGTTATCAACCATGTTACCTTTGTAACATCCTTACCCTGATTATAATTAAACTGGTATCCAGACCGGTGAGTCATGTGGCCTCAAGCGTGCCTCCCCGTATGCCAAATGCTTCCTACTAGTAGTAAGGGTTTAACAGTGGTTTGATATGGAGTATATATACTTATAATTAGAGTAGAAAAAAGGTATAATATAATAAACAACATTCAAAAATAGAATCAATAAATAAATGAATGACAAATCAATATTAGAATAATATAATATTTGGATATCAATGGTCGACATCAGTTTATACAGTAGATGAATTCATGTCATGGTAATAATACATAATTTAAAGTAATAAAAAATAAAATACAAATTACAACACAATACAAAAATAAAGAAAATAAATTAAGCCCCATAGGTGATCTCCATGAGCATCTTGAGCTCCAACTCGGTCCTTTTCTTCTAACTCCCAGGTACAATAAATACAGCAAATAACCTAGAACTTGTGACTATAAGGTCTAACCAGGTACCAAGGGCACCCAAGAAGGGTGTGAGATACAAATCTTAGTGGGATGACACCCACATCATCTAATCCAATCCATATTGTGTAATATAAATTACATAGTATGTAGTTTTATAGAACAATTACAATGGAATAAATAAACATCACCTATCCATGTTCCTATGAGACATCGGATGGCTATACCTTCTTCATCCCTTTGCTAGTGTCTGAACGTATAACCAATTAATTAAATGATTATTATTGTTTTATAAATAAGTCACATCTTTGCAATAATTAAGGTTCCAATATGAAACAATGTAACTTGTGATGATATTTAATAATGCAGTTCCAAGGTAATAACCAAGGAAACATAGACCTCAAGGGTCTCTAACTCAGTAATAAATATAGCCTATCTAAGGGAAAGAGTGTAATCTAAGGATCATAGTCAAAGTAATTCCAAAAACATAAACCTATCGAGGCCAAGCATTTCATCCAAGGTAAAACAAGGTTAAGAAATGACTAGGCCCGATGGGCTTTAACCATGGAACCTACTTGTCAGTGATGGATCCAAGGAGTATATCCAAGGAATCCTGTAGAGGGGTAAGAGTGTAAAGCATCATCCAAGGAATTTCAAAATAAGATACCTACATATTACAAGGAGTTCATCCAAGGTAAAACTTGGCTAAGGAATGACTAGGCCCAATGGGATTTATCCATGGCACCTACATGTTAGTGCTGAATCCAAGGAGTGTATCCAAGGAATCCTTTAGTTCTACATGAGGGATCCTACGGTGTCATTCCAGGATTATAAGGATAAAATTGGATCGAGTTCTAGGTGGGTATCAACCTAATAAAGTCATATAATAGAATTTGGAATGGGTTCCTCAAGTGCTCAAGGAATTCCCTTGGGAATCCAAGGTGATATCGAGTCAGAACATTCCTACTTTGATAATGTATTCATATATAATTCATAAGTTTCAATCAATTATCTTTGATTAGTGCGGAAAGGATAATTAGGTAGGAAACCATTTAATCTATTTAAGATTTTCCCAATAATCAAGGTTCACTCTTAGACCTTCCATTAACATGGTAATGGGTTCTACAGACATGCAAACTATTATCGCTTTACATTTAATACGACCAATTCATATACATAGTATACTTTCCAATTTCCATTTCACATTTAATTATCATATTGAAGCACTTACCTTAGGCGAGTCAAGTGGTGAGAATACATGGTACTTGAATTTATAGAATTTTCAAGACAAGTCAAAAAATTTATTATAGAAAATATTTACCTTGGAAAGGTCATGCCAAGGCACACCTGAATGGTGGCTCAACTGTGTCATAACACTAAAAAGAAAATTAAGAAAAAATACTACAAGGATAATTTCAATCTAAAAATTAGGGTAAGAATGTAAATAGTGCATTGGTCCTTTAATAATTTAAAATGGTATCTATATTTTCTAATTCCATTAGTGTCCATGTCTTAAGAATTATATATTTAAAATTTAACATCAATGTATAATGAAATATCAGTATAACAATCCAAGAAATCATAAAATTATAATCACTACTTTTTATCTTGAAGATACTACACCTCATTGGGAAGGGTCTTAAAATAAAATCATGACTTTATTTAATAAAAAATAACTTATTACATTTAGAATTTAAATCATGAAACATACTAAATTCACATTTAAGAGGAACTAAATCTAAATACTTCACTACATCAATTAAAATCTAAAAAAAGTGCAGTAAGGAATTAATTAATGTATTTATAAAAGTTGTAGACTTGGAAAGAGACCCTACCGCAGGGTGGAACCAATCCAAATGCTTAATCTCTTGATGGTTTCTAACTAAAAGCTACTACTACCCACTTCCATAAACATATATTCATATATATATATATATATATCTGTAACCGATGCACATCATTCCTAATACCATGACGAAACACATACATGGAAGATATATATATATATATATATATATAAATAAATAAATACCTATGTATGTGAGCAAGGACCTCCAAATATGATCAAATCTCAATAAAACATTAATAAGTACTCAAAATTAATTAGGTAAGGTCCCAAACACCTCAAATTAAGTTCCAGGGACTCATAAATGACAAAACAACCAAATATAAACTAAGAGACGTCAAATAACAAAGGTAAAACTCACCTTAAACCATTGGAAGTGAAAAAAACTGAGCTAAACCTATTTTCCTTCGATGGAAGTTGCTACAACACCCACAAACGTGACCTGACAGACCATTTTAATTTTCTAATACAAGAGAAGAAACCAAAAATCTGGTTAGCCCTAACCCTAGGGTTTTACCAAACCTCACTGGGTGATGGATAAACTGAAACATGGATGAAAATGGAGAGGATGCGGATCATATGGACTTAATATGGAGATTCTAAGGGGAAATTAGGAAAAATATGACCAAAATCAGAGATAGGAGGAGGTGTTGAGGATGAGGGGTGTCATGCGTCGAGAGAGATAACCCCGAAGGGGGATGCATCATGTGGGTATGGCGATAGAAGAGATATATTTAGTGTTTTGTTTTATTTTTTTTAATTTAATTTAATTTAAATTAGTTTTTTAAATGTGGTAAACATCAAGGTTTGATCCACGTTGTTGGAAAAACTATGCACAAACCATGTAGTGCACAATGAGAGGCTACTGCCTCCAAATAACACTATGTGGGCTAGACACATAGTTTAGAAAACCATATGAATCCCATGAAAAATTCCTATACCTTACCTAAACAAGGAAACATGGTTTCATGTTGTGGGCCGCATGGGTTTAGAAAAGTCTAGCACCCTCTATAGCTCTTTCAAAAGCTGTTTTTTCAGGAATAGTACTCCCAAAACTCCTTAAACCACCCGAGAAACTTAACAATCCTTCACCAAAGTCCAAAAAACTCACTATGAAAGGTTCCAGCTCTTATAATTATATACATAAGATCAGTTTTAAATTCGAACCATCCAGTATTCTAAAAAGTTTGAAATACCTTGGTTTTTTGTCTAGTTCAAAAACATTGAACCCTACAATCTCCCTATCTTAGAACTTATCATCCATGGGAATCCGTTGGAAAACAAATAAAACATCACCCAACCAAATAGGGTTGTGAAGTCTTGTTTGAACTATCATGTTGTGTTTTTTATGCCCAACCCACCTTTAAAAACTTATTAATCATTCCACACTTAATCCATCACAACTTGACCCAGCGATCTCTTTGCAACTAGAACCCCAAAATGGATCTTACACACGCCCGTTAAGATAGAGACATAATCAAATCATCATAATGATAAACATCTAGCTGATGGTGCTCACCACCATAGGTCTTAACTTAAGAAAGGGTCCAATTCCAAGACATGATACCTCCATCATAAGAATTATTGTATGAAGCACACCTATAAGAACCCTTATGATGCTCCTAGCATGATTTCATTAAAATGGAATGATCGAATCGCAATCGACCTAACAGAAACTTGTCATGCAATATTTCTTAGAATACACTATAGACCTTAAAACCATAATTTCATTTAAACTAGAGACATTCTTTTAAAATGGTTTCATTGGAAACCATATACATTGAACAATAAGAATAGAGAATGAGTAAAACCACTTGGACAAAGTATCTCAAAGATGTTCAGCCTAGGTGGATGGTGAAATTCAAAATAAACAGATGGACTCTGTGAGTCTGACAAAAGGAATTCTTACCTGCGAACCTAGGAATCACTCAAGACATACCAAGCCTAGATAAGAACCAAGCATCAGCCTATAACACTGATAAAGTTCAACCAAAAACCTCAACAATATAAAGCATTATCATGATGTAATATTGAAAATCTCTTAACACTTCAAGGGAAATTTCAAGATAGGGGACATGCTCATCACCAAGAAGAATACACTAAAAGGATTTTCTTAGCTTCCAGTCAAATGTACCAAACTACTGGAAAGAAAAACAATCGAACTAGAATTGGTCATCTTTAAGGAAGAATCTATGCTTCACCTGTTGATGCTTTATTAAAACCGGACACAAGACTTTACCTCTGAAGTCATTCTATGATCATTCAACACATTAAAAAATTCCATCCAAGACTGATGGTCCTTCACAAGGGTTGCATATTTGAAAAAACTCATCAATGTTGTGCTGCTGAGAAAGCACTGACTTAAAACAACACCTGCAAGTCTCAAAGGAAGTCAACCATAAACTAACCATTTCGAAATGTTCTCTCTTAGTTGTGTTACTTTTACGTGGAAGGAAACATTTACTAATTTCAACATGACACTCACCACATTAAAAGTTTCCTATTCACAAAAGAAGGAAAACTAGTTGGTTATAAGTGTGTAAGATAAAAAAACATAAATGAACACATAAAGCTCCTCTAAGAAATGATCATGTATGTAAAATCCTACTAATGAAGCCAAACTATAGTGACTGGTGTGTGAAAACACATAATTATTTTGTAACTCCATCCCTAGAATTGGGAAGAACTTGATTCCTTATCGCTTAGGTAACACTACTTGGAGATGAACTGAGACCATACTCAACACCACAAGAGATTTATTTTAGAGTCGCATTGCCTCATATGACCATAACCCTAGATGACACCATGACCAGTCATCCATTACTAAGAAGAATAAATGGTCAAAAGAACTATGAAGTATCCATCCATGCTCGATTCATTTCTAAACTACTAAAAATGAGCTTTACTCACTGCTCATTCCCACAATAAGTCAAAAGAAACCAGGAACACACATCCGAACAAGGGAATAATTGGAAACTGAAAGTCCTACTAGGGACAAAGACACTTGAATGACACCAATAATTATAAAGACCACAGAACTAACAATGAATTTAAATTCTAAGGGGGGATACCAACCATGGGATAGGCCCTTATAAAGAACAAGTGTCGAACTTAACATTAGGTCTTGTCCAACAAAAGTCACTTGGATAAAAAGTCAACCATTAAGACATTACTAAAGAAACAATGCTCATGGTAAAATGATCATACTTTCATTCCATGGAAACATAAAGAGAAACTTTAACTACAATTAAATGTCGATTCTAAAGAGAATCCATTACTAGATGTTCCATTTCCAGGGACATTACAGTTATTCACATTTTAAATCTTCAACCATTTAAAATATTTAAATAAAACATCAAGTACCATTTTATAAAACAAAAACTCATGGTACTTTATTTTTAACCAAAACCCTAAGGGAAAACAAGAAAGTATATCTAACTTCTATTTAAATGTTAAAAATTTATATAAATCCCATATATATTAGGTAATTTAACAAAATAATTCATTTTTAACAGTTATGATGACCTACAAGGGTCCCATTTTAACCAAACTAAGTTCTTCAAAATGAAACACAATATCAGTTATCAAGTAATTAAAATTAAAAACACCCATATCAGTTCATCTTATAAAAACAATACCCAACTAACCTACATGGGTCCATGTATGCCTGTAGAAATTAACTAATTTATTTCTAGAACAAAATTAATCATCTTATAACATTTAACCATTTCACAATACATCATACCATTAAATTTATTAAGGGTTTCCATTTACCAATTCATAAATATCCCATACACTTCATGGATTGAAAATTGGACACCATTAATCACAATAAAAATCAATATATAATTTAACATGATCACATAAAATGGTACAGTTATATGGGTGGCCATATACAAACCTATAAAGCACCTATACACTTTACAACTTGGTATTTGTCTCCAATTTAATCAAACCAATCAACCTTTTCATTTAAATTTTAAGATTATTTTATAATGGTTCAAATAATTGAGTTTCCTTTTCCCTTATATAAGGATATCATACAAATTACAGTTTAAAGATGGATCCTGTAGTAATCAAAACCATTTAATTTAACAAAATTAACCGATTATATATCAAATCAAGATAACTTGTCACTATAAGAAGCTAACATAGTGAAACATGATGAAATCACAAAAACATGAAATTTTAATCATGGAGGAATGATATAATGAAAACTAAAAGCAAAAGTAATGATAATGAATTACCTAAACAGGTTTAAATATAAACATTGAATTGCACTCAAGGCACACAATTCAATCAATAGAAAACCTATAAATGCAACTACATGACAGGGATTATACATGGAATGTTAATTTCGATGTGCCGAGTATGATTCATGCAATGAAAATTTATTGTCGAACCAGGCCAAGGGAAAAAATACCACAAACTCATAAAACAAGAAGCATCAGAAATTGCGCTAGTCACTCAAGGGAAAATCATATCAACTATAATAGAAGATAGCATGAACCAAAACTTCCATCCCTGGTCACTTTTTCATTTCCCATACGTAGAGTGATCAGTCCCAAACACAATTATTAACCAAGAACTGACTAATTCCTAGTATCATGTATAAAAACCCAAAATAGTAATAAAACGGGAAATTTTAACCCCCTATGGTACCAATTTGTTACGTCCCGACCCGGTTTACCAATAAAAAGGTAGCTATACTGATGAGTCACATGGCATCAAGTGCACCTACCCATATTTCAAAGGCTATCAAATAGTAGTGAGGGTGTAATAGTGGTTCATTCGGGAGACTATACCCTCATAATCAGAATAACACATCAGTATAATATAATAAAAAATAGTCAATAACAGAAGCAGTAAAGAAACAAATGACAAAACAATGGAAGAATAATATAATTTTTGAATATATGTGGCTAACGCCAGTTTATACAACAGCTAAATGAATTTCATGGTATTAATAAATTAATGAAAATAGTAAACAATACAAAATTATTTTCAATAAAAAAAAATAAAAGACAGTAAGCCCCACAAGTGATCTCCTTGAGCATTCTAAGCTCCAGCTCAGTCTTTTGCTCCTAACTCATAGGTACAGTCAGTACATGAAATAACCTAGACCCTATAATTATAAGCTCTTCATGGGTACCAAGGGTACCCAAGCAGGGTTTGAGATACAAATCATAGTAGGCTAGCATCCATGGTGTCTAGAACAATCCATATAGTTTAATATAAATTAAATAGTATACAGGTATAAAAAATAATTACAATGGAATAAATAAACATCAACCATCCATGTTCCTATGGGACACCTGATGGCTATACCTGATTCGACCCTTTTATGGTCTCTAAACATATAACTAGTTCATTAAATGACTATTACTAGTTTATAAAAAATTCACATGTTTTTAGAAATGAAGGTTCCAAGATGTTACAAGTAAACCTATGATAATATATAATAATGGTGTTCCAAGGTAATAACCAAGACAACGTAGACTTCATTGTTCAACAAATCAGTAATAATTGTATCCTGGCTAAGGGTAAGAGTGTATTCCAAGAAGCATAGTATAAGGCATTTCATAATAAGATGCCTATCAAGTCCAAGGATTTCATTCTAGGTAAAATGTGTCTATTCAATGAATGGTCATGATGGGACTTAACCATAGAACCCACTTGTCAATGCTGAATCCAAGGAGTGTATCCAATGCATCTTTTATAGGGGTAAAAGTATAATTCAAGGAGATTCATCAATGGAATTCCACAATAAGGTGCTTACCAAGTTCAAGGAGTTCATCCAAGGTAAAATGAGGATAAGAAATCACTAGGTCTGATGGTCTTTAACCACAGAACCTACTTGTTAGTTCTAGATCCAAGGAGTATATCCAAGACATCTTATAGTTATACATGAGGTATCCTACTGTGTTATACCAGACATCCAAGGTCAGATAAGGATTAGGTTCTAGGTGGTTTTAAACCTAATAAATCTGTATCCTTGAATTCAAAATGAGGTCCTCAAGTGCTCAAGGAATTCCCTTAGGAATCCAAGGTGAGATCGAGTTAGGACATTCATATTTTTATAATGAATCTATATATAATTCATAAGGTTCAATCCATTACCTATCATTAGTTTGGAAATGATAATTGGGAATGAGACCATTTAATCTATTTAAGTCATTTCCAATAATCAAGGTTCACTCTACTACCTTCCATTAACATTGTAAGGGGTGATACATACATGAAACCTATTACCCACTAACATTTAATGCATCCAAATCATATACATAGTATACTTTCCAATTTCCATTTCACATTTAGTCATCACATTGAAGAACTTACCTTAGGTGGGTCAAGTGGTGATCATTCTGGGTACTTTCTATTATGCAATTCACAAGAGAAATAAAACCACTTAATATATATAATCTTACCCTTATAAAGATCAATCCATGGAAAAACTAAATGGTGGATCAACCATGTCAAATCACTAAAATGAAAATTATGAAAAAACATCCTACATGGATATTTTCAACCCAAAAACTGGATCAACCACTTAGACGGTGCCTTGGTTCTTTAATCATTTAAAAAATGGAACTCCATTTTCAAATTCCATTACAGGCCATTTCCAAAACATTCCATATTTTTAACGCAACATCAAGGTGTACATAAATATTAGTACAACAAGCCAAGCATCATAAAATTCTAATAACTAATTTTCATCTAGAAGACAACGCACCTCCATGGAAGGGGTTTTATTATAAAATCATAATTATGTTTATCAATGAATCACTTATTACATTTATAATTTAAATCATGAAACATACCAAATTCACTTTTAAGAGGCATTAAATAAAAATACATCACTATATCAATTAAAATCTAAAACAAAAGTGCTTTAAGAAATTAGTTAATGAATTTATAAAATGTAAGGACTTGAATAGGGACCCTACTATAGGGTGTAACCAATCAAAACACTTAAAATCATGACACTTTCTAACTAGAAGTTGCTACTATACACTCGCACAAAAAAACATTAATATATATATTTATATATATATCCTAAACTTAATGAATTTAATTTCCCTTTCCATGATGTAAAAATTACATGGAGGATATTTATATTTATATCTATACATACCGATGTATGTGAGAGAAAGCCTTTAAAGATGATCAAATCTTTCCACAACATTAATAGGAACTCAAAATTAATGCGTAAAGTACCGAAACACCTAAAATTAATTACTAGGGACTCATAAATTAAAAAAAAACCCAAATAGAAACTAAGTGACATTGAATAATGAAGGTAAAACTCACCTAAAAACATTGGATGTGAACAAAACTGAGTCGTACCGCTGCACCTTTGGTGGATGTTTCTACAACATGCACGACAACAACTTAAGGGAGTATTTGATTCCGTAATACCAAAGAAGAAGACATAAATATTGTTATAACTAAACCTAGTGTTTGACCAAACCTCATTGGGAAATAGAAAAACTGAAAAAGAACTGAAAATTGAGAGGAGGAGGAGCAGAAGGCCTTACGTTAGAAATTTTAAGGATAAATAGTGATAAATCCGGTCAAAATAGAAGATCATAGGAGGTTTCAAGGAGGGGTGGTGTCATGCATCAAGAGGGATAACCCCAAATATGGGTAAATCATGTAGGTCTAGAGAGAGAGGGGTGATATTGAGTGTTATATATATATATTTTAAATTTAATTCAATTTAAATGGTTTTTTTAAAAAATAGGGTAAACAACATGGTTATACCCACACGGTTTTCCAAACTAAGTGAAAACCATGTGGTGTATAGTGTAAGTCTACATCCTCAAAAGAAAACCATGCACAACCCATGAGAACTGACTTTTCCCCACTTGAATAAGGCCACACAGTTTCTTGATATGGGCCTAATAGTTTCAGAAAAACCATGAATGTGACAAACCGATCATTTATGAATAAAATTACCTTTATTTTACTGACTTATAGATATAGAAAACACATGAAAATTTTCTATTATTTGGTTTAAATCACCAATAAGTATCATTACCATTGATAATATAGTCATTAAACAGTGATAACACAACTGATATAAATATATGGTTTTTAAAAAATTCTTTCAATGCAGATAAAGGAGAGGATGAAATCACCCAGTAGACTAGGGATATACAAATCTCATTTGATGAAACTTGGAAATGAGGTAGTGTCACTAGGATTAGATCTTGACCAATCCCTATCTAAGATTCAACACATTAATATTGATCAGAATCACATATGAGAGAAGTTCAAGTAAATAGAGATTATTACCCGAGCGATGTTATCCGAGTTGCCCCAAGAGTCTATCACCATTATAAACCTTAACCTTTGATCTTATACGGGTGTTATAAGGGGTCATGTAACAAGGTATTAGTTACTTATTGTGCAATCCCTTTCTATAAATAAAAGTCCTATTCCATCAATTCCTTTATGGGAATAATCTTTCTTAAAAAATGATGAATTTGATAAATTGATTTTCATGTAAAAATGGTAATTTTGAGAAATATATGCATTATAATATTAAAATATGTTTTTATTAATAATATTATAAAAAACAGTCTTATAAATGATGATTATATCAATTCTTTATCTATAAGTGATTAAGAAATCAGTTTGATTAGAGTTGTATTTTTATATCATAAAACAGAAAGTGTATTTTTTTAATTAAAGAATTTATATTAAGGAAATAATGAATTTTTTAAATAATTAATATTTTTATTAAATATTATTGTCAAATTTATTTTATTAATAATAAATTATTAAATAATTTTTATGAAGTCAAATAATTTTTTTATTAAGGTTTGAAAACTGTTTTATCAAAACCTGTGAATTTTCAATAAATGACGGGTTTTATTTTAAAAGTGAAAATTCTTATATTTTGAAAATTATTTAGATAAAATGAATATTATTTTTGGAATCAAGACATCAAAATTATCCAATTTCTAATTTTTCATAATTTTCCGAGACAATCGAATTTTTGAGTAAACATTAAATACCAAATAAATAAAATACGTGTTTTATGACATCATAACGACCCCAAAATGATATAATAAATACTATAATTGGTATTTTGGAACCAATATATGTTTTTAAATTAAAATAATGTGATTTTATATTTATTGTAATTATTTTTTAATTCCTTAATGAATCCATCTGAATGGCCCGAAGGCCTTCATTTTTATTGATTTTTGATAACCCCGTTTCAAGGGATGGGGGAACCCATAAAAGGCCCATAGGCTCAGAGATTACATGTCCTGTAGACATTAACTAAAGTTAATAGGGAATTCAACCAGACTATCTACAATGAAATGCCCCTCCCTGGCATTTTTATCATGATAGGAGCTCTCCACCTTTGCATGGCCATCTGGCTAGGCTTCCCGTGCAAGCACAGGCTGGTCCCGATGGCATAGTCATACCCTCTCATTCTGAAAAGTCCATTTGGCTCTACTCTAGTTAGTGAACCTACTATGAATCCTCTTATGGGGTTGTTCTATTTTTTTAGAGTCTGTTTGGGGCAACTTCATGTGGCCCGAAGGCCGTAAAGGTGGCCCGAAATCCCTACTTACCCGAAGGCCTGGGTGGCCTGAAAGCCTTAAGGACTCCAAACCCAAACCGGTGGCCCAAGGTAAATAGTTCCAGCTACTATAGTACCGAATAGTGCCTTCTACAGTAAGTGATATAGTGTCTACTATAATACCTACATAGTGTATAGTTCTGCTACAGTACCAGCACAATGTACAATTCTACTACAGTACCTGCACAATGTACAGTTCTGCTACAGTACCCACAAAGTGTACAGTTCTACTACAGTACTACTATAGTGCATGATACAATACTACTACAGTTCCCCCGTAAATATTCCTCTACCTAGTTTTGAACCTGGGTCTCATGGATGCACTTAAGGATACCTCACCAACTGGGCTGAGGCATATGTGCCTTAACAAATCCACCAAAATGTATAATATATTTTATGATTTTAAATTCATTTCCTTGAGTGTGTGACTCACCTCCACCTAATTAAGGACAATATTTTAATATCGTTGGCCCTTTTACTTATAAAATAATGTTTTCCACTCCTCTTTTTCAAAAAATGGGCAAAAACCACGGTAAGGCTTGTGGTTTTGAATATTTAACTATATAGATTCCAAAACCTATGTTTGTAAAATATTAAAGAATTCCCCTCTCATTTCCTATATAAATCCATCCAATATCCCACTTTACTTCACTAGAAAACATTATATCACGTCCTTAATCTTCCCTCTCCTCTGTATAATCCTCCCAAGGCACCCCAAGCTCTCAAGAGTCCCCTCTTCATGCTTTTGAAGTCACACACTAAAGTAAGGGATTCTTTCCTTCCTCATTTTTATCCATGTTTATTTAGGTTGTTATAGCATTTTATTTTAAACTAAAAATGTTGGGGTATGATTTCTCACCTCTCCCATACTTACCTACTTATTGTTTAATGATTATATACCCATTTCTCTCTCATTAATGCCTTTTGTGTACACCTGTTACCATGCTGAAATTTCGTAAGGGATTTCTCTCTTCTTATTTCCATTTAGGAATTTCTTCTATATTATTCATTTGAATTATAATTAATGTGTTGGGATATTATGTTACATGATACTTTTACTATCTATTTCATGTATAAATTATTATAAACCCCTTTCTCTCTCATCAGCCCAATTTATGAATTTCAATATGACGTCGTTATGCTGCCAAAATTGCACCGCGATTTTCCAAGCCAAAATCATCATATAGTGAATACCATACCCATTTATCTATAAAGGTTATTCACTATTATGAACATATAAATATTTAATGGTACTTACATGTATTTATTTCACATTATTTAATCATGGAATAAATGATTATATTTAATGAAATCCATGTAATATGATCTATGTGGCACATTTAAGAATGAGATTAAAATGTTCATGAAGGGTGTGCCCTAATAGTGCTCTAATGCATTGGGTAATGTTTAGTATCATGATATTCCATATTCAATTATGGTTTAACCATTCTAATTCATGTGAAATTATGGTTCAATCATGCTAATACTTGTACAATGATCCTTTTCTCATGCTAATATCATGTTGTATGTTGTTGCCACATTTCCATGTTATGATAATCATGTTATATAATGCCTTTATGTTCATTTTTATCTTATGATCCATTAATATGAATATTTCCTAACATGTATTGTATTATTTATTTTATGGCTTTCTAACTCCCTTACTGGGTTTTATATCTCACCCCTTTCTTAAGTTTTTCCTCAGGTGATCCAATGCACTCTTAAGTACGAAGGAATGAGTTGGTCATGTCAAAGAAGTTTGAAATAAAGATGTTGTATTTCATGTTCTAAGTTGTTATTTAATTTTCATAATTTCCCAAGACACTAGACCTCTCTATACTCAATGTTATCTTAAGTTAAATTTTATGTAATAAATCATGTTTAAGTGTGTAATAAAATTGGAGTTGTTATAGTTGGTATTAGAGGCTAGGTTTAGTTATTTTTGGGATTAGGATTATAAAACTCTAGTGAAAGACTTAGGGATAAGACTAAGTATAAGAAAAGAACCCCTACACTTTGGAAAGTATATAGTATGTATTTTATCAAGAAAATACATCCCTATCTAGATATAAAAAAGTATAGGAGGTTCTGGAACAGATGTATTTAGGGGTAAAACCCGAAAAAACCACATTGCACTAGACTCAAATGGGAACCGGTGCAAGACAATGGACCTTGATACACTATTAGTTTGACACTATTGGAGGATATTCTTTGATAAATTCATAAGATTAGTATGAACCATTATTAAGGGAAAAAATCCCACTAAGAATATATGTTAGGAATTAGATCATGGATAACTTAGATTGAAGGCTAGAAATTCATAAGTTAAGGAGATAAATGTAATTTATAAGTTATCCCTTCAATGTCATTTGATTCCCCTTTATGTGTTTAATAGTTTATACATACTGATCCCTAAGTCATTATTGGATAAAGTAGAACTAGAATCAAAATTTGAATGGTAGGGTGATTTTCTATAGTTTTACACATTATTTTATATCCTGAAAGTTTAGTATAAAAAATCAAACACCACCACAAATCATGGAAGTAGAGATGTCAGTGAGAATAGAAAATGTGGAAATTATTTCGTCCCATGAATATGACTCCTCCCCTATCACATTTTGTGGATTGAACTTCTTATAGAACCTCGTAATACTCCCTATAGTGTAATTTTATGCAATTCTTGGCATGGATTAGATTTATCTGTATAGATCCAACATAAATTACCGTGAGAGGGAAATCACTCTCCATATGGAAAATAGACCCCCAATTATATAAAAGTGCAATGAAGATGATGAATCTTGTTTAGAACCATTATCTCAAGTGTGTATATTACTGCCTTATGATCACGTGTATCTTTCTCAGATCATTGAGTCTAAGTAAGGAACCATCCTTGAACCAATGCCTTTTGCAACGGAATTTACCGACATGTTTCTTGAGGAATTTTTTGGTCTTCCTCCAAGAAGTGATATTGAATTCTCAATTGATATTATACCTGGGGAATTTAAAATATCCAATAATCTGTATTGAATGGATATTGTGGAGATTGAGGAGAAAAAGAAACAAATACATGAGAATCTGGATAAAGGGTTTATATTCCCAAGTGCTTAATCATGGGGTGCACCAGTCCTATTCGTCAAAAAGGAGGATGGGACAATGAGCCTTTTCATTGATTATCGTGATCTCAACAAAATGACGATAAATAAAAAGTATCATTTGACAAGAATTTATGAATTATTCAATAAGTTACATGGTGCACAATAATTATCCATGGTGGATCTGTAATCTAGATATTACCAAGTAAGGGTGAAGAAGGAGGATATCTATAAGACTACTTTTAGTAGAAGGTACAAACAGTATGAATGTATAGTAATTCCTTTTGGACTCATTATTGCTCCATAAATCTTCATGCAATTGATGAATAGAGCCTTTAGATATTACCTACACAAATTTGTGGTAGTCTTTATAGATGAAATTATAATATAATCCAAAACCAAGGAGGAGCATGAGGAGAATCTTAGCACTATACTAGAGACCTTGCGAAAGGAGAAGATCTATTAAAAGTATAGAATGTATAACTTTTGTTTAAATTAAGTATAATTCAAGGGAAACATCATCATAACTAATTGGATATTTGTGGATCCCTCCAAGACAAATGCAATTTAGGGATTGTCGAGGCCAACATATGTGATGGATATCCGTAGCTTCCTTGGGTTATCTGGATATTATATTCAATTTTTGAGAAATTTCACATGATTTTCAAACCCTGTTAACAAGATAAATCAGAAGGGAGTTAAGTTTTCTTAGAATGATGAATGTGAAGTGAGATTCAAGGACTTGAAAAGGAGGCTTATCACTATGCCCGTGCTCATACTACCCATAAGTAGAGAACTTTTTGTGGTATTCAGTGATGATTTAAAGAAGGGCATGGGTTGTGTGTTGATGAAAAATGACAAAGTCATTGACTACGATTCAAGGAAATTGAATGTTTGTTAGTAAAACTATCCAACACATGATCTAGAGTTTGATATATTAATCATCTCTTTGAAAAGATGGAGACATTACCTCTTTGGAGAAAATTATGAAATATATATGAATAAAAAATTCCTCAAGTATATATTCACATAGAAAGAGTTGAGTATGTGCCAATGAAGATGGTTAGAGATGATCAAAGACTAAAACTGCTCAATTCACTACCATCCCGAGAAAGCAAATAAAGTTGCAGATTCTCTAAGTAGAAAGGGTACAATGACTCTTTCATTGATGATAATTGAAAAGGATCCAATATTATTAGATTGATGAAGATGGACCTGGGAATCATAAAGAAGGTAAAATCATTAATCATTTCAGAAATTATTTCTCAAACATATCTTTTGGAAAGATTAAAGGATGATAAAAAGTATGATGTGGGAATTAAGAAGAATGTGAAAATTATCATAAAAGATAAATCATCAGATTTCAATGTTAATGAAGAAGTAATTGCGAGATTTGGGTCAAAAATATGTGTTCCATAAAATCTGGAGTTAAAGAAAGAACTTTGGATGATGCACATAGTTTGAATTTATTCATTCACCCAAGAAACACAAAGACGTATCGAAATCTCTAGGAGAATTATTGGTTGTATAACATGGAGATGTGGATCATTGAGTATACATCAAAGTGTTCGGTATGTTAGTATGTGAAGGTTGAGATTCAGAAGTCTAAAGGGATGTTGCAACCATCACCCATACCAACATGGAAATGGGAAAACATCACCACAGACATTGTCACTAGACTTCTGAAGACATCCAAAGGAAACAATGCTATCTAGGTTTTTGTGGACCTTTTTACAAAGAGGGAAAATTTCAATGCAATTCAAGAGAATTTCTCATTGGATCAACTTGAACGAATATACATCAGGAAATTTGTAAGGATGTATTGTGTACCAATATCGATTATATCCTATTGAGATCCAAGATTCACCTCTATGTTCTTGAATAGTATCCAACAAACTCTGAATACTGAGCTAAACATCAGTACATCCTATCATCCTCAAACTGATGGAACATCTGAGAAGACTATCCAAACACTTAAGTACATGTTTAGAGCATACTCAGTGGACTTAAAAAGAGGATGGGATCAAAATAATCCTCTGGATGAGTTCTCTTACAACAATAGCTTCCACTCAAGCATCCAAATGGATCCTTATAAAGCCCTTTATGTGAAGAGGTGCAGAACACTGGCATGTTGGGATGATGTTTGGGAACCAAAACTTCTAGGTCTAGAAATGATCGAAGAAATGGTGGAGATGGTTAAGACCATTCAGCATTACATCAAAGATGCTCAAATTCTAAAAAAGAGCTATGATGACAATCATCGACGAGACATAGAGTTTGATGTTGGAGACATGGTATTCCTCTACATATCACCATGTAAGAGAGTTATGAGATTTTGGAATAAGTGAAATATTAGTCTAAAGTACATGATCGCTTTTGAGAACCTTGGTCGCATCGGAGTAGTGACCTATCAACTAGAACTCCTACCAGAACTATCTCAAGTAAATGATATATTCCATATATCACTCTTGAGGAAGCACAAAACTGACCCATCTCATTTACTCAATACAGAGGTGGTACCATTGGAGAATGACCTATCCTATAAATATAATCCGGTGAAGATTTTAGATCATAGAGATAAATTTTTACGAAATAAGATGATACCCCTCATCAAGGTGTTGTGGAGAAACCACATGTTTAAAGAAGAAACGTGGGAAATGGAGGAAGTGATGAGTTAGATTTAACCTAATCTATTTTAGTGTGGGAAAAGAAAATTTTGGGGGTGAAATTTCTTAAGGGGGGAATGTTGTAACGACCCAATCATTTATGAATAAAATTTCATTTCTTTTAATGACTTATGGATGTAGAAAAAACATGCACTTTTTTATTATTAGTTTTAAATTACTATTAAGTATCATTACCATTGATAATATATCCATTGAATGGTGTTCACATGACTGATTGAAATATAAGGTTTAAAAAAATCCTTTCGACATAGACAAAGGAGGGGATGACCTCATCTAGTAGACACATTCCATATGAAGATCATTTTTCAGTGATCAGAAAGAAGGTAGAATCATTGGGCTTCTCTATTGACTTAGGCCAAACCCAATGTTAACACGTTAATCTTGAATAGAATCTCCTACAGGATAAGTTCAAGTAAATAGAGATTAACTCTTGTGCAATGTTATCTGAGTTTCCCTAAGAGTCTGTCATCATCACACACCTTATGCTTAGGTATTATTTGGGTGTTATAAGGGGTTTTGTAACAAGTTATTAGTTACTTATTATGTAATCCATTTCAATAAATAAAAGTCTCATTCTATCAATTCATTTATAGGAATAGTCTTTCTTAAAAAAACGATGAATATGATAAATTGAATTTTAGGTAAAAATGGAACTATTGAGAAATATATGAATTATTATATTAAAATATGTTTTTATTAATAATATTATAAAAACAATTCTTATAAATGATGATTATATCAATTTCTTATCTATAAATGATTAGGAAATAAGTTTGAAAAGAATTATATTTTTATAAGATACAATAGAAAGTGTATTTTTTTAATTATAGAATTTATTTTTAGGAAATAATGAATTTTGGAAATAATTTATATTTTAATAAAATATTATTCTAAAATTAATTTTATTAATAATAAACGAGTGTATAATTTTTATGAAGTCAAATGTAATTTTTATTAAGGTATGAATTTTTTTTTCAAAACCTATGATTTTTCAATAAATATTGGTTTTCATTTTAAAAGTAAAAATTCACATATTTAAAAAACTATTTAGATAAAATTAATATTATTTTTGAAATCAGGACATCAAAATTATCCAACGGTAAAGTTTTCATAATTTTTTGAGGCATTTGAATTTTTGGGTAAAAATTAAATACTGTATAAATAAAATTTGGGTTTTATCACATCATAATGACCCCAAATTGATGTAATAATGGTTATTATCACACCAATATATGTTTTCCATTAAAATAATGTGATTTTATATTTATTTTACTTATTTTATAATGCCTTAGTGAATCCTCCAAAATGTATAATATATTTTATGATTTTAACTTCATTTTCTTGAGGGTGTGACTCATCTACACATAAGAAAGGGCAATATTTTAGTGTCCTAGTCCCTTTGACTTATAAAATAATGTTTTCCACTCTATAAAAAACCATGGTTAAAAACCATGTGAAGGTTTGTGCCTTTGAATATTTAGTTATATAGATTCCAAAACCTATGTTTGTGAAATATTAAAAAATCCCCCCCTCATTTCCTATATCAACCCACCCAATATCTCACTTATATTAACTAAAAATCATTGGATCACGTCCTTACTCTTACCTCCACTCTCTATAATCCTCTCAAGGCACTCTAAGCTCTAAATAATCCCCTCTTCAAGCTTTTTAAGTCACACACTCAAGTAAGAGATTCTTTCCAGTCTCATTTTTATCCAAATTTATTTAAGTTGTTATACACTTTTATTTTCAATTAAAAATTTTTGGGTATGATTTAAAACCTTCCCCATACATAACTCCTTATTTTTTAATGATTAGAGACCCCTTTTTCTTTTATTAATTCCTTATGTGTACACCTTTTACCTTGCTGAAATTTCATAAGGGATTTCCCTCTTCTTATTTCAATTCAAGAATTTATTCTATATTATGCATCTCAATTTCATTTCATATGCTGCGATATTATGTTCCATGATCCCCTTAATGTATATTTCATGTATAAATGTTGATATACCCATTTCTATCTCCTCAAATCAATTTATGAATTTCAATATAACGATGTTAGGCTGCCAAAATGACATTGCAATTTTCCAAGCCAAATAACCATGTAGTGAATACCATACCCATTTCTATATCATGGGTATTCACCTTTTTGAACATATAATTATTAAATTTCACTAACATGTATGTATTAAACATTCTTTGATCATGTATTAAATGATGATATTCAATTAAATCCATGTTATACGATCTCTGTGGCACATTTAAGTATGAGATTAAAATGTTTATGATGGGTGCACCCTGATAGCGCTCAAATAAATTGGGTAATGTTTAGTATAATGACACACCATGTTAAATTAGGGTTTTACTCATGATAATTCTTGTGAAATGATCCTTGGTTCATGATAATATCATGTTGTTTCCACATTTCCATGTTAGGATGCCTTTATGTTAATTTTTCTCTTATGATCCATTGATATGCCTATTTCCTAACATGTATTGTATTATTCATGTTACTCCTAGTTTACTCCCTTACTAGGATTTATAGATAAACCTTTCTTATTTATGTCCTTAGTATATCCCATGCAGTGTTAAAAGTATGAAGTAATGAGATGGTCATGTTAAAGAAGTTTAAAATAAAGATGTTGTATTTTATGTTCTAAGTTTTCATGTAATGTTACTAATTTCCAAAGACGCTAGACCTATCGATCCTCATATTTGTATTAAGTGATAGTTTATGTAATAAATCATGTTTAAGTGTGTAATAATGATCATGGTTGTTATAGTGCACCCTCTTCAAGTCCATCAAAATTTATTCCGCTGATCTGGCACTCCCAAAACTCCTCAAGACACCCAGAAAAATTAAAGGGCCTTAACCCACGTAAAAAAATAACATTGAAAGGTTCCATCTCTCATAATCCCATTCAAAATCTGGGTTAAAATTCATGATGTCTAGTAATTGAAAAAGTTCAAAATCCCTTGGATTTTTGTCCAGTTAAAAAACACAGAACTCTACAATCTCCCTATCTTAGAACTTCCCATTCCCGATAAGCCTTCAGAAAACAACTAAAACATCACCTAACCTACTAGGGTTGTGAAGTCTCATTTGAACTGTCTCATTATGTTTCTGATGCCTAATTCACCTTTAAAAACGTCTTAATCATTCCAAACATAATCCACTATAACTAGAGAAAACTCTATCATTCTAACTAGAACACCGAGATGGATCTTACACTATCCCATTAAGATAGAGAAACATTCACATCATCATCTAGATAAATATATGACCGATGGTGCTCCTCACCATAAGTCTTAACTTAAGTAAGGGTCAAATTCCAATCCATAGTACCACCATTGTCAAAATTTTCATATGAAGCATTCCTATATGAATCCTAAAAAAGGTCCTAGCATGATTTCATTAAATAGGAACGGTTGAATCCTGATTGACCTAATAGAAATCAATCATGCAAGCTTTCTCAGAAGACACTTACGACCTTAAAACCACACTCACATTCAAACTGGTGATGTTATTTTAAAATGGTTTCATCACCAACCATATATATTGAACAATAATAATATAGAATGATTTGATCCACTTGGTTGATGTATCTCTAAGATGTTCGAACTAGGAGGCTGGTTAATTCAAAATAAATGGCTAGAATATGTGATTCCAAAAAAGTCGTTCCTACTTGGGAACCTAGGAATCCCTTATGACATACCAATCCATGGTAATAACCACATGTTATAATGTAACACTGATAAAGTTCACCCAAAAAGATCAATATATTAAAACTTTAGCACGGTGTAAGACTGATGCTCTCTTAGCTCATCAAGGATGATGTCAATATACGGGACATGCACACCACTAAGAAGAATACGCTCAGTGGATTTTCAATGCTTCTAGTCAAATTTACCTAACTACTATATGGACAAGAAGTACAACAACAATTGTTTAACTTCAATGAAGAAGCTTGGCTTCACCTACCAATGCATCATTACGACCGAACATAAGCCTTTGCCTCAAAATGAATTCTGTGATCATTCAATACACCTCTGAAGTCCATCCAAGACCTAAGGAGATTCATAACGGTTGAATACAAAACAAACCTTATCAATGTTGTACTGCTGAACACACACTAACATAAAACAACACCCACAATCCTCAAAGGAATTAATGAATAAACCAAACTTTTCTAAAGGTATCTCTTGGTTTTGTTCCTTATACATCAAAGGACACATTTATCGAATTTAAAACGACAATCCCCACCTTAGTAGTGTCCTATTCAGGAAAGAAAAAAAACTATCCAATCATAAGTTCACTAGATCAAAACAACGTAAAATAACCCGTGATGCTCCTCCAAGCCATGATCACACATGTCAAAGAATACCTAGAAAACCAAACTATCAAGACTAGATTTTCAAAACAACCAAGTCTTTTGAAACTCTATCTCAAGCACTAGGAAGAACTTGATTCCTTATTTCCTTGGTCACTCTACTTGTAGATGACCGGAGACTATATCAACACAACAATAGATTTATTTCAGAGTCACATTTCCTCATATGAAAATTAAACAGGATCACACCATGACCAGTCATCCATTACTAAGTAGAAGAAATGGTCAAACCAACTATGATGTAGCTGTCCATGCCTAAAGAATGTCCAACCTACTGAAAATGAGCATCACTCACTGTTCATTCCCATAACAAGACCAAAGAAATCATGACCACCCATCTAAAAAGGGTTTCATTGGAAAGTGAAAGTCCTACTAGGGAGAAAGATACCTAAACGACACCAATCATCTGAAATCTCATGACACTAGTAAGGAAAAAAAAATTCCAGGCTCAAAAGCGAACCATCAATCCCTTTCTAAAGAAACAACGCCTAAGGGAAATATCTTGTGTTTACATTGCAATAAAAAAAAGAATATTTAAATACCCTTACAAAAGGGTTCTATATAGAGGGCACCACTATAGGTTCCATTTCTATGGACATTACATTTATTCACATTTTTAATCTTCAACCATTTAAAATATTTAACTAAAACATCAAATACGATTTTATAAAACAAAAACTCATAGTACTTTATTTTCAACCAATTATCTAAGGGAAATACAATAAAGTATATAAAACTTCATTTTCAATGTTAAATGTTTATATACATCCCATCTTTATTAGGAAATTGAAAAAAAATCCTTTTAAAATGTTATGAAGACATACAAGGGTCCCATTTTAACCAACCTAGGTTCATCAAAATGCAACCCAATATCAGTTTTAATGTCATAAAAATATGAAAAACCCATATCAAGTCATCTTATAAAAACATTAACTAACTAAACTACTTGGGTCTATTTGTGCCTTTAGTAATGATTGATTTTATTTGCAGAGAAAAACTTATCATCTTGGAACATTTAGTCATTTCACAATACGTCATACCATTACATTTAGTATGGGTTTCCATTTCCAATTCATGAAGAGCACATATACTTCATGGATTTTAAATTGGATCATATTAATTAAAATAAAACTCAATTCATAATTTAACATGATAATATACAACAATCCAGTAATATGGGTGGCCATCTACCAACCAATAAAGCACACACAAACTTTACAGCTTGGTATTGTCTCCCATTTAATGAAACCAATCTACCTTTTCATTTAAATTTTAAGATCCTTTTATAATGGTTCAAATAATTGAGTTACCTTTTCCATGATATAAGGTTACCATACACCTTATAACTAAAATCTGGCTCCCATTGTAATCACAACCATTTAATTTCACAAAATCAACCAATTATATATCAAAGTAATATACCATGTCACTACAAGAATATAACACATAACAACATGATAAAATTATAGAAGGATGAAATTATAATACTAGAATAATGATATAAAAAGAAGTAAAAATAGAATTCAAGCTAATGAATTAACTAAATACGTATGAATATAAACATGGCATAACACTCAAAGCCCAAAATCCAATCAGTAGGCAATGTATAAACACAACTACATGGCATGACATAGGCATGGAATGATAATTTGGATATGCCTAGTATGATTCTTGTAATGAAACTTCCATTACGAACTAGGCCAAGGGTAAAAATACCATAAACTCATAGACCAATAAATAGCAGAAATTGTGTCATTCACTCAAGATGAAATCATATCTACTGTAATAGAAAACCACATGAACAACAATTCCCATCCCAAGCCATTTGGTATTTTCTCGTAAGTGGTGTGATCAGTCCCAAGCATGACTATTAAACAAGAAAGGACACATTCCTATTCTCCTATTGACCAACCCAAAATATAAAGAAGAAGGAAAATTTTAACCCCCTCTGATACAACTTTGTAACATCTCGTCCCGACTTACCATTAAATTGGTAGCTGGACCGGTGAGTCACATGGCCTCAAGAACACCTCCCCATATGCCAAAAGCTTATGAATAGTAGTGAAGGTGTAATGGTGGTTTAATGGGGAAATTTAACCTCATAATCTGACTAGCACATTGGTATAATAGAATAAAGAACAATAAACAGCGAAAGAAGTAAATAAATAAAAGAAAAAGTAGTATAATAACAATATAATATTTTACTATTAGTGGACAATGCTAGTTTCTACAGAATATGAATGAATTTCATGGTAGTAATACATAATTAAAAGTCTTACACAATAAAAAATGATTTAAAACACAATAAAAAAAAGATAGTAATCCTCATGGGAAATCTCTATTACCATCCCGAGCTCCAAATTAGTCTTTTGATCCTAACTCTCATGTACAAGTAATATAAAAAATAACCTAGACCCCACATGTATAAGGTATAGTCGGGTACCCAAGGTACCTAAGCAGGGTGTGATATATAAAAATTCTAGGCTAGCACCAATGGTGTTTATCCCAATCTAGATAGTGTAACATAAATTAAATAGTATTCAAGTATACAGAATAATTATAATCGAATAAATAAACATCTACCATCCAGGTTCCTATGGGACACCGGATGGATATACCTGCTTTGGTCCTTATATGGTGTCTGAACATGTTACTAGTTCATTAAATGATTATTACCAGTTTATAAATAAGTCATTTGTTTAAAATATCAAAGGTTCCAAGATGTAATAGGGAAACCTATGATGATATTTAATAATACAGTTCCAAGGTATAAACCAAGGAAACGTAGACCTCAAGGGTCACCAAATAATTAATAACTACATCTTAGATGAGGTTAAAATAGTAATTTAGGGATCATAGTCCAATTCATTCAACATTAAGATTCCTACTGAGTCCATGGAGTTCATCCATGGTAAAACGGTGCTAACCAATGACTAGGCGCGATGGGATTTAACCATGGAACCTACTAATCAATGATGGATCTATAGAGTGTATCTTGGGAATCCTATTGACGGGTAAGAGTGTAATCCAAGGATAATTGTTGAAGGTATTCAACAATAATATTCCCACCAAGTCCAAGGAGTTCATACAAGTTAAAATAGGGCTACACAATAACTAGGATCGACGACCTTTAAATAAGGAACCTACTTGTCAATGATGGATTTAAGGAGTGTATCCATGGAATCCTGTATTTCTATGTGATGGATCCTATAGCATCATACCAGGCATCCATGGTTAGACAAGGATTTGGTTCCATGTGGTTTTCAACCTAATCAAGCTATATCTTAGAATTTGGAATGGTTCTTTGAGTTCTTAAGAAATTCCCTTTGGAATATAAGGTGAGTTTGAGTCAGGCCATTCCTATTTTGATAATGAAGTAATATATAATTCATAAGGTTCAAGCCATTACATTTCATTAGTTTGGAAAATCTAATTGGTCATGCAACCACTTAATCCATTTAAGGCATTTCCAATAATTAAGTTCAATCTACTACCTTCAATTAACATAGAAAGGTGTGATACGAACATGAATCCTATTATTCACTTAAATTTAATATGGAAAAGTCATATAATTAGTATATTTTCCAATTTCCAATTCAAATTTAATTATCAAACATAGTCACTTTCCTTTGAAAGTTCAAGTGGTGAGCATACATGGTGCTTTTCATTATGCAATTCACAAGATAAGTCAATCAAATTAATATATAAAAGTTTACCCTTTAAAAGGTCAATCTAGGGCACATTAAAATGGTGGATCAATCATGTCAAAAAAAGTAAAACAAAGATTATGGAAAAATATCCAACATGGATAATTTCAATCTAAATACCAGGCCATGCACTTAGATAAATCCTTGGTTCTTTAATCATTTAAAAAGGGAACTTTTTTTTTTCTAATGCCATCAGGATCCATGACCTAAACATGAAATATTTCAAATGTTACATCAAGTTATAAAGAAATGTTAGTATACCATTCCAAGAAAGCATAAAAATATAATCAATAATTTTTATCTTGAAGAAAACGAACCTCCGTGGGAGGGGTTTTATTATAAAGTCATGAATTAATTTATCATAAAATCACTTATTACATTTAGAATTTAAATCCTAAAATAATACTAAATTCACATATAAGAGGAATTAAATATAAAGAGTTCACTATATCAATTATGATCTAAAAAATGTGTAGTAATAAATTAATTAATGCATTCATAAAATTTGAGGAATTTGAAAGGGAACCTACCATAAGGTAAAACCAAACTGAATTCTTCGTCTCTTGATTCTTTCTAACTAGAAGCTGCTGCTACCCACTCGAATGCACATACATTCATATATATATATATATATATCCTTAACCTAATGCACATAATTTCCTATTCCATGATAGAACACTCACATGGAAGATATATATATATATATACCTATGTTTGTGAGAACTAACCTTAAAAGATGACCAAATCTTACTACAACATTAATAGGAACTCAAAATTAATGGTGTAATGACCAAAACACCTAAAATTAATTATTTGGGACCCATAAATGAAAACCCCCAAATATAAACTAGGAAACATTGAATAAAAAAGGTAATACTCACATTAAACCATTGATAGTGAACTACACAAAGTTGAACCACTTTTCCTTCAGTAACGGTTGCTGCAACACACACGAAAATGACCCTAGAGAGAATTTGAATTCTATAATACTGGAGAAGAAACCAGAAATTTAACTAAACCTATCCCTAGGGTACAAATGAACTTATTAGGGCAATGGATAAACTAAAAAACAGCTCGAAATAGAGAGGAGAATGAGAAAAAGGCCTTACCATGGAGATTTTAAGGGGAAATAGTGAGAAATTCATTCAAAATCAGAGATCAGAGGCAATGTCGAGGATGGGGGAATCATGAATCAAGAGGGAGAAACCTAAATGGGGGTGTGTCATGAGAGTCTAGTGAGAGGGGTGAGATTGAGTGTTTTATTTTAAAATTTTATTTTAATTTAATTTGAATTAATTTATTTAAACAGGCTAAATTGCATGGTTTGACCCACATGTTTTTTCAAACAGTGCACAAACCGTGCGGTGTACAGTGTGTGGATATTGTCTCCAAATCTCACCATATGTTCGAGGTGCACGGTTGGGAAAAACTTACACAGCCTGTTCCCCACCAAAATAAGTATGTATAGTTTCTTGGTATGGGCCACACAATTTCATAAAAACCAAGCACCCATAGAATGTTGGTTTTCGGGGTCTGGCACTCTCAAAACCCCTCAATCCACTTAGAAAACATAATGGGCCTTCAAATGAGTACATGAAAATCACTTTCAAAGGTTCCATATCTCAAAATTCCGTTTTGAGAATTGGTTTTAAATTTGGCCCATCCAGTAATCAAAAAAGATAAAAATCCCTTGGATTTTTTTTTCATGTCAAAAACATGGAAATCTACAATCTTCATGTCATGTATATAAAATATCTGTTTGAATTCTTATAAGATTCTTGAACTATCTGATAGTATATTTGATAGCCCAAAGAGTGGTACCGATACCTTAAAGAGAATTATAGATGGTTATGGAGTCAGTCTCAACTGTTTAATGGTGATATTCCATTGATAACATAACCTTAAACCCATGGCTATTACTTGAGATTCATCTTGGATAGAGTTTCGTATTCCATAGTACATTGCAAAGGTCTCTATGAAAGATCCTCACACATGCCTAATCACTCACCCACCTCACATTATAACCCTTTGAAAAGACCCATTTTTATTTAGTTTGAGACCCTAGTAAAGTGGTTTCCATCGCACCCACAATTGTTGTCCAAGTTTATTGCTCAGAGTTGCAACAGAATATGGAGCTATGTGTGGGATAATAGATGGAGCTGCTTCACTTCCCTTGAAAAACCTTATTAAGTCCAATATTATTTTTTTGAAAATGATACTTATTCTGTTTGTCGTTACACCTTCATGAAGCACTTTATTTCTAGCTATCAATAATACATAAGTATATTTTTTATAAATTTTTTATTATTTTATGATGGGTACAACATATTTATAAGAATTATAAGAAAAAATAAACTTGGAAGATTTGGCAAATATTATTACCTATTCCTTAGTATAATTCCTTTATATCAATTGTTAAGGACCCTTGGAATGGTTATATATGAATAAAATAACATATAATTCATGGATATATATGTTTCGAGGATAATTTGTCATAGGGTTTTCATTATAGGTTGCTCAAAGTGTCTAAATGAAGATTGGGTAGGGGTGTCCTTTTATTATTGATGTGAGTGGAACACCTAGAATTTTTCAAAGTTTTAAAATATTATTATGTAACAGTTTTGGAAAAATGGATCCAAAATGACCCATATTAGTATTTATTAAGGTTAAGGAAGAAATAAAACCAAATAATGAGGTTTAAGAACGATTTTATGTCATTTTTAACCATATATTTTTTGATTAACCCTTGATAAACTTCTTTATTCATTAACTATGATAATAACATTTTCAATCTTAAAGGGTTATAATTTTACATAGAAGGTAACAATTGGATCATAAATATCCTAGATATCACATTTTAAACAATTTTCATCATAATTTTACACTTTCAATATTTTTACAAATTTTAAATAATTTTATAAATTATATTTTGTCAAAAAATATCATTAATTTCATTTTTGATACTATTCATTTAATTTATGTTTTAAGACATAAATATTAAAAATGAATTCAAATATAAAATATTTAACCATAAATTATATATTATTATTGAAAATAAAATTTGTGTGACACCATAATTCATCCAAACAATATTACTTTTTTTTGTTTTTAAAATCATTTAATTGGATTTTTTTACTTCTTGCACAAGCAATATATCACTGTTGTAAAAGTGTTTAAGGAAATTATTACATCACTAAAATTTTAAAATATATTATTATGATAAAATAATCATTTAATATTTCAAATAAAAATTTATAAATAAACATATTCTCTTTTATCCTTATCTAAAAGGTTTTAGAGATATTAAATTCCAGAGAGTGACATTTTTGAATTTTCATTACTTAAAATTATATAAATATTAAAATCAAGGGAAAATGGTACTAAAATTTCATATGTTATAATTTTGTATGTATATTTTCTAATTTTACAATCTAATGAAATTAAGTATAATTATGGGTTGATGTTGATACATTATCTCATGTTTTAACCCTATTTTACAAATTTTATCCTTATTTATGTGATAAATATTTACCATGCTTACTATTCATAATGAACAAAACTAAAAGGTTCCTTTTTACTGAATTTTAATACGTTGATTCAAAATATGGTATAAATTTTTTTAATATTAAATATTTATAATTTTATGTAATAAATTTTAATATAAATGCAACCATTTTTAGATGAATGTGATTTTAAGAATGAAAATTAACTTATCTCAAAATTAGGAATATTTGTAATTAAAAAGGAAAAAATTAGATAAAATGAACCAAATTTCACATTAATAAAAATAAAAAATAAAATTATATTTTTATATTAATTGATTTAATGAAGGAAAATGAGTGTATTTTAAAAACCTACATTTTTCATTATTCCCTAAAGAATTAATCATCTTAGAAAGACTAAAAAAATTCAATGTAGGTAAATTTTGATATAATTATTTCAAAAAATTATATTAATTTAATAATGTAATGTTTCTAAAAGTTATATAAATTAATTATAATTTTGAACTGGAAAATGAAATAAAATCATTTTTGAAGGAAAATGCATTTTGAAGCAAAAAATGACTATACTAAAAACTGAGTGTTTATTTACTAATAATTAATAAATACCATTATATTGAGTAGAAAACTTATAAAAATATTTTATAATCTACTTACTCATATTAATACCCTCAAATTCAATGAAGAAGTCAAATTTTAATAATAATATTTTTACAATATATCCCAATTCACTTAAAGCTCAATGTTGCATGTTAAGCAAGATATCAAGCTTATTATTATTTTAAACTATTTTTTTTCGTTTTTTACATTATCCCTACCTTAAATAAAATTTTCCCTTGTAATTTTATCCTACTCATAAAAGATTAAATATTTTAAAATAACTTTATTGAAAACCCACATCAAACTGAAGGATAACAAAACTTATTTTTAAAATGGGAAGTGGGAATGACAAAGGTTACATGAAATAACACATAATTGGGTTCGAAAATAAGAATAAAATTTATGGGAAGTTAAAATAAAAACATGGAGGATAAAACCAAAATCCAAGGTATAATAAAGAGTGACATAGAACATGGCCATGATAAAGTTAACGACCACAAAATCTTAAATCAGTAATGGGTGAAAAAACCATCAATTCATCAAATGTAAAAGGATAAATTTTTTATTTAAATATATTTTTCCAATGTTTGTGGGATTGATTTTCTAATAAGATAATGAACATAGGAAATGTAAATAATTTCATCCTTTTGTTTCGCTTCAATGAATTTCTACTTCACCACTTATTTTAAGAAGTGAATATTCAATATGAACTTTTCATGTATGAGGAACTAAAATAAAATTTTAAGGGGTCATAAAATCCTTAAAAGAATGAAAATTTATTCCTTATTTTCTAAATAATTAAAAAACCAAAATTATTAGAACCTGTTATCCAATATGGATAAAAATAATACATTAATATCTAAAACCTCAATAATAACATATAAAGGTCAACTTAATCCATTTAATAAATATTTAACCTTATGAAACATCTAAAATATGTCTGTCTAAACTCAAAACCCAATAATATGAAATATTAGATAAAAACTTTACCCCTATAAAACATAATGTAACTCATAATGTCACATTCCAAACAGGTGAATACCTTGATCATATATTGTATATAATATATTAATAATTTCCCAAAAATATCACAAATCACCATAAAACCACTAAAAAACATATATTAGTACACAATTTAATTAAAACTTTATCCCTTAAAAATAAATATCTTCCTATAAAATAATATTCCCTAAAAATATAACTAATCACTTAGAGTCACCAAATAACTTTTAAATCCCATATTTTTCTAAATGATAAAATATATGTTCCCAAATTTTGATAACCCATAATTAGCTCAACATAAAATATCATATTAACCCTTAAGATTATCAAAACCCCTTAATAAAAACTCACATTATTCACATTTTATAACCCTTCTATGAAACATCATTACTTTAAATATGAGTAAAATAATCCTTCAATGTAAAATCACCATCAATAATAATTAATACATCACAATTTTCAAAACATAGGTACATATTTCATTTAAATTTCTTGAAAAACATAAAACCATGTTTTTTTGTTTTATTCCGTAATACTTTCTATAATTATAAATACAAATCATATCTCAAATTTCATAAATATTTGTATAATCATATTTTATTTTATGGATAAATACTAAAATAAATCATACCTTTTGTATGTTACATTTATATTCTTCATCTTCATCTATACAGAATATAAATTTACTAATCATTTATAAACATGATCTAGCTAATCCTTCGCACACGCTTTCATCTTATGATCTTTTTAATGGGAATTTTAGTGCTTGATGCCTAGTTTCTACATATGTAAAATATTTTCCTTTTCCTTTAATACATTCCCCTAAGTGCCTATTATGAGATTCATTACATGTAGGATGTTGAAACCTTTTTTTACCATGGTTATTATCAACTAAAATCCCATGAAATAACCAAATTTCTCTTATTTTATATGTCATAAAATTTATTGAGGGTGATATTTTTAATCATAATATGATATTTATAATTAAGAATAATCACAAGGTTTTCCTTCGAGTTCCTATTTATTTGGTTGATCGTGAGAAAAACCAATCCATTTTGCATCACATTAAGTGTTAACATAGTTCCTTCCTGTTCTAGACATCTATGAAAACCAAAAAGCATTGTATGAGAATTAATAATAATAGTGGGAAGTCACATGATCATAAAAATCATTTATATATTGTCTAAATCATGAAAAAAAATTCAATCTAAGGCACCTTTGGTATAACTAAAATCATTCATGGTCATCATATATTCAAATCCTTTATAATGGTTTATAAAGAAACAATTATTTTACACTGGAATATCCCCCATGATTTTCTGTCTAGGTGTGTTGTATGCTCACAATAACAATGCACCAAAATGATGACTGAGATATATTTGACCAACTCTTTTTAGGGTTATTACTCCATGATTAATTTATGATAAAACCATGTCTATAAGTAGTATCCAAATTTCAATGTATTGTTAGTAAAACCACATAATATCTACTGTACAAAATAGTGTATGATATTGTACTATAAGTAGAAATATAATAAAAGTATATCAAAGGGTTATACCACCTAATATTGGTTTTCATAAATATAGTTCTTAAGGTTTCTACTAAACTTTATATTATACCAAATATAAATACCTCAACTCTATTTGTCTAGAGCCACTATCTAATTTATTACATTGGAACTAGAAATAACTGATCACATCCCAGTGAACCAAATATTTTAGTAGCCTATAAGAACTAGATTAAAACATGAAACATAATGAAAGTAATGAATTTGAATCCTTGAACTCATTCAAATATTCCTTCTTCATATCCCATAGAGTGAAAATAAAACAAGGGTGAGATCAGATTGTCATAAAGGGTTATATTCATCAAAATCAACCAAGAGTAAATAAGGTATAATAAACGTGAAAAGGAAAACAAATTAACACACATGTAATTTAATTAATAACTTTAAATGAAGAATAATATTTTAGAAATAAATTTTGATAAAATAATTCCATATAAATAATTATATAATATTGAAACATATCCATGGATATCATAACTTTTCAAATAATCACTTTGGAATCAATAATTAATTTCATAATTATGGAATACATAATTTTGAACATCTTAAAATTAATATTGTGGCTCATTCCAATAAATATTATATAAATCGGTAAGTCCTCATCCAAATACCCAAACTAGTTTGCCTCATGAGACGTACTATGGCATTGAGGGGTTATAAAGGGACCCTCTAATCACCTACTAATTCAAATCCACAACTCATACATTTAATGATCAGTTTAATTTATAAAAATTATTCTTTATTAATAAATATCTGTATTCAGTAAATAATATAGAATATCATGGTTTAACTAGTTAATTAAATAACTTTCATAGTAAAACATTATATATATAAATGGTATACATTTTAAAAAATAAGAATATCCATGATATAATGAATATAGATATTTAAGAGAAATGTGTTGTCTATTGAAGGATAATCACAATGATTTTATATTTTTAAGATAAATTTAATGACTTCAAAATTAATAAGAGATAGAGAGTGTCTACCAGTTCATCTAAAATATAGGTTTTGTAGTAAATTTATGTATTTTGGAGAATAAAATAAAATGGAAGTAAAAAATTAAAATAATATTTCTTTAAAATGTTTTATTTGGAAAATAATTGAATAATTATAGACTAATTTAAATACTATATAAAAGTTATGGCTATGGTAAATTTTTTTAATGAGATATATATTAAAAAGAAACATTCAATATTGACTTTTTATAAAAAAAATGATCCTTCCAAAAAAATAGAAATATTACTTTAAATCATTTTAAAAAGAAAATTATAACTTAAAATATCTTTAATAAATAATTTGAGTAAATAAAAATTACTTTTTAAAATAATTTAAAAAATGTGGAAATAGATGAAAAATTTACCTACTAAAAAAGAAAAATTTGATCGACATTTAATTTAAACAATTAATTCCTTGATTCAAGTCAAAAATTGAGTAACTGTTATAAAAAAATATGGAAACTATTAAAATATAGATATAATAATATAATATATATATATTTTTTATTAAGGATATATTTTCTGATTAATTCAACAAAAAATATAATCCATACCAGAAAAATGAGATTGTAAAATAAATTCTTACTTCTTTGGTAACTTTTAAATCGTAACCCCTTGAAGGATTAAAAATTAACATTAAATGTAATAATAATAAATAAATATAAATTCATTTTAAATACAGAAATTGGGTAATATATTCAGCACATAAAATTTAATAGTTTCATTATAAAAAATATGTCTCAAGGGAGGGAAAATTGAGATGAAATCTCTCACAAAGATCTTGTCATTAAAGTGAGAATTAATCAACGAAGTGATTATTTGTGAAAAAAATTAAATCTAAAAATGTGTAAATACAAAATAATGAAATCATAGTTCATTTCACACATAACCATGATATAACAAAGTCAATGAAGTAGAAGTATAACCCAATAAATATAAATTGAGTTAAGAAATACCATACCCAAAACTTCTACATTATTGATCATAATTTAACCTCCTATATATTGATTTTTAACATTTAATAAATTTATACCAAATGAGCATTAGTATTATTGATATCATATATGATCCACTTATAATATCCTATCATTTTTTTCAACAATATTTCATTATTATCATTGCTTTGGGAGTTAAAAGATATTTTTACATATATGTTTCATTTTGGATGTTTCAGTTTTTATGTATAAGAAATTGTTTAATCATATAAACAATTATATTAATTATATAAATATTTTTTTCCTTAGATAAATATTTAGAATCATTATTTAAAGTTGAAGACAAAATAAATAAATTATAGTGTCCACGGAGATGGCCGACCATATGTACACATGAATGCTATTTTCACATTTTGATGGATGAAATAAATGAAATTTAAATAATAATTCGCATTTAAAGAATAATTTTAATATCATATAAAATATTTATTAAATAGATACTTATTATCATCCAGGTAAAGATTACATGAAAAAATAATCACATCGATTCATAGAGGTGGTTGTCTACATATACGCATGAGAGGCGTTAAAATTTTCAAACGAATGTAACAGTAATAAGGTAAATGATATATTATATTTTAAAAACCGTAATTATTTCATAAATATCATATATACTCACTAGTTACATCTTAAAACCCATCCATGTAAAATAGTTATGAAAAATGTATCACATTGCTATGTGGAGATGATAAGCCATATGTACACATGAGTAATGTTTTCACTTTACATAGGATATATAATGTTGTAAAATGAATTTTATATAATTTTAATAAATATTTAGCATCATTATGATACCTAATTTATTATTTTAGTATGGATAAAACATATTTAGAGGAAGTATAAGAAGAAATATACTTGAAAGATTTGGTAAAGATAATTAACTCTTCTTTAGTAGAATTATTTTAAATCCATTTTAAGATCCATTAGAACGTTATTTAAAAAATAAAAACAAATCTAATTAATTGATATAGAATTTTAAAATAGAATTTTATTGGGTTTTTTCAATCTAGGTTTCTCAATGTGTTGTATGGAATAGAGGGGAGGATTGTCCTTTTATAATTGAGGTGAATGACACACTTATAATTTTTCAATGTTTTTAAATATTATTCAGTCACTTTCATGGATAAGTGTATCCAAAATGAATAAAATTAGAATATGATCATTTTATTATATAGATATAACCTAAATATTATGTCGAGGAATGTTTTTAGTTTTTTTTATCCTTATACATTTAGATTATCCATCGGGAAACCCGTTATGACCATAACCATGGTAACAACTTATTCATTATTAAATGGTTATAATTTCAATTGAAAGTTAAAAATTGGGTAAAATGTCCAATATATGACATTTTAAACCATTTATCATCATAATTGTCCTATTTCAAAATTTGTGTGAATTATAAATTAATTAATAAAATAATTTTTTCATAAAATATCATTAATTTCTTTTTTACAATATTAAATTAATTTTAAATTAAAGATATCAAGATAAAAAATTAATTAAAATATGAAAAATTAAAAAACACATTGTTATTTACCATAAAATTGATTTGTAATCACAATAAATATGAAAAACATTACGTTTTATGTTTTTAAAAACATTTACCTTGATTTTATACTGCTTTTAAAAGTACTGTATCTGCATTATATAAGTGTTTAAGGTAATTATTTCAATACTAAAAATTAAAAATAAATTACTATGATAAAATAATTAATTAATATTTCAAATACATATTTATAACAAAACTTATACTTTTTCCTCAAATAAAATTTTTATATATATTAATGTTAAGAGAATGAAATTTTAAAATTTCATTAACTTAAAATAATATAAATGTCAATATCAAGGAAAAATTGAACCAAAATTCCATATATTTGAATTTGATATGGATATTTTAGAATATAAAAAATAAAATGAAATTATAAAAAAGTTTTTCATTGATTTTTAGACATTATCTCACGATTTTAACCATGTTTTATCAATTTTACCGTTATAGATGTGATAAATATTTTCCTTGATAACTATTCATAATGGCGAACAATAAAAAATGCTTATTTACAAAATTTTAATCTACTAATTATAAATATGTTATAAATTTTTCCATGTTAAATATGTTTATGTGGTAGAAATCAATTTCAATAAAAATATATAAAATGCAATGAAAAATGATTTTAGAAAAAAATCTTTTTATGCCTAAAATTTAACTTATAAAAAATTCATAAATATTTATGAATATAATGTAATTAATTTTATAAAATTAATCATATTTAAATTTAATAAAAAATCTGAAATATAATTTTTTTTTAAATTAATTTATTTAATCAAAATAAATTATTTTATTTAAAAAAATTGGAAATTTTCACTATTCACTAAATAATCAATCATTTTAAAGAAAATAAACATTTCAACCTAATTTATTTTGGATATTTATTTAAAAAATAATTTTATTTTTATAAAATAAAATTTCTAAAGGTGAAATAAATTAATTATAATTCCAATGTAAAAAATCTAATAATTGTTTTTTGAAGAAAAATGAATTTTTGAGCATAAAATGAATTCACTAAAAATTGAGTGTTTATTTCCAATGAATTAAGAAATAAAATTTTATTGAGTAGGATCATTATAAAAATATTTCATAATTTAGTTAGTCATTTTCATTCTCAATAATTCAACAACTAAGTCTCATTTAAATAGTAAAATTTGTATAATAAATCTCAATTCTATTAACTCTTGGTGATGCATGTTAAGAAAGATATCAAGATTATTATTATTTCAAGATAAATCACTGGGGTGTTATAGATGTTAGCACCTACATTTCTAATAAGAAAAGATATTCAATTATAGAATGATAAAGAAGGAACAAGGTTTCCAATAGTGCCTCAAAAGGCACCATGATATAAACTTTGCACTACAGCGTGGAGGTGTGTTGAAACAATAACCACATCACATGGTGGACCAATATATTATTTAAGAGAACCATAATAATAACACTATGGAATAGGATGAACCACTATAGTTTGAAGAGAGTGAGAATTCAACTTCTATAGTGTAGAAGGGACCACTCCGGCCTTAAACCACACATAGTGATGAACATCTTGTTGGAGTTGGTGGTCTAGAACCAACTAATTTGTACTTTATTCATTAAATAAAAGATTTATCACATCTTGATTGTTCTTCTGTGTGACATGGCATATGATAATGTCCTAAGGACAGCTGTTGCATTAAAGGGTCGTAGCGGATCCCTGCTATGATAAGAACCCGAAAGTGCCATAACACTGTTCTTGAATGTATGTTCTATAGCCGGATGATATTATTTGAGGGACAAAAATAATACAGGTCATTAGGGGTGAGGACTCATAAATCTTTGAGGCACCTTCTCATGGTGTGCGCCCTTGGTAATATCCAGGAGGATATTATAAGAACGAGACCCGCCAGTAGGAAATCCACATTTCATAGTGTCATTGGATGTTACTATCTACGAATGTGTGTATTGATCCTTAGAATTTAAGATTATTATTAATGGGTATTACAACTCGTGCACATAGATGTATTGACGAAAACTGTGATGACACACTATTCGCAACGAGGTAGGATACGTTGGGTGCGTCACAAGTAATACTGCATTAATAGATAATGCGAGAAAGGATTTGTCCCTTCCGTTCTATAACGGAAGTAGATATCTCAGGCCCTCTGATGGAATTGATATAGCCTAAATAAATCCATGGCCATGGAAAGGTATGGGCAAGTTCAATTCCGGGAAGTCAAAGAAAGAATAATCAAGCACATGGGTTGATGGCACTAGCATGCAACCCACTTGATTGGAGATATCGAGACAAAGAGATTATATTAAACGGTAAGCGTTCATAGGAGGTAATACGTCATTGCAGCGTTAACTTCTTTCTCTATGGGTTCCTTGGCGTGTTGCTAGACGCTAACCTTGGACTTTAGGCAGGCTCAACCTAATGCCACTGAGAAAGAGGCCTAGAGGGTCACACACTAAGTGTGTCCATGTATCTCAGTTAAATATTAATTTAACAAGTTAAATAAATATTATTCCCGACTGTGGTTTAATAATTATTTAAGGATGTTTGATCGCATTTATTTTGACACTAGTTATTCGAGAGAATATATTGTGGATGAAATAATATATTTATTAGCGAGTAATGCAGTTAAATTTATTTAAGAAATAAATAGTCATTACTCAAGGTCTAACAAATGTGGTGGAGAAAAATGGAAAATAAAAGTACACACCGTGTATATTAAATATACACGCCATGTAGTTTTATGGAAAACAAGTACACACTGTGTATTAATTATTACACACCGTGTAGCTTTTCTAGTTGGGATTTTGAGGATTTAATATTATTTTATTAAATGATATTTATTATAATCAGCGTGGGCGCATGTCAAGGAATTAATAATTTGACATGGGGGGGGGGGTTCAATAAGAGTTAATGAAATAAATAAAACGCGTAACGCATTTATTTATTGTCATAACTCTATTAACCTCAAACATGATTATAAATATCCTCACAACCCCAACATTTTGAAGAGCCATTGGTTGTGCACAACGGATTTGGAAATACTCTCAAGCCAAGAGAGAATTCTCTTTCCACCAAGAACGCCCTCAAGTTACGAGAGCAAGATCCTCCACCGGATCAAGACGGTCAAAGGCGGATATCGCAAGAGAAGGTTCTTCCGCGCTAGCACTCGGAGGTCCCTTTGGCGACGTCCGAAGATACGTGACACACGTGTGGATCACCGCTAGAGGAATCCTACACTTGGATTATACGATGCAACGATGGATCACCGAATCGTGACAGGACACATCAACAAAGAAAGAATTCCAACGAGGTAATTCTTATGAATTAATTAAATTAATTATAATCAACATATGATGATCCTCCTCAAGGGTTCCGGGACTCTTATTTTCTTTTCGTTCATCATTCTATTCCGAAGATTCGGCGTTTTATATTGTGACAGATCTCAGATTGAACGTTGTTTAACATTAAAATTAAAGTTGGGAAATCCCACTAACGCGCTTCCGCTGCGCCCGAAACCTACAAGTGGTATCCGAGCGGTCATATCGTTGGTTATAATTATTTAGTTTTTCGTTGGTGATTTACGCATTTAATAATTTAGTTATTTCAATTCATGTTTAATCGTTCTGAAAATCTGAATCTCGAGATCAGTTCTTCCTCCCTCGTTTCTCATTCACCTCACAGAAACAGATTTTTCTTTTAATTTTGATTAAAATAAAATAAAGGAACTCATCCGGAGGAGCCAAACGTTTCTGGCCGTATAACACCAAAATACACGGCGTGTATTCGGAAGTACACGCCGTGTAGTCTAGGTTCAATGCATTGACTGATCCTCCAAATCAGGCCGTGTATTGGATTCTTTCTAATAATTTAAGACACCGTTTGTTAACCAGAAATTGGTGGCACACAGTTTCCGGAATACACGCCATGTGGTCCAATGAACACGACGTGTAGTCCCTTTGGGTTAGGGTTGGGTCGTGTACTCCGTACATGTCCTGCCCGGCTGGAAACCGTGTAACGCGGAAACTACACGGTGTGTGTCCCACTGTACACGCCGTGTACTCCGAAAATTTCCGAAGTACATTAACACGCCTTATCCACGGGCGTGTACTTCGGATGGACGGTGAAGAAAAGTACACGCCGTGTAGTCAGAACTACACGCCGTGTACTCACCCAAATTACGCAGATTTATTAAAATTTATTATTATATTATACAAACCCTTGAGACGTGTACCATGGTGCAGGCGTAAAGATGAGGCACAACACGTGATAGGTGTTTTATATATATGTGTTTAATTTAACATCTGCGTAATAAATGGTAATTCACCGAGTTTCCCCCAAGGTATAAGTTACGTACAAGGATAATTTTAAATGAATTTATTTGTTTAAAATTATGATGGATGAGAATCTCAAGGAAATTCAAAAAATTGATTTAACATAAAAGGATTGATTAATTAAAGATAATTAATTGATTCGAGCGTGATTTATCTTAAACAAGAACGATTAAAGAATTGGATGCTAGTTTTATTTATACGTAAATATCGTTGCATGTATGGATGATCATGAGCTAGACCGAGACCTTTGTATGATAATGGTTTCTTTTAATTTATTTATTTAAATTAAATTTGTTGGCCTGCGAGCCATCTACTCATTAATATGTAGGGCCTGCGTGCCCAAAGATTATTTTATGTAAAAACCCCTTTTTACCCCTCACCTGCGTGTGAGATAAATGCATATGTAATGGATGGAGCTCCCAAGCTAGTGGAGGCGGCTCAAGTCAGGAGCCAAGGTGAAACCAATCCATGGAGATACAAAGGTGGACAGGTGGAAAGCTGTAGACACAAACCTGAAAGGTTCAAGGTGTTTCTCCCCTAGGTCTTGGGTTAGTTTATAAATAGCTAGATAAACTAACCAATAGAAAAGCTCATGATCATACCATTTATTTTATTTCTGTCAGTTGCATGGTTTATTTATTGTGGGTGTGTTGTCACGATCACACAATTAATGAATTAAACGAGCATGCAAGATGGAACTAAAATAAAATTGGCTTACACGTAAATATTATCTTAGACATGGTTAATCACTTAAGTATATCCCACTTAATATTAACAAGCATGTAATCAAAGATAATAAAATGGAAATTTACGTATAAGGATAAAATCCCTTAAGATAAATATTAAGTCGGCATAGCCTTCCATAATCTTGGTTAGAATCGAACCATAGTTCAATGTGCTTGACCAACCCTAGTTGGGGTGCTTTCAATTATCGAGGAATTCTAATTTAAGGTTTTGGGTTGACTTGACTTGGTTCGCATCGAGGGTTGACTGCCATAGCAGGACTTGGTGTGACCAAGAGGCAAAGGTTGAGGAAATCCAAAAAAGGATTTCAGGATTGTGGAGTCCACTCAACTGATCAAGGAACTACGAGTTAATGTAGTTGGCATTTGGAATGCCTACCTAAAACCCTTCATGTTGCTTGAACAACCCTAGTTGGGGTAATGCGAAGGGAAATATGGATCCTTTCCACTAGAATATTCATGCAACAGAATATTCTGAAGTCAATGGTGAGGGCTATTGGATTTCGATAAAATAGTGGGAGACTAATAAGTATTAATTTATTTGTCTCAATTTTTATAATAAAGTACTAAACCTTTTCTCATATTAATTTGTAGAAATGGCAAGAAAATTACTTCAAACATATCATTGCACACCATACTCTAGAAATAAAACCTTCTCACCGGCACCAATTTCCAAGAGTGGCAGAGGCGTTTACACGTCATCCTTCGCCACGAAAGGAAATTATATGTGCTGGAAGAGCCTATTCCAGTTGCGCCTGGGAAAGAGGCTAGTGATGAGGAATTATCTCTCTACATGAAACAAATGGATGATGCCATATATTTCCAGTGTTTCATACTATCATCCATGTCTAATGAGCTCTTGAAGCAACATGAAAACATGGATGCGTATAGCATGATGTCTCACCTTAAAGATCTCTACCAAGAGAAGGTGAGATAGGAGAGGTATGAGATCTCCAATGCTTTGTTTACCACGAAGCTTGGAGAGTCTGCGCCAGCTGGGCCTCATGTAGTCAAGCTTATTGGCTATATTGAACGCTTGGACATCTTAGGGATTAAATTCCCAGATGAGTTGCGTACATATCTCATCCTATCATCACTGCCCAAGACCTTCTCTAGCTTCATTGTTAACTATAACATGAGAGGCAATGAGAAGATTCTATCGGAGCTTCTGACCTTGATTCTCCAGGTAGATAAGGACATGGGGCGTGACAAACCCGCGGTCCTTATGGTGAACAAGAAAAGGAAGGACAAGGCAAAGGGGACAAAGAATTATAAACTATCTGAAGCCCCCGAGCACCGTCCCTCCAAGAAGGGAAAGATCCAGAGGCAGGGCAAGGAACGGGAGGCAGTGTGTTTTGCCTGTGGCAAGCAGGGCCATTGGAAGAGGAATTGCACCCAGAAGCATGGGGACGCTAAAGGTGCGTTCGTTATCGAGTGCAATCTTTCTATTTCTACACATTGGGTATTAGATACAGCTTGTGGGGCTCACATTTGTATTCAAATGCAGGAACCAAGTAGATTTAGAAAAATCTCCATAGGAGAGGTGGATCTTCGAGCTGCCAATGGCGCAAGGCTGGCTGTGTTGGCTATTGGCGACTATCACCTCTCATTGCCAACTAGCATGATTTTGGTTTTACAAAACTGTTATTTTGTGCCTAGTGTTACCAAGAACATAATTTCTGTGTCTTGTTTGGATATGGATGGATTTATTTTCAAGTTTGGAAATAAGGGTTGTCTCTTTTATAAGAACAACGTATGTTATGGTATGGCACATTTGAATAATGGTTTGTATGTATTAAATTACAAAAACCAAGTGTTGGCAATCGATAACGAAACAAACTCACATGACTCATACATCACCCAGTTATGGCATCACCACCTTGGTCATGTGAACGAGAAGCACTTGACAAAGCTCTGCCAAGATGACTATTTAGACTCTACTGAGCTAAAACCACTTGATAGATTTCACGCTTGTTTACAAGGAAAAATGACCAATCCGCCTTTTGGTGGACAAGGTGAAAGGTCCACAGAGCTTCTAGGATTGGTACACACAGATGTGTGTGGACCATTTCCAGTAGAAGCTAGAGGTGGATATTCTTACTTTATTACTTTTACTGATGATTTGAGTAGATATGGCTATGTCTACTTAATGAGGTATAAGTCAAAGTCCTTATAGAAATTTAAGGAATTCAAGAATTAAGTAGAGAATCAACTTGGTAAGAAGATAAAGAAGCATCGATCAGATCAAGGTGGAGAATATCTGAACCAAGAGTTCATCGATCTTCTACGGGAGTTTGGGATTCTATCTCAGCTCACTCCTCCTTATACACCACAGTGTAATGGTGTTAGTGAAAGGAGGAACCACACCTTGTTGGACATGGTGAGGTCGATGATGAGTCATGCGGATCTTCCATTATCCTTTTGGGGATATGCATTACAAACTGCAGCATACAAATTAAACCGAGTACCAACTAAGGCGACAAATGGAATTCCATCCGAGTTATGGAATGGAAGGAAACCCACTTTGTCGCACACACGTGTATGGTGATGCGAGGCATTTGTTAAGGCCTTCTCAGGCAACAAACTAGCACCCTGGGGCACGAAGTGTATATTTATAGGATATCCCAAGGAAACGAAAGGATATTACCTATATAACCCCCAAGACAAGAAAGTGACTGTCGCCAGACAAGCCGTCTTTCTTGAGAGGGAGAACATCCTCAAGAAGGATAGTGGGAGCAAGATTGACTTCGACGAAGTTGATGCTCAAGATACACAGGAGTTGGTATAGGAACAAGTTCCACAGGTCCCCGTGGAAGAGGTTCCAGAAACAAAAGTACTGCGTAGAAGCTCAAGGTAGGTAAGGGAACCAGAGAGATTTGGTTTCATAGTCACCGAGGATGGTGAATCATTATTGTTGGACAATGATGAACCTCTCTCCTACAAGGAAGCAGTAGAAAGCTCAGAAGCTGCAAGATGGCTAGAAGCTATGAATTCTGAGATGGATTCCATGTATTAGAACCAAGTCTGGGTTCTGGTCGATGAGCCAGTTGATGTAAAGCCTGTTGGATGCAAATGGGTATTCAAAAGAAATATGGACATGGAAGGTCAAGTTAGCACCTATAAAGCAAGGCTAGTGTCTAAAGGATTCAAACAACGTCAAGGAATTGACTATGATGAAACCTTCTCACCAGTTTCCATGTTTAAATCTATAAGAATCATACTGGCCATAGCATCTTACCATGACTACGAGATTTGGAAGATGGATGTCAAAACAGCATTCCTTAATGGGAACCTTCAGGAAGATGTCTATATGACACAACTAGAAGGGTTTGTGACACCAGGTGAAGCCAAATGGGTTTTCAAGTTGCAGAAATCTATTTATGGATTGAAGCAAGCATCCAGGTCATGGAACATTCGATTTGATGAAGCCATAAAGGAATTTGGTTTCATTAAGAACGAATGTGAGCCATGTGTTTATAAGCGGTTTAATGGGAATGCGGTCGTCATCCTAGTGGTATATGTTGATGACATATTACTTATTGGAAATGACGTACCAGCCTTACAGTCAGTTAAGGACTGGTTGAACAAGTGTTTCTCCATGAAGGACTTAGGAGAAGCAGCCTACATTCTAGGGATCACGATCATTCATGATAGATCCAAGAGGGTGCTTAGACTAAGTCAGGGTACATACATTGACCAGATACTAAAGATATTTAGTATGGAAAAATCCAAGAGGGGATTGATTTCAGTGTCACATGGATTACATCTTTCTAAGAAAATGTGTCCCCAGACAGAACAGGAGAAAGATAGGATGAGCAAGATCCCATATTATTCGGCTATAGGATCCGTCATGTATGCCATGTTATGTACCAGACTTGATGTTTCCTATGCACTGAGCATGGTAGGCAGATATCAAGAAGATCCAGGAGAACAGCATTGGACTGCTGTTAAGACTATCCTTAAGTATCTGAGAAGAACTAAGAATATGTTCCTGGTATATGGAGGAGATGAGGAGATTGTCATCAGAGGGTATGCTGATGCTAGTTTTCAAACAGATCAAAATGACCTGAAGTCACAATATGGATATTTTTTCTATCTCAATGGAGGAGCTGTGAGCTGGAAGAGTTCAAAGCAGCCAGTTGTCGCTGATTCTACAGCAGAGTCCGAGTATATAGCGGCTTCTGATGCAGCCAAAGAAGCCGTTTGGATTCAGAACTTTGTCCAGGATCTTGATGTGGTGCCTATAAGTAAAGATCCCAATACATTGTATTGTGATTATACTGCAACGGTGGCTCTTTCAAAATAACCAAGGTCACATCAACGGACAAAGAACATACTCCGGAAGTATCACCTATTGAGGGATTTCTATCAAAGGGGTGAAGTTGCAGTGAGCAGAGTATCCACGGAAGAGAACGTGGCAGACCCCATGACTAAAGGCCTATCTCAGTAGAAGCATGAATATCATGTGAGAGCTGGCGGGTTAAAGGTTGTTAGCAGTTGGCTCTAGTCCAAGTGGGAGTCTGTTGGAGTTGGTGGTCTAGAACCAACTACTTTGTACTTTATTCATTAAATAAAAGCCTTATCACATCTTGATTGTTCTTCTGCGTGACATGTCATGTGATAATGTCCTAAGAACAACTGTTGCATTAAAGGTTCGTAGCAGATCCCTGCTATGATGAGAACCTGGAAGTGCCATAACACTGTTCTTGAATGTATGTTCTATGGCCGGATGATATTATTTGAGGGACACAATTAATATAGGTCATTAGGGGTGAAGACTCATAAAACTTTGAGGCACCTTCTCATGGTTTTTGCCCTTGGTAATATCCAGGAGGATATTATGAGAATGAGACCCGCCAGTAGGAAATCCACATTTCATAGTGTCATTGGATGTTCCTATCTATGAACGTGTGTATTGATACTTAGAATTTAAGATTATTATTAATGGGTATTACAACTCGCGCACTTAGATGTATTGACGAAAACTATGACGACACACTGTTCGTAGCGAGGTAGGATACGTTGGGTGCGTCACAAGTAATACTGCATTAATAGATAATGCGAGAAAGGATTTGTCCCTTCTGTTCCATAATGTAAGTAGATATCTCAGGCCCTTTGATGGAATTGATATAGCCTAAATAAATCCATGGCCATGGTAAGGTATGGGAAAGTTCAATTCCGGGAAGTCAAAGAAAGAATAATCAAGCACATGGGTTGATGGAAATAGCACGAAACCCACTTGATTGGAGATATCGAGACAAAGGGATTATATTATACGGTAAGCGTTCATAGGAGGTAACACGTCATTGCGGCGTTAACTTCTTTCTCTATGGGTGCCTTGGCGTGTTGCTAGACGCCATCCTTGGACTTTAGGCAAGCTCAGCCTAATGCCACTGAGAAAGAAGCATAGAGGGTCACACACTAAGTGTGTCCATGTATCTCAGTTAAATATTAATTTGACAAGTTAAATAAATATTATTCCCGAATGTGGTTTAATAATTATTTAAGGATGTCTGATCGCATTTATTTTGACACTAGTTATTCGAGAGAATATATTGTGGACGAAATAATATATTTATTAGTGAGTAATGCAGTTAAATTTATTTAATAAATAAATAGTCATTACTCAAGGTCTAATAAATGTGGGGGAGAAAAATGGAAAATAAAAGTACACACCGTGTATATTAAATATACATGCCGTGTAGTTTTATGGAAAACAAGTACACGTCGTGTATTAATTATTACACGCCGTGTAGTTTTTCCAGTTGGGATTTTGAGGATTTAATATTTTTTTATTAAATGATATTAATTATAATCAGCGTGGGCGCATGTCAAGGAATTAATAATTTGACATGGGGGGGGGGGGTTTCAATAAGAGTTAATGAAATAAATAAAATGCGTAACGCGTTTATTTATTATCATAACTCTATTAACCTCAAACATGATTATAAATATCCTCACAATCCCAACATTTTGAATAGCCATTGGTTGTGCACAACGGATTTGGAAATACTCTCAAGGCAAGAGAGAATTCTCTTTCCACCAAGAATGCCCTCATGTTACGAGAGCAAGATCCTCCACCGGATCAAGGCGGTCAAAGGCGAATATCGCAAGCGAAGGTTCTTCCGCGCTTTCACTCGGAGATCCCTTCGGTGACGTCCGGAGATACGTGACACACGTGTGGATCACCGCTAGAGGAATCCTACACTTGGATTCTACGACGCAACGACGGATCACCGAATCGTGACCGGACACATCAACGAAGAAAGAATTCCAACGAGGTAATTCTTATGCATTAATTAAATTAATTATAATCAACATATGATGATCCTCCTCAAGGGTTCCAGGACTCTTCTTTTCTTTTCGTTCTTCGTTCTATTCCTAATATTTGGCGTTTTATATCGTGACGGATCTCGGATTTAATGTTGTTTAATGTTAAAATTAAAGTTGGGAAAACCCACTAACGCGCTTCCGCTGCGCCCGAAACCTACACATCTATTGTGTGAGGTGAATTAATAAAGCATGGAGTCATTTCTATAGGCCTTTAGAACTCCTGTAATGATCAAAAAATCATAGAGGAAGGATGGGTATTTTTAGGGGAATACTAGAGATCCATTCCACATGAAAACCCCTCTTGAAAAAACTCCTTAAATTTTCAAAATAACTTCCCCAAATTAAGACCAAATAGAGTCATTTAAACACATAACCCATAAAGACTAAATAGTTAATCCATCCACCTATAAATTACATGGATAAGGCTATGTGGTGTGGAATAAGTCACCATGGTTCATCCTCGCTAAATAAACCTCTATGAAAAAGGCTATAGTAAAACCTCCGTTGATTGAAATCACCATAGTGCTGCCATTTCTTCTATGACATGGCCTTAATTCCAAATCACCACTATAATGTATCCACCTCCACTGTGGTGTAGTGTATCCTGTTTCTCTATAAATTCCACCAAACACACTTTTAAACTTATAAAATCCAAAAGAATTTACCCAACATTGATGAACTAAAAAATCAATGTAGAAGAAGGAATCATGACTTTCCATTTTTGAGAAAAGATTATGGATTTTACAATCACCCTATCTAATGACTTCTCATCCATAACAATCATCCCCAGGGTTCATAAAGAAATAACTCAGGCCACTAAGATTCAATTAAATCCTCTTACTCCCAATTCTCCTTCTAGATATTCCCATGTTGCTATAAGATCCATAAAAGTGGAACCATCTTCCCTCAACTGACTTTATTTGTCAGGTTAATGATCCACACTAGGGGATACTCATATGAAACATCAGGATCCAGATCAACATAATTATATTATAAAAAATATACAAGATCATGGATATACTTATGAATATGAGATAGATGAAACTTATCAAGCATACCTCGGTTGAAATAAGGGATATCCAAAAAATATTCCACTTTCCCAACCCTATTATTGATCTCAAAGGGTATAAATAAGTTCAAGTCTAGGTTACCTTTTTCCTCAAATGTTGGTGATCTAACTGAGGAGTCACTCTCAAGAAATCCCAATCACCAATAATGAAATCCTAAAATGTTATCCTTCAATTTGTATATGTTAATTTCTAGTTCTAATTGGTTATAAACCGCTTCCTTATAAACATCACCCTCTTTGAGGTTTCCTAAACCATTCTAGGCCCAATAATTTCCACCTCACCCACCTCATGCCAATACAGTAGTGAGAAACATGGTCATCTATAGAGAAGCTAAAATAATTCTATTTGAATCAAAGACGAGTAACTTCTATTTCAAGATAACTCCACTAATTCTTGGTGCTCACCCCAATACCCACCAAAGTATAGAAACAAATCTCAAATCATATTCTCTAATATATTAATTATCCTATTAGAATTTTCATCAGTGTGGGGATATAATTTTATGCTCAAACTCAGTTGACTCCCTTATGCCTTTTGTAAACCTTAAAAAAACTAAAATTAAAAAAATGAGTCTCTATAAATTAGGATGATCAATGAAACTTTTTGTAAGAATACTACATCATAGACAAAATTATTTCCCAGTTCATATACTAAGTTAGTCTCAAGGATCTATAAGATGTGTGAAACTTTCATTAGATGATTGATAATCACCTATATAGAGTCATGACTCTTTGGGATTCTGGGTATCCACATCACAAAGTCCATTATTATTTATTCTCACTTCCACATGGGAAGTAGAAGTGGATGGAGTAACCCACTAGGATGTTGGTTCTTTTCCTTTACCCTATAGTAGGTAAGGAATCAAAAAACAAAACATTTGACGTCTATCTTCATCCCTATCCACTAGAAATGTGAGTTGAATTTTTGATACATTTTTATCACACAAATATACACCACCCATCTAAAGGTATGGAATATTTTAATAATACATTCTTTGATGGAAGTAGTAAATAAAACTCTCTCATGAATAAGTATCACATCATCATCACTCAATGACCACCCAGGTATCAGATCACCTCCAACTAGCCGTTACCAGATCACAAAACACTATGGGTCAGTCTTATATCTACACTTTTCCCTGTTTATTTGAGAAGATATAATCACTAGTGATAAAAAGTAATCAAAACTTAATCCTTATAAGAATACAACCTTTCCTGGGTCATTAATCTCATCATGTTACATTTTTCTTCAGAAGACTGCTCACCAATCTATTGATCAACCTATGTGATATGTCTATGAGAATCTACTAGGAAATTACCTTACCCTTATGAACAATTCCTCTAAAAGTCATATGTTTTTATAAATTATATCCATTTCCTCTTCCTCATATTGAGGTATCTCTATGTGAATATGCAATGATGGATCTTGTGGTTAGTGCAGACAACAACCCTCTTACCAAATTAACAATTTCATCGACACTTCATCACATGGGCCACTAAATCTAGTTCCAAGTCATGACAATGGTAGTTCTTCTCATGGGGTTGTAGTTGATATGACCCATTAGATACTAGATTCTCCATATACATTAGTTAAATAACTAGTAAAATTCATTATACATCATATTATACAACATAATCAATTCTATTCTTGGGAAGTATCAGCACTGTAACTACAGTCAACCTTCTATTCAGCAATAGAAATGCCTCTTCACACTTTTCTCACAGCTATAAATTTACTCCATTATTTGTCAGAACATTCATAAGTGTTGTTAAATTAGAGAATATTTGGATAAATAATTAGTAATATCTTTCTAAAATGAAGAATTTTTTATCTCAAAAACATTCTAGGGACATGTCTTGGACATCACTACCTTCAATTTCTCTCAATCCATGGATTTACCAGTCTCAAACAACTAATACCCCAATAACTTAACTTAATGAAACTTGAAGTTTCAATTTTATTTCTTAGCATAAATATGATGAGTCAAAGTATTATCAAGAATATATTGAGGAGTCTAGAATTTTTATTTAGGTTTGGTAAGTAGATAAGGATTTCATCAATGAACATCACAATGAACGATTCTAGATATGGTTGAAAGATGTTTTTAATTAGAGAAATTAACACTACTAGTTCATTTATCATTATAGATGACATCACCAAGTACTCATAAATCCCATACATACTTTGAAACATTATCTTTGAGATTTACTCCACTATAACTTGAATTTTTTTATAACTTAATAAGATATAAATCTTATAGAACAACCGAGATCCCTGTAACTAATCAAAAATATCATCAAATAAGGGTAAGGGATATATGTTATTAAATTTTACTTGTTTCATATTCTAGTAATTTATCTATATTTGAATACTACCATCCACCTTCTTGGTGAACAAGATAGGTGCACCCCACAATGAAGTACGTAACTTGATGAATCCTTTCTTCTCTAAGTCCTCAAGTTGTACCTTGAGATTCTCTAACTCAACCGACACCATATAATAAAAGGGTATCAAAATGGGATACATAACCAAAAAAAGTTATACGTCAAAGTAAACTACTATATTGTGGGGAAATACTATGAATTTTTATAGAATGAAATACTAATAGAGATCTATGACTGGAGTAAAAGTTAACGAGGCTACCACTTAACATACTGAGAAGGATAAGAATTCCATTCTTCCATTTAATCGTCCTAAGATGGACCATGTGTACTTTAACTCTACCTACTCATAGTTCATATTATTTAGAAATCACATACATATATCCCTTTGGGGAAGTAAAAGATACCCATTTTTGGTAGTAATCAATGTGATATTAGAAACCGGATAACCATCCAATCCCAAGAATCACGTTGGATGCCATCATCTCCCAAATCATAAGATCCCATAGATGTCCATAACTGATGATGACTAAGGGACACTCTATAAATCACCTAATATGGTCCACTTTTTTTTCTAACAATGTATTGAGATAAAGAAACATAGAAGTTAACTTGAATAGTATGTCATGTCCAATACTAACGTTTTTTTGAAATGAAGGAATAGAAAGTACCAATATTGAAAAAAGATAATAGATAAAGTATTAATGATAAAACACACACGTAAACAGTAGATATTCCATTACCAACATCTATTGAAGTATGATACATTGAAAAAACATGGTCCACCATAGCTTCACGACTGAGTCCCTAATATTCATGACCATTTTGAGTCAACATCTAAGTCTACTGATGAGGAATCCAGTAAAATACCACATTCTTAGATCACATTTGTCCTCCAACCCTTTAGAACCTTGAAAATGATTCTCTGGTGTAGAACTGATGGATATGTAGTATATTTACACACTATTAGAACTAGATATATAGTGATTTGAAAAAAATGAGATAATGACCGACCTTTCCACAATTGAATCACTACAGATCTACTCATAAGAGAGTTTATGGACACATACTCTGATCAATTTGTGTTCTACTTCCCTATGGTAAATTCCCAAAATTCATATTCCTACTACCTAAGGTGTCACTCATTGTAGCATTAGGAGGTTTACCCATCTATGTAATGAAATATAAAATAAGACCAACTACATTTTTCTACTCTATACCCTTCTTTAAAATAAGGACCTTATAAAGATCCCATGTATAAGTCATCATATTGAATCTCATGAACTAGAATCTTTACTTTTGTCAAAGCTTGATATTTAACTTACTATATTTATTTTATTCATTCATAGATATGATAGGATAAAATAAAATATTCTTTGTAAAGTGTTTTGAGTAATAAGACACAATCATCATCCCTTGAGGAAGCTCCATAAACTACCTTGCTCGGTTTAGATTCATCATACCTGGAAATAACTCCTTGAATAAGAGGTCCGTGAACGTCACACACAATATAACCTCATTTATTCCATCCTAAACCATAATGTCCCAACATTACCCATTAGTTCTCTAAATCATAATGGTCATAATCTTCCCTTTTTTACCCTCAAGGGCCTCTTCCAAGTCGTACATCCTCTTGATAATCCAAATCATTTCTTTAGCATCCTGAGGGCCTCTAATTCCATGAAAAGATAGGATTATAGAGCTAAAAGTTTCACAAATAGTCTAACATAGTTATAGTGATTCAACCAACATAGATGGATACTTGGAATAATACAATTGGTTGAATTGGTCTATCTACTTGAACTACTAGAGTGGGTATGGGAGAATTATATATTGTACTTTCCTATATAGTAGAAGGCCCCACCATTGATTTATGTAGTAACATCTTCTATGATATTAAGATAAAAATTTTAGGAAAATAATATTCATAATGTAAACCCTAATTAGTCTATGGGATCACTTAAATGCTTCACAATGAGTCTACCCTTATCCTAAGCCATAATCCTCCAAACAATAATCAAGGTTCTCCATCCCTTAATATTAGTCAAAGTCATGTATATTCAAAAAACATAATATTATTCTCAGTTCAACTATGTAATTTCAAAAAAGATATATTAAAACAACATAGAATATTACATAATAAATATAATATCCTGAACAACTAGAAAAAATAAAGGAATTTAATTAATGAATTAATATATAACACAACAAAATTTATATATATGACATGTGGGACCAATGTACCAGGTCATGTTGCATGAATGCACATAAAACCGTATAAAAATAATAAGAAAAATTATGTTAATGGTAACTCTAAGGTTTTTTACACATGTGTTGTCCAGGCTCATAAAAACTCTCTTACTTGAGTCCCACATTGATATTTCCTTTCTAATAGGTCCCAAGTTATTCCAAAATGAAAGAGGAAACTAACCCCTAATATAATTTTATAATACCTATGAATGAACTATCAGGTCTGAACCAGAGTGCCACATGACATCATTTGTGCCTCCCTATATACATGGGGCTACCAACTAGAAATGATTATCTAAGTCCGTCAGTGGGGATAATATACCCTTAGAATCATGTCTTGGTACATTTTATAATATAATAGAATATAATAAAATATAATTATTAGGGTAAAAATATGGGAACTAGGTAGATGTATTACCATTAATACAATAAATAAGAGGGCTCCCAAAGTGAAAATCCAAACAAGTGTAAATGTGTGATAGGTAACAATAATAAAACCATAGAAATCCTTCGGAGTTTGTCCTAGTAATGCTCCCATATATATGCTCCTTGGATCAATCATCTACCATGGGACCCTTTCCCTTTCTTAGATCTATATACATGAAGTTTTCATTCACACATAAATTCATATATAAGGTGTGATTAATAAAGTCTAATGGGACACCACCAATGCATCTTTAAAAAATTTTAACATATATAAAATGTGTATTACTTGATTATAATAAATGTTTCAATAAGTATAAAAAATGAAAATCATGTACAAAGAGGTCATTAACAAACCATGCAATTATAAACCTCTAGCCATACCAACTTTAGCTCCATGGAATATAGATAATATAGATAATGAAATATTAGTACTAGAAACAAGGCGGTCAAAATTTCCCTTGGTATCTCCAAGGAATCATGTGGACATGCTACTTTGTATCCACAAGGCATCGAGTTGACATGCCACTTGGTGTCCACAAGGTATCTAGTGCTAGAACGTTCTTCAGAATCTGCAAGGCATCATGTTCTATTCGTGCTATAAGGCTATCATTATCCACCACTACCACCATTTCATGATATGTACACTTACAGTCTAAGTGGAAACCATACCATGATGATCACCTATATTGTGTACCAAGCACTAAACCTCCAAAGGAAAGTTAATACACAATAAGGTGATAACATATAAAAAAATATCATGCCATCATAAGAAATATAGTACTATCAAATAATTATATGTCAATCAATTTTAAACATGGTTATATCTCATCTATAAAATATCATTGAAACATGGATCACATATGGGTAACACGTCTAAACATAGACACCCATATAAAATTTTCCATCAATCAATAACATAAAAAATAAAAAAACAAGACTCAAACATTGGTAAAAAGTTTATATGAGAGCCCTAAATCATAATTAACTTCCTACCATGATGTTTACGACATCAATGTTGAGGTTCATAAAGGGTGGAATATTCCAAACCATGTTCACACACTAACTAAAAAAGATCATACACCAAGAACTCCCAATGATGATCGCTGTCAAGGATAGTTCTCATGTCTAGTTGGAATAATAAATGATCATCACTTCCAAAAAAACATAAACAATTCTCCCTATAAGGTTCCTGGAGGTACCTTGACATAAGTAGGGAACTACAACATGGAGTTGTATTGAAAACAATGATCATAGTTTAGGGTGTACCACTAAGACAAAAAAGAATACTAGAATAATACCTCCATATCGTAATATGAACTTCTATGATGCGAGGAGAACTAGAAATCATCCTACATGGCACAGAAGGGACCAATACAATATAGAACCATATTGAGTTTCCACCCAATATGGCATTCGGTGAAGTAATGTGATGTTGATTTTTTTTATCCCTTTATAAATATTTCAATGATTTCCAAAATATAATATAAGGTTGGGTATTTTCTTAGGGGAACAATGGTGAGGTATTATTCATAAAAACACATCTTTGAAAAACTACTTAAAATTCCAAAATATATTCCCCAAATTAAGGCCGAAACCAATCATTTAAACCCATAACCCTCAAAGAAAAAATTATTGAACCATTCATATATAACTGATGTGTAGAAGGATCTATGGCGTGGTCTAATTATACATAAGGAAGCCTCCCCAAATATCCTTCCATAAAATTGATATAGTGAAACCTCCATAGATCAATATCATTACTACACAACCATTTTCTCTACCTTGTGGACTCAATTGTACAACACCACTATGAAATGACCACTATCATTACAATATGGTGTATCATTTTTTGGATATAAAGGTTAAAAAAACTATTTTAATATTCTAAAATATATAATTATTTATCCAACATGGATCAAATCGAAAAAAAGAAAAAAAATTCAATAGAGAAGAAGGATACAAGACTTTGGATATTTGAGAAAAAGATCCAGGACTTCACTAAATTTTTCAAAATACACAAATGTTTTCAATAATGGTAATTCAACATCAAGGATGGCAGATATAAAATTAATAAATAATATAGAGAAAATATAAGTTCGATACACATGTAAACCACTCAATTAAAATATGTTTTTAGCATGTTTATCCCTTTACCTCTTAGGATACTCATTTTTACCATTTTTGGTATTCATTATGTTGACAAGATTTTACCTAGGTAAGATAATATTTATGTCTAAAAATATGTTGGTACATATTCGATAATATAAACCCATTGATTCAAAATTTTAAATCCATTTATTCTAATTCAATCTCTAATTGTGTTAAAAAATTAATGTTAATATAATTAATTTATGATGTATTAAAACAATTTTTCGGAAAAATATTACATATGTTAAAAAATATAAAATATATGTTTTTAAAATATAATAAATATTTTCAAATATATAATTTAAATTAAAAAAATTCATATATTTTCAATAAAAATGTTTCATAAATTTCCATTTCATACTTATATACCAATAATGGCATAAAATGCATGCTATTTGTAAAAATAGTATTTTGAACAATTTACCAAAAAAATATTTGTATAAAAATTCCAAAAATTAATCTTAAGATAATATTTACATGATAAATACAAAAACAAATTAAAAATTTTCAAATTATCATCCTTGAATCAATAAATTGTATTTTTACTTAAAAACCTAATATATAATAAAAAACAATTTTTATAAGAAAATTAATTTTGATATATTAACTATTATTCTTCCTATAAATTAATAATTATTGTATTGTTAATATAAAATATTATAATTTATTCATAATAAATTTAGTTCCCTTAAAAAATTCCTATTTAAAAAAAACTACATTTTTTAAACATTAGGAGAATTTAAAAAAAATGAATTTTCAGAAAGTATTAAAATTTATAGTATATATATACATATAAATATATTATTATATTTATATATCAATATATTTTCTAATTATATGTCCCATTATAATATTAATTTAAGATCCAAGCATTAGATAATTTTTTGTTGTATTTTCGAGTGGAACATCATCTGGCTTAGATCCTATTGAAATCTCTATGAGCTTGAACTTCTCTGGTATATGGTTTTTCTAAAATAGTAATTTCTTGAGTTCAGATTTTTATTGGTCAATGGAAACCCCTATTGAAGATTCCAACCTTCCGACTTCAGAAAAATAGTCTTCATAAGAAATACTTCTTCTTCTGAATTCCTTTTCTTCTTGAATTCATTATTGATTTTGAGATATGGTTACTTCAATTTATACCAACTAATTTGATGGCTCTATTTTAACAGTCTTATTTAATACTTGAAAATATATCATGTATTTTCATTTTAGTTAGGAATAGTGTGTGAAATATGATATTTAATATATTATTTATTTAATGAAAATATACAGTCAAATAATAGGTTCTTACATTCTCCCCCTTAAATAGATTGTGTCATCACAATTTTAATCATTACTTAATAACAATGTTAGAAAATTTTTATCTATAATATGACTTGAGATTTAGTTTTATATTTATGTTTCAATCAAATAAATTTACTTATAATAAATATAATCCCTATATTACATGTTTTCCTACCATTTGAGCTAAATACCTCTCATGGTTTGGTATTTAGAAATATTTTATTTTTCATTCAATTTATAATTCATACTGAGAGTAACAAATTATCATAAATTGGTTTAATGAATATATTTTTATTCTCTATTTTTATAATATCTAAAACATAAAAAACATTTCTATAATTCCTCATGCTTATTTAAATTTTAATCCCATGGTAATTTTGATGTTGAATGATGAAGTCTATAAAGAGTGATTTTAATCCTCATAAGGTTTATCGAGATCCAAATTCAGTCCCATCCATGTCCTTTTTGGTCTAGCTTCCTCCACCATACCAACCGACAACCTCTCCAACATATCCTTTACCTACATAGAAATATTCAATGATTAACAACCCATATCTTCATCCTCTAGTTACCCCAGCCCTTACACAACCCGCTCGGTGAAACCCCCTTAGATAAATATTAGTAGGGGATAGACACCCCTGCCACATCAGCTATGGGAGATATTTATGGGACCAAACTAGGCCTTCCAAGATACAATCCATTTCCTCCTCATGATACATGGGATCACATACTCTGGTGCCTCAAAACTTATTTTGTAACTAATCTCAGTCTTAAGTTCACTAGGAGGACTCCTTTTTAACCTTAAACCAATCTTGTGGAACTAGTTGCATCATAGGGGTCTTATACTCTACATCCACCATTTAAATGATTCTTTCAACTTATCTAAAAACATAATAACCTATATTTGGTAGTGGTTCATTGATTGATTTTGATGATGACGATTTGTTACTATCATCTGTTGTTGTAGTGACATTAAGATCTATCTGTGATGACTACTAGTTACTAGTTCCACCACATCCATTTTTAATAGTGAGGCTGTTTTGGGTAATCTAACTAAGATAAATTAATATAGATTTTGTTCTTAAATAGTTAATCCATTTCAATAAATCCACCTAACATACCCGTACAATTATTTATATTCTCATAAAAATAAATTTTGATCTGCAACCATTAAATAACTAGATATTTTTTGATAAACAATTAGGGTGGAATACATAGAAAACAATCTAGGTAACATAGAGTGGCTAGAATAAATATTACATATTCATAATTCTGAAACAATTCATTCAATTATCATAATCCTTATAATGGGTAGTCATTGAAAAATATACACCATGTTACCTTGGTTGTGGTTGTTGTTCACAAATATCATTCTTATCATCTTTAGATTTATGAAACAAACTTGGTTAATGTCCATGTTTACCACACTTAAGGAATTAGACCATTAGTGGTTCTTTTGGTTGCATTTTTTCTACTCCCATCATGATTATTGACCATTTCATTTTACTATAGTAGTTTTATTATTGATTAACCCTCTTCAATAATTAATGTGTCTTTCACTCCCCTTGAGGAAATTTTATTTGGCCGTCTTCCCACATTTATGACATATAAAAAATTGACCATTCTCTCCTTTGTCCTCTTCATCACTTGACCTTTATGAGACTCCAAAATTCTATTTTTTTTTGTGATTTATACTTCAACTATATTCACATTGTTATTCCTATGCTAGTTTGCTAAAATCACAAGGTTTCCCACCCCACCTCCCATTATGATGGGTTATTAATTGATTTATTTTTTGTATTCTTCCTCGCAGCCATGCTTCATTATAGTTTTATCCATTAATAAAACCAAAAGGGTTTATTTAGTGATGAAAAATTAATAATATTAGCTAATTATAATAATCATAAAATAAATTCAACAACAAAACATATTGTTATTTTTCATTTTTCACGTAGGCCCATAGTTTCTTTAGTTCAGGATATATCAATATTATTTTGGAATTGGTTAATTTAAATTGAGTTATCTTATTTTTAACTTCATGATACCTTAATTTAACTATGAAATAAACCATTAATAGTGGTTTAAAGTGATCAAAACATTAACCAATTATATCCCCTGTGGGAATAAAACAAAGTGTCTTCTCGGGACTCTTTTTCATGCACTTGGTGATGATTGAATTAATACCCAACACACCATGTTCCATGTTATTAACCTTTGGTACATCTATTCTAGATCATTCATCAACTTATAAGATTAATATATGGATTTATTACTATTTAAAACCATATACTCAAGACTTTAACAATATATAATTATATCATCCTATACTTAGATTGATTTCTAGGGTTTTTTCTAAGGTCAATAACACTATTACCAAATGTAACTAAACTAATCTAAAAAATAACTAATCCCTTATATAAGATTTACTATAGTGACCCATTCTAAACAAAACATAAATAATTAATTAATCTCATGGTTGAAATAAATCATATAAAAAAGTTTCCAACAACCCAAATACATAAAAGTTTAGTGTCTTGATAAATTAGATATATAAAAACATTATTTTAAAAACATGAAAACATTTATCTATAATTGTTATCCTCCAGACCATTTCAATATATATCACATGATATAACCATCTATATAACTTATTGAATGGAATAATAAGAAAGTGGGTGAGATTAGATTCGCAATATAAGAAAAACATATCATAATGTGAAATATCATAAACATGAAGGGGAACACAAGGGAGAAATAAATATCTTAATAAAATATCATAATACAATAGATGATAATCATAAAATATTATAGGGAAATAAAAGGTCATAATTAGATTTTTAAATCAGCATTAAAATGGTGATTTTTCTCAAAATATATATCAATAACCATAGAATAGGGGAGAATAATTTAAAAGTGTGGAATAGATAAAAAATAAAGTGTAATCATAGAAAAATGGAATTTTATAGAAATCAAATGCATCTTTATAATTTTCAATAACTTCATAAACGATGTGGAAATGCAGAAAAACCATAAGAATAGGAAAACATTTGTGAGTCAACCCATTATGAACATGATTATGTGGAAAAAATCATTATCTCTAAGTAAGAAAACATGAGAAAAAAACTATATTCATGCTTGTGTGAAGAAGCACATTATTTACATGGATGACTATCTAATAAGATATAAACTTAAACCATTATTTTATAAGGTGATATAGGACCCCACCCGTCACCATACATATATATGGGTACCACTTATAATCAACCATAATCATATGTTAAGGAACATACATAAAAATAATGGTTTCCCAATCCAGTCAAAAAAATCACATAACATGAATTTAATAAGTTGTAAGATATCAAATATCTCATTCTGCAAAAATAATCATATCATAATAACATATATGTGGTTATAAATGCATCATTTCATAACAAGTAAACCTTTAAGTAAAAATATATTTCAAAATTAAAAAATTTTCACAAAAACATTAAAACATTGTTATAAAAGGTAAAGTATAAAATTAATTAATTTTTTTTTTCACTGAAAATTTAGAATTTTAAAACCATATTATAAATAGATCCAAATAAAATATCTCTGAGTGACATAAAATTAATCAAAAAAAATTTATAAAAGATAAAACATTTTATTTTGAAAAGACGAAAAAACATGCTTTTAAAATATTTAGAAATACCTTTGTTTGAAAACCCACATCATAAAAGGAGTATTATATAATCCATTTGAAAAGGGTTAAGTGGATTGTGATAATCATACAAAAATACAAATTATATTTCTTAACAATAGAAGATATCATTGTCGAGAATAAAATTATGGACAATGAAAAAAAACTCATTGGTAAGGATGAGATTAATTCTTAATCACGTTTAAATTTTATTTCATATTAGTTTTATCAAATATGTTGTTATTAATGATTATAATTAATTTATTTATAGAAAAAAGGAAATAAATTATAAAATATGGGAATTTAAGTACAAATTTTATGTTTGAGGTAATTTTCATGTAATAAATACTCTGGCCTAATGAATCCAAAATTGAGTCAATGAAACTCTTATGAAATTGGTAACGTAAGAATAAAATGTGATTGGAAGGAATATCTGAAATATAAATTAAAACATCATGACATGGAATAATTTTTTATATGTGAAGACTGTAACATCCCAGGTAATTAAAGAATAATTAATTTTCATATTTATTAATATTTACGAATTAAATATTAATTTTAATGAAAAGGGGTTTCTACGTTCGATAGCATACTCGATACGCAACGATGAGTTTCTTTGAAAACTTACGTTGCACACAAGTAATAAAATAATGTTATTTTAAATGTTAGTTAACAAGTAGCTGTTGTACTGGCGGGAATGGATAGAAATACCTAAAATATGATTATATATGTTTTTAAATGTTCTTAAATTTACCCAATAAAAGATAAAGGCTTAAAATACGGAAAGAGTTCAATTTTAGGCATTTATACCCTAATTTTTACTAAGGGTTCACTTATCACCTTTTGACGGTGAACCGTCATTAAATATAGTTTTGATCAATCTTATAAATTTTATTGGACAAAAAATAACTCTTCTTTAGAATCAGGACATCAAAATTTAATTTGTGTAAATTTTTGGTACCTTTCCGATAAAGTTCATTTTTTAATGAATAGTGTAAAATATTGTATTTTAATTCAAAACCACTTTTTAATATAATTTATTTATATGATTAGATTATCATTTGAATTGGTTTTAAATTGAAATTAGAAAATATTTTTACCATTAAATCCAATATTGGTCGTTGGAATTAATTTCACTTTAAATCGGGCTTAAACTAGTGTCAATCTTTTGATACTTATTGTTTCATAAAAACACGCTATTTTCTCTGACAGCGGGAATTAATTATTAAATTAATTAATGTGACTTATATGTTTTGAATTTTGTAAAATAGACTTCATTTTTGAATTCGTAATATCAAATATAGCTTAGGGTGAATTTTTGGTAATTTTCTGAAAAACTTCAAATTTTGATGAATAGTGAAACCACTAAGTGGTACTTATAAAAACTGATTTTCCGTTTAAATGAAATTTTTCCATCATTGTGTTTTTATTTTCAAAAATCTAACATACATGGTTTTCATTAAGAAGTAAAATGTGGTTCAATGAGATTAAAATAATTTTTTGGTGAATAGTAACTTATTAAGTTTTTAATCACGATTAGTGGTAATTATTGTAGTTTAAGGTAAAAATAATGTTTTAATAATATGAGATGAGCTTGAAACATGTCCTACCCTCATTGGATGTGTCTTGGACGACCAAGAAAAGCCATGGGTCAACTTGGGGACCCCATGGAGCCACTTTGGTTGGGAAATGACATAAATAACTTTTTATTTAATGTAAAAGTAAAAATGACACAAACATAATATGTTTTACGAAAACAATTTTTACATGGGGTTATAAAGATCCGATTTTTGATTATAAATAGTCATTGGAAATATAAAACGATTTCCTACATCATAGTATTTTTTTTTATAATTTTTAGACTTTAAATAAATTAAATTATTTGTGACAGCATGATGATGCAACGATGACTTCATTATTTAACTATTTAAATAAAATGGAAAGATAATGTAATATATAAAACCTACACATGTTCAAAACCTATTGGATGGGAATATTTCGAATCCTTATCATCTTATCTTTGAAATATATCAATGTGGGACCTTAGAAATTCGAAACACTTTTGAAAATAAAATAATAGTTTCATGATTTCCAAAAGTGCCCCTCCTCTCCTCTTATAAAAGGCCCTCACCTCTACCTCATTTCACACACTCCTCAAGCCTTTGGCTCGGCCATCCCCTGCCCATTTACTCTATCCACATCCCTCTCCTCATCCTAGAGGATTCCCTTTGGGCAGAAGCCTTTCAAAGGAAGCCTTTAGGATCAAATCAAAAGGATTTACACTTTTAAAGGTAATTCATTCTCTCTTGTTCATTTGTTTTATTTTGCTTCTCCAACCCCCTAAAATCTTTTTATTTACTTATTTTGTAACAACAACAGTATCTTAAATATAATATGATGTTGTTATAAGATTTATTCGAGCTACACTCTCACACAACTACATCAAATGATTAAAGAACATACGGTTTCCGTGGATGGTGAAATTCTGCCTCCCGAAACGATGATTGTTCAATACTCATTTAACACATTAAAAGGTGGCCATTATGATGTCACTATTTTTATATATGAAATATAATATGTTTATTATTTCCTTAAGCTTCTGTATTTTTCATTTATGGCATACCATTATTGTTTCCATTATGGGTAAACACGATATCTTCATTTTAGGAAGTGCGGACTACCGCCCCCTGAAAGTAATTTGATTCGTTAATACCATATGTGGGATGTGTAAAGGATAAAGTTAATGATATTATATATGTTATTATACTGGAATGATAATATACTCTTATATCATTATGATTCCATTCTATAAAATATGAAATAGAAATGAAAGTAGCGTTCATGCGTATGTACGGCTTACCGTCTCCATGAACGGTGCATTTCATTTCTTACCTCTAAATGATTATGTAATATGATAAATACATGTATATGCTGGATATATATGATATATATGATATACAAATTAGGAATTTCATTCTGGATATAAAGAACCTTTGACCACACGAACAACATGTAATTGTAAGAAGTCCACTTTCGACTTTAGAACCAAATATTGACAAAACAAACATTATTAACATAAATGGTTACATAATGTTTATAACATGGCAATAAGTGATATAAAAGGAATAATGAACTTTAAAAATGTTATTAATAAAGTATAAATTAACTCAAGTTTATTATTCAGGATATTAAAGAACGATCGAGTCAAGTCGGACCTGAGGTATGAGACTTCGTCTCAATCTCCTTTCATTGAGGAATATTTAATTTTATACACAACTTTCTTTTATATGGTGTATAAACCCCTTTGACTTTTACTTTTATATAAAATGAATCTTTTTCTATAAAGCGTTTTACTAAACGACAAAAAGGAATGTTTTTTAACGTATGCAGTGACAACGACCTTTTCCACCACCAAGAGTATTATTTGGTCTTTGGCTTCCTCAACAAGCCGTAATGTTTTTAAAATAAAATAAATACCATATACACTTTTATGTATTTTGGTATTGAAAATGGTTTTGATAAATGATTCTATTATGATATATTGGGATTGAAATGTGGAAATGTTATCATTCCTTTATATTGGTTTTATGTTTTATGATTTTATATTGGTACTTGGACATTTGACGGGTGGTTATGTGATAAACCATATGACGGGTGGTGCCGTGAATACCAGGACGGGTGGTTACGTTATAACCTCTAATGCATTGGGTATGGAAGTCGGCCGTATGGCTATTCCATTAAGTATGTATGGAAATTGTCCGTATGGCTATTCCATTAAGTGATATGTGTGGAAGTCGACCGTATGGTTATTCCACTTAAGTATGTTTATGTCCCAAGTTACCTTTATATATGTTATGTGCTCTTTATATGGGTTTTATGGTAATCCTTTGGTTACAAAAAGGTAAGTAATGATACTTTATTCAGTGGAGAGTTTTTACTACTTCATGAAGGTGAAGGTATTACTTTGATAGAGTATACATGGTTTACTCGATGCTTGAAAATCTAATAGTTTTCATTCTTTGTGTATCCCTTACTGAGCTTTTTATGCTCACCCCAAGTTTTTTTGAAATGTTTTTCACAGGACTTAATGTGGAATAAGGTCAAGGATGGGATCAAGGGAATGTCATGCTATATAAAACATGGAACTAGACATGTTTCTTTTAATAGTTTTTTTTATTATGGAAACTTAGTAGAAGTGACTGCTTTTTAATCTTTTGAGATGTAATAGTTATGTTATAATTCTCTAAAACTCTAAACCTGAAAAGATCCTCAACGTGAATTATTAATTTAATTCAATATTAAGTAAGGTTTAAGGCCGGGGCCTTATAGTTGGTATCAATGGTCAGTTTAGATAACTTTAGTAGTTAGAATTCTATTAAATGATTATCCAAAAATATTTTTTTTGAAATGATATAGAATTTGAAGATTACCATGTTTATTCATCTAAGACATGTTTGTTAAGAATGGTTTTTCATAGAGGAAACAAAACAGATTTTCAGGGAAGGCATACAGAGGGAAATGACCATTCAAATTAGTATCCTGAGATGGTCAGAGTCAGAATTGAACAGTTTATTACAGTGATGGCTCAGTTGATTCAGGTGATAAATGGTGGTTGTATTTATTGATGATATTTTGGTGTTTTCTAAAAGTAAAGAGGAGCATGAAAGTCATTTAAGGGTTATCTTGAAAACCTTAAAAGAAAAGAAACTGTATGGAAAATTCAGCAAGTTTGAGTTTTGGTTGCAACAAATTTCTTTCCTTGGTCATATTGTTTCCAAAGATGGAATAACTGTTGATCCGGCAAAAACAAAAGTTGTGGAAGAACGGCCAAGACCAAAAAATGTAACCGAGATTCGTAGCTTCCTTGGTTTGGCAGGCTATTACCGAAGGTTTGTTAGAAATTTTTCACGGTTATCTAGTCCAATGATTAAGCTAACTCGGAAGGGTGTTAAGTTTATCTGGACAAAAGAATGTTATGATTGTTTTCGGGAATTGAAAAGAAGATTGGTGAATGCTCCAGTTTTGGCACTTCCTTCTAGGAATGGTGAGTTTGTTATATACAGTGATGCTTCATTGAAAGGACTTGGTTGCGTCCTAATGCAGAATGATTAGGTAATTTCTTATGCTTCACGACAGTTGAAAACTCATGAGGTAAATTACCCTACACATGATTTGGAATTAGCTGCTGTTGTCTTTGCTTTAAAAATTTGGAGGCATCATTTTTATGGAGTAAAGTGTGAAATATATACTGATCACAAAAGTTTAAAGTATATATTCACTCAGAAATAATTGAACATGAGATAGAGGAGATGGCTAGAATTAATCAAGGATTATGATTTTACAATTCATTACCATCTGGGAAAAGCAAATAAAGTGGATGATGCTTTGAGTCGAAAAAGTAATGCTTCATTAGCATTGTTGTGTTTGGAACGTGATCCTTTGGTTAAATATTTGATGAACTTTGGTATATAAGTTATTGGTACAGGATGTTCTTCTGATTTGTTTCAGGTATCAGTGAAATCTTCTCTATCAGACAGAATCAATCAAGCACAGAAGCGAGACAGTGAGTTGAAGAAAAAGGTAGAGCTGGTTCAGAAAGGTAAGTTGCCTGAATTCAACATTGATAATGATTGTGTTTTGAGGTTTGGTAAGAGATTATGTGTGCCTTGTGATTAACAGTTGAAGAATTAGTTGTTATGTGAGTCTCATAGTTCCCCGTTTTCAGTTCATCCTGGCAGTACTAAGATGTACAGAGATCTGCGGGAGTATTACTGGTGGGATGGAATGAAAAGAGATATTGCTGATTTTACTATGAAGTGTCTGACTTGTCAGCAGGTTAAAGCAGAGCAGCAGTTACCGAAAGGGATGCTTCAGCCTTTACCAGTTCCAGAGTGGAAATGGGAAAACATATCCATGGACTTTGTTGTGGGATTACCGAGGACATCTCGAGGTAATAATGCAATCTGGTTTATTGTTGATCGCTTGACTAAATCTGCTCATTTCCTTGCTATACGAGATACTTTTTCCCTAGATCAACTTTCCCGTTTGTATCTTAAAGAGATAGTCAGGTTACATGGAGTTCCCCTCTCCATTGTATTTGATCGTGATCCCAGTTTCACATCTATCTTTTGGAAAGGCCTTCAGAAGTCGTTGGGTACTGAATTAAATTTTAGTACATCTTTTCATCCTCAATCAGATGGGAAGTCAGAACGAACAATTCAGACCTTGGAGGATATGCTACGAGCTTGTTCGATGGATTATCAGGGAAGTTGGGACCAACACCTTTCTTTGGTTGAGTTTTCTTATAATAACAGCTTTCATTCCAGTATACAGATGGCACCATTTGAGGCATTATATGGGAAGCGGTGTCAAACTCTAGCATTTTGGGATGAAGTGGGTGAAAGGAAGCTGATGGGACCAGAATTGGTAGAAGAGATGACAGAAAAAGTTCAGTTGATTCAGAAGCACATGAGAACAGCTCAGAGCAGGCAGAAGAGTTATGCGGATAACCGGAAGAAGGATCTATCTTTCGAGGTAGGTGATCATGTTTTTCTCAAGGTTTCTCCTTGGAAAAGTGTGATGAGATTTGGTAAGAAAGGAAAGCAGAGTCCAAGGTTTATTGGACCATATGAAATTCTGGAGAGATTTGGATCAGTTTCTTACCGAGTGGCTTTACCTCCGAGTTTATCTTAGGTACACAATGTTTTTCATGTTTCAATATTGAGGAAGTATATTCCAGATCCATCTCATGTTTTGAGTCTAGAGGTAGTTCAGCTGGAGGAGAACCTATATTATGAAGAACAACCAGTCTAGATTCTTGACCACAGGGACCAGGTGTTAAGGAATAAGGTGATTTATCAGGTAAAGGTTTTGTGGAAAAACCATGTGATTTAAGAGGCAACGTGGGAATCTGAAAATGCTATGAGGGATAAATACCCCCACTTATTTTGATAAGTGAATAAAATTGCGAGGACGCTATTCCCAAAAGGGGGGAAGGATGTAACATCCCAGGTAATTAAAGAATAAATAATTTTCATATGTATTAATATTTACGAATTAAATATTAATTTTAATGAAAAGGGGTTTCTACGTTCGATAGCGTACTCAATACGCAACGATGAGTTTCTTTGAAAACTTACGTTGCACACAAGTAATAAAATAATATTATTTTAAATGTTAGTTAACAAGTAGCCGTTGTACTGGCGGGAATGGATAGAAATAACTAAAATATGATTATATATGTTTTTAAATGTTTTTACATTTACCCAATAAAAGATAAAGGCTTAAAATACGGAAAGAGTTCAATTTTAGGCATTTATACCCTTATTTTCACTAAGGGTTCACTTATCACCTTTTGACGGCAAACCGTCATTAAATATAGTTTTGATCAATCTTATAAATTCTATTGGGCCAAAAATAACTCTTCTTTAGAATCGGGACATCAAAATTTACTTTGTGTAAATTTTTGGTACCTTTCCAATAAAGTTAATTTTTTAATGAATAGTGTAAAATGTTGTATTTTAATTCAAAACCTCTTATTAATCTAATTTATTTATATGATTAGATTATCTTTTGATTGGTTTTAAAGTGAAATTAGAAAATATTTTTACCATTAAATCCAATAGTGGTCGTTGGAATTAATTTCACTTTGAAATCGGACTTAAACTAGTGTCACTCTTTTGATACTTATTGTTTCATAAAAACACGCTATTTGCTCTGACAGTGGGAATTAATTATTAAATTAATTAATGTGACTTATATGTTTTGAATTTTCTAAAATAGACTTCATTTTTGAATTCTTAATATCAAATATATCTTAGGGTTAATTTTTGGTAATTTTCTGAAAAAATTCAAATTTTGATGAATAGTGAAACCACTAAGTGGTACTTATAAAAACTGATTTTCTGTTTAAATGAAATTTTTCCATCATTGTGTTTTTATTTTCAAAAATCCGACATACATGGTTTTCATTAAGAAGTAAAATGTGGTTGAATGAGATTAAAATAATTTTTTGGTGAATAGTAACTTATTAAGTTTTTAATCGCGATTAGTGGTAATTAGTGTAGTTTAAGGTAAAAATAATGTTTTAATAATATGAGATGAGCTTGAAACATGTTCTAAACTCAATGGATGTGTCATGGAAGACCAAGAAAATCCATGGGTCAACTTGGGGACCCCATGGAGCCACTTTGGTTGGGAAATGACATAAATAACTTTTTATTTAATGTAAAAGTAAAAATGACACAAACATAATATGTTTTACAAAAAATTTATTTACATGGGGTTATAAAGATAATATTTTTGATTATAAATAGTCATTGGAAAGATAAAAATATTTCCTACATCATAGTATTTTTTTTATAATTTTTATACTTTAAATAAATTAAATTATTTATGACATCATGATGATGCAGCGATGACTTCATTATTTAACGATTTAAATAAAATGGAAAGATAATGTAATATCTAAAACCTACACATGTTCAAAAGCTATTGGATGAGAATATTTCGAAGCCTTATCATCTTATCTTCTAAATATATCAATGTGGGACCTTATAAATTCGAAACACTTTTGAAAATAAAATAATAGTTTCATGATTTCAAAAAGTGCCCCTCCTCTCCCCTTATAAAAGGCCCCCACCTCTACCTCATTTCACACACTCCTCAAGCCTTTGGCTCGGCCATACCCTGACAATTTACTCTCTAAAAATCCCTCTCCTAATCCTAGAGGATTCCCTTTGGGCATAATCCTTTCAAAGTAAGCCTTTAGGCTCAAATCAAAAAGAGTTACACTTTTAAAGGTAATTCATTCTCTCTTGTTCATTTGTTTTATTTTGCTTCTCCAACCCCCTAAACTCTTTTTATTTACTTATTTTGTAACAAAACCAGTATCTTCAATATACTAGGATGTGGTTATAATATTTATTCGAGCTACACTCTCACACAACTACATCAAATGGTTAAAGAACATACGGTTTCCGTGGATGGCGAAATTCTGCCTCCCGAAACGATGATTGTTCAATACTCATTTAACACCTTCAAAGGTGGCCATTATGCTGTCACTATTTTTATATATGATATATAATATGTTTATTCTTTCCTTAAGCTTCTTTATTTTTCATTTATGGCATACCATTATTGTTTCCATTATGGGTAAACACGATATATTCATTTTAGGAAGTGCGGACTACCGCCCCCTGAAAGTGATTTGATTCGTTAATACCATATGTGGGATGTGTAAAGGATAAAGTTAATGATATTATATATGTTATTATACTGGAATGATAATATACTCTTATATCATTATGATTCCATTCTATAAAATACGAAATAGAAATGAAAGTAGCGTTCATGCGTACGTACGGCTTACCGTCTCCATGAACGGTACATTTCATTTCTTACCTCTAAATGATTATGTAATATTATAAATACATGTATATGCTGGATATTTATGATATATATGATATCCAAATCAGGAATTTCATTCTGTATATAAAGAACCTTTGACCACACGAACAACATGTAATTGTAAGAAGTCCACTTTCGACTTAAGAACCAAATATTGACAAAACAAACATTATTAACATAAATGGTTACATAATGTTTATAACTTGGCAATAAGTGATATAAAAGGAATAATGAACTTTAAAAAGGTTCTTAATCAAGTATAAATTAACTCAAGTTTATTATTCAGGACGTTAAAGATCGATCGAGTCAAGTCGGACCCGAGGTATGGGACTTCGTCTCAATCTCTTTTCATTGAGGCATATTTAATTTTATACACAACTTTCTTTTATACGATGTATAAACCCCTTTGACTTTTACTTTTATACAAAAGGAATCTTTTTCTACAAATAATTTTACTAAACGACAAAAAGGAATGTTTTTTTTAACGTACGCGGTGACAACGACCTTTTCCGCCGCTGCAAGTATTATTTGGTCTTTGGCTTCCTCAACAAGTCGTAATGTTTTTAAAATAAAATAAATACCATATACACTTTTATGTATTTTGGTATTGAAAATGGTTTTGATAAATGATTCTGTTATGATATATTGGGATTGAAATGTGGAAATGTTATCATTCCTTTATATTGGCTTTATGTTTTATGATTTTATATTGGTACTTGGACATTTGACCGGTGGTTACGTGATAAACCATATGATGGGTGGTGCCGTGAATACCAGGACAGGTGGTTACATTATAACCTCCAATGCCTTGGGTATAGATGTCGTCCGTATGGCTATTCCATTAAGTATGTATGGAAATTGGCATCATGGCTATTCCATTAAGTGATATGTGTGGAAGTCGACCGTATGGTTATTCCACTTAAGTATGTTTATGTCCCAAGTTACCTTTATATATATTATGTGTTCTTTATATGGGTTTTATGGTAATCCTTTGGTTACAAAAAGGTAAGTAATGATACTTTATTCAGTGAAGAGTTTTTACTACTTCATGAAGGTGAAGGTATTACTTTGATAGAGTATACATGGTTTACTTGATGTTTGAAAAACTAACAGTTTTCATTCTTTGTGTATCCCTTACTGAGCTTTTTATGCTCACCCCAAGTTATTTTGAAATGTTTTTCACAGGACTTAATGTGGAATAAGGTCAAGGATGGGATCAAGGGAATGTCATGCTATATAAAACATGGAACTAGACATGTTTCTTTTAAGAGTTTTTTTTTATTATGAAACTTAGTAGAAGTGACTACATTGTAAACTTTTGAGATGTAATAGTTATGTTCTAATTCTCTAAAACTCTAAACCTGAAAAGATCCTCAACGTGAATTATTCTTTTAATTCAATATTAAGTAAGGTTTAAGGCCGGGGCCTTATAAAGACAATTGGGCATTGAATACCTTAAATAAATGAAATTATGGTACACAATATCAAACATGTCAAATGGAGTGGAAAAATGAGACAAAGAAACTATTACCTAGTTTCCCTAGTTAGTCGAATGCACTCTAGGATCCTATATAACAAAAATAATTATATTAATCAGCTAATTAAAAATATTCTTCATATATATGAACTTTTATAATTTTAATTTATATTTTTCTCTAAATTTATATTAGTTAGTTATTGTCTATTTTCAATATCTATTATGAGTTATCCATGTTGATTTTGAACTAGTTTTATAATTGTAGTGTTATTCTTCATTCTTTTCCAAAATTTAATCATTGAAAGTTCATTAAATATATTCTTAGATATTATTTATAATAATTTATAATTATTAAATTTTATTTCATAAGTGTTTTAGTCTTTATCCACGAATATGAAATCAAAAAAAAAGTATACATTATTTATTCTTGATAAAAAAGATGTTCTCATAGTTAATCAGTTTAATAATAATGGTACCCTTATCAAACAAAAAAATAATTATTATTTAATTATTAATATAAATTAAATTACCATAGGAACACATGATATAAATTTATAGCATTATTCAAGTATGTGTTTAAACTAACTGAAACATTAACACGGTGTTATTAATTAATGTTTATGTAGTATTTTAGTTATAATATCATTATAAAATAATCAAATTGGTATTATTTAGTTTTTATTAGTGTTATATATCCTAATTTTACCAAAGTGTAAGAATTAGTTATGGATATTAAAATATTGCGTAACAAAAATAAATTAATTTTTCTTCTTAGTTCTGCTATTTAAAAATATAATTTTAATAAAGACAGTTTGCTGTACATATATTAAATATGTTATTTAGTTTTTATTAAAATAGAATTATTAATATAATAAACATTATATTTATCTTTTAACTACATTCTCAGGACTATAAATATAATGTGGTGATGAAATGAAAATCTGAAATCGATCATTCCATAGAGGCAACAGTCTACACGTATGCATGGGTGATGATTTCATTTTCCATAAATTTGAGAAAAGGATTAATTTGTTTTGTCATTTAATAAAATAAAATATTTTATAAATATCATAATAATATATTTAATCCTTTTTTAGTACCATCCATATAAGCTGGTAAATTAAAAATAAATATGTTTTGTTATAGAGGGGGTAGTCTTCACAGCATAGGATACACATTTTTGTTTGTTAATGGAAAATGGGAGGGAGGATAATTATTATACCATAATTATAATATTTATACCAATTTTATCATTATAATATTTGAAAATGAAATTTATGAATATGAAAAGTACATAATTAATGAGAAATATTGTGGAGCAGTTAGAAATCTGTACCTTACTACTTGGATGATATCCTTTGTAAAGGGGGTTAAACCATTAAAGGATAGAATTTTGAGTAAACTGGAAGATATTTAATTTGGATAGTATTGTTTAATATGGTGTTAGGTAGTTTTTACCTCAAAATATGTGCTTTTTCTATGAGGGTAAGCGAGGAGAGGAGTTACGTTTATAAGTGAAAAGGGATGGATTTTTTTAAATACAAAATAATCAATAATTGGATTTCACTCTCAATGAAAGTGGATAAAAAATTTAGAAAAAATATATACTATAATATATAAGGTTGATAATCACCTAAAACACTCAATTAGAAAATGTTTTTAAACCAACTAATTATAAATGAAAAATTAATTTATTACAATACTATTTAAAAGGTTTCAAAAATTAATTTTAATATTATGAATGTATAATGTATTTAAACAATTATTTAGAAAAATATTACATGAGTTTTAAAATGAAAAATATAGGTTTTTAAACTATAATAAATATTTAAAATTTATAATATTAATTAGAAAATACATATTTTTTTAATAAAATAGTTTTTTGTATCTCTAATTCATAATTATATACCAATAATGGCATAAAGTCATGTTATTTACAAAAATAGTATTTTTCACTATTCCATAAAAAATATATCTTTTTAGAAAAAAAATAAATATTAATATAATATTTTTATTATAATTGAAAAAATTAATTTAATTCTATAAAATTATTATCAAAAAACTTATTTTTTTTATTTCTATTTAAAAACATAAAATATTGAAAAAAAAGTTTTTCTAGGAAAAATACTTTTTAGAATATTGACAATTATTTTCTATAAACTACTAATTAATATAGTGTAATTATATCTATTTATTATTTACTAAATTTAAACTTAGTTCCATTAAATATAATATTAATTTCAGAAATAATCATCTTTAAGCATAAAGTAAAATTAGAAATAATGAACTTTTGAAAAATGTGAAAATTCATGGTATATCTATAAATATAATTTTTTAATAAATTTTGATATAATACTAATTTATAATTATATAAACCTTTATGATATCTATGTGAGGTCTAAGCATCATATTAACACTATTTTCAATTTCAGGTGGTAGTTCAACTTGCATCGATCTTGTGGATATCTTTACCATCTTTAATTCTCTCATATATTGATTTTTTCATACCATAATTACTCGAGTTTGGATATGTCTTGGTCAAGGGAAACCCTAGAAAAGATAACTCCATTTTTATCTTAGCAATATGGTATTCATAAAGGATACTTATTATTTCTGATATAATTTCTTCTTACTTTCATTACTAGTTTTGTGATAAAGTTACTTTAATTAATACAAGCTATTTTAATGGAATTGTTTTTAATGATAATATTTAATTTTAATAGTTTTTCATGGTTTTTAATTTTAGTTAGTTGCAGTGTGTAAAACAATATATTTAATGAATTTTGTATTCAAAGAGAATATAAAGTGGAATATCAAGTTGTTACAGGAATAGGTTAATAGCCATTGGGGTTGGATCCACAAACACGCATCAGGTGAGGACATAAAAATGTTAACATTCAGTGGGGACACCATCATTTTAAGTATATATGAATAATAATACAATTATTCTCATTATATAGGTGAGGTCAAAATTAATGGGGTCATTCAATAATGTTTGGTGGTTTTCTAACAAGGTATAAATTTTATTGACTCTCAGAAGAGGGGATGAGACAAAATGATGGTTTAATGTTACGAATAAACCTCAAAGTAGTGTTTTGAACATATTTATAATATAGTAATAAAAAACAATATAGTTTGAGATGAATAGTTTGAAGTTATGTGGAAGGAACAATCCATGAAATTTAATATCATATGGTAAAGAAAATTCATTAGTGGTTATTCCCTCAGTCTTAAACACATTATACCTCCCTCAATTTCAGGGATTTTGGAATAAAAAAGTTATTTTTTAGTGTGTGAGTGGGGATTATGTATCGGTGTATCCAATTATATGCATCACTCATTGAGTGGACATGCAGAAAAATCCTTAATGAACACATAGATCGATATTAGACCCGGTAGGTGGGCTAATGTGTTTTAAAGGAGTAGGTAGGACACATAGATGGGGATAAACACATGCAATAAACTCAAATTATTATTATGATACTTTGGATTAAAATCTAATAGGTCTATGTTTGGGAAAAAATATATGAGGATGATAGTGAAAATTCATAGGAGAAAATATGACGACACTAAACTTCTCATTCCTAGTGAAAAGTATTTGGGATTGAGAGTTGATGATAATGGTAAAGTGTATAGAATTTTAATGAATGAATCCTATATAGGATGGGTGTAAGAAAGAAGTTCCTTAAAATTTGTGAATGTATGTTTGGTGAAAGGTCAAATCCATACGAATCATAGTGGTATGAGTTTCATGTAATTCGAGAGTTTTGTTAAACCATGACATACATGAGATATTTCCACTTTATGTGAAGTATGTTTTTATGGGAAGTGTAGTAAATAAGTTCCTTAAATTTTTTGAATGTATGATTGGTGAAAGGTCAAATCCATCTGAATCATAGTGGTATGAGTTTCATATAATTTGAGAGTTTTTTGAAACCATGACATGCATGAGATATTTCCACTTTATATGAAGTATTATTTTTATGGGAGGGAGTTGTGTGGGGACAATTCAAAGACAAGTAATTTAATTAATTCAAATGTGTGAGGAAATTTACATATTTTTATCACCAATGAGATTCCATAGAGGTTTCTTAGGATGTGAAAAGTGTGTATGGACAAGTTTCATTATTTGAGAGATTTTCTTTGGGAACCCAAAAGGTTGAACCCATAAAATGGAATGATAAGCGGTATATAGATCCCTTAAGATCGTGAAAGATGGTTTATCATGTAATAGTTAAAAGATCAAAAAACTATAGAGTGGTGTGGAAACTCTATGGTGTACTTCCAACTATTTAGGTGTTTCCATCAAACTGATCCATCATTTTCCAAGAATGTATTATAGGCATCCACTAATGCTGCTATGATAACATGGAGTTACAATTTATTGGGAATTTATGTAATGAGTGGGAGTGGTCCATATGTGTCAAGAAAACATGTGATGATTCGGAGAATGAGGATCACAAAGTGAGGCAATATGAAGCGATTTTGACTTCATAGTTACATGTATACCTCTATCAAAACATGATTCTGGAGATATTGTGCTAGTGGTATCCTGATACAAACACTATTTACCACCACTATAGGGAGGTCAGAATAATTTACTGGGACCTTTATCCAATTTGAGTATTCCCCATTATTAGACTAATTTATAATTCATTCCTACTAGGATTGAACATTTGAGATGTCATTGAGAATACCCCACTATTATATAAGGAGTTTATAAGATCATTGTGTGAATATTTGTAAATGGAACCCCACCTCCACCAATATTTTGTATTTAAGAAGTTGTTATAGATGTTCTTGAATATGTCACATGAAAAAATTTCATGTATTCTCAAATTTTTCATAGGTTTTCATCTACTTGGAGGTCCTAGGTCATACTAGATCATCTAATAGGAGGTCTTATTAAATGGATGACAGTTTTGATTAAGTAAATTTAACCTAGAGATAAGATGAGAAGAATTCATGACAAAATTCAATAGAGTTTGATAAATGATAGTTCAAGATGCACACATGGGTGTGTAGTTAGAGATGTTTTTCATTTCAGTGAAATTTCTAGATAGGTACCAAATCAACTTGGACATACAAGTTTTTGAAAGGATATATAACCTAATAAGGATGGTAAGTTGGAGATTAATTTTGATGAATCATTTTGGATAATTTAAGATTTTTATTGATTTCCCTTTGCATATTTTCTATGGGAATTAATATATGAACATAACAACTACTCTAATGGTAGTCATTTGGACTTCCTTGACCACTATCATAGGGGTTCAGCCACTATAAATAGTTTAAATAAAGATGGTGCCCTAGATCAACACCAAATATTATTTTATCTTTCATCAGTTTCTTATTCAGGATTAAGAGATAATCAACGACAGTTAGGGGGCCATCAAGAATATATCTTACTTGATGGCCTTTATTTGGGGGGGGGGGGGTAATTTCTATGATTATTGGTGGTAACACTATATCTGAATTATACACCCTATATTGGTTTTCCCACAAATGATACTTCCTCACGAGACACACACCAAAAGATTACACTAGGGTTCTTTGGAAGTTAAAACCCATGGTCTTGTGGTTATCCTTATGTATGCTAGATCATGGGGGGCTCCGATTAGGCGATTTTATATTTTATGTTTGGTAATCCCAATATCCTAGTTAATGATTATTCTCAAATCTAGGTGGTGGAATATACTAGAGTACTATTGAGGTATCAAATGATCCCTTTAGACTCATCAAAGTAGACTTGGGGGTTGATAGGTAGAAAACATGTTGTCATATAAGAAGTATGGAATCCAAGAAGGGGAACTCTAATGGAGGCAACATGGGCCACTAATTGATATATAAGGACTCTCAAAAAATATCATGGTGACTATTTAAATTATGGGGAATATTTGTAAAGGAATATTCCAAAAAACTGGGTTCAGAAGAATGTAGAATCTTCTAGGGGCCTTGGTGATACACCTAAAATAACTCTAAAGAAACATCTATGTGAAATTAGAGAAGTTATTGAGGATGTAGTTATCCTTGATATACGGTGGAAATGTGAGTGGATATGATTTTAGGTTACATTAAATCAAATATGGGATCCTTTTCCATCACTCAGGCCTATCATGAAAGTGTTTAGGAATTCCAATGTCGCAACCACAACTTGATGGTTACAAATAATGGGATACATCCATGACATGAAATCATTGGCATATTGGTATAGAGAAGGGAATAACTTAACTAGATGGATGTATATTATGGTTTTAAGGAAACACATTGGGTACCCTGATGTTGGTGCACTGAATAGGGATGTTCCATTCCAAGATATAGAGTCAAGGGATTATGGTGAAGAAGACTCATGGTTAAGAACAATAAAGCTTACCAAATCAGCATCTGTATGTGAGGTAATATTTTATGTCTCACATATCTATGGTCATTTCTATACCTCAGGGAAAACTATCTTATTCTATTTCACATTTACAAGAATTCATAACTAAATAGACTTGAGAAGAACCTCTAGAATGTTCCCAAATTAAATACGGTAGACTGTTCTCAGATAGTCAAGTGATGAAAATGGAATCTCTACCTACAACAATGAGGAATCCCTTATATACATATTAAGTGTACCATCCAATAAATATGATAATCCTACAACTATGGTCCATGGGAGCTAAATTCCCTCCCCTTTATTTTTTTGAGAATACATATTTTTATACTCAGAACTAAATCATTTTATTTCCACATTATAAAGTTATTTCATCAGGATAGAGTGACTTTCATGGTGGCTACCAAGGTTCCTATAAGAACTGAGGGATCACTTGTGGTGTAACTCACCTCTATAGTATTTTGGTATGGATAATATTTTGAAGAACATGGTTTTTATTGATATATTATCATATCCTTCAAGGTGTAGATACTTGTCAATATAGAAATGTTGCATTAGATAGATTTGATATATTATTCCATAAACCTTAACCTGATCAGGGATAATATAGCTGAGTGATCTATAGTACTTGGTACCTTAGTACTTCCAATAGGGGGAGATATCACCACCATATATTCAAAATATAAGCCTCTAATCTGTATAATATTCTAAACTTTACAATTTTTATAGCCTAAGATGATACATTACTTCCATGTGATAATGTATATCTTGAATATTTATCACTTAGAATAGTAAATTTTTATTGTGTAGGTAGGACAAAAATAATTCATAACCCCTTTGATGATCAAGTGTCTGGAGTAGACATCGAAGACACACACTATTCAGGATAGTGAGAATGGCCACACATCAATTATGGAGCATTATCTGAAGGTGATTAATATGTTATATGAATTAACTATGACTCTAATATAGGTTACTCCTATGAAGTAAGAAATATTGGATCTATCTAGGGAGAAGGAAGCAGTTTAGGAGAAAACCTTAGAGGGAGGAATCAACTAGACATTCTATCATCTTGACATTATTTCTACCCCTTTTGATATTATTCATGAAGATTAGTACTCTTTGTTTACTATTTTATTCCATTCCTAAATATAATAATACCACTTAAGTGATGAACAACACTTGTTATGATATAGTCGAGGACAACTGGGTCATCTGGTGAAAGGCATAGAGGAACATCCAAACCACCATCAACCACACATCATTATTATAGATGATAAAATATATGATATCCCTTTATCATTGACTTGATTACATAGGGACAATAAAAAAAACTACCACACTCTCTATTCAATATCTTAGGATCACCTAGCTGATCCTGAGTGACTAAAGGAGTCATTATTTGATGCAACTATGTATGAGACCATTGTCGATGTTGTGATATCTCTTTAGGTAAATGAACAATATCCCTCTAAACAAGACATGTTTAAGAACTAGTATCAGGACATTATCCCTATGAGGTGACATATCATCAACCATCTGAAGTAATAAATTATTGTATCCAAATCCAAGTCAGACCATGCAATTTCATGATATGTGGAGTGCATAGCTATGAAAGGAATAATTCCTTTTTTGGGTGGTATATGTGTGTCTATAAGTGGAGGAAGATATATAAGAGCTCTAAATACATTAGTAACCCATGGAATACTCATGGGTGTGACTAGAAAATCATGAATAGTAGATAACTCATGAACAACCAAAGGTCAACCTTATAATAAAGTAGAGTATTAGATATATGGTTGAAACATACTTTTTATTTTTGTAATAAATACTATAATACTCTTTTTATCTTTAAATATCATGAATTATTTATCTTAATCATGATAATGAAATAATCAAGTGTTTCCCCTAAGATCACAAGAGTCGTGGTCGATGTGGGAAACATGATATGATATTATCCCATTCATATTATAATAGAGTGAACAATAAAATTGGATGGGTCGATATTGTAATTTTATATTAAAAACATTTGGGAAACCCATGAAAAATATGAATCATTTTGGTGAGATTTTGAATGTTTGATTTTCTCTATTAAATTACATAATGTACTGCTGAAAAAAATCAAAGGGTTTATGAATTAAACATGAGAAAATGGGATGTTGGGATATGTATGTTAAGACTCCAAGAGTCTATATCGTCTAATGAAATAGGAATATATTTTTTAGTATGATGATTGAACACATTTGAAACATGTGTTATATTACAGTACAATCAAAGGTGTTTCTTCTAGGATGTTTACTTTGGATGAGATGTGAGACATGATGCATCATTCGAAAATTGTATTGTATTTCCGTCAATAAAATTATTATGGTTCCTTAGAGATGCTTACCTTGGATGAGAGGAGGGCCATGGGGAACTATTCCATCACTATATGGAAGTTCATTCCAAAATAAATGTTGATATTGATCTAAACAGAAGAAAAAGCATGCCTATAAAAAATTGGGATGACGGGGATGTGTTTGAGCACTATTATGGAAGTTTTTTTATTAACCATATTTATGAGGTATAAATGATATATTGGAAGTTTTTAGTATTATTGGATGTATGAAAATTCCAATAAATGTAAGAAATGAGAACAAGGTTTGATCATTCTCCGAGCAATGAAATATGGTGGTCTCATGGTTTGTTAGATTAGGGTCACATATATTTCAACCCAATACAGTATAATGGATTGTGTTCACATATCTTGAACCATATTGTAATTCCATTAAAAATAACTCAACTTTAACTAAGTGGTGTTTCTTTTAAGTACTTACAACCAAAACCGAGTTGTGTTCCTTTTATTTTCATACAATGAGGGAAAAAGAGTGATATAATTTGTATATAAATTTTGGAAAATAAAAAATTATATTCAATAGAAGTATATGGGGAATTAGAATAACATTATGGGAAGGATATCATAGTTTATGTTCATGATTCTCAAACCATGGTCATTTCTAATGTTCAAGGTCATACAAATTTCTCTTGGGGTGTTTCTTTTAAGTGTGGGAAACTAGAAACATTTTGTATTTCATATTAGTGTTTAGATATTAATTAATATGGTAGGCATCCCCTACTATGATACATTTTCAATTTTTTTATAAATTACTCACTAAAACACCTAAGACCATGTGAGTCATACTTTTTGTGATAAACCATGAGTAAAAAATGATCGAACATTCCAAAAAATAGTTTATAGTAGACATGGACAAGTAGTTTCTAGAATAATACATTAGTAACCAAAGAAACCTATAAAGTCATGGAAGATGGTTTGATGTGAAACCATTAGACCGATTCATTTCATCAATATCCATGAATTAATGGTGGGTTAACAATGTGTTTATTGAAACATCACATCAAAAATAAAGATAATCGTAAAAAAATTAAGACCACTATGGATTAAATCATAAGGGGAGAGGTAGATAAGATTTTTATGACTGTTTTTCATATTTTTAAAATAAATTGTCAGCTGTCATATTTATGTAAATGGGGGAAAACAATTTTACAATGATCAATGACCATATTCAAAAAATTGGGTCAATCCAGTGTTTCTGAAAATTACCATCGAGGATATGTACCTAGGATGGATGTTAGTCATTTGAAGCATTATTCCATCACCTATAAGGGATTGAATTAAAAATAAGTAATTGATGGTGATTTAATCCCAAAAATTAAAATTTTGGTTGAAGAAAGGAATGTTGTTGATGACATAGAGTTCACTGACTCAAGAGGCTATGTTGTCATGAATTATTTTCATTGATGGGAAAACCAATTCATGTTGAGGGACACATGGGATAGTGTGATTTATAGATGATGAAAAATTCTATACCAATGTAATGATATAATTATAGACATAATTTAGGGATTAGGGGACAATAATGGTTCTTTAAATAAAAAATTTATAGTCATATAGATTAAATAGTGATGTGTTGGAGTTTAATGTCAGAAAGATTTGACTAATTAATAGTAAAATATAAGGTCTTACAGATTTAAATAGGGGTGTTCTATGTTTATGGTCATATAAAATGCACTAGCTTCCATGAATTTTAATTTTTATTAACTAGGACCAAATTTATAAAGTTTAAAATCATACAACAACGATGAAAGGGCCGTAAGGAAGCCTACTAAGAGTTAGGTTACATAGAAAATTACGAAATTAATTTTAATCCAAAATTACAAGACATACATCCTAATGGATGAGTGTATATAGTTCAAGTACATGATTAATAGATCACGGTTTTTATTTTACGGTCTTTGAACACTCATCATCCCCTTATTGAGTAGTGTTGCCTTGGAATCAGGTTGGTAGTGGAAAACTAGTGGGGAACTGAGTTCTATAATGAGGTGAAGGATATAGGGGATTTTTGGATAGAACCATGAATTGAAATCTAGGCATCACTACATAACCGATGAGATTTTAAACAAGACACATGTAGTTCTTATTATTGTAATAGAATTATATTTATCTAGAACATATATAGGAGAAAGGGATTTAGATATATAAATTCCTTGGTTACATTTTAAGGCCTCATGACTAGAGTATTATTGGTTTTATAAATAAGTTTTTAATGGGATTGGGATTTAAGTTCTATGACTTACTATGAATCTATTTATGGGAGGAATCATGCCATAAATAATTTTTAAAAGATTTATATATAGATTTGGGTTATAAAATTGTAAATGGGAGCTTTCCTAGAGCTATGAGGGAATGGAGAATTGATATGGTTTAAATGAGAATCCCATGTTCTTGTAAATAATGTGATTAAATTATCTACATGGTCTAGGATAATAAATTAATACTTTTCTATATATCTCATGAATCAGGAATGATACAAGACACAGTTCTCAAGATCATAGTGGATGGTTACCAACATCGAAGGGGGTTTCCAATAAGGTGAGAACCAAAACAACTTTTAGTTTTATGTATTGTTATAGGGATGGTATAATATGGTTTGACATCGTATAAAAAGGAAATTGATTATACAATATAGAATCATCTAGTGAAGATGAAAAACTGTGTAGTTTAATATCAGGGTGTGAGGATGTTTATAAGGTAGTTTATCATCATAAGATCTAAATTATAAGTCTATACAATTTAATTTCATACAACTAGGAAAATATAGGTTATCTCAACCTTTTTAATGGGTGTAGTTACCAAAAATTATAACATCAAGTGATTCATGATTAATTCAATAAACAAAGGAAAATATAAGGTTACTAAAATAACGAGAGAGTTCCAGATATGAATGGATGATTTTAATTTAAAATTATAAGTTGTACAGAAAGGATACCTATAAAGATAGAGAAATCCATTGGGCCTATTACATTAGACCAGTTCACCATTCCAATACACCAAAAGGTTTTATAGGGTAACACATATGTTTTTGATACTACATTATAAAAAGGAAAAGTAGTAAAATTTAAATAATTAATTGAAGAATTGGAAGCATAAAGGATGTGAGAGATATAAAAAACATGACCACTAAATTAATTTTTTACATGAATTCCACATTCATATCATCAAGAATAGGGATAAAAAAATTATGTTTAATTATTGTCCATGTCTTTGTAACATTCAACCCATCATGTTTCTATTGAGAAACCTCTAGGACCAACACCCTGGATTGGATGCAGGCTTCTGAAGTGTGTCATCATCACTGTAGGGAAGTTCGTTTGGACTAAAATATTAATGGGGAATTAAATTTTTAGAGGAAAAAATTATGGATATTAATAAAATTAAATATTCTTAAGTTGAGTTATAATTTCACTAGGGATACTCCATTGTGCATTGGCCATTTTTATGGGACACACACATATTGATGGAGTGTCAATCAAATTAGGGTAATAGGAAAGGTTTAGATATTAATTGAGGAAGATAGGGTTAGTCCTTGATATAATAGATTTTAATTTTATCTAGATTATTACTAAAGTGAGGATGTTTAAATAACAAACAGGAAGAAGAAAACACATTGAGAAATAAAAAAAAACCTTTTTAAAATATAAAAACAATTTAGGGGAAAAGGATCATATTTTTCATGAATCATAGTCCTAGGATCCCAATTTAATTACATGGAACATTATCCATTAAATATTCATTTTAAGTTTATAGAATTTGTATCAGAGGGAGATGTGATTTTAATTACAATAGTGGATAAGGTGAACCCAAAGTGATATGGAATCCTAATGAAAATTTAGAAAGAAAATCAATTAGGTAGATGTAGAAATTTTTTATTTATGAATCTTAGAATATTTGTTGATACATATTCAGGGTCCTTATATCTCAAACTCTGGGGAAAACATGATGATTCTTGAATAAAAATATTTATGAATCAAATGGATCTATAAAAATATAGATTACTCCCAGTTAGAATAATTAGAGTTAATGGTCATGATGCTTGGACCAGGGTAGAGGTAAATTATGTTTAAATAAGGGATTCATAAAACATATGTGAATTAAAAATACCATATAAAAATTTAGAAAATTCTTTTCTATAAAGAAACATAATTTAATGATATGATGTGTGGACATTGGAATAAGAGTCTAAGGTTGTACAACATTGACCAACTCCTTTTGAGTGTGTAATTACCTCATTTTGTGGGGTTTAAATTATTCTTTACAACATAACATAGAACACCAATACATGTCTTATGATATGGGAGAATTAAATAACCGAAGCATTTTATATATAATTTTTACATTATTTTAAAATAAAACCCAATAAATTACACAATAATAAGAACCCCAAGATAGTGACTTTTTAGGACAATTGATGACTATATTTATTATAAAACTACTTCAAGAAATATTTTCAACATCTCTAACAAATTTATTCTCACATGACACACTTATATGACATACACTACATTATACATCTCTTCATAACCTAAGGAAAATAAAACATAATAAAGGATGAGTTCTGATTATCAGTAAGGGTAAACATGAGAGATATCAATCAATGATCAAATATTAAAATAAGGTAATAATTATATTATGAGAACATGATCATATCATATAAAATCATACCTGTAATCTATTGACCATAAATCATAAGTTATGGAATTTGGATTTCTCATAACAAAAGACATGAGTAATAAGAGTGAGAAATAATTAATAATCAATCATAATCTATGAGAGTATATAATAATCATCTAAAATAATTTAAAGGATATAAAATCCATTTATTTTGTGATTGATTTCTATATAAATATATTTAATTTTTTTGATAACTTACTTCACACGCTACACCGAGATGAGAAGAACAACAATATACTACTGAAATATTATATCACATATTCATCAGATTGAAAGGTACGAATAGGAATAACAAAAATTATGAATAGTATATATATAGGTTTTTTCTTTTAGGAACAAGTATTAATTAATTCCTAAGAAAAAATTACTCAATTCTAAATGTCAAAAATAATATCATTTTTTATTAAAACATCATTTTTAGAGTATTTATTATTTATATATAATATATATTGATCACTAATAAACCATAATTTTGATGAAATATATTTTTTATTTATTATTAAAAAATTAATAATCATTCATAAATTAGATATTTATTGGTTTTAAATTAAGGTAACATAATTGGAATGTGAAAATATACAATTTTCAAAAAACTATTTTTAATGCTCACAATGTATTAATAAGTTGAATTAATCAACATTAATTATTGATTTTAATAATATTTTTTGGTAATATTTTCAATTAAATATATTAAAATTAATCTAATTATATTTAATAATAAATTAATTGGATTAAATTAATTTTTATTTTTAAAAATGAATTAAAAACAGGTTTCATTTTATTTTCCGCAATTAAATTACTACTAATTTCATCCAAGTATAGAAATTGGATTTTATATTTTTTCCACATTTTTAATTAGAATATATTAATTTTTGAATGATGAAAATTTCATTTTTGGTAACAATTAATCATAACTATGATAAAAATTCATTACTTCCGTAAAATCTAAAACGGGATAATGAGGTGTTAATATAAAGAGATAAGGGTTAAAATAACCAAAAAAACATATCTAAATTCTACAAGTTTATTTAATTTAGTTTCTATATCATCAATAAATATAAATGGAGTCAAATTTGTTCAAATTTTCCATGAGACTAGGTTAATTATATTTTAATATTTTTGATAATTATAAGTGTGACACTCCCCTAATTTATAATAATAAACCCACTATTCTATATTATACTAAAACAATTAACAATTTATCTCAAAAAAAACTTCCTAGATATCTTATAAACTTACTTATACACTTCATATAGGGTTTTAGTTTCTTGAAATCCCAACCCAATGGTCTTTAAAAAGAGATTCAAAGGATGTTTCTTGATAAATATGTACATGTTCTTACCGATATTTTTCACATTTATCTCTTTTTCTACCTCCTATAAATATTTTATAACCATATAAAACATATTATACATGTATCAATACTATAATTATATGTTTCTGTGTTAATTTAACAACAATTTTATATCTCATTTATATCTAACTGAAAATAAAAACATCACCTATGCGTACGTACAGAATATTGTCTCTAAGAAGTGATGTCTTTTATTTTTCAACACATCCCACAATAATCAAAATATAAATTAATTTAATGGAAATATATTATTTTTATAAAAAAGTTTTTTATGTTTTATATATAATATTTTATCCACCTTTCTACGCTCCAATCCATTGGAAAATGATAATGTCGCTTGTGTGTTCACATATACTACCACCTACATGAAGTGACATGATTTAGTTTTCATTTCCATTTTACACAGATGATAATAAGGATATATTAAATGGACATATATGATATTTAAGATTAAATATTTATTCTATATATCTGAGTTATTATTTACATGTATTTCATTCCATAAAATAAAAATTGTAAACATCACTCTTGCATACAAACAAATTATTATCTCCATGATGTGATGTAATTAATTATTCACTAAAATTTTTATAGAATGGTTATAAAAGTGTATATAATGATTAAATATTATATTTATGAAATTTTTTATATTATGGAGATGATTAAACAATGAATAATTCTTAAGGACCAAAACCATCAAACTAAAACATGAATGGAAAGCATACCAGTTTTCACACGAGTAATGAATTTAATGAAAATTGCTTCTAAAAGGATAATTATAATTTATGAGGTAATGATAATATATATATATATGTTTCTAGTATATTATTATAATAAATATATATTTATTATATAATTGGTTTCAATTAAAATGAAGTAAGGAAAAACTTGATGTAAGGGTTTATGTTAAAATAATATTTTTTTCCAAGATTGTATATATTTAATTTACATTAGGGGAATTTATATAAAATTTATACTATAAAACCAACATATTTGTTTATATTCTTATAATTTTTTGGTATTTTCATATTTAAATTTTATGTTACTCTCTTATGTATTTAAATTTATAGAGAAACTATTTCTAATTAAGGCTGATATTTTTTATTCTTTTTTTATCTGGGATCCTTCTACCCCATGTCCATGTTCTTAAAAAAATAAATAATATTTTAAATTTATATAAATATTTATAAAATTTTATATTTAAAATTATTAATTTATTTCTGAATTATTAAATTTAATATTTTTAAATACTTGGAAAATTACTCACTTTTTACATTTTATAAATGGTCTAATGGAATTATTTCTTTCACTTATATGGAATGAGAATATTTTACCATCCTTATGTATTTTATTATTCATTAAACTTCAATTACATGTTTAAGATTTTTAAAAAAAATCATATTCCTATTTTTTTTGTAAATTGTTTCCTTAAATATTACCAAAATAAATGTTATCTTTTATATCTTCATTTCAAAGAATATTTTAAATGATTTCATAAAATATATTTTTGAACTAAATCATCATCTTTTAAGGAATTTTATGATTCAATGGAGAAATTATTTTATGTTGACATCTAATTTTATTGATTACTTATGAAGATTATGATCATAGGATGATTTTATGAAACACATTTTATTCCATAGGTTAATAAAGAAATAATGTGATACCAAATGCTTTTATGATAGTGTCCACTTACTTTCCCTAGATGTATTTTGATAATGTGATAATGGAATGTTAGGATACCCATTTATTTTCCATTAGTAATTATATACAAATATGCTTAATTTTTTATGATATTGTGGTAAAAAAATCTATGGTTTTTATTTTGTGAGAGGTTGGAATAGAATTATATATCCCTCCAATTAATTGGGTAAAGATGGATGTCTAATTAGTTAATATTTACTAGAATAGGGAGTGAATCCATTTCATCAACGATAATTATCCACTTAAATAATATTGGGAGTGGAACTTGAAAATTGAAAATATGGAATAAGAAGTGAACCCAGTTGAATATGATAGTTTGGGAAGTTATACATGACTAATGAAATGATTTTCCAAGCGTATGATTTCTCCACAAGATGTATAATAATTTTTTAATTCTTATGATATGTTATCATGGATCCTGATTGATTTTTGATGATTACTCACTCTTATGACTCATTTTATTTTAAATGATAAATAGTTATGTAACAACTCAAGTTTTATGATCTATAAAAAATTATGTATGAACTACACAAGTTATGATCATGATCTTATACCCTTATATTTATCTTACACTTTTATATAATCATCAATTGATATCTCCCATTTTTACCTTATTATACATTTGATCTCACCATTTCATATGTTTCCATTTTTCCCAAGTTATGAGGAAACGTGTTATATAGGGTTTGTCTAAGAAGGTTATTATGAGATAAGAACTTTCTAAGAGATGTTGAACATATTTTATTAAATACGATAATTATATTTATAGTTTCTAAAGACACTAAACCATTATGGTCATGGGGTGTGTATAGTTTTCTTATTTAATGAATATTTATTTATAATAATGTAATATTTTTATATGTCATACTATAGTTTCCTGAATTAGTATCAGAGATGGATTTAGTTTTTTGGGTGTTAGAGTTAGATATATTTGGGGAAGACCATTGGGAAATATATAAGTATAGAATAACATATTGAATATTTTTTAATGTGGAGATTGTATGGATTATTAGTTATAAAATCATTGTCTTAATAAAAACAATTGGATATAGGTTTTGGTATAGATGTACTAAGGTATAATAACCCTAAAATGGTTGCTTGGGTATGAATTTTTTTTAACTAGATGCATGAAAAAGAGTCCTAACTGTACACCTGGTCTGAAAATACCATGTAATATACTTTGGATAATTCTAATTACCTTTAAGAACCCTTATGAGTAATATTTGTATAGAATGAATTAAAATTTATGAAAATCCATAGTGATATAGGATAAACATAAAGTTTCATGGGTAGAAAGAAGGTGTCAAAATTTAAAACACAATTTGAATTATTTTCATAATCATATGATTGTATTATATGATTATTATATATTTATTCTTAAACATTGTTTTTTGGTTTTAGGAAATGGTCAAAACGAGGAGGAATTATCTTAACAATGAATGTGATAGACAATGCAATGACCAACCTAATTGCATAGGAGATATAATAAAAATACTTTTGATTATTCCTAATCATATATCTTGAGTTATGATTAAAAAACTGAACCTTAGAAAGTTTCCTAACTCCCAAAATAAGATAATAAATATTTTCAAGAAAATTCAATTAACAAATACCATACAAAGAATAATATTTATCTTCATAAATGTAAAAAATATGAGGAAAATAATCTTGGATATTTTATAAAAGGAAAGGGAAAATTTATTATGTGTGCAAAAGAAGGTAATAATGAAAATAATTTCAAAGTAAAATGAAGATTTATATAGAGGGAAATAAATTATATCCTAAGGTACCATTTATAGTTCAATGATATATTTGTGGGGAACATGGAAATTATCATATTCATTCATTATTATGAGGTATAAATCCTAGAACAAGAAAGAGACTATTCTATTTATATCGCTGTAATGATTCGTCATCATTATGCCACACTTTTCCTCCACTAAATATTTGGGATGTCATAATGATGTTTATAATAATGTAACCTATGAAAATATTATTTTTCATCATTTAGTGGAATATGATTTGATTTTGATATTTTATTAGATCTCTATATGTATATTCCATATAAATTTATAGAATAAGATAATCATTTTTATATTTCAATCAACCATTTATTTTCTCTCATTGTGAGGCTGAATATGAAAATTCAATAGAAATTACTTCAAGTGTATGAGTCTTACAACCCATTTATGAGGGATATTTATCTCAAATGGTTTCGGGGAAGACTAAAATTGAAGAGATGCCTATTATTAAAGAGTATAATGATGCATCTCTTGAATACCTACCTAGTCTTCCACCGAATTGTGATGTTGAGTTTTTAGTAGAACCAACACCTGGGGCTATGCCTATTTTAAATAATCCAAATAAAATGGCCCAACTAAGTTACTGGAATTAAATAATCAACCCTAGGAGAATCTATAAATGGTGTTCATACATCCAATTTCATTACTATAGGGTGATCCCATTCTTTTTTTAATAATAAAGATGGATTAATGCATATTTCCATTGATAGACAAGAACATAATAGTATTACTATTTATAAAATGTTACTTTACCCTATAAAAATCTAATTTTTGATCAATTATGAGGTGCTAAATTCTTTTATAGGATTTATATTTGACCTGGATATCAATTGTTGAGAATTAAAAAGGAGGATACACTAAAAATAACTCTGAATAGTTAATGGTAATTATTAATTTATAGTGATTCCATTTAGAATTACCAATTATCCTTTCATCTCCATGTATATAATGAAAATATTTTTTATATATTACCTTAATAAATTTGTGGTAGTCAATATAGATAATGTTGTAATATATTTAAAGATCAAGGATTATCATGTGGATTATTTGAGGATTATGGTGAAGACCGAGAGAAAGTAGAAAATTTAAGCGAAATTTTACAAGTGGTAATTTTGAAACAAAAAGGTTAATTCATAGGTTATATAATCTTTAGAGAGAGTATATTGGTGGATTATTCAATGAAAAAAGTTATTTAGAAATGGATTATACCAACTGTGGTGATTGATATCCACAACTGTTTTGGTTTAGTAAGATATTAACAAAACCTTGTGAGAGAATTATCAAAAATATTTTACCCAATAACTATGTTATGGAATGAATCTAATTTCCTATTTATAGATTAATTTTGAAGAAAATTTTAAGTATTTTAAGAGAATGTTGGCCCATGAACCTTTACTAATTCTATACTATTTTAAATAATGGTTTTAGATCTATAGTGATGCATGAATGAAGGTAATATGATATTTCCTAATACAAAACACTATGGTGATAGATTATGCCTTGTGTAAATTGGAATTTCATGAGAAAAATTAGCCAACTCTTGATTTAGAGAATACAATGAAAATATTTTCATTAAAAATATGATTATATTTCTTTATAGTGAATGTTGTGACATATATCTCAATAACAATAACTTGTAGTATATATCCACGCATAAATAATTAAATATGCACCAAAGTAGATGGTTGCAGTCGATTAATTATTATGAATTTTCAATAAACTGCCACCCTCGGAAGGATAATAAGGTGGTTGATGATCTAAGTCATAAATACCATGATTTTTTCATGAAGGTGATTTAAAAGGATCACATACTTATGAACTTATAGAATATTGATCATGAAAACATGATGAAAGGGGATGGATCAAGTCTTTCTCAAATGGATGTTCAACTATCAATCTATCTAATGATTAAATACTTCTAACAGGAGGAAGTGGAACAATAAAAGGTGATTAGAAATGTTTTTATGGTTAACTATAACTATAATGGAATAATAAGGTTAGAGAACTGATTATATTCCCCTTCAACACCATACATTAAGGAGTTGTTGTATGATGCTTATTAGTCATCATTATCGAATTATCTTTGAAGTATGAAGACGTATAGAAATATGAAAGAGTATTTTTGGTGGGATAATATCAAAATGGATATAAGAAGTATTTATATCAGTGACTACAATGTCAAAAAGTTAATTATAAGAGACATAAGTCCAAGGGGATGTTACAACCATTATCCATACCAAAATGGAAATAAGAAAACATTACCATGGATTCCATCGTCAAAATATTCAAAACATATAAATGACACCATTATATTTTTTTGTGTAGTAAACTGACTTATGAAATAAAAAAAAGCTTATTCTTTTTATAGAATATTTATCCCTTAATAATTATTCTAAGATATAAATTAAGGAAGTGGTAAGGTTTCCTGTAGTACCACTTCTTTTTTTTCAATTGATATATGAGGTGTATCTAGAAGTTCTGAAGATGTATTATTTAGGAATTGATTTCTTGATTGGGATTTATTATGATATATCAACCTTATAAATATGGTCTGTTTGAGTGGAAAATTAAATCCCTATATGATATGTTGATAACGTTTTATAAGGACTTCAATGGTGGTTGTGATCAACACCTTCCTATGGTGGAATTTTCTTCCAACAATAGATTTTACTCTGGAATTCACATGGATCCTTATGAATTTATATATATAAGCAAGGTCAATACTCCAAGATACATTGATAAAGTTAAAGAAATTATACTACTGGGACCAAAGATAGTTGAGTAAATGGAAGAGAATGTTAGATCCATTCAACAGCACGTCGGTGCAACTAAGAGTCGATCAAAAAGTTATGCTGATAATCATCATTGTGATTTAGAGTTCAAAATTAGTGACCATGAATTTATATGATCATATCCTTAGAATAAGTTTATGATATTTGTAAATAAGGGGATGTTGATCCCTAGATATATCATCCCTTTTAAAAATCTTGAATGTATCATAATGCTTTTATATTTCTTGTCACTATTACCGAATCTCCCTCATGTTTACGACGTGTTCCATGTATCACTTATGAAGAAGTATATACTAGATCCTTTTAATGTACCAAAATCATAGGTTTTAAAAATTTTATATGATATTTATTATTAGGAATAGTTGGGGGATATTTTGGATCATAGAAAGAAAGTGATATGAAATGAGACCACTCACCGTGTCAATGTTTTTTTTGGTGAGACCATTAATTTGAGGAAGCTACATGGGAACCCAAGGATGCGATGAAATAAAAGTATACTCAATTGATTATATCATAGTGATGGAATTTGAATGGTGAAATTATTATTATGGGTGTATGATGTAACACCCATATGTTTTATGTTATATTTCTCTTTAAATAAATTTGATGTGTTTGATAGCTTATTTTACATGCAACATCGAGTATAAATGAACCATGATATACTTTTGAAATATCATATCACATATCCACTGGATTGGTAGGTATGAATAAGGATAGCTAAATTATAAAAATTTGGTATAATTATTTGACATAATGGAAACTTATTTATTAATTCCTTGGAAATAATTAATCAATTAATAATGTTAAAAATAATATCATTTTATGATAAATGATAAATTTCTCAAAGTATTGTATTTTACTTCCTAGTATGTATTGATCACTAATTCACTAGTATTGTGATCAAATATATTATTAATTAAAATATATATATGAATAATCACTCATGCATCAATTATCAATCGACTGGAAATGAAGATAAAAACATTTTCATGTAAAAAGGAACATTTTTCAGAAAACTGTCATTATTGTGTGAAATGAATTAATAAATTGAAATAATTTGTATTTATGAATTATTTTAATGAAATTTTTAGATAATAATTTTTATCAAATATATTAAAATTCATATTATGGATTTTATTGGGAAATGAATTGGATTAAATTAAATTTTATGCTTAAAAATGCATTTTTCTAATAAAAATATCTTCATTACATTTCTTATTCTTTAATAATAACATCTAAAACTTATATAAATTGAATTTTATAAAATTATTTACATAATTGGAATAATAATTTTTATATTTTTTATTTATGTCACTTTAATTTTTCATTATAATTAATAATAACTATGGTAAACATTTATTACTATGTAGCTATTAAAAAGGGTTAACGAGGGGTAAAACTAAAAAGATAAGGGTAAATATAACCTAAAAATGTATAAATACTATTGGGTGATTATATTTTAATAATATATCATAACATATTATAAATTTAGTAACCTTGGTTCCAAATTCTGCACAAATGGACTTTATTATATTTTAATATTCTTGATAATTTAAAGTGTGTCACTCCCCTCACATTTTAAAGGAAAACCATCCCCTCTCTAATCCAAACACACGAGTAATTTAGCTCAAAAAACCACACCCAAATCACTTATAAAGATCCTTACCCTCATCCTAGATGTTCTTCCCTTCTTAAAATGTCAACCCAAGGGTTATTAATAATATATTCAAATAAGGTTTCTCAAAATAGAGGTATACGTTCTTACCGATATTTTTTATGACATAAATATTATATAACAATATTAACATGCAAAAATAAGTATAATTAATATAATTATATATAATTATGTTTATGATACAATCATTTTGTCTCTTTTTTATATTTAATGTAAAATAAAAACATTACATATGTGTATATATGGACTACCGTCTACATGAAGTGATGTCTTTTTTTATCATAGTATCTATTGGATGGTTTTATAAATTAATTTAATGGTTATATATGATTTTTATAGTATATTGAGAATTCTATATATATTATGTATCTTATACCTTATTAACCTTCCTTCCATTAGAAAATGATACTGTTTCTCTTGCTTACATATGAAATAACAAATAAATAATGAGATGTGATTAGTATTTCATTTTCATTTTACATGGATTGTAGTGAGGATAGGATAAATTAATATATATTTATTTTATTATATAATATATATTTTTAAAGTAGAATTATTGTTTACCTTTCATTAATTCCATCCACCGAAAAGTTGAAATATCACTCATGCATACATATCGACCACCATCACTATGGAGTGGTGCAATTCATTTTTCATCATAAATTTTTACAAATAGTTATTAAAGTGTACATAAAGACTAAATATGAAATTTATTAAATGATTAATATTTTAGTGATGAATATAATACTAACACAATTTAAGTACCAGAACCTTTGAACTGAAACAAGTATGGTAAATGGACCCGTTTTTACCTAAATAATGATTTTAATAGAGAATTATTTATAAATGAATAATTAGAATTTTTAAGGGAATTATATAGAGTAATATATATACATTTTTTTGGTATAGATTCATAAGAAATATTTATTTATTATAATAAAGGTTTGGACAGATACAAATCAAGGTGAATCTTGAGGTAAGTGATTAACTTACAGTCTCATTTGTTTTCAATACTATCTGTATAAAATTTTAAATGGGAAGTTATGAGAAAATTTTACTTTAAAAAACATATATTTTATTCTATTATTTTATTATTTCTTATTTTTTTCATTTTTACCTTATATTATCCTCTATTTGGTATATATATTTTTTAGTAATTTTTTTCATAAAATTCGATATTATTTTTATTTTTGATCTGAAATCACTATCCTCCAAGTCCATATTCTTAAAAATTATTTATAAAAATTTGAACCTATACATAAATGTTTAAAAAAGTTTATTTTATATATAAATTAATAAAATATATATTTTAAAAACATTAACATATTAATTACTCTTGAATTTTTACAAAAATGTAAAAGAAAAGTTTTCTTTTAACTTATATGGAATGAGTGGATTTGTAAACCATCATGTATTTTCTTCCCCATGATACATCCCTTAAAAATATCAATGGTTTTTTTCATAAAAAATAATTTCTAATTTCATTTAGGATTTGGGTTTTAAAGGATTAAAAAAGAAAAATGGGGTTTCATTTGATTTTCAAAGAATATTATAAATGATTTTTAAAATAGTTTTTTCAGTTATGTTAGCATCATTTGAGGAGAGTTATGCATCACTGGGGATATTCTGTTTTAATGACATATACTTTTTTGGATGACATATGGTGTTGATGATCTTATGATTATTATTAAAAATCAATTTATTTCCATAGTTTAATTAATCTATTAATATATAATGAATGATCTTATGACCCTATCCCTTTCCATTCTATAGATTTATCTTGATTATGTGATGATGAGTTATTTACAAAACACATTTTTTTCCACAGGTTATTGTATGATTATAATATGAATATTTTATAATATTTTGCCATATATAATTTTGATTTTTATCATTTAATGGATGTTAAAGAAATATACATCACTATAATTATAATATTCTTTATTTTAAATTTATAATTGAACCCTCCTTTGATTTAAATCTATCAGTGTTTTTATGTAAAAATCTAATTTTTTTTAAAAAATAAACCTTATATTAGTTTTATGGTGTCACATTGTGGTATAATATGGGATAAAAGACCATACATAATGGTAAATATGTTTTACTAGAGTTGTGTAAGGGTAAAGACACTTTTACATAGTCTGTGAAAGGGTAACACCCTTTTTATAAGGGTTACATAATGGTATATACACTTTTATATGACTTGTGTATGGGTAATAACCTATTACCATGCCATTAATATGTGTAAAAATGATATTTAATATTATATTGAAATTTTCTTATGTGATTTAGGGTAAACATGAACTACAGAAGGGTACCAATGTTGTATAAAAGGGTAACAAGTGACATGAATATGGCTATTGGCTAACGTAAGGGTGTTGTGTAAATATAGTAATAATTTTTCAAAGGCTATATAAGGGTACTCCAAGAATATTTAAAGGTAAGAATGGGTTTTAGATCTATATAAGGTTAATACATATTAAGCTTATGTGACACATATGGGCTGCATAAGGGTAAACCATGTAACCCTTATATAGCACCCATTTTGGGGAATTTCTATTTTAAACACCCATTTTCTTTATTCCTTTTGATGAATAGTCCTTGAACATATTTAAATGGGTTTAAATACCAAAAATAATGGAATTGAATTGTTTTAATTCTTTTTACCATCATTCAAATGTTCTTAAAGACTTAAAATGCTCCATATTTAAGAAATATTTGAGTGATAAATTAAATTTTCAATGAAAGTTATGTATTGAATTATATGGCTAAGAACATGATTTGGATATTTTAAAATCATTGAACCCTTAAAGAATTATTTTTTTGGTTGATTCCATAGGTATGAGAAACTTAAAATTTCATTTTTTCAAGATATGTGAAGACCTTCCTAGACCAAACCATGTTTTCTTCTATTCTCCAAGTGTAAAAATTTCTCTTCCACCCTCTTACATTTTTAGTGTTGTGTATTAGAAGGGGAAAACATCCATTTATTCATTTTTTTGTTAATTTGAAAATTGAGTTCCTCATAAAATCTTGTTTTTGATAAATAATTATTCGTATGATAATAACCTTGAATTATCAATAAATAATAATAATGGATTTCCACATGTTTATTTTTATGGAGATGTAATGTATTATCCCAATTAATTTTTTTTATTATTCTTTGAGAAGGAAATTTCTATCCCATGTGTTAGAATAATTTTATAATTAAGAAATTATATTGGAGTGAGAAAATTGTGTATCACATGATATTTTATTTCTTTTTGAAATAAAATAGTTATATCTAAATATTGGAATCCTTAGTGGGTTTTTTGAGTTGATTAGTTCATCAATGTGACTTATGAGACTCTCTTGATTAACCTTGAAATTATTCATAAACTTAATGAGGTAGAAATTCCCTTAATATTTGGGGATCTTGTATACACATTTTTTACTTGGTGAAATTCTTCTAATTAACATACCCTGGTGGACATAATTGATCTTGATCACATGTGGGTGTGAGTGTTTCCCATGAGACATGTTTTAGATGCTTGATTACATTAATATTTATAGATTATCTTGTTTACATGTTTGATTATGATCATTTTTTTATGTTTTTATAATTTATTCTCATGATTATATGCTTTCCATGTATTCTATACATTTTTATGTATATTAAATTTCCTTGGAATGCATCGTTCATGGAGCTTGGAACATGTAGACCTTCATGGCATGATTTACCTATATAGGGGTAGTATGCATGACATGTGATGATATTGGTAAAAGAAAGGAGTTTAGGTTGTAGTTATGCTAATACAATGGAACACCAAGTTGAGGATACACTCAATCCCTATAATCCAAGTGTTGGGTTGCTCGATTCCTAGTGATTCACGAGAAGCACACTCGATGCCTAGTGATTTGTTAGTATCATACTCAATGCCTAGTGATTATGAGTGGTTCAATTAAATTTTAGTGATTCACAATAATTGTTACATAATTGAGGCTAGGGTAAATGTAAATTAGAATTCACATCCAATTCCTTGAGGATGTCAATCTTCTAATTTACTAGCACCAAGGCTAGTTTGGTTTCTTTCAACATCTATTTGTAATTATTCTATCATGGAGATAAAACAGGTACAATTGGGTGTGTGTGACATCTTGGTTAGTGCATGACAACTCAATCCATGATTTTGTGTTATTATTACCATATACACATTTATTATTATCATGGAATAAACCTATTATACATGTTCACATTTTTTAAGGACACATTGATTGTGTACAACTATGATTTATTACTCATTACTTGAATGGTTATCTCAATGCACATGTATAATTCATGTATAAGGATTTGAGAAAGTAAAAGGGGATAATGAATTATGGATGAGTAGAAGATATTAGAGCTAGTGTAAACTGAGAAAAAATTTAGAGGATTATGCAATTTTTATTTTATTTATTTATTTACTTGCTGACATTATACTTTGGCCCGAATTTACTCATTGGGATAATGTTTTTACTTGTATGACATGTATACCATCTTTAAGTTTTGGCATATTACTCTGGTTATAATTATTTATTATTATTATTAATTGTGATATTATGAGATACTAATGGCATAATCTCCCCGATAACAAACTTAGATCCTCACTACTGGTCCGTAGCCTCTTATATATGGGGAGGTGTTCATGTAGTCATTTGACCCTCCTTCTTAGACCCAGTGGTTTGGGTTGGGTTGTTATGTATTGGCATCAGATCATTAGTTTTTTTCTTTTCATTTTGGAATTACCTAGGACATGACATAAAGGATTTAGCTATGCTGGACTCGAGTATGGGAGTTTCAATGTGCCTGGAAAACACATGTGTAACTGACCTTCAAGTTACCATATATGGGATTGCTTCTACTTTTTTTATGATATTTATTGTATGTTCATCCATCATGATTATTTATATAGGTTCACATACAATATATATACCTATTTTTATGTTGTATAATAGATATATAATTAAATTCATTGAATTCTTCTATCTGTTTGAGATAGATTCTCTACTGTATGATATATATATTTGGAATTTATTAGTTTAATTGAGAATACTTTTGTGTTACTATGTATATAATGAATATGTCATACATTCCAGGATAGAGACCAAGGTTAGTAATAGGAAGGGTAAAACTTAGGTTATGGGTAAACTACTAGGAGAACCTTGTGTGATCCCATAGATAGAATGTGAGCACTTTATGTTCCTAATGTTACTTTTTGTTACAGAAGATAACAAATTGAATATGTTTACTGGGACTGCTAGGAAAGAATGTGGGTACTATAGAATGTTCCCAAACATTCTATATTGGTGAAGGATGTAGGTACACTCTAGATGGGATTCTTTCCACTGAGATCCATGGTTGACTACACCATATATTTTTAGTTTTAGTATCCTCCAACCTTTTAGGGAACTGGTAAACCACATGATACTGAGGACTATGTGGATATAATTGATTGTATCTTTAACCTTATTGGTATAGTGATAGACAAGAAGGTAAATCTAGAAGTGTTTCTACTATAGGTACCCACTAGCAACTTGTGGGGAGTCATGGGACATATTGATTGATGCGAGGGACTCATAAGGGAGACCTCCAAGGATCTATTCTTTGAGAAATTATTTCCCAATATACTGAAGTTTGAATAACTAAAGGAGTTCATATAGATACAATCTGGTTCCGTGAAAGTGTTCATATAATCCTCTTGTTTTACCAAGAGTATTTACTTTTCACCTATTTTGTATGAGAATGAGGTTCAAATGTCTAGAAAGTTAAAAATCAGAATCCTCTCGACCCCAAATAGATGCTTAGGAACTTTGACCATGCATCATACCCGAACGTTTTGTGGAAGGACTTGCCCATTTAGAAGGTTTTGGAGGAGGGTTAATTGATTAGTCTTCTTCTACCATTCAATGCATAATTGGGTGGACCTATTATTTATTTCTTGTGTACCTTTTTAGTGATACGAAGAATAAGTCCAAGTAAGAGAAGTAGAGTAGTAGAATATAGGTAGAGTAAATTTTTGATTCTTCATACCATTCAAGAGGTGGTCCATAATTCTTAATTTATGGAATGTATGGACACTACAACTAGGTCTTCACAACACCCTAAAGCCTATATGAACACTATATAATGACAATAATTCTCCAGTTTTTCTATGCTAGAGTATCGAGGATGATGTTTAACTAGGGTGTAGAAGAGACTCAACAACTGAACTAGGGACCCCACCATGGTAATCGTCATTATACTTAGATGGTGACTCAAACTGGTCATTCATATCAGATTCATGGTTATAGAGATGAGATGGGATATGTGTACATTGTGGATCAAACTTTGGTAGATAGTGATGAGGGACCATATACTGTATGACACATAGTATTGATCATTTCTACTTAATCTACTACCTTGTTTGATATATTTGTTACCCCTTTCCTTTATATATTCGAGTTATTACTGGACATGAATTACCAGTCAAGTTATCTTCTGATTTAATTTCCTCGCTATGTCATTGGGTGATGATGAAGTGCCCCTCATGCATGGGAGAGTAGTAGTCCATACCTTTACAAGTGATAAGATAATGAAGGACTTACATACCTCTAGGTGGGTAGAAGTCATAAGGTTTATTTCCCTAAGACTTACCTAATATAGAGTGAATGAAAAACATGATAATAGTGGTGGTTTTCTCTATACACTTAAATATTATATGTGGAAGTGAGAGGATATAATGATGGTTTCTATGAATTGTTTACCCAGTACCCGAAAGAGTTGTGATGCTTTCTGGGTGATTGTGGATTGACTGAAGAAAATTTCCCACTTATTAAAATTTTAAGACTCACTTAGTGGACGAGATAAAAAATATATATGTCTATGAGAATTTACAATTTCATGGAGTTACCTCTATATTCATATCTAATATACATACACAATTTACATCTTGTTTTTCGAATGGATTTATGAAAGCCTGAGGCACTCAGTTGAGATTAAACAAAATGTATCATACTACTTCATATGGATTGATAGATTGGAAAGTTCACATATTGAAGGTTATGATTTGAGCTTCCATCCTAAAATTTTGTGGAACTTGGGATGAAGAAATATCCTTTTGGGAGTAATCTTATAGAAATAGTTTATAGGTGTTTATAAAAATAGAATCTTTTTGAGAATCTCTATTAGAGTCTATATCTCTCACCAATGTGTTGGAATCTAGCTGAAGAGGAAGAAATTATTCAACCTAGTATGGTTCAAGAGACCTCAGAGAGGGCACAATTGATATGGAAGAAGTTGGTGATCATTCAGAGTAGGTAGTGATTTTATGCTGACTGGAGGAGATGAACTTTGCGAAATAAAGGGAAATTGGAACAATAGTTGGTCAGAAAATTAATGATCAATGAATAGGTTGGGGTAGTGACATACCAGAAGCACGTTCTTCCATGTTTTTGAGGAATTTATTATGCGTTTCACATTTCTTAGTTTCATAGGTATATACCTAATACTATGCATGTTATAAACTATGAGTATGTTGAGTGATAACTAAATTCCTCTTATGAGGAGTGTTCCATGTATATTATAGGTCATAGCATGAAATTCAATTGAGTAAGTTTGACACCACTTATCTTGGTTTAGTGGTAGCATGGAAAGATCAAAAATGAGACTTAGGAGTGGGAGACTAAAGCTTGATCTCAGTGGAAAGAGTTGTTTGTGTAGAAAAACTTGATTTACTTCCCATGGATGAGAAGTTATTATAGGGGTACAATTATAATATTACAAAATTATAATTGATATTTAAACTCTATTTTATACTTAATTTGTCTGTGTTCTTATTTGGAAATCTAAATTTTCAAAAAAATCACCCTTACGTTGATTTTATTGTGTCATGTAGGGGTAAAATATGGGTTTTTAGACCATAAATATGGGTAAAGGGGTTTTTATTGATTATATTATAGGTAAATTATATTTTTCTATAAACACTATAAGGGTAACACCCTTTTTAAAATGGTTAAATAAGGGCAGAGGCTATTCTATTTGACTTGCATATGGGAGATACACTATTACCATGAACAGTGTAAGGGTAGCAACACACTGAGTAAGTGTAACTTGAGATTTAATTTTATGATTAATGGTAATCGTGCACTATTTGAGGGTACCACTAGGCTAGGTAAGGGTAACTGGTGGCTTGCATAAGGGTACCGACTCATGTAAGGGTGTTGTGTCAAGGAAGAATCAATTTTTCAAAGGCTATGTAAGGGTCATTTAGGGCTGTGTGAAGGTAAGAGTGGGTTTGAGATCCATATAAGGGTAAAAAATAAAACCCTTACATGACACATATAATATTTTTATGGGTAAACCATTTCACTAATATGTAGTTCCATTTTTGTGAAATTTCTATTTTAAACCCATGTTTTCATTCCTTCACCCATAGAATGCTTCTGCCACACATTTCAATGACATTAATGCCAAAAATCATGTAATTTAATTATTTTAATCATTTTCCCCTTAATTAAACAGTTTAGGACGAATTAAAGTGTTATGTATTTAAAAGATAATGAGGAGAAAAATTGTATTGATAATTTAATTTGTGACTTGAATCCTACGGTTTGTAATGTATTTTTGTTATTATAAAATTATCAATCCCTTATAACTTTTGTTTATTATTGATATATTATATCTGAGTAGTCCAAAAATTCCTTTTCATAAGATATTTGGAGTCTTTATTCAACTAGTATTTGTTTTCTTCTGGTTTCCAGGATAAAAAATTTATTCCGCTCCCTCTTCAAGAATTGGTGCTTCATTTTAGGAAGGGTTTTTTCTTGGTATTAATTTTATGTTATTTTTCAAATTGATTTATTCTTAAGATATAGTTTTGGTAGGTAATTTTTGATATTTTAATATCCTAGAATTATCAAAGAATAATAATTAAGGATTACCAAATAGATATTATTTAGGAGATATAATGTATTATTTTAAGTGTTTTTTCTATTATTCATTGGGGAGGAAATTACAAAGACATGTGTTGAAATAATTTGATAACATAGAAATTATCCAATATATAAAAACCATTGTAGTAGGTTATATTTTATTTCTATTTGAAAAAAATAGTTTTATTCGATTCTATGAATCCTTGGTGAGTGTATTGAGCTGATGAGTACAATTACATGACCCCAAGATATTTCCTTAATGAACCTTGAATTTCTGGATTAACGAATTGAGGTAGGAATTTTCTTACCATTTAGGGATTACATATACATATTTTTTCCTCAGTATAATTCTTATTATTTGAATAACTTGATGCCAATAATTGATTGTGATAATATGGGTGTGTTTAGTTGGTGGTACATTTATATGATGCTTGATTCCTTGAGTTTTGTTAGAGTAGTTTATTTCCATGTCTGATTATGATGTCATGTTGTTATGTGTTGATACATTATTCTTATGATAACATAATTTCCTTTTATTATCTACCTTTTTGTGTATTTTAACTTACATTGGAAGGTATCGTTCATAGAGATCAGAATAGGTTGACTGTAATGACATGGTTTTCCCTTAGAGGGGGAGTACGTATGACTTATGATGATAGAAATAATGGACCAGATCATAGAGTGAAGCTAATATGATACCATGTAATTTCATATTGAGGATTCACTTTATCCTTGGATTATAAGTATTGTGTTTCTCAATTCCATGTGACTCATAAGTAGTACACTCAATTCCATGTGATTCTCGAGAAGCATACTTGATGCTAAGGGATTCGTGAGGGGGTTTACTTGATAATTAATGATTTATGAGAAGCATGTTGTACTTGAGGCCTAGGGAAATGTCGAATAGAATGTTCCCATGATTCCACAATGATTCCATGATACTATTTTACTATACCTACAAATATTTTAGTTATTTCTGAAATCTCATTATTGTTATTCTAACATAGAGTTGAAGCATGTACAACCGAGGGTTTCTTATATCTTGGATAGTACATGAACACTTGGTGTAATTTTATTTTACAAGCATACATTTTCTAAAGATGCATTAGTGGTATCCTACTGGGTTTTATTACTCACACCATGCATGATAATCCTAATTCATTTATAGATTTCATGTATTGGGATATAAATAATGGAAAGGGACCCATGGGTATTAGCTTACGGGAGGATATTAGAGATAGTAGTTGATCGGGATGGAATCTAGTGGACTCCAAATGTTTTATTTTATTTATTTATTTAACCAAATTAATTATACTCTAGTTGGAATTGAATATTTTAGAGCTTTTTTATAAATTGTATGTCATGTATTCCATATTTCATTTTCCGTATATTAACTTGGTTTTAATTATATTATATTATTATTATTTTTGAAATTATGTGATACTCAGGGTATATTATCCTCACTAATTGACTTAGAAACTCACTTATATTTAGAAGCATCTTACATATAGTGAGGTGCACATGAGTACCTATTACCCTATATCTCATACCTAGTGGTTTCGGTCGGGTGGTTATACAAAATCAATGGGTCAATATGGAAATATGATGAGATAAAGTATGCTGGAATGGGGAGTGAACCCTGTTTAGCAAGGGACATTGTCTACTATGATTATTGCAGGAGTGAACCATGAATAAGGAAGTAATAGAATGAGGAGTGAATTTGATCTAATATGATAGTATTAGAAGTTACTTGACTAATGAAATGATTTTATATGATTATTTTTTATTCCAAAAAAGTCTGATGACATGTTATAATGCTTATGATATGCTATTATGGCCCATGATTAATTTATGATTATTCCTCACACTTAGCTCATGTATTTTGAAATGATAATTCCCTATTCCATGAATAAATTATTATAATATATGATATATTGGGTATGAAAATTTTAAATTATGATCATAAACTCATACCCTTATTCTTATCTTATGTTTTCATATAATCGTCAACTGATATCGCCCATGCTTACCCTTATTGAGCATTTGTGAACACCCTTTCTTATATTTCCATTTTCCCCAGTTATGAAGAAAGATTCTAAGAAATAAATTTATAAGAAAGGTACTACGTGGTAATATATATTTTTGGATATGTTTAATATCTTTTATGAAAAAATTTGATTATGTATCCAATCTCCAAAGACACTAAACCATTATGGTTTGAGGAGTGTATAATTGTTTAATTCATTGAATATTCTTTTAAAATGATTTAATAATTTGGTATGTTGTGCAATAGTGAAAATATAATCATACACTTTGACAACCTGAAAATTTATTTTAAAAGAACACTATACTTGGCATCTTATTTAACACATAAAACCTAGATTTAAGTGAACTAAAATATACTATAAAAATATTATTTAAATGTGATTATTATAACATAACTGTTAAATTGGCAGTATGAATAGAAATAAAATAATTATAAAGAATATGTATAAAGTATTTATATAATTAAAATTTATTTATTTATGACCAATTAATGAGAACACAATCTTTCAGAATATAATTTTATGATTTGAAAGTATTCTTGGTTCAAAAATGTTTTTTATTGCAATTTATGTGCCAAAATTATAATTAATTTATAGAATTTTTAGAAATATTAAATTATCAAATTAATACTAATGTTTAAATCCGCTATATGTTATTATCTTAGAGTGAATTTTTAATATTTTTCTAAATTTTTTTTTTTACAGTGAATAGTGAAAAATACTGATTTTTATGAAATGTTAATTATTTTCATTAAATAAAGTAACTTGAAATTCCCATTATGTTTTTATTTTTATCTCAAATTTAATGAAGTATCCTTTAATTAGAAATAATATAATTAATTATATATAAATCATTATTATACTTTATTTTTGGTATAAATTTATTTTTTGACTTAAAACAAAATTCTCTAAAAACCACTTTGATGTGAAATGTGTGTTTTTATCTTAATTAATTAAATAAATAAAAATTTATTAATTATTTTAATGAAAATAATAGAATACATATTCAATTAAATATTTAATTATTTATTTTATAGTTTTCAAAAGGTATGAAAAGGATGTAAATTTAGGTATATTATAAAAATAATTTTTTTAAAAAATTGATTTTATAGAGTTTTTCATTCTTATTTTAAAATTAATTTTTTTCACTTATAGAAATATAATATAATAAAATGTATTCTATATTTTTAATCATAGAGTATATCATAAGAATAGGATAGACGTTTTTGGAATAAAAATAAGTATTTGAAATCATTTCTTTAAATCAAATATCACTTCAAAGACTATTATAATAGACTGAGTCCTGAAGTTGGTTTGGTTCATTTACCTTAATTATAATTTCCTTAGTCAATTAACATTACCAAGAATAACATAGTAGATAAAATACCTTACTGGATTGGGATCACACTCTAATAATTTTCACATTATATCCTGATACATGAATCTTTATTCAGTTAATTAGAGGGATACATTATTCCAACCCCACTGAAAACATAATTAATAGCATACACAAGTGTTCTATATGAACATAAAAAATTCATTATTTAATCATACCATATTCTAATCATGGGAAAGAAACATGTTTTATGAAATAATACCTAAAATATCATCATCATAAACCATCATGAAAAATACAGTGGATTTTGTTATAAGAGAATATCCCCAGTAAAGAAAAATTGTTGTTAAAGGATATCGACATAGATAAAAAATATCTTTTATAAAAGCATTAGAAATACTCTTTGAAAATTAAGAAAAATATTCCCTTTCTTTTATTAACATTCAAAAACTAAAATCAAAAGACAAATGAGAATATAATTTTCTTTATAAAACCATTGACAATTTTATTGGAAGAGTTATGAATAAGGATATATATTATGTGAGGAAAATCATTTCTTACAATATAAATTAAAAGAGAACATACTTCTTAATCTTTGGTAAATAGTTAAAAGTGAGTCATATATAAAAATTGAAAAAATTAATTTTAATAATTTTCAAATAAAGTCAAAGGTAGTGAAAATAACCTTTAAATATCATTAATGTATAATTAAATCTATCCATAAAACTATTCTAAGAACATGTACATGGAAGAATGTATCCTCATCCAAAAAGTTAAAATATTGTATACTATTATTACAAATATTTCCTCAATCATTTTAAGTATCAAAGGCAGGGAAATGAAAGAAAAAAATTAAAACCCTACAAATTAATTGATTATTATCAAATATATGAGGATTAAAATACAAGGATCATATAATTTTCCACATTTAATATATAACATAGACAATATTGAAAACAAATTAGAATGTAACATAAACCCTTACATTAAGTAATGGAATTATTAGTATACTCTCTAAATATATTTTATAGTTAAATTATATTTACTATAAATAAATAGCAAAAAAATATTAATACTTATCATAAAATATATCATTACATTATAATTTCCAATTTCCAATATATTAATAATTCTCCACTAAAATCAATATTCATGGTGTTAACTATTCCGTTTCCTATGTATATTTCCATTAAATGGTTCTAATACATTCTCTTTATTCATGGGTTGAGGATCTCTAAAATATTAATAATTTAATAAGTATCACATTTATTCATTATAACAAATTTTTTTACTATTCAAATAAATCAGTGATGAAAAATGAATTATGTCACTTCGTAAAGATGATATTCCTATGTAGGCATGAATGATGTTGTCATTTTCAAATAAATATATTGAGTGAAATATAAATAATAAAAAATCTATATAAAATTATAATAATATAACAAATATCATAAATAATCATTAGATATATCATTATTTCAATCTATTTTAAGTGGAAATTAAGAATGAATTACATAGCTTCTGGGAGATGGTAGTCTGTATGTACGTAAGAACGATGTTTTTTATTTTTAATTAGATATAAATTATGTATAAAATGGATATAAAATTAATATATAACCATTTAAAAAAATTAAATATAGAAGTTTTAACATGTTATCATGGTTATAGAATATTTGTATGAGGTTAAGGAAGAAAGAAACGTGAAATATATCGGTAATGACAATTACCTATTCTTCGAGTATCATCGTTTAGATTACACCATAATGATTTTAGAGATGCTATATTGGTGATAAAAGGAAAAATAAGACATCAGAATTATTTTTTTTAGGTATTTAGGATATAAATTTCTTAAATACATTAATAATTTGGAATTGTGAAGTGAGAATAGGATGTTCCTTTTCATAAGTGATGTAGGTGGAAAACAAGTAAATATTTGAAACATTATTATGTAATATCTATATTACTCAAGCGCAGTGAATAAAAATCCAATTTTCAGTGATATTATGTGGGTGTTTATTATACACTCAACCAATTATATTTAAAAATGTTTCTTGTTTGATTTTAATCTATATCTCTTAGGTTAAATGTCATTTTAACCCTTTTATCCCTTACCATGGTAACAAGTTTTTTACCGTTGTAACTACTCGGTATAGATAAATATTATGTTAAACTTATTAATATATATTAAATATGATGATTTTAAATATGGAATATATTTTAAAATATTTAATTCCTTGATTTCTTAGAAATTAATTCTAATATCTAAAGACGAACTGTGTAAAAACCATTTTTTGAGAAATAATATTTTTAAGTATAAAAATGATTTTGTTCACATTAATTGAATAATAAATACCATTAGATGAATTTAAAAATATCTCATTGAATATATTATCTAAAAAATTCATTTAATTAATTTATCCATGGTTATTAATGTAATTTATTAAGATAGAAAAACATTGTGAAAATTAGTTTTCTTAAAAATATATATTTTTTCAATAAAATGATTTTATAAACATCTCTAACCAATTAATAATCAATGTATAAATGAATATTCCTTTGGTTAAACACATATTAAATACCTTTATTCATTTATTAGTATTTTTGAATCTATTTTATTTTGATAAAAATACATAATATGAAGAAAATAAAATTCCTGAAAAATCAAGCCTTATATGATTTTATCTTATTGATAACATTTGAGTACTCAATTCCCAATAATTAATCAAAAAAATTCAATAAGGAAAAAATTTAAACATAATTTTTATTATTCACTTAGTTTTATTCATATATAATAATCGAATCGATTTGCAATAACAATCACATTTAAACATAATATTTAAATTTTATATTCGGGTTCATATATGTAAAGAGGAAAGATAAGACTAAAACCTGATATGGTTCAGAAAAAAAATCACCATCAATAGGAATCTTGGAATGGACATAAGATTGGTGGGTAATCTGGGGTAGGTGGTATATGTGTCACAATTTATATTTATAAATGAAAAACAAGCCTTGCACGATTCTAAAAATACTGTTTGGGTGAGAAAAAAGTGTTAGGGGAGGATTCCACATGATCAATGATTCCAAAACAGTTTATTATTTTAATCATCAAATTAAAAGATGTTATCTATGTAGTTTTAGGTCATACTTCTATGAAAAAACCAATAGGATTCAGTGGTGTGTGATATGTAAATTTATTGTACAATTTAACATCATATAGGGATAAAAAAATATCATGAAATTTAAATTCATGAGGATAGGAATAATGGGGAATGTAGTTTACAATCATGCAATAATGGCCAATTCTAAGAATCTTGTTTTCATGTCGAATTGAATACACTCTAATAGTTTAAATTTAAGAGTAATAGAATGTAGGGGTTGTCTTAGTTTAATGTTAGGATGTGAGGAAAAATAGAAGGCATTATAGTTTAATGTCATACATCTTGGACTAAGGTATCTCATTATTTGTAAACACATAATTCCTTGTCCATGTTAAGAGAAAATACAATGATACTCTAATTTCAACATGTGTCATGAATAGTGTGGGAAATAATTACTAAAATATATCACCCATGTCACATGGGAGTGTACAATAGGAGAAAGAGGGTTAAGGGAGAAATTTATTATAGATCATCAAAAAATTACTATATAAAAAAGAAACCCTCTTGGGGTAACCACATAGAACTGATTCCCTCTATCAACATGAAAATATGTATAAGGTGGTGGTATAACACTGATGGAATTAGAATTCTATATGAATCATATAATGTTTATGAAAAGTAAATAATAAGTTATAGGATCTGAATCATAAGGGAAGAAATAATGGGCCGATAATATCGATTTAACAAGTTAAAAACATGTATTCTACTACCACATCATCAATAATGGGGGAAAATAAACTATAGTCAACTTATGGACATTTATTCAAAACAAAATACATATCATGTTTATTTCTTGCATCCTCCTGGACATGTACCCTGTATGGGAGTAAGTCCTTTAGAGAATTTATCTATCCCCATATGGAAGTATATTTTCAAATGAATGGTTAATGGGTATTTAAATTGTAGTAAAATCTAATTGTGAAAGTCATGTGAAAAGGATGTTTTGTTAGAGATCAGCACAATTGATATTAAACTACCCCCAATTAATCACATATAAAGGGTGTATCTATATATGTTTGGATTAAACCGTCCACTCAAGGTATGTGTCATCTCAATTCTAGGGATGATAAGGAATCTGATGGATGTACAATAATTTTCAAGACCAGAGAAGGAAAAAGGAAATGGTGACATGGCCCTTGATGAGGCAGCTATACATCACTATGCATTTCATGAAATGGGAATCACGACACTAGTAGTTTTTAGGAAATGGAATGAAAATGAAAAACACCAAAGGAGGGTTTGTCTTTTCAACCATGGATTAAAACTGATATTTATAGATTAAACATCATAAAGAAAGACACATGACCTATTCCATGTAGTTTAGGTTCATGTAGGTAGGACCTGTTATGAGTAGTTTAAATTCATATGATATATATCATTTAATATATAGTTTTAAATTATAATTCTAAGATATATGGGCTATGTAGTTAAAAATTATGCATCTAGGATTGGATTTCTTGTAGTTTTATGTCATGCAATATAAAGAAATATATTATACATTTTTGGATATTAAAACTAAGACTAAATTTGAATCCAATGTAATGTTATGCAATGTAATTCTCTAGTAACAACTAAATAGTGGGATGAGGGATATTCTCACCATATATGTTGGTTAATTAATATGCTCCATTAGTGTAATTCCTATGCATGATAAGGGGTACCTCAAATTTATTCTCTAAATTAAAAAATTTCCTTTTAGGCATCACTGGTATTCTCAAATATGACGCTATGTAACTGTGGAAGATCGATTGAATGTGTCCCTTCCTATTGAATACAGAATCCACTCAACTTTTTTTGGGCATTGTGATTACACAACACTTCAAGAAAAGTTTCCCTAATAAATTCTAATTAAACTAAAAAGACTTGTAAATTATTTTCAAGAGTAAAATGGTCATATAAAACCACTAAATGTTATGGTAGGTGGATATCTATAAGTAACAATACTTCTATTCCATACACAAGAGTGTAAGGAGTTACCTTAGTTAAAGTCAGAGTCATCATCCAAAATGTCCACATGGAATTATAGAGAATATAAAGAATTATATTCTTATTATAATCAACTATATTATATATAAAATTATATAAGAAAATTTTTAATTCCTCGATCTACCCAGAATCTTTTTTTTTTTGTATTTCATATGTCACATTTAAAGGGTAAGTGTGAACCCAGACAACTTCAACCAAATAAAAACATAAAAGGAATGTAATCCCAGTAGAGACTATAAGAACTACCCCACCCCAGCGACTACAACGTTATTTCAAGCCTCCACCTTCGCATGATCGCTCGGCTAGTTGTCCCATTTAGGGTTGCACGAGCTTGATACTGATGGAAAAAGACATAACCTCTTGTTGTTCCAAATCCAGATGGACAAGATATGGTGAATACTCCATGATCTAACTCTACATATGGATTATTTCCTTCTAGAGTGTCTCGGTGCTTTCACATTACGTAATCTAAAGCCATCATACATCCTCAGTGTTGTCAACCTCTTGGAGATGACAGAGACATAACATGTAACAACCCGCCCCTACCTCATTGGATTGAGGAGGTGGTGAGGGATGCTTGGCATTAAGCGACATTCCCAAGGATGGAAATTAATGCCAAGGGCTTTGAGAAATGAATGCGGAACAATTTTCCCTTGAGGAAAAGCCTACCAACCAAACGATCCACTATCAACAAACTACATGATGCATGTCAACAAAACAACCAACTCATACATTACCAAAAGGGAACTACACTATCCCACAATACAACCCACAAATCAATACAACCAACACAATATCGAAGTGCTATGCGGAAGACTAAACCAAAGACCCAAAATAGGCCAAGGCACACTCCATGGCTCCACACCAAGATCCATGCTCCAAGAACCACCACATATCCCAAGAATCACCATGAACCACTAGCAATTAGATGTTTTACCTTTACTTGTATCACAGAATACGACATCTACAAAAGCACCAAAGTGCCAAAATAAGTGGTGAGTAATAATACTCATTAGTTTTTCCCCAAATAACTTCCCTACACACGCCACTAGGATAAAACTATTAGCACATTTATATAAAGAAGTTTATATAAAATAATCACAACTGAAACCATTACCATGAGCCAAACATACTCTTACCAAGCCACCACACCCAAACCAACAACCCAAGTGAAATCCAAACAATCATGCCATAATCCATCTCACTATTTAACATTAGCACAAAAATTTTCATCTTGAAAAGAAATTCAAAATAAGATAAACAAAAAGGTGGGACTTTTTCCCACCCTGTTCACCCCATTCTCAACTAGAGGTCCTTCCCAACCACTACCCATAATGGTGGTTATTCAGACCACTATCCTTCAACTTTTATAGTCAGATTTCCTACCCACTTCCACACAACCAACACAAGCCATAACACTCAACCAACCAACAATCACAAAGCACCAAGGACGTACAATAAGCACACAACCATTTTCAACACATGCCAATTCACTTCAATAAATCACCCATTTATTGAAAACACCCTTTAATTGTTTTCCATGCCAAACAACATTTCAATTAAACATATTATTTGAAGAACATTTTTCATCAACCATTTTTTTAATAATCATCTACTAAAATTTTTTATATAAACATTTTAAAATCACTAAATAAATCCCCTTTAGCAATAATAACCCATTTCCCCCAAAATCCCCCAAATCACCACCAAATGGATTTCCAACAATATTTGCACATCATTATCACAATTAAATTATATAAAAAAATTTAATTGTAACCAAAAACCACTCATTCTAACCAAGTTCAGTTGAGAGATAATCCACCTACCTTTAGGGTTCTGATGAAATCAACCAAAAAGCAACCACACCCAAATTTGAGCAAACACTTCATGAAAACCAATCTAGAGCTCCTTCCCTATCATCCACAAGCCTTAAAATCAACACCCAAGGAAACCCCAACACTAGATCTAAATTAAATAGATGTAGATATAGAAAACTGAGAAAGATAGGGAGATAAAGATCTAGAAGAAACCACAAAGAAACCAAGAGGAGAGACTTACCTAGGAGAAACCACCTTCAAAAAACCAAGAAACCCCTTAGAATTGATTCCAAAACGAGTGGGAGAGCACCTTCAACCTATGAGAACCCAAAATACCATGTGAGGATTGAGTGGGAGAATATTGGGAGTAAAATAGATCAAGCCTAAAGGATCTTGAATTTAAAAATCATTCCTTTAAGTGGTCGTACGGTTAGTCTGCACTGTTTGACAAACCATGAACTAACCATGCAACCCTTCCTTTAAGTGGTCGCATGGTTAGTCTGCACTGTTTTAAGAACCATGCACTAACAGTACGCACACCACTATCTTAAGAGGAGGGGTCTACATGGTTGCCTCACATGGTTTGAAAAACCATGCATAGGCCGTGCTGCCTCCCCCCTGCACAGTTTCCTGGAGAACCCGTATGGTTTCCCCTAACCGTGCTCAAACCATGATCCCTAATAAAAACCTACAAACTTATTAAAAACCATTTCAAACTCTCCCAACCTCTTCTCACCTCATCCCATGGTCTTTAAACACATGAAAAACATAAAAAAAGCTACATACACCAAACCGGGGGTGCTACATTCTCCCCACCATTGGACTTTCCATCCTCAAAAAGTAGTTAACCCACCCTTTGCCAAAAGAGATTAGGCCATTGATCGACCATCTATTTCTCCCACTCCCAAGTCTCCTCTTGGATCTGGCCATGCTTCCACAAAACCCAAACCAGACTGATTTTTTTACCACGCAAAACTTTATGTTTCCTATCCACCACCCACACTGGTACGTCCACTAACGAAACATACGACTCTAGCTCAACATGATCCCATCGAATAACATGGTCTAGATCCCGCTGATACTTTTTCAACTACGACACATGAAACACATTGTGAACCACACTAAACCAAGGTGTCAAATCCAAATGATATGCCACCTCACTAACCCGGTCAAGAATCTCAAAAGGTCTAATATACCTCAGAGATAACTTTCCCTGCTTCCCAAACTGACAATGTCCCATCTTAGGAGAGATCCTCAAGAAAACATGATCACTCAACTCATAAGACAACGACCATCGATGATGATCCACATATGATTTCTGAAGACTCTGAGTTATCTCCATTATCTTACTGATTAATTGATATTATCCTTAGTCTCCTGGACAAGGCTCGGTCCAACCATCGAGGACTCACCTATTTCCACCCATCATAGTGGATAATGACACGACCACCCATAAAATACTTCAAATGGAGCCATATGTATGGATTCCTGATAACTGTTATTGTACGAAAACTCAACCAACGATAAGTGATACTCCCACAAGCCACCAAAATCCATAACATAAGCCCGCAAAATATCCTCCAAAGTTTGTATTGTCCTATCGTATTGACCATCCGTCTGAGGGTGATACACCATACTAATGGTCAACTTAACTTCAAGGGTTTTTTGTAAGGATTTATAGAAACGAGATGTAACCCTAAAATCTATATTGGATACAATCGAAACTAAAACACCATGTCTCTTTACCACCCCACTGATATAGATTTTCGACAGATCCTTCACCGTATGAGATTCATGAATTTGAATGAAATGGGCTGACTTCGTTAGCAGATCCACTATCACCCAAATTACATTGTGCTTTTTGACCGTTCTTGGGAGACATGTGACAAATCCATCATTATTTTCTCCCACTTCCAAATAAGGATTGGTAAAGACTGCAAAATTCCCATTGGCCTCTAATGCTTTTCCTTGACCTGCTGGAAAGTCAAGCATCTCGAAAAAAACTCAGCCACTATACTTTTCATACCAGCCCACCAGAACTGCGCTTTCAATGCTTTATACATTTTCTGAATTCTAGGATGAACAACCCACCAAGAATGATGATACTCCCTGAGAAGATCCTCCTGATAAGAAACTGATAAAACCATCAGACTCTGAAAACAATCAACTGAATCTCTATTCAATTGCCAACCCAAAATAGTCTCCACACCATTATGTTTAGACCTCATGGTCACACACTTAGAATCAGATATATGTGCCTCTTTAACCAGGCCAACCATGTCAAGAATCAACAAAACTGGAAAGAAGACCACTCTATCGCCCTGATCTTCATATTCCAACCGTATGTCAGCTATCACAGACATCAACTTTGATGGTCTGATGCCTGTTTCACCACCTGAGCATATAATTTTCTACTTAATGCATCCGACACTGAATTTCCCTTACCCGATGTATATATCAAGTCAAAATCAAACATCTGAAGATATTACATCCACCTCCTTTTCCTCAAGTTAAAATACCTTTGTGAGAAAATGTGCTTCAAGCTCTTATGATCTGTATATACCATGAATTTATCACCAAAGATATAATGACGCCACACTTTAAAATCATAGACCACTACTTCCAATTCCAAATTATGAGTTGGGTAGTTCTTCTCAGGCACCCTCAACTGTCGTGAGCCATACGCAACCACCTGATTCCCTTGCATGAGAATGCACCCCAACCCTGATCCTGATGCATCGTAATACACCACATAACCTTTTCCTAGTTATGGAAAAACCAAGATTGGTGCTGATGTAAGATGACACTTTATCCATTCGAAACACTACTGAAACTTTTCATTACACTGGAATGGAACATTCATTCTTATCCAAGATGTCATCGGTGAAGCCAAACAAGAAAAATCACGAAAAAAACACTGATAATACCCAGCTAGACTGAGGAAAATCCATACCACAAACACATTCTTTGGCAGTTTCCACGAGATAACAACCTCTATCTTTTCTGGATCCACTGAAACACCCCTTTCAGATGTCACATGGCCTAGAAAACGGACTTCCATTATCCAAAAGTCACACTTTGACAATTTGGAATACAACCGATGATCCCTCAAGATCCCCAGCACTGTCACCAAGTGATTCTATTACTCCACCCTTGTCTTTGAATACAACAGAACATCATCTACAAACACCACCAAAAATGAATCTAGATATCTCTGAAATATCTGATTCATCAATGCCATGAACACCGTTGTTGCATTCGTTAGACCAAAGGGAATAAACACATAATTATAATGGCCATATCTACTTATGAAATATGTTTTAGGAATATAGTCATTCCTCACCTGCAATTGATGATATCCCAGCCTCAGGTCGATCTTGGAGAACCACTGGTCTCCCCTCTACTAGTCGAAAGAATCATCAATTCGTGGGAGTGGATAAATGTTCCTTATCATAACTTGGTTAAGTCTACGATAATCAACATAGAGCCTCAAAGTTCCATCTGCCTTTTTCCCAAACAACACCGGCTTTTCCCACAAAGATGTTCTAGTATGGATAAACCTTTTTTTTCCTAACTCTTCCAACTGGACTTTCAATTCCCGCAATTCATCTGCTGCCATCCGATAAGATGGAAGTGAGATAGGACTGGTCCCTGGAAGGAGATCAATCGTAAACTCCACTTCTCTTATGGGAGTTAACCCAAATAATTCTTTGGGAAAAACATCCATGAACTGATCCACCACCGCCAGAAGAACACTCTACTCACCACCCTCTACCGATTCCAACAACAACAACACCAACTGATACAATAACGTTCCAACTGCTAGTGCCAACAAACCCGTTGCACCCTGCCTTTCATGCCTCTCCCCTCTAAATAGATTTCTAACACCATCGTGTGTCTAAAAAGACACTATTTGTGTATTACAGTCGATGTGGGCCTTAAACACCACCAGCCAATCCGTTCATAGGATTACATCATATCCATCCATCTCAAGCACTAAGAAATTATACATTAGCTCAACCTCTCCCACAACGATACAACATGCTCTATAAAAGAAGGCTTGACACTCTCTTCGAACCAGAAGAGGTTGATGTTTCAAAACTGAAGGAATCATTTCTACCCTTAAACCTAGCAACTCAACCACACGTGCATCAATAAAAGAGTGTGAATCACCCATATCAAATAGCACTTGCATCAAGGTAGAATTTAAAAGAATAGTACCTCACACTGTGGATGGTCCCAAATAGTCATCACCACAACCTGTTCGGCTCCGAACAATGCTTTGGTTGCCACACTCTACTCTTTATTTCCCTATTGAGGAGTTGTTGTGTTTCAAGAATCACCATAACTGACTTTGCTCTACTGATGAGGGGTATACTGTTGTCTTTGTCCAGTCGAAGCATACGACGTCTGTGATCCCTGAGGAGTGTCACAAGCACCCAACCTCAGAGCATTCCTAAAATAGCACTAAATATGCCTCATATGCTTTCAATTGTGACATGATTGAGGTTGTGTCATATAGTCCTACTTGATGTGTTACATAGAGCCACACTGAAAACATCCTGGTTTGATCTGGGGATTCAGAGGAAGATTTACTGATCTTGATGTCGGATTATGTGCCATAGTCCTGCCCTAGGAATAAGTGTCCCTCCTCCACTTGAACACATCATTAGAGTTCCCACTATTCCCCATGGGTAACACCGAGCCTCCTCCGCCCAGAGCTCCCAACAGATCCCGCTCATCCACTGATGCTCAATTCACCATCTCTATGTAATCACTGACACACATCACTACTATTTTTGAACGGATGACTTACCTTAACCCCGCTTCGAAGATCCTTGCCTTCAACAACGTGCTACCCACCACCTTGGGTGTAAACCAAGCTATGATCCTAAACTTACCTGCATACTCCATCACAGGAATATGCTCTTGCTTCGGACTGAAGAAATCAGTTGTGCACTTAATTATGAGTGTATGTGGGTAGAATTGTTTATTAAAAAATTCCTCAAAGCCTTCCCACATCGAACCATGGTCCTTTCCCGCATGGACTACCAACTCCCACCACTGAAGATCAAGATCCTCCAGATTTTACGATGCTATATTTACTTTCATCTCTATTGGCGTCCCCAAGAATTCGAAAATTTTGTTCATTCAGGACAACCACACATCTGCCCTTTCCAAGTCCGAATCACCTATAAAGATGAGTGGATCCTACTTTTGAAACTAAGCCACATAATCAACATTCTTTGGATATTCCAATCTATTCACACTTCCCACAGCATGGAAATATTTCACTATGCACTTAACTATTTGTTGGTTCACCTCGGGCTCAGGTGCAACCACATTCTCATCGGCCACTTCTGGTTGGTCTCTACGATGCCTACTCGGGGCCATTTCTATAAACAGAAAACAAAAAACCATGAGTCTCAGTTCCATAGACATAAAGAATTCCCATTTCAAATTGCATTAAACAACACTATCACAATGAGGCTTTCCACCTTTCCACATTTTCCATGTTTCACCATTTTTGAAAACCAAACCATTTTCAAAATACCAAATTTATTCACATTACAATTTCACACATTTGAAAAAGCATTTATCAATTCACCCCATTAATCATTATTCCCAATGAAATATGCATCCTAGAGGGAAGTCATTTCTAACATATATTCCATGCACATCTCATTGGTTATACCCACGACAATGAGATTGTTAATGCCTATAAGTGTCTCCAAAACACTTATGTACCCAACTCCCTGGTAAAATGAATTTCATCATAAAAGGGTTAGCTACGTCCTTTTATGCTATAAATTCCATGTCTCGACATTCCTACACCATGCTACCATCCCGACTCAAGGAATATACCACAAATAATGTCAACTCCAAATCTGAGAATCAACTCCAAAGGACCAAACAAGCTGATACCACTTGTAACACCCTGCCCCTACCTCATTGGCATGAGGAGGCATTGAGGGTTACTTGGCCTCAATAGACATTCCCAAGGTCCCAAAGGCTAGAAATAATTTCCAAGGGCTTTGAGAAATGATTGGGGAATGATTTTACCTTGAGAAAAAACCAAACAACCAAACGATCCACTATCAACAAACTACATGATACATGTCAAAACAACCACCAACTCATACATTACCAAAAGGGAAGTACACTATCCCCCAATAAAACCCACAAACCAATACAACCAACACAATATCAGAGTACTATGCTGAAGACTAAACCAAAGACCCAAAATAAGCCAGGAAACACTCTACGGCTCCACACCAAGCTCCATGCTCCAAGAACCACCACATATCCCAAGCATCACCATGAACCACTAGCAATGATATTTTTTATCTTTACCTGTATCTTGAAATATGACATCTGTAGAAGCACCAAAGCACCGAAGCGGAGTGTGATTACTAATACTCAGTAGGTTTTCCCCAAATGACTTCCCTACCCACAACACTAAGATAAAACTGTTATCACATTTATATAAATTAGTTTATATAAAATAATCACAAGTTAAACTATTACCATGAGACAAACATACTCTTACCAAGACGCCTCACCCAAACAAAGAACCCAAGAGAAATCCAAATAATCATTCCATAATCCATATCAATATTAAACTTTATCACAAGAATTTTCATCTTGCAAAGTAATGCACAACAATACAACCAAAACGGTGGGACGCCCACCTATCCCGTTCACCCCATCCTCAACTAGCAGTACTACCCCACCACTACCCATAATGGTGGTTCTTCCGACCACTATCCATCACCTTTTATAGTGAGAATTCCCACCCACTTCCACACAACCAACACAAGCCATAACACTCAACCATCCAACAAGAACAAAGCCCCAAGGTCATACAATAAGCACACAAAAAGTTTCAACACATGCCAATTCACTTCAACAAATCACCCATTTAGTGAAACCACCCTTTAATTGTTTTCCATGCTAAACAAAATTTAAATTAAACATCTAATTTGAAAACCATTTTTTATCAACCATTTTTTTGATAATCAGTGACTAATGATTTTAATATAAACATTTTAAAATCACATAACAATTCCCATTTAGTAACAATAACCCATTTTCCCCAAAATCCTCAAAATCATCACCAAATGGATTTCTAACAAGGTCTCCACATCATTATCACAATTAATTTCAAGAAAAAATTTAATTGTAACCAAAAACCACTTTGTCTAACCAAGTGGAGTCGAGAGAGAAGCCACCTACCTTTAGGGTTTTGGAAAAATTGACCCACAAGCATCCACACCCAGATCTGGGAAAATGCTTCTTGAAAACTGCTCTAGATCTCCTTCCATATTATCCACAAGACTTAAAATCAACACCCAAGGAAACCCCAACACTAGATCTACATGCAAATAATGTAGATCTAGAAAACACAGAGAGAGAGGTAGATGAAGATCTAGAGGAAACCACAATGAAACCAACATAAGAGACTTACCCGAGAGAAACCTCCTTCAAAATACCAAGAAACCCCTTTGAATTGATTCCAAAATGAGTGGGAGAGCACCTTCAAACTCTGAGAATCCAAAATTCCAAGTGAGGATCTAGTGCGAGAAGATTGGGAGTGAAATAGGTCAACACCGAAGGAGCCCAAATTTAATGACCTTTCCTTTAAGTGGTTGCACTGTTATTCTGCACAGTTTTCCAAACCGTGCACTAACCGTGCGCATGCCACTGTCTCGAGTGGAGGGGTCCACATAGTTTCCTCACACGGTTTGGTAAACCATGCATAGGCTATGAGAAGCCTACTACATTACCCTACATGGTTTCCTGGAGAACCCGCATGGTTTCCCCTAACCATGCTCAAACCGTACTCCCTAAGAAAATCCTCCAAACATATTAAAAACCATTCCAAACTCTCCCAACCTCTTCTCAACTAATACCATGCACTTTAAACACATAAAATAATAATCAAATGGTACATACCTCAAACCGGGGGTGATACAAAACCACCACAAGATGCCTATGGTCGCTCTCCCTCACATCCCAAAGCATCATGAAGACCACCACTCAGATCCGCCTTAGAGAGAGTGGTGGAGTCCTAGAGGAAGAGTAGAGGAACAAGAAGCCAATTCCCTCGGTGGAGCTCCACATCCCCTGGAGAAGTGTAATTGGAACCAAAAAAAACATCAAAAAACCTTGAAAAGGCCTCTATATAGGACGGGACATACCATCACAAATCCAAAAAACATCAAAATAATAGCAACACACCAGCACATGATAAAAATCAAATAAAAAAAACACAAAATTGGAGAAGCAATTTAGTATCACCAAAGACATCTACCACTACTTGATCTATATCCCCACAAAGCATAGGATACCACAAACTGCAAAGAAGAAAAATGATTCCCCCAACAGATCTAAAATAGGAGTCGACAGAAGAGAAAACTGCAATGATTATTGAACCAAATTTAACACGTAAAACCCCCCATCAATCTGTCCATTATCTAATTCATGATAGCTGGATGTTTGGTTGGTCTAGATGATATGTTTAGAAAAGTCATTCTTCATGTACGTATATCTGAAGATAAATATATTCCCCATGAGAATTGTTTTTAAAGAACCCAAGACACTAAATGATTTAGGATATCATGAACTTGATTATATGTGTGGTATTCCTCTATTTAGAGTGAATTGAGTTACCAAACATCTATATAAAAATCAGTTTTAATAAGAATGAACTTGAACTAGGGGATTTCACTAGTAGCTAGAGACCCCTGACATTAATTAGCCACATAAATATGGGTTAATATTACATGACGTTGTAGATAATTTCTAATATTTGAGGGATGAATCTTCCTTGAATATAGAATTTATGTAACTTCTTGGAGAATTCCATATAGTAATGAATAATGGTGGGTCATAAGTAACCAAATATTTAGATCTAATGGGAGATGTAGGCTAATAATTTATGAGTTAAACACATCCTTGTATAGGCCTCAAGTTTGAGAATATAAAGTACATTCCCTTGGAGGAAATAGAGAAGTATTCCATTAAATCTGTACATATAGTGTAATTTTTCTATATTGGACACATCACAAAGGACAAAATTTATTACGCGAAAATGGATTTGAATTCACTCAGATCATTTGGTTGGTAATCTTCCATGTTTATGGAATAAAGTAAAAGGAGTCATCCAATTTTATTACTATTTTAACTTGAGGGAATTAAAGGGACCCTCCTAGAAAGGGATGGAAATGAGTTGTTTCATCTTATGGGTTTACTGAACATAAATGAAGTGGGTGATCACTTTTTGATATTCCCCAAGAATTAAAATATCATCCTGATCAAACTTTGTGAGGGACATGAAAAATAATTACAGGGTATCCACTAAATTAATATATGATCTTGGGAACTTTTACTCTATTGTCTTAGAGGGAAACTATCCATCTATTCATGGGTGTACTAAAATGAGGGGACAAGATCCATTTTCTATGTAGTGTGTCCACTAATGATTTTCTTTAATAATAACTAAAAGTTTCCATTTATTTGTAATTAAAAATATTATATCTTGATGGATAACTCATGAATGGTGATTAGGGATTGGTATTCCACCTCATTGTCAGTGAAAACATCCAAAATGTGGAATTAGTATGATAAAGGAGTTATTGAATATGTAATAAAGAAAACTCCAAGGCTAATCCTATTAATAATTGGGTGGTAAAAACTTTTTCTAGTGAATATTTAAGTGGAACTACCCAAATTCATTTTTCAGAAAGGAATTGATTTATTGAAATACTAAATAACCTCACACGGGGAGTTAATGTCCATGTCAAGACCCGTCCTCAGGGCCCATGTTGTGACTACCCCAAGCCCCACACCCATAAGCTAGGGGCTGGTGACTAGCACCAAGGCGTAAATCCTGACAAAAGGGGAAGGAATTGCCTTTATAAAGTAAACAAACACCACATAGTAAGCCAGCAGATGTAAACACTAAGTAAACTGAGTACAAGTAAGTGCAGAAAAGTATGTGGGCCAGAATACAAACCCAAACTAAATTTAAAGTACAACTTGAAAGAAAGTACAACAACTGAAAGTAAAGCAGCAACGTCGAGCCGTCCACTGGGAGTCCCACCGGAAGGGTGGGTACAGATAGCCACCTCAGCTTCTCGGGTCCAGCCGTCTGCTCCATGTACGTCCCGCCCAGTGGTCCACCTATAGGTACAGACCGCTCCACTAGCCTCTACCACGATCAGCACTATCCGTCGTCTCCATCCAACACAACGTAGTGCGGGAATAGCCCGTGCAGGGGTGAGTATACGCTACTTAGTAGGGACCCCAAGACCCCCGAAGGTCTCCCAAAATCCACAAAGGGTAATCCAAAAAATAAATATACAATCATGAAGTAACAACTAACACTACTTAGGTATATTCCCATACATATACCTATGTCATCAATTCCAGTTCGGCTCCAATACCCGAGCCCAAGTTCGATCACGTCCACACATGATAGTACAACCCGATCCACATAAGAAATCAAGTCAATCATATCGAAGATAATGATTGAAAGTCAAGACTCAGCTCACACAAGTATACCTCTTCGGTGATTGAGATGATCAGATATAGCCACTAATTCATCTAAGCTAGGACCCACGTAGGATACTAAACCAGAAACTCTCCCAGACCCACATAGGATAGCAAGAACAGAGTCAGACACTGCCAGACCCACGTAGGATGAAAGAATAGTAGTCATTGTCATCGAACCCACATAGAATTTCAGTACGGTATTCATCGCTGCTGAACCCACATAGTATTTCAGTGCAGTCTTCATCTCCGTCGAACCCACATAGGATTTCAGTACGGTCTTCATCGCTGCTGAACCGACATAGGATTTTAGTGAAGTCTTCATCTCCGTTGAACCCACATAGGATTTCAGTATGGTATCTATTTCTACCAATCCCACATAGGATATTAGTGCAGTCTTCATCACTGCCGAACCCACATAGGATTTCAGTGCAGTCTTCATCGGCGTCGAACCCACATATTATTTCAGTACGGTCGTCACAGTCGCAGCCAGCTCTAGGGTTCCTGCACACAGCATGCTCGATCCAGGGAGGGTCCACTCCACGAGCCAAGGGGTCGATACATCAACTGACACGTAGTCCGGAGTTGATGTATCTCAAAGTTCTGTCTTGACAAGAGGAACTCAACGTGACAGACGACGCGTCAATCTGACGCCCGGTCTGAGAGTTATTGGTTTTTTCGTTCTAGGGGCCCGGTTGGTTTTTATGTCAAAATCAACATTACTACACTCCAACTACGTCCAAACCTAGAGTGGAGTAAGCCAAAAGTTCCATCTCACTAAGAGGAATCCAACAAAGTCGATGGCACGTCAATCGGACGTTCGGAACTCAAGTTATAAGCGTTTCAGCTCCAAGCGCTCGGTTAGTTTCGTGTTCGAACCAACCCGGCCATACACAAAGATCCCCGAAACCTTGACTTTAATATACCAAAATGACCATCTCTATCAAAGGATAGCATCACAACTGACGGTGCGTCGATCGGAGGTTCGTAGCCCAAGATATGGACAAAAGACCAGAAGTGGTATGAAAATGGGGGGTCTGGGCCCGGTCCGTCCCGGCCCAACCCCCCTGGGTCGGCCCGAAACGGGTCGACCCGAACCGGGTCCAGGTCCGGACCATTAGGGCGCGGCCCAGGACAATGTAGCAGGTCTGGCCCGGGGTGGCTCGGTGCTGGCCGAGCAGGGTCGGCTCGGCGCTGGCCAAGTGGCCGCGCAAAGGGGGCGGCTGCCCCCTTGATTGACGTCGCGACCCCCGCATGGGGGCCGCTCCTTGCCAGCAGACGCGGCCCAGTGCCGTGTCCCCCCCTCGGTCCCACATGGACACGGGACCAGTCACCTGCCGCCACGGCTTCATCCAGGGTGGTCCCTCCTGGTGGCGCGCCGGGACGCCGCTGGTGTAGTCCGCGGGCCACCAGAGTTGCTCCGGTGGTCTGTTTTCAATTCCGTCTGCACCGACATTCATCTCAGGTCTTGCACATTACTGCGGAATCATCAAACCTCCCCTGCGGCCCGTTACTTCATCGCCCGTCGATCCATCGTCAATTAAATAATCCGCAGAGCCTTCAAATCACCACAACGGTCCCGTTTCATCTCCGCCCAACTTTCCGCGCATCAAGAATAGAGAAACGTTTCAGACTTGTTCGTTGGTCCGCACCCACCGCGTTAGTGGTTCAAACTACTTCCAAAAATTTAATTATAGTCTGAGGATATAATCCACATAAATTAAATTAAACCAAACCCCCTACCTCAAGGTGTCGTCGAATGAAGGTTTGTCGCGGGATAGAACGTCACGGAAGAAGGCATCGCGAAAGGTGGATCGTCGGCGTTGCGGTACACGGCGTCGCGTCGTTGATCTCCGGGGAACTAGCGTTCTGCGTCATCTTCCATCGGAGGCTAGCGTTCTTCATTAGCGACGGTGCGTTCTTCGTCGGCGACGGTGCATTCTTCACGTTCTTCAAGGAGGAAGATGAGAATTCCAAGACTTGATCTCTCCTCTTCAAATCCTTCTCGCACTACGAAAACAACATAATAAAATAAGGCTTTGCCTTATTTTATTACTCATGCCATCTGTTTTTGAAATTCAAAAATAAATCACGATTTAATTAATGTGCATTGAAAAATTAATGAGGCGTTTAATAATTAATTAAACGTGAGAGTTGACTTGGAATTTATGAGGGGGGGGGGTGCGGGTGAGTTACATAATTAAATGCATGAGGGAGGTAAAGGGAAAAAAGGGGTGGGGCTTGTGTGGGCCCCAACTCACTAATATCCTACCTAGGAGTTAGGATATCAGTGGTTCCCACTCCAACCGCCATGCCTAGGTTAACACTACCTAGAATAAAAAAATAAAATTGTACCACAAGATTTTATTTTTATTCTTTAGTTAACCCAATTAATTACTAACCTCACCCGAGAAAACACAACTCCGGAAAAGGTGTTATTAAGAAATTACCGGCGCTACGATTCCATCGGTTCCCTTGTAATTCAATTCCGAGCACCGGTTCAAAAGTTTGGAAAACCCGATCGTTCGTTCACTGAACGTACCCAAGATAAACTTTGGAAAATGGTTCTGGGCACACCGGGCCTTAGAATCAGGTGCTGTTAGAAACCACGCTCTTGTAAAATACCAAAGAAAATTATGAAAAAAAATTCCTTGAATTTTACAGGTCTTTACAGTCCAGTGGAAAGTTTTCTAGGGGTGGGTATGTGGTAAGGAAATTAGTCGTCACTTGTACTATGATGTCCATATATAAGATGCACCAGATGTTAAACTACATAGGGATCACTACCCATCACACCAATCATCCGGTTATTATGGGATGATTTAGGATATACATCCAGGGATCAATGTTGGAGACTAGTTAAACCTTGTGACGCTATAGATAATAGTGTAGCTTATAGAATATGAAAAACAGATCATGGAAAATACTCTCAATATAAGAATATACTACCTATGTTTCCAAAATCAAATTTATAAGTTAGTATATATTTTTTTCATGCATGTTTTATGAGTTATTTCTAAGAGTGAATTGAGGGACTGCTCTATGGTTATCATGTAAAGGTTTAATGTGTTCCCTAGAAAAGATATCCTCAAAACTAAAATATTTGGAAGATATTACATAATTTCATAAAAATTTCTTAATTTATATTACCCACTATTGAGTGGAAAAAGTTCTTCATCAAAAAAGTAAAGGACATACATTTTTCTACAAATTTAGTGAAAAAATGTGGTTTATATTCAAGTTGTCCTTAAAATCCTATTATATATCATATATTTCTTAAAGGGGGTATTTAAATGGTGGACTTTATTTTCTATTGGTATATATTGATTTATTAGTATTTGAAATTAAGGCTAATTAATTTACTAGATGTTACTCTAAATGTACAATTCATGGGATTCTTTTTAGATGGTGGGTAAGAGGCACCCAAAATAATTTTTTAATCATATTGAGATGGTCAAGACATAAAATAGATTTTACCACCAAATCACCTACATAGAACTCGAACATTTTTCTAAGGTGGATATTGATGAATTGATGAATAGACTACTACTAGTTTCTCCAAAATTATTCAAGACAATTGGAATTATTAGGTAGTAGTATTTTCCTTAGAGTTTCCTAGATGTAGTCACCTATTCATCTTCATTAACTATTCATATTTGATTTTATCGAGAATAATTATCTATGAATTAGAGAGAATATAAACTTGCAGCGGCATCAATTAGAAACTCATGGATCAAAATGGGTATATCATCTATCAGGAAGTGGAATTTGAGGTTCTATAAGTCAACATAGACCATGATATGCCCATTTTTCTTCAAAAATAGGAAAATAAAGACCATATATTTAGGTTATTGAACTTATATGATGTTCCCATTGATCAAATTATTTTCTTAAACCACTATTATGGAATCATTTGAGGTATGCATCTTCCTAGGTGCGTATTTGAATCCACAATGGCCAATAGGAATGCCAAGACAATGGATGTTGACATGGGGATTGATTCCAATAATTTCATTTTCATTCTAGGGAAATAAATCATTTTATAGCTTCAATAATTAATGATATTATCATTTTTCATTGGGATTCATGGAAATATAAATTAATTTTATCCATCGATTTTCCATGGTGACATGATTCAACAGTATTATCTCATTGATGGTGGTAGGAACCCCTTCATTAAATTAAATAAAGGTTTTATCAAGGTCCTACTCATCAGAATCATGAGGACTAGAGGGTTTAATGGGATAATCAAGCATTTGGGGATATTGGAAAACATAACATTCCTTTGCGGTGGATTATTCCTTGGAATCATATTCTTATATTTTTGGTTTAGCGATGAACAAAAAGATGGAGGTATTGTTTTCTCTCCACTGTGATCTCAATCAGTGTAGTCTATTTACCATATCGAAGCACTATATCATGGTTGACTACCAATGGTTCAATCATTATTTTTGGTATACATGGTTAATACACCATTTTAAGCTATATGGTGAACTTTCTTGCACTTGGTAGAAAAGGTATTTTGATGATTCAGATACACATTTCCTTCATATGATTGATTGATATTCTAACCATACTTCTATTTCTTTGGGATTATTAAATGGTTCTTGATGTCTAGGATTATAGATTATAGATGTTGTATATACTTGATGAAACATCACTTCATGTCATCACATGGATCCATTGAAATGAAATTCAGATAATTAAGATCATTAAAAAAACTTAGTTCCTTTAACCCAAGGCTTCATTCTAACCCTATTATAATACTCAGTGTCAATATAGTGGGTATCACATGGGTAAAATGTAGAATAATCAAATTAGATCACCTTTACATGATATTTTATTAATTTTTTAATGCACTGATGATACAATACTGTAAAAAATGATTATAGGTGGATCGAAGGTCTTCCTAGTGATGTGTTAAAATCAGTGTCTTTGGAAATGATCATTAATTTAATATTGGATTAAATTTTTAAAAATTAAGTAATCAATTGGGTATTTTTAAATAGATTTTGTTTTCCTTAGTTGAATCCATGAACCATTACCTTGGATGTGGTTCGATCTACCATAGTGTCACCAAGATTTTTGGAGTATCTAGGTTGGGATATGGATGATCTTAGTTATTTGTTTCACACAATGGTTATGGAAATACATTTTGTTGAGATTCCATGAGAGGTAGGGAGGGTGTATGTAGGCATATGTGATTTAGTAGTTATCCTCCCTAGAGAAAGGGATGCCAGTTTGATAGTCTTCTTTCCCACCCTCATTTTCATGTTAGACTTCATCAGTATTCGCATCAGTCTCAAACTTCAAAGGGTATTTTAAGGCCACATTAAGGGCCTCATAAAACTATTTTGATAGATAGAGGATACAAAGGATTTATAGTCATTGTAAGGTGGGTTTAATTGAGAACATTGTAATTATAATATAAAAGATTATTTTTTCATTTGGGGAAACTCCCTTGAAAATAATATTGGGGGTTCTTTATTATCCCACACTACCATTAATTGATATATAGATCACTGTGGATTAGCTGAGAGATCAAAAAATATAATTGGTCACAAAATATACATAAGAGGATGATTCTACATGAGTATTGTCTTACCATGTCTTGAGAAACATATGCCTCCATTACTTAGTAGCGTAGATGACATTTTTAAGGAATTATCCTAAAGAATTTTTTAGAGGATACTTTTCCATTTAGTTTTATGGATTAACATGAAAATATTATTGGAGTTAACTAACATACTTCTTCTCTAACCATTTAATAGTGATACACCAAACTAATGGTGTTAACAAGAGTATAATTCTCCTCCTCATCAAAGTATCACTCCAAAATTACATAGATAATGGAACATACTCATAATTTTATGGGAATGAACTCCATGATGGTGAAAACTGGTATTGGAATTGAAATAGGGTCCACATCATATTTACCATGATTTCACTGATTACTTCATGCCATAGAGAGTGTGATGTTGATGAGGCCATTAGATATAGTAGTCTAGTTAGGGGACATGTTAATTGATTCATATATACATGAATTTTCATGTGGACTTATGTAATGGACATTAAACACAACCATCCATAAAATATTTTCACTCCTTAGTTAGGGACTTGTTTTTATTCCCTAATATCTTAATCATCATAGGGGTGGTAGATATTGTTGTAACATTAATAAGAGTGTTTCCTAATTCCACTCTTCCATGATTTTATATTTATTTGAGTCAACTATTTAAGAAAAAACACTCTTATATAGTGTTTTCATGGAATCTATTATAGGACTTATAGTTTTGATTGTTATTCAACTATACTCTAGATTCTTGACCACCAAGAGCTTGATAAGGACTTTTCCAAAGAAATTATTGAAAAATATAGTGAATTGTTCATAATTGATGGAATAAAACATGTTCTTTAGGTCAGAAAATTGTATAGTTTATCATTACTGACTAGAACCAAGGGAATCATTTTCAGCACAACTTTTCACCCTATAAAGATTATTATATAGGTCCTCCTAGAGGAAAATCAGTTGATATGTTTTTATTTTCATGACATTAGCTATTTATGCTCTCCCATGATTTCACAAGAGTAGAATTGGTAATCAGAGTGACCATTACATTATCTATTACAATTCCTTATCATGTCCCTAAGATCTCTCAAAGAATTATCTGAATCCTCTTGGATACTTCATGGAAATGAGGTTTGAAACTATATTATAATATATGGTTTTAGTATACATCCCCCACATGAATTCCTATGGAATTTTGATGTTTATAAAGTGTATTAATCCCTTTTATTAAGTAGTAAAGTAAGTGAATAGTTTTTTACCACTTCTGGAACTGGGAGTTGTTTATAACACTCGTCCTTCCCAATATTGACATGAACTAGTTGTGGAATTATCAAGGAAGGTACCACTGGCTGGTGATAGATCCCAAAAAAAATTGGATACCTTAGAAAAATTTATGGACTTGTAATGTATGTATTGAAAAGTAGAGTGTGGGTACCTCCAGTTGATCTCAGGAACCCAACATTAGGTCACCCCAAGAAGGAAAATGTACAAGGTACTATTATACTCTACCGACACTATTAAATGAGGAAATGATCAAGTCATTGAAATTTTGATGCTTGGAAACATGGGTAACCAACTATACGTGTTGATTCCTTTTAGTATATAAAAAAAGTTGTATGTGTCTCAAACAATTGTAAATGTGTAGTGAGAGAACTAACTAGATAATCTTGGGTAGATTTGATATGTTTTTGACTGATGTCTTGTTAGATGAGTAGTAAATAAGGGCATCTATGATCCAATGTTGGAAACCAAGTTGAATGATAACAGTAATTATTATTTTACTAAAAAAACAAGTACAAGATCACAGAAAAAAACCAACAACAACAGCCAAAAAGAAAAAAATAGGTCCATATAAGTGAAGACTGAGAGTATCCCTGATAGTGACTTCCATACTACCCAGTGGTATGGAACCAAGGGAGTTAAAAATCAGAAGAGGGGGGTCATGAAAAGCCCTAGAGGCCATGATGTCTGCAAGACATTTACCATCATGCCACATGTAGAGGATAATGGTGTCATTATAGAAAAGATTCATGCATTTATGAATGATATATGTAATATTCCAAGTAGGAGAAGCATCACCCTTAAGGGAACTCAAAATTAATTTTGAGTCTGATTCAACCATAGTCAGGGGGAGAGTCCTTGAGTTGCAAATCTCTAAACCGTTGAGCATGGCCTTGGCCTCCTCCATTAGGGAATTACCATCCCCATAGTGATAATTGAAAGAAAGAATAATTTAACCAGATCGGTATTGAACAACCCCTTCTCCCATCATTCCTCCCTGGCCGCAAGCCCCATTGATATTTGGGTTGCACCCATGAGAGGGAGGGTACCATTTCACCTAAAATCCGAACTACGGAGGGGATGAAGGGCCTGGAGTGCACAAGATACTAGTGAAATGTATAAGGGAATGCACTACCTCAGGATTCTTATGAAGACATGAAAGATCATAGATAAGGATTATATTTCTATGAATCAAACCTTGGAGAGAGAGACGAGACTCGGGATGTCTTGCATGGTTGTGAACCTTCCATATGCACCAGAATCCCACAACCAGAAGAATCGATCAACCATATTCTTAATGCCTATTAGAGGCTCCACTATACGATTACTGAAAGAAATCCACATGAGTGGAATCCTCCCACAAAATATCCTTGAAATCCCTGAAAACATTCCATAAGGGGCATGCCCAATCACTTTAGAGGAAGAGGTGAATCGAGGTCTCCTCTTTAGGAGCTAAATAACAGCAAAATCATGAGGCCAACATAATACCTTTAGCTTTAATGTATTTATCCATAAGTATTGAATTGGATCAAGCTCTCTAAATGAGAAACCTTAACTTGGATGGGATATATTTACACCAAATAATTCTACCCAAGGGGTCGCTAACCGGCTGCCTAAGCCTGACCTTCCTATAGTCTCCGACTGATAACCTGTCTGAGGGAGAGAAAGTGAAGATACACCTGTCCACCGATCCATCCAAGAAGAATTCATGGAAACAGTTCTCCAGGTAGGGGTTGAGGATTTCCTTGAGGAAGTAAGGATGGTGGAAGGCCTCTCTGATCAAGAGATAAGGATTTGGGTAACCCAGGAAACCAGGAAAGATGCTACCCCAGTTGCATTCCCATAAATTTAGATCACCCTACCCTATGATCCATTGTGAGTGTTTCTGAAGAGTAGAACCATGGCTGTGCAAAGAGCTAAAAAGGGGTGAGGGCTTCTTTCCATTCTCCATTAAGTTGAATCCATAATTCTCTCTGGTGAAATGGCTCCACAAGGTCTGTCCCTCAATAACTTCTCAATCCATTCTACCCTACAAGAAAAACATGGACTCACTCAAGATTCTCACATTAATGGCACACTACTCCAAAGTCTTCATAAGTTTTCTTCCAAGAGGCCAATCTACATCTTCCCTCACCATGGGAATCCCTAAGAATTAATTCATAAAAAACTATTAGTTTATTGATGATCCACCTAAGATCATTAAGGGATGAAAGGATATGCATGGGGATCGATGACCACACACTATTAATGATAGTAATCCTCCCTTCAGATGAGAGGAATCAGTTCTTCCAGTTATTGATGCTGTTTATGATCATGTTAGTCAATTCCAAAAAATAATGAACCTGAATCCTCCCAAGAGAAATAGGATCCCCCAAATAAGGCATGGGGAAATTATTTTCAAGAATTACAAGGAGAGATTGAATGGTGACCATGCACCTTATCAGGCATCTTAAATGAAGGAAGACTCCACACTTCTCTCGGTGGATCATTTTCCCACTCCACATAACATAATTATCAGTAATCTTAACAAAGATTCTGATTGAGGGACTCTTCCATTTAATAAATAACATTAAATAATCCAAAAATAAGAGGTGTGAGGCACTAGGCAAATGAGAGCTTCAATGGAAAGGATGAACACTACCATGTTTCATGGCCATGGAAAAGTGTCTTCTTAGAGTGTATTGGGACATAATAAACAAGTAAGGGGAAGGGGGGTATCCTGGACATAAACCTCTAACAAACTTGATAAAACCACATTGAATCCCTACAAAAATGATGTTAAACAAAGGTGTGATGTTTCATTCGAAGAATAAATCAATGAAAACCTTAAAAAACCCATAAATATCATGTCATGGATTATGAAATTCTACTGCAATAAGTCGTACGCTTTTTCCATTTCAAGATTAATAACCACATTCGATCACAAAACCTTCCTATTGATATCCCAAACCATCCACTGGGAAACCCTAACAAACCCATGAATGTTTCTCCCATGAATGAAGGAATGTTTCACATACAAAATCTGCTGATGAGTGAAGCTGATGATATTACTATTAATGATGGTTTTTGGAACCCTGTATGTGATGGTACACAGGATAATGGAGTGATATTGAGAAATAGGGGAGGGAGAACATAACTTGGGGAACAAGATCATGGTAGTTGCACTAGAAATGAGAGGAAGAGATACGCCTCTGAAGAAATCCTTGATGGACTCGGTGAGATATCTCTTTATTATACTCCAAGAAGAGACAAAGAAAGATCCCATGAAACCGTCCGGGCTAGGAGTGATGTTAAGGTTGAAATAGTTCACTAATTTCCAGATTTCCTTCCCATTAGGAACACTAATTAAGAGTTCATTTTCATGGATTGGGATGCTTCATTGGATTGAGTCGATGAGATCCTCCTGTCTAGAGGAATATAAATCCTAGAAGCAAGGATTAGGATTGCATAAAAGTGTTTTAATGTGGGAAAAAATAACACCAATAAACTATTTATCTCTGGAAAATGATCCAACCTCAAACCTAATGCTGGGAATATTAACGCATTGCTCCTCCTTCAGACATGCGTGAAATAAAATGGTGTTGCGATACCCCCTATAAGCCAATAAATGTGAGTACATTATCATAGGCGATGCTACAATTCAAGAAGAATCTCGTTCATGAATTATTTCTTAATACATATGGTGTAAATAACCTCATCATCCCAGCTATCCTCCAAGGACAATTCAGTACAATCAATATCTTTCATAATATCTTCCATGACTAAATGATTAGGCTCCTAAGAGTTGGACCATGCTAGGAGAACCTATTTCAAGTGATGAATCTTAAAATGGAGAAAAAACAAACTCCCTTGTTGGTAGGGTGAATTCTAAGAGTGATCCATTGCCTCCAAAAACCTAAGAGTTTGCATCCAATACTTGGAGGAAAAGAAATGACCAAAACTCAGGGAACCAGTTCTGAGATGAATTGGGATGGGGAAGTGGTCTGATAAATCCCATACCAAATGGGATACGTTGAGGTTATGAAAGGATGTGATTTCATGAATAATACCAATGAAATAGTCATGTTTTCACCAGTTTATCATATTTAACTTCTAATTATTACACCACGTAAAACTATCGCCTGTGAAGCAAAGATCAAGGAACTCCTCTTTTGCAGTGAAGGAGGAGAAAACCATCCTTTCATTGTGAGGAAGAGGTATACCAAGATTATTATCATAGGGATGCATGATATTGTTGATGTATCCACCCACGATCCAAGGCACCACTCCCAGGTTGAAATTTTTGAGATCCATATAGAGTTGAAAAAGTAGGTTAGCTTCGCACTTAGCATAATCAAAAGAACAAAAGCAATGGTGGTTGCCATCCATCAATTTGACTGAAAGGTGATGAGTAGAAGACCAAAGTATGTCAATATACAATCTATAACTCTAAAAAATCCAAACGTGGTGGTTAATAGGCTCACCATGCATGAAATAATGCATGTCAATCCTTTTATCAAACTCTCCAAACTTAGTAGGGGGTTATTTGGGCCCCAAGAATACAAAACATGAGACATTTTTTTAGAAACCTTAGAAGAAAGGAAGTCTATATTCACCCTAACATAGATGACACATACGTTCCATATTTTTAGTGAGATCACTGGAAGAGAGTGCGCCTGACATTGCACCTAGGTGACGAAGGATTTTGGCTTTGCTCCATTGAAGAAACAAGAACAGATCTAGCGTGTGATCTGGTGAACATTCTTGTTGGGGTTAGTTACACTAACCCTAGAAAATCCAAGATCCACTATTTTATAAAATGGAGATTAGTTTGTGAAAATTTTATTAATAGATTAGTTCGAACTGTGATATATTTGGAATGAGAATCTCAGCCAAGATGAAGATAAACAAACCGATGAAAAAATATAAATAACAATAGATATAATGTGCTTCGGTCCCAAGGGGACCTACATGCATAGTGAGAACACCACAAAGAGTAAAAATTTTATTATAAAAGCAAGAAATAACACAGGCACACAATACAGACTTGAAAGAAGAATTAAAGGACCAGAGAAACTATCCAAGGAGGCCGAGCTTGCTGAACTAGGAGGCAGCGATCAAGTCTGTCATGAAGAGTCAGCCCCGTCCACTCTTGGAAAGACTCACGCACGTACGAATGAAGGATACAAAAACATACATATCAAATAAAAAATAAACCATGACATATCCAAGATATACAAAACAAATCATGGATACAGTTGTAATGAATGTAAATACTGTTACCCCATGAAGCCTCGCCATCGAAGAAGACAAATACCAGGATGATCACCACTGAATCTCCACCGGAAGAGAAGTCCAGCTGTAGGAGGAGGTTCGTGCTACTGTAATGGGGAGTGTGTGAGCTTAATGAATTTTTGATATCTTGTCCTTCTTCCTCACAGAGTCGAAACAGAGCCGAGATTCACCAGTGAAAACTCACAGAACCCAGAGGATGAAAAAACCCATGAGATTCACACCGTCACGCTAAGAGGATCAATGAAAATGAAAGCACAAAATACATGCAATAGACGATTTCAGTGGATCAGGAGTATTGATGCCGCGTGTTTGGAGGATATCATCGGGATGGTTCACATAATTGAGGTGAGTCTAGCACATCAAACATGTTGCAAAATCTAAGAGGAGAGGCATAGAGTGAAGTAGATCGAAGCCAGCCATAAGAAACACAACAGGTGATATCTAGGCCATTGGATTGTTGGAAATCAACGGTCCACACTAACAGGTAAGGAAACAACATAACCCGGGTTCCAAACATAGTGAACCAGCAAAAAAACAGACCCGAAAATGTGAAAGGAACTCTACATAAATATTCCATGCAAAATTCATAATAAACCAATTATACAGAAAATAAAAATAAGAAGTGTATATAATTTCAATATGAAAATGCATGCAATAGGTGAAATTTCAACAATTCTCTACCTTGCAATCAAATACAATTCAAGGATTCAGGGATGATGTTCTCGCAACCTACATTATAGAATGGGGACTAAATTAATAATCTTAATACAATGCATGAATTTGGATAATGGAACAGCCTTAGTCAAACTATCAGCCAGGTTATCACCAGTGGGTATCTTTGTGACACTCACTTTCGCAGATTTTATAATATCCCTAACAAAATGCAACCCAATGTCTATGTGCTTCGATCTACCATGACATACATAATTTTTATACAGATGCAATGCATATTGAATATCACAGTGAACTACTATACTATCAGAAAACAATGACAACTCAGAAAGAATACCTCTAAGCCAAATGGCTTCCTTAATAGCTTCTGTCAAGGCAATATATTCTTCCTCGGTAGTAGAAAGTGCAACTACTGATTTCATGTTGCATTTCCAAGAGACCGGTCCTCCATATGCAAGGAAAAAAAACCAGTGATAGAATTTCGGGTGTCAATATTTGCAGCATAGTCAGAATCAACAAAACCAACTATGTCATCATCAAAATTATTGTTCAATCCATATAAAATGCACAGTTCATCAAACATAGAAACATACCATAATAACCATTTTAATGCATGCTAATGCACCTTACCAGGTTTCCCCATAAACCCACGCAAAGTACAAAAAACAAAGGCTAAATCCAATCTAGAACAGACCATGGCATACATAAGACTTCCTACAAAATTTGCATATGGAATCATATTCCTAAAGGCAGTCTCATATTCATTCCTATGGGACTAATTTGGGGATAATTTAAATTGTTGTAGTAAGGGAATATTAACAGGTTTAACATGTTCAAACATGTATCTTTTTAATAAATTCCTAAAATAGGCAAAATGGGATAAGTACAAGGTTCTAGACTTCCTATCCCTAATTATATCCATACCAAGAAGTTTATTTTCATGGCCTAAGTATTTTATTTCAAAAGAACAATTCAAATGGTTATTAACAGTATTTATAACCCTCATGTTTTTTCAAATTAACAACATGTCATAAACGTATAATAAAAGATAAAAATGCTCATGTTTAACAGTATTAAAATATACACATGCATCAAATTTACTTCTAGAAAACCTATTTTCAATCATAAAATAATCAAACCTTTTGTACAATTGTCTTGAAGATTGCTTAAGTCCATACAAGGACTTCTGTAAAAGAAAAACGTGATTAGGTTTGAACAATTTTGAAAATCCTTCAAGAGGGGTCATATAGATAGTCTCGTCAAGGCTACCATGTAAAAAAAAAGTTTTTACATCAAGTTGTTCAACATGCATATCATGTTTGGCAGAAAATGCAAGCATGATTTGAATGGATGAATGCTTAACAACAGGAGAGAAAAGTTCACTATAATCAATGCCTTAACGCCGTAGAAAACCCTTAGCTACCATTCGATCTTTAAATTTGATTTTAGTTTCTCCTACATTGTTTTCCATTATCTTATAAATACATCTAAAACCTATAACTTTTTGGTTGTTGGGTCTAGGAACAACAACCCAAGTGTTGTTCTTAAGAAGGGAATTCATCTCCTCTTGCATTGCTCTCAGCCAACTATTTGATTCTTTGAACTTAATAGCTTGCTTATATGTTTGGGGTTCATCATTGAACAGGTCCTAAGATACATTAAATTCATAGGAATCAATGTATGCCTTATTAAAACAGGATAGGGGTCTAACAACTCTTCTATATCTGTCTTGAGTAAGCTGATAGTTGCTCAGGTCATCAGGTTCTTGACCCTAGGGTTCTGATTCCGAACTGGAATCTAGTTCTGGTTGGGTTTGGATAACCATGGGAGCAGGACCAGAAGTAGACCGAAGTTAGTCAATGGTTCTTAAAAGGACTTCAACACCTAAATGGGTTATAACCCATGTGGGTTCAGTATCTTCATCAGAAGATCCAACAGGTTCAACCTCTTTATCATTGGGCATACCAGATTCATGGAAGACAACATCGCAGCTAATGATGCATTTCTGGTAACCTGGTTTATCTACCTATGAGTGATACCCTTTAACACCTTCTGGATATCTCACTAATATACACTTAGCAGCCCTAAGAGCAAGAATATCATTCTGTGAATGTACATAATCTATGGATCCAAAAATCCTAAGGTGAGAAATATTCGGGGGTATTCCCTTCCAGAACTCTTCAAGTGTTTTAAAATAGTTAGCAGAAGATGGGTAACAGTTAATGAGATACACTACTGTTGAGTTAGCCTCAGCCCAAAAGGACCTATGGAGTTTTGAGTGGGACAACATACACCTCACTCTCTCAAGGATAGTCTTATTCATTATTTCGGCTAACCCATTCTGTTGTGGGGTTTCCACAATAGTTTGATACCTTTTAATTCCTTATGATTCACAATATTCAATGAATTCACTGGATAGATATTCTAAACCATTATAAGTTCTTTAAGTCTTTAAGTCTCTTGTTACTTTCACTCTCTACAAAAGCTTTCCATTTCTTTAAAGTCTGAAAGGTATCAGACCTATGTTTGAGTATATAAATCCATACTCTCCTAGAGAAATAATCAATAAAGGTAACAAAGTATAAGTATCCACCATGGGAACTGTATCTATAAGGACCCTAAAAATTATAATGTACACATTTGAGAGGATCTTTAGCCTTATACAAGGACCTACTAAAACTCACTCTCCTAGATTTCCCATACACACATTCTTCACAAAAGGGAAGACTGTTAGGAGTAATGTTTCTTAAAATTTACTATTTCTGGAGCTCACTAAGACCCTTGGAACTAACATTCCCTTGTCTCATATGACACAAAGTAGTGAAATCAATTCCTAAACTAGAAGAGGTATTAAACTAATCTCTATACACCTTACCATCTAACACATAAAGGCCATTAAGAAGGGTTCCTTTCATAACTGTGAGGTATCCTCGGGCTATTCTAAGGCTTACAGATCCAGACATGAAGTTGTACCATTTATGTTCAATTAATCCTAGGGATATTAGGTTTCTTTTCAGTTAGGATACCCACCTAACTTCCTCAAGAGACTTGACAGACCCATCATGAAGCTCAAGAGATATTGAGCCTATTCCCATAATGTGGAAGCTCCTGTTATTCCCTAGAAAAACCTCACCAGACTTAACTTCCCTTAACTTAGTAAAGAAATCATTCCTAGGACACATGTGGAATGATCATCCTGAATCTAGAATCCACTCATTTGAGATGGTTGTGTCAGTGACATTTAACACATCGGCAGTGTCAAAGTCTTGTTCATCTAATAAGGAATGGTCATTATTACTATCTTTATAGTCACCCTTCCTATTGGGATAAATCATCTTAATGTTCATAGGTTGTTTACATTGGAAACACTTGATTATATTGCCTTTAGACTTGCTCCTATGTTTCTTAGACCGACCCATATATTTACTCCTACCCCTTGACTTGCTTCAGACTCTAGACTCACCTCTGTCCCTAAGATTTAAACCCTCAGCCTCAATTTTCACAATACCCTTTCTTTGTAGATCTTTAGAGAGAAAAGGAGATTTAACTTCCTCAAGAGTTAATGTGTCTTTACCATACATCATAGAGTCTTTAACAGAGTTAAAATAATCATCTAATGATGTTAACAATATATTGGCTTGGTCCTCATCATCCAGCTTAATATAAATTTTGTCTAGGTCTAATAATATTTTATTGAATTCATCAATGTGTATCTTGACTGTAGTTCCAGGGAACATTTTAAATGTATACAATATCATTTTCTTATATAGTCTACCAAAAAGGGATTTTTTCATATAATGGGATTCCAATTTAGACCATATACCAGCGGTAGAGGACTCATATGGAACTTGTCTTAAGACTTTGTCTCCTAAAGAAAAAAGGATTAAACTAAGAGCTTTCTTTAAGGTTTCCTCAGGGACATCTATAAAGGAGGCGATAGCCTGCCCATCAGGGGAAGTGGTGGTGGTTTTCTTCCTAGTTACAGCAAGAGCATCAATAAGGTCATTGTGATCTAACTAGGCTGTCATCTTAATTCTCTAGATATTAAAATCATTCTTCCATCAAACTTATCAATATCAAACTTAGTCGAACCCATAATAATAAAACTGAAGGCTCTGCTACCACTTGTTGGAGTTAGTTACACTAACCCTAGAAAAGCCTAGATCAACTGTTTTATAAAATGGAGAACAGTTTTTGAAAATGTTATTAACAAATTAGTTCGAACCATGACATATTTGGAATGAGAATCTCAACCGAGATGAAGATAAACAAACCGATACAAAAATATAAAGAACAAAAGATATAACGTGATTCGGTCCTGAGGGGACCTACGTGCACGGTGATAACACCACCCAGGGTAACAATTTTATTAAGAAAGAAAGGAAGAATGCAGTCACACAATACCGACTCGAAAGCAGAAGTAAAGGACCAGATAAACTATCCGAGGAGACTGAGCTTGCTGAAATAGGTGACAACGATCAAGTCTGTCACGAAGAGTTAGCACCATCCACTTCTGGACAGACTCACGCATGCACGCAAGAAGGACACAACAACATACAGATCAAATAAAAGATAAACCATGAAAGAGCCAAGATCTTCAAACCAGATCGTGGATACAGTTGTAAATAATGTAAATACTATTACCCCTTGAAGTGTAGCCTTTGAATAACCCAAAGACTGGGATGATCACCATTGAATCTCCACCAAAAGAGAAGTCCGGTTGCAGGAGGCGGTTCATGCTACGGTAGTGGGGAGTTCAGGTGCCGGATGACTCCTGGACATCTTTTCCTTCATCATAACGGAGTTGAAACAGAGCAGAGCTTCACCAGAGAAAACTCACAAAACCCAGAGGATGAAAAAACCCATGAGAGACACATCATCATGCCGAGAGGATCAAGGCTAATTAATACACAACAGACAGGTGTTAGATTGTTTCAGCAGATCAGTGAGATCGAAGCTGCGTGTATGGAAGATATCATCGGGATGGTTCACGTAACCAAGGCGAGGCCGACACATCAGACATGTGAAAAAATATAATAGGAGAGGCGCAAAGTGAAGCAGATCAAAGCTAGGAAGAAGAACCACAACGGGTGATATCCAGGCCGTTCAATCGTCACCAATCAACGGTCCATGCTAACAGGTAAGGAAACAACATAAACCAGGTTCCAGACACAGCGAACCGAGAAACAAAACCAAACCGAAGATTTGAAAGTAACTCTAGGTAAATATGCCATGAAAAATTAATAATAATCCAATTATACAAATAATAAGTGTATATAATTGCAATATGAAAATGCATGCAATAGGTGCAATTTCAACAATTCTGTTTGACGAATATCTGTGAGTTGAGAATGGGCTAGGTGTCCCTTCTGAGACGAGGCGGTAGGGGCATACTATCCTTCAGATAGATGGACATGGAGAAAAAATGATCACCACATGAGATACGGCCTCAATGGAGTTGGCTATAGGGATTGAGGACAACGCCGGGACAGAGCCGCTAAGGATAGCCGAGGCTGGGGGGATATCCAAAAGAATAGGTGGATGAGAAGGAATCCAGGTCCATGCATGGAGGAGGTGGGGGAAGGGAAGGAGGAAAGGTAGGACCATGGTTTCCAAGAGGAGTCATGAGGGGGGAGGCAAAGGGGAGGTTGAGGAGGACGTAAAGGGAACCTAGGTCAGGCAAGGGGGTGGAGGAGGAGGGGAAGGAGGAAAGGGAGGACAGTGGTGGGTGAGAGGGGAAGGGGAAGAGGTGGGGTAGGAGGCCGAGACTGGAGGTGGACGATAGGAAGGAGAAGGGTCCACCACATAATGAGACGGCTCAGAGGAGGCCACCGCTAAAGAGGATTCACCTCTCTCAAAATGATTCGGGTGTCTCAATGTTGTGCGGTGGGTAGAGCGCCTTCTACAATCGGAGGACGCATGGCCATGAAGGTGATAGATGCTACAGAAGCGAGGCTATGAGGGATAGTAGAGTCGTTAAGACCATTTCTGGGAGTCCCCATCCCAGATGAGGAGCTGCGATGTGGGAGATGACGAGAGGTTCATGTCCACACAGAATCTATTTCAGGGAAGGCTTCGAAGGAACATAGGCTTCCCCCGATGCGGAGGAGGGAGGCCTATCCATCAGCTCTAGTGGATCTATCACAGCCGCAACGGTCAAAAACAGAGGGGGCAGGGGAGGCGTGTTCTGCTCCTTGGATTGAAAATTCAAATACTTCCATGATTTATGTGGGAAATCAAGTTAATATACTAGAGATGGAGACATAAGAAATACATGATTTTATCATGGGTTGTAAGATCCACCATGTTCGTTCATTATTGATCAACAATGTATTATTGGGTTTTTAGGTTGAGTAGTGGGTATAATAAAGTTGTTTTAAACATCCTCTTAATTGATATAGTCACTTGAAAGGATCATAGTGGTGATTTATTTGTTATCCATGGATCTTGGAGAAAATTTTAAATTATGTAATCCACATCAATATTTAGTAACTTATGGAATTATGTAAGCTCCACCCTTTAATTTTCCCTTATTATGGTATTGATGAGCAGCTGGAAGCAGTATCTCGGCAGGACAACAAAGGCCCCTAGAAAATTTTTCGTGCAAGTGTAAACTAGTTCATCTGCCAGTATTGGTCCCTTCATGGAGAATATTCCTCAATTGAATTATCACTAGAATCACATCCCTAATTATGATGGGGATTGACTATAATGAAATTCACTGTGGAATTGGATAATAATGTATAACAATGAAATCATTGGGAAAACAATAATGAGGTATATTATATCATAACATGTTATGTTTGAACTATAGAGTGCTACAATACCCATAGAAAATAATTTTATCCTGGGGAGATGTCTCTTAAATAATCCAATGTAGCACTGTGAAACATTTAGTAACAACCTTCCGGATGATCTAGTGATATCCACAAATACAGGATGCTAGTCCAATGGGTTCTCATATTCCAATTTTACTCACTCATAGGTACAATAGTTCTCTGAAAAGATGGGTTGATGGAATATATAAGAGGGAGTGATTAAAAAATTATTTTTTGGGAATTAATATTCAGTAGTGATATACACTAGGATGTCCCACCCTTGTATTAGGATCTCTTCTACTAAGGTGGATTGTGCTTTAGTAGCATTCACATATAGGAAGGGGTTTTTGTGATTACTTTCTAATGCAAATCATCAACTTCCTATGACTCAAGTAGATATTTCATAACATCTAATAGTTCTTGAATAGATCCCAACACCTATTATACCACCATTATTGATGTTGTGAGAAGAGATATTAATGTGGATATGGGTGGATGCATGGTTATTTTTTTGAAGGAAGACAATAAATTCTATATATAAATATATTTTTGGAGTATATTTATATCTGTATGGACATCCTCAGTCGATGAGTGCCTTACCCAACTATAACAACCCTACTTTTTATTACACACTTAAACTTGATTTATTACATAAAATCCTCACTTGAAAAAATATAGAAGATAGAGAAGTCTAGTGTCTTTTTGGATTAGGAACATTACATAACAACTTAAAACATTAAACACATTATCTTTATTGAAATCTTCTTTTACATGACCACTACATTCCCTCATACATAACATTGCATGAGATAACATGAGGACATGAATAAGAAAAGGGTGAGCTATAAATCCCACTAAGGGAGTAAACAAGGAATAACATGAAGAATACAATACATGTTAGGAAATAAGCATATAAATGAAGCATAAGAGAAACATGAACATAAAGGCATGATATAGCATTATTATCATAACGTGGAAATGTGATTACAACACTTAATATGGTATTAGAATGATCCAAGGCTCATTGCACATGGGGCATGATTGAACCCTCATTGCACTTGAATTAGCATGAGTAAACCCTCATTTAACTTTATTTATAATGATACTAATCATTACCCAATTCATTGAATCACTATCACGGAACACCCTTATTAATCATTTCATTTCATGCATAAGTGTGCCACCTGGATCATACAACATAAAATCATTAAAGATCATCATTTCTTCCACGATAAAGGAAGGTCAAATTCATACATGAAATAATATAATCAGTAAGTAAGCATTCATAATGGTGAATTAACTTGATAGAGAAATGGGAATGGTATTTACGACATAATGATTTTAGCTCTAAAAATAACGGTGTAAGTTCGGCAGCATAACAGCGTGACACAAGAATTCATAAAAATGGTTGATGTGAGAGAAAGGGTTGTCTCATCATATGTACATTAAATGGACAGTAAGGGGGTCATATAAATACATGTCCCAACATATGAAATGGAATATATATTTATATTACAAAATAATTTCTTGAATGTAAATGAGAAGAGAGAAATTTTTTACGGAATCTCAGCATAGTAACATGTGTACATGGAAGGAATTAATGAGAGAGAAAGGGGTATCTCATCATTAAAACATAACGAGGGAAGTATGAGAGAGGTAAGAAATCATACCGCAACATTTTTAATAGAAAATAATAGTTCATAACAACATAATAAAATATGAAAAAAAATGTGAGTGAACAGGAAGTGGGAGTTTGGGTTTGTTTACATAAGAAAATAGAGGGAATTTTTTATTATTTAGGTTTTGGAAACAACAAATTAAACAAATAGAAACCACAAACCAACCCATGTTTTTTGGTAAAGGGGAGTAGAAAACATCAATTTATAAGGCCAATGACCGAACTTCTTAAAATATTAGGTTGCTTATGTGGAGGTGAGTCACACTCTCAAGGAAGTCAATTTAAAAAGTTAAAATGTTTTATAAGTCTTAGAGGGTCCACTAAAGCTTTGAAAAAAAATCAAATAAACCTTAAATCAAATTATTTTAATGTTAAAACATATATGGGTCTAAAATAATGTTTATAGTAGTTTATTACATCACTATTGGGTTATTATGATGTCATAAAACACATTATATATTTAAACAGTATTTAAATTTTACCCAAAAATTGGACTATCTCAGAAAATTATGAAATAATGACCATTGGATAATTTTGACAACCTCATTTGAAAAATAATATTCATTTTATCTAAATAATTTTTTAAATATGTGACTTTTTATCTTTAAAATAAAATCTGATATTTATAAAAAATTCATGGGTTTTTGACAAAAACAGATTTCAAACCTTAATAAAAATTACAATCGATTTCATAAAAATTATATGATAATTTATATTTTAAAAAAATAATTTGGTAATAATATTTTATAAAAATATAGTTAAATTAAAAAATCCATTAATTCATCAAAATATATTTCTTAATTGAATATTAGCTAAAAATACTATTTGTTCTTTTAAAACTATTTACAAAGTAACAATAATAAAATGAATGTATATTATTTATTCTATAAAAAATTAATGTATATAATCATAGTGATAAGGTATTGTTACATAACCCCTTATAACACCTACATAAGACCGAATGGAAAGGTGTGTGATGGTGACATACTCATGGGGTGGCTCAGATAACATCACTCGTGTGGTAATCTCTATCAACATCCTCTTCTCCCATAGGTGGTTCTATTCGAGCTTAACATATTGAATCTCGGATTGGGATTGGTTAAGATCGAATCCCAATGACTCCAAATCCTTTCCGATCTTCGACAAATGGGCTTCGTAGGAGCAATTCTACTGGACGAGTCCATCACTTCCTTTGTCTGAGTAAATTGGATTTGTTAAAGTCCTATATATATACTAATCATGTGATCACTATTTAATAGATATATTAGCAATAGTAAAAATTCATAATGGTATTTTAAAATCCAAAAATTTAAAACCAAGGATGCATATATGTTATATAACCATCTTACATATTAATACATTTAATTAGATCAAGTTGTTTTTAAATTAATAAAAGTTTGGGTCGTTACAATCTTCCCCCATTAAGAAATTTCACCCTTGGAATTTCCTTTTCCCACACTAAAACAGATGCAGGTAACTCTGCTTCATTAATTATTACGATTCCCATATTTCTTCTTCAAACTTGTGGTTTCATCACAACACCTTGACGAGGGGCATTGTCTTATTTCGATTGAATTTTTCCCTACGATCTAAGATCTTCACCAGCTTCTCTTCATAGGAGAGGTCATTCTCCAATGGTACAAAATCTATATTGAGTACATGATATGGGTTGGGTATGTATTTATTCAAGAGTGATAAATTGAATACATCATGTACTTTATATAGGTTTGGTGGGAGTTCTAGTCGATAGGCCACTGCTCCAAGGCGATCAAGGATCTAAAAAGGGATGATGTACCTTGGAATAAGCTTCCCCTTATTATAAAATCTCATAACTACCTTCTACAATGATATGTTGAAGAATACCATGTATCCATCATCAAACTCTAGGCCTCGTCGAGGATTATCATCGTAGCACCCTTTTCGACTCTGATTAGCTTTAATGTGTTACGGGATGGTCTTAACCTTCTCCATCATTTCTTCGACTATTTCTAGACCTAGGAGTTATCTCTTCCCAACATTGTCCCAACTTTTCGGTGTTCTTCCCCTATTTCTATATAAGGCTTCATAAGGATCCATTTGGATGCTTGGGTGGAAACTATTATTGTGTGAGAACTCAACAAGAGGAAGATTTTGATATTATCCTCCTTTGAATTCCATTGAGCACTCTCACAACATAACCACAAGTGTTTGGATAATCTTATCAGATTGGCCATTAATTTGAAGATGATAAGTCGTACAGATGTTGAGCTCAGTATCCAGAATATGTTGAAGACTCTTCCAAAACTTCGAGGTTAATCTTAGATCTTGATCAGATACAATAGATAGTGGTACTCCATGTAGCCTTATGACGTCTCTAATGTATATATGTGACAGTTGATCTAGTGATAAATCCTCCTGAATTGGAATGAAGTGAGAAGTCTTTTTAAGATGATCCATAACAACCTAGATAGAATTTTTTCCATTTAATGTGTTCGGAAGTCTGGTGACAAAGTCCATAGTGATGTTCTCTCATTTCAACGATGGTGTGGGTAATTGTTGCATCATCCCCTTAGACTTATGCCTCTTAGAATTCAAATGATGACATACTAGGCACTTAGATGTATACTCAACAATATCCTTCTTCATGTTATCCCACCAATAATTTTCTTAGAGATCTTGATATATCATTGGGTTTCCTAGGTGAATAGAGAAATTTGAACTATGTGCATCATCCAACAGATCTTTCTTCAACTCCAGACTTGATGGAACACATGGAATTTTCCAAAATCATAGAATTCCTTCTTCATTTACATTGAACTCTATATATTTCCCTTTTATGATGGTTTCCACTTTCATCTAAATTATCACATCATCCTTTTGAGTATCCTTTAACCTTTCTAAAAGATATGGTTGAACAATCATTTATGAAAGTATTGACGATGTTCCCTTATTTGTGATTCATATGTCCATCTTCATCAAATCTAAGAAGACTGGATTCTTTTCAATTCTCATCAATAATAGAATTGTTGGTTCCTTTATACTTAGAGAATCTGACACCTTGTTTGTTTTTCCCGGGTGGTAATGGATTGAGCAGTCATAGTCTTTGATCACTCTAACCATCTTCATTGGCATATGTTCAACTCTTTCTGTGTGAATATATACTGGAGTATTTTGTGGTCTATATATATTTCACACTTCCCCCCAAAGAGGTAATTCCACCAAATTTTTAAAGATAAGATCACTGCATCCAACTACAGATCATGTGTTGGATAATTATTCTCATGAAATTTCAATTTCCTTGAAGCATATGCAATGAATTTGTCATTTTTTATCAACACACAACCCAAGATCTTCTTCTAAGCATCACTAAATACCTCAAAAGTTATCCACTTATCGGTAGTGTGAGAACATCCATAGTGATAAGCTTCATTTTCATCTCCTTGAATATATCTTCACATTCATCACTCTAAGAAAACTTGACTCCCATCCGTGTTAGCTTGGTAAGAGGGTTGGACAGTTGTGATAGATTTATCAAAAATCGGAGATAATATCCAGCTAAACCCAGGAAGCTACGGATATCCGTTACCTATTTTGGCCTTATACATCCCCCAATTGCAACTGTCATTGAGGTATCCATATATATCCCATTTATTGTGATGATATGGCAAAAGAATGAGACCTCCTTCAACTAGAACTCACACTTACTGTACATTACATAGAGCTTATCCTTTCGCAAGGTCTATAGTATAGTTCTTAGATGCTCCCCATGATCCTCCTTGGTTTTGAAGTATATTAGAATATCGTCTATAAAGACAACCACCAATTTTTTGAGGGAATTTTTAAAGATTATATTCATCAAGTCCATGAATATCGCTGGAGCATTAGTGAGTCTGAAAGGAATTACTATAAATTCATAGTTCCCGTATTTTTTATAAAAATTTTTCTTGGGGATATCCTCCTTCAACCTTACTTGGTAATATCTTGACCGCAAATCCACCATGGAGAATTATTGTGCTCTATGTAGCTGATCGAACAAATCATCAATTTGTGGAAGAGGATACTTGTTATTTATTGTAATTTTGTTGATCTCACGATAATCAATGCAAAGGTGCATTGGCCCATCTTTCATCTTAATGAAGAGGACTGGTGAACCCCATGGTAAAACACTTGGGTGTTTAAACCCTTTATCTATATTATCATGTAGTTATTTCTTTAGCTCCTCAAGATCTACAACATTCATTCTATAAGGAGTCTTGGATATTGGAAATGCCCTATGGATAAGATCAATTGATAATTCAACATCTTTTCTAGGAGGAAGACTAGAAAATTCCTCAGGAAACACACTACCACAAAAATAGTTTTTCGCAGCGCCCCCCTTTATCAGCACTAACGAAAAAGAGCTGATAAAGGGACCCCCTTTATCAGCGCTTTTGTTAGCGCTGATAAAGGGCCCCCATTTATCATCACTTGTTTAGTAGAGCTGATAAAAGGGGGGCCTTTATCAGCACTTTTTTTAAAAGCGCTGATAAAGGGTCAGCTTCAAAAAAAAATTTAAAAAATATATTAATATATGAATATATTAATATATAAATATAGTTATATTGTTATATAAATATAATATATAATTTTAAATATATTTTAGATAAGTATAAATGTACATTTACACTTATTATAATTAATATATAAGACATTTAGTGAAAATGAATTCTTAAAAAATTAAAAAAATATTTTTAATTAATAATTTGATAATAATTATGGAGTAATAGTCATTTAATAACAATTTGAGGACTAAAAAAATTAAAAAAATTAAAAAAAGATCCAAAATATGTGGAAAACGCAACTTAAACTTCAAACGGCCATAACTTTTGATCCGGGTGTCCGTTTGAGCTCTACCACATATCAAATCGAAGCATGAAACGAGCTCTACGTCGTTGTGAACCGGGGGAACCCCGATCAAGCATTTTTCGAGGCCAAAAGAGTCCTAGAAGTCCTCCAAAACTGAGTTTTTTGTCGGGGTACCCAGATTTTTTAACATTTTGTGGATTTTAAAACTCATTTAAGGGGTGTATTATTGGATTTTTTTTGCGGGGACTAAATTTATTCCAAGGTATTACATTCATATTGAAATTATGTTTTTGAAATTTCATCCTTTTTTATAATGAACAGCTATTTATAATCAAATATATAACTATATGTACATATTTTTTATATATTCGCACCTAAAAATTAAATTTTTTAAATAAATAAATAAACATATTTAAATATAAAATATATTAGATTTATCTAAATAATAACAAATATCCATTTTATTTAAAATACCAATATATGAATATTTATATACCTATATATTAATCTAACTATATATATATATATATTAATCTAACTATATATATATATATATTAATATAACTATATATATATTAATCTAATAACTATATATATATTAATATAACTACATATATATATATTATTATTACTATAAATATATATATTAATATAACTATATATATATATTCATATAACTATATATATGTTAATATAACTATATATATATATATATTAATATAAATATATATTACTATACGAATAAATATAACTATATATATATATATAGATATAGATATATATTAATATTACTATATATATATTAATATTACTATATATATATATATTAATATAACTATATATATATATTATAATATAACTATATATATATATTATAATCTAATAACTATATATATATTATTATAAATATATATTAATATAAGAATAAATATAACTAAATATATATATATATAGATATCATGAATTAGAAGACAAATCAAAATAGAGTAGTGGTAAAGGCTTAGGCGCGCATGGGGGGAGGTCTCGAGTTCAAATCCAGTGGGAGGCAGGGGCACGCGCGCATGGGGGAATATAGCACCAAGTGCTGTTAAAGGGTGAAGGTGGTGCGTGGGGTGTGTGGGGTGCTGTACAGGGGCAGAAAAACACAGTAAAATGGGGGGATCAAGCGCTATAAAATCCCACCCGATTCGCAGTATTTTTTAATTTTTTTTTAATTTTTTTTAATTTTTTTAATTTTTTTAACATTTATTAGCGCTTTTTTAAAAGTGCAGATAAAATGGTCCTTTATCAGTGCTAAAACGAAAGCGCTGATAAAGGAAGGGCTGATATAGGACCCCTTTATCAGGGCTAAAAAAAGCGCGGATAAAGGGGTACTTTTATCGGCGCTTTTTTTAGCGCTGATAAAAGACCCCTTTTATCAGCGCTTTTTTTAGCGATGATAAAGGGGTCCTATATCAGCGCTTTTCGGAGCGCTGATAAAGGAGTCCCCCCATTTATCTACGATGGCTTTATCAGTGCTTTTCTAGCGCTGATAAGGGCCATTTTTAGTGTTAATAAAGGCCGTGTTTGTAGTAGTGACACTTCATCGAATCCCCTCACAATATGCATGTATTCAAGGATGGTTGCTTCCTCTGACTGAATCATATGAGCCAGATATGAGTGCTTATAGGGCATTAATATCCATGCTTGAGATGATGGTACTAAGGAAGATTCATCCGCCTCCTTTCACTTGTACATAATCAAGGGTTGATTCTCCATATGGAGAGTGATTTCTCTCTCACAAAATTTTATGTTGACTCTATATAAGGAAATCCAATACATTCCAATAATTTTATAAAATTACACTAAAGGGAGTATGAAAATGTTTTTTGGGAAGTTCAAACCACAAATTATGATAGGGGATGAGTTACACTCATGGGTTGCAATGATTTCCCCATTTTCTGTACACACTAAGATCTTTACTTCCAAGATTTTTGGTGGTGTTGGGATGACTCTACTAGTCTTTTGGGATACAAAAGAATGCGTAGAACCAAAATCAAAAAGTATGTTCACTATTATTAAATGAATAAATAGCTTAACTATCACCACTTCATTGTCGGGGTTCAATTTGGCGGTAGTGATGGTAAAATCTCTCCCCTACTACCTTGGAGGTTGTTGGTTTTCTCCGAAAGCCCTTGGCTTAGGGTACTGATTTGAAAGGTTCCCTTGTTATTTTTAGTTGAAGAAATAGAAAATGCATTGATGGTTGATTGGAGGGTTCTTATCCTCTATCGTAACCGTGGGGTTTTATTATCAGTAATTAATATATAGGTGACCTTTTCTTCCACACCTAAATCATTTCCACATCTCCTTTAGGGAATTTTCAGGGTTCTTTATTCCACACCATTGGAAAGTGGGGTGCTTTATTTTATTAGCACCATTGGATTTATCCATCAGACCACAAGAATTGAAGTCCACCTTATGATTCATATCCTCATGATTCCCCTGAGATTCCTTGATCTCCATTTCATCCTTGAGGGAACATCATACAATTTTCTCCTAGCTATCGAAGTCACAGATCACTAGGGATTTCTATTGGCTAGGTTTGAGCCCACCAAATAAATGATCAACCATGTATTTGAGGGTAACAACAAAGCTGTAGGCATACCATGGAAGAATTTTGAAGTTTTCCTCATACGCTCCGATAGATTATTCATCTTTTTTCTTGAGGGAATTGAAGTACCTTTCTATCTTAAGTCCGAGGGTGTGAAGAAAATATTTATCGATTTCTTTCTGGAAATCTTTCCATTCCAACGCCTCTATCTCCTCCTCAAGCTTTGTAATTTTTATCAATGTCCACCATTGATCAGATTCCCCATCTATATGATAAACAGCCAGAAGAACCTTATCTTGTTCGGAACATTGAAGTACACAGAAGATCTTTTCAATGGAGTTGATCCATTATTCGACAATTGAGGGATCAGATGATCCATTAAAATTAGGAGTCCTCTGTCTCATGAAGCTATCGATTACGACTTGATATTTATTGGGGGGGGGTTCAACATTTCTATTGACCCATGTTTATATGCAATACATGAGTTAACTAAGAGATTATCATGAAAAATTTAATTATTTTTGATCCCATTGGATTGGGAATCTCATTAGAATAATCATAACATTGATATTCAGATCAGTTGTTAGCCTGAGTCCTCATATTATCGGCCATTGGATGGAATTAAAGGAATGTTAGGGGTAAAACATAAAAGGTAATCCAAGGAAAAAATTTATGACTTATAATTATCTTTTATTTCCTTAACTTATGAATCTATAGGTTTCAATATATGTTATCCATGATCTACTTCCCAACAATTATTCTTAAGGGAATATTTTTATTCCCTTAACAATGGTTCATACTAAGCTTGTAAATTTTCCAAAGAATATCCCCAAGGAGTTTCATAACCAAGAGTTAATCATGACCCATTTTTATGTACTAGGATACCCCAAGTCAATCATGAAACTACTTGTCAATGTTTTCACTCCTTGGTACATTTGTGCCAAAGCTGCCTATACCTACTCATATCCAGATAGGGCTATATTTTCTTGATAAAAAACTTACTCAATACTCACCAAAATTTACATATTTTTTTATTATACTTATTCTTATCTCTGAGTGTTCACTAGGGTTTTCTAATCCTAATCCCAAAAATAACTAAACCTATCATTTTACACCAACAATTACAACCCTGATTTTTATTACACACATAAACATGATTTATTACATAAAATATTCACATGATTCAACATAGAATATTTTTAGATATAATGTCTTTGGGCCTTAGGAACATTACATAATGACTTAAAATATCGAACACAACATCTTTATTGAGATATCGCTTCACTTTCCTGGCTGCTCCCGAGCTCTCGGCTCATCTCTTGTCTCCTAAGGTTTTATATTTCCCCGACGATGATGTTTCCTCCATGCTTCTCCCCTAGGCTTTCTCTGGTGATGATATTTACTCCATGCTTCTCTCTATCGGGTTTTCTGTCTCTCTTTCTTGACTCTCCCTCCTCTGTGCGCCACTTTGGTTTTCATTCTTTCCACCTATTAGCACTCTCATCTCACGTTCCTTAGCTCCTCTCCTGGTCCGATTTGAAGCATAGGGTACACTGAGATTTTGGGATAGCGGTTTGGCGGATGACATTTATCCAAGAATTTCTTGAGTTGGCCCTTATTCTTAGGGTTTCAATCCCATGTCCTATTCGGGTTTTGTTCCACTTTCTTTTTTTCTCATTCTGGGTTTCCCTGGTTCGGGATTTTCTTCTATGTTTCCTTTTTATTGGGTTTCTCCATAGGGTTTCAATCCCAATCCTTATTCGAGTTTTTTTCCCTCATTCTCCATCCTTTATTTTTTATTTTAATAATTTTGGATGTAGATGTTTTATCGGGGTTTTGTGCCAGTCACATCTCTGGGTGTTTATCGATGGTTTCGATGACGTCCATTCCGTTGGCCATTCCTGGTGCCAATGATGATGTTTGTGGTTATAAAGGATGATAGGGGATTCAATGGAAGATTCCCTGGGGTGCCCGATGTCTTCAATGTCTATTTCGATCTTCTGGTTTTCTTCCTCACTGGAAGTTCCGATTCTCATTTGTGGTTTCGTTTTCTGGTGTTGGTCTTTGTTGGCGAGATGTTGAGACAATGGAGATGGGATTCGATGTTTTGGTGGGATGTCTATACTGCGATGATGATGAGGTAGCAGATCTTAGTTGGAGATGTTTTGCGATGATGGTGGCGAACATAAGAGAAGTGGCTGCCGGTGTCGATGCAAGATGATGATGTCGGTGGTGATGGATCAATGCAATGATAGTGACAGTGGTGGAAGGATGAGATCAACATCGTGATTATTGCATAATATTTTCGGGTAGTGGTTTTATTTGATGGAGAAGATGATTGATGGTGGTAGACAATGACAGGGCATGTGAAGTGGGCTGGAACGTGGCCTGAGTTTGGTGGTGTTTTCCTTCTGAAATTTGAAATCTTGAAATAATTTAAGGAGGGTTCTTTGGTTTTTGCAGTGGCGGGTTAAGACTTTGTATTGGGTTTCATAGGTCTGTTTTGGGTTAACACTTAACCTTTAAAAGTTTCACTTGAAAATATAAAAATATGGATTGTGACAAACACACCATCTTTATTGAAAACTTCTTTTACTTGACCACTACATTCCCTCATACTTAACATTGCATGGGATAACCTGAGGACGTGTATAAGAAAAGGGTAAGATATAAAGCCTAGTAAAGGAGTAAAAAGGCATAAAATGAAGAATAAAATACATGTTAGGAAATATTTATAATAACGGAGAATAAGATAAACATGAACATAAAGACATGATATAGCATGATTATCATAATATAAAAATGTGGCAACAATAGTTAACATGGTATTAGCATCAGCCAAGGCTCATTGAACATAGAAAATGAGTTAAACCTCATTTAACATGAATTAGAATTGGTAAAACCTAATTTTACTTGATTTATAATGATACTAATCTTTACCCAATTCATTGGAGCGCTATCAGGGCACACCCTTCTTAAATATTTCATTTCATGTATAAGTGTGCCACATGGATCATACAACATGGAATAATTAAATATCATCATTTATTACATGATAATGTAGTGTGAACTTAATACATGAAACTCTATAATCAATAATTAATCTTGCATAAAGGTGAATACCATTGATAGAGAAATGGTTATGGTATTCACGACACAATGATTTTGGCTTCAAAAATTACGGTGCAATTTCGGCAACACAACGACATGACATAAGAATTCATAAAAATGGTTGATGAGTGAGAAATGGGTGTTTAATCATATGAACAAGAAATGGATATTAAGGGGTTTATATAGATAAATTTTCCAACATATGAAATGTAATTTAGGTTCATATTAAAAAATAATTTCTTGAATGTAAATGAGATGATAGAAATTTCTTACGGAATTTTGGCATACTAATAGGTGTACATGGAAGGAATTAATGATATATAAAGGATTATATAATCATTAAAACATAAATATGATAGTATGGGGGAGGTGTGAAATCATACCTTAACATCTTTAATTGAAAAAAGGGCATAACAACATAACAAAATTTGGATAAAAATGAGAAAGGAAGAAATCCCTTACTTGGAAGTGTGATCCGAAAGGCTTGGGAGGGGCTTGAGAGAGGATTATTGAGAGATTGGGGAACCTTGGGAGGATTGTAGAGAGTGGATAGAAGAGGTGTCTCGAGCTCCAAATGATTTGAGTGAATAGTAAGTTGGACCTTGAGTAGGTTTATATAGGAAAAGAGAGGGGATTCATTAATATTTAGGTTTTGGAAAATACACATTAAACTAATAAAAACAACAAAACAACCCATGGTTTTTTCTAAAAGAGAGTTAAAAACATTATTTTATAAGTCCAATTTCCAATATTTTTAAAATATTAGTCTTCATTATGTGGAGGTGTGTCACACTCTCAAGGAAATAAATTTAAAAAGTTAAAATGTTCTATATGTCTTGGAGGGTCCACTAAAGCATTCTAAAATAAATCAAACAAATCTAAAATCACATTATTTTAATTCTAAAACATATATTGGCCAATCATAATGTTTATATTATTTTACTACTTCACTATTGGGAAATTATGATGACATAAAACACATTATATAGTTAAATGATATTTAATTTTTACCCAAAAATTCGACTGTCTCCGAAAATTATGAAAAATTCATCATTGGATAATTTCTACATCTTGATTCCAAAGATAATATTCATTTTATCTAATTTTTTTTCTAAATATGTGAATTTTTATTTTTAAAATAAAAACTGACAGTTATCAAAAATTCATGGGTTTTGACAGAAACTGTATTCAAACCTTAATAAAAATTAAAATTTTATTCATAAAAATTATATGATAATTTATATTTAACAAAAATAAATTTAGTAATAATATTTAATTAAAATATTATTTTATTAAAAATCTATTAATTCATTAAAATATATTTCTTAATTGAATATTAACTAAAAATATTTTTTGTGCTTAAAAAACTATGTACAAAGTAACAATAACAAAATGAATGTACAGAAGTTATTCTATAAAAAACTAATGCACATAATCAAAGTGTTAAGGTGTTTTTACATAAACCCTTATAACACACACATACGGCCAAAGGGTAAGGTGTGTGATGATGAAAAACTCTTAGGGTGTCTCAGATAACATTGCTCGGGTGTTAATCTCTATAAACTTACACTTCTCCTATAAGTAGTTCCGTTTGATCTTAACATGTTCAAAATCAGATTTGGATTGGTCGATAGCTATGCCTAATGACACTAAATCCTTTCTAAGCTATGAAAAATGGGCTTCACATGGTGCCATTCTACAGGATGAGGCCATCACATCCTTTGTCTGAGTAAATTGGATTTTCTAAATCCCTATATTTATATTAATCATGTGATCATTGTTTAACTGCAATATTAGAAATGATCACAATTATTAACGGTATTTTAAAATCCAATAAACATAAAACCACAGAAGTGAAAATGTTATATAACCATATTACAAAACAATACATTTAATTAGATCAAGATGAATTTTTATTAATAAATGTTTGGGTTAGTACACCAACACCCCATCTGTATCCTTCGGTAAAATTATGGAAATTAAATATGTTTATGCATATGAATGTCACATGATGTGTCTCCATGGGAATTTAATTTGGAAAATAGGGGAGGGACTCTTTTTTACAAACCAAGTGTTTCCAATTTAAATAAATACTTGGTTTGATAGATTGTTCCACATGAAACACCAAAACCAAAAAAATAAATACCATTGTAATGAATCCTTAAAATTAGAAGGTATAAAAAGTTATAACAGAATTATCATATTTATATAAAAATATAGGAGAAAAAAACAAAATAAAATTTACATTAATTAATGGCTAAATTAGTACAACTCTGAAACTGATAATTTTTTTAAAAATTTATTTATTTATAAGTATAAAATATTTTCATATGAATAGATGGTTTCAAAAATATTAATTTTTAATTTATAGGAAAAAATAATAGTTAATATACCCAAAGTCATTTTCCAATAAGAAAATTTTTTTATATATTAAAAAAAATAAAAAATTAATAAATATTAGGATGTGAATTTTAAAAAACAAATAATTTTTAGATTTACCATGTCCATATTAGCTAAAGATGATTTTTTTCGTTTTTTCTTAAAAAATTGATTTCAAGCTGATTAATAAAAAAATTCATTTTAAGAAATAACTTAACAACTATGATATTATTAATATATAAGAATGAATTGTAAATTTATGAATCCTTTTTTCAAGACCAAATTTTTATTCGTAAATTTAAGTTACAATTTTGAAATTCTGGTTTTAATTTATAAATCCATATTTGACATTTTATAATTTAAGACACATTTTTTGAAAAAATGTATTTATAATAAATTATAGATTTAGAATTATAAAATAATTTCTCTCACTTTTAAAAATAGAATAAAAAATAGATTTAAATTTGGAATAATTAGGCACAAATTATATAATAAATTCTATTTTATTTTTGCGAATAATGGATAAATAAAATTGGTAAAAACTAGTTACCATGGTGAAAACAAAAATGGTAAAAATGAGTATCCTAATAGGTAAAGGGACTAACATGTTTAAAACATGTTTTTAATTGAGTGTTAGAGCTATAACTCAACATTATCTCTTCTCCTCCCTATAATATCTAAATTTTGGTGACACATTCCTTGATATTGACTTCCCATTATAGAAAATTTTGGTTTATTTAACAAAATTCTTCTCCTTTTCACTTACAAAATAGGAAGTTCTATCCTCAATTATCCCCACACTAAAACCCCTTCTTTTTATCAAAACATCTACCCAAACCTCTACACTTCTACTCTACTTAAATAGGTTCTAGTGTTCCCAAATGACTATCCCTTAATGGTTAAATCTACTTTGAAAAGGAGATAATCTACGAAGTGAGGAGTTTAAAGAAATTTCATGGAAATGATGGGAAATGGTAAGGGACATATACACTCAAATTCCCTTAGTTGTGTTATATAATTTTATTTTGAAATTATTTTTACCAATACATTTAATTTTGAGTTATGTTCTCTCCTTTTTTAGGGGAAAAAGTTTTTTTTAACCAAATCCATTTTACTGAATGGGTTTCCTTTCATCTTTATTACAAAAATGGAAATGTTTGAAAAATAGACTTGTAAATATTAATTTTACAATGATGTATATAATTTTTCAAAATATATATTTTCATGATTTTATTTTCATTATATTCAAATTTCCTATCTCTAATAGAGTTATGCTTCATGTATCACCAAATATTTTATTCAATTATGTTATTACATTAGGTGATCCTGTTTTTTTATCAATCAATTTACCTCATGATGTTATTTATTACCTTTTGGGTGTTTTATGAAACCAATTTTATTTAAATGCTTCATTTATAAAAAATTACTTATTTCCATTTGTTTTTTATGAAAACCTTTTTCTTTTCCACTAAATTATATATAAAAAGTTATTGATTTTGATTTTAATATTTTATGGATCCCATTTTACTTCCATGGGTTCTTTGTGAATTGAAAATTGAATTATTTTTAAGTGTCACATATAATAATTGATTAATGATGGGTAGGATCTTATATCACACACTAGTGTAGTGGTTAAGAGTTTATATCTATTTATATTTTTAATCACGAGTAAATTTTAGTTTCTCATATGCATGATAACTGATGGTGTGTCTCATGAAAGTAATGTTTCCATTTGAAAATGTCCATGAAATAATAATGATGTTATTTTTTAGGATCTTATTCTCCCATAACTCAATGATTATGTTAAATTCTTATAATCTATGTTATAGATATTATGTTTCCATGTCGATATTTTTTATATTTATGTTCTAATTCCATATTAATTAAAACATACTTATGTTTTATGGTTATCACTCATGATGTTATGATATTTCACTTTTGCTCACGTTTTTACATATTCATATAATATCATCCTATATGAAATTTTTATTCACCCCTTATAGATTATTTTATCTTCCCCCTTCTTATGTTTTCATTCCATAGTTTATGAGGATGTGTCTTAGTAATTATATGTGTAGAATATGATCTAGTATGATGAATTTGATTAAAAATGATATCAAGTATTGTAAAATAAGATGACTATGTAGATAGTTTTCAAAAAGACTAAACCTATTGGTCCTTGGGTATAAATACCCAAACAATATATATATATATATACTAAATCTAATTAGAAGAATATTTATTACATTATAAAATTTTCCACACCAGAACCATAAAAGTGTAGTCTCTTTTGAAACTATGATACATAAAAAACAAGTATGTAAAACATATAAATCATTGCATATTAAGATATTTATAACTATAACCCTTATTTGAAATATCATATTAAAAAATTTCCTCATAACTCATGGAAAGAAATTATATAAAAGGGTGAGATTAGATTCTCTATAAGGTTAAACATAATAGATAATAATCAATGGTCATAAAAGAGCATAAGATAAACAAATGGGTATGATATGAAGATCACAAATTAAAACAATCATACCAATTAAGTTAAATATATTTAATCATGAATCATGGAATAAGGTTTTTAAATTCAAAATACATAAGGTGCAAGAGTGTGAAATCATCAATATGTAATCTTGATCCATGAGAATATAATATAAAACTTGGAAAGAAGTTTTTGGAATTTTCATAAGCATAAAAAATAACTTCCTTAGTTTGGGTACACACCCAATACTATCATTTTGGAAACAATACCATAATGTAAATCCGTACCTAGTTATTTGAAACATTCTCTTAGGAGTGACTTCAATCCAGTCAACCGAGTCATCTCTTAAAATTTTATTAACTCTTTCATCTCATAGGAGTTTATCAACTCTTTCATAATTACACAATGTATTGTAGATATATAATATATCCACACATCCTTGGTTTACATCATAACCACAAATACTTTGTTTATAATAGAACCACCCATCACATAATAATTATAAATTCATATTTATTCTATTAAATCATAAAAATATTTATCATTACATCAAAGGTAAAACCATGGAAAAGGAAAAATAATAATCAATATTTAATAATAACAATCATAAACCATCCATAGAAAGAATAAATATGATAAAAATGGACGATTTCCCTAGTAAAAAAAAACAACTAAATGATATTATTATAGTTTATAATACATTTAAAATATCATTGAAACATTTCATGAGGATAAAAATCTTTTCATTTTAAAATAAATTTTTAAAATATAAATATTTACAAAATGTTAATGAAATTTTTTTAGTTCAAAATATAAAATGAATCTTATTAATATATAATTAAACAAACAAGTATTTATGATTTTAGGGAAATCCATTCAAGTGGTGCATGTTAAAATAAAAAATTCCACTCACATTTTCAATAAAAAGTAAAAATTACCAAATCTAAAATATTATTACAAGATTATTTTTAATACCTGTTAAATAAATTGAAATATATTTAAAATTTATTTTAAAAAAATAATTTTTAGAATAGTTAAAACATTATTGAGAACATTTTAAATAAAATATTTAAAAGGAAGAAATGATTCCCGACCAAAGAGAAAACACATGGTTACTTTTTCTTAAAAATTGTATTATGATATGTTGAGTACCTAAAGAGACAAAAATGAAAGAAAAAAAAATTAATATCCATAAATAACTTTATAATAATATTTTTTTGAAATATATTATATAATATCATCATTATAAATTTAAGGATGAAAAACCTCATCAAAAAACATATTATAACATTAAACCCTTATAGCTTTGATTACTTTTTTAATCGTATCCCCACATAATAGAAATTACCGAAAATGAAACATTAAATACCATGAATACAAATAAACTAATTATATAAAATATCAAATGGGTAGTATATAAACCACATTAAGGAAAAAAGTGGTGAATATGGAATATGTATTGTAAAAACAAAAGTGAGATGAGAAACCCTTACATTAAGTCCTTATTGCATCATATTATCTATAACCTCATGTATAGTAAATTTAATTTTATTATAATTCATTAATATAACCATATTTATAACTATAATACCATAAATTGTTTAATTATGTCATCTTATCACCCATTCATTAACAATATTTCATTATCATAATCATTTCATGTGTTAAGTGTATAATTTTTCATGTCTGTTTTAGTTATACAATTATTGTCCTTTCACAATTATCTTGGTAACTTCATATTTAGAATCATATCAATGATATAAATATAATATATATTCATTATATACATATTTATGATCATTAATATAATGTAATAATTAAAAATAAATTTCATCACTACTTAGAGACGGTAGTCCGTATGTACACATGAATGATGTTTTGCACTTTCCAATGGATGGAATGAAAGAATGTTAAATAATAATTCATCCTTAAAGAATAATTTTTATATAATTAAAATTATATATATATATATATTCATTAAATATATTATTATTACCATCCATGTAATATATAAATAACAAATGAATCATATCACTTCGTAGAGGAGGTAGTCCACATGTTTGCATGAGCGACCATATCAGTTTCCAATGGCATAGAAGGTAAGTAAGTTGATAAGATATTATAATTATAGAATAATAATCATTACATAAACATTATTTATAAAAATTAAATCCATCATAATAACCATCCATTAATGATGCTGGTGGAAAATGAATTGTATTGCTACAGGGAGGCGGTAGCCCACCAATTCAATTGAGCAATGCATTCATATCCCATTTTATAGAGATATGGTAAACAGTTGTTACATAATAATAATAAAAACTATATATATTTATGTTATTTTATTAATAATTTTATGATCAATACAACATGTTTATAGTAAGTCTAAGAAGAAATAAAATTGAAAGTGCTTGGTAAAGACCTATACCCCTTATTTGAGAGACCTCCTTTAAATTACTAACTAACCCTTAAATTATTGGCCTCAGGAGAAGAATATAATTTATATATTTATGTTAATAATATAGGAAGATTTTTTATTAGGGAATTGATGATATAGAAGTCTGTAATGGTGTGAATAAAAAAATATAATCTATGTTATTTTATAAGTGAGGGGAGGGACGCATGTAGAATTTTGTAAAATATTTCAATGATATAAGACCACTTTCTTGTGAAAGTGGATACAAATGTATAAGTATTCAAAGATATATTAAAATAATTTTAAAATATCTTCAATTAATTATTGCTTCATAGGTTTAGGTTTTCAATCCTACTCTTATCTCTTTATTTTACCCCCTCGATAAACTAATAGTAACCTTAATCACGATAACATAATTTTTCTGTTTTTTCCATTCATTAGTTAAAAAATTATTTTTACCCTAGTAAATTATTTTATATGTTAATATTAAAAATATTTAATCCATTTTATGAATTTTTTTTCTGTAGGTTGTATAATTTAATTTAAAATAACCATATAAAAAACAATGAGAACCTGTTCTAGAAAAATAAAATTTTATGCATAAAACATAATTTATGTCCATTCCTTTATTTTAAAAAACTATAAAATGAAATTTAAAATATTTTATTTAATATATAATGTATAAATTTCATTAATACCGTAAAAAATATATATTATATTAATTTATTAAGATAAAAAACCTTGTGTGCATAAAAATATTTTTTAGAAATAACAAAATTATGCCAAAAAATAAACATATACAAAAATAAAGAATAATAATTATTTATATGTAATTAAATAATTTTTTTATAATTAAAATATTATTATATCACTTTAATATAAATTTAATATTGGGATGATACTTTTAATTTTAAATAAATTATATTTTAATAAAAATTGAGATTTTTTAATATTCATAGAAAATGAATATTTTTAGAAAAATCCTAAAAATACACCCTTAGATAATATAAAATTACTAAAGTAAAAAATTATAATCATTTACTCGAATAAAATTTATATAAAATGAATAAATTAATTATAATGTTCTTGTGCAAAAAATATGGTAACAAACATTTTTAAAACATAAGATGATTTTACTAAAAATTGATTACTTACATATTATAGATTAATCAATATATTTTATATATTTAAAACATTTATAAATATTTTTCATAATATTTTTATTACTATTCATGTCTATCAATTTAATATCTAGGTAATAGTGGTTTATAATATCATAGTTCATATAGACTCGGGGTTGTGTGTAAGGCGAACTATCAAATACCTAATGATTATTTCAAAGTAGATACATATGATATCTTGTGGTTCAAAATTGGGATAATATAATTTTTTAAATTTAATGTTTATATAATTTAAAAGATGTGAAAAAGGAAAGTTTAGATTTTGTTTATATAGTTTGTATCATAGAAATAGTTTAGTTAGTTTTAGAGTTCTGATAAGATATTTTGAGAATTATGGTCAGAGAACCTTAGTAGACGACCCTAGAGGAGATTCTAAGTATAATATTATATCTTGAAATATTTTTAAATTTGTTAGTATAGTTGTACCCAATGGTAATAAACCTGATGATGGTATGTTGGGTGTTAACTCAACTATGAGTTGGTGCACATCAAAGAGGACTAACTATACACCTAAAAAGACACTCCTTGGGATATTCTTTGGTTGAAATCATTATATTTATGAAAAATATTGAAGTATTTATTTCAAGGTTACTTTTAGGGAGTATTTAAATAAGTATATGAAATACTAATGTAATATTTAACTAAGAAAGATATAGGTTGAACTAAAAAAATATAGACTAATATGATAGTGCCAATTAATAATAAGTTTTATGTTTGGATTCCTTTCATATTAATATTTCTTGATGATGTTAATTTTTCATCACTTAGTAAAAATATTTTTTGTTTTTAGTAATTCTTGGAATAATAAGATACCAATTTAGCAATGATTGTGAGAAAAAATTCAGTGGTTTCTCCAATAAACAACATAATAGAATATGAGATAGAGTAAAATAAATCATAACAATACTCATTCAAGAATCTCATGATATGAATAATAATGTGAACCACGTGAGCTCTTGAACACACATTTTAGGGATAATCATGCTATTAAATCTTTCATGTGACCTTGTACATCCTCTTTAAGTGGATATTTAAATCCAATTATCATCAATAAATGGATCTATTATATAAAAAGTATATTTTACTTCCCATATTGATCAGAAAATGAGAAGGTTGTTTTGGATATTTACTATTTGGAAGGTAAGAACCACCATTGGTGGAATATCATTAATAATATAATTAATTAAGATAAAGTAAACATCATAGAATGAGATTATTTTAAGAAAGTTTTCTTTACCAATTATTTCCCTTAAACAATTCTCAAAAATATTGATAAATAATTCATGGATTTTATTTTTTTTGATGAATCAGTTTGGACATATAAAAGAAACTTCATGAGGATTATAAGATAGGAACTAGGTTTTATCTTTAATCTAGAATGTAGAATTGATCATTTCTTCAGGGGATTATAACATTGTCTTTGGAAGGATTTATCCATAAGTGACATTGTAAGATATAAAAAAAATTCTTGATGTGTGCTAAGTTGATTATGGAATATGGGGTCTCTCAGTACTAAAGAGAGTAAAAAAGGAAGGTATAATACCAATGGAACCCTGATGATATGTCACATGGGGGGAATAAATTTAAACCCCTAACTTGCCAAAAGCATGGAAGGAAATTCCTAGGTAATTGAATTAAATAATCATGGAAGTGTTTTAAGTATGTTAAAGTATTCTATGAATCCCACTTCTTTTGTAGTATGAATAAGAGGGCGATTAACATAAAACTGGGGAAGAATACACCACTAATTATCTTCCTCCACTACAATTCCTCAAGTACAAGGGGTTTGGACACTGTGTGAATCAATGCACAAACTCTGGATCTATTGAAATAAAATAGGCCCCAAAGCCTCTTAGACATAGAGAATGAGAAAGAAAATCTATGATCCTTACCACTGAGGTAGATCATGCTAATGAAGTGATTTGAGGCACACTTAATCTATATTCTTGATAAAAAACTACCTTATTTGATATTGGTTCATCATATTCACTCATATCACACAAGTTTTATATGAACATGGAATCAGCATCTCATTCGATGGATATCGAAATATGTTTGAAAGCACTTGGTGGAACAATGATCACATATATTATATATGAATATTATTTAATTAATAATTTCTGGAGGATACTACATACAGATCTAATTATTCAACCATTGGTTGAATTTTCTGTTATATTGGGTATGGATTAGATATACTTACTTAGATATCAATACACATTTCTTAACAAGGAGATATCATTTCATACTCTAGATCATCCTATTCTCAAGTATCAGTGTAAGGATTATATCCCATTTTAAAAGATTCATATAATATGGGTTTTGATACCCCATAATGAGGGAATCCCGAATCAAATAATCAAGGATGAAGTCAACATTTATGAATTACCTATTGTATAAGAATATACTGATGTATTTCTGATGTACATATTGGTTACCCCCAGATCTTGTGGTTGAGTTTCTGATTGAAATTATTCTTAGATCTCTGCCTATCTCAAGGAGTCCATATTCAATGTATCCCATTAATATGGATGAATTAAATAAGTAGCTAAAATATAATCTAGACAAGGGTTTTATCTTCCCTAGTGCTTCACCATGGGGAGAACTATTCCTCTTTATTAAAATGAAATATGGTTCAATGTGACATTTCATTTACTATTAGGATGTTAAAAAATTTAAAATTTAGAATACATATCCTTTACCCTTTATCGATGACATTTTTGATCAACTCACAGGAACTCATTTCTTGTCAAATATCGACCATAGATTTTGTTTCCATCATTTATAGGTAATAGGGGAGGATATTAAAAAAATAATTTCAAATAAGGTATGTATACTATGTGTTTATAGTGATTCCAATCAGTTTGACTAATTACTTCTCATTACCTTTGATGCAAATGATATATCCTAAATAAATCCATAGTCATGGTGTTTTATAAGAAATTTTAATTTCTGGGAAGTCGAAGAAAGATAAATCAAGAACATGGGTTTATGGAACTTGAATGAAACCCACTTGATTATAGATATTGAGTCAAATGGAATATACAACATGGAAAGTATTCATATGAGGTGACATATCATTGCTGCATTAACTTCTTTCTCTATGTGTGCCTTGGTGTGTTGCTAGATTCTAAACTTGGACTTTAGGCTGATCCAACTAATTACAATGAGAAAGAATCCTAGATGGTCACACACTAAGTGTATTAAGTATCTTAGGTAAATAATATATATTATTTATTATTTAACAAGTTGAATAAATATAATTCCCAGTTATGGTTCAATAATTATTTCTGTATGCTTGATCACATTTATTCTAACACTAGTTATTAAAAAAATTGTCTGTGGAATATTTAATAAATATATATTTCATATTTAGTGAATATAATGTTTATATATTTATTGTTGAATAATGTGATGATATTTATTTGATAATTAAATAGAAATTATTGAAGGCCTAATAAATATTATATAGGATTGGTTGATTGAGTTTAAGGGTCTGATGAAAAATAATAATATTGAATATTATTTGAATAAATTATATTTAATTATAATTCTAAAATTAAGCATGTGTCAATAAATAATAAAAATAATACTATTATTATTGGAAATTGGGTTTCACTAGGATTAAAAAAATAAATAAGGGATGTTTTGAAATTATATTATTTTAACCCTAGGGATATAAATACCCAATTTTGTTTATTTTATCCTAACCCTATCCAAGACAAAGTTGTTGTGCATAATGAATTGGAGAAAAAAATCTCAAGATTATAGATTTATTCCTTCTCCAAGAACGTTCTAATGAATGAGAGAAATCCTCCCCTACCAGATCAAGGAGAATTCTTTGGAAGCAGTTCTCAAGGTGATCAAAGGTGGACGACGCAAGTGCAACGATATTCTATGCTAGCACCTAGAGACTCATATGATGACGTATAGAGATTTGTGGGACACGTGTGGATCACCGCTAGAAAAAATCTACCCTTGATTTATACAATGAAAAGATGATGCACTGCAGATCTATGGATGGATGCGTCAACAAAGAAAGAGTAACATTAGAGGTAATTATTATATAATTAAATTAATTATAATCAAAACAGGTTGATCTCCACTCTCTGGGTTCTAGGTTCCTATCTCTTTCTTGTTATTTGTTTCAATTTTGTGGATCACGATGTTCATCATTGCATAGATATCAGAATGATCATTGATAATGGAAAAAAGTTTGTCACCAAACTTCTCGTGCTTTCTCTATGATCGAAACCTTCAAGTGGTATCCAAGGGGGAACATAGTTGTTTATAATTATTTAGTTTTGTTGGTGATTTACTCATTCATAATTTAGTTTTTCAATTCAATTTGAATAATTATTTTAATATAAAATGAGAGATCTATTCCATCCTCTATCATTTCTTGAAAATCTAATAGAAATGAATAATTTTATAAATAAAATAAAATCAAGGAACTCATAAAGAGGTGACGAGGATCCTGACTATACAACAACAGACTATACGTCGTTTAATTATAATTACACTCTGTGTAGTCATCTTCAATGCATCAATATTGATTCATTGATAAATTAAATATTTTATGTTGATTATATAATTAATTACACCATTAATTCACCACGTGTTGACTAGGATTAACTAGCACACTGTTAGGCAGACTACATTCCATGTGGCCCACCAGACATAGTATGTAGTCCCTTCAAATTAGGTCTAGGCCGTTTATTCCATACACGGACTACCCGATTGGTGACCATGTAACATAGAGTCAACATGGTGTGTAGAGAATTATAATTATTGTGTACTCCAAGATTTTTGAAGTACACATCACACACATAGTCCCTAGGCGTGTACATCAGATAGATGGTGAAGGGTTTACACATTAGGTAGATCGGATCTAGATGTCGTGTACTTTTACTAGATTATCCATATTTAAAATTTATTTATTTTACTATGTAAACCTTGATACATGTAATTGAGTGTGGTCATAAAAATAGGATACACCATGTTATAGGTTTTTATATACATAAATATTTAAATGTTTAATTAATATCTATGTAATGTTCACATCTTCATATAATTTATGTGTCGTATTACATGTTGTTACTCTACATGCATTTAAGAATAACACGTGTCCAAAAAATCATGTAATTCATTTAATCATCCATGAAGTGCATCTCATGAAATAATGTGATAATTCATGTATTCTATATTCCATAAGAGTAAAATAGTATACGAGTATAATACATGTTGGAAATAATCAGACAAGTATTCACCATAGTTCCTCCAAGGTATAAGTCATGCACACAATTAAATTTTATTGAATTTGTTGAATTTGTTTAAAATTAAAAATTATGAGAATATCAACGAAATTTAGATGAGGATTAAGATAAAATGACTGATTAATTAAAAATAACAATTAATTGATTCGAGTGTGAATTATCTTAAACTGGAATGATTAAAAATTGAATACTAGTTTTATTAAATGCATAATTCGTAGCATGATAGTGGATGATTATGAGATAGACCAAACCTTTGTATGTGAATGATTTCATTTTAATTTATTATAAAATTAAATTCTTGGCCTTCATGCTTTCTCTCCACATTAAATTGTTGGCCTGCTTGCCTTCTCTCCTCATTAATATGTAGTACCTACATTTCCATGGTTTCATTTAAGTAAAACCCCTTTTACCCCTCATATTTGTGTGAGTACAATATTATTCAATGGATGGATCTCCCAAGATAGTGGAGGAAATTTATGTTAGGATCCAAGGAAAAACCAATCCATGAAAGATACAAAGGTGGATAGCTGGAAATATGTAAACACAAACCTAAGATTTTTTTCATAGTATTTCTCCCCTAGGTCAATAGTTAGTTGACCAACCACTAGATAAACTAACCATTAGAAAAATATCATGATCATACCCTTTATTTTATTTTTTTAGTTTCATGGTTATTCATTATTTATGTTTTGTCATGATCACATAATTATTGATTTTAAAAGCATGAAATATGGAATGAAAATAAACTAGATTATACATAAATATTATCTAAATATATGGTTAATCACTTGAGAAATCCTCCTTAATATTAACAACACGTGATAGAGATAATAATTGGAAATTTACACATAATGGTTAAAATACTTAAATAAGATATTAAGTCAGTATAGCCTTACATTAAATCAGTTAGATTTGAATCATTGTTCAAAGTTCTTGACCAGAAAAATTTGGGTTGCTTTAAATTATCAGGGAATTATAACATGAGGTTTTGGGTTGACTTGACTTGGTTCACATCAAGGGCTGACTTACAAAGTAGTAAATGGTGTAACTTAGAGGTAAAGGTTGAGGAATTCCAATTATAGGATTTTAGGATTAGGGAGTCCACTCAACAGATTAAGGAACTCTGAGTTAATGAAGTTGTCATTTAGAATTCCTACATAAAACCTTTCGAGTTGCTTGAAAAAAATGTTGGGGTAATGAGAAGGGAAATATGGATCCTTGCTGCTAGAATGTATAAGCTATAAGATATTCCAAATCAAATGGTGAGGGCTATTATGTTTCGATAAAATAGTGGGAGAAAAATAAATATAATATTTATTTATTTGTTTAAATTTTTCAGATAAATTATAAAATATATTCTTCTCATATTTGTAGAAACAACATTAAAATGATATCAAACATAACACTACGATCCATACTCAAGAAGAAAAAAATTCTCTACGACACATATTTCGAGGAATGGAAGAGGTTCTTAATCATTATCCTTCACTATGAAAGTAAATTATATGTGATGGAATAACCTTTTCTAGTTTCACATTGAAATGTTGAAAGTGATGAAGAGTTATCTTTATATGAGAAACATCTGAATGATGTTACATATGTTCTGTGCTTCATGCTATCATCCAAGTGGAATGAGATCTTGAAAAAACATGATTATATAGATTTCTATATCTTGATGCCACTCCTTATGTACATATACCAAGAGACGGTGATATAAGAGAGGTATGAGATCTTTAATTATTGGTTTACCACTAATCTTAGAGAGTCTACGCCAGCAGGGCATCATGTAGTCAAGATTATTGGGTACATTGAATAACTGGAAATCATAAGGATTAAATTCCCAGACGAGTTGCATATATATCTCAAACTTTAATCACTACCCAAGACCTTATGTAGAGACCCGAAGCTTGACGTACATGGACATTACATTACATTTGCGGAATACTTAGTACATAACAAAAACACACACTAAAGGATCGTAATAGTTTAGTGTCTTTGGAAACTCGGAACGTAATCTTCTAATCGTGGTGAAAGTTCTTCAATATCTCCCATAAAGGTCATCCCTTTTTTCTACCTAAAACCTTTCTTTATATCCTGGGGAAAAGAAAACATAAAAGGGTGAGCTCAAATGCTTAGTAAGGGTAAACAAAAGAAAAATCAATCACATCATATACATAGCTTTTGGAAATCTTAACCTGCAAAAGAGCTCATAATATCATAACATGGGATATATCATAGAAGTGAAATGTAATCCCAATAATCATAACATAAAACATGAAACTTTGTGTCATACACACATAATCATAGAAAATCATTTCTTGTTAGTCAAGACTCATTGCCAAGACTATCTTAGTGGACAAAGTCCCTTTCTGAATCGAGTAACCCTCGTTTCAGTCCTGTTTCACTGAACCGGTATAACCTACCATTTCAGCCATGTCTATCTCATGAGATATAAAATCTTTACCCAATGCATTGGAGGGAGATATAGGTCCCACCCATCTTATAATGAATCCTTTCTTATGTGTGCCACATAATCATAAAACATACATCATCGCATAACACATGTAACAAAAATGGGATTATTAAAACATCATGACATCATAAATCAATTCATATAAGATAAAGGAATTCATAAAAATAATTCCATCACAAAATGATCAAATCAATGTAATAATAGGGATAAAAATATAACCCTTTATTATCTTAGATGGAAAATAATTTTGATAAAACACTTGAACTCCATTCTTGAGGAAAATATCCTTTCTTCTTCAAAAACATTTTTCCTTTCATAACATGTCATACAAATTTAAAATAATTTGATTAAAAATAAACTTGGAAACTTGTAAAGGAAGATTCTTGGAAATAATGTTTTAAAAATCCATTCATGCCATATAAGTTAAAAAAAACATTCTTCGTACTTTTGTCGGAAAAGTCAAAAAGTACCTCGTACGAAAAAAAACGATAAAAGATTCCTTTCATATTCTTTACTAAAAACTCACCAAAGGGTAAAATTGGATTTAAAATATTGTAAGTGGATGGAAACAATATTACATATTGAGGGAACATGGATGTGGATGATAAAATACACCCCAGTAAATACTTACGAATAAACAATCTCGGATAAAAATGAGATTGTAATATTTCCCTTACCTTAGGTCCAATTTGCTTCGTATGTGTCCGAACCTCCTGTATAATGATTTAAATAATGTCATTGACTTATTACAGAATCATATTCATTGTTATGATATCATATATGGTTCACTTATGATATTATATTACCCGTTCTTTTTTAAATTCCATGTTAAAGAAGCGTTTTGGGTAAAATCGTTTCATTTATCGTAGGTGTTTTGACTTGTTGTTCTTGACATCATTATTACTTATATCATGATTTAATTACTTCCAGAATATAAAATATGATTTATATATCATATATATTCAGTATATATATATATAATAGATAGATAAATAAAATGAAAAACACCGTTCATGGAGACGGTAGTCCGTACGTACGCATGAACGCTGTTTTTCTTTCCTTATTGTCTTGAAATGGAAGTAAGTAGATGACATACATATGTATATATATACATAAATCCAGTAGATTTATAATGTCATATATTTCATTATTATTTCTTATATATACATTATAATCATTCTTAAATGGTTAACATGGAGAATGAATCTCATCGCGTCGTGGAGACGGTAGTCCGTACGTACGCACGAGCGATGATATCATTTATATAAATATTGAATTGAATTGGAGTGGATTATACAATATATCAGAATCAATATGATGTTGTAATAACTATGTATAGTTATTCTTTACACCATTATACCAATCCATGTAAGGTGGTGGTGGAAAATAGATTACACCACGGCGTGGAGACGGTATTCCGTACGTACGCACGCGCGGTGATTTCTTTTTCTGTAGGATGGATAGATGGTGAAATAGGGTTGTTTAATACTTATAATAAAATATCAGTATATGAGTGATACTGATGTTATTACTTCATAATGAAACAACCTAAGAAGAAGAAGTGGAAGAAGAAATAAAGATGAAAGAATTGGTAACGGTAATTACCTCTTCTTTGAAGTGCCTCTTTGAGACCTCCTCTTAGGGCACTAGAATTGGTCTTTGAGGAAGACCAGAACCTCTAGGATGTTTCTAGGGAAGTGGAGAAGGGATTTTGGCAGGGGTTGGACGAGCTTGAGTGCTCAAATTGGTGTGAGGAGGAGGGGGAGGAGGTGTCCTTTTATAAGGGAGGAGAGGGGCACCTTAGGAATATCTCAAAATATTATTTTATATTAAAGTCAAAATCGGTTTATAATGGTTCCAAAGGGTATTATTTCGAAGATAAGGTGGGGAGGGGTCGAAATCCTATCAACCAATAGAATTTAGACAAGTTTAGGATATTATTTTAACCTTATCAATTAAATTTAACACTAAGTTAAATAATTTAACTTTTACCATGTCTTTTTGTTTTTTTTCACTATATGGTTAATAAACTTACTATAACATTCCAAACGAAACCCAAATTGTTTATTATTAATATATATATCCTTATCTAAGTCATTTGTCCGAACCTTAGATTTTTAGGAATACAATAACAATTAATAATATAATATTTGATTTAAAAACTATTTTGTGTCAATTTTGACACTATTTGATATATGATTTTTGTGAAAGTCATAACAGAATTAAATGTTCGAACCAAGTTGATTAAATCAACATTAATATATCATAGTAACCTAGAAAATTAGTGGAATTCATAAAAAATCTCAAATTACATTTATTTTGGTGTTTATAACATCAATTATGTCAATATTTCATTAATAAGATAATTACTGCATCATCGTTGTGTCATAAATAAAATAAATTATTTTATGTCTAAAAATTACAAATAAAATACCATCATGTAGGAAATATTTTTATCTTTCTAATGAATATTTACAATCGAATTTATCTTATGTATAACCCCATATTAAAAATGATTTACTTATTAAACTTTGATTTTAACTATTTTAACCTTTCTTTAAATAAATTAATAATAAATGTCCTAATCTAATCCAAGTGGGCCTAAATGGTCATATTTTAATCCTAAGTTTGTTTTTGGTCGAATTACACTTGTCCAATAGAATTAGGACATGTGTTAGGGTAATAGTAATATCATATTTACCCTTAGTTACCTTATTTACTATTAACCACGGTAAAAAAGTAAAAAGTTACTATTCACCAAAAAATGATTTTCATATCATTGAACCACATTTTAGTCCTTGATATTAACCGTGTCTCTCGGATTTTCGAAATTCCATTCACAGAAGCGGCAAAATTAAGTTTTATGAAAAATTCAGTTTTTTTAACTACCACTTAGTAGTTTCACTATTCATCAAAAATTGATGTTTTTTAGAACAATGCCAAAATTTAATCCTAAGCTATATTTCATATTCCGAATTCAAAAATGAAATCTATTTTACCAAATTCATAACATAGAAGTTTCATTAATTAATTTTATAATTAAATCCCGCTGTTAAAATAAATAGCGTGTTTTTAGGAAACAATATATATCAAAAGATTGACACTTGATTATGTCTTGTTTAAATGTGAAATTACAACCAATGACCAACATTGTATTAAATTGTAAAAATATATTCTAAATATACTTTAAAACCACTCAAATTAATAATTTATCACTATTAATTATTTCGATTAAAAAAGTTGTTTTTAATTATAATTTATTAATTTTTCACTATTCATCAGAATATGAAAGTTATCCGAAAAGTACCAAAATTTCACCTTAGGCTAAATTCGATACTCCGAATCCAAGAATGAAGTTCATTTTGAAAAATAAGATTTACAGAATTTTAAAAAGTGGTTATTACTATTCATAACGGTTAGTTTTAATAATATTTTAATAGCACATCGTTGTTTAGTGAAACTCGGTATTGCATATTACACACGCTATTGAGGAAGGTCGCGATTGCGTGTAATTCAAGGCAGGACAAGGATGCGTGTTTTGCAAGCTCCTTTTGGTGTAGCGTACAACACAAGACATTAATAAAATTAAAAAGAATATATCTTTATAAAATCTTGGGCTGTTACATTCTACCCCCCTTAAAATGAATTTCGCCCTCGAAATTCGTCGGGGTTATAATTGGTTTACTATTCGAAAGTTTCTTTAATAGAAACCCACATCGTAAAAAGGAATATCAAAACCAATCTTTAAAAACAAAAGTATGAAACGCAACGGTTACCCAAATAAACTAATCATTGGGTTTCCACATAGGTGAAAATATGGATATGGAAGAGAAATCTAACCATCATGTTCTGATGGAGAGTGGTAGAGAACATGGCTATGGAAAAGCCAGTAATCACAAATCCATAGATTTGTGATGATATAAGGTACCATCTGATTCATCAGGTATAAGATCACTAGGACAACATTTTTGGTTTTCAAGATCATTTCCCCTAAAGTTGAAAATTTGAATTAGAATAAATACTTACTTTATTTTGGTACAATCTCACTGTTGTTCGTGCTTTGAACAATTTCCACTTCATCTCTTAAATAAATGAAGTTGAATTTGTTATTCGTGAAGTGTTAGCAGATCATGTGATAGAATGACAGGTCATTCCATCTGTCTCAAACAAAAGGTTAGCAAAACTTATATACATAAGTCGATCTATAGTGAGATTAATCATATATGGTTCCTAAAATGGACTTATACTTCATATATCATACTGCTTAATATAATAAAACTAGTTTATACTAAACAGGGACTTCCTGTAGGTCAGTGGTAGGCGATAAAGGCCAGTCGCACTTCGATTGTGGGTTCGATTCCTACAGCCTTGTCCGAAGCGATGGGCTGTCGCCCGTCCTGCAGGTTGTCCTTTTTACTATAACATCCCATCAATAATATCGAAATTTTTTTTCTATCCTTAAACAATACTAACTTACGTCCAACACAATCCATTCCAATCTTTAGGCTTATCCATAATACTGCAGTCCACTCTCATAACATAGTGAAAACAATTACCAGAGATTTAATATCATCGTTGATCCCCATATATCATAAGATATGTTTTGTTGGCCACATTCCAAACATTCAAAGTCCTTAATCATGTATACTCTTGAATACCCATTGAACCTTAGTGAAAACTTGAATGCAGTTAAAAGTTAACACTTTACACATACCAAAATCCTCAAAATTATCAAACCATGATATCACTTAGTCCTTATATCAATCATGAGCTCATGAATACAATCAAACATCTCATTATCTTCTTATCCTTTTATTATGCACTTATCATCTACTTTCCAAAATATTTGAATCACTTTTCATAGTTATTGGTACCTTAAAATTATTGAAAACCACAATAGACCAATACTTAAATATTTCAATACACCATAAAAGTACCTCAACAACATTATTCTTGAATACCAAAACACTTCAGTCCATCCACATCAATGATTATCCTGGAATAAGTCCTTCCTTGATTTAGAAGTAACTTTTTAGGTAAGGGCATTGAGTTTGGTAATGCCCATGTTCTCCACAAATAAGACATTGAACTCCATAACAGTCTGTCACTCTATAACCCTTTTCTCCACACAGATAACATCGGTCCCTCCATTTGAGGTATTCCTCAAGGTTCTTCTTCCCTTCTTTAGAAATCTCAATCTTCCTTTCTTTATGCTCCTCAACATGCGAACATGCATAATAGTCTATCTTCCTCTTCTTTGAAGAATTAGGCATACCACTAAATTTCACCTTGTTAATCATATATCGCGATGATTGATTCGGCATAATCACAACATCTTTCTCTCTAGGCATTACACAATTTTGTTGCTCATAGTCACCAATTTGTCCATTGGATTCAATGTTAACTGAATTCCTTTTGGTTCCCTCCCTTAACTAAAACCCAAAAATAATTTTGTGAGAATCAAAAATCATGCTAGAGAAAACAACATAGTAAAGGGAAAGTATCCTCAATACCTAACTTCTTAGGTTTAATCTAATATCATTACCATAGTTCTAGGAATATATCCTATACGTATACTTATCCTTAGAGACATCCCTAGACATACCTTAGAAATATCTCTAGGAATCTCACTAACGTTTTCGCATCCTAGTTTCCAAAGGTTGACTAAACCTTTCCTCTGATACCAACTGTAGAGACCCGAAGCTTGACGTACATGGACATTACATTACATTTGCGGAATACTTAGTACATAACAAAAACACACACTAAAGGATCGTAATAGTTTAGTGTCTTTGGAAACTCAGAACGTAATCTTCTAATCGTGGTGAAAGTTCTTCAATATCTCCCATAAAGGTCATCCCTTTTTTCTACCTAAAACCTTTCTTTATATCCCGGGGAAAAGAAAACATAAAAGGGTGAGCTCAAATGCTCAGTAAGGGTAAAAAAAAGAAAAATCAATCACATCATATACATAGCTTTTGGAAATCTTAACCTGCAAAAGAGCTCATAATATCATAACATGGGATATATCATAGAAGTGAAATGTAATCCCAATAATCATAACATAAAACATGAAACTTTGTGGCATACACACATAATCATAGAAAATCATTTCTTGTTAGTCAAGACTCATTGCCAAGACTATCTTAGTGGACAAAGTCCCTTTCTGAATCGAGTAACCCTCGTTTCAGTCCTGTTTCACTGAACCGGTATAACCTACCATTTCAGCCATGTCTATCTCATGAGATATAAAATCTTTACCCAATTCATTGGAGGGAGATATAGGTCCCACCCATCTTATAATGAATCCTTTCTTATGTGTGCCACATAATCATAAAACATACATCATCGCATAACACATGTAACAAAAATGGGATTCTTAAAACATCATGACATCATAAATCAATTCATATAAGATAAAGGAATTCATAAAAATAATTCCATCACAAAATGATCAAATCAATGTAATAATAGGGATAAAAATATAACCCTTTATTATCTTAGATGGAAAATAATTTTGATAAAACACTTGAACTCCATTCTTGAGGAAAATATCCTTTCTTCTTCAAAAACATTTTTCCTTTCATAACATGTCATACAAATTTAAAAGAATTTGATTAAAAATAAACTTGAAAACTTGTAAAGGAAGATTCTTGGAAATAATGTTTTAAAAATCCATTCATGCCATATAAGTTAAAAAAAACATTCTTCGTACTTTTGTCGGAAAAGTCAAAAAGTACCTCGTACGAAAAAAAACGATAAAATATTCCTTTCATATTCTTTACTAAAAACTCACCGAAGGGTAAAATTGGATTTAAACTATTGTAAGTGGATGGAAACAATATTACATATTGAGGGAACATGGATGTGGATGATAAAATACACCCCAGTAAATACTTACGAATAAACAATCTCGGATAAAAATGAGATTGTAATATTTCCCTTACCTTAGGTCCAATTTGCTTCGTATGTGTCCGAACCTCCTGTATAATGATTTAAATAATGTCATTGACTTATTACAGAATCATATTCATTGTTATGATATCATATATGGTTCACTTATGATATTATATTACCCGTTCTTTTGTAAATTCCATGTTAAAGAAGCGTTTTGGGTAAAATCGTTTCATTTATCGTAGGTGTTTTGACTTGTTGTTCTTGACATCATTATTACTTATATCATGATTTACTTACTTCCAGAATATAAAATATGATTTATATATCATATATATTCAGTATATATATATATAATAGATAGATAAATAAAATGAAAAACACCGTTCATGGAGACGGTAGTCCGTACGTACGCATGAACGCTGTTTTTCTTTCCTTATTGTCTTGAAATGGAAGTAAGTAGATGACATACATATGTATATATGTACATAAATCCAGTAGCTTTATAATGTCATATATTTCATTATTATTTCTTATATATACATTATAATAATTCTTAAATGGTTAACATGGAGAATGAATCTCATCGCGTCGTGGAGACGGTAGTCCGTACGTACGCACGAGCGATGATATCATTTCTATAAATATTGAATTGAATTGGAGTGGATTATACAATATATCAGAATCAATATGATGTTGTAATAACTATGTATATTTATTCTTTACACCATTATACCCATCCATGTAAGGTGGTGGTGGAAAATAGATTACACCACGGCGTGGAGACGGTATTCCGTACGTACGCACACGCGGTGATTTCTTTTTCTGTAGGATGGATAGATGGTGAAATAGGGTTATTTCATACTTATAATAACATATCAGTATATGAGTGATACTGATGTTATTACTTCATAATGAAACAACCTAAGAAGAAGAAGTGGAAGAAGAAATAAAGATGAAATAATTGGTAACGGTAATTACCTCTTCTTTGAAGTGCCTCTTTGAGACCTCCTCTTAGGGCACTAGAATTGGTCTTTGAGGAAGACCAGAACCTCTAGGATGTTGCTAGGGAAGTGGAGAAGGGATTTTCGCAGGGGTTGGACGAGCTTGAGTGCTCAAATTGGTGTGAGGAGGAGGGGGAGGAGGTGTCCTTTTATAAGGGAGGAGAGGGGCACCTTAGGAATATCTCAAAATATTATTTTATATTAAAGTCAAAATCGGTTTATAATGGTTCCAAAGGGTCTTATTTCGAAGATAAGGTGGGGAGGGGTCGAAATCCTATCAACCAATATAATTTAGACAAGTTTAGGATATTATTTTAACCTTATCAATTAAATTTAACTCTAAGTTAAATAATTTAACTTTTACCATGTCTTTTTGTTTTCTTTCACTATATGGTTAATAAACTTACTATAACATGACAAACGAACCCCAAATTGTTTATTATTAATATATATATCCTTATCTAAGTCATTTGGCCGAACCTTAGATTTTTAGGAATACAATAACAATTAATAATATAATATTTGATTTAAAAACTATTTTGTGTCAATTTTGACACTATTTGATATATGATTTTTGTGAAAGTCATAACAGAATTAAATGTTCGAACCAAGTTGATTAAATCAACATTAATATATCATAGTAACCTAGAAAATTAGTGGAATTCATAAAAAATCTCAAATTACATTTATTTTGGTGTTTATAACATCAATTATGTCAATATTTCATTAATAAGATAATTACTTCATCATCGTTGTGTCATAAATAAAATAAATTATTTTATGTCTAAAAATTACAAATAAAATACCATCATGTAGGAAATCTTTTTATCTTTCTAATGAATATTTACAATCGAATTTATCTTATGTATAACCCCATATTAAAAATGATTTACTTATTAAACTTTGATTTTAACTATTTTAACCTTTCTTTAAATAAATTAATAATAATTGTCCTAATCTAATCCAAGTGGGCCTAAATGGTCATATTTTATTCCTAAGTTTGTTTTTGGTCGAATTAAACTTGTCCAATAGAATTAGGAAATGTGTTAGGGTAATAGTAATATCATATTTACCCTTAGTTACCCTATTTACTATTAACCGCGGTAAAAAAGTAAAAAGTTACTATTCACCAAAAAATTATTTTCATCTCATTGAACCACATTTTAGTCCTTGATATTAACCGTGTCTCTCGGAATTTCGAAATTCCATTCACAGAAGCGGCAAAATTAAGTTTTATGAAAAATTCAGTTTTTTTAACTACCACTTAGTAGTTTCACTATTCATCAAAAATTGATGTTTTTTAGAACAATGCCAAAATTTAATCCTAAGCTATATTTCATATTCCGAATTCAAAAATGAAATCTATTTTACCAAATTCATAACATAGAAGTTGCATTAATTAATTTTATAATTAAATCCCGCTGTTAAAATAAATAGCGTGTTTTTAGGAAACAATATATATCAAAAGATTGACACTTGATTATGTCTTGTTTAAATGTGAAATTACAACCAATGACCAACATTGTATTAAATTGTAAAAATATATTCTAAATATACTTTAAAACCACTCAAATTAATAATTTATCACTATTAATTATTTCGATTAAAAAAGTTGTTTTTAATTATAATTTAGTAATTTTTCACTATTCATCAGAATATGAAAGTTATCCGAAAAGTACCAAAATTTCACCTTAGGCTAAATTCGATACTCCGAATCCAAGAATGAAGTTCATTTTAAAAAATAAGATTTACAGAATTTTAAAAAGTGGTTATTACTATTCATAACGGCTAGTTTTAATAATATTTTAATAGCACATCGTTGTTTAGTGAAACTCGGTATTGCGTATTACACACGCTATTGAGGAAGGTCGCGATTGCGTGTAATGCAAGGCAAGACAAGGATGCATGTTGTGCAAGCTCCTTTTAGTGTAGCGTACAACACAAGACATTAATAAAATTAAAAAGAATATTTCTTTATAAAATCTTGGGCTGTTACACCTTAGGTAACATTATTATTATTTATAATATGATCAATAATGAGAAGAGTCTTTTAGAACATATGAACTTGATTCACCAAGTGGATAAAGATATGGGGTGTGATGATCCCACGGTCCTGATAGTGAATAAGAGATGGATGAATAGGGAAACGAAGGCCAAGAAATATAAATAGTTTAATCATACCAAGCACCATCCTTTAAATAAGGGGAAGATCAAGAGGTAGGGTAAGGAAAAGGAGGCAGTGTGTTTTACATGTGACAAGCCAGGCCACAGATATTAGAACTACACCCAAAAGCGTTTGGAATCCAAATGTACGTTCATTATCGAATGAAATATTTTCATATATACACATTGTGTATTAGATAAAGCTTCTGGTGCTCATATCTATTTCCAAATGTAGGAACCATGTAGATTTTGGAATATTTCTAGAGGAGAGGTGAATCTGTGAGCTTCCAATGTTGCAAGGCTGGCTGCTCTGACTGTCTGTGACTACCACCTTTCATTGATAATGAGAATTATTTTGGTTTTAAGATGATGTTATAATGTACCTAAAATTATAAAAAATATAATCTATATGTCATGATTATATATAGATGGGTTTATTTTCAAATTTAGAAATAAAAGTTGTTTCTTTTATAAGGACAACATTTGTTATGGTATGGAAAATTTATGTAACGGTCTTTATGTATTAAAGTATGAAAACCGAGTGTTATCAATCAATAAAAAATCAAGTTCACACAACTCATATATCACCAGTTGTGACATAATCATCTTGGGAAGGTAAATGAGAAGTTTTAGATAAATATCAGTCAATATGGAAATTTAGACTCTTCTAAGCTAAAACCACTTGATAGATATCATGATTGTTTACTAGGAAAAATGACAAAACCACCATTCAGTGGATAGGGTGAAAGGGTCAAAGAGCTTCTAAGATTGGTTCACACTAATTTTTGTAGATCATTTCCAGTAGAATATAGATGTGGATATTATTACTTCATAACTATTGTTGATATCTTGAGTAGATATGGAAATATTTACTTGATGAGTATAAGTCCGAGTCCTTTTCAAAATTCAAGGAATTCCAAGATGAAGTAGATAATAATATTGGTTTGAAGATAAAGAAGATTCAATTGGATCATGGTAGAGAAAATCTTAACCAAGAGTTCATTGAATTTCTATGTGTGTTTGGGATTCTATCTCAACTCAATCCAACTTATACAACATAGTGGAATGGTGTTAGTGAAAGAAGGAAATGTACCTGATTGGAAATTGTAAGTTCGATGACGAGTCATTCTGATCTTCCATTATCCTTTTGAGGATAAATATTACAAGCTACAAAATTCACATCATATCGATTACCAACTAAAGTAGAAAATGGAATTCCATTTGAGTTATAGAGAGGAAAGAGACTTGTTTTATCATATACATTTTTATGGGGTTCGAGGCATTTGGTAAGGCTTTCTATGAAAAAAAACTACCACCCAAGGAATGAGGTGTATATTTATAGGGTATCCTAAGGAAACAAAGGAAAACTACATACATAACACCTCATACAAGAAAGTGACTGTTTCCATACAATCTGCCTTTATTGAGAGGGAGCACATCCTCAAAAAGGATAATGGGTGAATGATTGACTTCGATGAAATTGATCCTCAAGATACAACATTTTTGGTATAGGAAAAAGTTACACATGTCTCTTTGGAATAAGTAGTTCCTAAAACACAAGTACTGAATAGAAGTGTAAGAGAGGTAAGGCAACTAGAGAGATATGGTTTTCTAGTCACTGAGGATAGTGAATCGTTATTGTTGGAAAATATGAACCTCTCTCATATAAGGAGGTAGTAGAGAGATCATAAGTAGAAATATGGTTAGAAGCAATGAATTATAAGATGGATTCCATGTATCATAACAAATGTTTTGTTCTGTTCGATGCACTAGTTAATGTAAATCCTATTGGGTGTAAATTGGTATTCTAGAGAAAAAAGAACATGGAAGGTAAAGTAAGTACTGATAAATGTTGGCTAGTGGCTAAAGGTTTTAAACAACATCAGGGTTTGAACTATAATGAAACCTTTTCACTAGTTTCCATTTTTAAATCGATAAGAATCATACTTTCTATGAAAACTTACCATGACTATGAGATTTTGTAGATGGTTGTAAAAACACTATTCCTTAATGGGAACCTTCAAGAAGATGTCTATATGACACAACCAGAAGGGTTTGTGACACCATGTGATTACAAAAGGGTTTTCAAGATGTTGAGATCCATTTATGGAATTAAGAAAGCATAAAGGTCGTCTAATTTTTTATTCAATTGAGCCATAAGATAATTTTATTTAATTAATAATGAATGTGATCCATGTGTTCACAAAACGTTTAATGGGAAATGTAGTTATCATATTAGTGTATGTTGAAGAAATATTACTTATTGGAAAAAACATATCAGTCTTACAATTAGATAAGGACTGGTTGAAAAATTACATCTCTATGAAAGACTTAGGTGAAGCAACCTACATTATATAGATTAAGATCATTCGTGATAGATCCAAGAGGCTTCTTGGACTTATCCAAAGTACATATATTGACCAGATACTAAATAGATTTAGTATGGAACAATCCAAAAGGGGATTGGATCTTTTGTCACATGGTTTACATATTTGTTTGGAATTTTTTCCCCAAACACAATATGAGAAAGATATAATGAGTAAGATCCCATACACTTCAGTGATAGGATCAATCATGTATGCCTTGTTATGTACTATACTTGATGTTTCCTATGCATTGAGCATGGTAGGATGATATCAACTAGATCCAGGAGAAAAAAATAGACAACTATTAAGACCATCTATAAGTATCTTATAAGAACTAAGTATATTTCATGGTGTATAGAGGATATGAGGATATTTTAATTAGAGGGTATGATGATGTTGGTTTTTAGACAAATTAGAATTATTTTGATTCACAATTTTGATATTTTCTCTACCTCAACATATTAGTTGTGAACTGTGAGAGTATAAAGAAGCCAGTTGTAGGTAATTATATAGTAGAGTCTGAGTATATATAAGCGTCTGATGCAACCAAAAATGTCATATGGATTTGGAACTTTGTCCTAGATATTGATGTGGTACCTAGTAGTAAATACCAAATCACATTGTATTATGATAATACTACAGTTGTGGGTCTTGCAAAAGAGACTATCTCATATCAACAGACAAAGTACATACTACGAAAGTATCACCTTCTGCTAGATTTTTATCATAGGGGTGATGTTACAGTGAGAATAGAACCCACAAAAGATAATTTGGTGGACCCCTTGACCAATTTCTATCTTAGCAGAAGCATTCATATCACGTGAGAGCTACTGGACTAAAGGATGTTAGTAGTTGGCTCTAGTGAAAGTGGGATTCTATTGGAGTTGGTTCCCTAGAAGCAACTTCTTTTTTACTTCATGATAACTTATATATACAGTTTCAAATATTAATAAATTTTTTATCACATCATGATTAATCTTATAAATGAAATTGTATATGATAATGTTCTAGGAGTATTTATCACAATTAAAGGTCATATAGGATCCCTACTATGATGAGAACTCGAAAGTGCTATGAAAATATTTTTGAATATATGTTATATAGCAAGATGATATCATTTGAGGGAAAAAAATGATAAATGATATTAGGGGTGGAGACTCAAAGTACTTTTACGAACCTTCTCATATTGTACGCCCTTGGTAATATCTAGGAAAATATTATTAGAACGAGACCCACTAGTAGAAAATTCACATTTATAAGTTTCATTAGATGATGCTATTTGTGGATGTGTGTATTGGTACTTAGAATTTAAGATTATTATTAATGATTATTATGAATCATGAAATTAGATGTAATCATGGAACTTTGATGAAATATGTTTATAGAGAGGTAGGATATATTGGGTGCGTTACGAGTAATACATCATTAATGAATAATTTGATAAAGTATTTACCCCTTCCATTTTTTTTAACAAAAGTTGATATATCGTGCCCATTGATGGAATGATATATCCTAAATAAAACCATGTATATGGTAATCTATAGCCAAGTTCAATTTTTAGGAAGTTAAAGAATTATAATTCGAGCACAAGGGTTAATGGCACTAGCATGCAACCTACATGATTAGATATATCAAGAAAAAGGGATTATATCACATAGTAAGCATTTGTATGAGGTGAAATATGATTGTAGCATTAACTTATTTCTCTATGAGTGCCTTATCATGTTTCTAGATCATAACTATGGAATTTAGGTTTCTCTACCTAATTCCCCTAAGAAAGAGGCCTAGAGGGTCACACACTAAGTGTATCCATTATCTTAGTTAAATAATATTTATCATTTATTATTTATCAAGATGAATAAATATTATTCCCCATTGTGGATTAATAATTATTGTTGTATGAATGATCAAATTTATTCTAAAAATAGTTATTCAAAATATTATATTATGGTCAAAATATTTAATAAATATTTATTTTTTCTATTTAGAGAATATAATATTATATACTTATTAGTGAATAATTCAGTGAATTTTTTTTAATAAAAAAATAGACATTATTCAAGGCCTAATAAATATTGTGAAGGATTGGTTGTCTAAGTTTAAGTGTCTGGTGAGAAATAATAATATTGAATATTATTTTATTATATAATATTTAATTATAATTCACAAGTTAATAATGTGTCAAGAAATAATAATAATAATAATACTATTATTGTTTGACATGGGATTTCACTAGGATCAAGAAAATAAATAAGGGAACTTTTGAAAATATGTTTTTTAATCCTTGAGAAATAAATACCCAATTATGTTTATTTTTTCAAAATCATAACCAAGAAATTTTTGTTTTGAACTATGGATTGGTGAAAAACCTCTCAAACCTAGAGTGTTATTCTTTCTCCAAGAACACTGTCAAGAACGAGAGCGATCCTCCTCCATCGGATCAAGGAGAACACTTTGGAAGTGATTCTCAAGGTGATCAAAGGTGGATAAGACAAGTACAAGGATATTTCATGCTAGAACACATAGAATCCTACAACGACATCTGAATATTTTTCAAACACATGTGGATCACTGCTAGAGTAAATCTACCCTAGATTACTACAACACAATAATTGTACACTACAAATATGTGGACGAATGCATCAAAAAATAATGAATAACCTTAGAGGTAATTATTATTTAACTAAATTAATTATAAACAACATGTGTTGATCTATTCTCTCTTGGTTCCATATTTCTATCTGTTGATCATTATTTGATTCAATTCCATGGATCCCAGCGTTTATCATCACATAGATATTGGATTGATCATTGATAATGGAAAATAGGAAAGTTGGGAATCACCCCTCCCATGATTTTTTTGCAACCAGAACCTTCAATTTATAGAAGATATTCTTATATACTAAATGTGAAAGTAAGAGAATGATATTTATTTTGGGATTGTATTGGTGACCTTAAGAAAAGTGAAGATATTTTTCAAATTTATAAAATTTGAATTTTTTCTAAAAAAATGTTTTATTTTTTGGTCATGTAATCACCATAAAGGTTACATATATAGTTCCTTAAAAAATATATTTTATTAAACAATGGACCAAACTAACAACAGTAACCAAGATCCTTAGTTTTATTAGGATACACAGATATTATCAATGATTTTTGATAAACTAATCATGGCTATCAAATCCAAGAGCCATGTTGACATATATGGGAGTTATGCTCCCTTGGAAAGTGGTGTGAAAAATATTGTATGGAATTAAATAAGTGATTTTTTACAACACCTGTAAATTCATTAACCTTCAAAAGGGAATCGTTTTTGATATATAGGGATACATTAATGAATTTATTTGGATGAATAATAAATAAAAATGAAAAGTTAATTGATTATTACTCACAATAATTAATAAATCTTGGGAATAATTACTATATTCCTAACTTGAATCTAGTGAAAATTAAATTTTCATTAAAAATTTTATGGCACAAACTATATAGTGATAATTTTAAATAAATATTCAAAAATAAAGAGTTAAATATGAACCAAAGAATTTGGTTAGAATAGATCAATGTCTATGAATGATCAACACATTACCAACCAAAGAATGATAACAAGGTGTATGATGATTTAAGAATAAAAGAGAATGCTACCATATTAATGATTAGGGCTGAATGAGACACAATATTCATGAATTTTTAAGTGATGAATATTGAAGTAATAAGGGATGGTGAGAAACCCTATATTTCCCAAGTGAATTTTCAACCATCCATTCACATAAATTCCAAAGTTGTCCAAAAATATGATATAGAGATTTCAAAAAATGTAGTTAATATTCTATATTTCAACATTGATAAAGATCGAGTTATATAGTTTAAAAAACATATATGTTTCCAATCAAAACCAAAACCTAATGGGGAAATTTTGGAAGATTATCATAGATTTTACTAGTTTATTGTTAGAACTTGGACTTTATTTTCATCTATGCATTTTTCTTTTCAGGTGTTTTTGAGAAAAATAAGAGAATCTGAAAATTTAAGGAGTACACACGATGTACTTAGGAGCACACACCGTGTACCCGGTCTCCAGGGGTGACCGTGTACTAGCCGTGTAACGATCGAGTACATGTCCATGTGGGGTGACCTAGAAATACCATAAAGCAGGGCCCGATGAAGGCATATACATGCCATGTACTTTTCAATGACATTCCATGTACTTTTTATTTATTTGTCAAATTAGACTGGGGTTGTGTCTAATTGGAATAAACACCTTCTTCTTAAGTTATCTCGTCTAGAAGCAACTATAGGACACAATTCTTCTCCGAGCCCCCGATTGACCATCCGTTCTCGGAATCAACTGTCGTCGATTATGTTGGAATCACCACAGTGTGTTCTTCCATCCTCTAGAGCTTTGTTCATTGAGTTCTCCTCTTTTGGTAGATATACTTGGTTGACTGTTTTATACATTTTTTTAGATCTATTTCGTTCTAGGATGATTCAAGGGCCACCACCAGAGTGTATCAATCGTACAAAGACGAGGTAGGTGGTTTGTTCCTTTCCATAGATTTTCCTTTAGTATTATGTGAAAAAGTGCCCAATACCCTAGTTTGGGGTATTGAGTGTTTATGGATTTTATCCCTATTGATGCCTGCTATTCTTGTTTGCTTGAATTAGGGATGTTTTTTGTTAACAGGGTTATTTTTCCATGTTATGGAGGTGTTTGACCATGTATGATTTGATCTTGACCATTTGGTCTAGCTTTTCCTGTTAAGATGCTTGTTTTACATGACTAGTATTGTTAGGGAAGAGTGATATTATCTGATTTTTTGGTACACCTTGTGGCTATTAAGAAAAGTATTACATTTAGGTTTACTTTGGCTGCTGAACATCATTTGTGCACGATTGCTGACACAGGGATGTAGGAACTTGGTGTTGTAAAACCATATGAGGAATTAACATTGAGGGCTTCCCCAGAGTGTCTATTATACTTTTACTACTGCGAGACAGTATGAGGGATTTCTGTTGAGTGCTCCCTCAGAGTGTCTATAGATATCGTTACGAGACCACATGTGGAATTGACAGTGAGTGCTTACTCAAAGAGTCTTTTTTTATTCTTAAGGGACTATAGGAAGAATTGATAGTGAGTACATGATGAGAGAGTCTTTTATTATCCTTAAAAGACTATAAAATAAATTTGGGATGAGTGCTTCCTTATAGAGTCGTGGTGTTCATGAGACTAAAGTGGTTAGACCATATGACCATACCCAGGAGGTCGTTATATCCTTGTATAAGTTGAACCTGAAGGGTTAGGCTATGAGAACATACCTAGAGGGTTACTTGAGATTGATTAGTTGAACTAGAGGGGATATTCTATGAGAACTTGCACGAGTGTTTCTTGGTTTTTTTGGTTGAATAATTGATGAATGTAAATGAATGTAATTGAAACTGTAGGACTATTTACTATTGAGTACATCCTTGTTTATTTCTTCATTTTTCTTATTGCTTTCCATATATTTTCACTGACAGTTGGTCATAGATATTTGGGTGGTTAACTATTGGGATTCGTCTCAAACCCTATTTGTGTCATGCTTTTGGTCACAAACAGATTATATTACTATAGGTACAGATAAAGGAAAGCACCCCTCTACATTAGGTACTTGACTACTGCAGAGATGGGGATCATGGGACCAAGCTAAGGCTTGCAATACTGTTGGAGTTGTTTACTTGTTTTCCTTGTACTTTGGTTTAGTAATGTATTTTAGAATTGTGTATTTTTTGGCTATTTTCCTATACATGTGTAAGATGAATCATTTATATATGTTCTCCAATTGTTTATTTAATTTTATTATTTAGCTGTTTTCTATTGTATGGTATTATTACTACTTATTCTACTATTATGTGTTTCTCTTTGCTATATTACTCTGAAAATGAGGGCATAGTTTCCCTACTATCACACTCAAGTCCCTCACTGCTAGTCGGTAGCCTCTGGCATTTGGGGAAATATGCTTGAGGCCATGTGACCAACCGGGTACGGGGCACCTCTGGGCAGAACCCAGAACCGAGACATTACAAAGTGGTATCAGAGGAATTATTTTCTTATTTACTTAATGTTTAGAGCATATAGAAAGGGATAGGAAGGAATAATTACTTTGTAATAAGCTATTCCTGGGTGTAGCTAACACATGTACAGGTAAAATCCAATTTACCTCGTTTATTGAAATTTTTCTGGTTTTTCAATTATTACATTTGATTTAATTTCACCACTAGGTGATTCACATGTTCTGTGCTATTATTGTTGATATTATTGAGGTTCTATTTCTGTTGAAACCCTATGAGATGAGGGTATTCCATCTCATACATCATATAGGCACCTACTAGAGATCACGTGTCATTCATTATTGTCATTCTGTTTAGGGTTCATTCTGAATTGCACGTTGTTGTGATAGATGTTATGTTAGATATGCATGATGTTGTGATAGATTCCTTGATAAAATACCTAATATTTAAGAGGGTATTGGAGTGTGTAAGGCTTCATTGGAATGAACACCAATCTTTTGTTATTGTGGTGTTATGGGCCCGCATGTATCAGAATTTGGTGGATCATTGCACGGTTAAGCTTGTATATAACATGTATAAAATGAAAAACTTTGATTCGTAGGCAGTATGGCCCCTCACGAATCAGAATTTGTAACTTTAATGTTCGTTTTAATGTTTATAGGGAATCTAGAGTAGTTCATGAGGCTTACTATCTATAATAACCTATAATACAAATTTTGTATTTCTGAATACACGCCATGTTTCCTTCTGTTCGAGAAGGAACTATTTTTCTTAAGTACATGTCGTGTACTGTAAGTACATGTCGTCTAGTCTCTAATTGTGTCACTGGCTATTTGGGTAGAGACATGGGGTTGGGAAATCCTTATAAGAACACACTGTGTATCAGATGAAAATGTCATGTTATAGGGATTTTGTGTCCACCCGTGTGACTAACAATAAAAATGGATGAGAATTAGGTTATACACATCGTGTCAAGCTTGAACATTCCGTGTAGTGTATCCCATGTATCAAACCGTGGGACTAAAGACATGGGTCAGTGAAAACCTTCATGTACACACCGTGTCTGGCATGAACACACCATGTTTTCTCGTTCTAGGAGAACTGTATGGCTTACTTGTGTAGAAGAAATCGGGCAGGGGAAAACAATTCAAGTACACACCGTGTCTTGGGAAAACACGCCGTGTGTATCGGGTGTTACACGACCAGGGTTGGTAGGATTACACTCCCATGTGAAGTAATAAAGGAACACACCATATAGGGGTTATAAATTCCATGTATCACTATTTTTAAAAACATATCCTTTCCTCTCTATTAATTTTTTTCACTTATATGTTTCAATTCCTGATAATCTTGAAATAAAGTGTTCGCTTGACCTTGCAGAGTCATGCCACCGAGACATCCTCTGGTTGTACGCCAGATTTAGGGAAGTGAATAGACACCAGACATGGCTGATCAGGGATTACCAACAGAACCTCCCATCATGCTTGTCTTGGAACCAACCATAATTCTGGATACAGGTGCCAATGAATAGTTCTAAGAAGGCTTCATGAGGTTTATGAAAACCTTTTAGGGAGCACCGCATCCTACCCCATCTATGGAAAAGTATACACGAGTCTTTAAAAAGAAGCATCCTCTCACTTTCTCAAGGGATGTAGGACTTCAGTCTACAGAATCATGGTTATAAACCATGCTGTCTATCTTCGAGCATCTGGAGATGCCTCCAGATAGGAGAATGAAGATTTATACTTATATGATTTGAGATTCTGCTAAGAGATGGGGGGAATTGATCTCATAGGTAAGGCACCAACATGTTATGGCTGAGGATGAGTTTCAGTGTATATTATACGACTACTTCTACCCAGGGACATTGAGGGCTGATTGAGTCCAAGAGTTCATTAGTTTGGAGCAGGGTACCCTTTTAATCATGGAGTATTCTTCTCACTTCATAGAACTACAATTCTTAACACCCATTCTAGGGGGTGATGAGTTATTCTTGGTGAGCATGTTCGAGGATGGTATCAGGCATGACAACCGATCTCAGGTGAACATCGTCAAGTTGATGACCATATCTTTTATATTAAACTAGGGGCTAATTACCAAGTGAAACCTGAAGTATTATAGAGTAGTGGGCCTGGGTGGTTCAGCATCCAGAGTTGGTTCTTCTCCGTATGATAGTAGGAAGCACCATAGGGTGTCTACATGAGGAGATTCGAGTAGGCTAGATACCCCTTCAGGTATCTAGGTGGTATGATACCAGTGTGGGAAAGGTGAGCATACGAGGAAACATTTCTCAAGAGACCTAGGGGAGTGCCGATATTTCGGCAAGATGGTCCATCTTCATCATTTCTGTAAGTTTTTATCACTGGAATCTAGTGATATGGGTTCATATATGACTCCTTGTTCACGAGAAACACCGCTAGTTTTAATCAGTTTGGGAACTGGAGTTCTTCCAACCATTCATGCTAAGGTGGAGGTCGAGGTCGTGCTAGCTAGTCAGCAGAATTTCTACGAAAACATGGTGGATCACCTTAGGGTGGTCAGGCAGGGCCACAAGCCTAAAATACATGATAGACTTTTTCAGTGGAGTAGACTTAGTTGAAGTAGGATTCCGTGCCCTCTACAGTTGGAGGTACGATCTTAGTTTCCTAAGTCATAGCTTCTACACTTTTCGATACAGGGGCTTCCCATAGTTTCATATATATTGCTGTTGTGGAGATCCTTGGGCTCTATATCTATTCCTCTATCGATATCTTGACGTTGGAAACTCCGTTGGGGACAAGAATGTCTAGTATATGTTAGTGCATGGAATTCCCTATTGAGGTTGGTGGGTATCATTCCTCATGAGACCTTTATGTCTTATAGATGACGGGCTATGAATTCATTCTTAATATGGACTGGTTAGTTCCCTTCTAGGATGTTGTTGATTCCTATCATCATAGGGTGAGTTTTACATCACCATAGGTAAGATCCTTTTTACATAAGGGAAAATGGGATGTTCAGGCAAGAAAAGAAGGATCCAGGAATCATGGGTTGGGAGGAGTTATAGCCCAGATCGCTAGTCTATATCTGGATGACCAGGGAACTTCATAGATGGACTTTCCTCTAGTGATTAATCGTTTTAGGGATGTCATGCCAGTGGAATTTTCAGGTTTTCCTCCAGAGTGAGAGGTGGAATTTTCTATTGATCTTGTTATAGAATAGGCACTAGTGTCCATTCCTCATTATAGGATGGATACACCAGAGTTACAGGATCTTGAGAATTAGTTAGAGGAGTTACCAGTGAAGGGTTTCATCTGACCGAACACTTCTCCTTGGGGTTCACCTATCCTGTTTGCAAAGAAGGCGGACTGTACCCTTAAACTTTTTATGTATTATCGGAAGCTGAACCAGTTGATAGTTAAGAACCGATATCCCTTACCAAGGATTGATGATCTGTTTGATCAGTTTCGAGGAGCCTGGGTGTTCGCAAAGATTGACTTGAGATTCGGTTATCATTAGTTGTGGATTCGACCATCAAATATACATTTTACAGCCTTTCAGAACAGGTATGGTCTATAAGAGTATATGGTTATGCTGTTTGGTATCACGAACATGCCTACAGTTTTCATGGCACTAATGAACCGAGTATTCCATCCATACTTGGATTCTTTTGTGGTAGTATTCATTGAAGATATCTTGGTGTACACTCACACTCTACAGGACCATGAAACACATCTTGAGATCATTTAGAGTACATTGAGGGAGCATCAGTTATATGCTATTCTCTCAAAATTCCACTTTTGGATGGACCATTTTCACTTCTTAGGTCATGTTATATTAGAGAAAAATGTATCAGTAGACCCAGTGAATGTCAGAGCAGTAGTTTTCTTAGTGAATCTGAAGAACACATTTGAGGTAAGAAGTTTTCTAGGATTTTTTGGATACTAAATATGTTTAATACATGACTTTTCATGCATAGCAGTGACACTGATGGGCCTAACTAAGAAGCGAACAAAGTACATGTGGTAAAATTCTTGTGAGTCAGCCTTTCATGAGTTGAAAGGGAGGTTGACTTCATCACCGATATTAGTTTTTTCAGAGCCGGGAAAGAGTTATAAAATTTAATGTGATGAATCAGGTATCAGGCCTGGGGCATTGATTTTGTAGGGAGAAGGATTCGTTGCGTATGGGTCTCGACTGTTGACGATAAATGAGAATAATTACCTGACACATGATCTCAAGTTGACTATAGTTGTTCATGCTTATGTTGTTGGGGACATTATCTATTGGGAGAGAATTTTGTGGTATTAACCAACCGAAAATGTCTCAAGTATATCTTTACTCAGCACGATCTGAATCTAATACATCAAAAGACGGTTTGGTACCTTTAGTATTTTGACTTTGATCTTTCCTACATACCTAAAAAAGGGAACACAGTAGCTGATGCATTGAGAATAATGACTCAGATACAGGAAGGTCAGGAGGCCAGTAGTGAGTGGCAGCTTATGACATTGTTCTCTGAGATGCATTTGGAGGTTCACGACTGATAGGGGTAGACATTTCTTTCTTATTTGGTTGTTATGTATACTTTACTTGATTGAGTGCGAATGAGGAAGATATCAGATTCTAATGGCGTAGTCCTACGAGAGTGTGTGTTAGGGGAGGTCCCTATTACTAGATGGATAGTAGGTGAGGATGAGATCTTGCATTTGAATGGGTGTGTATGGGTGTCAACAGTCATACGCAAGGAGCTGATGCAGGACATTCATTCCTCAGTTTGGGTAGTTCATCCCAGTGTCACCAATATGTATCGAGATATGCACCATTAGTATTGGTGGCTAGGTATGAATAGAGATGTTGCTGGGTTTGTCATGAGGTGTTCCACTAGTCAACAGGAGAAGGTAGAGCATCAACAAAAAGTAGGGTTTTTTGAAATAGTTAACAATTACCAAGTAGAAGTGGAATGATGCCATGATGGACTTCGTGATAGGTTTACTGAGATCACCTCAAGGGAAGGATTCTGTTTGGTTTGTCATTTGAAGATTCACAAAGGTTGTTCACTTCTTGCTGATCAAGGAGACCTCCATTGTAGATGAGCTGCAAAGGTTGTACATCTAGGAGATTGTACGTTTACATGGATTTCCACACTCCCTTGTTTCATATAGGGATGCCCATTTTAATTCTCGTGTCTGTTAGGGAATACAACGGGCTTTGGGTGAGTACTGCATACCACCCCCAGATAGATGGCCAGTCTGAGCATACTATTCAGGTAGTGGAGGAAATGCTTCAAGCATGCACCCTATATTTTAGAGGTTCTTGGGAGAGGTATATACCTCTTGTGGAGTTTTTATACAATAATATTTTTCAAGAAACTATTCAAATGGAACCTTATGAGGCTTTATATGGTAGTCCATGCCGGTCACCCCTATGTTGGCTAGAATCAGGAGAGGCAGCTATGTTTGGACCTCATCTTGTCTAAGAGGCCATAAAACATGTGGATTTGATTCGGAAGAGGATGGTTATTGAACAGTCATGACATAAGTATTATAATGATATACGAAGATGAAATCTAGAGTTCAAGGTCAAATATCAGGTTTTTCTATGCATCACACTGAGGTTGGGACACAAGAGGATTAGGATATAGGGAAATCTTTCGTCAAGATCTGTTGGACCGTTTGTGGTTCTGGAGTGTAACACCCTGAGATTTTAGGAGAAATATTTTTTTATCTTATTATTTTGTATGCAACACCAAAGCAATATTTTAATACACACAAAACTGTCTTGGATTGCGTTACATGCAATCGCGACCTTCCTCAATAGCTTGTGTGGTACGCAATACTGAGTTTCACTAAACATCGATATATTATTATAATATTATTATGGACTTGGATTTATGAATAGTATTAAATAAATTTGTAATTTTATAACATTATTATTCATCTTACATATTACTAGAATATGGTATGAGAACAAAATAATTTTTTCGGGTAAAATAAGTATTTTAAAAAAAATGTAGTTTTGCTACCTTTTGATGGAACACCCACTTTAAATATATTTTTTGACGGGTTAAGAAGTTCAATTTGACAAAATAAAATTATTATTTGGAATCAGAATATGAAAACTTAATTTGGATAAATTTTTCATATTATTATGATAACTTTCATATTTTAATGAATAGTAAAAACACGCTATATTTTAATTAAAAACAACTTTTTTCATCGCAATAATTTATATTGTTAAATTATAATATTAAATGGCTTTAATGTATAAATAGAAATAGTTTTTACCATTTAATATAATGTATTTCAGTACCATTAATTTTACATTGAATTCAAAGGTAAAAACATTTCAATCTTTGGCAATGTTTTAACTTTTAAAACCCGTTTTCTTATAAATGGGATTAATTTTAAATTAATTACTGCAACTTCTGTGTTTTGAATTTTTAAAAATGGATTCAATATTTGAACTTATTGGGTAAAAATTATGTTAATAGGTTACTCTTATTTTTTTGATATTATGAATAGTAACTACGGTAATTTTTATTTACTGTAGTTAAAGGTAAATCGAGTAATTAAGGGTAAAAATAAGATTATAAAATTACCCTAAAAACTGCCAAAATTTTATTGGATGACTAAAAGTTCACCAATATCACCTAAGGGTCGGATGAGATTCATTTTATGGACTTTTGACCATAAAAATAATTTAATTATTATTAAAACCAAAGAAGGTGACAACATGTCACTCTCTTAAATCTTATAAGTATAATAATTTTTATTTAGTGATATAATTCATGTAAATTCAAGAATGAATTTTATCTAGAAATATAATAAAATTATCTACATCATGTGAATTTATTTATAATTTTTAGGGATTAAATAATTATCATTTAAGGTGACACAATAGTGATGTTGAAATTATTTTATTGATTAAAATATCAAAAATATGGTTTTAAAAATCATAAAATAAATATTATATGAACTATTAAATGTGCTAAACTAATTTTATAGATAAATATGACATGTTAGGAATCTATTAACTCTTTTGGTTCGAATATATATTCTGTGTGGATTTTATTAAAATTCAAATAAATGTATAGTGTCAAAATTGACACTATTATTTTTTGATAAAAATAACATAATATAAAATTGTTTAAAAATCACAAATATATTTAAAAATTATAAATTAAAATTTATATGGTATAAAATGTCATACATTATCCAATTATGAACAAAAAACAACACATAAGTAATTATTTATAATAATTTAAAATTTAGAATCTTATTACCATAAATAAAATTAAATAGATTAAATAAGGATAAATCAAGTTGATAATGTTTGAAATACATTCCCAACATGTCTTAAATTTATTGGTTGATGGGATTACAACCCTATCACATCTAAACATTGGATTTTAGTCATTTTGGATGTTTTTATGTGGGGATTAAATTTATTATAAATTAATATTTTTGAGGTTTCCAAAGGTGCCCCTCTCCTCCTTTATAAGAGGGCACCTGCTCCCTCTCCTATTTACACAAATTTGAGCCTTCAAGATCGGCCAACCACTACCCATTTCCCTTATCAACTTCCCTATAAACATACTAGAGGTCCTGGTCTTCTTCAAAGACCAAATTTAGTGCCCTAAGAGGAGGTTTCAAAGAGGCGTGTCGAAGAAGAGGTAATATTCGTTACCGATTATTTCAAATTTATTTCTTCTTCTACTTCCTATTACTTAGTTGTTTCAATATGAAGTAATAAAATAAGTATCACTCATATAATTATATGTTATTATAAATATGAAACAACCCTATTTCACCTTCTATCTGTCCTATGGAAAATGAAATCACCGCACGTGCGTACGTACAGAATACCGTCTCCACGCCGTGGTGTAATCTGTTTTACACCACCACCTTACTTGGATGGGTATAATGGTGTAAAGAATAAATATATATGATTATTGTAAAGTTATATTGATTCTGAAATAGTATACATACACTTAAATACAATTCCACGATCATGGGAACGATATCATCACTCGTGCGTACGTACATCCTACCGTCTCCACGATGTGACGTGACTCGTTCTACATGATCTTCATTGAATAAGGGATATATAAATGAATTGAATGAATAAATATGATATATATTACACTAATACAATTCTGGAAATGAATTATTTATAACCTGAAAAGAATAATAAGAATTTATTCGACAAAACATGCATAAGAACATAAAGCAATGAACTCCCAATTAACAAGTAGCAATGAAATATTACTAATAAGAAGCTAATAATATGACCATATATAATATCATAACAATGATTATGATTATGGAATAAGTCAATGACATTATCTAAATCATTATATAGGATGTTCAGACACGTATAAAGCAGATCAGACCTAAGGTAAGGAAAAATCTCACAATCTCATTTTTATCTGAGATTGTTTATACATCAGAATTTACTGGGGAATATTTATTATCCACATCTATGTTTCCTCAATATGTAATATTATTTCTATCATTATAAAATTGTTTAAATATAATTTTACCCATTGGCGAGTTTTTAGTAAAAGATATGAAAGGAATCTTTTGTCATTTTTAGTACGAGGTACTTTTTGACTTTTCCAGCCAAAGTACGAGAAGAATGTTTTTTTAACTTATATGGAATGAATGGATTTTTATGATTTCTTAGAAAATTATTTCCATGAAGCTTCATTTACAAGTTTTCATGTTTATTTTTAATCCACATAATTTAGTTTAAAATTGTATGACATGTAAAGAAAGGAAAATGTTTTTTGAAGTTGAAAGGATATTTTCCTCAAGAATGGAGTTAAAGTATTTTATCAAAATTATTTTCCATATAAGATAATATATGGTTATGTTTCTATCCCTATTTTTACATTGATTTGATTATTTTATGATGGAATTAATTTTATTATGTGATTTTATCTTATATGGATTATGTTATGATGCCATGATGTTTAAGAATACCTTTTTTATTACATGGGATATGCTGTGATTTATGATTTTGTGGAACACATAAGAATGGTTTTATTATGAGATGGGTGGGACCTATATCTCCCTCCAATGCATTGGGTAAATATTTGTATCTCATTCGATATACACGGCTGGAATGACAAGTTAATCTGGTTCAGTGATATAGGACTATAACGAGGAGTGAACTCAGTTCAGTAATGGACTTTTCTGCTAGGAGGTCTTCGAAATGAGCCTTGAATAATATGAATGGATTTTATATGATATTTGTGTATTCCATAAAGTTTCATGTTTTATGTTATGATTATTGGTATTACATTTCACTACTATGATTTATCCAATGTTATGATAGTGAGATCTCTTTTGTAGGTTAATATTTTCAAAATGTTATGTTCTTATGAATATGATATGATTGATATTTCTTTTTTTACCCTTACTGATCATTTTAGATCACCCTTTTGTATGTTTTCTTTTCCCCAGGTTAGGATGAATGGTATTGATTAAGATATGCCAAAAGGGACTCTAGATATGATAAAATAAAAAGGGAGACAGTGTAGATGATTTATGAACCAATTGTTTATGTTTCCCAGTTTCAAAAGACACTATACCTATATAGACCTTTAATGGTTTTGTTATATTTTGTAATAAGTGTGCTTCAATTTTGAAGTAATAATAATCTATGTAATACATGGGTCATTATAGTTGGTATCAGAGGAAGGGTATAATCAACCTTTGAAAACTAGGATGTGAAAGCCTTAGTAAGAACCCTAAGGGTATGTATAAGCATAAAACACAATCATAGGGTTTTAGAAATGGCCATGAATAACCTATGATAAGACATAAAGTGTGAAATTTTAATACTGATTATGTTGTTTTCCTATTATAATTAGTGTTGCTCACACTGTTCTTCTTGGTTTTAGTCAATGGTTGGAACCTGAAGGAACCGTGTTAATGCATAATGTGATGGGAAATGCAATGATTGTTACCCTAAGAAACCAAACATCATGGGAGATAGAATGAAAAATCTTGTAGCCATTCTCACAAAACTTTCTCAAGCTATGAATCATACAGGACATCAAAATGAGAAAGGGAAGGAGCATTATTATGTTGAATCCTTCATGAAGCAGCGTCCACCCTCATTCAGCGGGTCTACTGATCCATTAGTGGCTTAACAATGGATAAGTACCACTGAAAATATATTTTCAGTTCTTCAATTTTCTAAACATGATAAATTCATCTTTGCAGTATATCGTTTGGAAGGTGAAGCTGATCAATGGTGGAGTCTTATCAAGAATACGAGGCAAAGAGACGAAATTGAGTCCATGGAATGGGACGAGTTAAAGAACTTATTTTTCAATATGTAATTCCCTCGTATTCTTCGAACAAAGATGGAAAAGGAGTTTCTTGAACTAAATAAAAAGGATGATGAATCTGTTGGTACGTACGACGCAAATGTTACAAGACTTTCAAGGTATGCTTTTGGGATTATTATCCAACCTGAGAGTAAGATCGATCGATTCTTTAGTGTCTTAAAACCAAGTCTTCGAAGGGCGTTAGCCATAAGGGACTTCAATAGCTACAAAGAAATTGTTATATGTGCTCTCAAGGTTGATATGAAGATTGAAGTAACCCATAAGTCATATGGGTTTGATAAGAAGAGGAAAATGGAAGTCAAAGGAAAATCTAAAGAACACTCTGAAAAGAAGATGAGTTTCCCCTTATTCTCAAAGTGTGGAATGAAACATGGAGGTAATTGTCTTAAAGGGACAAGAAAATGTTTTAATCATGGAAAAGAAGGTTATCAGGCAGTTGAATATCGAAATAATTGGAAGAATATGTCTAATGATGCGAACCAAGAAATTGATACACAAAATGCACCTCCTATACTTCAATGTTACAAGTTCATGGAAATGGGGAAATATGAAAATTAATGCCCTAATCCAAGGGTTGTTGATGATGATCAACTTCAACAAAATCTTAAGGCCAAAGATAAAGGAAATTCACATGCAATTTCTATCGGCGATGTGGAGTATGATAACGAAGTGGTGAAAGGTACACTTACCATTCACTCTAAAGTAAAAAATGTTTTATTTGATTATGGATTAACCAACTATTTTATTTCTGACAAATTTCTTAAGGGTATCGCTGAATTACCTCAAAAATTAGATGTTGAGTTAGCTGTGACAACCCCTAATGGTACAACGGTCGCATCAAAAGTTTACAATTATTCTCTGATTAAAGTTTGTGGGAATGTGCTTCCTAAAAATCTTGTGATCCTTCCTATAGTGTAATTTGATGTGATTCTTGGCATGGATTGGATTTCTTTATATGGATCTCATATCAATTTCCAAATAAGGGAAATCACATTTAATATTCCCGATCAATATACTATCATCTATCAATGCAAGGATGAATATAACCTTCCAGTGGAAATTTCATCCATCTTATGGGTCTTGATTCCAATAAATGAAGGTTATTTATCTCAAATGGTTGGAGAGAAACTCACAATTAATAATACACCCATTGTACGAGAGTTTGATGATGTCTTTCTGGAGTAATTTCCAGGTCTTCCACCAAATCATGAAGTTGAGTTTTCAATAGAACTCGTACCAGGTGATTTACCTATTTCAAAGACACCTTATATAATGGCCCCAATTGAGTTGTAGGAATTGAAGAAGAAACTCCAAGAGAATATTGATAAGGGATTCATACGCCCTATTGAATCACCTTGGGGAGAACCTGCTCTGTTTGTTAAGAAGAAAGATGGATCAATGAGACTCTGCATTGATTGTCAAGAACATAACAGGATCACTATCAAGAAAAAATATCCTCTCCCATTCATTGATGACTTATTTGACCAACTACGTAGATCTCAATACTTTTCCAAGATTGATCTTCGTTTAAGGTATCATCAATTAAGGGTCAAAAGAGAGGATATACCAAAGACGACTTTCAGTACAAGGTATGAACACTATGAATTAATAGTGATGCCATTTGGTCTTACTAATGCCCATGCTATCTTCATGGATCTAATGAATCGAGTCTTTAAAGACTATCTTGATAATTTTGTGGTAGTCATTATATACGGTATTCTTATCCATTAAAAGAGAAAGTAATAATATGAAGATCACTTGAGAATTGTATTAAAGACCCTGAGAAAGGAGAATATTTATGCCAAATTTACCAAGTGTTAATTTTGGCTTTAAAAAGTTACATTTTTGGGTCACATAATCTCAGAAGAGGGGATATATGTGGATCCAGCAAAACAGAGGTTATTGAAAGATGGTCGAGACCAACAACAATAACTGAGATCCAAATTTTTCTTGGTTTAGCTGGGTACTATCAAAATTTTGTGAAAGATTTTTCAAGATTATCTAACCCACTCACCAAATTGACTCAGAAAGGAGTTAAGTTTGTTTAGACAGAGGAATGTGAAGAGAATTTCAATGACCTAAAAAGAAGGTTAGCCAGTGCACCTGTGCTCACACTACCTTGTAGTGGAGAAAGGTTTGTGATCTACAGTGATGCATCCAAGAAGGGACTGGGGTGTGTTCTCATGCAAAATGATATAGTGATAGCTTATGCCTCATGACAGTTGAGAAATCCATGAGAAAAATTAAACAACTCATGATTTGGAGTTAGCTGCGGTAATCTTTGAATTAAAGATTTGGAGGCATTATCTTTATGGTGAAAAGTCTGATATTTATACTGATCAAAAAAGTTTGAAGTATATTTTCGCACAAAAGGATATGAATATGCGCCAAAGAAGATGGTTGGAGCTGATTAAGGATTATGACTGCTCAATTCATTACCACCCTGGGAAAGAGAACAAGGTGGAATATGCATTAAGTCGACAAGACCATGCTAGCTTATCTATGATGAGGATCACAAAAGATCCAATATTTATGGATTTACAATGGATTGATCTTGTAATTATAATAGAAGGGGAAAAATATTATCTTTCTCAAATGAATGTTGAACCATCTATACATGTGAAGATTAAAGAGGCACAGAAAGAAGATGTAGAGTTACAAAAGAAGGTGAGAAATGTTCCTGAATTCCACATTGATTGTTATGAAATAATAGGGTTCAGGAATTGGGTTTGTGTTCCTCCCATCCCAGAATTAAAGAAGGAAATATTGGATGAAGCTCATAGTTCTTCATTCTCTATTCACCCCTGGAAGCATGAAGATGTATAGGGATCTAAAAGAGTACTTCTGGTGGGATGGAATGAAAAGAGATGTTGCTGAATATATCTCTCGATGCTTGGTTTGTCAGCAAGTTAAAGCTGGGAGACAGAAGTCTAAGGGGATGTTACAACCATTACCCATAACAGAATGGAAATGGGAAAACATCACTATGGAATTTGTCACTAGACTTGATAAAACATCCAAAGGCAATAATGATATCTGGGTTATAGTTAATCGTCTTACGAAGTCGGCACACTTCAGTGCTATTAGAGAATATTTCTCTCTTGATATTCTTGCCAGGATATATGTGAAGGAAGTGGTATGATTTCATGGAGTACCACATTCCATTATATCTAATCAGGATATGAGTTTTACCTCAAAGTTTTGGTGAAGTCTTGAGCATACTCTAGATACAGAGTTGAGTGTTAGCACTTCTTATCATCCTCAAATAGATGGTCAGTCTAAGAGGACTATTAAAACTCTAGAAAAAATGTTGAGAGATTTCTCTATGGATCTCAAAGGTGGTTGAGATCAACACCTACCTTTGGTGGAATTTTCTTACAATAATAGCTTTCACTCCAGTATTCAGATGGCTCCTTATGAATCTCTCTATGGAAAAATATGTCGAACTCCAACTTGATGTGATAAAGTTGGGGAAAGAAAGCTATTAGGACCTAATCTTGTTGATGAGATGGCAGAAAAGGTCCGATCTATTCAATAACACATAAGAGAAGCTCAGAGTCGACAAATAATTTATACTGACAACTGAAGAAAAGACCTAGAGTTTGAAGTGGGTGATAAAGTGTTCTTACAAATATCTCATTGGAAGAGAGTAATGAGATTTGGAAAGAAGGGCAAGTTGAGACCTAGGTATATTGGTCATTTTGAAATATTGGATCGTTTTGGGATGGTAGATTACCGATTAGCACTTCAACCGAATCTCTCTCAAGTTCATGATGTGTTCCATGTATCTCTCCTGAGAAAGTACATACCCGATCCTTCACATGTACTAAGATTAGAAGATGTAGCGCTGGAGCAAGATCTTTCTTATAAAGAACAACCGATAGAGATTCTAGATTGTAGCGAAAAATTTCTAAGAAACAAGACCAATCACTTGGTTAACGTTTTATGGAGGAACCACCAATTAGAATAAGCTACATGGGAACTTTAGGATATGATAAGGGAGAGGTATCCTCATCTGTTTGTTACAAAATGACGAATTTCGAGGGAAAAATTCATTTTAAGGGGGAGGGGGTAGAATGTAAAATCATGAAATTTTATGAGAAGTATTTTTTTCCCTTCTTATGTTGTACGCAACAGCAAAGGAATATTTTACTACACACAACACTGGCTTGGATTACATTACACGCAATCACGACCATCCTCGATAGTGTGTGTAGTACGCAACACCAAGTTTCAAGAAACATCAATATATTATTATAATATTATTATGGACTAGATTATATGAATAGTATTAAATACATTTTTAATTTTATAAAATTATTATTCATCTTACACATTACTATAACATGGTATGAGAACAAAATAAATTTTTCAGGTAAAATAAGTATTTTTCAAAAAATGCAGTTTTGCTGCCTTTTGATGGTGCACCCACTATAAATATAGTTTTTGATAGGTTTATAAGTTCAATTTGAAAAAATAAAAATCTTCTTTTGAATTAGGATATAAAAATTTACTTTGGATAAAATTTTCATATTATTCTGATAACTTTCATATTTTAATGAATGTAAAAACACACAATATTTTAATTTAAAACAACTTTTTTCATCGCAATAATTTATGTGGTTAAATTATAATATTGAATGGTTTTAAATTATAAATATAATATATTTTTACCATTTAATATAATTTATTTCATTAGAATTAATTTCATATTGAATTTATAGGTAAAAACATTTCAATATTTGGCAATGTTTTAACTTTTAAAACCCATTTTCTTAACAATGTGATTAATTTTAAATTAATTAGTGAAAATTATACGTGTTGAATTTTGAAAAATGGATTCCATATTTAAATTTAGTGGGTCAAAATTTTGTTAATAGGTTACTATTATTTTTTTGATATTATGAATAGTAACTACGGTAATTTTTATTTACTGCAGTTAAAGGTAAATCAGGTAATTAAGTGTAAAAATAAGATTATAAAATTACCCTAACACCTGAAAAAATTCTATTTGATGACTAAAAGTTGACCCATATCACCTAAGGGTTGGATTATATTAATTTTATGGACTTTTTACAAGGAAAATAATTTAATTATTTTTAAAACCAAAGAAAGTGACAACATGTCACTCTCTTAAATCTTATAAGTATAATAATTTTAACTTAGTGATAAACGTCATGAAAATTCGAAAATTAATATTATATATAAATCTAATAAAACTATATACATCATGTAAATTTATTTAGATTTTTTAGAGATTAAATAATTATCATTTAAGGTGACAAAATAGTGATGTTGAAATTATTTTTTTGACTAAAATATCAAATAAATGGTTTTAAAAATATTAAAATAAATATTATATAAACTATTTAATGTGCTCCACTAATTTTATAGATAAATATGACATGTTATGAATCTATTAATCCTTTTTTATCGAACATATTTTTGGTGTGTATTTTATTTAAATTCACATAAATGAATAGTATCAAAATTGACACTATTGTTATTTTATAAAAATAACATAATATGAAATTGTTTAAAAATCACAAAAATATATAAAAATTATAAATTAAAATTTATATAGTCTAAAATTTCATAAATTATCCAATTATGGGAAATTCAGAACACATAAGTAAATATTTATAACAATTTAAAATTTAGAATCTTATTACCTCAAATAAAATTAAATAGATTAAATAAGGATAAATCAAGATGATAATGTTGGAAATAAATTTCCAACTTGTATAAATTTTATTGGTTGATGATATTACCTCCCTATATCATCCAAGCTTTGGATTGGAGTCATTTTGGATGTTTTTATGCGGTGTTTGAATTTATTGTAAATTAATATTTTTGAGGTTTCTAAAGGTGCCCCTCTCCTCCCTTATAAAAGGGAACCTCCTCCCTCTCCTATTTACACAACTTTGAGCCTTCAAGATTTGCAAAAACCTACCCATTTACCTTATCAACTTCCCTGGAAACATACTAGAGGTCCTGGTCTTCTTCAAATACCAATTTTAGTGCCCTAATTGGAGGTTTCAAAGAGGCTTGTTGAAGAAGAGGTAATATCCGTTACCGATTTTTTAAAATTTATTTCTTATTCTACTTACTCTTCCTTAATTGTTTCATTATGAATTAATAACATCAGTATCACTCATATATTTATATGTTATTATAAATATGAAACAACCCTATTTCACATTCTGTCCATCCTACGGAAAACGAAATCACTGTGTGTGCGTATGTACGGAATACCGTCTCCAAGTCATGGTGTAATCTGTTTTCCACCACCACCTTACTTGGATGGGTATAATGGTGTAAATGATAACTATATATGATTATTTTTAAGTTATATTGATTCTGAAATAGTATACATAATTCTAAATACAATTCCACAATCACGGAAATGATATCATCGCTCGTGCGTACGTACGGCCTACCATCTCCATGATGTGATGCGACTCATTCTACACGATCTTAATTGAATAATGATTATATAAATGAATTGAATGAATAAATATCAAATATATTACACTAATACCATTCTGAAAATGAGATATTTATAACCTAAAAAGAATAATATGAATTTATTCGACAAATCATGCATAAGAACATAAAGCAATGAACACCCGAATAACAAGTAGCAATGAAATATTACTTATAAAAAGATAAGAATATGACCATATATGATATAATAATAATTATTATGATTCTGGATAAGTCAATGACACTATTTAAATCATTTTACAGGAGGTTTATCCACGTACAAAGCACATCTGACCTATGGTAAGGAAAAATCTCGCAATCTCATTTTTATCTGAGATTGTTTATACTTTAGAATTTTCTGGGGAATATTTATCATTCACATCCACGTTTACTCAATATGTAATATTATTTCTATCTTAATAATATTTTTTAAATCCAATTTTACCCATTGGTGTGTTTTTAGTAAAAGATATGAAAGGAATCTTTTTTTGTTTTTAGTACGAGGTACTTTTTGACATTTCTGGCCAAAGTATGAGAAGAATGTTTTTTTAACTTATACAGTATGAATTGATTTTTATGATTTCTTAGTACATTATTTCCATGAAGCTTCCTTTATAATTTATCATATTTATTTTTAATCAAATTCTTTTTGTTTAAAATTTTATGACATGTTAAGAAAGTAAAAATGATTTTGAAGTAGAAAGGATATTTTCCTCAAGAATGGAGTTCAAGTGTTTTATCAAAATTATTTTCCATCTAAGGTAATATAAGGTTCTATTTCTATCCCTATTTTTACATTTATTTGATTATGTTATGATGGAATTAATTTTATTATGTCCTTTTATCTTATATATATTATGTTATGATGGCATGATGTTTAAGAATCCCATTTTTATTACATGGGTTATGCTATGATTTATGATTTTTTGGAACACATAACAATTGTTTCATTATGAGATAGGTGGGACCTATATATTCATCCAATTCATTGGGTAAATATTTATATCTAATGAGATAGACATGGGTGGAATGACAAGTTAATCCGGTTCAGTGATACATGACTGGAACGAGGAGTGAACTTGGTTCAGTAATGGACTTTGTCCGCTATGATGGTCTTGGAAATGAACCTTGACTAATATGAAATTATTTTCTATGATTATGTGTGTATTCCAAAAATTTTCATTTTTTATGTTATGATTATTGGGATTACATTTCACTACTATGATTTATCCCATGTTATGATATTTAGATATCTTTTGCAGGTTAAGATTTTCAAAATGTTATGTTCTTATGAATATGATATGATTGATATTTCTTTTGTTTACCCGTACTGAGCATTTGGGATCACCCTTTTGACTTTTTTAATTTCCCAGGTTAGGGATAAGGGTATTAAGTAAGATATGCCAAAAGGGACTCTAGATATGATAAAATAAAAAGGGAGAAAATGTAGATGATTTATGAACCAGTTGTTTATGTTTCCTAGTTTCTAAAGACACTATACCTATACGGTACTTTCATGGTTTTTTTATATGTTATAATAAGTGTGATTAAATTTTGAAGTAATAATAATGTATGTAATGTATGGGTCGTTATATGGAGAGAGTCAGAATAGTTTTCTATCGGTTGCAGTTATCTCAGAGGTACCACGAATATTCCACGTTTCTAATATATGGTGTTACTTCTCAATCTCGTATCATGTTTTTCAACCCAAGGAGGTTGATATGAAGGTGGACTCACCATTCGAGGAGCATCCTATCCAGATTGTTGATCGCAATACAAATGTTCTCTGTGGTTGGTTTGTTCCTCTAGTATGTGTTCTATGGAAGCACTGGCGAGTATAAGATGAGACTTGGGAGAGGGAGGCCGATGTATGATCTCAGTGACCAGAGCTGTTGAAGGATTCTTCTTCTATGATTCCTTTTCGGGGAAATTTAGGGAAGAATTTATTTATTTGGGGAAGATTGTAAGAACCTAGAACTAATTTTCAGGTGTGATTTTTTATTTTCTGGTGTTTTTGAGAAAAAGAGGAGAATATGGAAATTTAAGGAGTACACGTCGTGTACCCAGTCGCCGTAGGTGATTGTGTACTGGCCGTGTAACGGTTGAGTACATGGTCATGTGGGGTTACCTGGAGGCTACCAAAAGTAGGGCCCAGTGAAGGCATATACATGCTATGTACTTTTGAAATACACACCATGTAATTTTCTTTTTATTTGTTAAATCAGACTGTGGTCGCGTCTAATTGGAAAAAACACCTTCTTCTCGACTAACCTCATCCAGGAGAGACCATAGGGTGTGATTCTTCTCTGGTCCCCAATCGACCATCTGTTCTCTGAATCAACCACTGTTGATTGCATTGTAATCTCCACGGTGATTTTTTTCTTCTTTTAGAGATTCGTTCCTTGATTTCTCCTCTTTCATGAGATATCGTTAGTTGAACATTTTGGATGTTTTTGTACATCTATGTCATTATAGGATGATTCAAGGAACAACACCAGATTATATCAATCTTACAACACCATGGTAAGTTGTTTGTGCCTTTCCATAGATTTTCCTTGAGTATTATGTGCAAAGGTGACCAATACCCTAGTTTGGGGTGTTTCATGTTTAGGGATTTTAGCCCTGTTGATGCATGCTATTCTTGTTTTCTAGAGTTAGGGATCCTGTTTGTAAATAGGGTTATTTTTCCATGCTATGGAGGAGTTTTCCCATGTTTGATTTGATATTGACTGCTTGTTCTAGTTTTTCCTGTTATGATTCTTGCTTTCTATGCCTAGTATTGTTAGGATGGAGTGATATTATATGATATTGTGGTATTCCTTGTAGATATTTAGCCGTGTAGTAATTTTAGGTTTACTTTGGCTACTGAATATCATTTGTGCATGATTTCTTACACAGGTCTATGAGAACCGAGTGTAGTAAGACCATAGGGGGAATTGACATTATGGGATTCCCCAGAGTGTCTTTTATACTTTTCATGCTATGAGGCCATAAAGGGGATTGATGTTGAGTGATCCCTTAGAGTGTATATATATATCATTATGAGACCACAAGAGGAATTAAAGTCGAGTTCTTCCTTAGATAATATTTGATTATTCTGAAGGATCTATAATAGGAATTGACGATGAGTGAATCCTCATAGAGTCTTTGATTATCCTTAAAGGACTAAAAGAGGAATTGATGGTGAGTGCTTCCTCAGAGAGTCTTTTTTTGCATGAGACCAAAGGGGTTATACTATGTGAGCTTACCCGGAGGGTCATTATATCATTGTATAAGTTGAACCATAGGGGTAAGGCATTGAGAAGTTACCCAGTGGGTTACTTGAGATTGATTTGTTGAACCAGATGGGATAGGCTGTGAGAAAATCCTCAAGGATTTATTGTTTCTATTTGGTTGAATAATTTAAGAATGTAAATGAATTTAATTGAAACTATAGGACTATTTAATTTTGAGTACTTACTTATTTATTACTTCATTTTTATTATTGCCTAACATATATATTCACTGATAGTTAGGCACAGATCATTGGGTGGATTCCAACTGGGATTCATCTGACACCCTGTTTGGGTCATGCATTTGGGCACAAATAGATCATATTGCTGCAGGTATAGACAAGGTAAAGAGACCTTCTACATTAGGTACTTGACTGCTGTGGACCTCGGGAGCATGGGACAAAGCCGAGGCATGTGATATTGTTGGAGTTGTTAACTTGTTTTCCTTTTACTTTGATTTATTACGATATTTCAGCATTGTGACTTGTTTGGATTCTTTCCTAGAAATATGTACATGCATCATTTTTATATGTGCTCTATTTATTTATTTACTTTTAGTATTTTTTTTGTTTTCTGTTGTGTGGTAATATTACTACTTACACTACTATTATCTATTTCCCTCTACTGTATTACTCTTCCAATGAGGGAATAGTTTCCCCACTATCACACCCAAGGCCCTCACTACTAGTCAACATCCTCTAGAGTTTGAAGAAATGCGATTTAGGACATGGGACCAACTAGGTACGGGGAACCTCTGGGAAGCACCTAGAATAGGGGCATTACATTTATACATTTAGAAATAATTAAGATCTATTAGGTTATAATATAAAACCTAGTATGGGATAATAGAAGGATAGATATTGTAGAATATGTATCTCAAAGCTTCGGATGGTAGATTGTTAAGGATGAACAACAAAATTATAAGGGTATGTTGCAACCATTACCCATATTTGTACAGAAATATGAAAGCATCACTATGGAATTTTTTATTGGACTACCCAAAATAACTAAAGTTCATATTTCTGTTTGGGTTGTAGTCAATTCCATTACAATGTTATTTTATTTTATTGAGATCATAGGTGATTTTTACCTTTTATAACTCTCCAAGACATGCATTAGAGAAGTGGTGGGGATGAATGGAAAACCACTGACTATTATATATAATCATGAAATAAGGTTTACATCAATATTATGGATAATTCATAAGTAATAATTAGAGGAAAAGATATTTTTTCATTTTTTATCAACCTCAGATATATGGATAGTCTAATAAGAATATTCAAACTATAGAGTATATATTGATATATTGTTTGATGTATTTTCAAGGATGTCGGGATCAACACCACCACATTGCATAATTCTTATATATAAACAGTTTCTGTTATATAATTCATAATTCACTATATTTGGTTTTGTAATAGAATATATATAAGGATCCAAAATTCTTGGATGAAGTTGGAAAGATGGATTTAATAGATCCTAACATTTTCCATTAAATGATGGTGAATGGTAAAACCATTTAGTGACATATGGATATGGTATAAATTCGATAGAAATGTTATGGAAGTAATCATAAATTATTTCTATAGTTTGAAGTTGATGAAAATGTATTCCTTTTAATATCTCCTTATGTAGAGACTCGAAGCTTAACGTATATGGACATTACATTACATTTGCGGAATACTTAGTACATAACAAAAAACACACACACAAGGATCGTAATAGTTTAGTGTCTTTGGAAACTCTGAAAATAATCTTCTAATCCTGGTGAAAGATCTTCAAAATCTCCCATAAAAATCTTCCTTTTTTTATACCTAAAACCTTTCTTTATATCCTGGGGAAAAGAAAACATAAAAGGGTGAGCTCAAATGCTCTGTAAGGGTAAACAAAAGAAATATCAATCACATCATATACATAAGCACATAACATTTGGAAATCTTAACCTGCAAAAGAGAGCATAATTTCATAACATGGGATAAATCATAGTAGTGAAATGAAATCCCAATAATAAAAACATAAAACATGAAAATTTTTGGCATACACACATAATCATAGAAAATCATTTCTTGTTAGTCAAGACTCATTTCCAAGACTAACTTAGTGGACATAGTCCCTTTCTGAACCGAGTCACCCTCGTTTCAGTCCTGTTTCACTGAACTGGTATAACCTACCGTTCCAACCATGTCTATCTCATGAGATATAAAATCTTTACCCAATGCATTGGAGGGAGATATATGTCCCACCCATCTCATAATTATACCATTCTTATGTGTGCCACAAAATCATAAATCATACATCATTGCATAACCCATTTAATACAAATGGGAATCTTAAACATCATGACATCATAAATAAATTCATATAAGATAAAGTAATTCATAAAAATAATTCCATCACAACATGATCAAATCAATGTAATAATAGGGATGAAAACATAACCCTTTATTATCTTATATGTAAAATAATTTTGATAAAACACTTGAACTCCATTCTTGAGGAAAATATCCTTTTTTCTTCAAAAACATTTTTCCTTTCAGAACATGTCATATGAATTTAAAATAAAAGAAGTTGATTAAAAATAAACTTGAAAACATGTAAATGAAGCTTCTTGGAAATAATGTTTTAAAAATCCATTCATGCCGTATAAGTTAAAAAAACATTCTTCGTACTTTTGTCGGAAAAGTCAAAAAGTACCTCGTACAAAAAACGACAAAAGATTCCTTTCATATTCTTTACTAAAAACTCACCGAAGGGTAAAATTGGATTTAAACTACTGTAAGTGGATGGAAACAATATTAAATATTGAGGGAACATGGATGTGGATGATAAAATACACCCTAGTAAATACAAAAGTATAAACAATCTCGGATAAAAATGAGATTGGGATATTTCCCTTACCTTAGGTCCGACTGGCTTTGTAAGTGTCCGAACCTCCTGTATAATGATTTAAATAATGTTATTGACTTATTCCAGAATCATATTCATTGTTATTATATCATATATGGTCCACTTATGACTTTATATTACCCGTTCTTTTGTAAATTCATGTTAAAGTAGTGTTTTGGGTAAAATCGTCTTATTTGTCATTCATGTTTTTAACTTGTAATTATTAATATGATTACTTGGATAATGATTACTTATATCCAGAATGTAAAACATGATTTATATATAATATATATTCAGAATATATATATATATATAATATCTATAAATGGAATGAAATACACCGTTCATGGAGACGGTAGTCCGTACGTACGCATGAACGCTGTTTTCGTTTCGTTATTGAATTGAATGGAATTAAGTAGATGACATACATATAAATATACATATATCTAGTATCATTATTATGTCATATATTTCATTAGTACTTATTATATATACTTTATAATCATTCATGAATGGTTAATCATTGAGAATGAATCTCATCGCGTCGTGGAGACGGTAGTCCGTACGTACGCACGAGCGATGATATCGTTCCCATGGTCATGGAATTGTGTTGAAGTGTATGTATACTATTTCAGTATCAATATAACTTTATATTAATCATATATAGTTACTAATTACACCATTATACCCATCCAATTAAGGTGGTCATGGAAAATAGAATACACCACGGCGTGGAGATGGTATTCCGTACGTACGCACGCGCGGTGATTTCCTTTTTCCGTAGGATGGATAGAAGGTTAATTAGAGTTGTTTCATATTTATAATAACATATCAGTATATAAGAAATACTGATGTTATTACTTTATCATGAAACAACTAAATAAGAAGAAGTTGAAGAAGAAAGAAATTGAAAAAGATCGGTAATGGATATTACCTCTTTTTGACGCACCTTCACTTATCCTCCACTTAAAGAACTAAGGATGGTCTTTGAAGAAGACCAAGACCTATAGGATGATACTAGGGAAGTGGATAAGAGATTTTGGCAGGGGTTGGCCGAGCTTTAATGCTCAAATTGGTGTGAGGAGGAGAGGGAGGAGGTGCCTTTTTATAAGGGAGGAGAGGGGCATCTTAGGAAAATCTCAAAATATTATTTTATATTAAGGTCAAATTAGGTTTATAATGGTTACAAATGGTATTATTTTGAAGGTAAAGTGTGGATGGGTCAAAATACTCTCATCCAATAGGATTTAGACAAGTTTAGGTTATTATTGTAACCTTATCAAGTAGATTTAACTCTAAGTTAAATAATTTAACTCTTACTGTGTCTTTTTGTTTTCTTACACTATATGGTTAATAAACTTACTATATGAATACAAACGAACCCCAAGTTGTTTATTATTAATATATCTATCCTTATTTAAGTCATTTTGCCGAACCTTATATTTTTAGGAATTAAATAACAATTAATAATATAATATTTTTTTTAAAAACTAATTTATGTCAATGTTGACACTATTTGGTACATGATTTTTATGAAATTTTTAACAGAATCATACGTTCAAAAACAGTTACTTAAATCAACAATAACATGTCATAGTAACCTAGAAAATTAGTGTAAGTCATAAAAAGTCTCAAATTACATTTATTTGGGCATTTATAACATTGATTATGTTAATTTTTCTTAAAAAGGTAATTGCTGCATCATTGTTGTGTCATAAATAAATTAAATTATTTAAAGTCTAAAAATTAAAAATAAAATACCATTCTGTAGGAAATAGTTTTAGCTTTCTAATGAATATTTATAGTCGAATTTATCTTATGTATAACCCCATATTAAAAATGTTTTAGTAAATAAACTTTGATTTTAACTCTTTTATCTCTTCTTTGAATTAAATAATAAAAAATGTCCTAATCTAATCCAAGTGGGCCTACATGATAATATGTTACCCTTAAGGTTGTTTTTGGTCGAGATACACTTGTCTAAAAGGATTAGGACATTTGTTAGGGTAATATTAATATCATTTTTACCCTTAATTACCCTATTTACTTTTAACCATGGTAAATAAAAGTAAAAAGTTACTATTCACCAAAAATTATTTTCATCTCATTGAACCACATTTTACTTACTGACATCAACCATGTCTCTAGGATTTATGAAATTCCATTCACAGAAGCGGTAAAATTAAGTTTTATGAAAAATTCAGTTTTTTTAAACTACCACTTAGTTGTTTCACTATTCATAAAAAATTGATGTTTTTTAGAACAATGCCAAAATTTCATCCTAAGCTATATTTCATATTCAGAATTCAAAAATGAAGTCTATTTTAACAAATTCATATCATAGAAGTTGCATTAATTAATTTTATAATTAAATCCTGCTGTTAAAACAAATTGCGTGTTTTTAAGAAACAATATCTATCAAAAGATTGACACTTGTTTATGCCTGGTTTAAATGTGAAATTACATCCAATGACCAAAATTGTATTAAGTTGTAAAAATATATTATAAATATACTTTAAAACCACTAAAATTAATAATTTATCACTATTAATTATTTCGATTGAAAAAGTAGTTTTTAACTAAAATTTAGTAATTTTCACTATTCATCAAAATATGAAAGTTATCCGAAAAGTACCAAAATTTCACCTTTGGCTAAATTCGATACTACGAATCCAAAAATGAAGTCCATTTTGAGAGCTAAAATTTCTAAAATTTTAAAAGGTGGTTATTACTATTCATAACGGCTAGTCATAATAATATTTTAATAGCATATCGTTGTTTAGTGAAACTCGTTATTGCATACTACACACGCTATCGAGGAAGGTCGTGATTGCGTGTAATACAAGGCAAGTCAAGGATTCATGTTGTGCAAGATCCTTTTGGTGTATCTTACAACACAAGACATTAGTGAAATTAAAAAGAATATTTTTCATAAAATCTTGGGCTGTTACATTCTACCCCCCTTAAAATGAATTTCGCCCTCGAAATTCGTTGGATTTATAAATGGTTTACTATTCAAAAGATTCTCTAATAGAAACCCACATCGTAAAAAGGAATACCAAAACCAATCTTTAAAAACAAAATTATGAAACGTAACGGTTACCCAAATAAACTAATCACTGGGTTTCCACATAGGTGAAAATATGGATATGGAAGAAAAATCTAACCATCATGTTCTGATGGTGAGTGGTAGAGAACATGGCTATGGAAAAGCCAGCAATCACAAAGCCATAAATTTGTGACGATCTAGGGTACCATCTGATTAATCAGATATAAGAGCACTAGGACAACATTTTTGGTTTTCAAGATCGTTTCCCTAAAGTTGAAGAATTTGAATTAGAATAAATACTTACTTTATTTTGGTACAATCTCACTGTTGTTCGTGCCTTGAACAATTTCCACTTCATCTCTTAAATAAATGAAGTTGAATTTGTTATTCGTGAAGTGTTAGCAGATCATGTGATAGAATGATGGGTCATTCCATCTGTCTCAAACAAAAGGTTAGCAAAAGTTATTAAATATACATAAGGCATTCTATAGTAAAATTAATCATATATGGTTCTTAAAATGGACTTATACATCTTATATCATACTGCTTAATATAATAAAACTAGTTTCTACTAAACAGGGACTTCCTGTAGGCCAGTGGTAGGCGATAAAGGCCAGTCACACTTCGGTTGTGGGTTCGATTCCCACAGCCTTGTCCGACGCTATGGGCTGTCACCCTTCCTGCAGGTTGTCCTTTTTCTAAAACTACATTACTATAACATCACATAAATAATATCAAAAAAAATTTCTATCCTTAAAAAATACTAACTTATGGTTAACATAATCCATTCCAAACTTTAGGCTTATCTAAAATACTTCAGTCCAAGCTCATAGTATAAAGAAAACGATAACTTGAATTGTCATCAACCAAGAATGTGAATACCATCATTTATCCCCCATGTGTGAATACCTTAATCATGTATTCTCTTGAAAAATGAATACCCATTAAACCTTAGTGAAAACATAAATGCTGTCAAAAACATACCAAGATCCAAAAATTCTATATACTCAATCCATTACATAATCTTCTCCTTATATCAGTCATGAGCTCATGAATACTATCAAACATTTAATTTTTTCCTTATCCCATCATTATGCGCATATCATCTACATTCCAAAAATATCTGAATAACCTTTCATGGATACTGGTAACATTAATCATACACTTTCAAAACTCAAGTAAAGACAATAGTGTAACAATCCTTAGATTTCTCTTTATTCCATAGTACCATAAGATTACTTACACCACATTACACATGATAAACATGTAATCATTCTACTACATTCTTAAACCATTGACCGAGCTTCAACAATTCTTTCATCTCACATATCATTTGTAGTCACTTCATCATCATCCACATAAATACTACCCATACGACCATACCGATTCTCTTCATGAGACTTTCCCTTAGGGAATTGGTTTGCATAATGCCCGTATATTCCACATTTAAAACATTTAACCATTGTTGATATCGTAGAAATACAATTATCCTCATCCCTGGTGTTAACTGAACCTTTTCGTTTTCACTTACTGGCATTGTGTCCTTCTTTTCCACACCCAAAGAATCTTCCAGTTCCTTTGAAACATTCTCCTTGATGCCTCTTCCCACATGATTTACATAGGGGAAATTGAACTTTATTTTCTCTATGATCATCATGAAACTCCATCTTTCTCTTACTAGTCGATTCAGGAAACTTACCAAATTTTACTTTATTTATCATATTCTAAAATTGCTGATTCGGCATAATAATGATGTTTAGACTTCCAAATCCAATTTCATTTGATTGATCATGAAGAATATCATTCCATTGTCCATCATATCCTCCATTATCGTGAATCATCTTGTTTCCAGCCATTTTTTAAACCCAAAAAGAATAGTGTGAGAGGCAAAAATCATTCTAGGGAAAACAACATAACAAAGGGGGAGTACCTTCAATATCTAACATCTTAGGTTTAATTCTATGATCGTTAGTGTAATTCTAGTACTATAACCTATACGTATACTTAACCGTAGGGACATCCCTTGACATACCTTAGAAATATCTCTAGGGATCTCACTAACGTTTTCGCATGCTAGTTTACAAAGGTTGACTAAAATTTTCCTCTGATACCAACTGTAGAGACCCGAAGCTTAACGTACATGGACATTACATTACATTTTCGGAATACTTAGTACATAACAAAAACACACACAGAAGGATTGTAATAGTTTAGTGTCTTTGGAAACTCAGAAAATAATCTTCTAATCCTGGTGAAAGATCTTAAACATCTCCCATAAAGATCTTCCTTTTTTTTATACCTAAAACCTTTCTTCATATCATGGGGAAAAGAAAACATAAAAGGGTGAGCTCAAATGCTCTGTAAGGGTAAACAAAAGAAATATCAATCACATCATATACATAAGCACATAACTTTTGGAAATCTTAACCTGCAAAAGAGAGCATAATTTCATAACATGGGATAAATCATAGTAGTGAAATGAAATCCCAATAATCATAACTTAAAACATGAAACTTTTTGGCATACGCACATAATCATAGAAAATCATTTCTTGTTAGTCAAGAGTCATTGCCAAGACTATCTTAGTGGACATAGTCCCTTTCTGAACCGAGTCACCCTCGTTTCAGCCCTGTTTCACTGAACCAGTATAACCTACCGTTCCAGCCATGTCTATCTCATGAGATATAAAATCTTTACCCAATGCATTGGAGGAAGATATAGGTCCCACCCATCTCATAATGATACCATTCTTATGTGTTCCACAAAATCATAAATCATACATCATTGCATAACCCATGTAATACAAATGAGAATCTTAAACATCATGACATCATAAATCAATTAATATAAAATAAAGGAATTCATAAAAATAATTCCATCACAACATGATCAAATCAATGTAATAATAGGGATAAAAACACAACCCTTTATTACCTTAGATGGAAAATAATTTTGATAAAACACTTGAACTCCATTCTTGAGGAAAATATCATTTCTTCTTGAAAAACATTTTTCCTTTCATAACATTTCATACGACTTTAAAATAAAAGAAGTTGACTAAAAATAAACTTGAAAACTTGTAAAGGAAGCTTCTTGGAAATAATGTTTTAAAAATCCATTCATGCCGTATAAGTTAAAAAAACATTCTTCGTACTTTTGTCAGAAAAGTCAAAAAGTACCTCGTACGAAAAACGACAAAAGATTCTTTTCATATTCATTACTAAAAACTCACCGAAAGGTAAAATTGGATTTAAACTATTGTAATTGGATGGAAACAATATTACATATTGAGGGAACATGGATGTGGATGATAAAATACACCCCAGTAAATACCAAAGTATAAACAATCTCGGATAAAAATGAGATTGTGATATTTCCCTTACCTTAGGTCCGACTTGCTTTGTAAGTGTCCTATCCTCCTGTATAATGATTTAAATATTGTTATTGACTTATTCCAGAATCATATTCGTTGTTATTATATCATATATGGTCCACTTATGACTTTATATTACCCGTTCTTTTGTAAATTCATGTTAAAGTAGCGTTTTGGGTAAAATCGTCTTATTTGTCATTCGTGTTTTTAACTTGTAATTATTAATATGATTACTTGGATCATGATTACTTATATACAGAATGTAAAACATGATTTATATATAATATATATTCAGAATATATATATATATATATATATATAATATATCGATAAATGGAATGAAATACACCGTTCATGGAGACAGTAGTCCGTACGTACGCATGAACGCTGTTTTCGTTTCCTTATTGAATTGAATGGAATTAAGTAGATGACATACATATAAATATACATATATACAGTATCATTATTATGTAATATATTTCATTATTACTTATTATATATACTTTATAATCATTCATGAATGGTTAATCATTGAGAATGAATCTCATCGCGTCGTGGAGACAGTAGTCCGTACGTACGCACGAGCGATGATATCATTCCCATGGTCGTGGAATTGTGTTGAAGTGTATGTATACTATTTCAGTATCAATATCACTTTATAATAATCATATATATTTACTCATTACACCATTATACCCATCCAATTAAGTTGGTGATGGAAAATAGAATACACCACGGCGTGGAGACGGTATTCCGTACGTACGCACGCGCGGTGATTTCCTTTTTCCGTAGGATGGATAGAAGGTTAATTAGAGTTGTTTCATATTTATAATAACATATCAGTATATAATAAATACTGATGTTATTACTTTATCATGAAACATCTAAAGAAGAAGAAGTTGAAGAAGAAAGAAATTGAAAAAGATCGGTAATGGATATTACCTCTTTTGGACGCGCCTTCACTTATCCTCCAATTAAAGAACTAAGGATGGTCTTTTAAGAAGACCAGGACCTCTAGGATTATACTAGGGAAGTGGAGAAGATATTTTGGTAGGGGTTGGACGAGCTTGAATGCTCAAATTGGTGTGAGGAGGAGAGGGAGGAGGTTCCCTTTTATAATGGAGGATAGGGGCATCTTAGGAAAATCTCAAAATATTATTTTATATTAAGGTCAAATTCGGTTTATAATGGTTCCAAATGGTCTTATTTCGAAGATAAAGTGGGTATGGGTCTAAAGCCTCTCATCCAATATGATTTAGAAAAGTTTAGGTTATTATTTTAACCTTATAAATTAGATTTAACTCTAAGTTAAATAATTTAACTTTTACAGTGTCTTTTTGTTTTCTTACACTATATGGTTAATAAACTTACTATATGAAGCCAAACGAACCCCAAGTTGTTTATTATTAATATATCTATCCTTATCTAAGTCATTTTTTCGAACCTTAGATTTTTAGGAATTAAATAACAATTAATAATATAATATTTGTTTTAAAAACTAATTTATGTCAATTTTGACACTATTTGGTACATGATTTTTATGAAGTTTCTAACAGAATGATAAGTTCGAACCAAGTTACTTCAATGAACAATAACATGTCATATTAACCTAGAAAAGTAGTTTAAGTCATAAAAAGTCTCAAATTACATTTATTTGGGCATTTATAACAACAATTATGTTAATTTTTCTTAAAAAGGTAATTACTGCATCATTGTTGTGTCATAAATAAATTAAATTATATAAAGTCTAAAAATTACCAATAAAATACCATTATGTAGTAAATATTTTTAGCTTTCTAATTAATATTTATAGTCGAATTTATCGTATGTATAACTTCCTATTAATAATGTTTTAGTAAATAAACTTTGATTTTAACTCTTTTATCTCTTCTTTGAATTAAATAATAATAAATGTCCTAATCTAATCCAAGTGGGCCTAAATGTTAATATTTTACACTTAAGGTTGTTTTTGGTCGAGATAAACTTTTCCAATAGAATTAGGACATGTTTTAGGGTAATATTAATATCATTTTTACCCTTAATTACCCTATTTACTTTTAACCGTGATAAATAAAAGTAAAAAGTTACTATTCACCAAAAATTATTTTCATCTCATTGAACCACATTTTACTTACTGACATAAACCATGTCTCTCGGATTTTTGAAATTTCATTCACAGAAGCGGTAAAATTAAGTTGTATGAAAAATTCAGTTTTTTTAACTACCACTTAGTAGTTTCACTATTCATCAAAAATTGATGTTTTTCAGAACAATGCCAAAATTTCATCCTAAGATATATTTCATATTCCGAATTCAAAAATGAAGTCTTTTTTACCAAATTCATATCATAGAAGTTGCATTAATTAATTTTATAATTAAATCCCGCTGTTAAAACAAATAGCGTGTTTTTAAGAAACAATATCTATCAAAAGATTGACACTTGTTTATGCCTGGTTTAAATGTGAAATTACATCCAATGACCAACATTGTATTAAATTGTAAAAATATATTCTAAATATACTTTAAAACCACTCAAATTAATAATTTATCACTATTAATTATTTCAATTGAAAAAGTAGTTTTTAACTAAAATTTAGTAATTTTCACTATTCATCAAAATATGAAAGTTATCCGAAAAGTACTAAAATTTCACCTTAGGCTAAATTCGATACTACGAATCCAAAAATGAATTACATTTTGAGAGATAAAATTTCTAAAATTTTAAAAGGTGGTTATTACTATTTATAACGGCAAGTTATAATAATATTTTAATAGCATATTGTTGTTTAGTGAAACTCGTTATTGCATACTACACACGCTATCGAGGAAGGTCGCGATTACGTGTAATGTAAGGCAAGTCAAGGATGCGTGTTGTGCAATCTCCTTTTGGTGTAGCGTACAACACAAGACATTCGTGAAATTAAAAAGAATATTATTCATAAAATCTTGGGCTGTTACACCTTATAAGTACGTTATGAGTTTTGTGAAGAAAGAGAAGATAATTCCTAGGTATACTAGTCTTGTTAAGATCCTTGATCATGTTAGGGAGGTTTCTTATAGATTAAAACTCCCACCTGACCTTTCACAAGTATATTATATATACCATGTATTGATTTTTAAGAATTACATTCCATACCCTTCACAAGTACTAAACATAGAACTCGTGTAACCATAACCTGAACTCTAATATTTGGAATAAATAATGGAAATTATAGATCAGATAGATAAGGTTTCGAGGAATATGAACAATCATCTTATAAAATTTATATAGAGAAATAAATTTTTTGAATAAGTTATGTAGTAATCTTATGATGTAATGAGAAAATAGTATTGTCACATATTTCCTCCCATGGAATAAAATTTTGAGGATGAAATTCATTTTTAGGGGGTTGAATGTAACAGAATGAGTTTTTACATCAAATAAATACTTAGTTAAACGAATGTATCCACACGTGACAAAAAAACCAGAACATTTTATGGTAGCCTTACAATTTTTAGGTATAAATAATGGTAATAAAATTATTCTATATATATAAGGAAGAAAAAATCAGAATAAACGACACCTTAAATATCCACTAAATTAGTATAACTATTTAATTATTAAATATTTTTCTAAAATATAAATATTTCAATGTTTAATATATTTTTATTGGAATATTTTATTAAAACTATATTATTTACAAATTTATATCAAAAATAATATTTAATATAATCAAATTCATTTTTGAATAATTTGTTTCATTATACGAAATTTAAAATTTAAAATTTATGGATTCAAATTTGAAAATAATAAATTCATTTTTGGAATTATAATGGACATATTTTTTAATATTATTTTCTAATATTCTTCTAAATAAATTTATTTTTTTATTATTGAAAAATACTGTTTTTAGAAATGAACTGATTTTTATGGAATTATTAATATTTTAGATTGAATTGGAAATTTATAAAACCATTTTCTAAGATCAAAATGTAGTTTTATGTGAATTTATAATTTTAAAAGTGTTACTTTTAATTTATAAACCCATAATTTACATTATATAATTTAAGCTATATTTTTGAAATCAATTTTTTACTACATTATACATTTAACATCATTAAATTAATTTTTATCAATTTCAAAAATTAAATAAAAAATTGATTCTAAATTTGGATTCATTAGGTTCAAATATTATAATAAATAATATTTTATTTTAAGACATAATGGATAAATTAATTAGGTAAAAACTAATTATCATGGTGGAAACCAAAACTAGAAAAAATGATTATCCGAAGATTTAAAGGGCCCAACATGATTAAAACACATTTTAAATTGTTTTTTTAAGGTGTGGATCAACCTAAAATCTTCACTTATAATTTATTATTGAATCATGGAGCTATTTTTAATGAGAGTGTATTCCCATTATTGAAAATATTTGAGTATTTATAAAAATTCAACTCATATTCTAGTATAAAGGGAAACTCCTCTCCTCACCACCCTCACAAAAAAACCAATAATGTTCAGCTAAAAATATCCCTAACCCTCTCCTCCAATACTTTTAAACTTTATGGAGATTCGTTTTTCATAATGGAACATACCTCAAACATTTCTTCACCTCTAAAAAGAAGATAATCCACTAAGTGAGGAGGTTAAAGAACTTTCATGGAAATTAATTGTAATGGTAAGGTAAATGGTAACTCAAATTCCCTTCATTGAGTTATAGAATTTCTTATTGAACTTTTTTATAATACATTCCATTTTTAGTTATGTTAACTCCCTATTTTTTTGTGGAAATGTTTTTGAATGGAAAAACATTTTCATGAAAGGTTTTCTTTCCATTTTTTATAAAAGTATAATTTTTTAAAAGAGACTTATGACTATGAATATTAAAATGATGATTATAAAATGTTTTTAAAAATATATTTTCTTAATTTGGTATTAATTATCTTAAAATGAACTATCCCTAATGGAGTTATGTTTCACATTTCAAAATATATTTTCCATAATTATTTGATTATTTTGGGTGATCATGTTTTCTATATCAAATGAATTAATTAATTAGGTTATCTTATACCATATAGATGTTTTATGAAACCCACTTTATTTTCAAGGGTTATTTATGAAATATGAATGATTTCTATTTGGGTGTTTTTCCAAACCCCTAATATTTTCCTATAATCTTTATGAAATGTGAATTATTTAAATTTATATGTTTTATGAAACCCATATTGTTTCCATGATTTATTTATAAAGTTAGAGTGGAGTTTTTTTAATTAGAACATTTAAGTATGGATGAATTATAGGAGATGTCTTATATCACCCTACAATGCATTGGATAAGATTTTTTATCTCTTTATGTTTGTATTTATAAGTACATTTTATTTTCTCATAATCATAGGAAGAGATTATGTGTCTCATGAAAGCAATTTTTTACCATTCCAATTCTTATGCCATATTTTAATAATGTCATTCCTTATGATCTTATGACATCACGATTAAAGGTTTATATTAAATGATTCTAATATATGTTATAGCTATTATATTTCTATGTTGATATTTTTTGGATTTAATTTCAAATGATATTTACTTTGATACTCACTTTTGTTTTGTGGTTATCATTCATGATGATATGATATTTCTATTATACTCATGTTTTTACACGATCTTATGAAATCAGCCTTGATGAGATTTTTATTCTCCCCTTACTAAGTGGTTTAGCTCACCCATTTCATATGATTTCATTCCCTAGGTTTTGAGGATGATTCTTATTAATGAGATATCTAGAAGGTGGTCTAGTACGCCTCCTTTAAGAGATATGATCTTATGTATTGTAAAATAATACGATTATATTTAAAGTCACTGAAGTAATAGGACCTATATTTCAATGTGATATTATTATTTATGAAATTTAATTTTTATATCATGTAAAATATGTAAAATAAAGCCATGTTTATCTTGGTTCACTGTACTCTTTATGAAAATTATCCCCTATTCCCATGGGAGGATCTTCAGGTTAGTGTTTTTTGACATAGGCCTGACCTATTTGATGGTGGATGATTTAATAAGTAATTGATAAAGTCTATAATGACCCAAACCTTTCATAAATATATATTTTATATAAATATATGAATATTATTTACATAACATAATTAACCACACCAAAATCATATAGGTCTAGTTCATATGGAAACTTGGACATATAAAAGCTGTTCCAAAAATCATCTATATCATCACCCAATATGTTATTCATAAATATAACCTTACCAGAAATATCATTTATAAATCGTTTATTCATAAACTAGGGAATTTAGAAATAATAAAGGGTGAGATCATATGCATAGTATGGGTAAACAATGAGGTTATATATGACCACATAAAAATAACATGATCATAAGGGTGTTAGAACATGGGGTTATCATTTGAAAAATAAACTCTACATATCATATTACATAAACATGAGTCGTGGAATAATTCTTTGTAGTTAGTAAAACATAAATCATAAAATAATCAAAGAATATGAGCCATGAGAGTATAACATTGACATAAGACATGGAATTGTGGCATATGAAAAAACTTATAACATTTTAAACATTTATAAATAGAAATAGTTTCACTGATTATATTATAGAAAATACATAAATCTCATGTATACTATTAAGAACATGAAACAAAGTCCTATAAAGGTTTTATAGACATGAAATATAGGTCTAAAAATAAAGTTATGGACTTGAAAACCAGGTCCTTTTATAAAATTATAAACATGAAATTAGGTTCACGGAAACATATTCACCTCATGTGTTATCCATATTTAACCAATTCATTATATGGAGATATAAGTCCCACATAGCACATAAAAAAAATATACATATGGTCCACAAGATCATAAAATACTAATCATCTTATAACTTGCTAAAAGAAACAGGTTTCATAAATATTTCATCAATGTATAACCCATAGAAATCATAATGAGTTTCATCAATGCCTTGTCCTCATAAACATAAACCATATAGAAAAATAATAAGGGTGGTATAATTAGATCAAATTCTATGTAAATAAAAATTAAAATCAAATTATCTCATCTTATATGTAAAATTATTTTGAAATATCACTTGGAAAAGTTTTTGAGGAAAATAATCTTTCCTTTTTTAAATTAATTCTTTCAAAAAACTGAACAACTTTAAATGAAAATATTTTATTTTAAAATAACCATGAAATTTTTTAAAGTAAGATCAAAATAAAATATTTGTAATAAAATTTGGAAAAAAATTTATTACCATATAAGTAAAAAAATACTTCTATATTTTTTACAGAAAAAGTCACAAAGTACATCCTTTTAAAAATGACAAGAAGATTACTTTCAATCCATTTTATAGAAATTAATAACCAGGTAAAAATTGATTTAAAATATCAAGATAATGAAAAAAACATATTTTGATATTATTTTTAGAATGTAACGCCCCGACCCCAGCTACCCGGAGCCGGTGCGTTACTTCGTAACATTGGAATGATCACAAAAGATCAAGTCTCGAAAGACTGATTAGTTTAGTAGCCTTGGAAACACTAGATACATTAATAAGTCTTACATTACATAATAAAGTAAAACAAAACTACGACATCTTCTCTTCATATCCCCTTATAATATCCCTACAGGTCATTCATAACATACTTCTTCACATTCTGTAAAATATTAAAACATTGAAAGGAGTGAGATCAGATTCTCAGTAAGGATAACAATATTTCAGAAGCTTTCATAAATAAACATTAACATTTAAGGCAATGTATAACAAAAACAAAAGCCTTTTAATCATGAACTTCAACATAATATGGAAAAAGTAAAATTAGATAATGACATTTACTTATTCACATGGATATTCTACTGGTAGAATAATCACATGCAATATCATTAACCACTTTCATAATGATGGAATGCATAATGCCAGATATTCTGAAACATTTTGTCAAGGCCTCGGCCAAGACGTCTAAAATGATTAAGGCCTCGGCCAAAATCAGAAATCAAATTGGGAAATGGCCTCGGCCAATTCCACATCTAGTTGTCTCATGAGACCTACCGATGCATCAAGGAGCTATAGCGGGCTCCACCTGTCACTTATTAAGTCCAATGCATTCCTCCTATGAATAGGTTTAAACATATCATAAACCATAACATAATCGTATCACATAAAACATGCATAAAATAAACATAAAATTTCCAAATTTCAATCACAAGATATCAATACAGAACATTGATATAATAAAAATGCTTTCAAAACCATTTTCAATACCAAAATAAAAGAAAGTTAAAACTTTGTATTTATTTTTCATTAAAAAAAATGATGGCTTGTAGAGGAAGCCGAAACTCAAATAATGGTCACGGCGGTGGAGAAGTCATTGTCGCCGTATTATGTACGGAAAGAAAAACATTCCCTTTTTGTCGTTTAGTAAAACACTTCGTATAAAAAAGATTCCTTTTGAATAAACGTAAAAGTCAAAGGGGTTTATACACCGTATAAAAGAAATTTGTGTATAAAACCAAATATGCCTCAATGAAAGGAGATTGAGACGAAGTCCTTACAAAGATAATTTTTAAAATAAAATAGATCTATTATGTGTATTCACTATAAGTACACATAAATAAAGTACAAATACAACATAGGACATAATAATATCATAACATAATATGAAAGTAGGAGATTAACCCAAAGAATGGAAGTTGGGTTAAGAAGTTCCCTTACCTCGTGTCCGAATTGACTCAATCGTTCTTTAACATCCTGAATAATAAACTTGAGTTAATTTATATTTACTTAAGAACCTTTTTCATGTTCATTATTCCTTTTATATCACTTATTACAATGTTATGAACATTATGTAATTATTTATGTTAATAATGGTCGTTTTGTCGATCTTTGGTACTTGAGTCAACAATAAACTTCTTATAATTACAAGTTGTTCATGTGGTGAAATATCCACTATATTCAAAATTATATTCATGATTTAGATATCATATATATCATATATATCCAGTATATACATGCATTTATAATATTACAAAACATTTAGAGGTAAGAAATGAAATTCACCATTCATGGAGACGGTAAGCCGTACGTACGCATGAACGCTACTTTCATTTATATTTCGTATTTAAGGGAATGAAATTATAATTATATAAAGGTATCCTATAATTAAATTATAATATAATTTATAATACCATTTACTCCATCCTTTATACATCCCACATATGGCATTAACGATTTCAAATCACTTTGAGGGGGCGGTAGTCCGCACTTCCTAAAATGAAATTATCGTGTTTACCCATAATGGAAATCATAAAGGTATGCCATAAATTAGAAATACATAAGAATAAGGAAAACATAAAAATAATATATATATCATATATGAAAATATTTTCATCATAATGGCCACCTTTGAAGGTGTTATATGAGTGTTGAACAATCATCGTTTCGTGAGGCAGTATTTCGCCACCCACAGAAATAGTATGTTCTTTAACTATTAGAAGAAGGTGTGTGTAAGTGTAAACCAAATACTTTTCATAAAAAAATCCTAGTATATTGTAGATACTGGTGTTGTAACTAAAGGAAGGAATAAAGAGAGTTTATGTGGATGGAGAAGACAAATAAAACAAAACAACATTAGAGAAGACATTACCTTCAAATCGGGTAACTCCTTTTTATTTGAGCCAAAGGCTTACTTGGGAAGCATTATGCCCAAAGTGAGGCTTCTAGGAGTAAGGGAGGGAAGTTGGGAGAGTATTTGGGCAGAGGTTGGCCGAGCCAAATGTCTTGAAAGTGTGAATGATGTGGTAGAGGTGGGGGCCTTTTATAAGTGGAGAGGAGGGGCACTCTTGGAAAGTAAAGAAAATTCACTTTATCATAAAATGAGTTTCAGATTTTAGAGGTCCCAAACTTATATAATTATAGGATAAGGTGATAAGGGTTCTAGATCTACCCATACAATAGGCTTTGGACAAGTTTAAGCCTTGGATATTACATTATATTTTCATTTTATTTAAATCGTTAATTAATGAGGTAATCGCTGCATCATCATTGTGTCATTAAATATTTAAATTATTTAATGTCTAAAAATTATAAAAAAATAACCATAATGTAGGAAATATTTTTATCTTTCTAATGAATATTTATGGTCAAAAAGGTAACTTATATGACCCCATGTAATAATTGTTTTAGTAAAACAACTCATGTTTGTGACATTTTTATTTTAACATTAAATAAAATGTTTTTAATGTCATTTTCCAACAAAAGTGGCTCTATGGGGTCCCCAAGTTGACCCATGGATTGTATTGGTCGTCCATGGCTCATCCAATGAGGGTAGGACATGTGTCAAGCTCATCTCATATTATTAAAACATTATTTTTACCTTAAACTACACTAATTACCTCTAATCGCGATTAAGAACTTAAAGGTTACTATTCACAAAAAAATTATTTTAATCTCATTGAACCACATTTTACTTCTTAATGACAACCATGTATGTCATATTTTTGAAAATCAAATCACAGAAGTGGTAATATTTCATTTAAACGAAAAATCAGTTATTTAACTACCACTTAGTGGTTTCACTATTCATCAAAAATTGAAGTTTTTCAGAACAATGCCAAAATTTCACCCTAAGCTATAATTGATATTCTGAATCCAAAACTGATGTCTATTTTACAAAATTCCAAACATATAAGTTGCATTAATTAATTTTATAATTAATTCCCATTGTCACAACAAATAGCGTGTTTTAAGAAACAATTTATATCAAAAGATTGGCAATTGTTTATGTCCAATTTCAATGTTAAATTAATTCTAATGAACACCATTGGATAAAATGGTAAAAATATATTCTAATTATACTTTAAAACCACCCAATAGTATAACTTATCACTATAAATTATTTTGATTAAAAAATATGTTTTAAGTATTTTTCACTATTCATAAAAATTTGGAAGTTCTCAGAAAATTACAAAAAATTCAACATAGGCTAATTTCAATATTAGGAATACAAAAATGAAGTCCATTTTGAAATATAAAATTTCTATAAATTTAAAAAGTTGTTATTACTATTCATAATGGCTACTTTGATTAGTTGCGGTGTGTTAGAACTCGAATTTGCGTACAATGCAAGCTATTTCATTATTGAATGAGAAGCATATCATGGAAGCTCGGGGTGTTACATTATCCCCTCCTTCAATAAATTGCGTCCTCACAATTTTAAATTTTTCTTTGAAAATAAAAAATTGAAAAGAGAAAATACCTTTGTGGAAAACCCACATCGAAAATAAGATTAATATAATTTAGCCTTAATAAGAGGGAAAGGGAAATGAAAAATTCACCACCTAATTATGATCTCAATTAAGAGAACATTGGTGGAAATTAGAGACATATAATTGGAGGAAAAACGTACATATTTGTAGGGAGTTATTGAGGTCATCAATCACAATCAACTGTCAAATTGAGGGCCTCAAAGCCTTCAATCTATTTTGATTTAAAATATCATAAGTTCAACAAGACATAAGGTATTAGGATAACACATTTTTTTGTTTTAATATCCCTTTACCAAAGTTTAAGAATTAATTTATTCATTGAATAAGAGATAGGTATATATATATATTTATGCTTGACAATTTTAGTTTCAACCTTCAACTCATCTTTCACTCAAAAAGATAATAGAACTCAAAAATATTATACTTATCCTAATTGTACAAGGTTCCAAATGTTAACAAATACCATTTAGATTAGTAAAATTATTTTTTAATAACTAGGGACTTCCTGTAGGCTATTGGTAGGAAATAAAGGCCTGTTGCACTAAGGTTGTGGGTTCGATTCCTACAGCTTTGTCCGAAGCGACGGGTTATGCCCCACCCTGCGGGTTGTCCTTTTCCAAAAACTATAGTATTATAATAATACAAAAATAATCTTCATAAATTTTTTAACCATAAACAATACTATCCAAATATCAACTTAATCCACTCCAACCTTTATAGTTATCCAAAATACCTCCATCCAGACTTTCTCTAAAGGGTCCTTAAATTCCAAAATCAATTGTAACATTTGATTCCCTAAACAAAGTAAAGTTTATCTTATTGTCAAATACTAAAAATATGATTTCCTTCATCATATTAAAACCTTAATTATAACCAAAAAGTATTGTAGTATAATCCTTATATATATATATCACATTATTCTAATAACCAGAATATAATCCATGAGTCCAAAAGCACCAATACATTAATTATTCTGCTTCAACTTTAGTAACAGCATAAGATTTTCCTTGATCCCTTGGCCTTTTCTGAGGTAATTTTCTCTGACGCTTAGTACATTCATTTGCATAATGCCCCATTTCCCTACAATTGTAGCATTCAACATTGATAGCCTCTTTCTTTCCCTTGCAATCACGCGCCTGGTGACCTTTTTCTCCACATTTATAACAAACTCCCATTCCTTTTAGGCAAGTACCAGGGTGATTCTTCCCAAAATTATCACAAAATGGAAAATCCTTCTTTCCCTTTTCCCCTTTATCCGTCTCTTGTTCCACCGTTCTCTTCTTCTCTTGCTTTACTTTGTTTTCATAAGATTTAGAGAATTCCTTTTCTGTCTTGATAGAACACGAGACAATATCTTCGTATGACGAGAAGGTTTTTGAGACTAATACTCGATGGAGAAATGGTTTTAACCCATCAAAGAAATGATCAATCTTACATCTTGGGTTACGTATATAATCTGCAGCATGCCTCGCTAACCATGTAAAGTTGGCCTTATACTTTGCGACATTCTCATCCTCCATTTGTCTCAGACTCAAAAATTTATTTTCCATATCTGCTCGATGGTCATGTGGAAAGTATTTTTCTAAGAAAAGCTCTTTAAACTCTCTCCATTCCATACTTGATACTTCTTCATCATCCTTTGTATTTTGAATCAATGACCACCATTGATCAGCATCTCCAGTGAGGCGGTAAACTGCCATGATAACCTTCTCCCTTTCGCTACTCCCCAAGGCGTGGAATATTTTCTCTAAGGTGTTTATCCATTGCTCAGCTACTAATGGATTTGTACCCCCATTAAATGTTGGTGGTTGTTGCCTCATGAAGCGGTCTAACATTGATCCTCCACGTTGCGGATCAGGGTGCTCCATACGAGTAAGGTTATTATTCATAACCTGCGTGAGTTGTCCCAATACGGTGAGAAGCTGATCAGCACTAGTTGTATCACTAGCTCCACCATAATTATCTTAAGTAGGAGGGAAATCCCTACACGGAGTGCGTGCATTGATACGGTTTCCATTCCTTCCACTAGGCGCCATTTCTAAATAATGGCATAAACTAGATTAGTTTATGAATCAAAATACATAATTCCATACTTGTAAAACACTTAACATAAATTGAACTAATTAGGGATATAATCCATAATCATAAAAAGAAATGTTTTCTTTGAGGAAGTATATACTCATAACCCTTCTTAGTGGTTTGTAAAGAAAATGAGAATTATCCTAAGCATATCCCCTGGGAGTGTCGTAACCAAGAGTGAAGCAAGGCCTATTATCATGCACCAGTTCCCGTTCGAGTCTAGCTCAAAGGGGTGTTTTCTGGTTTTACCCCTAGGTACATCTGTTCCAGAACCGCCTCTACCTACTCGTATCCATACAGGGATGTATTTCTCGGAAAAATCACAAAATCTCTACAATACCAAAATTATAGGAAGTTCTTCTATACTAATCCTCAAAGTTCATCTTAGGTCTACGTGCTCTAATCAAAGTTTGTCTAAATCTAGCTTCCAAGGTTAGTACTAAACTTCCTCTGATACCAACTGTAACGCCCCGACCCCAGCTACCCGGAGCCGGTGCGTTACTTCGTAACATTGTCATGATCACAAAATATCATGTCTCGAAAGGCCGATTAGTTTAGTATCCTTGGAAACACTAGATACATTAATAAGTCTTACATTACATAATAAAGTAAAACAAAACTACTACATCTTCTCTTCATATCCCCTTATAATATACCTACAGGTCATTCATAATATACTTCTTCACATCCTGTAAAATATTAAAACATTGAAAGGGGTGAGCTCAGATGCTCAGTAAGGATAACAATATTGCGGAAGCTTTCATAAATAAACATTAACATTTATGGAAATTTATAACAAAAAACAAAAGCCTTTTAAACATGAACTTTAACATAATATGGAAAAAGTAAATTGAGATAATGCCATTTACTTATTCACATGGATATTCTACTGGTCGAATAATCACATGCAATAACATTAACCACTTTCATAATGATGGAATGCATAATTCCAGACATTCTGAAACATTTTGTCAAGGCCTCGGCCAAGATGTCTAAAATGATTAAGGCCTCGGACAAAATCACAAATCAAATTGGGAAAGGGCCTCTGCCAATTCCACATCTAGTTGTCTCATGAGACCTACCGATGCATCGAGGAGCTATAGCGGGATCCACCCATCACTTATTATGTCCAATTCATTCCTTATATGAATAGGTTTAAACATATCATAAACCATAACATAATCGTATCACATAAAACATGAATAAAGGAAACATAACATTTCCACATTTCAGTCACAAGATATAAATACAGAACATTGATATAATAAAAATTCTTTCAAAACCATTTTCAATACCAAAATAAAAGAAAGTTAAAACTTTGTATTTATTTTTCATTAAAAAAATGATGGCTTGTAGAGGAAGCCGAAACTCAAATAATGGTCACGACGGCGGAGAAGTCGATGTCGCCACATAAGAACGGAAATAAAAACATTCCCTTTTTGTCGTTTAGTAAAACGCTTCATATAAAAAAGATTCCTTTTGAATAAACGTAAAAGTCAAAGGGGTTTATACACCGTATAAATGAAATTTGTGTATAAAACCAAATATGCCTCAATGAAAGGAGATTGAGACGAAGTCCTTACAAAGATCATTTTTAAAATAAAATAGATCTATTATGTGTATTCACTATAAGTACACATAAATAAATTACAAATACAATATAGGACATAATAATATCATGACATAATTTGAAAGTAGGAGATTAACCCAAAGAATGGAAGTTGGGTTAAGAAGTTCCCTTACCTCATGTCCGAATTGACTCAATAATTCTTTAACCTCCTGAATAATAAACTTGAGATAATTTCTAGTTACTTGAGAACCTTTTTCATGTTCATTATTCCTTTTATATCACTTATTACAATGTTATGAACATTATGTAATTATTTAAGTTAATAACGGTCGTTTTGTCGATCTTTGGTACTTGAGTCAACAATAAACTTCTTATAATTACAAGTTGTTCATGTGGTGAAATATCCATTATATCCAGAATTATATTCATGATTTAGATATCATATATATCATATATATCCAGTATATACATGCATTTATAATATTAAATAACATTTAGAGGTAAGAAATGAAATGCAACGTTCATGGAGACGGTAAGCCGTACGTACGCATGAACGCTACTTTCATTTCTATTTCATATTTAAGGGAATGAAATTATAATTATATAAAGGTATACTATAATTAAATTATAATATAATGTATAATACCATTTACTCCATCCTTTATACATCCCACATATGGCATTAACGATTTCAAATCACTTTGAGGGGGCGGTAGTCCGCACTTCCTAAAATGAAATTATCGTGTTTACCCATAATGGAAATCATAAAGGTATGCCATAAATGAGAAATACAGAAGAATAAGAAAAAAATAAACATAATATATATAAATCATATATGAAAATAGTTTCATCATAATGGCCACCTTTTAAGGTGTTATATGAGTGTTGAACAATCATCGTTTCGTGAGGCAGTATTTCGCCACCCACAGAAACAATATGTTCTTTAACCATTAGACGAAGGTGTGTGTAAGTGTAAACCAAATCCTTATCATAACAACATCATAGTATATTTTAGATACTGGTGTTGTTACTAAAGGAAGGAATAAAAAGAGTTTAAGTGGATGGAGAAGACAAATAAAACAAAACAACATTAGAGAAGACATTACCTTCAAATCGGGTAACTCTTTTTGATTTGAGCCAAATGCTTTTTTGGGAAGAATTATTCCCAAAGTGAGGCTTCTATGAGTAAGGGAGGGAAGTTGGGAGAGTATTTGGGCAGAGTTTGGCCGAGCCAAATGGCTTGAAAGTGTGAATGATGTGGTAGAGGTGGGGGCCTTTTATATGTGGAGAGGAGGGGCACTCTTGGAAAGTAAAGAAAAGTCACTTTATCATAAAATGAGATTCGGATTTTAGAGGTCCCACACTTATATAATTCGAGGCTAAGGGGATAAGGTTTCTAGATCTACCCATACAATAGGCTTTGAAAAAGTGTAAGCCTTGGATATTACATTATCTTTTAATTTTATTTAAATCGTTAATTAATTAGGTAATCGCTGCATCATCATTGTGTCACTAAAAATTTAAATTATTTAATGTCTAAAAATTATAAAAAAATAACCATAATGTAGGAAATATTTTTTATCTTTCTAATGAATATTTATGGTCAAAAAGTTAGCTTATATAACCCCATGTAATAATTGTTTTAGTAAAACAACTCATGTTTGTGACATTTTTATTTTAACATTAAATAAAATGTTTTTAATGTCATTTTCCAACCAAAGTGGCTCCATGTGGTCCCCAAGTTGACCCATGGATTGTCTTGGTCGGCCATGGATCATCCAATGAGGGTAGGACATGTGTCAAACTCATCTCATATTATTAAAACTTTATTTTTACCTTAAACTACACTAATTACCTCTAATCGCGATTAAGAACTTAAAAGTTACTATTCACCAAAAAATTATTTTAATCTCATTGAACCACATTTTACTTCTTAATGACAACCATGTATGTCGGATTTTTGAAAATAAAATCATAGAAGTGGTAATATTTCATTTAAACGAAAAATCAGTTATTTAACTACCACTTAGTGGTTTCACTATTCATCAAAAATTGAAGTTTTTCAGAACAATGCCAAAATTTCAGCCTAAGCTATAATTGATATTCCGAATCCAAAAATGATGTCTATTTTACAAAATTCCAAACATATAAGTTGCATTAATTAATTTTATAATTAATTCCCACTGTCACAACAAATAGCGTGTTTTTAAGAAACAATTTATATCAAAATATTGGCAATTGTTTATGTCCAATTTCAATGTTAAATTAATTATAATGAACACCATTGGATAAAATGGTAAAAATATATTCTAATTATACTTTAAAACCACTCAATAGTATAAATTATCAATATTAATTATTTTGATTAAAAAATATGTTTTAAGTATTTTTCACTATTCATAAAAATTTGGAAGTTCTCAGAAAATTACAAAAAATTCAACATAGGCTAATTTAAATATTAGGAATAAAAAAATGAAGTCCATTTTGAAATATAAAATTTATATAAATTTAAAAAGTGGTTATTACTATTCATAACTGCTACTTTGATTAGTTGCAGTGTGTTAGAACTCGAAGTTGCGTACAATGCAAGCTATTGAATTATTGAATGAGAAGCGTATCATGGAAGCTCGGGGTGTTACATAGAAAATATGGATACATAATAAAAATATTACCCATCAATAACTTGAACAAAAAAAATCTGGAATATTCATGATATTGTGAAATAAAACCCTTACATCATGTTTACCTTTCTTTGAAAGAAATATAACCTATTTTTTAATTAATTTAAATTTATTATATTTTTATAAAATAGTCATATTAATAATTAAAATATAATATTTTAACACTTTATAACATTTTGACACCCCATTTTGTTGATAATTCTTGATAAAAATAATTATTTCTTGGTGTTAACTGCTTTATTTATCATGAGTACTTCAGATCATTAGTTCTGGTACTTGTAAATTTATATTTTATAGATAATATAAATAATATTAATAATGATATAAATATAATATATATTTATTATATACATATTTATAGGCATATATAAAAGTTATAGACAGAGAAATGAATGACACCATTCATGGAGATGACAAGCTCTAAGTACGCATGAATGTTGTTTTCATTTTTTAATGGATGGAACAAAACAACAGTAAATATTAATTAAAATTTATATGATAATTGTTATATCAAATATATATATATATATATATATATATATATATATATCCCTCAAATAATTCATAATTACCATCCATATAAAATATAAATGAAAAAAAGAATCACATATATTCGCTGAGGTTGTAGTCCTCACAAACGCACAAACATCGTTATCCTTTCCCAAAAGATTGGATGGAAAGTTGGTAACGATGATATTTTATTTATAAAAGTATAATTATGTTATAAATAACATTTATAAAAATTAAAACCATCATAATAAACACCCATAAAATATGGGGATGAAAAATGAATTGTATCGCTACGTGGAGACAACAAGTCATGCGTACACATAAGCGATACTTTCAATTATAATTTGATTGTATAAAGGGGGTATACTAGTGTTTTAATAATAATAATAACATTTAATAACATTTAGGATAAATATGTTACTATTATATGATCAATACTATATAACTAGAGGTGTTAAATTTGAGTACAAAAGAAAGTGATCGGGTAAGGTGATTACCTCTTCTTTGAAACGACTCCTTTAGATCAACTCTAATGGGACACAAGATTGCCCTTTTAGGAAGTGTTAAACATGTATGATGCATCTAGGGATGTTTAGAAGTGTAATTACCATATTATAGATTATCTAGAATTCTAAAAGTGTTGAAAATAATAGGTGGATTCAGTGCTTTTTTAAAATTGAGGCGAGGGGAACTTTTGGAATTACTAAAAAGATTAAATTATAATAAATTAATCTCTATGATATATTCTTCTAAATGTCCATGTATTCAAACCAAATGTCGGAAAGGGTTTTAATAAAATTAATTAATAGATCTTATATAGGTTTTGGTGTCATTTTAAACATTATCATTTTTATTAACCCTTAGTTAACTAATTTTAATTTTAACTATATGAACAACCATTTCAGTAGTAAAGTGTTGTAATTTGTACTTGTAAGGTAAAATTTGGCACAAAAATGGATTATTTATGAGATATTAGTCCACATAATATAAAGATGGTTTTATTTAAATATTTTTATTATTTTAAAACAATTTAATGGAATACTTTCTTGATAAAATATCATTATTTCGAATTTTGACAATAATTATTTAATTTTACCTGGAAAGCTCAGTCAGAGGAGAACCTCTGACCATTTATTAAATTAAAATAAAAGTACATCAAGAAAGTATAGAACACAAAAAAGATAGTTACATATGATATAAATCATCCCCATCACCATATTCATCCCCAGTAGCTGATTCCGACTCCGAGATTTCGTAGTGCCTCAGGATTTTAGCATATTTCCCTCTCAGATTTAACTTCTCCAGTGAGAGAAGATACTTAGAATATTGCAATTCCTTTTTCAAACTAGTGACAGTAACAGGGAAACTCTCCCTCTTGGCGGATGATCTGGTAGAAATTGGACTTGGCAGGTAAGAGTAATATTTTTTCGGCCTTCTTCTTAGAGGAGCAGTCTTACCACCTTCACTTGTAGGCAATTTATTTTGTCCACCTTGAACCACATCACTGTAAGGTAGTCTGGAAGTATCACTATCATTTTCTTTGTCACTATCTGATACATTTACCTACTTTTAGTTGATGTGCATAGAATCAACTGATTGGTATCCATCAGTCCCTCTAAACAATATACCCTTTGATATAGTCAGACATTCGTCTCATACTGAGTGCAATTACATGTTATCATCAATCGGCATAAGGCATTGCTGGGGAACCTCAATGACATGACAATCATGGGGCTCCATTCCAGATGTTGCATCTGTCACGACAAGAAAATCAGAGGAAACAAGCTGCATATTGGTAGGGTCAGTCCTTTGAAGGATATCCTCACTAGGAACCACTTTCTCAGTCTCCAGAACCTCGAACTGGTTTCTAGTGGAAACATTAGACAACTGAAGGGGGCCACTGCTAGAATCATCTGATAAAGGTTGCTTCTAGCCATCAAGAGCAGCTTTCAGATGATCAAAAACCTGCTTCACAGAAGTATTCAATGAATGTTGCACCTCCTTCAAAACAGCTGGACCCACAGTAGCCCCTCCAAGATATTTCTCTACACCCTCACATGCCATATCAGGATGAAACTTGTCATCCACTCTCATTTCCTACTCTAAAGGATCCTCCTTACTAGTATGCTTCACAACCTTTTGAGGGAAATCATTTCCTTCTTTTTCAAAAGAAGAATACCACCAAGGGAGAGAAGTCCCAAGCTATATCTCCACCAGTGACGACACCCTATCAGCGTCGCCAGGTCCACTGTTTCCCAAATTCACTACCTCTAAAGACCTGACCAATTTCTTTCTTTGACATACCGACTCATGATGACCAAACCTACGACAGATTTCACAAAAGCTTATCCATGACTCGAATATGACCTCTTGCTTTAATTGGAATTCTACCCCATCCGTGATCCAGACCCAATTAACAGGTGGCCTCACAACATCTACCTCAACACATATTCTTGGAAAAATCAGATGATAGAGGACTTTTGTTATCTGATCATAACAAAGCTATGTTTTGATCATATTCCCAATAACATGCAAGATAGATGGATTTTGGAATGATAGAGGGAGACCAGGGAGACTAACCGAAATTGCGATTGTAGATGGGTCGCGCCGCATGTGGAAATAAAAACTCCATTGAAAGAGGAAGAATGAACCTCTGTTGCATCTTCGAGGTTCCCTAGACCAAGTGACAACAAGATCCTCCTCCAATGAAAACCGAATAAAAAAATGGTTCTGGTCACATAGCCCCACCACTGCATGCTCTTGTAGCTTCCAGGAACCGAAGACGAAGCGATCAAATTCGTCAACTAACGGAAGATGGTGTAGGAATCTTGCAACCAGCATGAGTTTACAGAGGTCCAGGGTGAAAGTGAGCTCTGCTGAAGATAAAGGGACCTGAGGAACATCCTTAAATAGATCGGGGACTTTTGGGGACAACAAGACCTTAGGGAAGAGAGGAAGGGTATCAGGCTTTGAGAATGGAAAGAAGGATTCCCCCTACTTGTGCAGCTGAGAACGCGAGCCTCCCCCCTCCGTTCGGGAGGAGGGAGCAGAACCATGGGGCATTAGGGTTACACCATGTGTGATTTGAAATAAGATAATTTAATACATACACAAAATTTCATATAGATATATAAATTTCATGGTATACATTTATTATCTCAAATTATATTATTTTTTAAATTGGTTATTTTATTTTTATATAAATTAAATAAATGTTGTGTTGGTGTTATGAAAGATTTTATGGTATTTATTTATTACATAAAAATTATAAATAAATTACCATTATTAAAATAATTTAATTATTCTCAAAATACTCATTTATATTATTTCAATATTTATTTTATCTTGTATCTATGCTATGAACACTAGTTTATTATGTTATTTTGACTTATCTGGCCTTGCGCTAGCATTGTACATACTTGTGGATAAACCCACTGTTATATAACTAAAAACATTAGTCTCTAATAATACAATTATATATAATACATTATATTTTACAAAAAAAATCTATAATTTAGTTATTTTATATCAAATATTATATTTAGGGTACAACATTTAACGTTCCATCATTGTGAAAACTTTTCATGAGAACTAAAAATAATTCTCATATTTTTCATGGAATAAATTATAAATTATATTTTTTAGAAATAATTATATGTTAATTATTTAATTTTATAATAATTTAATCATTAAATAAGTTTCATAAATTTTTATATTTTGTTTAAGTATGAGAAATATTTTAAATGATAACGTATTTCCTAAAAACTGTATCTTTATACTATTCATCAAATATTTGACTTATTCATAAAAATTTAAAGAAAATAATAATATGATAAAAATGATTTTAAGAAACAAAAAATAAATATTTTTTAAGCTAAAAATATAACTTAAATTTATTGAAAATAATTTTAATATAAATGCGTACAACACAACAAAAATTAGTTTTAAGAAAAAAAATCCTTTTTAAGTATAAAAATGTTTTTTACCAAATTAATCGATTAAATATATTATAATGAAATTAATTGGGTTATTAATAATATACTAGAATAATTTTTACTTTTAAATAATTATATAAATATAGTTTTACTTTTTAAAATTTTAAAACAAAAATATAATTTTCAAAAAAATTCCTTATTTTTCACTATTCACTGGAAAATAAATATTTGTAGAAGAATCGAAATATTTTACCCTAAGATAATTTTGATATGATTATTTAAAACATGATGTTAATTTTATTTAATAATGTTTTTAAAATATTCAGAAATTAATTATTATATTTTCTCACAAAAATCAATAAAATCATTTTTGAGGAAGACTAATTTCTCAAACAAAAAAACATTACTAAAAATTGAGTGATTATTTACTAAGAATTTAACAATACATTTATATAGAGTAGGAAATTTATATATATTTAGTGAATTGGTTAATAATATTCATACACAAAAAATTCACAACTACGTTACAACTATCACATTAAATAATAATTATTTAATAGTGTATCACAGTTTGTTTAAACTGTGGTATATAACACAAGATTTAGAATAAATAGAATTATTTATTGTGAAATATTTTATAACATATTAAGATGTTATATTATCCCATCATTAAAAAATTTCATCCTTACAATAAAAATATGTGCTCAGTAATCAATGGTTTTTAAAAAAAAATCTTTTTTGAAAACCTACAACATTAAATGGGTTAACAAAAAAACCCCTTAAAAGGAAGGAATGAGAAGTATAATGGTCACCCAAAAATTGTTTTATAAACAAGATAACATTATTGGGAGGTGAAAATATGGATATTAAAGGTAAAACATAAAGAACCGGATGAATAGATATTGATATAGAAAACATTCATGATAATGATAACAATAAAAAAACTATAAATCTCTGATGGTTTAAAAGACAATTGATTTCCATAGAGAAAAGTAAAAAAGATTGTTTTTTATTTCAAGGTACATTTACTAAATTCTAAGGATTATTTTACTATCAAGTTAAATCTATCAAGGAAATGAGCTTTCATAATTTATTTATATGTCATAAGTACAATATCATCCTTTGTTTTTTCTATGATCAATTAGAACTATATTTATTAAGCTAGTAGATGAATATTTGAAATGAATTTTTCATTTCTATAGAAATTTTAATGAACCATGAGATCCACATGTAATTACTTCAACCTATAAATTTCTATAAAAACCAAAAATTTTATTACATGTTATGATAAAACATAGTTTAACCTCAAATGATAATATTTAATTTTCAAGGTAATCTATTCCATAGGTAGTTAACATTAATACTACTCCAAAATATTACCAACCATATCCAAAACAAAAAATATATTTTATCTCATAGCCTTAACATGATCAAAATAACAATAATTGTAATCACTCATAAAGTCTCATAAAAAAATTATATACCTTCATCATATAGTCTCCATTATATATTAGATATTTCCAAAAATGTCATAATAATATAATACATTCTTCTAAAAGATTATTTACCCATTATTGTTTAAATAATCTCTTATCTTGGTAAAACAAATATTTTAAATGGAAGTTTAAGTTCAACCTTGCATTGACTAATGATAATAAATTGTTAAAAATATACAACTTTATTTGTTTATTCTAAAAATATATCTGTAATATATATATATAGAGTGAATAAATGTTCAGAATCACATCAAATTTAACTAAAGGATAATATTTTCAAAGGAGTAATTCATACAAATTTCAATAAGGAATCCCATATTATATAGTGAAGTATAATTTTAATATAACCATAATGATTCACTTCAACTATTTTATTTGAATATGCTTTCCTTTTTTTCCTTTGACTTCAGAGGTGGTTGTGTCTTAATCTATTAATTAGCCCTTGGATTAGGGAATTGATTCACATAATTCCCAAACTACTTGAATGTTTAGAACATAAGTTTGAGTTGTGCTTTCTATTGAGCTCTATCTCTATTAATTATATTTATTGGACTCTTTACATCACTGTGAAATTATTTTTCTTGATGGACATGATTCACATAGTTGATTTTTAATTCCTTCTATGAAAAAATCATGATTGATCCTTCCCACATTTTTTGGAAATTTGGAAGTTAAAACATTTTCCTCCCTCTATCTGAAAACCACTAAAGATTCCATGATTCTCTATATGTATTTTCTTATCACTATAACCATAAGGGTTCCCAACTTACATTTCAACTTTTAGTTCACATTGAATTATTTATTCCTAGAATCCAAATTCCCGTATGGATATTTCCATTCAAATACATGTCTTCAAACCACTAAAGAACTTATCAATTTCTCTCATAGGAATGATGGTTAAACCAAAATAATTCCTTGCAAATCTTATAATTGTTGTTCTCATATGTACCATTGGATTCACTATCCTTTTTCTTAAGATTAAAGAATAACATCTCTCTTTTTGTGCATATAATATAATAGAATTCTTTACAGAAAAATATTACCTTTAATTAATCCCATTCAAGGTAGAAAATTGAATCCCTTTTCCTTGTATTTTTAATAAGATTCGATGATTGATCATATTTTCCATTAAAATGATAAAACTATAGGGACAAATTTTCAAGGTCAAAGAACTGAATAACATAAAATAGTTTTTAAATCATATTGATCTATTTCATAGAAACTAGTGGATTAGAATACCCACATAAGTATGGTGGTCATTAATACGAAATATATTCAATAACATGTTTCTCCCTCAATGGTGCATTCATAGGTTCAACATGATTTCTGTTACCACCAATATATTAGATAGTTCAGTGAGAATAATCACAATACATTTCATCCCAGCTCCTAATCAATTTGGTTTATCATGAGGAAAATCCTTTTATTGGTCATCACATTCATTGTCACATGATTCCACTGGGTTCCATCCATTAAATAAAACAAAAAAGAATAGTGTGATTAACTATAATCACAGTGGAAAAGAACATAATCATGAAACATCATTAATTGGATTTTTAAATAAAGTCAAACTATTTTATATCTATGACATATTAGGTTTAACCTAGGGTGTCCATGATCATAAAAAAAACTTTAGGATGTTATCCTATACTTAGAAATATTCCTATGGCTCTTACTAGAGTTTTCTCATCCTAGTTTCCAAAGGATAAATAAACCTTACTTTGATATAAATGATAACGATACCGACCTATAATATTTAGATATTTCATAAAAATAGATAAATATTCTTAACATATCCTAATAAACCTTTCCATAATAATATAGGTCTACTTCTTTTTGAAACATTGAAACATAAACAACTGGTTAATAAATTATCTATATCATCTCCCACTATATTGATCATAACTAGAACCCTTATTACAAATTTCATTTCTAAGACCTTTCTTCATAACATATGGAAAGGAAACATAAGAAAGGGTGAGCACATATGTTCAATAAGATCTAAAAAGGAAGATATAAATGATAAAATAAACATAATATGATTATATGCGTATGAGAACATGATATTAAACTTTGAAATATTCACCATTAATATCATAGATCATAATCTTGTGTCATGGAATATTTCTTCTAAATTCATAATACATGAGTCATAAAATAATCATAGAACATGATCTATGTGAGCATAAAAGTGTCATAAGACATGGAATTTTGGTATACACATAAACTTATAACTTTGTTAACATCTATAAATATAAATAGGTTTAATAATTAAGATAAGGAAATTAAATAAATTCATCTACTAAACTGATGGACTTGAAATTAAATCCACTCATGATCTTAGAGACACTAAATCTAGGCCTATTCATAAACTTATAGACATGAAAACTAGGTCCATGAATAAGATTGTGAACATGAAATCATGTTAAATCCTAAAATATTTAACTCATGAGTTATACTTATTTAACCGATGAATTGGAGGGAGATCTATGTTACAACAATCACATAAAAAATAATACATATGTTTAATATAATATAGTAAAACATTCGTTATATAAAAAATCTTGAAAATAAATTGATTTCATAAAAATTTCATCAAAGTAAAACTAATGGAAAAGGGAATGGATTTCATTAGTATATTTCCATAACAAACATAAAAAATATAGATATGTAATGAAAATATAATAATTAAATCACATTCCCAGTAAATATTTTGTAAAATAGAAGGATGTTATTTTAGATAGAAAATTTTTTAAATGATTAATTATATAAATTCTTTAGAAAAATAAACTTTCCACTTTGGAATCACTTCTTAAAAAACAATATAGTTATAAAAGAAAAAATTTTATTTAAGAAGAAAAATTTAAACATGAAATGGAAGAATAATAGAATATATTTTTCATAAAGCTAATAAATCCATTTATGTCGTATAAGTTAAAAAAAATGTCTTCCATATTTTTGTTGAAAAAGTCACAGAGGAACTCATTTGAAAAATTATAAGAATATTACATTCAAACTATTTTGTAAAAAGTCAAACCTACGTAAAATTTAATTTAAAAAATAAAAATATAATGGTAATTTTTTTTAGAAAAAATTATATCGAATAAAAATATTCTTTAGTGGAGAATCAAACAAGAATAATCTGAAATATTGATGAGATTATGGAACGAAACCCTTACCTTTAGTTTTCCATGCTTTGCAATCAATATAAACTCATTTATAATAAATTTAAATTTATTATAATTCTATACTAAAGTCATGTTCATACTTATAATATCATATTATTTCCCTTTATAACCTTTGAAAACCCCATTTTATAAAAAAAATCTTTATTTAAATCACCATTTCCAGATGTTAACTCTTTTGTTTATCATGTGTATTTTAGCATAATAGATTTCCTTATTATACATTTATATTGGTTAAATAATATAAAAAATATTAATAATTATATTAATATAATATATATTCATTATATACATATTTTTATTCATAATTTAGAGATAGAAAAATTAATTATATTGTTCATAGAGATGGTAGGCCTTTCATACACATGAAGATAGTTTTCATTTTTCAACTAGTGGAATGAAGGAAAGGTAAATATTAATTTAAAATTATAGGATCATTATTATATCATATATATTTATCAAATAATTTATCATTACCATTAAATTGAAATTTAAATTAAAAATGAATCACATCAGTTTTTGGAGGTGGTAATGCACATGTAAGCATGAATACCATTATATTTTACAGAAGGATTTGATGGTAATAAATTAAATATGATTTTATAATTAAAAAATTATAATTATGTCTTAAATATTTTATATAAATCCTAAAAAAATAATTACAAAAATCCAAAAATTTGGTGATGTGAAATTAATTGTATTGCTATGTTGATATGGTAAGCAATACGTACGCACGAGTGATACTTTCACTTATTAGTTGGCGGTAATGAGGGTATATAATGGTGTTTTATTAACAATAATAAAATTTCAAAATATTTATGATACTAAATTTATTATTTAAAAAAAATAAAATGAATTATATGGGGTAAAGATGAGTGTAAAAGAAAGTGACCCGGTAAAGAGATTACCTATTATTTAAATGGATGTTTTAGATATCATCTAAATGGATATACAGTTGGTATTTTGGGATGAAAAAAACCTCTATTATGTAAATAGGGAAGTTTATATGTGTACTTTTTTCAATTAAGGTCAATAAAGAAGGATAAATGTGGTGTAAATGAGTAAGGGATTATGTACATTTCTAAAATCGAGGTGAGGGACACTTTAGAATTTTTGAAAACATTAAATTATAATAAATTTACTCTAAAGAAAAATGCCTCTAAATGGAAAATTATTTAAAACAAAGGTAGTATATGTTTCTAATCCAATCAACCAATATAATTTAGAAACGTTTTTGGGTCATTTTAAACCTTATCATTCTTATTACCCCTTAGTTAACCAATTTAACGTTTAAATATGTTAACAAATATGTCAATATTAATGGGTTGTATTTGTTAATTATAAGGTAAAAATTAGATATTTAATAGATAATTAATGAAATTATAGATCATTTTATATCCCAAATATCTTACTTCTATAATTTTATGTTTTTTGAATAATTTAATAAAATATGATTTTGATAAAATATCAATATTGTCAATTTTGACACTATTTTAAAATTTTACCTTAAATACATCAAAGAAAAATTATGATTTTGAATATAATAAATTAAGAAATAAATAAAAATAATATATGTATATATAATATATGGTATAAATTATTAATTTAAAATTAAATTAGTTAATTTATTTTTAAAATCATTTATTTTATTTTCCTATTAACTAAATAAATATTTTGTCACCATTATGAATGCATTTAATGTACATTTTTAAAACCAAAAAATTATAAATAAATTAATATCATTAAAATAAGTTTATTATTCTCAAAATATGTATTTATATACATTAAATATTTATTTTAAATTATATCTATGTCATGATGTCTTTTCTAATATGTTATTTTGATTTTTTCAGCCTTATGCAAGCATTGCACAAGCATTTGGATAATCCACCTATTATATAACTCTAAAATTTGTGTATAACCATAATAAAAATATATAATAGTTAATATTAATAAATTATTTTAAAAATGATATATTATATTTTAAATATTATATTTGGGGTACAAAATTTACCTTTTCCAGCACTACAAATACTCTACATCTCGATAAAAAATGATTTTCATATTTACCATGGAATAAATTCTATTATATATTTTTTTGAATTAATTAAATATTATATTTATAATATTTTATAATAATTTATTTATAACATAATATTCAAAAAAAATATGTTATATTTATTATTTTATGATATCATAAAAGATTCCGTATTTCCTAAAAGCTGTATTTTTTTTACTATTCGCCAAAAATGTAACTTCATTATAAAAAAGTATAAAAAAACCTAAGTTAAATTTTAATTTACAAAAACAAAAATAAATTATATCCCATAATATTTAATTCCTATAATTGATTTTTTTTTATTTTAATATAAATGCATAACACACATTGAAAATAAAATTTTAAAAAAATGTCCCTTGAAGTATAAAAATGTTTTTATAAGAAAGTCAATCATAAATAGACTATAATGAAATTAATTGGATTATTAATAATAACATATTACTAATTTTACTTTAAAACCATTTTAAAAAAATTGAACTTTTTAAATGTTTGAATCAAAAATATAATTTTTAATAAAATTTAGGATTTTCACTATTCACTGAAAAATTATTTTTTCATAAACATATAAACAATTAACCCTAATATAATTCTAATATAATGATTTAAAAAATTATATTATTTTTATCAAATAAAATTTCTCAAATTTATAGAAATAATTTTTAATATCTTCTCAAAAAAAGCAATAAAATAATTTTTTAAGAAGACATAGTTTTGAATCATAAAATGACTTTAATAAAAACTGAGTAATTATTTAATTAGAATTTATCAATAAATTTATATTGAGTATGAAGTTTATATATATTTAATAAATCAGTTAATAATATTCATACCAGCAGAATTAATGGACATATAATAACTATCACATTAAGTAATTATATTTTAATAGTGTAATGTGGTCCATTTAAACTCAATGTTGCATGTAACATAAGATATTGTAGAAATAAAATTATTTAAAGAGAAATATTTAATAAAATACAAGTATTTTACAGATTTGAATGGATGTACCTAGTTAGAATCAGGGGTCTTAATACCTATACATTTTTTATGTTCCCTTGTACAATATTTGAGACTATAGAGGATGTGTAGACAGTGGAAAGGAAAAAAGGATTTGTTGTTAATGACTTCCATAGATATGGTATGGAAGACACATAATATCATGGGAACTATATGTTCTAGATAAGGGTATGATGATGAAGGGAAATATCATCCTACATAAAGGTAGGTTTTGAAACCCTTCACTATTAGTGGAATCAGGTGGTGAGATCCCTCCTTAGTGACTCCATGGGGGATGTTTTGGGTGACACAACTTTCTTGTTCCTTAATACCTCTATATAGGGTAAGGTTTAAATAATTTGTTCAAGGGAAGGTATCATAAAAAATTTAGCAGTGATAATGGATGGGGTAGGGTTGGGGGGGCTCTACCTATGAGATATTTTTTGGAAACACCAATGTTTTTCCATGGCGTATAGGTCCATGTTATCCGTCTCCCAAGTAGGAATGATACCTTATTTATATGATCCATGAAAAATGGAATTGATGAAATTATATTGATATATCGGATTTCAGTAAATGGAGAGAGGGTTCCTAGGATATTTTGGAGAGGTAGAATACTCTTGATTATTGGGGTGTTGTATTTACACATGGGTGGTTTTTCTACTCCCATACCAAATTTTGATAGTTGGGGAAGATTTTTTGGAATGTATTGTGGCTACGATACTATAGGGATATTTGAATAAAAAAATGATTCTATTTTAGATGTTTGAGACTATTAATGAACCAAAAATTACTCACCCTATCCCCACACAATGAAAGGTGATTCATTACGGTGACAATTAACAACAATGATGTGCAATGATACTCTACTACTAAAAATTGTTATAAATGGAATTTATGTTTGTTACACTAATATATTTTTACAACACTTTCTATTGGGACAAATATATCATATGGTTCTATAGATAGTCATGATTTTGGTCCCACATTATTCCTTACAAAAACTGGGTAGCATATCACCATGATGGTCAATCACATTGACTTGATAGTAGGAATGGGAAAATAAGACATCATCACACCCCCCAATTATAGTTCATTTATTATTCATTATCTCAATAAAAAAAATTATGATATGTCTATAATTGTTTTGTCAATTCCATAGTCATGTGGAAACTGGTTAATTATTTTACTTGTTTCCTTAATAGAGTGACAACCTTATGATATAGTTCACGAATATATTGGAAATATTAATAATCTTATAAGGTAACCTAATAACAATATCATCTTGTGAGGTTATGATGCCATTTTATTATTATCACAAAAAGATATAGAAATTCATCATTTAAGGAATTATAGGTTCCCCGCTAATGATATCTTATTCTCACCAACTGAGGAATATTTTGCTTGTCATAAAAATAAGATTATTCTCTTCACCTAATTTATCCCATTCATATCCCAGGTGGAAGCCTGTGCTCATCATATAAGGAATTTTATACTCATATTAGGAATATTGGTGAAATCAGTAGATTTTCACATAAGGGTAGGATGTAGAGATCCAATACTCATCACATAGGTTTCTTATGATTTTTTACATAAGGTATATCATTCTCATCACACAAGGTATCCATGTATTATCACCTAAGGTGTCCTAGGATAAAAATGTATGGGTCCTAATGATCATAATATGAGGATGGAACATTTTCAATATACAAGTAATCGGGGAGGGGTATTCCTTTTCTTGTAAAATAGGAAAACTTATTCTCATACCATGAGGGAAGAGTCCAGTTATTCTCAACAACTAAGGAATGAAATATGTTAACATACAATGGGGATATTTCAATATAAGTTCTTTATACAAGGGTATTAACATATGTTATCTTGTAGTTGGGTCACACTTATTTTAAATTAATATATATACTCATCTAGTTATGCTCATAACATAAAATAGGACATGGTTTAGAGTTCTGTGGAGATGTTTTGGATGTTTTGGTGGTTTTATAAGAAGTTATGATATTTTATATCTTTCAAAGGGGAGATTTTATGAAAATATAAGTTATGTGTTGAGACTTAACCTAAAAGAGGCATCCTATGTATGATAATAAAACTATAATTAAAACCCAAGTAGATTGAGGTGTATAATTTATGTTCATGTGGTAGTACTGGTCCATAAAGTTCAATTTCATTCAGTAAGGATTCTTATACCATGAAAGATATAACATCACATGATTGAGTGATACTTATCATTTTATATTTTTTGTGCGGATGGATGGATCACAAAGTTGATGATGGATTGAATCATCAATGAGCAGATGTTTAGGGATTAAATCTAGTAATAGTCATAGGGTACTACTTAGTAACATAAAGGATAAGTTGTTGGGATTATATGAATTCTATAATACCTAACATATAATTTAGATCCAAATTAATGGATTCTTCATTTTCTATTTTAGTGTAAAAGTTCAAGTGAAGAGAGAATTTAAACATAGAAGAAAAAGGAAAGGAGACTACTAAGCCCATGCTTGGTCTAAGGGATTTGAGAGTGAGATTCAATGCTGCCAATTGTGTATATGGATTTTGAATAAAGGAAATAAGGATTGGATGTGTACTAGTCCCAATTAGAATAAAATTGTAAAAAATATTGGTTGGATAAAGGAGGAATCCAAATGGGTCACCATGTTATGGGTATCACACAATTTAGGAGTCATGTAAAATAAGGTCTTGTGTGAAGCATGAACCTATGTGAGTCTTTTCCCTTTTTTGGTAATGTCTATTCTTCATGGGATAGATTTTTTAAGAATATTAAAATCATAAACCACCATATTAAAGAACTTTTGTGAGTTAATTTATTTAATTTTTTCACTTATCAAAGTTCATAAAGTTGTTTTGGGTTTTTGAAATTTGGTAGTCTTAGTTGCTCGAGATGAGATCTTCAGCTTTACACATTCAAGGTCCAAACTCTTAAAATGTAAAGCTAATGGGAATTTATAGTCCTTATAATTTTAGAATACATCTAATTATTTAAAATTTGGGAACATGTGGAACTCAAAATTTATCTGATGCATCTTCTTACTAAATTGGAAAAACTCAATGTTGCATGATTGCTTTTTCTAATCTCAAGAACTACTTCTTTTATCTGTTTTCCTCCCAAATCCTTCTTAAATGCAATATTCAATGCCCAAAAACATTTTTTTTGAGTGTTGGAGTTTTTTTACAAAAAATATGGTGAAATATTGATTACTTTTTAAGTAATTTTTTTAAATGAAATAATTTATCAATAAATTCATTTTGAAAAATTATACAGATGTAATTAATTATTATATTAAGGAATGGTGAATACATATAATATAAGAATGAAAAGGATAACCAACAAAAATATTTGGAAAAATAAACCATTAAAAAATGTAAAAAAATATTCCCTTGAAACCTTTTTATAGAATGTCAATGTTAATAAAAAATTCCATTTATAATTTATAGATGAAGGAATATGGACATCCATAAATTAATATAAAAACCATAGATATGGAATAAAATGATTCTAGAAGAAAATGATGATATGAGGTCACTTCCTCATACAAGAATAATCTTAAAGAAATTATAATAAAAAATGGGGAAAAATTTTATGAAGGAATTTAAACCCCCACAATTAAAAAATGTTAAGAAAATTTAATTTGTTTTAGTTATAGTCTACATATATTTTCCCGAATAAATATTTATACACATAAAATATTGATTTCAATGTGTAACTAGAAATAAAATCTTAAAAATTACCTAAAAATTGAAAAAAAGTGAATGAACCTATTATAGAATATAAATAACTGTGTAAATAATATTTTTCAAAACCTTATTCATGTCTATTAATTTTAAAACTCTTTAATTATATTAATTTTTATCACATATATTTGTTTGTATTAATTTAATTTCATCATTAGATATTATATTTTTTATTTTTGGGTATATGTTTTGTAATATAAACATCAGTAGTCATTCCCTAATAGTATATTCATAATTTCTAGACTCTTGAAGGTATTGTAATCTATGTTAATTTTATATAAATTATAGGTATGGATAGTGAATATGAAATACATTATGGTATTGTTTTGGTAATTTTACTGATAATAATGTGTAGCATTTCAATGGAAATTATTTTTTTGTTCTCTAATGATTGAAAATATTCTATAATAAATTATTATTTAATATTTTAAATCAAAATTATTAATTTCATGATACTCATCCATGTAGGAAATTGGGATGATAGTATAGGATTTTACATTTATGTAGTTTAACCGACCAGAGATAACATGATATACTAATAAATAAATAATAATATATATTTCTATTAGCGTAATATCATTTTAATAGAAGAATAATAATGTTAAAAAAATCAATATAGTGGTTAACATAATTATTAATAATGGATATGAGAAGGTAATTGAAAATCTTAATAAAGAACTAGATATGTACTTTGGGGGATTAACTTATTCATTAAAATGGATTCTTTCATAACCAAGGATTTAAGCGTTATTTGGGATTGGAGGATACAAAATGTGAATTAATAAAATAAGAGAGAAAATTTAAACTAGTATTAAAGAGATAACTGAAGTCAATGTGCAGTTTGAATTGTATACAGAGGTCTCCTTTTCTAGTTTAATTTGAGAGGAATTTTAAAAATATCCATTTATTAATGAGTAGGGAAATTAGTTTTTACATGTAAAAATGATTTATAGTACAATAATAATAGATATAGGAAAGGAATACCCTAATACACATATTTCATATATAATTTTAGCGATATTATTAATATTTTCCTCTTATTTTAATTTGTTTTTACCTAAATTTACCCTCATCATGTGAACTCAATTTTTTCACATTAGTAACATATATTTTTACCGAAGGTGAAATAAATACTCTTTTTAATAATAAATCCCCATACACACCTTAGTTTCTCCGTAAAAAACATGTCGTACCCTCTATAGGGAAAACCCATGTGTCCAAACGTTTTCATCTGAGGAATGAATACCTCCACATGCCAACACATTTTATTTATAGGGTGTTTTTTCTTTACTCATCGCACCCTAAGAAACCCCAATGGAGATCATCCATCCCAATCCCTATCACAGACCAAAACTATTTAAATATGGAATTATAATTAGTTTGGATTCCAAAAATAAAGGTTCACCTTGTTGACTTGGTTAATAACATTTAGTTTTTTTATCAATTTAACTATATGGTGTGTTAAATTAGCCCCCATTAGAGAAAAAAACATCATTGTGGACCCTACATATATACATATGAAATTGAATCATAATTTTATCACGGTTCTTCAAATTATTCCAATTTAAGAAATAGTCCCCTCAGGTATCCTAGTTGCTCTGTAACACTTTTTGTCCCCACCGTAGTGTCAAATGGGTCATTAGACTAATGAAATACCCCATTGGAATAAAAATTATCTTTAGAGTGTTATTTTTACTCACATTAATAAGACATAGGAAACATACAATGAGGTAACCCATACCAATAACTACTCTAGAAAAAGCCTCTTTAACTATAGAGTTCTAATAGTTATGCTGCTAAAAGGAAAAGTGCACCTTATAAACATGGGTAGAAACAATTAGAATTTTAAACCTTTAAGATTTGGATTGTTACATAATCACCCCCATTAGAGTAAAAACCCTAATTTTAGACCATATATTTCATACAATGTAGTTTAATGACAATTCTGACTCGATTCCTCATTTGATGCACATTTAACACCAGTCCTTAGTAATCACACACCCACCTTTTCCTAATTTGGATATTGGTTCTTATACCACTAGGAACCACCTGTTCCCTAGTTAACATGTCCTATAACCTACCTAGGGTTGACCCATGTTATCAATTGGTTTATCTGAATAATGACTCTCTTCATAGGCCAACACATGTTCTTTCTAGTGTGTTTTTCCTTAGTTGAACACAACCAGGGAAACCTTTCAGGAGGTCACCATCGTGATCACTACTGTAGTTCTAACCCCTTTAAATGTGAATTTTTAATTAGGCTAGATGCTGAAATTAATGATGAACCTTCCTAACATGGGTAGTGAAATTTAGTCTTTTTAACCCTTTAACATTCTGGGCTGTTTTATTAAACCCCCATTTAGAGAATAACATACTCACTGTGGACCTTATATCTCAACCTATGTTGTTCCAAAAAACTTCTGTCTATGTTCATACTTTGATTACAATGTAATAAGTGGGCCCTACAGAAACCCCACTTTTCCAATAGAAACATGTTTTCCCCTATTTATGCCCCACCTATGTGCCTGAAAAGGGCATCAGAATAATGAATTCTCTACAAGATTACATATATTATTTTAGTGTGATCTGTTTTTAACTACACACACCTTGGGAAACTTCCCATGAGGTCACCCATCATGTTTAGTATTTTAAGACAAAAAAATTTAATTATGGAGTTATAATCAAGAAGGATAGTAAAAATAAATGTGTATTTTGTTGATGTGGGTAAAAAAAATTTAGTATTTTTTAGCCATTAAACTAATGGGGTGTCACTTTCTCCCCCATTTAGATTAAAACATAATCATTTTGGACCTAAAATCTCAACCGAGATAGTGCCACCACAATTTCAGATGAGTTCCACCTTTTAAAAAAATTTAACAATTAGGCCTCGCATGCACCCTAGTTTCTATGTATAAATGTTTTCCCCTTCATGGGTCCCACCCACATGCCCAAATACGCTGACAGACAAATAACTATCCTCATAAGACACCAGACAATTTTTGCTAGTGTGCGTTGTCCTCACATCTATACACAGTTGGAAAATTCCTAGGATTTCACCCATCCTGATCACTACTCAATGTAGTTCCACCTCACTTTTGGCTGGGTTCATCCTATGATAAAACAATAGAAAATAGGCCCTCTAAGAACCCTAGATTCACTACATATACATGTAATCCCCTCTATGCCCCCTACATACCCAAACAGGTCATCAGACTAATTAATGTCCCCATAAGACAACCCTTATTCTTTTATTGTGAATTTTCATCATTTACACGCAATCTATGTAACTCTTGAAGAGGTCACCCATCCTAACCAATACTCTTGTAAAAACCCTTTTAACTGTAGAGTTATAATTACGAAAGATCCCAAAAATAAAGGTTTACCTTTTTGACATGGGTAGAAAACTATTTTCCTTCTAACCCTTTAACATTATAGGGTGTTATATTCACCCCCCATTTAGAGAACCACATCCTCGTTGTGGACCCTACATCTAAACCCTGGATATACAAATGAACTTCTAACTGGCTTCCTCTTTTGATACCAATGTTATAAAAACGACAGAAAGGAACCTTAGTTTTCTAATAGAAATGTGATTTTCAATACATGAGGCCCGACCACTTACCTGAACAGTTCATCAGAATTATGACTATCCTCATTGGAAAACACATGCTCTATATGGTGTGATTTTTTGTCACTTGTACCCCCCCAGGGAACATCCCGAGAGGTAACCTATCATAATTACAACTCCAAGTCAAAAATCTTTTACTATAAAGTTCATATCAAGTATGATCGCCAAAATAAAGGTCTACCTTGTTGATAAGGGTACACAAAGTTATCCTTTTAACCCTTTAACATTCTAGGATTTTACACCTGTACCTAGTTTAAATGATCAGATTCAAAAAATTAATTTCATTTTACTAATTTTAATTAATATAATTGATCAAAATTATATTTATATAATAATTAATCCCACCTAAAAATTTCATTTATTAAAACTATATTTTATCTATTAAAGTTATATTATTTAAATTCCATCAAAGGTAATAATAATTATATAAAATTTAGTTATTTTGTTTGATTAGATGAAAATACATTTTATTGATTTTAATACATAAAATATTAGAAACATTTCATTTAAAAAATATATAATCTATAATGTTTTTAATATTTTTTTTCTTTGACAATGAATAACTAATTGTATATTCATTAGAACTAATTTTTATTTGATGTTATTTACATATTTTATCTATTATTCCATAAATTTTATAAATATATATTATTTAGACAATTATTTTAAAAAAATTATTTTAAATTACATTCTATTGTAATGAAATTCATTAAGAAATATAAATTTTCAAAACTTCATATTCTTTTTATTTTATTTTATATTTTCTTTATGTAAAAAAATTTAAAATATTTTATATGTATCAATATATTTGATATTAGCATAAATTACTCAATATTATAATTTGATACAAGTATACAAAATGACTATATATCCAACAAACATATATCAAATAACTATATATCTGACTAACATATATCTAATGACTATATATATGAAAGTCATTTAATATTCCAATAGTTAACATTAACTTCTTATCTAAAATTAAATCATTATATTCTTTATTATTCTCCATATAAAATATTTAATATTTTTAATATTTTTCTTATTTTTTATAGTTATAATTGATGGTATAATATTTATGAAAAATCACTAGGATTATGATTTCATATTCATGGTATTTTTATTTACATGTAGGTTTGTTCCTATTTTAATTTCCTTGATGATTTTTATATTTAATTATTTTAATTGGTTAATTTCTATCTTTTAATTTAGTATTTTATCTTAGTATAATATATAATTATTTGTTTAATTTTGGTGTTGTATGAGAAATAAGCTATTAAAAACGTTAAAAGGACAAAAATGGTGTGGGATGATACATTGATGGAATGGTTGAGGTTAGAAATGGAAATGTGTCTTAATATGGTATTTTTTCTATAGAAACAAAGAAACTATTCAGTTTTGGTAGAACACGAGGATATCATTAAGGAACACTGATACAAGTCCTTCTTCTTCTTCCATATGTAGCCACTGAAAAAACAATATTATGAAGTTAAATGATTGAGAAATTAATGATACTTTTATGTAATTATTACATCCCTTTCATTCATAATATCTAATTCTATAATATTAATTTATCCCAATGAAAAACCTTGAAAAAATATATAGTGCTTGAAAAGATTGAAAAAATAGATCATATTCTCCAACCACTCATTAGATTTATTAGTTTATATATAACTTTTAAGGGTTAATGGATTAATCCCTTGGAACTATAAGGGATAATACATAAATCTTGGTCTATTTGGATTGGATTCTCATCCAATTTATTAAATTGTTTTAACAACATGACATGTAAGTTAAGAATATAAAAAACATGTTTTATTATTTACATAACTCATTCAATAGGAAGACCTCTTATTTTAATTATTATAAATTCTCTAAAAATTTAATTAATATAAAATCCCCACAGAACCATTTAAAGTTACATAAAGATGTCTCTAGCACTTAATTTTTTATTAAACAACGTACAAAATAACCAGTAAAATTATATTTTTCATATAATTTTATTCTAAATTTTTAAAATAAAAAATCATTGAGTCACTGAAAACATATTTTATAAATTTAAACTAAACCATTACAATTTTATGAAACTATATTATTAATAAATTTCTACATGAAAATTTCCAATTCATAACTTATCTTTTCAGTAATCTTTAAAACATATTAAACAACATTTCCACATTCCTTTATTCATCATTGATATTACTCTATATAAATACTCATCTTATGAATGGATAGTCAAATATTTTTATTGGTTCATTTTGAGTGATGACCATCCAATTCTTTATATATACTATACATGCCTTTTCTTTATCATTATTTGATTGAATTTTGTAAATACATGACCTAAGAAGTCTAGTCATGAAAACTGATCCAAATCACTAAACAGTATGATGTTTAATATATGATAATTAGAGGTTATAAACTACTGATTTGAAACAAATTAATCTTTTATTGAATTTTTTCCTTTAAAATTAATAAACCATGAATACATATGATGTAAGAAATCATTTATTAAAACCATAAGAGGTAAATAAATTTTATTAAAAAATCATCATATTTTATAAAAAAACTATAAACGGAAAAAATATGGGAAAAAAATAGAATAACACAAAAAATCTCTATTTCATAAAAACACTCCTTTATATCTTCATTTTAGATGTATAAAACACCATTAATGAAGAAACCAGACTTTAGTCATTCCTTCATCATGTACAATGACATTTAAAAGTCTATTAGAATGAACAATATGATGGAATGTATAAAATCAGAAGTATTTATCATAGAATCCAAAATAAACCTGATAATGAATAATCCAATCAAGTGTGGTAAATTAATGGTTTTATTAAACATTTACATAAACATTTTATGAAAACCCTTATAAAAAATCTCCCTTTATTCCTAAAGTAAATTTTGTAAAAATTAAAATTAAACATAAAAAAATTATTCTCTTAGTAGATAAAGGTATTAAGATGTTAATGAATAATTATAACTTAAAAACCCACAATTCATGAGAGATATTAATATATAAAAAATCATAATGTATTATTAATGAGACCCTTATAATTAAACTATAACATTAAAATGGATTAATATATGGAATAATATTTCCCTAGAATTGATCGCTTGTTTTCTAATCTATAAAATTAATCTCATAACTATATATACCATTCAGTCCACTAGATCACATCAATAGATTAGGAAGATGAACAAAAAAGGAAAACATATATGTTTTCTATTGTAACATAACCAAAAAATGAACGATCACTTATCAATAGGTTTTCATAGCTAATTCCACTGTCTTAACACATATCACTCATGAATTTCATATAAAGGGGAAACATAAGTGTGAAATACAACATGGATATAAATTATTTTTTATGTGAAATAATTAACACTAAATATTTTAAATATTAATAAAACCCTAAGAAGGAAATATAATTACATTTTCTTGAAAATAAATCAATAGTTAATTACTCAGGTAAATTCAAAAAACTACACATTTAAAAATATTGAGTAGAAAATATATTTACAAAATCATAGTATGAAATATAATTGGAAACACTACATACCATTATAAATAATTTGTTAAATAAACCCTTTTAAAACAATTTTATCACTTTTACCATAAATTATAATTTATAATAAAAATATATGCATTTTAATAATCCAGTTTTACCAAAAAAGATACCGTTAAATGTAAAAATGATATAAAAAACCCAATTTAACTTAGAATCATGAATAAATAATCATCATTTTGAAACAATATTTTTATTTTATATAGAGAATAGACCATGCTAATAATAGTTCATATCCAGACATCAAGATGACCTTTTGAGTAATTTTTATGAACCCTCAACTTAATTATCCTTATATAGAAAAGAAACAAGACCTTAAAAAAATACACTACTATATATTATCATATAAAATAAAATTTTTTCTATTATATTATTGTATGGAATTTAACATGACCCATGCATGTTGGGATTGTAACTCATGTTAGTATTGTGTGACATGAGTAATGTAACAAAAATATAATGATACATTCTATTTGATTGTTTACAATTTGTTGAGAGATGAAGGACCCCATCATAATATGGAAGGTCCTCCAATAACTTTTTTGATTCATATTTCCAAAGAATAAGATATTAGATTAGTGTTTTTAGTATGTGGTACATCCCAACACACTATTTAGGAATAGTTCATTCTAAATTTCATAAAATCCTACTTAATTCATGGATTATGAGATCATCAAAATTTATAGTTTTAGGACATCAATATTACTAGTCCTATGGAAAATAAATAACTAAGTGTGGGTGAATCAGGGTATATCACTCAATTTTATATAACCTTAAAACTAGTGATAAAGAGAAATATAAAACAAAGGTGGGAACAAGCTATCTTACTTCATTCAACTAAATGTGTATAATTCAAGTATTAAAAAACGACAATGCACTAATTTATCCAAAAAACTAAGAACACTAATTTTTATTGTAACAAAGAGGATAATAATTATTTTATTAATAAAAAAACTCACGTTTAACAATGAAAATATTATTATTATTTTTTAATATATGAATATAGAAAGTCTATTATATTTCACATCAAGAAACAATATTCATTATATAATCTAGGAATAGTAAATGGAGGTAAAAATTGAAGAATAATACACACTCTAAGGTAATCTCCATAGGATTGAATTATCCAATAAAAATCATTAATTCTCTAAAAACTATAAAATGAAAAATAAGTTGTAGGAATATAATATACATTATCAATGAAAAAAATAACCATTTAAGTTATGTAGTGAATAATGATGTATAAAAATGGAGAAATATATATAGTTTATAAGGGAAAATGATACTGTTTAGATCTAGATATTGAGCATCATGAAAACTCAACATTATGAACGTTGGAAATTTTGACCATTGGGAATTATGACCATTCAGAATTATGACCACTTAAAATAAATTCATCATTTGAATTACTATATATAAAGTGTAATTATGGGGTATAATTAATGTAAAAGGTAGAAAAAATGACCTAAACTAGTTGTATCATTCATTATAAAGAAAATTTATCATATCTTGGGAGAGAGGTACCATCATTAGGGTTTAAACTTGGCCAATATAAAGTAGGGATTCAGCTGGTGTGACTTCATAAGGATTACATATGAGGGAAGTAGAAGTTAGTTGAGATCACCACTATATAGATGTTTGTTCAAAACACACCATGAGAGTACTATCATATCACAACTTACCCTTATGGACTATGTTTTTGAAATAAGGGGTTATTTATCTAGAGGATATATATTAATCAATTGTAAATTCTTTCCAAAAATGAATTGGTGTTTAATCCAATACAATATCATTTTTAATATTTGAGGTCAAAGTTAGCTAGTGATGAAATTTAGTATTTTTTGTTATCATATTAAATAAAAATGGAGTGTATTAAAACAAAAATTAATTGAAATAATTATTTTAATTTAATAAAATAAATTTGTAACCTAATGATATATTAATAACATTATTTTTCGAATACATATGTTTTATTATGATATATTATTTAATAAATTTATCATTTTTTGATAAAAGATATTTTAAATAATTTTGTTTATCGAACACTATTTATTAGTATATTAATGATATTATTTTTTATAAAGTCACATATAATTTTCCTAAGGGACAAAAAGTTGATCATGTCACAAAACTAGTATTTTTTAGGTAATAATAATTTTGTTTGAAAAATAAAATTTTCATATTTTTATTTTTTTATAAAATGATTTATTTTGTGAAATTATCAAATTGAAATTATCCAATGGTGAGTTTTTATAAATGTTCTAAAATAGTTTATTTTTGGTTAAAAAGTTAAATATGATATACATATATCATATGTATTGAAAAATCATAAACAAATATAAATGTTTTAATATTTAATATAAATACCTGACCTAAAAAATGATTTTTATCATTAATATAATTTATTTTAAGTAGATAAAATTAATTTTACATAAATATATTGAATCTTCTAAATCCCAATGTCTATTTTAAGGTTTTGAAAATAGTTTATTGTATGAATAAGAATCTCCTACACCACAAATATAATATTATTTTTAGGATATTTTCTTTAAAATAATAAAATACTAAAAACCTATCTCTACTTGTCAAAAACTGTGGACTACAACCCAACACTGATGATTTTACATTTTTAAAAAAATTTTACCAAAAAATATGTTTGGAAATTAATATTCAAATCTACTTAATTTTATATAAATTTCCACTCATACTCTCATTCATGTACACTAAAAATCTATTAAGAATGTAGTTTCTCTCAGTTTTCCTCTCCAGAGTCTCTACGAAGAGTTTTTAATGTCCCATGAAACAATTATGAAGCTTCAGGACGACACTTTTCAATTAAGTGATCCTAATTTTATCATTGAATTCAAGTACTTCTATCCTAATATGTTTTTAGATTTTATATTTATTATGTTTTCAGGTTTTCATAATCATTCATTTACTATCTAAATAATTCTATATTATTATATGAAAATCATTCATTGATTTTACCAGACATATTTTTATATTGTGAATACCCAAGCCTAATTTCACTTAAGGGTATTTACACACACACAAACACACACAGACAAATATATATATATATATATATATATCAATGTACTTTATTGATTGGGGACTTTCTTATATGACATATTCATTCCCTATGCATTCGTTCAAATGATTAAATTTTTTCTTATGATATATTATCAATTCAACAATTATATTGTTATAAATATAAACAGTGTTCCTTGGTACAATTCAATGCATTGGTTGAATAATTAATTCCTACAGATGAAATTTTTATGATACATTTACACCAATAATTGGAAATGATTTATGATACCTTGGTGAACAACCTTGGTAATATGTTTTATGAAATCAAGGTGATGATCTTTTCTTATGGGATTATGAATGTCTCATTTATATGTTGTAGTGATATTTCTATGCTAGTCATCAAATACTTTGGATAATGCTCTTATATTATTCCTCATATATTAATGACCATTCATTATAGGTATGCCTGAAGAATTTACCATGTTTACATACTTCATATTATCTTTGTTTATCCCCTTAGAAGGCTTTATTATCACATATTTCTATTAAAGTATGTCCCCTGAAAATCATATATAGTGAGGATACCGTGGCTAGATTTATAAATTGTTATTTTAAGAAGATTGATTAATGTTTATTTAATTTTATAATATATATATGTATGATGTAGTATATACATAGTTTGAAAGACCCTAAACCCCAGATGATCTAGTTGATATTACTAATGAAACATTTTTCTGAGGAAATATGTTAATACTCATGCATGAATAATGTGGAATTTTTTATTTGGTATTAAACAAATCATTAATTATTTTTCGAATTAAGACTTGAGAAAGTCAGTGTAGAACCACGAGATAACTATAAATATATGAATGCATCTATAATTTTGGGAATGTATACAATTTTTGGTCTCCTTGCAATTAGATCCTTATCAAGATACAAACAAGTGAATCCATGATCTATAATAGATGAAACTAGGGGTAATGACCCTAAAAAAGAATAATTAGGTATTAATAAGATCTTCACTTTGGTGAAATATTAGTGATTATAACTTCACAACTGGTTTGATACCCCAATAAAATATTCCTTGGTAGATAATATACATTCTAAAAACTATCATTAAGGATATATAACTAAACTAATTATTTATTTTAAAATTATAAATTATTAAAGTAATGATCTACGAACTATGACATTAAAATATTTTTGATTAATACACCTTTAAAATTGTTATCACAATATTTTTAATATTATGAGTTTTATTATTTATGATTTATTATTTTAGAAAAATGTTGTAAAATATAATAAAGCATGTAAATAATAGTTTTGAAAAAAATAAAACGATTAACATAAAAAAATTAGGAAATTAAATGTGCAAAACTTTAAAATAACACATAATCAGCTAAATAATATTTTTAATTGTAAACTAAACCTCGTAAACCATACAAATTCACTAAGTAAGACCCAATAATTTGTTGAATCCTTAAACCATCAATGAAAAAATTCTGTTAGTGGACCCTCTGATCATTTGACTCTTGAATAATGGATAAATATTATTGAAATGAAATTTTTGAACGATGTTGTTTAGGGTAGGGAAGGTTAATTTGGAAGTATATTTCATAGAGGGAGAATCTTGTTAATTGTGTAAATCAATCAATATGAAATAGTTAAAGGACTAAGTTGAAGCTATATATTGGGAATAATTTAAAAAAGTATTTTTCACTATGTATATTCTTTGTAACCTTAAAAAAATGAATTAGAATCACTTATTCTGAAGAAAAGGGATAATGAGTTAATGTGATGGTATAAGATGAAAATTACTAGGATTATGTGATATTATTTTTTATTTTTAATTGATTTTTGTGGAATGATAAATCATTTTAATGGCAGACTAATGCCTCATTTATGGAAATATCTAAAAATCTGAGACTTTTGAGAGTTATGAGGATATTTTTTGATGCTCCCTTAAAGTGTAAATAGATTTTGGAGATGAAAAATAGTCTCATGCAATAAATTATATTAACATAATGATGTATAAAAATAATGGCAAGAATTCTTACAATGAACGAGAAGGTAAGACATAATAAAAATGTCTGTTCAACATGTATTTGAAGAATCTTTCCATGAATTTTCCAAAATTATTTTTAATATATTAAAATTAAAGGAAAGTTATCTATATATATTGAAAGTATAATGGAGATTTTAATCCTCAAAATAAGAATAAAAATTACCATGAGAAGATGGTGTAATGAAAACCTGTAAAAAAATTATTCAATTTTGAATAGATTGGACTTTTTTATAACAAATGTGGAAACTAAAATATAATGGAGGGAAATGTTCATCATCCATTGTATAGGATAAGGGATCAACGTTATGATTTTAAAATCATAATAGAATAAATATAGGCTTCTAATGATGTAGTAGTAGGTAAAATAGTTACACAATCAAAGATTGAAAGTGCATTGTTGGATTATGGTTTTATGCATTTTTTTATTTAATTAAAGCTTATAAGGAGTATAAAATTAAACCCTAAACTCATATTTTTATAATTTTAAAGTAATAATCATGGAGGATCTTTTAAACCATCATGTGTTTATATTTAGTTTCCTAATAAATTTTGTGAGTACAATCTCATTACAACTTTAGTGGCCATTACAATTTTAGATTTAGATAAAATACTAAGGATATATTATATCTGAATTTATAATATTGACATAAAAAATATAGAAGAATTTACAGTTCTAGTTTCATGAAGGAACAACAAGAAATTAATTTCAAAGTGGAGATATCCTAGACTTATTTTTTTTCAATAACTACCACCTATATACTCATATAGGGAAATAATTTGTGACGGAGGGTAGGAAAGTGGAAATATAAAGATAGGAAATGTATACATTATTCAGAAATAAATTGATAAATTTCTTGAAATATTTTATAAACCTCCACAATGAAGGGATTTATATTTATCAATTGTATTAATACCTAAATAAAATACAATAAACAATTCCCTATATATAATGAAATATATTGAGTTAGTGGAATTATAGAAGAAGAATTAAACTTTATTAGAGAAATGTTATACTTTTACTAGTGTTTTCATGTAGGATAGACTATTATATTTGAGAATAAAATGGATTGATAATTGAAATTATTAAATTATTATAAGGAACATAACGTGATCAATGTAAATAGAAAAACAATTTAATCCCAGGATTAAATATTTATTCGAACAACTTTAGAGGTTTCAAAATATCTCCAGGATGCATATTTTATCAGGGTACCTTCTATTGAGGGTGAAAAAGGTTGATATTCCAAAACAATTTCTATATATTATATTTACATTATGAGTATTTTTCAATTCCCTTTTAATTTATTAATACTTATAATATATTTATAGTTTGATGAATAGAGTGATTAAGGGATTCCTTAGTAAATTTAGGGTTTTATTTATTGATGATATTCGAATATATTCCAAAATTCATGAGGAACATAAGGATCATATTACTAACCTGGAAGAAATAGAATCATTTTGTTAAATTCCATAAAATTCTGCACTTGATAAAATGTGTAACATTCTTAAGACACATTGTCACCTTTGAAGGAATCTCAATTTATAAAGAAATGATAACAACCATAGAGGAGTGGCCTCATCCTATAAATTTTAATAATAGTAATAGTTTATTTGGCCTAGTAGGATAATAAAAAAGGATTATAAAAAATATTTCATGAATTTCTAATCTAAAAATCATGTTAATATGAAATGATGTTATGCTTATCTTAAAAAATAAGTGTACATACAGATTCTATGAACTATAGAAAAGGTATGTTAGTGTGCATGTGATATCATTACACTTGATGGAGAAGGATTTTTCATTTATATAGATGAATCTTAATAGGGACCTAGATGCGTGATAATGAAATATGACAAGGTGATTGCCTATGAATCTTGATAGTTGAAGCCTCTTGAAAAGAATCTTCCTACTCATTATGTGGAGTTAGATATAGTAATTTGTGCATGAATGATATAGAGACATTATATTTTTGGTGAGAAGTGTCATATATACATAGACCACCAATTTATAAAGTATATATTCACAGAAAAGATACTAAACATGAGGTAGAGGATATATTTGGGGATTCTTATTGTATATGATTGTTATATTCCTTATCACCTTGGATAAGAAAAAAATGTCACATACACATCTAGTTTTAAATACCATATTTTTCACGAAGTTATGATGATTAGATGATGTCCATAAGTAATGGAATTATTATATATGTACGTGGAAGATATATGGGAAGGGGAATCATCAATCCTATCACAGATTATTCCTCAACGATTATTACCGTAGAACATCTTGAAAGAAAAAATAAACAACCTAATGTTTTATAAGAATATTGAAACTATAAAAAATATAAAGTTTCCTAATTATTTTCTTGTTAAAGGGGGATTACTAAGTTTTGGTAAAAAATTATTATTTCCACATATTTTTCATGTAAATAAAGATACTATAGTTGAATCTCACAACTCTTCATTCTCTATACGTCCCAAAATCCCCAAAATGTTTTGAAATCTATGATACCGATATTTGTGGAATTATATGTAAAGGTATATTTCTTATAATACCTCAAGATTTTTCATATGTTATAAAGTGAATTTTGAGAAATAACATCCCAATGGAGTGCTAAAAATACTACCAATAACATTATCAAAGTGGGAAAATATAACTATGGACTCTGTTATTGTACTTCATAAGAACTCCTAGGGAAACATGTCCATATGGTAAATTATTAATGATTTAATAAATTATACCTCTTTTATTTTTATATGAAAGGATTTATAACTTAATCTCCTTGCTCGTCTATATATTCAAGTATTAATGAGATATCATATAGTATAGTTATCAATTGATTCTGGTTGAAATCTATGATTTAATTCTATGTTCTGGAGGAGCCATAACAAATACATGAATATTAATGTAAACCCATGTACATGTTATCATCCTAAAAGATATTATAAGTCCAAGAGTACAATTAATTCATTAAATGATATATAAAAAACAATTTCACTTAATTTTCAAGGGATTAGGGACTATCATTTTACACTTGTTTAGTTCTACCCTAACAAAAGTTTCCATTAGAGTATTTAAATGGATCTATATGATGAACTATTATATAGAGTGGTTTAGAAATACCACATGTTAGTATGATATTGTAGGAGGAAAAATATTGTCACCATAAATTATTAAAGACACAAAGATACCCATGATCTATGAATATATAATTCCTACGAAGAGTTTATAATGGAATTATGGTCTTAGTTAAAGTAATGACATATAATTTCACATTGGAGATCATTTATTCCATGAAATATCACCATGGAAAGTGGTAAAATTATTTATAATGAATGGGAACTAATTAAAAGGTATATTGGTCAATCTCAAATTCTATATCATGTTGAATCAGTCTTATATCTCTAAGAACTGCCCCCAAATCATTCTGAGGTCCATGAAATCTTCCACATTTCCCTATTAAGAAAGTATATGTTAGACCAAATACATGTACTCAATAGAAATGGTCTGAAATAGGAACATTCCCTATCATAGGAGGAAACATAGATCAAGATTATTGATAAAGGGAATAATTTTTGAGGAACATGATTACTATACTCATGAATTTCTTTTGGATAAAAAACATGTTTGAAGAAGATACCTAGGATCCTAAAGAATAAATAAAGGAAACATTTCCTTTATAATTTTTTTGAAACAAAATAATTTTGGGGGTGATATTTTTTAATGGTGAGAGAATGCAACATCCCAAAATTTGATTCTTTAATTAATAAAATAATTCATCATTCACTAAATTTTTTTTATTATTAATATATAAATGCATAGAGATATTGTTAAATTTCACATCATGAAGTAATATAAATATAATATCTAAGAATATTATTAGAATATTAACACCAAAAAATTATGCACATAATAATTTAAACATCGAAGGATAAAAATATCCCATGAAGATAAATCCGACCATTAAAATGTAAAATTTAAAACAAATAATTAAATTTATCAGAGACACAATCAAGAGATGTGTAGAACCCTTGTAGGTGAAGTAGTGAATAATGGAGTATCATATTATTGGATCATATAAATTTTCTAAAGAACTATGTGAATATTAGTATTTTTTTATTCATCATTATAACCTTTAAGAATTATAACTATTGAAAATTATGTCAATTGATCATTATGACTTTCGAAAATAATTTTACCACTAGAATTAGTATTTATAAACGGTAATAACGAGAGTTAATTGATATAAAATGGAGAAACGATGGCCTCAAATAGTAGGATAATACCTTATTGTAGACCACCATGTTTTTATGATAAAAAATAATGTTTGTAATGATATTAATGAATTTAATGTTTTCTTCAAGTATTTTATAATATGATATAGGTGAATAAATTTTCAAATTATGAGTCTATACTCATCACTGCTAAGGATTAGACTTTATTGAGACTTGAAATGCTAACATAAATATTTTTCTAAGTTTGATTAACCATTGTTCATGTCTCACCGTCAACATGGAAAAATAGAAAATTCATGAAATGACTCATCATCACACAAGACACCATTATAGATGAGTCCCCACCACGATATAATTTTTCAAAAGTTTGAGACACTATAACATATGAGTCTCCATTTTCTATGACTCACTATCCGCATAGAAATCACCCTAAGTCCAAGAATCTGTTAGATGACACACATCCGAAGTGTAATTTTAGTATAACTCACTTTTAGACAGACCTATCATTAGAAGATACACTACAATCACTGTAAAATTTAGGTTTAGTATAAGAAACTACCAGACATGAGATGTCGTCTACCAAACACCACCAGACATGAAATTTGTTAAAGTACATAACACCATTAGAGAAATACAACACCATGTCAAGTCACTACAATACCAAAGACACTACCACTATTTATTAGACATTTATTTTTGAATTTGATTATTCTAATGGATATATTATTAAAGTTAATGATAATTTATATTTCAATGTATGTATCTTAAATTCTCTATAAAATTAATTGAAAAGGATATGATACATGATATATGAAGAAGTAGAGTATTTTAATGCATGTGGATATTCTTCCAACTACTACTAATAAAATAGGAAATAGACTCCATTGTGAATAGGATTGCAGAATCTATAAAGTGAGAATACAAAAAAATAAAGATAAAATCACATATAGTGATGGAGATATTAACTAAAAGATCCTGAAAAAACACTTTAATGATGATGTTGAAGCTCATAAACATCTACTACTTTCTTCCAGTCAAGAACAAAGGACTCTACAACACTCAGTGCTTCTGATGATTTCAAGAGAACTAAACTCATGATAAATTTCTAAATACATTCAAAGAGACATGAGATACATTGAAAAAGAATGATAATTTATATTAATACACTTTTATATTAATCATATTTGTTTATTTATTCTTACATATTGAGTAGTGTGTTTGCGTACTCTATTTTATCACATACACAATGTCTTCTGTGCTAAACTAGAAGATTCTTGACATATTCTCTTAACTCTTATTTTATCTATACTCCCACATATGATGGTGGTGGAGGCCCCTGTGTGGTCTATTTGTTTATACTCCCATATATAACTATGGAGGAGGTCGTGTGTGACCTAGACAATTTGTAAACTATTGTAAAACCTAATATAAGTTTTGGATCAAATTGTTTATTTTATATAAATTGCTTAGTAGTATGTGATCACAAAGTGTAGAGGACAAAGTATCATCTTGAGACTGAAACTATTATTTCAAATTTCCATTATTTATTTTTGTTTAATTTATTTCCCATTATAAAACTAAATATTTTTTTTAACAAAAAATGATAATTTGACAGCTAATACATATTAGTGTTTTTATAATATTTTATGTAAGTAAATTGATTTAAATGGAAAATGTAATGTTTTATTTTACTTTACAAATAACTAATAAATCATTAATAAAACTTCTAAAACATTATAACTTATTATTATGTATAATATTGATTAATTGATCTGTTTAAAATTAATTCAGGGATTTCAAATTAATCCTTCTCGAATAGAAATTTTTAATGGGTACTCAATTATTCTCCCCCATGAGATACTCACTATGACCAACATTTGGCATCAAAGTATTATTTTATTCGGTATTAATGTTTTTAGGACATTTTAACTGGGATTTACTTAGGATTTAAAGATATTCAATTTTTTTATTTCTAAATTTAGTACTTTAAAATGGATAACAGACAAGATTATTATGCTACTAAATATCCTTTATTTTTAATGGAATAGATTATTCTAACTAGAAAATTAATATTAAACTGCATACAGAAAGTATGGCCTTTGAAATTTGGACTACTACAGAAGAAAAAAAAGAGTTTCCTACTATTTCTAGATACACCTGAGATGAAGCTACTAAAAATATATACAACAATAATTGTAAAGATATGAACACCTTATACTATGCACTATAAAATGAATAATTCAATAGAATATTAGCTTGTTAAACTAAATATAAAATTTTGGACACACTGCCAGTTTCCCAGGAGGACAATTATATTGTTAAGAAGATGGGGCTTAACACATACACTATCAAATATGATAATTTAAAATGAACCACAATGAACCTATTTTTGAAATGTACCTCAGGTTTAATGAAAATTTCTATACAATTTTCTCACTTGGAAATCTAGCATCAAACAAGGATCAAATCATCTGATTGTTCAGATGTCTTCTTGAACAATGGAGAGGGTTATATGAGTCAATTATTGAATCATGTGGCATAATAAAGTTACATGTAAAAGACTGATTGGTATGATTATGATGTATGTGGAATAGTTAATAGTAAACTATGAGGATGACAAGGATCCTATATTAAGATCATTATACTTTAAGACTACTTCATCTAGAAAAAAAGAGAAAGAAAAAGAAAAAGAAAAAGTCCAAGATGCAAGTTCATGTGATAGTGAATCTCCATCAGATAGTGATAAAGAGATAGATCTCCTATCTAGATGATTTAAGAAATTATTTAAGAGGAATGCGATCTTTAGAAATACAAATTATAAAGGGAAATATGATACTAAATAGAATTTGAAGAAATAATGGGATATGAATAATGATCTAAAATAAGTTGTCTTCTATGAATGTAAAAGTAAAGGATATATAAAAGTAGACTTTACAAAACTGAAGTATAAGAAGAAATATGAATAAAATAACAATATATATAAAAGGACATGAAATCCAAATAGATTTCTTCGAAAGATATCTCAATTTGTTCAGATACATCACATGTAGGAAAGTCTGATCGATAAAATACATGCTTTATGAAAAATTAAATAAGGTACCTACAATCTCTAGTATTTCATATATTCATAATGATGATATTTATAAAAATGAAAATAATGATGATGATAAGTCTTAGGAATAGATACTTTAATATTTTATAATGATAGAAGACACATTTAAGGAGAATAAGGATAAATAACATATTCTTAGGAAGAATTATGATATAAAATTATATATTAAATCTGATATTTTTATTGGAAAAGAGAAAAGTTATCAACCGATGAAAGAAAATATAGAACTTAAAAAATCAAATGATAAATTAAAGAAGGTCCAAGAAATTTTTTAAAAAATGTTATAAAGGAACTCACCCAAATTTTGGCTAAGAAAAATTCCCCAAAACATATTACTGGTATTGGATATCTACCTAGAAAAAAGAGAGTGAAAAAAAGATGTTTTGTTTAAAAGTACAAACCATAAAGTTCTTTTGTGAAATATTTTTATAATGGTCCTAATAAAGTTTTTTTATTTAAAAAATTCTTTAATCTGTTTATTGTAAAAACATAAATAAATTGTGGGTTCCCAAAGATTTAATTACTAACATCTCTAGACTCAATGACATATGTGTACCAAAGTCATTTCTTGTGTAAATGTAATTTTTTTGCAAAATGATTGAATACCTCATATAGAAGTATATGATACTTGGTTAGTGGATGTTAAAGACATATTACAAGACATTATTCATGAATCAAGATCCTTATTAGAGTTTTTACTGGTTATTTGACCTTTGGTGACATTGAAAAGGGAAAATCATTGGCCTTGGAAAAATGTGTAACAAAATTTTAGTTTTAATTTATATTGTCTTATTTGTGGATAGTTTAAAATATAAAAGTATTTTTATTTCTCACTTATTTGGTAATGGTTTTTATGAAATGTTTGAAAATTATTCTTTCAATGTTTTTTATTACAAAAATTATGTAGTTTTTACTACTATGAGAAATTCTAATTTTGGTGTAGTTGATTTAAACTATTTATTTCACAAAATGTTTACTTCTTAAGTTTCTTTCATAGTGAAACATGGATTTGAAGTAGGAGACCTGTTAAATGCAATATAAACTCACTTAGAAAGCTTAATAAGTATGATTTTTTGTTGATATAACTAAACTTGAGTTCCCTACTGATAAATTTTGTAACCCCTATCAAAAAGGTAAAAACAAAATTTTTCTCTCAAATTGGAGAAAGAAGTGTCAACTTCTCAACCTCTCGAGTTAGTTCACATGGATTTTTTTGGACTTTCAATAGTTTCTTGGTTAATTTGGAATCGCTGTTTTTATGTTCTAGTATATTATTTATCTAGGTATCCATGGGTGTCATTTTTAGATCTTAATCGCAAAGTTTGTTTATATTTTACCAAGTATTCTAGATATGTAGAAAATCATAGTAGACTTATAAATAAAACTTGAAGAACTGACCATGGCTATGAATTCGAAACTCAAGATTTAAATTCTTTTTATTCACATAATGGCTAAACTCATAACTTCTTTTCTCCTAGGAACCCACAACAGAATGGAATTTTTTAGAGGAGAAATAAAACCATACAAGAGATATACTGGACCATGTTAAATGAGTATGACCTAGTTTTTTATTATTGGGCATATGATGTTAATAAAACCTTCTATATTATCAATAGGGTCTCGATCATACCTATCCTGAAGAATACACCTTATGAACTCTAGAATAATAGGAAGCCTAAGGTAAATTAATTTATAGTTTTTGTTACAAATTCTTTATTCTCAACACTATGGATAATTTGAACAGGTTTTATTCCAAATGTGATGATGTGATTTTCCTTGGTTATTAAACCTCTAGTAAATACTATATATTTTTCAATAAAAAGACCAAAACTATGGAGAAGTGATTCATGTAAAATTAAATTAGATTGATCCACATGATCCTAAGACCTCCCTAGAAACACATCAAGATGATTTTTCTTCTCTGAATCTATATTCTAAATCTTATAATTCTACATTCAAACAACAAAAATAATAATCCAGTTCTGAAGAATTTATTGATCTTCCAGAACCTAAATCCTTAGAACCAGATGTGAACAGCCCTTATATCTCTAGAGATGTTAGAACTATTAAGTATCACCTATTAGATGATATTGAAGGACACCTAGATAGAGGTGAAAATACTAGAGCTTCTCTAAGAAATTGGGTTGAACATCAAGAATTATGTCTCAAATAGAACCTATTAATTTTAATGAAACAATTAATGATGAATTATGGGTAATAGATATGCAAGAAGAGTTAAATCAGTTTAATAGAAATAAAATTTGGGAACTTGTAGATATACCCAATTAAACCTTGACTATTGGCACTAAATGGGTTTTTAGAAACATGGTTGCTGAGTGAGGCACTATAGTTTGAAACAAGGATAGACTTGTTACACAATCTTTTAGTCATTAAAAAGGAATTAACAATAAAGAAAATTTTTCACAAGTATCCCAACATGAAACTATAAGAATACTTCTTTCCTATGTAACATAATTAGATTTCAGACATTATCAAATGTATGTCAAGAGTGAATTTCTGAATGGTTTTATAGTTGTGGTTTTTTTATTGAACAACCTCCTTATTTTTAAAATTCCCCATTTTCCAAATATTTTTTTCAGATTAACTAAAGCATTATATGGTTTAAAATAGGTTCCTAGATCTAGGTATGATAGGATCAACAATTTTATAATATAAAAAGGATTTTACAAAGGTATAGATGACCCTACTCTTTTCATAAAACTAATTTTAAAAGATGTTTTAGTAGTAAAAATATATGTTGATGATATTATTTTTGTATCTTTAAGAAATTATAATTTTACTAATATTTCTAAAATTATTCGAAATGAATTTGAAATGAGTCTAATGGGTTAAAAAAAATTCTTTCTCTGATTTTAGAATTTTCAAAATAAATATATAATTATTTAAAATCAAATTAAATATATAGAATATATATTAAAATGTTTTAACATCGAAAAAATTAGGGTAGTGATAATACAATGAGTACCACATGTAAGTTGGATCTTGATGAAGCTTGGAAACCAGTGGATAAATATAGTTATATAGGTATTATTGGAAGTATTCTCTACTTGAATTCTACCCAACCAAATATAATGTTTAGTGTGTGTATGTATTCTCACTTTCAAGACAATCCTAAAGAGTCACACTAAAATGATGTTAAAAGAATGTTCCAATGCCTCATGTATTAAACCAATTTAGGATTATTTTACCCTTGAGGACAAGATTTTGATATAGTTAGTTATTCTGATAGTAATTTTGGTGGATGAAAGTCATATAGAAAATGTACCTCTAGAACAAGTCACTTTTTGGGAAATCCTATAGTTTCATTGTGGAGTAAGAAATATAATTATGTTTAATTATCAATTCTTGAAGTTAAATACATAGCTATTGGTAGTAGTTGTGCATTATTTTTTTCCGGTGAAACACACTTTACTAGACTATGGAAATCAATTATAAAATTTCCCCATAAATTGTTACAACACAAGTGTAAAAAATATTTCTAAGAATCTCATATCACATTCTAGAAAAGGAACATTGATATAATACATCACTTTTCAAGAGACCATTTTTAAAATGGTGATATCACTCTTGAATTTATTTGTACGGAACATCATTTAAATTTTATTTTTACTAAACCTCTAAATTATATGAAAACGAAATATATCAATCATGAATTAAGATTGATTAATTTTTTTAAGTTTATCTTTTAGTGACACACCATTGGGTTTGAAACATCATAGAGTGACACACTGTTGAGTATGATACACCGTTGAGTGACACACCATTTGGGAATGATACACTGTTGGGTTATATCACCATTGTTGTTGTATTACCATTTTTATTGTCTCACCATTGTTTTTGGATCAGTTTTTTTATTGTATAAATATTATTTTTGTCTCAAAATTTGATTGCACCACTATTTTGGTCGATACACCTTTGGATTATCACATTGTTGGTTTCATTCCTTATCAATTTTTTATCATAGTATTTATGAACTCCTAGTTTTTTTACTGTTTATTTCGATAACATGATACATATATTTTCTCAGATTCAAAGTCCAATTTGAAGTATTAATTTTATTTTTCTAATACCTTAATCCAAAAGGATATAGTCTTGATAGTTATCTAGTTTCAACATACATCTACTTTAATGAATTTGTCTATTGAGCCCTGTGAAACCTTTATTCTCCAAAAACATTTAACCTTATCCTTTGACAAGAAAACCAAAAAAATATGTATGAAAAGAATGAAGACTCCCTCAAAGTCTTCACTGGACATGGGATGTCTTACTAAGGAAAAAAAATAAAAGTCAAGTGATGTTACTGTAGATGAACCTTTTCATCATGAGATTGAAAAAAATGTTGTAGTAGGTGAAAATGATGTTGAATCCAAATGGATGATGTAAAGTAAGTCTAAAGTGATGTAATTAATTCAAAACCAAGGATTTTTGGACTATTTATCTTCAAATGAGATACTATTTTACCCTACTTTATTACATCAATTTTTTCATAATATAGAGTTTGGTTTTGAAGAAGTGGAAGAGAACTGGCTGTGAAAAAAATATAAAGGTCATAGAATCATGTTTTATTCAAGGCAGTGAGATGACTATGTGAAAGTCCATCATGATGGATAAATTAATGACTACTAAGGAACCATTCTTGATGAAGATGATTTTTTTGAAGAAGAACTTTCTGAGTTGACCAGTGATAGAATTATTAGATGTCCAGTTTACTTAGAGTTGGAAGGGATGTGCAGGTTGCTCTTAAAATTTATTCATAAAATTATCTACCATAATAAAGAAGATAATTCCCCCTTGAGACATTATGATGTATATTTTTCTATGTCTTATAAAAATATTATAGATGATCAATCTGTGTAGGTATCTAATGGTTCATCTATCAGATATGATTTAGCCTTATTTTTGATCTAACTACTAGATTTATCCTATGATGATTTCTTCAATGATAAAAGATAAGGCCATGTTTCAAAGGATGAAGATACAGTTATAGCCTATAGTAGTTTTTTTATTTCATGAGATATCTATTCAAGAATAAAGATCAGTTGGAACCCCTCGAAGAAACAATGGGTAACTGATAATGAAAAGATGTATATTGACTTTAATCTATTGGAAATTCTAATGAGACCGAGGTATTTTGTTAATCTAGGATTGGATCTGGATGAGATTGTTTTATATTTAGATATGGAAGAAAAGATATTTTATATGATTAAGAAGATAAGTAACCATCTATTGATAAATGGAGTATTCCAGATTTTTATCCCAAGTCTTCCCCAGTTAAATATAGATCTCCTAGACCACCTTGGAGACTTCCAAAAAGTGGAATTTTAGAAAAAAGTGACGAATAAGTGATATAAGGATCAAGAGAGGATCAATTTAAAATCATTTTAGAAATAGGTTATGAGAAAAATAATAGGGGTGATAAAAAAGAGTAATAAGAAAATGAAAATTGGGATGAAAGTGGTAATGGAAATGGAGAAGATAGAAATGATAGTGAATTTGATTATGATGATTCTGATCCTAGTGATTTAGTTGAAAAAATTAGAAGATGAGATATTGTTTTCCTCTATAATTTCTGGCTTCACCTAGTAAAACAATATGGAAACTAGATATTATTGATATAGTGGATCTAGATTTCAGGGAGAAGGGAGCACTTGTTAAGGGGGAGAAATACCAATATTTGTAATTTCTTCAAGATAATAAGTCTGGTGATTGATCCAAAGTGAGTTCAATTGGTAATAGACAGATATTTTATGAATTGATTATGGTTGAGAAGTTGAGTGTTATATCCATTGTTTAGTAGTAAGTAGTTGAATAATAGAAAAAGGAGCTTATTAAAGAAGAAGATGTTAATGAAAAGTTTATTGATATAGATGCTCCTAAACCTCCTATGGATATGAATGTGGAAGATTAATCTATTGTTGTTATTCAAAAAGAGTATTTTTAGATTCTTGATGAACCTTATGTTGGTAAATAGATAGAAGCCGAGCCTACTAGTGTAGTTGCACAAAGCAAAGATTCCATGAAATTAGAAGAGATCCTGACTATTTTTGTACAAAATATATCTGGATAGAGTACATATGATTAGATATTTGTTGAGATATATGTGATTGTACATACTATTGTGGTAACTTTTTCTAATACACTTGTTATTTCTAAAACCCTTCTACTAAAACCTTAGACCATTGGGTTGACCCCATGCTTGAAGAGTGGGATAAATTCTCAAGTAAAATAGGGTGTCCACTTAGGAATAGTTGACCTATAATTTAAAATTAAAGAGATCCTAAGGGATTTATGATATCCCATGTTGATTTTGATGGGTAGTTAGAAAAATTTTACATTGTTAGAGATCTTGTACCATACACTGTTGATCCTACTATCCGTAATGATGTAGTAAACATGAGTTACTTAGATGCTTTTGGTAAAAAAATAATTATAAATTTTGAGATGTGTTTGAAAAATAAATATCATCTCTTCTCCAATCTTATGAATAATGATTCAAGATATATATTTGAATTTTTTATTCCATAAATTCATTCTAAGATGATTCATCACACCCAAAAGGTTGAAATTGAGAATAAAGGGTTAATTAAAGAGTTGAAACATATAATTTCTATGCTTGAAGAATTAATGTTAACAATTACCACCTCTTTGAATGATATTATTAAGATTCTTGAAGATGTATTCTCTCATACATCTATTTCTTCTACTTCTCCTTTAGTGGTTGATGTTGAGGTTATCAGATCTATTGTAAGAGAAGAGTTGAAAGCTACCTCAACCAGTGCTTCAAGTGTAACTATTGATCAACCCCAAGAAACTTGCGTCAAATAAGATGTAACAGTGACTGTGTTCTTTAGTTGATTACCTTATATGTTCAGGATATGAGATCTATTAGAGATAAAATTACTAAGTCCATACAATTTTTTCTCTCAATGATTTATACAAAGTTTGACATGGATGAGAACTTCAAATTTTTGGATGAAAATTTAGGGATTCCACCTATGACATAGGATTTTAAGGAGCAAGTTATGCATATGAAAAAATGTCTCCAATGTTAAATCAGTTTAAAAGTGAAAAGAAAAATTATTTAATGAAATATAAAGAGGTTTCTAGATCATTATGGAATTTATAAATATGATTAATACATTTCTTCATGTTCACGACAGAGCTATTGTGGGTCATGGAGCCATTCCAAATACTCCAAAATTACCATTCTGACTAAGAGTGACTAGAGATGCTTGTGAACTTTTTCCTATCCAGTTCTAACCATTTCTTGTGCCTCCTTCACAAGATATAAGGAATCTCAGGCTAGTTATTATTTTATAGGATCATCTTCGTTGATCCTTAGCTGGACTACCCACTAGTGTTCCCTCTACATTGCTGATAGCACCTTTAGATCCTACTGTTTAAGACCTAGAGAGAGCCAAAGGAAAGGGAGAATCACCAATGGATCCTTCTGTAAAACCTTGAGACTCTTGGAGTAGACATTATATTTTTATGGGACAATATTTTGTTAATAAATATTTCCTTGGACCCTTCTCCATTATCTTTGATCACCTTTACTCATAAATATTTCTCTATTATTCCTATTTTATTTTGAATTTCAGTTTTTATTGTTTTTATGATTAAATTTTTGATAATCCCAAAAGGGGGAGAATTATTCAAGAATATTTATTTCTTTAAAGAACATACTGTCCTTTATTTCTTTATTATTTATCTTTGATACCATCTATACATACTATGAATGATATGTCCAGAATTGGATTTCTGATCTTACCATTGATATCATAATTTATATTTTTGATACATTAGATGAAATTATTTTTGATGTTCATAAATTGTGATATTGTTGACCTCCTTTTTTAATGATTTAAATGAAGTTTCTAATGATATTAATGAATTTAATATTTTTTTTGTAAGTATCTCAAAATATGAGATAGGTGGTGAAAATGAAAAAGTATGATCCACTTACCATCACTACTAAGGATGAGAATATTTTGAGACTAACAATGTTGAGATCAAGATTTTTCTATGTATGATTCATTATTGTTCATGTCTCACCATCAAAAAGGTAAAATAAAGAATCCCTGAAATGAATCACCATCACACATGAAACCATGGTAGATGAGTCGACACCAAGACATAATTTTGAAAAATTCTGAGACACCATCGTATATGTGTCACCATTTTCCATGACTCACCATCAACATGGAAATCACACTATGTCCGAAGCACCATTAAATGAAACACCCTCAGAGTGTAATTTCAGTATGACTCACTACTATATAGATCTAACCTCAGAAGACACACCACCAATAATGTAAAATTTTGGATAAGTACAAGAAACCACAAAACATGATTAATTGTCATCTAGACACCACCAACCATGAAATTTAGAAAATTACAATACACCATTTGAGTAAGATACCACCATGTAAAGACATTTCCAGACCTATGACACTGCCACAATTTATCAGGATTATCTTTATTAATTATATTATTCTAACAAATATATTTTTGAAGTTATTAACGATATCTATTTTAATGATTGTCTCTTAAATTCTTGATAGAATAAATTTAATAGGATGTAATATGTGTTTTACAAGGAATAAGAATATTTAAATTCATGAGGATATTATTCATACTTCTATTGATAAAATATGAATAAGACTCCCTCATGAATTAGTGTGAAGAATGTGTAAAGTGAGAATACCAAGAAATAAAGAGACACATATGTATAGTGCTGGAGATATGAATTGATATTTCATGAAAAAAACTCAACCAAGGAAGATAAAGCATATAAATATCTACTGATTTCCACTAGTTGAGAACATAATAGTCTTCAATGCTCTATTCTTCTAAATATTTCAGGAGAACTAGACTCAACCTGCATTTCTAGATACATTCCAAGAGTCACAAGATTCACTATAACAGACTGACCATTTCTATCCCCACACTTTTAGATTTATTAGTTTTATTTATTTATTATTTCATATTGAGTAGTGTGTGTATACTCTTTTTTATCTCATAGAAACTGTCTTATTTTCTAAACTTGAAGATTCTTGATATCGTTTCATTACACTTCTTTTATATGTACTCCCATGGTTAACTATGGTATATGAAAGTGCCATGTTAGTGTATTAGTATCACTGAGAGAGGGAGTAGGTGAATCAATGATTCTTTTTATTTTATGTTTCTATTAAACAAATTTCACCTCATGCTAAATATTAATTCCCCACTAAAGAAACAATTCAAATACACATCCATAGAAACACAAGTATTTATGAGGTCTACTATTCAATAAGAATAGATACGTCCATGGTATGGTTTGGAGATGATCTAGTACCAAAAAATCCACTATAAATAAATCTTTGGAATATAATGAGTAGGACATACCATTTAACTAAAGTTTCACTTTGAAGAAAATCCAAAAGTGAATGTGCACTCTCTAAGTTCAAATAGTGTAAAATAATGTTTGTGTAAAAAATCATGTTACCTGTGGTTATTTTCAACATTCACAAATGTATTCTATTGAAAACAATTCATCAAATTGTTTCCCAAAATATGGTAATTACATTAGAAATTTTATATACTATTCAAATCCAATTTTCTAGTTCGATATGTTCACCCCGATTCTTCAGATCTAATTATCCAATCCGATCTACCAACTATGATCTTCAAATTCGATTTCCCAATATAATATATGCATTTTTTGGAATATGATAGAGATAACTCATAATTAATTCTTTCTCAGTCTAAAAATCCCAATACAGATTTCATGATTTTATTATCTTTCTTGATACTAAGAACAACCGAATATGATGATAAGAAGGATTTGATCGAAAACTAAATAGGTTGATCGCTGAATATGATGATCAGCTGAATAAAACATTTTGATCTTTTATATTATATTTTCAGTTCTCTATCTAATATTCTTCAACAAAAACCCAAAATGAAAATCTTCTATCTCTCCCTAGAAAGTCATATATTTTCTCTCTTCTAGTGAATAATAACTCTATTAGAAAAAGTACCAAGCGCTTTCACCTTTTATAGGTGACCCCTTAAAGGTTTTGGAAGGATTCCAGAAAACTATCCTGATCACCCAAATTTCCCGAATTTGCATGTTTCATAAAATTTAGGGTGAATTTTGACCTCATTAACTCTTCTCAAATCTTCTCGATCCATCTTGAATCTTCTATCAACTTCACATATTCCTTTGAATTTATTTTCAATCACCAATCCAGATTCAATTTCTTAATATGATTTTCTCAATATAATTTCTCCAATACAATTATCTATTCCAATTGATAAAAATAAAGCATTCTATGAATTTTTAGCTCCCCCTAAACAACACATCCATCATTTTTCTTCATATCTTCTTTTGATTCTATTGTACATTAAATAGAGAAATTCAATTCCTTTTAAATTTTTGAATACATTTTTGATTAATCTTTGAAATTAAACTTTACAATGGTCACTCTATTTTTTATTTTCTTTTCATTCAAAGAATCTCAAAAAATTCTTTCTCTGCATACAATTTCACACCGAGTTCGATTAGTAGCTTCTTTATCTAAAGAATATGATTAAAATTAGCTGCTATAGTCCCTTTAGAAACAATATTTTTTCCCATTTAGCCTAAACATGAATGTTCAGAAAACAATTGACCTAAAAACGATCAGGATCCATACGATATTCAACATATTTTTCATCTTTCCAAACATATCTAATTAATCTAAATACGATTGGAAGATTCTATTTCACTTACTCTTTCATCCATAAATATTGAATCATAAGTTTCAAAAAATAATTATGATTTATGAGGAATCTAAGATCAGTAAATCATCTTCATATTTGATTTATCATAGTACTACAGAATCCAATTATACATGCCCCAATTATGATCACCTCTTCTATAATGGATTAAATGCTAATCTGATGACCATTTACTTATAACAAGATTCTTCCTCAATATGATCAATTTATAACTATAGATCCAGAGTGAATCTAATGAGATTTTTCTTCCATCATCTATTAAATATGATTTACCTTTTCAAGAATTGTGAGTATGATTATTTTGAATATAATGGCTAGTCCAAATTTTATAACAAAGTGATGTGAGTTTCCTTATTTTCTTAAACATCCTTGAAAAAAGGTAACACTTGGAATACAATCACCTTCCTGATCAGATTGGTCCTAAAAATATCCCATTTTTATTTTTTTTTTCAAACAAATTCCATAAATAATTTAAATTTGTATCCTCAAGAAATGGATTACATGAGTAAACTCATTATAGGAAATATGAATCATTGATAGTAAAACCATACTTTCTAAAAGAATTGATTTTTTAAACATCCTAATATTTTCTTCCTTTATTTCTCATTTTCTTTTACCTTTCCTAGAAAAAAAATAATTTTTTCCTATAACCACTACTACAAAAATTTATAATATTCACTCAAAGTACAATAATGAATTCAAATCTTACCCACAACTCCCCCTTTTTACATGTATTCAAAATGATAGATTTATGAAAAAATTATCCCCCATGAAAATACAATCCAAAGGTAATATGAGAGAGGGGATAAAAACACATACCTAGACATTAATGAGAAAGAGGATGGACACCCATGTTCAATGTCAATTTAAAAAAAGGATTCCTTTGGTAAATGTTTTGTGAAAATGTCAGTAACTTGTTTCGATGTAGGAACATTTTCCAACATCAATTCATTCTTCTCAACATTCTTCTTGAAGAAATGATATTTGATATCAATATGTATTGAATGATAATGTTGAAATGGATTCCTGGTGATATTTATTGTACTTTTTTTTATCACATCCCATGAGCAAGGGTAACTTCACTTCAACAATTATGTCCTCTAATTGTGTTTTTATCCACATAGGTTGAGTAGTGGAATGTTTTGAAACAACATAGTTAGATTTATCCATACTGAGAGTTACTGAATTTAGTTTATTTTAATTTCATATAACACAATTATTTTCTAGAAATAATACTCCACTATATGTGAATCTTCTATCATCAACACATCCTTCCCAATAAACACCTGAATACTCAAACAAAATAGTACTTTCTGAGCTGTCATACCTGATTCCAAAATCAGTTGTTCATTTGATGTATTTTAGAATAATTTTTCTATAAAGTAAATATTATCCCTTTTATGTAATCTAAATTATTTCACATTAGGTAACAAAATAAATAATTTTGGGTCTTGAGGTTGTCAAATAAAAAATCTTCCAATCAGCATTTGAAGTTATTTCTAATCAACCTCTTTTCCTTCTCCATCCATAGATAACATTGTTCCCACATAGATTGGTGTGGAAATAGGTTTTGATTTTTCCATGTCTAACCACTTAACATGTTTCGTAGAATACTTTAAGTGAGAAAGAAAAATGTATTCATCCTTTTTTAAATTTTTTAACCCATGAACTTATTTCATTTTTCTTTACATGGACATATCAAAAACCATTTTCATTTCTTCAGTAAATATTTTAAAACTTCTTCAATTACTCCCAGAAAAGATAATTTCATCAAAATAACCAATTAAGATAAGGTAATACTATTGAATTTATATGACATAATGATCACTATAAACTCTTTCTTTATAGAAAATCTTCTTCCTTACAAAATTATCCAATTTGAAATACCATTCCCTTAAATATTTTTTTTCCCATATAATCCCTTCTTTCATCTACACACATAACTTTAATCATTCCTAAAAACAAATCCACAGTGTTGTTCAATGTAAAATTCCTCATCAAAGTCACTATTCATGAATGATGATTTAGCAACCGTTTGATATATATTGTAACCTCATTGTGTAGAAATAGTAAGAAAAATTCTAATTATTTATAATATTTTCACCATGGGAAAAGGTTTCATCCAAATAAACACCTTTAAATTTTCAATACCCTTTTCATACCAATATTGTTTTGTTTCTTATCACTTCACCTTCTTCATTTACCTTGTTTTCAAAGACCCATTTTATGCCAATGATATTTTTGTTGTCTGGATTAGGCACAAGTTCCAATGTGTCATTATTTTCATTCTAATCAAATTCTTCATTAATGGCCTAAAATAATTTCAGATATTCAAAAGGTTATTTCACATGATTCAACTCCATTATTTGAATACAAAAAAGTATACGTAATAGCATTTTTTGTTCTTCTTTTTTGAACCTCATGATGTTGATAAGAAATTATATTATGAGCTTCCACTTGTTTCTTTATCCTAGGATGATATTTTCATGTAACATTCTTATCACTCTAAATAGCTGAGTCCAATCATTATTTTTGAATAAGATTATAATTGTATGTATCCTTATCATAATTATTTTCAAAACATTCCTTATCCTTTTCAATATCCTGGTCTTCTCAAAAACGCTTGTCTTCCTAAGATCTTTCAATTACATTCACATCAACTGAATAAATAATTATTCATATTTATTTTTTGAATAATATGTATCCTCTTCCTTTCAGATCATAACCCAAAAATATTCCATCTTTACCTTTCTACTCAAACATTCCATAGTTTCCTGCTTTCTTCATTATAATATAATGAAACCCGAAGACTCTCAACTATTTCAAACTTGTAGTTTTTCTATAAATTTTTTTTATGGAGCAATATAAAAACATGGCCTATAGAAACAACAGTTTTGAATACAAATAGTAATACTCATGCCTTGCCTCCAATAATAATGAGAAATACCATGTTTAAGTAACATAATTATTTCTATTTCTACCAAACTCATATTCCTTATTTTAGAAACCCCATTTTTTTACAAGTGTATGAAGTATAATAATAATTCCAAATTACATGCTTCTCAAGATAACATTCAAATTATTCACTTATATATTCACCACCATTATCGATTCATATCTTCTTTTGTAAATACTCACATTCCTTCTCAGTATTTATTCATAAACTTTTAAGCATTCTCAAAGCTTCAGACTTATGTTTCATTTACATATCACAAGTAATGTGAGTAAAATCATAAATGAATGTAATAAATTACTTATCTCTACTTATTAATTATTTTTCTCATTTTACAAAAATATCGAAATCAATCATCTCCATGGGTTGTTTTGAGAAAATATCAACATTCTTATGCACTATGTTTTTAATATTTCCTTTTTGAAAAATAGAGAAACAAAAATTTTGCCTTCTTGGAAAATTATGATTGTCTTACATACTATCTCACTTTGATAAGTTTCTCATGTTTATTTGACACAAGTGTCCCAAATTTTTATACCACAATTGATTCTCATCCACCATAATCATGTGACACGATTTATGTATTTCACCAATCTGAATCAAATTTCCTTTTGTATATAGGCCTCTTGTAACAATCTTTCTATCATCATCACTTTTCAAAACAATCCCATCTTTCATAAAGATAACTTTGTTACCCTCATTTCACAATTTTGAAATACTTAATAAATTTTGTTTCAGCACATAAACGTACAAATATTTCTTGGATTTCAATTTGTTTTCCAATAATGGCAGATCCAACACGCTTGATTCCCAATGATTCATCATTACCAAATTTCACAATGAATTATTTAAAATATTCCAAATTATTAAAAAATTTCAAATATCCATTCATGTGAGAAGAACAACCACTATCAAGAATTCAAGTTCATTATCCTTTTGTAGATTTATATGTGGTTTCAACAACAACAATTTTTTATTCTTCATTTTATTTATTGAACTTGATATTTTGAGATTTAAGTAACTTTTGTTGAGCTGGTAAGAAAAAATACAACATACTGCTTTATGGTGTCTAGGCTTTTAACATCTTTCAAAAATAGTTTCCAAAGGTTGGATCCTATTTTTAATTATTACTCCAACCATCTCAGGTTTTGTCAAAACAAACTTTTAATATTTCTTCTTTTGAGGGAATTGACTCCCCCTTAAACCTTGCCTTACATAACTTGTGAAATAATAGTAATGTTGTTGGTTAAACCAACACATATTCTCTATATGTCTAAATCCACCACAATTTTAGCAATAACCATAAAATGGGTATTGGTCTATAAAACTACAATAATATCTGGAACTATGAATACATTTCTTAGAAATATTATTTTACTTTTTTCTAGAGTCTCCAAACTTTTTGTTATCAACCAGTTACTTCATTTTCTTTTCAGCTTTATGAGATCCATATGTATTACAAATTTTCTCAGATTCAAGGTGTTTTGAAATGCCTTAATTTCCAAATTTGTTGGTGTTGTACACATATATATATATATAACATTCCCATATTTCTCAACCTTTGATGGTTACATTAATTGAACCCTCTCTGGACTCTCATTATGAGAAGTCTTATCAACTTTAGCAATAGAATTTTTGATTCTTGTACATTTTTATTTATATTTAGAATGGTTTTGGTGTACAAGTTCCAACTCTTTTTTTTCTTTTATATTTAGTTTTATATACTCATTAATATTATTATCTTCCTCACGATATTTCATCAAATCATCAATATATTTCAATAGATTCATGATCTCATTAGAATTTTTTTTGATTTCATATTGAGGAACATTAGAATTAATTTTTTTTGTTTTTATTTTCAAGTCTTATGATATTAATCATACGTTATTTCAACTATTAATTTAAATGAAAATCAAACTAAATTTCTTCTTCTTTAGAACTAATGCTTCCAAATTCTTCATTATTCACTATTTCAGTAAAATTGTTATCAATACCAAACTAGAGTGATTCTTTCGATTCAGATTCACTCCCTTTTTATTCTTCATCATTTGATAAGAAAATTCTTCTTTTGGATTTTATGAGTTTCCATTCTTTCCCTATAGAATAAAATTTTCATTTTCTCTTTATTTCTTCCACAATATTCTTGGATTTCTTTTGTATTCATCAATATCCTCTTATTTCTTTCTTCGAGAACAATTATCCACAATGTTTCCAATGACTCCACATTAAAATCATTTCAATAGAATTTATCCTCTATATTTCTCTAATCATATTTTCACATTTCTAGAAAACACAGATAAAATATCATTAATATTTTTACATACCTCATTTTTGTTGAAATTGTGGGTGCCATAGACCCAACTATTCAGTGATTTTGATTACCACATCCTGTATAAATTTATATATACATGATGTCATATTACAATTATAGTGTAGAAGTTTCTACGTCCACTATTGAAATGGTAATCTCCAAAGGTTAATTGTCATATCTAAAGGTTATACCAGATCCCATGTTATAATGAGAACCTCCAGATACTATGACATTATTCTTAAATATTTGTCCAATAGTCTAGATACATATTACTATTTTCACATAGTAGAAGATTGAAAATTAGGGATTGGGGGATCATAATCACTGATACTTATTCTCATTATGTTTTTACTTGGTCATATCTAGTAGTGTGATCATGATGATTGACCCGCCAATAGGAACACAACATGCTTCTGGTGTCATTGGATGATCCTATCTACAATCATGTGTAGTGGCCTCCAGACTTGAGATCATTACAAATGTATGTGATTTGATTGTGTACTTTGATTAAAGATAAAAACAATGGAAATGAGGTCAGGGAGAGGTAGTTTTTGTTGGTTGCGTTATTGGTGGCATTGTATTGGTTGAACGATCATGAAAGGATTTGTCGCTTCCAGGTTATGAAAGTAATATATATCAGGCCATGTTGATATGGACGACAATACTTTTATAAGACCACAGACTTGACAGTTGATGGTAAATCTATCTAGTTAAATCAATAAACAATAATTCAAGAAAAGGGTTATGAAAGGTGAGTGTGTCCTACTTTATGAGATATTGCAAACAAAGAGATAATATTACAAAGTGCGTGTTCATAGGTTGGTTGTATCTGCTTTGATAATCCTGATCACATCAAGAGACATGATGGGTTTCTAGATCCCACTCTTGGTCTGTGAATAATATTAACTACTTTCGAGATAAGGGCCTAGAGGGTCAAACACAATAGCGTATTTAAGAATCTGTCCTATTAAGTTGAATAAGTGTTTTGGACATAGTGGTCCCCACCACGGGGTTCTGGGATTTTTCTATAGAAAAATGATCACCAATGCAATAAATAAATTTATATTATTCATGTTTAGAATAATGAGCATTGAATTTATTTATTAAATATATTTAGTAGTTTTATGTAAATATATGAAAAATATTAAGTGAAAAATATTAAATTATTCAAGATTCAATTAATATTTATGGGAGTGATGAGTCGAGTTAATGACTCAATTATTATCTTGTAATATATTTTAATATATTAAAAGTGAGTGATAATAATATTTATGATTCAGATATGTAGTCATAATATGTCTTTAATAGTGCGTTGATTATTCGAGGCTCGGGTTGGAATTTTTGGTTAATTAAATAAAATTATAAATTTAAGAATATAGGAGATTGAAAAATATTATTCAGGGTTCTTCTCTCTATTCTCTTTTCTCTAATGATCTAGAGAGAGAGGCTCTGGATACAAGGAGCATCGATCAAGCACTCTCTCAGGCATCTCTTGTGAAGCGATGTGGTGATCGTTGGACAGTCGAAGGTGTCATCACAATTCCGTGCTAGCACCCGGATTAAGACGAACGATGATCCCAAATATTTATTGAAGTGTGTGCGGATGATCTAGAGGATTTAGATGTTGGATTCTTTGAGTAGTGATCGCCAACGGCGAGCAGACGTCGTGCGTGACTTCACAATTAAACCAGTTATTTTTATAGTTTATTTTGTTCATAAAACCCTTCATGCATGGTCCTTGGCTTTGACCGGGCCACTCTTCACCGACATCGACAAGATCACGTCAAACGTCAGTGGAATTTTTAAAAAAACCTACCTATTTGGGTCTTCTACGATTGGGCCTAAGCGGGTTATCTCCGAAATACACAAGCCCTACCCAAGATTTCATGGGCTCAGGTAATTTTATATTAATTAAAAATTAGTTTAAACAATTAATTTCATTTCATTTGAGAATTAGACGAATTAAATATTAATTTATGGTTATTAGGATTAGATGTGGTTTAATTAATATATAATTAAATTAATTAGGTATTAATTTTTGGTTTAAATTATTAACACGACATAATTAATTTAATTTGGAGATAAATTAAATTAATTAATTAAATATCTTTTTTTTTGTTTTAAAATTAAATTAATTAAATGGGACTGAAAATAAATATTTATTGAATTAAAATAAGAGTGAGATTTTAATTCAATAAATAATACCCTCTGTAACATCCTGGATCCGGGTGCCACTCAACGGGTGCCCCGAACCTATTTGGTCACTTGACCTGAAGAGCATTTCCCCAAATGCCAGAGGCTACTGACTGGAAGTGAGGGCATAGGTCTGATAGTGGGAAACTATGCCCTCATTTTTCAAAGTGTAGTTTTGTGGGGAAAATACCAACATACCAAAAGAGAAAACAGTAAACAATACCAAACTGAAATGGACAACAATACAGAAGTAAAATATGGCAACAGTCATATATATATAGGATGATGCAATATGTACCTAAGTCTAAGAAAGCAGTAAAAACAGGGTACATTGTAATCTAAAATAATACAGAACAAGGTACAAGTAAAAAAATCCAAAAAAAAAACAGCGCTGTAGGAACTCAGAAGCATCACAAGCCTAAGCATGGTCCCATGATCTCCTACACCTCTGCCACAATCAAGTACCGGTATAGGGACTCTTGCCCTTATCAGCACCTGCAACAATATAATCTGTTTGGGCCCATGGAATGACTCAAACATGGTGTGATAAATAAATCCCAGTAGGCAACCACCAAAGGACCGTGCCCAACTGTCAGTGAAATTGTGCAACAATAGTGTGCAATAATGAAATTCAGTAAACTAGGAAGTACTCAAAAGTAGCTACTCCTACAAGTTCCATTCCATTTAATTATTATTTAACAATTCCATATAATTGAATTATAAGTTTTCGAGACCTGCCCTCAACCGACAATCTTCTATATAGTGTCGCAGAAAAAACCACAATAGGCTATCTAACAAGTAGAAGGTAAAACAATACCAAGAATGTTCTTTAGTTTGGAAGATATAACATGATAAATCACCACAGTGAAGATTCAAATTAAAACAAGTCCCCAGATGTAAGAATCTTTTCCCTCAGGATAAACAAAACCTTGCCTCAGTCTAAATAGATCCTTGACCCTAGGCCTTGACCTCAGGCAAAATGGAAATGAAACCCTCAGGTGATTGACCTCAGTCATAACGAATATTGCACTCAGGCACAGAAGCTACTGCCCTCAGGCATATAAAACGCTACCCTCAGGCTAAACAAACCTTTCCCTCAGGATAAAAAAACCTCGCCCTTAGGCTAAAAAAAACACTGCACTTAGGATAAGTAAATAAATGGGCCAAGAGCAGAACAAAATCAAGCAATTATATACATTTTCTCTCAAGAATACTCAAATTATGCTATAATCACGACATACCCATGGGTATCCTGGCCAAATGGCTAAACAAGGGAAACACACCCATGGGATTTCCCTGGATCAATGCACCAATCCCAAAAAGAAGTTTATAAATATTCATTAAATTACTTATGCAATTCTTGGTATTTTATCAGTCAAGGCCTCATCCATACAGAACCTCAAAAATGGGCCCATAGCACAATGATACACAAAAAAACATGACAGTTGGAAATAAACACCAGACCACCTACCTTGACCTCCTCTGAATGATATACATGAACAATGCCTCCCGAAACAACCAAGAACAACATAGATCTGGGATAAAATTTCACCCATTCAATCTCAAATAACTTCCCTTCCGAAAATAATTGTAAGGAGAGGTTCAAGAAGATTGAAAAAATCACCCATGCAGTTCAAACGAGATCGTCGGCGAAGGAATTAGAGTCCCGGTGTGTGGTTGGGAGTTCTTCCAAGATCTGGATATCTCTCTCTTGCTCCAAATAAACCCACTACCTTATCTACCGAATGAGGAGGCTACTTCCCATTTATAACAAAAAAAACACAACTACATGGCGTGTACTCTCAAGTACCCGGCGTGTACTTTTAATTTTTTATCTGTTCATCTGATGGGTACTCCCACCACCTTACTGTTCAGCTGCTGACTGATTACATGGTGTGTTTATAATAAGTACATGGAATATACTCAGTTTTTACACCCTTCATCACCGATAGGCCTATACGACCTATGTACTAATCTCACATGGCCAAAGTACATGGCATGTGGAAAAGTACACGGTGTGTACCAAAAAATTTTGGGATTTTCCCCATTTTCCTTATTTTCTCAAACACACTTAAGGAAAAAGAAAAAGAAGAAACTCGTACCTCAAGAATAAGAACCGAGTTCTTAAAAACACCCCCCTTAAAGAAATTTGTCCCCGAATTTCCCTTCTAAGGGTGGTGATGATAAAGATAAGAACAAATCTGGCCACTGAGCACGTACATCGATCTCCTGATCCTACGTTTCGTCCTACACTCGGCCATGCTTCTATATCACTCGTACGAGAGGAACTAACTAGCCTCAGAGAACCTTTGTGCTCCTATCAACTATAAGAATCAGATGCTCCTCAAAGGATGCATTGGCTTGAATCTCATCCTTATCAGGTTGAAAAACGTGAGACGCGTTTGAGTGATAATGGCACACTAAGATACGTGGAAGACGTCGTGCATGGCCTAGTACCTCTGTGGTAACTACAACCAATAGGAAACCAGCCCAACTACCTCCAGAATCTCAAATGGCCCCATATACCTCGGTGAAAGTTTACCCTTTCTTCTGATCTGCCTGTGTCCCAACCTCGATGAAACATGCAAGAAAACCTGATCCCCGACGACGAACTCTAAGGGTCGTCTGTAGTGATTATCATAATATTTATGATGATACTGTGCAGTAGCCATCCACTTTTGTATTAATTGGACCCTCTCTAAAGTCCCCTTCATGAGAAGTGGTCCCAGTAAAGCTCCCTCACCTTCCTCTAACCAGTACAAGGGTGATCGGCATGGCCTACCATATAAAGCCTCGTAAGGTTCCATCTCAATAGTTGGATGAAAACTATTATTGTAGGAAAACACAACTAGGGGTATGTGATTCTCTCAAGAGCCCCCAAGGTCGAGGATGCATGCATGCAGATTTTACTCAAGAACCTGTATCGTACGCTCTGACTGGCCATCATTCTGAGGGTGGGAAGCTATGCTCAGAAGCACCTGTGAATCTACTGTCCTCTGAAAACTCTTCCATAAATGAGATGTAAAATGGGCATCCCTATCTGAAACGATAGAACGAGGAACCCCATGATAATGTACTACCTCTTGGATATACAACATCCCGAGCTCATCAACACCAAAGGTCTCCTTGATCAGAAAAAAGTGAGCTACCTTCGTAAGTCAGTCCACGACAACCCATAAAACATCACTGCATCGAGGTGTCCTCGACAACCCAGTCACAAATTCCATTGCGACACCATCCCATATTCACTCTAGAATGGGTAACTGTTGTAAGAGTCCGGATGGTCTCTGATGTTCCGCCTTCACCTACTGACAGGTGGAACATCTCGCAACAAAACGAGCTACCTCCCGTTTCATACCTGTCCACCAATACTAACGTCTCAAGTCACGATACATTTTGGTAACTCTAGGATGCACTTCCCAAGTTGAAGCATGAAACTCCCGCAACAACTCCTTGAATAAATCCTCTAGAACCCACAATCGTCCATGGATACGCAGTACCTCGTCAACCCCTATTGTCCAACCGGGAGGAGGGTCCTCACTTTCCACTGACTCCTGTAGAACTAGGCCTTCTGAATCTGATAGTTGTCTCACCGTCACTCTATCCATGAGGGTAGAATTAACAGCTAAGGATGAAAGATAGGCTCGCTGCTGACTATCTTGCACCTCCAAATGCATCTCAGATAACAAATCCATAAGCTACCACTCACCACTGGCCTCCTACACTACATGTATCTGATTCCTCCTACTCAATGCATCAGCAACTGCGTTACCCTTACCAGGTGTATAGGAAATCTCAAAGTTTAAGGACTGAAGGTATTCAACCCACCTTCGCTATCTCAAATTCAGGTCACACTGGGTAAAGATATATTTTAGACTCTTGTGGTCTGTAAACACCACAAAATGTTCTACCAAGATATAATGAATCCAACATTGTAACACATGAACAACTGCCGCCAACTAGAGATCATGCGTTGGGTAATTCCTCTCATGTGACCTCAACTGATGAGACCTATATGCAACTACTAAATTTCCCAGCATCAACACTACCCCCAGCCCAATACCTGATGCATCATAGTAAACTGTATAGCTCCTCCCTTTCTCTATAAGTATCAGGACTGGTGCTGATGTCAACCTTTTCATCAGATCCTGAAAGGCTATCTCACAATCTTCTGACCAAACGAACTTTACACCCTTCTTAGTCAAACCCATCAATGGTGTGGCTAAGTGGGATAAGTCCTGTATAAAGAAAATGTAGTAACCATCAATCCCCATGAAACTCCGTACTTCAAACACATTCTTAGGCTTCTACCAGGAAACTACTACTCTCACTTTCTCTAGGTCTACTGCAACTCCGTCCTCTGAGATAATATGACCCAGGAAGTGAATCTGGTCCATCTAAAAGTGGCACTTTAAGAGCATAGTATATAGATAATGCTCTCTTATTGTACTCAGAATGATCTCAAGATGGGTAGCATGGTTGTGTCGAGTGTGAGAGTACAACAAGATACAATCCATGACGACTACCACAAAAAAATCCAGATATGGGTGGAACACATGATTCATCAGAGCCATGAAACCTTCTAGCGTGTTTGTGAGTCCGAACAACATAACCAAGTACTAGTATAGAACATATCTGGTCTGAGAAGTTGTAAGCGGTATGTATATTTTTCTAATGCACAACTGATGTTATCTGTATCTTAATTAAATCTTCAATAACACTCATACTTCTTGAAGTTGATCAAAAAGATCATCAATCCTTGGAAATGGATATCGGTTCTTGACCGTCAACTGGTTCAGCTTCGGACAATCCACACAAAGTATGAGGGTACCGTCCACCTTCTTCGCAAAAAAGATAGGCTAACCCCCAAGAGAAGTACTAGGATAGATAAAAATCTTTGCCTGCAACTCCTCCAATTGCCTCTTGAGCTCCTGTAACTCTGGTGTAGTCATCCTATAAGGAGTAATGGACATCGATGCCACTCCTGGACCAAGCTCAATAGGGAAATCCACCTCTCGCTCTAGAGGTAGACCTAAAAAGTCATCTGGGAAGACATCCTTGAAATGATCAACCACTAGAGGGAAATACTTTTGACATGTTCCCTGGTCATCCAGATACAGACCCGCAATCTAGGCTATCACTCCGCCTCACCCATGATGCTCGGGTCCAGCTCAGCTCACCCGGACATCCCATTCGCCCTTGTATAGAAAATATATTCCATCTAGTGACGTGAAACTCACCCTACAATGATAGAAATCTACAATGTCTCGAAAGGGTACCAAATAGTCTATCCCAAGAATGATGTCCTAGCTCGTCATCTCTACGACATTGAGGTCCTATAGAAAGTGACACCCACCAACCTCTAGGGGGCACTCCCTACACTAATTCACACCTGCCGTTCTAGTTCCCAACAGAGTTTCTAGCATCATAATATCAAAAGAACAAGAAACATAGAGCCCATGCCTCTCCACAATGGGCATAGATATAAAGCTATGTGTAGCACCAATATCAAAAATTACAAAAGATAAAATAGAAGCAACCCAAATAGTACCTATGATAGTGGAAGGTCTGGGATCCTACTCTTGTTGGGTATGTTGCACTCCATATGCATGCCCAGTGACGTGGCCCTGTGACACAACCTAGCTACCCTGAGCTGACCCGCCTTGCTATCTTTGAGATACTGGTGTCTGGCTACCATGGCCACAACGACCACCTAAGCCTGAACGTCCTGAAGAATTCTAATTCCCAAACTGGTAAGAATCTTCTAGGCCTGTTCCTGCATGCAAATTCTGAATAGAACCCCTCTCACTAGCCACCAGTGGAAATTACCTAAAAATGCTACAGGTGACTCATCTTTCTATAAGCTCAGCACTCTATGGGGTCACGTGAACATTGAGGTCTCTTGTTCCCCTTCTTACCACACAGGTAACACATCACCGGGCACCACTAGCTTTCTATATGTTCTACTTAGTAATCAGTGCCTAGTTAATATTATAATACACTGTAGGAAACCTGAAAACATTTAATAGTACTCAGATGTCATATTGTTGACCATCCTCAAAGTGTCTAGCCCTCAACATCTCATCACCCACTAGAATAGGTGAAAAAAATTGTAGCTCGGTGAAGCGGGAATAATAGTCCATCACTGACTTGGCGCCCTACTGCAGATTCATGAACACTTAAGCTCTATCTTCCCTCAGTGTCACTAGAAATAAAAATTCATAGAATACTTCCTAAAATTATTCCCATGCCATGTCTTTGTGATTCTCATTCTGGTTGGTAACATCTCACCACCTCTTGGCGGAATCATGTAGCATGTATGTAGCAAGCTTGACCCTCCTCCTGGGAGGCATCTCCAGATGCTCGAAGATATTATTCCTAGAACCCAACCAGGACTCCCCAACCTATGGTCCTCCATCCCTTGAAAACGTAGGCATATGATTCTGTTGGAATATACGTGTCAGCTCTGCCATAGATGCAGCAACCGGTGGTGATCTCTAGAAGGTCTGCATGAACTGCATGAAGCCTTCACGAAACTGCGCATCCATGCCTGCGTCTGGTATAACGGCTGGTGCCACATCTGGAACTGTTGGAGGATCCATCGGTAGTCCATGGCCTACCGTCTCTAGAGTATAATCGTTGTTTCTCTCTTTATGAAAAACTCTAGGTCATCTTTGTGACATGACTCTAGAAATTCAAACACACACCTTAGATTAGTATTATCAGAGACTAAGAACTAGAAGCGTAAGAAGGGAATAAGGAAAATAAAACATTCAAGATTTACAAAAAAATACTACATGGCATGTATAATAACTACACCACATGTTCCATCAAGTCTTTCACATTGGCATGTACTTCTGCCAAAACTGGTCGTGTAACACCCTAAACACATGGCATGTTTTCCACACACATGGCTTGTACATGAATTTTCTTCCCATGCCTGTGTCCTTCTACATGGCTTAGCAACATGACTTTCTTTTGAACGAGACTACACGATGTGTATAATATCTACACACCATGTAATAGATGAGATTCACTGACCTGTGTTGTCCGTTACATGGCCGGTTACATAGCTCACACTAAAAAGAATGTTCCAGATGGACACGATATGTACGGATTAGATTCCAACTACACGTGTTGTTAGTGACATGACCGACTACTCAACTAACACTACAAGGCATGTTACACATGCACATGGTGTGTACACCACCCTGTTTCCCCAGGCACACAGCCAAGTCCACATGGTCTTTCACTGGTCAATATTACACAACCTACCCCATAGGTACACGACATGTACTAGGTGAGCTTCGTCGCCCCATGTTGTTAGTTACATGGCCAGATTCCTAGGTTACACTACACGAAACGTATAAGGACTACATGGCATGGTTAAGCGAAGATTTCTTTGTCTGTGTTGTTAGTGAAACGACAACCACAGGGTCAACACGACACAACGTGTACAACCGGTACACGGTGTGTTCCTGCAAGAGTTTTACCATCCCATGTCTCTACCCACACGTCCTATGACATAGTTAGAGAATACATGGCATGTACTTAGGGTACATGGAGGGTACTTAAATTTTTTTCATTTATTCCCGAACAGAATTTTACATGGCATGTGTTCATAAAACCACATGCTGTGTTGTCTGGGTTTCCAGACAGTAGACCTCAGAAACTACTCTAGATCCTCTTTTCATTAAATTTCTAGTGTGGGAATGCCAAATTATGATCTGTGGGGTCCCATACTCTCCGAAAATAAAAGTTTAGCACCCGACCTTCACAACAACAGGCTGGATCGTGATCCGCTAAATTCTGATCCAAGAGAGCCCATACTTCTCATGAACAAATTTTTAGAATCCATAAACCCAACCATAACATGTACCAATACCCTATCAATAGTAATCATATAAGTCGTGGTACCTATCACAGCAACATGAATTTTCTTGCACAACACCTATCACAGGAACTTTCAATTTCTAATCCACCTATATGGCATAGAAACTATGCATGGCATGTGATTCTAACATGTTCCTAAATGATGCATGAGATGGAATGACCTCATCTCATCGTGTTTATACTAAATAGAACCCAAGTATAAAAACATAAACAACACATAAAAATTGCATCACCCAACAGTGAAAATTAAATCAATTTTAATAATCATAAACATAAAATCACAATTGAATTTGAGGAAATCCGGCCTTTACCTGTACACGGGTAGCTACTCTTGGGCACAATTATTTCCGAATCCCTTATCAATATATCTCTTTCCATCGTCACCAAATAATAAAATAACACAGATAAAGAAAAATACTTTGATACCACTATGTAATGTCCCAGATCCGGGTTCTACTCAATGGGTGCCCCCAAACCCTATTGGTCACATGACCTAAAGAACATTTCCGAAAATGCCAGAGGATTCCGAATAGCAGCAAGGGACTTGGTATGATAATGGAGAAACTATGCCCTCATTTTTCAAAGTGTAGCACAATGGAGAAAATACAAACATACGAAAAGAAGAAGCAGTAAACAATATCATGCTGAAATGGACAACAATACAGAAGTAAAATATGACAACAATCATATATATATAGGATGATGAAATATTTACTTAAGTCTAAGAAAACAGTCAAAATATGACATACTATAATCTAAAATAATACAGTAAAAGGTACAATTATAGAAAATCAAAACAAAATACCGTAGTAGGAACTCAGTAGCATCGCAACCCTAAGCTTGGTCTCGTTCTATCCTACTACTCTAAAACATTCAAGTACCTGTATAGGGACTCTTTCCCTTATCTACCCCAGCAAAAATAAAATCTGTTTAAGCGTAAGACATGATCAAAATAAGGTGTGAGAAATAAATCCCAGTAGGCAACCACTAAAGGCCTGTGCCCAACTATCAGTGAAATTGTGCAACAACAGTGTTCAATAATGAAATGCAGTAAACTAGGAAGTACTCAAAAGAAAATAATTCTACTAGTTCCATTCCATTTGATTATTATTTAACAATTTCATATAATTGAATTATAAGTTCCCAAGTCCTGACCTCAATCAGAAATATCCTATACAGTGTCATAGAAAAAACAATAATAGGATATCTAAAAAGTTGAAGGTAAAACAAAACCAATCTTATGCTTTAGCTTGGAAGCTATAACAGGAAAAATAACCATAGTGAACATTCAAAGTAAAATGTGTCTTCAGACGTAAGAACCATTTCCCTTGGGATAAACATAACCTTTCCCTCAGGCTAAATAGAACCTTTCCCTCAGTCTTTGCCCTCAGGTGAAATGGAATCAAAACACTCAGGTGATTTACCTCAGGCATAATGAATATTTCCTTCACTAAAAGAAGCTACTACCCATAGGAATATTTAATGTTTCCCTCAGGCTAAAAAAACATTACCTTAAGGCTAAACAAACCTCTCCCTCAGGCTAAAAAAAATATTTCCCTCAGGCTGAGAAAATAACCGGGCCCATCCCAACACATAAGTAATAAATTATATACATTTTCTCTCATGAAAAATCAAAGTATTAAATAATAACGACATAACCACGAGTATCCTGGAGAAACGGATAAACAAGTTAAACACACCCACAGGGTGGCCCTGGATCAATGCAGAAATCCCAAACAGCAGTTTATACATATTCATTAAATTACCTATGCAATTCTAGGTATTTTATCAGTTAGGGCCTCACCCATACGACACCCCAAACATGGGCACATAGCAAAATGGTACACAAAAACAACTTGACAGTTGCAATTAAACACCAGACCACCTACCTCGATCTCCTATGATCAATATATGTGATTGAAACCTCCCAAAACAACCAATAACTGCATATATCTGGGATAAGCGTTCAACCATTCAAACTCAAATAACTTATACTCGAGATAGAATTGTATGGAGAGGTTTAAGAAGAGTGAAAAACTCACCCGCACTGTTCAAACGAGATATTCGGCGAAGGAATCGGCATCCCGGTGTGTGGTCGGGAGCTCTTCCAAGATCCGGTTGCCTCTCCCACGATCCAAATAAACCCAATGCCTCCTCTTCCGAATGAGGATCCTACTGGACCTTTATAACAAAAAAAACACAACTACACTGCGTATAATCTCAAGTACATGGCATGTACTTTTCATTTTTTAACGGTTCCTCTGGTGGCTACTCCCACTGCCTTACTATTCACCTATCGGCTAATTACACAGTGTGTATATACTAAGTACATGATGTGTAGTCAGTTTTTACATCCTTCATCACTGACAGGCCTACACACCCTGTGTACTCATCCCACATGGCCAAAGTACCTGGCGTGTACCCACAAAATTTGAGATTTCCCCCATTTTTCTTATTTTCTCAAAAAAACATAAGGAAAATGAAAAAGAAGAAACATGTACATCAAGAATATGAATTGGGTTCTTACAATATTAGAATTTATTTTTAAGGAAAGTATAATTTTTTTCTACATTTATTAAATATACGTGAGATAAATGCATATATGACTGATCATGATTTTTAGACCAACCAATGTATATTTAGTTACTTTTTATTTAATTTTTTATTTAATTATTTCATTCAGTTTTGTAATAATTATTTTAATTAAGAAAAAGACGATTTGCGTGTCATCTCAAGGGACATTATATGTATAAGGACATGTGCTTCCATTCTCAAAGTTGTATTTTTATACCCTGAGACCCCCTCGCTTGAGTGTGAGTATTGTTGTATAATAATGAGACCAGGTATGATTCACTTCGTGCCATGTGACGACGATGCACTAGACAGGAGTTGGTTGTATTGGATGAGCAAGAGTTTCTTTTCAAGTTGCAAGCCACGCAAATAAAGGTACTTACCCCTAGGGTTTTGGTTGGTACTTTATTCACTCAATGAATCAACCATTATAATCCGATCCTGATTGGGTTTTTCATTTTATTTCTCCACAGTTTATTATTTTATGAATGTGTGGTCAGAACGTGATCACATAAAATAATAATAAACAATCATGCATGATAAAATGAAAATGTGATGTAATGTATTTTTCTATTTTATGAATGGTCATTTGTGAGTGCGATCACATAGTAGATGCTTATAAAATAGAAAATGATTTCTTTCATCACATTAAAAATAATAAAACCCTCAAATATATATTAAGTCATAATAGACTTCTATCATTCATGTTTTGAAAAAATTGGCCATTGGAGTTGACAGTCATGCCATAGCTGAGGGTGCCACTTAGTACAAGGGAGTCCGTATAAGAATGATGGGTTGACTTAACTAAAATTGAAGCAAAGAAATACCCAAAACTAGTTTGTTTTAATTTTAGAGGTAAGCGTTGAGTAAATCACATTCTGATTTTAAGAAGCTGTGACATCACTCAACAGATCAAGGAACCGCAAGTTAAAGTAGAAGGCCAGCCAAAAGCCTTTCTCAAACCCTCTAAGTAGTGGCGTAGACTTATCTTGTAGACTATAAAGGGTGGTTTTGATATCCTTACCACTAGAATACCCAAGCGATGGAGTATTCTAATTCTAGCACAGAGGGTTCCTAGAATCCAATAAAATAGTGGGAGATATTAAATGATTTATGTAATTAATCAAAATGTATAAACCAATAATTCAGATAAAAGGAAATCATCTTCTAAAATTCATTTGTGTAAAAAAATTTCAAGTTATACCACAAGTTTAAACTGCTATAAATATTGCAAAAATTAAATATCCACAGTGATATGAGTATCCATGAATAGTACTGGTGCGTGCACAAAGTACTATGATATATAAAACACGACTTTCCAGTGTCCCCAACACTTGTTAAACTACCTCAAGAAGCGAGGGTGAAAATTTCTTACAAGATAATAATATAAATAACATATGATAATTATATCATTATGCTTTGATCAATGATCGATTTTAATTATGGTTGCTACACAAGGACATGGATGATATAAACATGTAGTCTCATCTCCGAGATGTTTGTAAGGAGAAATAGAGGAAATGATATGAATAAGGTGATGCTTAAACCACCATTTGTAAATTGATTTACTGATCATGATCTTTAAATGGATCCCTTTCTCATATCATTTTCACTACATTACTGAAGTCTCATTTTATGTTATAAAATGAGCAAGTATTGAGTAAACACTCCATTACCTATCTGGGTAAGGTTCTCCAAGTGGGTAAGAATAAAAGAAGATTATGTTTTAATTTATATGGATAATAAATTGAAAGAAAAAGTGGCAAGGTAAAAGGGATTTAATGACAATGACACATACACGACATCTTTCAATTAATGATGTATTAATAAAAGATATTTGAATTTCATATTATGAAATAATATGATTAAAGATTAAAAGCAATAAATTGAATTAAAGAAGCAAGTTACCCACTTCTTCTTAAAAAATATTAATCAATGTAATGTTTTTTTGTTACTACATGGGTATTTAATACTGTATTCTCTTTGAATATGTGTATTTAAATACAATTACCATGTAAGTATAGAAATATTACTTGAATTCAGGTGTATACTCAATGTGGCTATGAAAGGGTTATACCTAGGCCAGTGGTGATAAGTACACGATATCTTTAATATCAGAGTGAAACATTCATGTTGAACAATTGTTGATTATATCCACAAAAATTTATCTCATGTGTCCTTGGATGCTAGGATATATTATTTTAGATTCTAGAAGGAATTTTTTTTGGTAAACTCAATCACTATTTCAGTAATACATGAATCATAGACAATTAGTGATGAATATAAATGTAACACTTATACTCAGTTGTGACAAAATAATTCTTTTTCATGTAAAAATAAAAGTTAATTTCATCAATATACCATGTATGTTATTTATTCTAAGCACAATTAAATACTTTTGGTATTATCGATGTCTTTAATTTTGACAAAGTATCCTTTAATAATAAAGGTATATCACAAATCTTTTGGAAATATTTCAAAATGTAAGTGTGAACTATTCCAAGTATAAGATAGAGGTATATATACTTCATAATATTCCTTTAAGTAATTAATGAATAATAAAGTGAAGTATATGAATGGTCGGGAGATATGAGTTTCTTCAGGTTTGGATACCGAAGAATATCTTGACCAAGCATTCATCAATCATGATAATGTAGTATAGAGTAATTTCTAAATGAACATTACCTTATCGACATCACGACATTGGGGTTAACGAAGAGGATTAATGATGAAGTCTTACATGTCAACATTGATAAACAAAGTGTAGCGTGGAGTAATTCCTAAACACATGTTTTATACATCAGAGCCATGATGTAAAGAGTATCAATGTTGCAACTTTTAAGAACGTTCATTATATTTCATGAAATGATTTTCAAATAATGACGATATCACATATTCATATGCCAAAAATAATAGATATCATACGAGTCATAATATGATGTAAATTCATTATGTTATAAGGAAATGTGTTTGTATGCAAATAATTTGTTCAGACATAAATAAGCTTGCATCAAGACAAACACATTGTGCATTCAGTGTAATAATACTAACAGTTTCTTAGGATATTACATAAATTCCCAAGATAGAAAAGTTATAGTCAAGTGATAGAATGAACTTCTATATAATGATGCACATATCTATTAGAGACTGCAAGAGCTATATTTACTTGTGTTTAGTCAATGACAAGATGCACAAATAGTTGACATAAGAACAAGTTCCACTAGCACATGTTGAACGAAGTATGTTCCTGAGACACATACTGCGTAGGAAGGATAAAACCATGGTGATGGTTTTTATATTCACCGTAGTTAGTGATCTATTATTCAATGTGAATAATATTTCCTACAAGTAATAAGTGTATGGAAATTAGCTAAAATTGATAAGTCTAACTAAAATTTAATTAATCAATTCCATGTATCAAAGGGAAAATAGGCCTAATTATTTTGGAATACATTAGTGGGTATTCAAGTGAATAGATACATGGATGGTATAAGCATAGTACTAATAAGGATCAATTGGTTTGACCATGTTGTTAGGCCTAAATCCATTATACTTTTAATTGTCATATCTAATATATATAATCAAATTATTTATCATTGAATGTCAAGACCACCAATTGTGGATGGTGGCTATATGATGCTACCTGAAAGGGATGGTCTTGTAACATAATGATAATTAAGGTTGCAAGTTACTGAAATCCAGTTTCGGATTAAAGTAAGAAACAATATAATAGAATATACATTTGCAACAAATGATTTCCATGTGTATATGAGAGGTTAATGGTAGAAACAATGTTTTCAAAGAAAAATATGTTCGACAACATATGGAAAACCGACAATGGTATTCATGTTAGTTAAGACCAAGATGAAATTTATTCTCCAATGATGGACTTAAAGTAGAAACCTAACTTATAGGGAACTAAATCCATGGAGGTAGATCTATAGGTTTATTTTTCCTAGTAAATCATACATATAGTGACATTGTATTAAAAAATACATGTTGGAACAATTCAATAGATATATTTTTGCCTATGTCATATGGAATAATCTCTTCAGGTTGTCATGCCCGGGACATGAGAAGAGTTAAATATGATAAGTTAAACCCATATGTCTAAGTGATGGATCAATCACATATGCCATGATATGTACAAGAACCGATATTTCCAAAGAATATTTTACGGTGGGTAAATATCAGTTATATCTAGGAGCAATTCAAGGGATGCGATGAGGACAATGTATTTATACTTCAGAGAGTACAAAAAAAATTTACCTAGTAAGTGGAGAAGAAAGGGTACATGTTTTAGGGGATGCAACATAGTCTTCCATAAGATCAATGTGATTTACTATCGTAGTTAGGCTATAGATAATGAAAGAGTCAAACTCATATATTCCAATGGTAGCCATACCTACAAAAACCTAGTACACTGCATCTTCTAAGGCAGCTAAAAAGCATTTATTAAATGAAACAATCTGTTCTAGTTCTTGGAATGTCACTTGGTGTGAAATGTATTATAGTAATGTAAATTATTATATTCTTACTATCCAAGATGTCAAGTTATGACAATGGAAAAGTGAGATATACTCGGGATACCATCTATTGAAATTTTTTAATCAATAAGACAAGGTTAGAATAGCAGAATAGCCATGTGATAGAACCGTGGTGGACCTATTAGCTAAGAACATTACTCAAAAGAAAGATGATGCTCATCATGTGAGTAGCTAACATCTTTTTTTAGAAAGTTGGCTCTAGTGAAGTGGGATTGTTGAAATAGTGGGTTCCCTAGATCTAACTATTCAGTGCTTTTGATTACCATATCATGTGTACATTTACCTATAAATTATGTCATCTTACCATTGTACTATAGAAATTTCTTCATCCACTACAGAAATCGTAATGTCCAAAGATTAATTGTCGCATCAGAAGATTATAGTAGATCCCAGGCTTTAAGGATAACCTCTAGATACTATGGTATTAATATTTAATATATGTTCTATAGTCTAGATACATATTAATGATTTTAAACTGTAGATGTTTGACAGTCTAGTGTTGGGGGATCATATGCATTGAGACTACTTCTCATGAAGTTCGCATTAGGTGATCTCTAGTAGTGAGATAATGAGCACTGACCCGCTAATAAGAACACTACATGATTCAGTTGTAGTTGGATGTTCCTATCTACAATCATGTGTAATCGTCTCCTAACATGATATTATTACCAATGTATGTAATTTGATTGAATACTTTTATGTAATATGAAAACCACTACAATGAAGTCGTGATGAGGTAGTTTGTGTTGGGTGCACTGTTGGTGGCATGGCATTGGTTGAATAGTCCAGAAAGGATATGTCTCTTCCAGGTTATGGAAGTAATATATCTCAGGCCATGTTGATATAGATGGAAGTACATTTATAAGACCATGGCCATGGAAGTTGAGGGTAAATCCGTCCAGTTAAATCAACAAAAAATAAAGCAAGAAAAGGGAAATGACACATGAGTGCGTCCTGTTTTATGAGATATTACAGAAAAAGAGATTATATTACACAGTGTGTGTTCATAGGTTGGCTTTCTCTGATGTGAAAATACTTATATCTTTAGGGGCCATGATAGGTTGCTAGATCCTGCTGTGGGTCTGTAAATACTATTCACTACTATCAAGATAAGGGCCTACACTATCAGAGAACATGCCAAAGGGAAGTTCTAACCTTTATTAGTGCTAAGAAGAGAGCACTGATAAAGGGGTGGGCCTTTATCACTGCTTTCTAAAAACACTTATAAATGTAGACTTTATGAGCGCTAAGACAAATACTAATATATGTGTACCCTTTATGAACACTTTTTTTAGCACTGATAAAGTTTAAATTTATCACTGATAAAAGTTTTTATTATTAATTTATATAATATTATTATATTTATATTAAAAAATAATGTTTATTAGAAATTTATAAGATTTATTACATTAATTATTTTTATTTTTTATATATTATATATATAATATATTTAATATATTTATAAATATATAATACTCTTTAATATATATATATATATATAAATAAAAAGGATTATTGAGAAATTATTTATCAGCACTATAATTTTAGTGCTGATAAATATTTGTTTTATCAGTGCTTTTTTAGCACTAATAATGATATTCCTTTATCAGTTCTAAAAAAGAACTCATAAAATACCTATTATCTATGCTAACATTTTAGCACTGATAAAAAGGTCCTTTATCAGTGTTTTTTAGCACTGATAAATCCATATCTTTATCAGTGCTCAAAAAGTGCTAATAGAGGTATATTTCATCAGTGCTTTTATTTTAACGCCGATAAAATACACATTTATCAGCACTTTATAACTAGAACTGATAAATGTTCCAGCATTTTTTTATAAAATGACCCTAACATGCCCCTCCTGCATCACACGTGTTCAAGCCTTCATGGAAGCTGAACCCGGTACCATGACTCCTCCTCCTCTGCTGTCGTCGCCGCCACCGTCGCCTTGTCCTCCTCCTCCACTGTGACCATCCTCCTCCTCATCCGCTGCTACCTTCTCCTCCTCCTCCAATGAAATCCCTCCTATACCGTGACTATCCTCCTCCTCCTCCACCATCACTGCCTTCTCCTCCTCCTCTGTCGTGATCCCTACTCCGCCACGACCCTGCCTCTCCTCATCCTCCACTGCCGCTGCATCCTCCTCCTCCGTAGGCCGCTGAATCATCATCCTCCACTTTGAGGTTGGTGGTTTCAACCCATTACCAATGTTTTATTTATTATTTATTGCATTGTGATATGTAGTTTTATTTTAAGAGTATTATAGTTGTGGTTGAGTTGGGTGGGGTGATTAAGGATTCTTCAATTGACTATATAAGGGTGATCCCTATATAGGATAAATCTAAGAGGAATTAATTTTGTGAGTTTCAACATTAGTTATTATTTTATTATGAGGGAAATATCCATAATTAGATGATAGATATATGGTTAGAGGATTTTTAGATTTGTTTTATTTAGATTCATTATATAAAGGAACATTGGATTTCATTATTTATTATCTTTTTTCTGGTAGCTATTCATTAGGGATGGATCTTGTTTAATAGTGATTATGAGGATCCAGAGATATCATGGGAGATGCTTTGTAGTCAATCGTTGGATAATTTCATTTATTTGGAATGAAAGGAGAAGAAATTACCTATATTGTTTTCTATCTAATATGGGAGATCCAATATATGATACTTTGGTAATTATTTTAAGAATATTCTTCTCCATACTTATAACATTATTCTTTAAATAGATTCAAGGGTGTGGTATTTTTATTAGGAAATGCAAATAGAGATCCAACATCGACTCACCCTATTTACTTTTCTCATTTATTTTTTTCTATAAAAGTATAAGGTAATATATATTATTCTAGTGTAAAATTATTCATCTCAAGAGTGAAGCCATCAAAAATTATTCAAGGGAAAGTATATGGTTGGATTTCCTCAGTTGTCAAAGTAGTTCATGTGTTGGCTAGTAGGGAGTTGGTCTCAACTCCCTTTTTCTAATTTCCCTAGAGATAAAAGTTCCCAAGCCTCAAACTATAACTTTATAATTATTTTTCCCTTGTGAACATCATGTTCATTATCTCTTCCAATGAAAACCATTAAAAGTGGTCCTCATAGATCTTCCCACCCAATTGATGTTAAATAATTGAAATAGTTTAATCTAATGCATTATTATTCTTAATAAGGTGATAATTTTTTTTCGGAGGTAGAAAGAATATTGAGTTGGTGGAGGATATTCACAATTAGGTAAATTAGGCTACGTGTATCCATGTAAAAAATATTAACAATAGTGAGAAATCATCAATAATCAGTCTGGGTCTATGAGAGAAAAAAATATCCTTAGTAATGCTGAAAAAACATAAGTTTATAATCCCTTTTCACTACGCCAACCTCCCCATCCTATCCTCTTGGGTGGTTTTCCCTCACCCAATGTATGTTTCATCATTCATAACTTGTATTGGAGAGACTAGGATAATTTTTACCTCCCTTATTCCTTCTATATATTAGTGAATGACCCCCAATATTATATTTAAATGGACACAGGTAAATTACAATTGGAAATGTAATGATATGAACCAGACTAGTATCATAACCATCAACTAACCTGACTTTCCACTAACCTAAGAGGTGTTTATGATCCTTACAGGTTAATAATGACCCCCTTGGAAAAAAATTAAATTAATGTGTAATATTTTACCCCTAAATTAGATTAAATTAAAAATGATCTTTCTCTGGAAAATCAGACATGTCCCATTCATTAGTTGAATAACTAGGAAGATAATAGATAGATAGAAAATAAATAAACAAAAAGAAGATATCATATATGAAAAATAAAATCCCACTATTGAAAAATAAAATTGGTTAACATGTGAGTTCTCATTTTATGTTTTCTTTTATGTTGGAAATGTCCTCTACCGTGCACCTCTCCACTACCACGAATGCTCCTATGCTGCGCGCTGAACGACACATTAAAGGTGAGTTTTCTCCTTTTTCTAATTGGTTTTCTCTTATTCACATGTTATTACTGTTTGATATTGATGGTTATGTTGTGAAATATACGGGCTAAATGACCCACTTAAAATCATGGCTGTTGGTGGTTGTTTTTTGTGAAGTAAATTAATTGTATATTGGTTGGTTCCTTTTGATCATTTGAATATAAAAATTTGTAATTTACATATATTGACTAATTAATGAATTCCCCGGGATGACAAAAATTCTATGATAACCCTTGAATTAACAAATGGAATTGAATAATGGATTCTTTGTAAAATCTGAAATTGTGATTGTTTGGTTTGTATAGTGTTGCGATTTTGAGCATGATTGTGTCTTTGTATGGTGTTGTGGTTGTCAGAATGATTGGTATGCCATTTGTTTTCGATGTTGTAGTTCTTCCAACATTGAATATCAATCCAAAATTTACCCATTTCAATGGCACCGCCACTTTGTTACTGCTGCAATTCCACTAAATCATAGAAAATCACTTCACTAGAAGACTCTATGAGACTCTTTATGGAATCCCTAGTAAAATGACCATAACAACACATGTAATGAATCCACCCACCCAAAAAAACTCTATTGAAAATCATACCATCTATTTGTTTAGTCCCATAGATCATTACTAGAGACATTATGTTTCTTGATAAACACTAAAAAATAATTTTACAACAATGCATATAGATCTCATGTGGGATACTAAAACATTCTAGTGCAAGGTATTCTCATAGATATTTCCATATATTATGTGGTTGGGAATATGGGTGTTATCTACTTTGGTCCTAAGAAATGCATAGAGAGTTAAGGGTATTGATTAAAATAGTTAGTTCCATTTATTATAGTTGGATGATGACCCTAGTTGAACATATTTTTGGTAACTATTTTGTTAAATATTAATATTATTGTATCAAATAAGATTAATGTGAATAAAGAATGGATGAATTGAAATTGGTTGACAAAAGTGTATGAAGATGGCGTGAAAGTGTTTATCATGTTTACAAAAGATCATGCATATTACCCTTCTCGAATCCTTTATCCATGTTTACGCTGTGTTTATTCAAGATAAATTAGTCCAGAGGACTTAGAAGAACACCTGATCTATCATGGAATAGATTGATGTTATACATGTTGGAATAAACGCGAGGAAAAATTAATGTAGGTAGTGGCTGTTATAGCACTGTGTTTTATGGATCATCTGATATGATTACCAGTGTGAAAAATGAAGACAATTTTAGGGATGATGTTATTATAGATGTGAATGATGATGAAGATCATATTGAGGAAATGAAAAGGACATTTGAAGATGAACTTCATGATTTCCCAAAAATTGTTTGTGAAGTTAAAGAGTTGTGTAAAGATTCCATTGTATGCTGGTTTCACTAATTATACAGCAATGTCAGCCGTAATGAAGCTGTATAATTTGGAAATAGGCAATGGGTGGAGAGATGCTAGTTTTATTGAACTACTTTCTCTCCTGAATAAAATGCTCCCAAAATATAATGAGTTCCCGAGACGAAGATACATTTCCAAAGGAATGATATGTTCGATGGGTATGACCTCTAAAAGAATAAATGCCTTCTTGAACGATTGAATATTGTTTTCCAAGGACCAATAATCACATAATGAATTCCCAAAATGTGTTGGTTCTCGATAAAAGAAAGATGAATACAGTAATACCGAAGTAGTACGGTACTTGTCAATCCTTCCACTGTTTAAGCGCCTATATGTAAGTGAGGAGACTACACCAAAATTGACATGACATGTAGATATAAGAATTAAATATGGGAAACTACATCACCCGAAATACTCTCCTTAGTAAAAGAGAATTGATCATGAGTATCCTGAATATGAAAATGAGCTAAGAAACCTTCATCTTGCGTTATCTACAGATGGAGTGAATCCTTTTGGTTTTCAAAGCAGCAGTCACAATATATGGCCGGTTATGTTGGAAAATTATAACATACAACCGTTGTTATGCATGAAATAAAAATACATCATGTTATCTATGTTTATATCATGACCAAAACAACAGGGTAATGATATTTATGTTTATTTGGCTATACTGATCGAGGATTTGATATTATTATGGGATTCAGGTGTTACGTTGTATGATGATTAAAAAATGAAGATTTCACTTTGAGATCCATGTTGCATAGGATGATAAATGACATTCATGTTTATGAATTTTTTTTGGGATATATCATTAAAGGAATTCAAGGGTGTCTTGTTTTCAAACAAGTTACAAAGTCAATTAGGTTGACTCATTCGTCGAAAACTATGTTTCTAGGACATTGCTGATTTCTACCCCGATGACATAAGTACCAATCTTGGAAGACATCATTCGATGGATGTTTAGAAGAACCTATAGAACCATCTCCACTAACAGGTGATCAATTGTTTGAAAAATTAGAAGAGGTGAACACTACCTTGGGTAAACCATTTTTAAAAAACCTTACAAAAAACAAGTTGGAAAAAGAGATCAGTTTTTTGAATTACCATACTGGAATTGTCTGTATATCAGACATTTTCTTAATGTTATCCATGTTGAAATATTGTATGTGATAGTGTCATTGGATCATTGATAAATATACTTGGAGAAAATGGATGGAATTAAGGCTAGATTGGACATGGTTGAGAGGGGAATACGAGATGTGTTGGCTCTAGTGGAGGGTGAAAAATGAGAATTTATTCATCCTGCTACTTATACTCTTTCCCAGGAAGGATTGATATCCGTTTTGAAACTTCTTGAATAATGTAATGGTTTTCGAGGTGTATTCATCTAATATCAAGAACATTGTATCAATTAGTGATTTAAATTTAAAGGGTCTGAAATCACATGATTCCCACGTTTTGATGCAAAATATAATTACTATAGCTTAACATTGCATTTTTCCCAAGAATGTCTGCTATACATTTACAAAACTCTATTTATTCTTCCAATCTATATGCAGCAAAGTTATAGACCCGGTGAAATTTCCATCTATAGAAAGAAAAATTGCTGTCATATTATGTGAATTGGAAATGTTCTTCCCACCGAAATTCATTGATATGATGGTTCATTTGATTGTTCATTTGGTGAGAGAGATTTGACTATGTGGCCCTATACATTATATATGGATGTACCCCATTTAATGGTATATGAATATTTTGAAAGGGTATGTCAAAAATCGATGTTGACTGGAGGGTTGTATTGAAGAATAATATATTGTTGAGGAAGCCATTGAATTCTATACTGAATACTAGTCTAGTTTGGAAATCATTGGACTACGTAAATCTCATCACAATGGGTGACTTGAGGGTGAAAGAATTTCAGTAAGAGAGGTTGTCACAATCAATATTACATATCGAGAGAAGGCCCACATTTATGTTTTTCATAACAGTTTCGATGTTGAACCATATGTTCAAACTCACAATGAAATTCTTATGCATTTGAATCCATATAGGATTTAAAAATGGATATCAGATACACATATTTGAAAATTTATAGAATGGTTTTGGGACCATATTTTTAAAATTTTAGAAGAAAATATTTTCACAATTTCAGAATGACATCGATGGCTAGCCAGAGGAGTAAGTGTGTATGTATTATCTTACAATGATTATGTAGATAATGGTTATAAATTCGATACTAATGAACATGATGATGAAAGTACCATACAGAATAGAGGGGATATAATTGTGGATGACATGATGCATGTTTCTGGTGCTAAGTATAGAAATCCAATTTATGAGAATATTTCATACTTTGGCATCATCAAACAAATATAAAAGTTGGATTATAAAAAATTACAAGATCCAATTTTTCAATGAAAGTGGGTTGATAATAAGAGTGTTGTTAAAATATATGAATTATGATTTTTGAATGTTTTTTTCAGTAAGGAAGGGGATAAATATGAACCGTTTATAATGGCATCACTGGCAGTGCTAGTATTTTATCTTCCAGATCCTGCTAACTGAAACTGGTCAATTGTTCTGTTATCGACCAAAAAAAATGAAGGGTAAGATGAAAGTTCAATGGAGGATGGCCCTTTAATTGGGAATTCATAATCATTTCATAGTGGTCCTAATGTTGATGATGTTTTTTATGTCAGAGGAGACCACAACGAAGGGAATTACATAGTCGATAGAGGGGTCAAATCACTTCACCCTTTAAAAAAAGAGTTTAATAATCAAGATATTTATTTATTATAATATACATTATGTTGTGTTATGTTATTATCTTTTCTCTGCTGATTTTATGTAATCTAAATTAAATGTGAAAATACTTATACAGATAATGACTTCTACACCTGCTAATGAGCCCAATACCAAGGCTCAACACGTCTCTCATCCAACTGTTGTTGGTCCCAGTGCAGAGTAACAATAGGTTTCTCAACCTGTTGCTGCCTGTCCCAGTGATGAGGTACAACAGGTTTCTCAACCTGTTGCTGTTAGTCCCAGTGTCAATGCTAGTGTTCTAGAGGAACATAATGATGATTCTTCTGAGGAAATGGTAGAAAATGAAACCCTAACATCACAAAAAACAAGATCACTGTAGTTTGAAATTGTTAGACAAATAATTAAGGAAAAATAAAAAGGAATAAAATATGAGGTGGGATGGAATAAGTGAGGCCAACATGTTAACCCCAAAAATCCATCCTTAGTAGCTACATTGGAATTGTCACTCGGCAATGCGTGCCAATTGATGTACAGTTGTAGAACAATGTTGTCAGTGGTCTTAATACAATAACCTGGGAAGTGATTAAGGTAACATTATGATATAATTTCTTTAATTTATTCAAATAAAATAAAATACTAAAAAATTCATTTACTCATCATAATCCATTGCAGATGGAATTTATAGTATATTACTCTCACAAGGAATATGTATTAAGAGTTAAAGGAAGGATTCATAGAGGCTTCCACAAAATTTTAATAAAATATCATCTTAAAGATGTTGAAGGGAAAATAAAGCCCCACCCACCTCTTCTTTAGGCACACTTGATATCCCAAAGAGCGAGGGGTCCATTTAGAAACTGTCGTGGGGAGCATACTTTTTAGGTACATTGTGTATGGTAATATGTTGTTTGACGTTGCTTGTATTAATCACATTAATTCAAAATTTTTTTATTAATTAAATAGAAAATAAGTGCTAAAAATAAAGAACAGGAAACAAAAAACATGTACCCCTACCATAAAGAAAGGATAGAGTATGCTTCGCTTGAGGAAAAATGGTACATATTTTAAATCTACTGCAATACTTTTATGTGAAAAAAACAAAACCATAACCATGATCCTATATTCATATGCAGATTGATGAATCGAAATTGAAATCCCATTCCATCCCATGCCATGAGCTATAGAAGGAGGCTCGTGTAAATAAAGAAAGGATACTGATAGATGAAAACACACAACAATTGTGGAAAACATGTGTAATTATGACATAATATAAATTTTATTTCCTTTAAATTGATATTAAATAATAATGAATACTTATTTTCTATATATTTTTTATCTGACACAGTCATAGAAATTAAAAACAATCGCACAAGATGCAGGCATACTTTCAATGACCGTGAAGCAGCCATAACAATATAACCACATCAGAGTTGCGGGTTTTGGGGTGACACCCCAAACATATTTTCAGAATGAAAAAAAGAAGAGGATCAAAATGAGGAAATGAAAAATATGAATGAAATAATATCTTGTTTCAAAAAGAATTACAATACCAGAGAGATATGATATAAAGTTTTACGGGGGGAGGAAAAGAGAAGAAACAACTCAACAACAACCTGTGCATGAAGATCCTGCCCCCCCCCCCCCCCCCCCACCAGCTTTGAGGCGAGACATTCCCCTAAAAAACCTGACATAGTTGAGGTAATCAATGTTATAATAATTTTTTCTGTGAAATGTGAATCACATATAAAATGATACCTTTCCTTTACTAATATTATATAAGGTGAAAATGATTGTGATTTATATCTATCAACTCCAACCTATTACCTTTTAGTGAGAGCTATGGTGTTCAATATGCAGAACGACATGCTACACAACATAAAAATTCTAAAAGATCATGTTAGAGTGTCCATTAATGTAGCTAATGAGAAGAGTGATGAGCTACCTATTCCAAACGACAATGAAGAAATTCATATAATCAAACAATCTGTTGGAACATTCATCACATGGCCATGAATTCTTGTAAAAAAACATATCGACAAGGAGGTTTCCATTTCCAATTTATTTTTCAAGCTGAACATTTTATATTTAATGAAAAAAGGTCTGAAATGATGAATGTTATTACAGAATGTCAATGATAGGGGGGGAGTGAAATATCACCTCAAAACTATCTCAATGATCAAACAACTGCTTGAAACGGTCTACTAAGAGTACCTTAACCCTTCCCATTCTATATCCACAGTTAATATCATTACAAGATCATGTGGATACAAATTTGGAAGAGGAAAATGCTCACAAAGTTGATTTTGGAAAAAATTTGTATGGAGAGGAAGAATCGAATTTCCTTTGTGCTGAAAATGCTAATGAAGTCCTCAAGTATGAATGGCTAGGAGCCTTAGTTGTAAATGTATACATGAGGTATGTTTTAATGATTTTATTTTACAAAAGCTGATATACTATGATAATTATGACAAAATAAATTTCATATTTTTTGCAAGTATATATATGAAAAACAATTGAAGGGATTTCCCCATGAAGAACAATTTGAACTCATTAGTCCTCACATCACCTCTTCCAATGAAAAAATGGATTCTGATAAAGGGGTTTCAATAATGCCATCCCTAATCAAATCATTTGAAAACCAAATTACTGTTGATAGAATATTTTTAATACCAATGATGCAGGGTTAAAACTCTACAATTTAATCATATTAACTATATTTTCATTTCTTTCATTACTTATTCCTTTTTGTGTTTTTAGGTAGCATTGGATGCTGATTGCAGTCAATTTGGGTACTCTAGAGATTTATTTTTTGGACTCAATACATGGATATGCGACAAACCGACCACGCATGATGGAATTTGTTAAATTTTAATATAGTAGATCCTAAATTTTATAGATAAACATTTATTTATATAATTTATTTTATCTTTTTAATGAGGATTCTATTATGATAGGATAGTGTATCAATATCATCTACTTCATAAAGTGAATCCATGGACTAAGGACAAGAACCCCTATAAGATCTACAACTAGAAAAGTATCTTTGTATATATAATAAACTTTCTCTATCCAAAAACATATAAAAACAAATTAATTATTTTTCTATATGTTTCAACAGTGTCCAAAACAAAAAAATGGAAAGGACTGTGTTTATTATGTTTGTAAATTTATAAAAGAGATTGTATTTCATCAACAAACTAGCATCCCTGAAGAGGTATTTTAAAAAATAAATACGATTTCATTTAAAATATTTATTAATTATTTGTGTATTTATATTTTTTCAGTACTACCACGACTATCACAAAAAATCATATTCAGAATAAGATATAGATGTGTTTAGAAATGAATGGGTAGAATACCAGTTGGAATATTGTACACAAATAAGATGAAGTTGAATTTCTAATACTTATGTTTTATTTATTTGATCATTGATATCTCCCTTGTTTACACATATTGAGCATATATGATCACCATTTATTATTTTTTATATCCATAGGTTATGAAGAATTGTTTTAGAAATTTATTTTATTTCTAGTAAAACATAACATAATGAGAGACTCTTATGAACTAGTTCTTTATGTTTCCATATTTCTAAAAGAACTAGACCTAAACTATTATGGAATGGATCATTTATATTCTGTATTTTGGTCCTTTATGAAGTTGTTTTTACTAATTAGGTGTGTTGAAAGAATATTGGTTGTGCACCACTCAAAAATTTAATAACAAAACTAAGGATTCTTCACTATTATTAGTTAACTACCTGTTAACATAGCATCTGATCTGAACATCTGATCTAGAATCCCCATAATTCTCTCATCTGACACCATCTCTACGATATCAACATGTGGACACCTGATCGGAAGTTAAAATCAGATGCTATGCTAAGTGGTAGTTAACCAACAATAGTAAAGTGCACAAAGAATCATTAGTTATGTTATTAGCTTATATTTGGACCAAAGAAACCATTTGGAAAGATGCAAAGGTAGTGTTACAATATAATATGTATATTTTAATTAAAAATTATATAATGAGACTTTGATTTGATTTTCATTATTTATTACAGGGTTAGTTTATTTTAGAATAATTCTTTCCATCTGAAATGCCTTTTTCAAAAGAGAAACTACATTGTGTCTTCTCGAACATAGAGGTAATCTTCATGTTCGCACAGTAAAATCATTGTCCATAGATCTTGAATCTAAAAAAGTGATCAAATAAATACTCATCATATATACATATGCATGACCATCAACATCTGGTTTCCTATGCACCTCATATAGAACCTACATCACATCAATTCCCTGATACATACACACCTCACATACAAATTCTAGAAGAATAAAAAAGGACTTTGTTATATGGAAGTGAATACCTGGATGATTCCCTGGGCCTTCTATTTTTCTTTTAGTATTCTACGATACTATTGGTATTATGTGAAATTTATTATAGATAGGAGAGTAATGGGAAATCTATTTCAATAATGACTCAATATTTCATAGCTCTATGATAACTCTTAGGTTTTTTCTCTACTTCACATAAGTCTCATATTGTGATCGTGTCGCATAAGATCCTTTGTATGAATGCTTCATGTGAACAGATCGTGTGATCTCATCACATTATAAAATCTCATAAAAAATCACATAATCAATGTAATTCACCTAAACCATGATTCGTGTATTTTTGTATTATTTAAATGATCGCCTAAAGTGTCAAGGGTCGTGTAATCGTATAAATCTTCCAGGTTCATTTTATCACGTGATCCTATTTTGGTCATGTGATCACATGACTTTTAACAAGTCATGCACTTAATTTTGAAGCATACATGGATTGATTTTAAAGGATTATAACACGATTTTCAGCTTAGAACCCATATTTACAGATCAAAAGTGTAGAATTATAAAAATTATCAATGGGGTCTAGCTAATCACACTAATGAACTAAAAGATATAGAGAAAAGTGAACCTGTATGATCGGTTTTTAATACCAGACAGAACACCAAGCTGTGAAATTACAAATAATGTAAAGGTTGATCCTATAGCCTAAGCCTATCTTTTATCCATATGTGAGGGTGTTTTATCCACATGGATTGACTGATAAGTGGTATGCATCATACCACTTTGGGAGATAGTTCAAAAAAATCAGATGAAATTAACCACTACTCCCTTACAAAGGGGCTCTGGCATCATCAAAAAGTTAGATTCCAGACAAAAAAACTTCTTCTAGAACACCCAAAGATCTCTAGATGTCTTATAAGAAAATTAGACACTTATATCCAACACCACCCACAATGAGGGTGCTGACAGATTTGGTAACAAAGTATGGGGTTCCTGTGAAATAAGTTCCAGTTAGCGGGGGATCTTCTCTAATTAGGGGGGTGTTTCCCATCACATTCCAATACTGGGACAACTATAGGTGGAATACATTGAACATAAAGGTCTGGAGAGTGTTGTGTCAAGTGGAAATATAGCTAGAGGTATTTGGGAGTGTGATCGCTCCCGATGGAATCTTCTATGAACAATAGCCCATTACAGTCAAATCACTTTTCCAAGAACGTGGTGATTCATTTTGTCAAAGGCCAAGACCATTACACACCCATAGCTTAAAAAATGATATATTATTAAAATATCCTCATTGGAGTAATTGGGAAAAAGTAATTTATCAATCATTTCTTCATTGGAGTAGAATATGAGTTTCATCCACTCCCCTACCTATTCTTCCATCACATTTGGATCTCTGCTTGGATCACCACTTTCCCCATAATGCAGGTATTTTCTTTCCTTACTCCCACATTTCATGTCCGACCTGGTTTCCATAGGTTTGTAAAAGTATAAATAGTATTTAAATCCCTTGGGTATTTTCCCCTAGGCCACAATACATTTCCCGGGGCCACGATTCCCTTTTAGTCCCTTTTTCCTTCTAGGGCTATTGGGACCTTTCCCTTCGAAATGGTCATAACTATCCTTTGATATTTGGCTATAACTATCATCAACTCAATCATCCTCCTCATGAGACACAGATTGATCTTGAACAACCAGACTATCAAAAAGGTTCCTTAACACAACCCACAGGCCTTTTGTGGGGGGCCTCGGCCCAAAACAGTTTCCCAAGTCACTGGGGCTCTACCTATTATTCCCTATACATGCATACTTTAGATAGTTTGGGGGTTTTGAACAAAAAATGTTTGGGTCCAAGGGGACCAAGACACTCCCCTCACCCCAAATCCCTTTTCCAGGTTGAGACACTGATACAAATAATCGGTGCGCCTCCTGCATTCCAGGAGGCTCGACCACAATCACCTCCTCAATCATCCCTTTTTTATGTGGAGGCACAATATTAGTCAGCAAGGACACATCCTACAATATGTTCCCCATAGGTTCAACCTCCTAACTGTGCAACATAATTGTAGCATCCATGTGGACCTCCTTCTATGAAAAACCAAATCTAGCTTTGGAACCATGACTTATTCACATGGAGGCTCAGAAATAGGAGAGAAAATGCACTTTAAAAATTAATTAAGATTTCTATCTAGTTGGACACCCCCACCTTGAGAGGGATATTGAGAGTCTAAGCTCTCCACAACTAGATTAAGTTCACATCCACCAGCCGAGCCATCCCCTGAAGCCCCTGCAGCACACAGAAGCACCTGAGAGAGGATAAGGCTCCCCAATCCTTTATTGGACACCCCCTGCTTACCTCATGAAAACTTATACTCTCGGTACCCTGGAAGTGGTTTTGATCAGGAGTATGAAATTTCCCCTCTACATTTTGGCCACTGCAATAGACCATCAGGGGGCTGTAATGAACAACAACCTCACCTGGGACCATATTTTTCGTAGCAGAAATCCAGTGCCCAGATGCACGTCTACATGTCACGGAAGAGTGTCCCAAACACTTGCAACCAGAACAGAAGTCAGACCACTACTCATACATGACCTTATGTATACACTGGTATTCTTCTCCTATAGTAGTCCAAACAAATTTAGGTGGCTACCTCAAGACATCCACTTCCACGCACACACGTGGATTAACATGATGGCTGTAACACCTGAGACTTTTATGAGAAATATTTTGTTTTTATGTTATATAAATCACCAAAGGGATCATTCACTACACACAACACTAGATTGGATTTCTTTACATGTAATCACGACCTTCCTCGAAAGCTTGCGTCGTACACAATACCGAGTTTCACTAAACAATGATATGCTATTAAAATATTATTAAAACTAGCCGTTATGAATTGTAATAACCACTTTTTAAAATTTTGTAAATTTTATTTTTCAAAATGGACTTCATTTTTGGATTCGGAATATCGAAATTATCCTAGGGTGAAATTTTGGTATTTTTCTGAAAAATTTATATTTTTGATGAATAGTGAAAACACTGGGTTACTATTTAAAAACCGAATTTTTATTTAAATAATTATTTATTTTATTCAAATTTATCTTAGGTCAAAATTGATACATAATACCATTTCATGTTCAAAGTAATTCATTGGAGTCATTTTATAATAATTGTAGATATATAAAATTTGTATTGAACTTTTGACTGTCTTTTACCCACCTCCTAGGATAATTTTTAAATTTACATAAAACGTAATTTTACCAATTCTGTGAGTAGAATTTCAAAAATCCGAGAGACACGATTGATGTCAGTAAGTAAAATGTGGTTTAATGAGATGAAAATAATTTTTGGTGAATAGTAACTTTTTACTTTTTTTTACCACGGTATAAAGTAAATAGGGAAATTACAGGTAAAAATGATATTTTTATTACCCTAACACATGTCCTAATTCTATTGGATAAGTGTAATTCGACCAAAAAAACCTTAGGAATAAAATATGACCATTTAAGCCCACTTGGATTAGATTAGGACATTTCATATTATTTTATTTAATGAATAGTTAAAGTAGTTAAAATAATTAAAATCAATGTTTAATAACTAAATCATTTTTAATATAGGGTTATACATAAGATAAATTCGACTATAAATATTCATTATAAAGATAAAAAGCTTTGATACATAATTTTATTTTATTTATAATTTTTATACATTAGATAAGGTAATTTATTTATGACATAATGACGATCCAGTAATTATCTTATTAATGAAATATTGACATAATTGATGTTATAAATACCCAAATAAATATAATTTGAGACTTTTTATTAATTAACATAATTTTCCATGTTAATATGACATGTTAATATTGATTTAATTAACTTTTTTTGAACTAATATTTCTGTTATTAATTTTACAAAAATCAATTAACAAATAGTGTCAAAATTGACATAAAATTGTTTTTAAAACAAATATTGTATTATTAATTGTTATTTTATTCCTAAAAATCTAAGGTTCGGCCAAATGACATAGATAAGGTTATATATATTAATAATAAACAACTTGGGGTTCGTTTGGCTTGTTATGGTATGTTTATTAACCTTATAGTGTAAGAATACAAAAAGACACGGTAAAAGTAAAATTATTTAACTTAAAGTTAAATCTAAATGATAAGGTTAAAATATAACCCTAAACTTGTCTAAATTCTATTGGATGAGGTAATTTCGACACATCCCCACCTTATCTTATAAATAAATAAATTTGGATCTATTAAAAAACAAATATGACTTTATAATAAAATAATATTTTTAGTTTTTCCAAAGGTGCCCCTCTCCTCCCATATAAAAGGGAACCACCTCCCTCTCTTCCTCACACCAAATTGAGCCTTCAATATAGGCCAAACCCTGCCAATTTCTCCTCTAAACTTCTCTAGAAACATCTTAGAGGTCCTGGTATTCTTCAAAGACCAATTTTAATGCCCTACAAGGAGGTCTGAAAGAGGTGCATCAAAGAAGAGGTAATGTCCATTACCGATTCTTTCAAATTTATTTCTTCTTCCACTTATTATTATTTAGTTGTTTAATTATGAATAATAACATCAGTATCACTCATATATAGATATTTTATTATACGAATGAAACAACCCTATTCACCATTTATCCATCCTACGGAAAACGAAATCACTGCGCGTGTGTACGTACGGAATACCGTCTCCACGCCGTGGGGTAATCTATTTTCCACCACCACCTTATTTGGATGGGTATAATGGTGAAAATAAATAACTATATATGATTATTGTAAATTGGTGATTGATTTTGATATAGTATACATACACTCTAATACAATTCCACGATCATCGGAATGATATCATCGCTCGTGCGTACGTACGGAATACCGTCTCCACGATGTGATGTGACTCGTTCTACATGATCTTCATTGCATAATGACTATATAAATGGATTTAATGAATAAATATGATATATATTACACTAATACCATTCTATAAATGAGGTATCTATAACCTAAAAATAAGAATAAGAATTTATTCGACAAAACAAGCATAAGAACAAAAAGCAATAAACACCTGAATAACAAGTAACAATGAAAAATTACTAATAAGAAGCTAAGAATATGACCATATATGATATCATAAAAATAAGTATGATTCTTGAATAAGTAAATAACATTATTTAAATCATTATACAGGAGGCTCGGACACTTACGAAGCAAATTGGACCTAAGGTAAGGGAAAATATCACAATCTCATTTTTATCCGAGATTGTTTATACTTTGGTATTTACTGGGGTGTATTTTATCATAAACACCCTTGTTTCCACAATATGTAATATTATTTCAATCCACCTACACTTTTTTAAATCCAATTTTACCCTTCAGTGAGTTTTTAGTAAAAGATATGAAAGGAATCTTTTGTTGTTTTTCGTATGAGGTACTTTTTGACTTTTCCGACAAAAGTATGAGAAGAATGTTTTTTAACTTATACGTCATGAATGGATTTTTAAAAAATTATTTCCAAGAATTTTCCTTTACAAGTTTTCTAGTTTATTTTTAATCAACTTGTTTTTTTTAAAAATAGTATGACATGTTAAGAAAGGAAAAATGTTTTTGAAGTAGAAAGGATATTTTCCTCAAGAATGGAGTTCAAGTGTTTTATCAAAATTATTTTACATCTAAGATAATATAGGGTTATATTTCTATCACTATTATTACATAGATTTGATTATGTTGTGATGGAATTATTTTTATGAATTCCTTTATCTTATATGACTTGTTTTATGATGTCACGATGTTTAAGAATCCCATTTTTATTACATGGGTTATGCAATGATGTATGATTTTTGATTTTGTGGAACAAAAAAATGTTATAATTATGAGATGGGTGGGACCTATATCTCCCTCCAATGCATTGGGTAAAGATTTATATCTCAAGAGATAGACATGGCTAGAATGGAAGGTTAAACCGGTTCAGTGAAACAGGACTGAAACGAGGAGTGAACTCGGCTCAGAAATGGACTTTGTCCGCTAAGATAGTCATGGAAATGAGTCTTGACTAATAAGAAATGATTCTCTATGATTATGTGTGTATGCCACAAAGTTTCATGTTTTATGTTATATTATTGGGATTGAATTTCACTACTGTTATTTATCCCATGTTATGAAATTATGATCTCTTTTGCAGGTTATGATTTCCAAAATATTATGTTCTTATAAATATGAAGTGATTGATATTTCTTTTGTTTACCCTTACTGAGCATTTGAGCTCACCCTTTTGTATGTTTTCTTTCCCCAGGTTAGGAAGAAGGTTATTAAGTTGGATATGCCAAAAAGGGGACTCTAGATATGATGAAATAAATGGGAGACAATGTGGATGATTTATGAACAATTTGTTTATGTTTTACAGTTTATAAAGACACTATACCTATACGGTCCATTCATGGTTTTGTTATATGTTGTAATAAGTGTACTTCAATTTTGAAGTAATAACAATGTATGTAAAGTATGGGTTGTTATAGTTGGTATCAGAGGAAAAGTATAGTCAACCTTTGGAAACTAGGAAGTGAAATCCTTAGTAAGAACCCTACGGATAAGTCTAAGCAAAGAACATGATCTTAGTGTTTTAAAAATGGCTATGAAAAACCTATGATAAGACCTTAAGTGTGAAATTTTATTCTTGATTATGTGTTTTTCCTATTATAATTAGTGTTTCTCACATTATTCGTCTTGGTTTTAGTAAATGGTTGGAACCTGAAGGAACCATGTTAATGCGGAATGCGACGGGCAATGCAATGTTTGTCCCCCTGAGAAACAAAACGTTATTGGAGCTGGAATGCAAAATCTTGTAGCCATGATCACACAACTTTCTCAAGCTATGAATCATGCAGGACTTCCAAATGAGAAAAGGAAGGATCAAAATTCTGTTGAATCCTTCATGAGGAAGCATCCACCTTCATTCAGTGGGTCCTCTGATCAATTAGTGGCTGAAAATGGATCAGTACCACTGAAAAGATATTTTCATTTCATCAATGTTATGAACGTGATAAAGTTATATTAGCAGTTTATCATTTGGAAGGTGAAGCTGAACAATGCTATAATAGTATCAATAATATGAGGCAAAGGGATGAAATTGAATCCATGGAATGGGACGAGTTCAATAACTTATTTTTCAATAAGTACTTCCATCGTATTCTTCGAACAAAGATGGAGAAGGAGTTTCTTGAAATAAAGCCAAAGGATGATGAATCTGTTTGTACTTATGAAGCAAATTTTACAAGACTTGCAAGGTATGCTTCTAGTATTATTATCCAACCTGAGAGTAAGATCAATCAATTCTTTAGTAGCTTAAAACTAACTCTTTGAAGGGCGTTAGCCATAATGGACTTCAATAGCTATAAGAAATTGTTCGATGTGCTCTCAAGGTTGAGATGGAGATCGGTGTAATCCATCAGTCACATGGGTTTGATAAGAAGAGGAAAATGGAATTCGAAGGAAAATCTAAAGACCACACTAAAAAGAAGTTGAGTTTTCCCTTATGCTCAATGTGTGGAAAGAAACATGGATGGAGTTGTCTTAAAGGGACAAGTAAATGTTTCAAATTGGAAAGGAAGGTCATCGGGCATTTGAATGCCAAAATGATGGGAAGAAGATGTATAGTGATGCGAACAAAGAAAATGCTACAGAGAGTGAACCTACTACACTTAAATGTTACAAGTGCAAAGAAATGGGGAATTATTCCAATCAATTCCCTAATACAAGGGTTGTTGATGATGATCGACGTCAACAAATTCTTAAGGCTAAAGAAAAAGTAAAGTAACATGCAATTTCTATCAGCGATGTGGTGTACGATAACGAAGTGGTGAAAGGTACACTTACCATACACTCTAAAGTAGAAAATGTTTTATTTGATTATGGATCCAACCACTCCTTTATTTATGATGAATTTTCTAAGGTTATCGTCGTATTACCTCAACAATTAGATATTGAGTTAGATGTGACAACCCCTAATGGCACAACGGGTGCATCAAAAGTTTATAATTCTTCTCTGATTGATGTTTGTGGGAAAGTAATTCATGCAAATCTTGTGATCCTTCCTATAGTGGAATTTGATGTGATTCTTGGCATGGATTGGCTTTCTTTATATGAACCTCATATCAATTTCCAAAGAAGGGAAGTCACATTTCATATTCCAGATCAATCTATGATCGTCTATCAATGCAAGGATGAACATAACCTTCCAGTGGAAATTTCTTCCATCTTATGGGTCTTGATTCCACTAAATGAAGGTTATTTATCTCAAATGGTTGGAGAGAAACTCACGATTAAGAATATGCCCATTTTACGAGAGTTTGATGATGTTTTTCTAGAGGAATTTCCAGGTCTTCCACCAAATCGTGAAGTAGAGTTTTCAATAGAACTCGTACTGGATGCTTTTCCTATTTCAAAGAAACCTTATAGAATGGCCCCAATTGAGTTGCAGGAATTGGAGAAGCAACTCCAAGAGAATCTTGATAAAGGATTCATACACCCTAGTGCGTCACCTTGGGGAGCACCTATTCTGTTTGTTAAGAAGAAAGATGGATCAATGAGACTCTGCATTGATTATCGAGAACATAACAAGATCACTATCAAGAACAAATATCCTCTATCATGCATTGATGACTTATTTGACCAACTACCTGGAGCTCAATACTTTCCCAAGATTTATTTTCATTCAGGGTTTCATAAATTAAGGGTCAAAAGGGAGGATATACCAAAGATGACTTTCCGTACAAGGTATGGACATTATGAATTTATAGTGATGCCATTTGGTCTTACTAATTCCCCTACTATCTTCATGGATCTGATGAATAGAGTCTTTAGAGACTATCTTGATCAGTTTGTGGTAGTCTTTATAGACGATATTCATGTCTATTCAAAGAGAAAGGAAGAACATGAAAATCACTTGAGAATTGTATTGAACCCCCTGAGAAAGGAGAAGCTTTATGACAAATTTACCAAGTGTGAATTTTGGCTTCAAAAAGTTGCATTTTTGGGTCACATAATCTCAAAAGAGGGGATATCTATGGATCCAGAAAAAAAAGAGGTTATCAAAAGATGGTCGATACCAACAACAGTAATTTAGATCCAAATTTTTCTTGGTTTGGATGGATATTATCGATGTTTAGTGAATGATTTTTCACGATTATCTAATCCACTCAACAGGTTGACTCGAAAAGGAGTTAAGTTCATGTGGACGGAGGAATGTGAAGAGAATTTAAAGGAGGTGAAAAGAAGGTTATCCAGTGCTCCTGTGCTCACACTTCCTTGTCGTAGAGAAAGGTTTGTGATCTATATTGATGAATCCAAGAAGGAATTGGGGTGTGTTCTCATGAAAAACGATATGGTGATAGCTTATGCCTCACAACAGTTGAAAATCCATGAGCAAAATTACCCAACTCATGATTTGGAGTTAGCTGTGGTAATCTTTGCATTAAAGATCTGGAGGCATTATCTTTATGGAGAAATGTGTGATATTTATACTGATCATAAAATTTTAAAGTATATTTTCACACAAAAGGAGCTGAATATGCGCCAAAGAAGATGGTTGGAGCTGATTAAGGATTATGACTGCTCAATTCATTACCACCCTGGGAAAGCAAACAAGGTGGCAGATGCATTAAGTTGACAAGACCATTCTAGCTTATCCATGATGATGATTAGAAAAGATCCAATATTTATGGATTTACAAAGGATGGATCTTGGAATTATTATGAAAGGGAAAAAATCGTATCTTTCTCAAATTAATGTTCAACCATCTATATATGTGAAGATTAAAGAGGCGCAGAAAGAAGGTGTTGAGTTACAAAAGAAGGTGAGAAATTTTCCTGAATTCAACCTTGATTGTGATGAAATAATATGGTTCAGAAATCGGGTCTGTGTTCCTCCCATCACTGAATTAAAGAAGGAGCTGCTGGATGAGGCTCATAGTTCTTCATTCTCTATTTATCCTGGAAGCACGAAGATGTATAGGGACCTGAAAGTGTACTTCTGGTGGGATGGAATGAAAGGATATGTTGCTGAATATGTCTCTCAATGCTTGGTTTGTCAGCAAGTTAATGCTGAGAGACAGAAGTCTAAGGGGATGTTACAACCATTAGCCATACCTGAATGGAAATGGGAAAACATCACTATGGGCTTTGTCACTGGACTTCCTTAAACATCCAAAGGAAATAATGTTATCTGGGTCATAGTTGATCGTCTTACAAAGTCTGCACACTTCATTGCTATTAGAGAGAATTTCTCTCTAGATCACCTTTCTAGGATATATGTAAAGGATGTGGTAGGATTGCATGGAGTACCACTTTCAATTATATCTGATCGAGATCCGAGATTTACCTCAAAGTTTTGGAGAAGTCTTCAGCATACTCTGGATACAGAGTTGAGTTTCAACACTTCTTATCATCCTCAGACAGATGGTCACTCTGAGAGGACAATTCAATCTCTAGAAGATATGTTGAGATCTTTCTCTATGGATTTCAAAGGTGGTTGGGATAAACACCTACCTTTGGTGGAATTTTCTTATAATAATAGCTTTCACTCCACTATTCAGATGTCTCCTTATGAAGCTCTCTATGGAAGAAAATGTAGGACTCCAACTTGCTAGGATGAAGTTGGGGAAAGCAAGCTATTAGGACCTGATCTTGTTGATGATATGGTAGAAAAGGTCAGATCTATTCAACAACATATAAGAGTAGCTCAGAGTCGACAAAAAAGTTATGCCGACAACCGAAGAAAAGACCTAGAGTTTGAAGTGGGTGATAAAGTTTTCTTAAGAATATCTCCTTGGAAGAGACTAATGATATTTGGAAAGAAGGGAAAGCTGAGGCCTAGGTATATCGGTCCTTTTGAAATACTGGATCATGTTGGGAAGGTAGCTTACCGATTGAAGCTTCCAACAAATCTCTCTAAAGTACATGATGTGTTCCATATATCTCTTTTGAGAAAGTACATACCTGATCCTTCACATGTACTCAGCTCAGAAGTTTTACCGCTAGAGCAAGATATTTCTTATGAAGAACAGCCGATAGAGATTCTCGATCGTAGGGAAAAAGTCCTATGGAACAAGACCACTCGCTTGTTGAAAGTTTTTTAGAGGAACCACCAATTAGAAGAAGCTACATGTGATCTTGAGGATATGATGATGGAGAGGTATCCTCATCTGTTTGTAATGAAGTGACAAATTTTGAGGGAGAAATTCATTTTAAGGGGGGTAGAATGTAACACCCAAGACTTTTATGAGAAATATTTTGTTTTTATGTTATATAAATCATCAAAGGGATCATTCACTACACACAACACTATCTTGGATTTCTATACATGCAATCATGACCTTCCTCGAAAGCTTGTGTCATACGCAATACCGAGTTTCACTAAACAACGATATACTATTAAAATATTATTAAAACTAGCCATTATGTAACACCCCAGGATTTCAGAGTGTGTTATTTCTTAAAAATAATTCAATAACTTTCACTACACGCAACACCGAGTTCAATCACACCATTAAAAGAGGTCATGAATAGTATTAAACTTTATATAATCCTTATAATTTTAGAATCCCTATTATGAGTTTCTTAGTCATAATGCAAGAACAGATTCATTTTCAGTATTTCACTTTTATCAACTTCTAATAGTGAAACCTTTTTAAATACAATATTTTAAACTTTTTGACTAAATGGGGACATCAAAAATTTAAAATGAAACACCCCAAGCTTCCACGGTACGTTTCCCTTTGAATAATGTGATAGCGTGTGTTGTACGCAACACTGAGTTCTAACACACCATAACCAATCAAACTAGCCGTTATAAATAGTAATACCTACTTTTTGAAAATATATATATTTTATATTTCAAAATGGACTTCATTTTTGGATTCGGAATATCGAATTTAGCCTAAGGTGAAATTTTGGTACTTTTTAGATAACTTTCATATTTTGATGAATAGTGAAAATTACTAAATTTTAATTAAAAACAACTTTTTTAATCAAAATAATTAATAGTGATAAATTATAAATTTGAGTGGTTTTAAAGTATATTTAGAATATATTTTTACAATTTAATATAATGTTGGCCATTAGACATAATTTTACAATTAAACCGAACATAAACAAGTGTCAATCTTTTGATAGTTATTATCTCTTAAAAACACGCTTTTTGTTTTGACAGCGGGAATTAATTTTAAATTAATTTCTTCCACTTCTGTGTTTTGAATTTAGAAAAATGGATTCCATATTTGGAATCAGGATGTTCAAATTGTGTAAATAGGTAACTTTTATTTTTAGACATTTTGAATAATTACTGCGGTAAATATTTTATTTACCATGGTTAAGGGTAAATCCGGTAAATAAGGGTTAAAAAATAATATTATAATAATACTAAATTACCCTAAAACGTGTCTTAACCCTATTGGTTGATACATGGTCGACCATGGGAATCTTTGGGTCGATTTTGGGACCCCATGGATCCACTTGTAAGTGATAATGACACTTTATTTTAATTAAGTTAAAATGAATACAAAAATGACACAAGCATATATCGTTTAGAAACATAATTGTTACATAGGGTTATATATGTTGGATTTTAGATTATAAATATTCATTAGAAAGCTAAAAAGATTCCATACATAATGATATTTTATTTATAATTTTTAGACATTAAAAAATTTATTTTATTTATGACACAATGATGATGCAGTAATTACTATAATAGTGAAAAATTAAAATAATTGATATTATAAATACCCAAATAAATATAATATGAAACTTTTAATGAATTAAACTAATTTTATAGGATAATATGATATATTAGGATTGATTTAATTGACTTTTTTTGAAGTAATCAATCTGTTATGAGTTTCACAAAAATCAACTATTCAATAGTGTCAAAATTGACACAAAAGAGTTCTTAAAACAAATATTATATTATTAATTGATATTAAATTCCTAAAAATCTAAGGTTCGGCCAAGAGACTTATAACAGGATAGGTTCATCATTAATGTACCACCTGGGGGTCGCTTGGATGTATATAGTAAGTTTATTAACCATATTATATAAAAATACAAAGAGACATTGTAAAAGTGAAACTAATTAACTTAGAGTTAATACTTAAAGATAAGGTTAATATAAGTACCCAAACCTGTCTAAATTCTATTGGTTGAGTGGTTTTCGACCAATACCCACCTTAACCTTTTAATAATAAGCTTTGGAGCCATTAGAAACCGAATATGAATTTATTATAAATTAATATTTCTAGCTTTTCCAAAGGTTCCCCTCACCCCTCTTATAAAAGGGAACTCCTCCTTCTCATTTCTTCACACCTTCAAAGCCTTTTGGTTCGTCCAAACTCTGCCCAAATACTCTCCCAACATCCCTCACTACAACCTAGAGGCCTTAGTTTGATCCGAAAGCCAACCTAAGGATCCCTTTTGATCAAATCAAAAGGAAGAACCCGAAGAAGAGGTAATGATTTCACCACCCTTCTCCAAGTTCATTTCTTCTTCCAATTCTTCTTCCTTTGTTCTTACCATTCTAAAATAATAACTCCAGTATCTTAGATATACTGTGATGTTATTATAAATATGGTACAACCATATTCAGTATTCTATCCACCCTTTGAATAACATGTCACCATACGTGCGTACGTACGGCTTACCGTCTCCACGTCGTGGTGTAATTGTTATTCAATAAATTATTATTTGGATGGGTATAATAATGATGTGTAACTCATGTAAATAATAAATATAACATGTTAATGATTCTGTATATATGATATACCATCCATTTATATATTATTTTAATATCAAAAGAATGATATTGTCGCTCGTGCGTACGTACGGACTACCGTCTCCACGAACGCGATGAGATTCATTCTCCATCGTATCCATTCAAGTATAATTATCATTTGAGGATTTAAAAATGATGTTTAAGGACTAGATATCATTCTGGATATGAATAATATACGACAACCATGGCTTATGTAACAAAACATATAAAAGAAAATGAGTAAGTTAACTCCCGAAACGACGATAATTCTAAGATATTATTAACAAATCAATGTTAAAAGATCATATATGATATCATATTATTATATATGATTCTTGTATAATTTAATAACAACTATTTCACCATTATACAGGAGGTTAACCTACCCCAACCAAGGAGAAGTACAAGGTAAGGGTTTACTTTACAACCTCTTCATTATCCAAGGTTGTTTATACGTAATAATCTACTGGGATCTCTTTATCATCCACATCCATGTTTCTTAAAAATGCATTTCAAAACATTTTTACTATTTACTAGAATATGAGTTAAAGTCATTTATACCCTTTTTGACTTTTATAAGTGGTTTATAAAGGAATCTTTCGGTCGTTTTCAAAACAAGGTCCTTTTTAACCTTTTCGACAGAATTAAGGTAAGAATGTTTTTTTTAACTTATACGGCCGGTGCGGCTATTTTCCGCCGTTATAAAATCTTCAAAGCTTCCCTTACAAGCTTATAAGAATTTTTTCAAAGAAAATGTTTTATTTTATATGGATCTTAAATTATTTCAAAATAAAAGGAGATATTTCTTTAAAAATAATTTTGATTTCATCTATGTCAACATCCTTTGATGGATTTTAAGATTATTTGAAGTTGATTTATTATGATACAAAACTTCTATATTGTATTGAAGGTTTTGTGATATGTTTGACTATGGATGTGCTATATTTATACCATTCATAGTTTATGGTGAAATTATTGACATTTCATATGCTTGTTTTAATATGAATGTTTATGTTATGTTTAAACCTTTTCATATGGGAATGCATTGGACTTAATATGTGACGGGTGGAGCCCGCTATAGATCCTCGATGCATCGGTAGGTCTCATGAGACAAACTAGTGTCTTGGCACAAGGCCTTGACAAAATCTTATTTGTAGTCTTGGCACGAGGCCTTGGCTATGTGGTTATGATAGTCTGGCATTATGCATTCCAACATTATGAAAGTGGTTATTGATTTTTGCATGTGATCATTCGATTAGTAGAATATCCATGTGAATAAGTAAATGGCATTATTTCATTTTATTTATGCCATACCATGTTGAAAGTTCATATTTAAAAGGCTTTTGTTTTAGTTATACATTTCCTTAAATGTTTATTCTTATTTATGAAAGTTTCCGCTATATTGTTATCCTTACTGGGCATTTGAGCTCACCCCTTTTCTATGTTTTATTTTTCCCAGGATGTGAAGAAGTAAGTTATGAATGACCTGCAGGGATATTATGTGGGGATATGAGTGTGGATTATGGAGACAATATGTTGTTGTAGTAGTTTTTCGTTTAATGATGTAATGTAAAACTTATGAATATATCTAGTGTTTCCAAGGCTACTAAACCAATCGGTCTTTCGAGATTTGATCTTTCTTGTGATCATGCCAATGTTACGAAGTAATGCACCGACTCTGGGTAGATGGGGTCGGGGCGTTACAGTTGGTATCAGAGGAAGTTTAGTACAAACCTTGGAAGCTAGATTTAGATAAACTCTGATTAGAGCACGTAGACCTAAGATAAACTTTGAGGATTAGTATAGAAGAACTTCCTAGAATTTTGGTATTGTAGAGATTTTGTGAGTTTTCCGAGCAATACATCCCTGTCTGGATACGAGCAGGTAGAGGCGGCTCTGGCACAGATGTACCTAGGGGTAAAACCCGAAAACACCGCTTTGAGCTAGACTCGAACGGGAACTGGTGCACGACAACGGGCCTTGCTGCACTCTTCGTTACGACACTCCCGGGGGATATGCTTAGGATAACTCTCATTTTCTTTACATATCATTTTGAAGGGATTATGAGTATATACATCCTCAAAGAAAACATTCTTATGATTATGGATTATATCCATAAATAGTTCAATTTATGTTAAGTGTTTTATAAGTATGGGATTATGTGTTTTGATTCATAAACTGATCTAGTTTATGCCATGGTATAGAAATGGCGCCCAGTAGAAGGAATGAGAACTCCAGAAATACACATGATTCAAAGCGAAGGAAGGATCATATCTTTCATGGTCTTAAGCTAGAATTTATAAGAGAAATAGTCTCCCATGTATTATCATCATATGAAGAAATAATATCATGTGTTGATAAGATAAGTAAAGAGTTTACTGAGTCCTATGGCTTTGAAGGGAAGCAAGAGAAGAAAAGGATGGAAGAGAGAAAGATGGATAAAGGGAAGAGGGAAAAGAAGAATTTTCTCATATGTGGTAACTGTGGAAAGAAACACCCTGGAACTTGCCTGAAAGGAATGGGAGTTTGTTATAAGTGTGGAGGAAAAGGGCACAAAGTACGTGACTGCAAGGGTAAGAAAATGGTTTCAAATGTACAATGCTTCATTTGCAAGGAGTTTGGACACTACGCGAGCCTATGTCCCAGTCATCAGACTATGCCGCAAATGATGTTATTGGATAATAATCAAGTTATGATACTACCACAGATGAAGAGGAATGATTAGAGTTCTTATGTTGATTATGTCAATTGAGTGTTGTATCAACAATGTACTTGTTATAATAATTATGGAGTATATAAGGATTGTACTGCAGTACTATTTCATTAAGGACTAGAGATAGTGTGGAACAAAGAAAAGTGACTCAGTAGCAGGATAAATTTTTGGAAAATATATGGTTGAGAGAATGATAAATCATAATATAGTTCTGATACTGAGATAGTGATTTTGGAATAATATGTGATTGTTTTGGATAAATTATATTGGATATTCTTGACTACCTTGGAACTAATTAATGATTTGTATATTCCATCATTGTTGGGGTTTAAAACATTTTTGGATTAATGAAGTATATCCAGCATTCTATATGGAATAAGGGAACATGAATGTAATCAATAAGGAATATGGTAATACATGATGAAGGTATTCATATGCTATTACGGGGTAAAAAGGATCTATATTATGTTTACCTTCCTTATAAATGTTGGACTGTGAGTTTGGATAGAAGTATTTTGGATTGTTCTAGTTTGGATTATTTTGGATTTCCATAAAAGGACAACCCGGAGGTCGGGCGGCAACCCGTCGCGTCCGGCAAGCCTGCGAGACTTGAACCCGCAACCGAAGGGCGACAAGGGTGTATCACCTACCACTGGCCCAAGAGATTTCCTGGATTAAATAATGTAGTTTTTTTAAAAGATCTGGTAGATAAATTATAAATTCGTTTATTTTGGAACCCTGTACGAATAGTATAAATATAATTTTTTTTACGAGTGAAAGATGAGTTTATGGTAGAAATTTATTAATGGATAAAACACTAATTATAAAGTAAGTATATCTCCTTATGATCTTAGCCAATCTCATAAATAAATTCCTCAACATTAAGAAAAGAAACTTAGAACAAAAATATTTTCCTAGATGATACCTTAAATCATCACTAATTTATGGCTTTGGGATTGTTGGCCTTTTCATAGCCATGTTCTCTACCACTCTCCATCAGATAATTGATGGTTAGATTTTTCTTCCATATCCATATTTTCCTACATGGAACCCTAGTATGTGTTATTTTCGGTAATATTCATACTTTCCACTCTTTGTTTTAAATAGAGGCCTCATTAATTCATTTTTCGATGTGGGATTTCAACTAAGATATTTTGAAACGTCAAAAATGTGTTATCCTAATACCCTATGTTTTGTTGAACCGATGGTATTTCAAATCATCATAGATTGATGAATTTAAGGACCTCAATTTTACACTTGTTTGTGATTGATGACCTCAATCACTACCTATAAATATTTACGTTTTTCCTCCAATTATATGTCTCAAATTGCCACCAATGTTCTCCTAATCGAGATCATAATTTGGTGGTGACCCTTTCATTTCTCTTTTCCTCATATTAAGACTAAATTTTAGTAAACCAATTTCCGATGTGGGTTTTCCCACAAATATATTATCTATTTTCAAACTTTTATTTTCGAAGAACAATTTCAAATTGCGAGGACGCAATTTATTGAAGGAGGGGAGAATGTAACACCCCAGGATTTCAGAGTGTGTTATTTCTTAAAAATAATTCAATAAATTGCACTACACGCAACACCGAGTTCAATCACACCATTAAAAGAGGTCATGAATAGTATTAAACTTTATATAATCCTTATAATTTTAGAATCCCTATTATGAGTTTCTTAGTCATAATGCAAGAACAGATTCATTTTCAGTATTTCACTTTTATCAACTTCTAATAGTGAAACCTTTTTAAATACAATATTTTAAACTTTTTGACTAAATGGGGACATCAAAAATTTAAAATGAAACACCCCAAGCTTCCACGGTACGTTTCCCTTTGAATAATGTGATAGCGTGTGTTGTACGCAACACTGAGTTCTAACACACCATAACCAATCAAACTAGCCGTTATAAATAGTAATACCTACTTTTTGAAAATATATATATATTATATTTCAAAATGGACTTCATTTTTGGATTCGGAATATCGAATTTAGCCTAAGGTGAAATTTTGGTACTTTTCGGATAACTTTCATATTTTGATGAATAGTGAAAATTACTAAATTTTAATTAAAAACAACTTTTTTAATCAAAATAATTAATAGTGATAAATTATAAATTTGAGTGGTTTTAAAGTATATTTAGAATATATTTTTACAATTTAATATAATGTTGGTCATTAGACTTAATTTTACAATTAAACCGAACATAAACAAGTGTCAATCTTTTGATAGTTATTATCTCTTAAAAACACGCTTTTTGTTTTGACAGCGGGAATTAATTTTAAATTAATTTCTGCCACTTCTGTGTTTTGAATTTAGAAAAATGGATTCCATATTTGGAATCAGGATGTTCAAATTGTGTAAATAGGTAACTTTTATTTTTAGACATTTTGAATAATTACTGCGGTAAATATTTTATTTACCATGGTTAAGGGTAAATCCGGTAAATAAGGGTTAAAAAATAATATTATAATAATACTAAATTACCCTAAAACGTGTCTTAACCCTATTTGTTGATACATGGTCGACCATGGGCATCTTTGGGTCGATTTTGGGACCCCATGGATCCACTTGTAAGTGATAATGACACTTTATTTTAATTCAGTTAAAATGAATACAAAAATGACACAAGCATATATCTTTTAGAAAAATAATTGTTACATAGGGTTATATATGTTTGATTTTAGATTATAAATATTCATTAGAAAGATAAAATGATTTACTACATAATGATATTTTATTTATAATTTTTAGACATTAAACAATTTATTTTATTTATGACACAATGATGATGCAGTAATTACTATAATAGTGAAAAATTAAAATAATTGATATTATAAATACCCAAATAAATATAATATGAAACTTTTAATGAATTAAACTAATTTTATAGGATATTATGATATATTAGGATGGATTTAATTGACTTTTTTTGAAGTAATCAATCTGTTATGAGTTTCACAAAAATCAACTATTGAATAGTGTCAAAATTGACATAAAAGAGTTCTTAAAACAAATATTATATTATTAATTGATATTAAATTCTTAAAAATCTAAGGTTCGGCCAAGAGACTTATAACATGATAGTTGCATCATTAATGTACCACTTGGGGGTCGCTTGGATGTATATAGTAAGTTTATTAACCATATTATATAAAAATACAAAGAGACATTGTAAAAGTGAAACTAATTAACTTAGAGTTAATACTTAAAGATAAGGTTAATATAAGTACCCAAACCTGTCTAAATTCTATTGGTTGAGTGGTTTTCGACCAATACCCACCTTAACCTTTGAATAATAAGCTTTGGAGCCATTAGAAACCGAATATGAATTTATTATAAATTAATATTTCTAGCTTTTCCAAAGGTGCCCCTCACCCCTCTTATAAAAGGGCACTCCTCCTTCTCATTTCTTCACACCTTCAAAGCCTTTTGGTTCGTCCAAACTCTGCCCAAATACTCTCCCAACATCCCTCACTACAACCTAGAGGCCTTAGTTTGATCAGAAAGCCAACCTAAGGATCCCTTTTGATCAAATCAAAAGGAAGAACCCGAAGAAGAGGTAATGATTTCACCACCCTTCTCCAAGTTCATTTCTTCTTCCACTTCTTCTTCCTTTGTTCTTACCATTATAAAATAATAACTCCAGTATCTTACATATACTGTGATGTTATTATAAATATGGTACAACCATATTCAGTATTCTATCCACGCTTTGAATAACATGTCACCATACGTGCGTACGTACGGCTTACCGTCTCCACGTCGTGGTGTAATTGTTATTCAATATATTATTATTTGGATGGGTATAATAATGATGTGTAACTCATGTAAATAATAAATATAACATGTTAATGATTCTGTATATATGATATACCATCCATTTATATATTATTTTAATATCAAAAGAATGATATTGTCGCTCGTCCGTACGTACGGACTACCGTCTCCACGAACGCGATGAGATTCATTCTCCATCGTATCCATTCAAGTATAATTATCATTTGATGATTTAAAAATGATGTTTAAGGACTAGATATCATTCTGGATATGAATAAGATACGACAACCATGGCTTATGTAACAAAACATATAAAAGAAAATGAGTATGTTAACTCCCGAAACGACGATAATTCTAAGATATTATTAACAAATCAATGTTAAAAGATCATATATGATATCATATTATTATATATGATTCTTGTATAATTTAATAACAACTATTTCACCATTATACAGGAGGTTAACCTACCCCAACCAAGGAAAAGTACAAGGTAAGGGTTTACTTTACAACCTCTTCATTATCCAAGGTTGTTTATACGTAATAATCTACTGGGATCTCTTTATCATCCACATCCATGTTTCTTAAAAATGCATTTCAAAACATTTTTACTATTTACTAGAATATGAGTTAAAGTCATTTATACCCTTTTTGACTTTTATAAGTGGTTTATAAAGGAATCTTTCGGTCGTTTTCAAAACAAGGTCCTTTTTAACCTTTTCGACAGAATTAAGGTAAGAATGTTTTTTTTAACTTATACGGCGGGTGCGGCTATTTTCCGCCGTTATAAAATCTTCAAAGCTTCCCTTACAAGCTTATAAGAATATTTTCAAAGAAAATGTTTTATTTTATATTGATCTTAAATTATTTCAAAATAAAAGGAGATATTTCTTTAAAAATAATTTTGATTTCATCTATGTCAACATCCTTTGATGGATTTTAAGATTATTTGAAGTTGATTTATTATGATACAAAACTTCTATATTTTATTGAAGGTTTTGTGATATGTTTGACTATGGATGTGCTATATTTATACCATTCATAGTTTATGGTGAAAGTATTGACATTTCATATGCTAGTTTTAATATGAATGTTTATGTTATGTTTAAACCTTTTCATATGGGAATGCATTGGACTTAATATGTGACGGGTGGAGCCCGCTATAGCTCCTCGATGCATCGGTAGGTCTCATGAGACAAACTAGTGTCTTGGCACAAGGCCTTGACAAAATCTTATTTGTAGTCTTGGCACGAGGCCTTGGCTATGTGGTTATGATAGTCTGGCATTATGCATTCCAACATTATGAAAGTGGTTATTGATTTTTGCATGTGATTATTCGATTAGTAGAATATCCATGTGAATAAGTAAACGGCATTATTTCATTTTATTTATTCCATACCATGTTGAAAGTTCATATTTAAAAGGCTTTTGTTTTAGTTATACATTTCCTTAAATGTTTATTCTTATTTATGAAAGTTTCCGCTATATTGTTATCCTTACTGGGCATTTGAGCTCACCCCTTTTCTATGTTTTATTTTTCCCAGGATGTGAAGAAGTAAGTTATGAATGACCTGCAGGGATATTATGTGGGGATATGAGTGTGGATTATGGAGACAATATGTTGTTGTAGTAGTTTTTCGTTTAATGATGTAATGTAAAACTTATGAATATATCTAGTGTTTCCAAGGCTACTAAACCAATCAGTCTTTCGAGATTTGATCTTTCTTGTGATCATGCCAATGTTACGAAGTAATGCACCGACTCTGGGTAGCTGGGGTCGGGGCGTTACACGTTATGAATAGTAATAACCACTTTTTGAAACTTTGTAAAATTTATTTTTCAAAATGGACCTCATTTTTGGATTCGGAATATCGAAATTATCCTAGGGTTAAATTTTGGTATTTTTCTGAAAACTTTCAATTTTTGATGAATAGTGAAAACACTGGGTTACTATTTAAAAACCGAATTTTTATTTAAATAATTATATATTTTACTTAAATTTATCTTAGGTCAAAATTGATACATAATAACTTTATAAGTTCAAATTAATTCATTGGTGTCATTTTTTAATAATTGTAGATATATAAAAATTTTATTGAACTTTTGACCGTCTTTTAGCCACCTCCTAGGAGAATTTTCAAATTTACATAAAACATAATTTTACCACTTCTGTGAGTGGAATTTAAAAAATCCGAGAGTCACGGTTGATGTTAGTAAGTAAAATGTGGTTCAATGAGATTAAAATAATTTTTGGTGAATAGTAACTTTTTACTTTTTTTTACCACGGTTAAAAGTAAATAGGGTAATTACGGGTAACAATGATATTATTATTACCATAACACATGTCCTAATTCTATTGGATAAGTGTAATTAGACCAAAACAACCTTAGAAATAAAATATGACCATTTAGGCCCACTTAGATTAGATTAGGACATGTAATATTATTTTATTTAAAGAATAGTTAAAATAGTTAAAATCAAAGTTTAATAACTAAATAATTTTTAATATAGGTTTATACATAAGATAAATTCGACTATAAATATTCATTAGAAATATAAAAATATTTCCTACATAATGGTATTTTATTTATAATTTTTTGACATTAAATAAGTTAATATATTTATGACACAATGATGATGCAGTAATTATGTTATTAATGAAATATTGACATAATTGATGTTATAAATACCCAAATAAATGTAATTTGAGACTTTTTATTAATTAAAATAATTTTATATGTTAATATTACATGCTAGTATTTATTTAATTAACTTTTTTCGAACTAATATTTCTATTATAATTTTTACAAGAATCAATTAACAAATAGTGTCAAAATTGACATAAAATAGTTTTTTAAAAAAATATTATATTATTAATTGTTATTTTATTCCTAAAAATCTAAGATTCTGCCAAATTACTTAGATAACGTTATATATATTAATAATAAACAACTTGGGGTTCGATTGGCTTGTTATGGTAAGTTTATTAAGCTTATAGTGTAAGTAAACAAAAAGACACGGTAAAAGTAAAATTATTTAACTTAAAGTTAAATCTAAATGATAAGGATAAAATAGATCCCTAAACTTGTCTAAATTATATTGGATGAGAGGAATTCAACCCATACCCACCTTTGATTCTAAATAAATCAATTTGGATCTATTAAAAACTGAATATGACTTTATAATAAAATAATAGTTTTAGCTTTTCCAAAGGTGCACCTCTCCTCCCTTATAAAAGAGAACCTCCTCCCTCTCTTCCTCACACCACATTGAGCCTTCAATATCGGACAAAACCTGCCAATTTCTCTTATCCACTTCCCTAGAAACATCCTATAGGTCCTGGTCTTCTTCAAAGATCAATTTTAGTGCCCTAAAAGGTGGTCTCAAAGAGGCGCTTCAAAGAAGAGGTAATGTCCATTACCGATTCTTTCAAATTTATTTCTTCTTCCACTTCTTCTTCATTAGTTTTTTAATTATGAAGTAATAAAATCAGTATCAATAATATACTAATATTTTATTATAATTATGAAACAACCCTATTTCACCATCTATCCATCCAACGGAAAATGAAATCACTGCGCGTGCATACGTACGGAATACCGCCTCCACGCCGTGGTGTAATCTATTTTCCACCACCAACTTACTTGGATGGGTATAATGGTGAAAATAAATAACTACATATTATTATTGTAATTTGGTATTGATTCTTAAATATTATACATACACTCCAATACAATTCCACGATCATGGGAATGATATCATCGCTCGTGCGTACGTACGGAATACTGTCTCCATGATGTGATGCAACTCGTTCTACATTGTCTTCATTTCATAATGACTATATAAATTAATTTAATGAATAAATATGATATATATTTCACTTATAACATTCGGGAAATTATTTATCTATAACCTAAAAAGAAGAATAAGAATTTATTCGACAAAACAAGCATAAGAAGAAAAAACAATAAACACCTGAATAACAAGTAACAATGAACAATTACTAATAAAGAAGCTAAGAATATGATCATATATGATATAATAAAAATAATTATGATTCTGGAATAAGTGAATAACATTATTTAAATCATTATACTGGAGGTTCAGACACTTACGAAGCAAATTGGACCTAAGGTAAGGGAAAATATCACAATCTCATTTTTATCCGAGATTGTTTATAATTTGGTATTTACTGGGGTGTATTTTATCATCCACATCCTTGTTTCCTCAATATGTAAGATTATTTCTATCCACCTACAATTTTTTAAATCCAATTTTACCCTTTGGTGAGTTTTTAGTAAAATATATGAAAGGAATCTTTTGTCGATTTTCGTACAAGGTACTTTTTGACTTTTTTGACAAAAGTATGAGAAGAATGTTTTTTTAACTTATATGGGATGAATTGATTTTTAAAACATTACTTCCAAGAAGCTTCCTTTAATATTTTTAAAGTTTATTTTTAATCAACTTATTTTATTTTAAAATAGTATGACATGTTAAGAAAGGAAAAATGTTTTTGAAGTAGAAATTATATTTTCCTCAAGAATGGAGTTCAAGTGTTTTATCAAAATTATTTTACATATATGATAATATAGGGTTCTATTTCTATCCCTATTAATACAATTATTTGATTATGTTGTGATGGAATTATTTTTATGAGTTCTTTTATCTTATATGAATTGTTTTATGATGTCACGATGTTTAAGAATCCCATTTTTATTACATGGGTTATGCAATGATGTATGATTTTTGATTTTGTGGCACACAAAAGAATGGTATCATTATGAGATGGGTGGGACCTATATCTCCCTCCAATGAAATGGATAAAGATTTATATCTCATGATATAGACATGGCTGGAATGGCAGGTTAAACCGGTTCAGTGAAACAGGACTGAAACGAGGAGTGAACTCGGTTCAGAAATGGAATTTGTCCGCTAAGATAGTCTTGACAATGTGTCTTGACTAATAAGAAATGATTCTCTATGATTATGTGTGTATGCAAAAAATTTTCATGTTTTATGTTATGATTATTGGGATTACATTTCACTACTATGATTTATGCCATGTTATTAAATTATGATCTCTTTTGCAGGTTAAGATTTCCAAAATATTATGTTCCTATGAATATGATGTGATTGATATTTCTTTTGTTTACCCTTACTGAGCATTTGATCTCACCCTTTTGTATGTTTTCTTTCCCCTTGTTATGAAGAAGGATATTAAGTAAGATATGCCAAAATGGGGACTCTATATATGATGAAATAAATGGGAGACAACGTAGATGATTTATGAACCATTTGTTTATGATTCCCAGTTTCTAAAGACACTATACCTATACGGTCCTTTCATGGTTTTGTTATATGTTGTAATAAGTGTACTTCAATTTTGAAGTAATAAAAATGTATGTAAAGTATTGGGTTGTTATAGTTGGTATCAGAGGAAAGGTATAGTCAACCATTGGAAACTAGGATGTGAAAGCCTTAGTAAGAACCCTAAAGATAAGTCTAAGCATAGAACACGATCATAGTGTTTTAAAAATGGCCATGAACAACCTATTATAAGACCTTAAGTGTGAAATTTTATTCTTGATTATGTGTTTTTCCTATTATAATTAGTGTTACTCGCATTATTATTCTTGGTTTTAGTCAATGGCTAGAACCCGAAGGAACCGTGTGAATGCGGAATACGACGGGCAATGCAATGATTGTCCCCTTGAGCAACCAAACGTTATGGGAGCTGGAATGAAAAATCTTGTAGCCATGATCACACAACTTTCTCAAGCTTTGAATCATACAGGACTTCCAAATGAGTAAAGGAAGGAGAAACATTCTGTGGAATCCTTCATGAGGCAGCATCCACCTTCATTCAACGGGTCTTCTAATCCATTAGTGGATGAAAAATGGATCAGTACCACTAAAAAGACATTTTCAGTTCTTCAATGTTCTGAACATGATAAAGTCATCTCTGCAGTTTATCATTTGGAAGGTGAAGCTGACCAATGGTGGAATCTTATCAAGAATACGAGGCAAAGGGATGAAATTGAATCCATGGAATGATATGAGTTCAAGAACTTATTTTTCAATATGTACTTCCCTCGTATACTTCGAACAAAGATGGAGAAGGAGTTTCTTGAACAAAAAAAAGGATGATGAATCTGTTGGTTCCTATGAAGAAAATTTTACAAGACATGCAAGGTATGCTTCTGGTATTATTATCCAACCTGAGAGTAAGATCGATCGATTATTTAGTAGCTTAAAACCAAGTCTTTGAAGGGCATTAGCCATGAGGGACTTCAATAGCTACAAGGAAATTGTTCGATGTGCTCTCATGGTTGATATGGAGATCGGTGTAACCCATCAGTCACTTGGGTTTGATAAGAAGAGGAAAATGGAATTCAAATGAAAATCTAAATACCACACTGAAAAGAAGATGAGTTTTCCCTTATTATCAAAGTGTGGAAAGAAATATGGAGGGAGTTGTCTTAAAGGGACAAGTAAATGTTTCAAATGTGTAAAGGAAGGTCATCGGGAATTTGAATTCCTCAATGATGGGAAGAAGATGTCTAGTGATGCGAACAAAGAAAAGGCTACACAGAGGGAACCTCTTACACTTCAATGTTACAAGTGCAAAGAAATAGAGCATTATTCCAATCAATTCCCTAATCCAAGGGTTTTTGATGATGATTGATGTCAACAAACTCTTAAGGCTAAAGACAAATGAATGTCACATGCAATTTCAATAAGTGATGTGGAGTACGATAACGAAATGGTGAAAGGTACAATTACCATCCACTCTAATGTAGCAAATATTTTATTTGATTCTAGATCCAACCACTCCTTTATTTCTGAATAATTTTCCAAGGGTATCACCATATTACCTCAACAATTAGATATTGAGTTAGCTGTGATAACCCCTAATGGAACAACGGGTACATCAAAAGTTTATAATTATTCACCGATTGAAGTTTGTGGGAAATTGCTTCCTGCAAATCTTGTGATACTTTATATAGTGGAATTTGATTAGATTCTTGGCATGTATTGGATTTCATTATATGGAGATCATATCAAATTCCAAATAAGAGAAGTCACATTTCATATTCCAGATCAATCTATGATCGTCTATCGATGCAAGGATGAACATAACCTTCTAGTGGAAATTTCTTCCATCTTATGGGTCTTGATTCCACTAAATGAAGGTTATTTATCTCAAATATTTGGAGAGAAAATCACGATTAAGAATATGACAATTGTATGGGAGTTTGATGATGTTTTTCCAGAGGAATTTCCAGGTCTTCCACCAAATTGTGAAGTAGAGTTTTCAATAGAACTCGTACCGGGAGCTTTGCCTATTTCAAAGACACCTTATAGAATGGCCCCAATTGAGTTGTAGGAATTGAAGAAGAAACTCCAAGATAACCTTGATAATGGATTCATATTCCCTAGTGTGTCACCTTGGGGATCACCTGTTCTATTTGTTAAGAAGAAAGATGGATCAATGAGACTCTGCATTGACTATCGAGAACTTAACAAGATCACCATCAAGAACAAATATCCTCTCCCGTGCATTTATGACTTATTTGAACAACTACGTGGAGCTTAATACTTTTCCAAGATTGATCTTCGTTCAGGGTATCATCAATTAAGGGTCAAAAGGGAGGATATACCAAATACGGCATTCCGTATAAGGTAAGGACACTATGAATTTATAGTGATGTCATTTGGTCTTACTAATCCCCCTGCTATCTTCATGGATCTGATGAATAGAGTCTTTAGAGACTATCTTGATCAGTCTTTAGTATTCTTTATAGACGATATTCTTGTCTATTCAAAGAGAAAGGAAGAACATGAAGATCACTTGAGAATTGTATTGAAGACTCTGAGAAAGGAGAAGCTTTATGAAAAATTTACCAAGTGTGAATTTTGGCTTGAAAAAGTTTTTTTGGGTCACATAATCACAAAAGATGGGATATCTGTGGATCCAGCAAAAACAGAGGTTATCAAAAGATGGTCAAGACCAACAACAGTTACTGAGATCCGAAGTTTTCTTGGTTTGGCCTGATATTATCGACGTTTTGTGAAATATTTTTCATGATTATCTAATCTACTCACTAGGTTGACTCAAAAAGGTGTTAAGTTTGTGTGGACGGAGGAATGTTGAGAGAATTTAAAGGAGTTGAAAAGAAGGTTATCCAGTGCACCTGTGCTCACACTTCCTTGTAGTGGATAAAGGATTGTGATCTACAGTGATGCATCCAAGAAGGTATTGGGGTTTGTTCTCATGCAAAAAAATATGGAGATAGCTTATGCCTCTCGACAGTTGAAAATCCATGAGAAAAATTACCCAAATCATGATTTGGAGTTAGCTGTGGTAATCTTTGCATTAAAGATCTGGAGGAATTATCTTTATGGAGAAAGTTGTGATATTTATACTGATCATAAAAGTTTAAAGTATATTTTCACACAAAAGGAGCTAAATATGCGTCAATGAAGATGGTTGGAGGTGATTAAGGATTATGACTGCTCAATTCATTACCACCCTGGGAAAGAAAACATGGTGTCATATGCATTAAGCCGACAAGACCATTCTAGTTAATCCATGATGAGGATAAAAAAGATCCAATATTTATGGATTTACAAAGGATGGATCTTGGAATTATAATTAAAGGTGAAAAATTGTATCTTTCTCAAATGAATGTTCAACCATCTATACATGTGAAGATTAAAGAGGCGCAGAAAGAAGATGTCGAGTTACAAAAGAAGGTGAGAAATTTTCCTGAATTCAACCTTGATTATGATGGAATAATAAGGTTCAGGAATCAGGTTTGTGTTCCTCCCATCCCTGAATTAAAGAAGGAGCTACTGGATGAGGCTCATAGTTCTTCATTCTTTATTCATCCTGGAAGCACGAAGATGTATAGAGACCTGAAGGAGTACTTCTGGTGGGACGACATAAAAATAGATGTTGCTGAATATGTCTCTCGATGCTTGGTTTGTCAGCAAGTTAAAGCTGAGAGACAAAAGTCTAAGGGGATGTTACAACCATTACCCATACCTGAATGGAAATGGGAAAACATCACTATGGACTTTGTCACTGGACTTCCTAAAATATCCAAAGGCAATAATGCTATCTGGGTCATAGTTGATCGTCTTACAAAGTCTGCACACTTCATTTCTATTAGAGAGGATTTCTCTCTAGATCACCTTGCTAGGATATATGTAAAGGAAGTGGTAAGATTTCATGGAGTACCACTTTCTATTATATCTGATCGAGATCTGAGATTTACCTCGAAGTTCTGGAGAAGTCTTCAGCATAATCTAGATATAGAGTTGAGTTTCAGCACTTCTTATCATCCTTAGACAGACGGTCAGTCTGAGAAGATAATTCAAACTCTAGAAGATATGTTGAGAGCTTTCTCTATGGATTTCAAAGGTGGTTGGGATCAACACCTACCTTTGGTGGAATTTTCTTATAATAATAGCTTTCTCTCTAGTATTCAGATGGCTCCTTATGAAGCTCTCTATAGAAAGAAATGCAGGACTCTAACTTGCTGGGATGAAGTTGGGGAAAGAAATCTATTAGGACCTGATCTTGTTGATGAGATGGCAGAAAAGGTCAGATCTATTCAACAACACATAAGAGCAGCTCAGAGTCGACAAAAAATTTATGCCGAAAATCGAAGAAAAGACCTAGATATTGAAGTGGGTGATAAAGTGTTCTTACGAATATCTCCTTGGAAGAGAGTAATGAGATTTGGAAAGAATGGAAAGCTGAGCCCTAGGTATATCGGTCCTTTCGAAATACTGGATTGTGTTGGGAAGGTAGATTACCGAGTGGTGCTTCCACCAAATCTCTATCAAGTTCAGGATGTGTTCCATGTATCTCTCTTGAGAAAGTACGTACCTAATCCTTCACATGTACTCAGCTCAGAAGTTGTACCGCTGAAGCAAGATCTTTCTTATGAAGAACAACCGATAGAGATTCTCGATCATAGTGAAAAAGTCCAACCGAACAAGACCACTCGCTTGGTGAATGTTTTTTGGAGGAACCACCAATTATAATAACCTACATGTTATATTGAGGATATGATGAGCGAGAGGTATCCTCATCTGTTTGTAATGAAGTGACGAATTTCGAGGGCGAAATTCATTTTAAGGGGGGTAGAATGTAACACCCGAGAGTTTTATGAGAAATATTTTGTTTTTATGTTATATTAATCATCAAAGGGATCATTCACTACACACAATACTAGTTTGGCTTTCTTTATACACAATCGCGGCCTTCCTCAAAAGCTTGCATCGTATGCAATACCGAGTTTCACTAAACAACAATATGCTATTAAAATATTATTAAAACTAGCCGTTATGAATAGTAATAACCACCTTTTCAAATTTTGTAAATTTTATTTTTCAAAATGGACTAAATTTTTGGATTCGGAATATCGAAATAAGCCTAGGGTGAAATTTTGCTATTTTTCTGAAAACTTTCAATTTTTGATGAATAGTGAAAACACTGGGTTACTATTTAAAAACCGACTTTTTATTTAAATAATTATTTATTTTATTTAAACTTATCTTAGGTCAAAATTTATACATAATACCATTATAAGTTAAAAGTAATTCATTGGAGTCATTTTATAATAATTGTAGATATATAAAAATTTTATTGAACTTTTGACCATCTTTTACCCACCTCCTAGAAGAATTTTCAAATTTACATAAAACTTAATTTTACCGCATCTATGAGTGGAATTTCAAAAATACAAGAGACACGGTTGATGTCAGTAAGTAAAATATGGTTCAATGAGATGAAAATAATTGTTGGTGAATAGTAACTTTTTACTTTTTTTACCACTGTTAAAAGTAAATTGGGTAATTACGGGTAAAAATGATATTATTATTAACCTAAAACATGTCCTAATTATATTGTATAAGAGTAATTCTACCGAAAACAACCTTAGGAATAAAATATGACCATTTAGGCCCACTTGGATTAGATTAGGACATTTAATATTATTTTATTTAAAGAATAGTTAAAATAGTTAAAAACAATATTTAATAACTAAAACATTTTTAATATAGGGTAATACATAAGATAAATTCCACTATAAATATTCATTATAAGTATAAAACTATTTCCTACATAATGGTATTTTATTTATAATTTTTAGACATTAAATAAGTTATTTATTTATGACACAATGATGATGCAATAATTATTTTATTAATTAAATATTGACATAATTGATGTTATAAATACCCAAATAAATGTAACTTAAGACTTTTTATGAATTAAAATAATTTTATATGTTAATATGACATGTTAGTATTGATTTAATTATCTTTTTTCGAACTAATCTTTCTGTTATAAGTTTTACAAAAATCAATTAACAAATCGTTTCAAAATTGACATTAAATAGTTTTTAAAAGAAATATTATATTATTAATTGTTATTTTATTCTTAGAAATATAAGGTTCGGCCAAATGACTTAGATAAGGTATTATATATTAATAATAAACAACTTGGGGTTCGTTTGGCTTGTTATGGTATGTTTAATAACCTTATAGTGTAAGAAAACAAAAAGACAAGGTAAAAGTAAAATTATTTAACCTAAAGTTAAATCTAAATGATAAGGTCAAAATAGAACCCTAAACTTGTCTAAATTCTATTGGATGAGTGGCTTTCGACCCATACACACCTTAGCTTTGAAATAAATCAATTTGGAGCTATTAAAAACAGAATATGACTTTATAATAAAATAATATTTTTAGTTTTTCGAAAGGTGCCCCTATCATCACTTATAAAAGGGAACCTTCTCCCTCTCTTCCTCACACCACATTGAGCCTTAAAGCTCGGCCAAACCCTGGAAATTTATCCTCTCCACTTTTCTAAAAACAACCTAGACGTCCTGGTCTTCTTCAAAGACCAATTTTAGTGCCCTAAAAGGAGGTCTCAAAGAGGCGCTTCAAAGAAGAGGTAATGTCCATTACTGATTCTTTCAAATTTATTTCTTATTCCACTTCATCTTCATTAGTTGTTTCATTATTAAGTAATAACATCAGTATCACTCATATACTGATATGTTATTTTAATTATGAAACAAACCTATTTCACCATCTATCCATCCTACGGAAAACGAAATCATCACGCGTGCATACGTACGGAATACCATCTCCACGCCGTGGTGTAATCTATTTTGGACCACCACCATACTTGGATGGGTATAATGGTGAAAATAAATAACTATATATGATTATTGTAAAGTGTTATTGATTCTAAAATAGTATACATACACTCCAATACAATTCCACGATCATGGGAACGATATCATCGCTCGTGCGTACGTACGGAATACTGTCTCCACGATGTGATGCGACTCATTCTATATGATCTTCCTTGAATAATGACTATATAAATGAATTGAATAAATAAATATGATATATATTACACTAATACCATTCTGGAAATGAGGTATCTATAACCTAAAAAGAAGAATAAGAATTTTTTTTACAAACACGCATAAGAACAAAAAGCAATAAACAACCGAATAACAAGTAACAATGAAAAATTACTAATAAGAAGCTAAGAATATGAACATATATGATATCATAAAAATAATCATGATTCTGGAATAAGTAAATAACATTATTTAAATCATTATACAGAAGGTTCGGACACTTACGAAGCAAATCAGACCTAAGGTAAGGGAAAATATCACAATATCATTTTTATCTGAGATTGTTTATACTTTGGTATTTACTGGGGTGTATTTTATCATACGCATCCATGTTTCCTCAATATGAAATATTATTTCCATCCACCTACAATTTTTTAAATCCAATTTTACCAATCGATGAGTTTTTAGTAAAAGATATGAAAGGATTCTTTTGTCGTTTTTCGTACAAGGTACTTTTTGACTTTTCCAACAAAAGTACGAGAAGAATTTTTTTAACTTATACGGCATGAATATATATTTAAAACATTATATCCAAGAATCTTAATTTACAATTTTTCAAGATTATTTTAAATCAAATTCTTTTAGTTTAAAATAGTAGGACATGTTATGAAATGAAAAATGATTTTGAAGAAGAAAGGATATTTTCCTCAAGAATGGAGTTCAAGTGTTTTATCAAAATTATTTTCCATATAAGATAATATAGGGTTATGTTTCTATCCCTATTATTAAATTGATTTTATTATGTTGTGATGGAATTATTTTTATGAATTCCTTTATCTTATATGAATTGTTTTACGATGTCACAATGTTTAAGAATCCCATTTTTATTACATGGGTTATGCAATGATGTATGTTTTTTGATTTTGTGGAACACATAAGAATGGTATCATTATGGGATGGGTGGGACCTATATCTCCCTCGAATTCATTGGGTAAAGATTTATATCTCCTGAGATAGACATGGCTAGAACGGCAGGTTAAACCGGTTCAGTGAAACAGGACTGAAACGAGGAGTGAACTCGGTTCAGAAATGGACTTTTTCTACTAAGATAGTTTTGGAAATGAGTTTTGACTAATAAGAAATGATTCTATATTATTATGTGTGTATGCCACAAAGTTTCATGTTTTATGTTATGATTATTGGGATTATATTTTAATACTATGATTTATCCCATGTTATGAAATTATGATCTCTTTTGCAGGTTAAGATTTCCAAAATATTATGTTCTTATGAATGTGATGTGATTGATATTTCTTTTGTTTACCCTTACTGAGAATTTGAGCTCACCCTTTTGTATGTTTTCTTTCCCCAGGTCAGGAAGAAGGTTATTAAGTTGGATATGCCAAAAAGGGGACTCTAGATATGATGAAATAAATAGGAGACAATGTAGATGATTTATGAACCAGTAGTTTATGTTTCCCAGTTTCTAAATACATTATAACTATATAGTCCTTTCATGGTTTTGTTATATGTTGTAATAAGTGTACTTTAATTTTGAATTAATAAAAATGTATGTATGGTATGGGTTGTTATAATGGCACCCAACAACGGTTCAATGATTATAGGATAACTACCTCCCAATTAGGTTCCAAAGCATCCTAACGATCAATGGATTTTGGAAGGGAATGGGGAGATTAGGGAAAATCACCCAGATCGACACCGAAGGGGAGTCCCGCTTTATATGGATGTCATAAGACCATATTTGGAGGAAGAAGTGATACCTGTTGCAGATGTGAGTCTCACTAGAACAAGCGTTTATTAGGTCATAATCTGATTCAAAATAGATCAAAATGCATCTTTTGTCGAGTATACCCATTGTTTCCCTCTCTTGTAGATCCCAAGAACCAAAAACTGACCTATCAAAGGAGTCCCCCAATAGACTTGTCTATGGGAAACATGCTATACCAGGGTCTGATTGAGGAGCACCATGGCATCATTGAAGTCAATGATCGATAAAGTCAAATTTGGTCTCCCAAAACAGAGTTTGGGAACCTTAGGGAACAAGAAGATCTACGGGAAAGGCAGAAGGAGCATGGGTTTGGAGAATGGGGAGAAAGAGGCCATCACTCTCTTAAAGGATGATGGAGGTCTGTCCCCCTCCAGTGGGGGAGGAACCGGCTTGGAGGTCACCATCGTCGTGGGGGGAGAATCCATTAGCCCTTTTCTCTTGGATATTTCAATAGGATGGTAAAATTTAGTTAGCTCCCACATCTCTAGTTTACTTTCCCAGGGACACAGTGGCCAAAGTTTGTTCAAAAAGTGACTAAGAGGCTGATGATCCTAGCTGTCCAAGCCAAATGGAGATCATGGATGTGGTTTCTTGTGATAAAAAGGAATCAACATTTCTTCCTCTATCAGTACCACCTTTGGCAACTCAAGTTATCTTTTGAAGTTCCTTCCTCTAAGAGGACTAATAAGAGAAAATGGACAAGTCTATACACTAAGAAACCTATTAAAATCATTAATTGTTGTACTTTGTGTATTTATTTCCTTTTCATTACTCTAGTAGATTATCATGGCCACTTACCTACCCATATCAAGGTCAGGTATCAAGTATCATCTAGTCTTATGGCCCCATACCTACCCAAATGTGTCTTTTTTATTAAAAATTTCAATTTTATTAATGTATTCTTTCATAATAATGTTAAATTTCGTTAATTATTGTATTACTAAAATAATATTTGTTTTTTTATATAGGTGGAATTTTTTTCCAGAGTTCGGATGATTTGTTCGACAACTAATACCAGGGATGACGATTTTTTAGAGGGGATCACAAATACAAAAATGATGAAACATTATCATTTTTAACTGTTTGTTGGATAATTGTAATGGTAACCATATAAAAAAATATTTGAAATGTATATATTAGTGTGCGTTTTTTGTATTCATGATTTCAAGTAAATTTTTATTGCATTTTTTCTGAAACTCTTATGTGTGTAGTTTTGTTTTTCTATGATTTGTTTGGTTTTAGGTGTTGTTTTATGCAGCTATTTTGTGTGAAAGTACTGTTTGGTGTTGTGTGTGTAGGTTTTGTATCAGGTGTGTAGGTTCTGTGCAGGTTATAAGTTTTCTCAAGAAAAATGGAGTTTATCAGTTCTAATTGATCCCTCATAAAGGCCCCCTTTATTAGTGTTAAAAAAAGCACTAATAAAATACTCCTTTATTAATTCTCAAAATAGTTTTTATAAAGGTGTCCTTTATCAGCTCTCAAAATATCACTGATAAAGGGGGCCTTTATTAGCCCTCAAAAAATTCACTGATAAAGGACCCCCTTATCTGCGCTTTTTAGCACTATTAAAGGGAACCCACTTTATCTTCTCCACAACTAACAACAATTTTATAGCACTATTAAAGGTGTTTTTAGTGATTTTAATATCCATATTTGTAGTACTTCTAGAGGGTCACACACAATATCATATTTAAGAATCTTTCCTATTCAGTTGAATACAAGTTTTGGAAATGGTGGGCCCCACTACTGGGGTCCAAGATTTGTTCAAGGAAAAACTATCACCAATGAAATAAATAAATTCATATTATTCATGTTTAGAATAATGAGTATTGAATTTATTTATTAAATGTATTAATGTGTTTTAAGTAAATTAAAGAAAAATATTAATTGAGGAATATTAAATTATTCAAGATTTAATTAATATTTATGGGTGCGATGATTTGAGTTAATGAATCAGTTATTATCATGTAATATATTTTAATATATAACAATTGAGTGATAATAATATTTATGAATCAGATAAGAAGTCATAATATGTCATTAATAGTGCATTGATTATTTGAGGGCTAGGTTGGAATTTCAAGGTAATTAAATGACACTATAAATATAAGAAGTGATGATATTAAAAATGATTATTCATGTGGATTATCTATATTATCTTCTATGCCATGATAGATAGAGAGAGGCTCTGGATCCAAGGAGTATGGATCAAGAACTGTCTCAGGCATCTGTTGTGAAGTGATGTAGTGATCGTTGGAGCGTCAAAGGCGGTGTCACAATTCCACGCTAGCTCCTAGATTATGATAAATGGTTCTCCTACAGATTTCTTGAATCATGTGTAGGTGATCTCGAAGAGTTTGATGTCAGATTATTCAATCAGCTATCTCCAATGGTGAGCAGATGTCGTGCACAAATTCAAAATAGAAAAATGTATTTTTATGGTTTATTTTGTGCTTAAAACCCTTCATGCTTGGTCCTCAGCTTTGACTGGGCTGCTCTTAACCGATGTTGACAAGTTCTCATCAATCATCGGTGGAATTTTTTCAAAAAAACACCTATTAGGGTCTTCCTCATCTAGAGGCATCCAATGATCAAGGGGTTATGTCTTTTGCGGTAGTGGAGGAATACAGAGGTGACAAGGGTGTTCCCATTGGTGATTAAAGCAAGGCGGCCTAGCCACCTGTAATGGGGCAGGGGAAGTCCTTCTTACCTTCTACTACAAAACCTTACAAGGGCCAAGGAAGGCCGGATGTGGCCAGTGTTTTGGGGACCTTGGACCCAAAAATTCCCATTTCTAAGTCCCCATCCTTTCATATGAATGGGAGTGAGGATAAGAATATTAATAACATGGAGGTTGAAGCAGGAAAAGTGGACTCTCCGTGCAGGACACAACATCTCAGAGAAGGCCCGAGGGTTGAGTTGAAAAATATTTTTGAAGGTATGGTGGTTAAAGAAAAAACATTGACATATGAGGAAGATGATTCAGGTGATGACAGTTATAGCAAACTTTTAGTGGACACTTTAGACCATTTCGAAGGGAAAGGTCCCCACTGCCCAAGAAGGAAGAAGGGGAAAAAGGAAAGCGTGACTCAGGGAAATGCATTGTGGTCCATGGGAAAAACCCAAAGGGACGCAAAGTCTATTCTCACTTACCAAAACTGATAGAAACCAGGTTAGCTAAGAAAAGTGGATGTAAGGAAAGAAATGACCCACAAGTAGGGGAAAGTGGAGATCAAATCCGAGAACCAAGAGTGATGGAAGAAGAGGTAGGGGAATGTATGAGGCACATATTACACTCCAAGGAAGAAATGATGGAAAAATTCTTTCGGCCCAACACATCAGATAAAGATATTATAAGGATTTATGAAATAAGGTTGCATGTTGAGGCCACTTAGGAGATATAGGCATGGATAGGCAAACAAGACTGAATCATCGATCGGGGCTTCAACGAAGGCAAAATCACCCTGGAGGAATTCATCCAAACAATGGAAAAAATGGTTTCTCACCTCGATAAACTCATCAAGGAGAATCCAGACACCCAGGTTAGTACTCTACACTGGAAATTATATAGAGTGTCTAATTTAAATAATCTTAGTCTGGTGTTTAATAAATTTTTGAGCTCTTTTAGCACGTAATGGTCATAGTTTTTCAAACTTAGGTTTCCCACTTTTACTTAAAGTGTCTTAATAAAAATTTATATTTGGGTCTTCCTCTACATGCCTGGTTCCATAAATTTTCAGAAATGGATTCACTGACTTCATCTTCAATAAGAATATTCTTATACTTTTCTTTCTTTAAGACCTTGAACAACATTTATCTATCAAATTTTGTTTTTATTATAAAATATTTATCCTTTACCATTTCTTAAGTGATGAGAGTGCTATGAAAGTCATCAAGAGATAATGTTTTAGGATCTATGTCATCCAGTGAAAAACAATTTTCATCTAACTTATAATAAAGGATTCTAAAAATTATTTAAAAAATGTTGATTCATCTAACTTTTCACCAAGACATTTGATAGTACTAAAAATTTCATTCACATTAGTAAAGAAGTCCCCAACAGATTTGTATTCACCCATCTTTAAATATCCATACATAAATATCCATATTTGTAACTTTTCCTTCTTCACTTTTTTATTTCCTTCATATAAGTTTTAAAATTTATCCCATATACATTTAGTTGTGACAACACCTTGGACCCTTAAGAATTCACTTTTATAAATTGATGAAAATAAATAAATCTTGGCCCTTTCATCATTCTCATGATTCTTCTTATCAAATGATTTAAGATGAAATTTATGATCAATAGGAAAAAACACATCATTTTCTATTTCAAGAAGATCATAAATAATTGAAATATGATAAGACAACATTATATCTATCTAGAGATGATAATTATTTACATCAAACACTTGAATACCTTTACTATTCAAAAAATTTAAATTCTCCATCTTCAAATAATTTGAGAAGGAAAACATCACCTTTGATACTGGTTGAAAGTGCCCGGTTAGTGTATTTGTATCATTGAGAGGGGGAGGGGGGAATCAATGATATTTTTTCTTTAATGATTCCTTAAAACAACCTAAGTCTCCTATTAAAATTGAATTCTAAACTGTAAAAACTATTCAAACACACATCTACAGGAACATAAGTATTTATATGGCTCACTAATCAATTTTAATTACAAAATCATAGGTTTTGTTTAGAAATTAACCAATACCACACAATACACTAGAAATAAATAAATTGAATACAATGAATAGGATATACACTTTCACTCGTGTAGAACTTTGAAGACAATCCAAAATTGCACGTGCACTCTCTTAGCACAAATAGGGTAAAAACATGTTTGTGTAACAACTCATATTACCTATTATTTTTTGAACATTCACAAAGGTATTATATGGAAAAAATTCTTCAATTTCTTAGATAGAAGATGGTAAGAACATTAGGACATTGATATATAATTAAAACCCAATTTTTAATCTAATATGATCCCTTTGAATTTTTAGATCTGATTTCTAAATCTTATCCTCACATTATGGTCTTCAAATTGGATTGTTCAATATTATAGATTTTTCTCCCTTAAAATATTATTGAGATAATTTAGAATTCCTTCATCCTCTATTCAAAAACACCAATATGGAAATACCAATCCTATTATCAAGCCTGATAGGATGACCATCCAAATACGATGAAAAGTAGAATCTAAATGAAAAATGAATACGATGATCACTGAATACGATGACCATCTAAATAAAATGTTTTAATCTTTTCTCTTCTCCTTTCACTTCTCTCCATGAAATATTCTTTATCCAAAACAAAATATATAAATATTCTATTCTACCCCTAGAAATTAATAGCTCATCTCTCTTATATATAATATTACTTATATTGTAAAAATTACTAAGTACATCTTTATCTTATTGGTGACCCATGATAGGTTTTGTCAGGAATCTGAAAAAAATACCTACTCACCCAAATTTCTAGAATTTTCACATTTACTGGAATTTAGGATTAATATTGACCTCATCAACTCTTATCAAATCTTCCAAATCCCTATAAAACCTTCTATAAAATTCATTTATTACTTCGAATTTATTTTCAATCAACAATCTTGATTAAAATTTAGAATCTGATTTTCTCAATCTGATTTCTTCAACCCAATGCTCTGTACCAGTTGAAGAAAAAATCATTCTTTGAATTTCAATCTCCCCCTAGACAACACATCGATAATTTTCTTCTAATATTATCTTTTTTAACATGAACATTAAAAAGGGAAATTAATTACATTTTAAATGATTGACTATATTTTTTACTAAGCTTTGAAAGTCCTCTTTATATTGGTCACTCTATTCTTTTGTTTTTGTTGCATTTATTGAATATTAAAAAATTATTTCTATGAATAAAATGTGACATTGAGTCCAATTAAAAGCTTCTTTATCTTATTAATACGATTAATATTGGATGTTATAGTTCATTTAGAAACATCCTTCATTACCATTCAGCCTAAATATGATTGTTCAGAATACAATTGACCTGAATACGATTAGGATGAATTTGATATTCAGAATATTTTTCTTCTTTCCAACTAGATTTGATAAATATAAATACGATTGAAACCATCTATTTTACTTTCTTATTATTACAAAAATATTTCATCATATGTTTCTCACCTTACTTATGATTTATGAGAACTCCAAGATCAGAAAAGCATCGTCACATTTGATTTATCGTAGTCATGCAGACTCTGATCATGAAAACTCCAATTACGATCACTTATCCCATAATAGATTTCAATTAAACATAAAATTCATTTACTTCCAGAAAAATAATTCCTCAATATGATCGATTTCTCAGTCTGGATTCAGATTGAATCTAATGATCCTTTTCTTATACCATCTCTTGAATACAATGGACCTTTTCATGTATTGTGAGTCTGAATATGTTGTATACAATGGCCATCCCAATTTTCAAAAAATACAATGTGATTTTATTTCCATTTTTTCCTAAGTTTCATTGAAAACAAACTCATAACTTTGAATATAATCATCTTCCCCATCCGCTTGGTCCTAATAGTATTGGTCCATATGTGACATGTTTGTTTGTACTCCCACGTATAACTTTATAAGAGGTCATGTGTGTCCTGAACAGTTTGTAAACTATTGTAAAACTCGATACTTCTTGTGGATCATCTTTTTTATTTTACATAAAACATATTTTATCATGAGATCATTAAATGGAGAGGACTTTGTATCATCTTGATGCTGAAGCTCTTGTCTTAAATATATATTTTTTTGGGTTTTACTTTATTTTTGCTTTGAGAACTAAATCTTTTTTAGAAAAAAAATCAATATATTGATAGTTAATATTTATTTGTGTTTTTATATGATTTTAATTAAATAAATTGATTTCGAAGGACTGTATGATATAGTTTTTTACTTACCATAGAACTAATAAATCTTGAAGAAAACGTTTGATAGATTTGAACTTATAATGATCTTCTATATCGATAAACTAGGCCCTTTTAAATTAATTAAGGGATTTAAAATCAATATTTTTTATTAAAAAATTATTATTGGGTACAAAATTCACCCCCTCTTGAGATAATCACTTCGAAAAAAACTTATGAATCCAAATTATATATATTGGGAGAGAGGTAACCTAATTGAGGTTCAATATAATGAGCCTAATGTTTTAGTAAATATTTTTTTGTAATTAAATACCATATGAGTTTCCTGTATGTCAGGATACAGTTAACTAGAAAAGTATTCACATTAAATAAATATAACTTTTAAATCATTCTATTATATTATAACTATTAAATCGGTGGGTATTAATGGAAGTGACCACATAATAAAAACAATATAAAGTGTTATAGTAAAACAATGTTCATTTTATACATAGAAGATACTTGTTTCTTAAAACTTTTTTTTCACGCTTATATTAAATTTTATTAATCTAAATTTAATAAATTAATTAATATAAAATGATTGAAATATTTGTAATATGAATTTTCATATTTGGTAACAGGGTCAATTTCATTTTTATGCATAAAATTACTGTGGTAAATATTGGTTACCCTGATAAAACTATTATTTTTCAAAGGATGATACTTTTATAAATATTTTATTTCTATTTAAATGGATATTTTTTAATTTTATACCATAATATGATTCTTATGTATATATATAGACGAAATAAAACTCATTTAATTGGAAATAAATTTCAAAAAATATTAAGAACACCTTATTATTAAAACAACATTATTTACAAAAATAGTTTTTCAAAAAATTATATATATCAATATAAAATTTAATTATATGATATTTAAAAATTGAATTATATTAAATGGATTCCAAATTTGGAATCTTCACATAAAAATTAGTAATGGTTATTAATATTATATTTTTTAATAATATAATAAATACCACAATTAATATTTAATTATGATTAATAATTATTAAAACTGGTAATCTAATGTGGCTTTAATTTTTTAAAATAAATTTGACACATACACATTCTACGATGCCTTTTTTATGTATAAAATTCATATTAAATGTCTAAACAACATTTCCCCTCCCATGTTAAGTAACTCTAATGAAATTCCACTATAAACCCAGACATAACATTCACTTCCAATGATTTCTTAATTTTTTCATCAATAAGTGATCAATTTCGCTCATTTCAAGCAACACCAATTGTTTAAAACTGTCATGAATATCAGCACAATTTACTTCATTTATATTTATTATATAGGTTTTGTTTCATCTAGCCTCAACAATTTTCCACAAGTGATTCATTTCTAAAGGATACTTCAACAAAAGACCCAAATTATCGACATAAGCACCACTTATCCTTTAACATATTTTTTTAATTATCATCCACCCTCCTTAAAACCCATTATAAACATATGCATAAAATAAAACCAGTAAAAATATAATTTAAAAGATTTGTTACATTGATCATATAAACATTATATATTCCACACCTATTCAATTAAAAAAAATGAAAACTTATCTCATGTGTGTGTGTGAACTACCACCATAATGAATGACATGTGTCATCTTCTAATCACAACCTTATAAGGATTATTATAGAAATGGGTTAAGGTAATAGATATGTTATATATGTCTTTAATTATATTCCTAAAATATAATTTATTCATTCTATCATTAACATTAACAATAAGCGATCTTTGCAAAACTAACCACCTATAATGAACATATCAAGAGGAAAAGATGAATTATTTATAAGTGAAAAATTGTATTTTTTTAGATTTTACTTATAACCATTCCAAATTATGATTCATCACCTTCAAAACTATAATTAATTTAAATATAATATGTTGATAATAATATTATAAAAAAGGATCTCTTCCATATCCATACTAAAATATTTATTATGGAATATATTTATTAGTATAATCAAACAACCTACATGAAAAATTATCTAAATTTATTTCAAAGAAGGAATAAAAAACATAATATTATATATTAATAAGTAAATGATGATTTTTTATTCTAGTTTGGTAATATAATCAATTAACTCATTAATTATGTTTTCACCATTAATTTTAGAAAAATCATTGAAACATGCTCATTTGTAATTTAATCTTATAAACTAATAACTATAACTTATATAAAATGAAATTATAAGTATATAAAATATCTAAAATAATCACTTGTATTACCTTATATGATTTTGGAATGATTAAATTTTAGAGAGGAATGAGGAACAACACCATGATTGAGAAACCCTTTCAAAATGATCATGATTACCCACACCCAAAATTAAAAATTTTTAAGAACTAAATATTATAAATATAGAAAATAATTATAAAATAAGGGATATTTATATGAATAATGTTCTGATATAGGTGATAATATAATTATTTTTTATAAATACATATAAAAAACATTGGTGTAAATGAATAAGTAAAGGTAATGTACTTTGGTAACTCCAATATCTTTCTTTGATTTATATTGTTTCTTTTGAAATTTTACCTTCAATGTTCCACAAATTATTTCATCTCAATTTACATTTGATTTCTACTTTTATCTCCCTTGTAAATTTTTTTCTCAATCAAAATCCCCTTCCATGACTGAAAATTATTATTTTTATTATCATAAACCCATTTTAATGGGTAAGGGGGAAAACTGACAAGACTTTTAGGATTTAAGGACATAAAAATGTGACCTAAAAGACCAAAAACCATCAAAAACAAGAACAAGACAATAGTAACAGCTCCTTCCCAACATCAAAATATTTATTTCCAGCTTCCACCTTCTCATCGATTCTCAGATAGCTATCTCATATAGAGCGGAAAGAGTCTAGTACTGAGGACCACATTCATCCCATCTCAAACATAAAAAACCGGATAACATTGGGATAGGGAAAAATTCTTTCTCTGAACCTCAGCTAAAGTCTCCCATTGAAGAGGGTATGGATGAAATTCCCTTGAATATGGGCCACAAGACAAGATGAATGACCATGAAAAACATTCAAAAATATAGAAACCTACAAAAATCCATAATAAATGAGCTAGAAACCCAGATGCCGAAATCATCACAAAATGATATCCCCACTACAACCGCCCTCAAGGATCCCAACAAAACTGCATTCGTAGAGGATCCACCAAAAGAATCCAGACACTACATGATGGGAGAGGATAATTAAACATATCCCAGGGTTGGAAGAACAAGCAACTACACCAATGGAACATCATAGAAGAGGGGAACATCACCGATCTGGACCAGAAGCACCAATCTGGTTATTAATTTGAGTAGATAAGATCATGGAAAGAACCTGTTTCAGAGGCCAAAATGATCAAACACACAGGAAGAAAGAGGGGAACCCATTAGGGACAAGAAGAGGTCCACCCATATAATTCTGATGAAACAAATCACCTCAAAGCCTATATCCACCTTCAAAACTACACAGGAGGACCATAAAAAATTACCCAAAGCACTCACCCTACCAAAAAACAATATAGAAGACCGGGATCTTGAAAACGTTATAGAAGATCGAAACTTGACCATCCTGCACTATGAAAGGTCTAAAACCAAGAGTAGAAGACCGAGAACCCTGCCACCCTACCTAAGCATGACAGTGGTCGGAAATATACCCCAACATCATAGAAGACCATGAACCTACCATAGAACTAAAACCTGTATAGGCTACCCTTCACCGGACCCCAAAAACTGAAAGACTAGAAACCCACTGTGAAAAAACAGGGTCCTAACCATTATGCAGGAGCACAATGAGGAAGACCAAGATCCTAACCACCCTGTTTTCAATTAGTGAAAATGTTCTCAATTATTATTTTTAAATATAAATATCTATAAATTCATGTGATCTTCATAATTTCCTTTTAAATATTGTATATACTAATCTATTTAATGATTTTTCATCCACTTTCATTTTTATCTAAAAAGAAATACATTTTACATAATTTTATTTTTAATAAATTACCCTCTAAATGATTTTAAGAAGCAATACATTGGGTGGTAATTTTTTTAATAATAAATCTATTTTATGTGCTTATTCTTGTGTTAACTATTAAAAAATAATATAAAACATATTTTTATTTCTAGGTATTAATGATTGAATGATTTTAGGTTTTATTTTTGACAACAAGTCTATGGTCAATCTTTAAGGGAAGGATATGCTCTATATATTCCTCCAATTCATTTGTTAAATATTAGAATATCATGAGATAATGATGAAATGGGTAGTGGTGCTCAATCCAAAATAAGAAATAGATTGTGGTGAAATATAATCTATATGAAATTGGTTGTTAATCTTGTTATACTATGAGAAATAGTTTTTGATTCCTGCTTTACTATGGGAAACAAGTTATGTTTTTATATCAATAGTGTTTGTTCTTATGTTGGTTCCAAAATCCTTTGATTTATGAGTAATATATACTCCCCAGATCATGATTTGAGTCTCATATTTCACTAGTATTTATTCCATGTTAAATTCGTTATCATACGAGATTACTTATTCTTTTATCATTCTATATGATCCATTTTTAGGATTTCTTATTTTATAAATATGATATTTCTCTTCTGGTTAGGTTTTCTAAAATTATTATGTTGCAACCAAGTGTAACATATTAATATGTTTATTCTTAAATTACTTATTATTTGAGTGACCAATTTTATAATATTTACATTTCCTAAAGTATGAAGATGATTTTAAATTAGTATATGTTTATAGGAATACCATGTATGATGAAATTATGGGGAAATGTTCACAGACATTGAAAAATAAGTAGCTTATGAAGATAGTTTCCAAAGGCACTAAACCACTTGATTATTGATATGTTGAGATAATTATGTAATATAATAATTTTAATTATCTAAAAAATGTAGAATAAAGGATATATTATCTCATTAAACTTTATATGGTGTTATAATAAGGTTTAGATACTTATCGAGATTAGTTTAGTTACCATTGGTATTTGGATTGGGGATCCTTAATGAGAACCCTAGATATGAGTCAATATATAGTATTATATAATTAAATATTGGTAAAGTTTGGGTATGTTATTTTCCAAGAAATACAACCTTTTCTGGATATAGTATGTGGATGAAGGAACAATAATATATATAATTTGAGGTATTAAACCTAAAAAGAGCATGTTGTGTATTAACTCAATCATCACCTGGAGAATGAAAAAGAGGCTTAACACTACACTTATATTGAAATTCCCAAGGGATATGATTTGGTTGATAATATTTTATTCGTGAAATAGTTTCATCGATTTGTTTCTTAGTTACATGATCTATTTGGTTGAGGAGTATAAGATAACACAATATAATGTAACCTAGGATTATTATAGGTTGAAATAAAAGAATTATAGGATTAAATAATGATGTAAAAGAATAAAAGGTTCTAAAGTTGTATAACGTTTTTTTATTAATTTTTATTATTCCTCTATGATTTTAACATTAATCACTCATGTTAACTACTTTTGGTTCTAAAGAATGTGAGAAATAAAAGGAACCAAATTAATATTGGGTGAAAAGAGAAATGTGATGATTTACCCAATGAAAAACCTAATGGAATTGGGGGTAGATTACAAAACAATGAGGAAATTATCACTTAACTGCCAGAATCTATAAAAAATTGGGAATATTGTGTCGTGATCAGAAATGCACCAAGGAGGCAGTAACTTGTTATCTAGGAATTCATCTAGAAACATCCACCCTCTATCATATTCTCTTCTAATACACTTATTTCCAAGAAATTGATCAATGTGATTGAAAATATATTTTTCATTATCTCATGCGTATAACATGATAAGGTTGTTATATCTATCTATTGGGCAAAAGGCGAGGATAACCAATGGTGGAATATGATTAATAATACAATAAAGATGAGGGAGTAGGATATGTAATATGGGAATAGTTGATGAATGAATTCTTCACCAACAATATTTGGAAAAATATTTAGATGAAGATAAAGAGGAAATTCATGTAGTTGAAAAAAGGGATGATAAATCTATTAAAACTTATGAAGTGAACTTCACATGAATAGATCTGTATTAATCTATATTTTTTAGAAATCCATTTAAAAATATAAAATGTTTCTTTATGGGCATTCAAACAATTTTCTAATAGGTGATAGATAAAATAGACTTTTATTGCTATGAATAAATTTCATGATGTGCACATAAGGTAGATGGGAATTCTAGAGACTGTCATTAATCGATAGAAAAAAAATTAAAAATTGAATTTAAGGGGAAATAAAATATAAAATCTTTGTAATGGAGGAATATTGACTCAATTCATTCCATAATGTTGGATGAAAAACCCAATAAATTTCTTAAAATGGTTTGGAAGTTGTTTTAAATGTGGTAGAGATGGCCATCATGATCTCAAATTCAAAAAGGATATAGAATACCAAAGGGGGATAAGAGGGTAAAACATTATTCTATTCTCACTCTTAAATGATTTAAATATAATGATTTTATGAATTATGCAATTTAATGACCTAAAGTTTGGTCTAATATATAGAATAAGACTAAAAAATCTACAAAACCTAGAGAACAAGGGATAACATATGAAATCTATATGATTGAGATGGATCTTAATAATGAAATGATGTGAGGTAAACTTATCCTAACTTATATATATTTTAATTCCTTGTTAATGTTTTGTTCTTCATATTCTATTATAAAAACAAAAGTTTTCTAATTATATCAAATCAACACCTCATGTATTAGGAATTTAACTATATTTTCAAACCACTAGTGTCATGATGATCACATATAAAAAATATAAAGCGACTCCATTCAATTTTTTTGAGATTATACTTCCTATATATCTATTTATTATCCCCTTAGTTGAATTTAGAATAATATTTTGTATTGATTGGATATAACTAAGTATAATCTTTATCAATTATCTAGAGATATAAATATATTTTCAAATCCTAAATTATCCAATTCTCAAGTACCAATATATAGTTGATATCTCCTTGGATGATAAATCTATAATATGGTTTTTGATACCAAGAAATATTGGATTTCTAGATCAAATTATCAATAAATAAGTATATATTTATTGCATTCCCATAATATGAGAGTATTTTTATGTATTTCTAGATAAACTGTTTAGCCTTCCCCCATAACGTGATGTTTATTTTTTTTGATTGAACTCATACCTGGATTCAATCCAATATAATAGATTCTATATATAATTTTCACATTTAATTGTAGGCTATAAACAAGTATCTAATATAATATATGTACAAGGTTTTTATCTAAAATAGTACATCAAAATGGGGAGTACCGGTACCCTTTGATAAGAATAATGATGTATCAATGTTTATTTGTATTTACTATAGTGATCTTAACAAGATCAAATTTAAGAATAAATATATATTTCTCCATATCAACTACCTATTTAATATTATAACAGGATCTAATTACTTCCCAAATATTAAACAATTATCTAGATATCATTAGTTAAGTGTCAAAAGGGAGGATATATCCAAAACTAATTTCCAAATGCGATATGGATACTATGAATTTATAATGACACCATTCAGATTGAATAATGATACTACCATATTCATGAATGTAATAAATAGTATTTAAAAACTATTATGATCAACTTGAGTTTATATTTATAAATGATATTCTTATATACTCAAAGAGAATGGAAGATCATGGAGATCATATAAATATTATGTTAAAGAGCTTGAGAAAAGAGAAAATGTATGAAAAACTTATAAAGTGTAACTAATTTCCCTATAAATTGTTATTATTGGGTCATTTAATTTAAACAAATAGAATATGAATAGATATATGAATTAGGGATGTTTTCAAGAAATAGAATAGACTGGCCACTGTAACTCAGATCTGTAGTTATCTTGGGTTAGTAAAGTATTATAGAATCTTTCTGAGACATTTATCATGTCTACCAAATACTCCAAACATGTTAAAAAGAAAGTGAGTAAATTTCCTTTGGATGTATTAATGTGAATAATGTTCTAATAAACTAAAAAATAGGGTTTTCACCACTCATATACTTACATTAACTATAGTGGGGATTAGTTTTTCTGACTGATTGAAAATTAAATTTTTTATTTCCAAACACTTTTAGGAAAAGTGAGAAACTGCACAAACAATAAACTGTACATGATCACGTCTTACAACACTGAGAAAACAAGCACATGCGGTGCTACCACAAAACAAAAAGACCATCATAGGAGTACATATCATAATATCCATAATCATCTCCATATACCATACAAGAGTCCCCATATGCCATAGCCGATTCACATTCAGAAGCCGATTTATGCCACCTCAAAAGATATTGAATTTGATACCTTTCCTCATCTGGTCCAGTTAAAGCTACACTAGGCAAGGTTCATTGATAAAGCTATATTTTTTAAAGGCAGGAATCACCTCTCTATCACTCTTAAAGGAATATCTGGTACTCACAGGCTGTGATAGGTAAGATAAGTCATTTCTATTTCTTCTTATTGGTTTCATAGACAAAGCAACTACACACTCAGTCATCCCTTTGTTCCTATTATGCAAAATGTGAATATAGTAAATATAGGTCGGACCATTCACATTTTCATTATCACCACCAGAGAGGTCTCTCCCTTTGTTCTTTGAGACATTATCCTTTCATCCCTTAACATAACCCCTTCTTTGGTCTGGTGTGTTACTATCAATCCAAGAAAGACACCCAACCACATTAGCAGACTCTTCCACGACCAAAGGAACTTCCTTGTGGACCTACCTTCCAGCCTTGTGACCTTTCACAAAGGCCCCATCATAATCACCTTCTACCACAACCACAACAACCAAACCCTCTTCAAACATGCCTTCTGAAATGCCTTCATATCTATTTCCAAACATTAGAAAGGGCCTGGACAAAGATTCTAAGCCCATATTTCCCTTATCAATGTTTGTGTTGGGCACGTCCTAATTATGTCCCTTTCCCCCCACACTCAGTTCCTTAACTGTTTTCTCCCCACCCATGCACTGCTTCAAACAATCCTCCTTATAACCCGATAAAGTATTCTCCTGAGAATTGGGATTTGAGGAGTCCTAAAAAACCTACCTCAACCTACTGAACACTTCAGCTACCTTCATATTAACCCGATTCATCAATGCACTTGGCGGTTCAGAACCATGAAGATCCTCTATCATCATCTTATGGACACCAAATAGGACATCTTTCACTACTGGACTCAATGGTTGAGGTCCCCCGTCTTTGGAACTTGAAGCCTCCTGAACCAGAACTACCATCACACCAACCTCTTGATCCTTACCCTTTATAGCATCCCCTCTTCTTGTAGAAACCCTCTGCCCCCGACGATGTACTTCCATCGCATGAGTTGTGATTCCCCATTGAAAAAGCTCCAAAGGATGACCCAAACAATTTCAAGATGGACGGAAATATGTCCAATTATTATAAATCACCCATTCTATACAACTTTATTCCTCACTAATAATAATACACACATAATCAAAGGGAAAATGAGAAGCATCCATTTTGACACAAACCCTAGGGTTAACCAGGTGGCACACGACCTCAATGCAGCTATCAGAGCAAAGATATCTTCCTGCAAGATTTCCGAACATTAGAATAATAAAAGGGTTCTAAAAAGGTAAAGGGATATTGGGGGAGCTTACACAAACCATCATTAAAGGAGAATTGCGGTTCAAGTGAAAATCGAATGTCCAGTGTAAGAGGAATAAATGAAATCTGTTAAATCTACGAGGTTCCCTAGACCATGATTTGATGAGGTCCTCCTTTGATTCAAACTGAATCATGATATAGTGATTGTTGAGCTAGCCAACAATCTCTCATTCTTGATGGTCCCAAGATCCAAAGAAGAACCAGTTAAAATCATCGACTGAAGGACTCTTTTTCATAAAATGGGAATCCAGTGTGAGATTCAAGAGTGTTATAGTTTTATAAAAATCAAAATTTGAGATCTAGAAGTTAGAGAAGCCATCTAAAATATCTGTAGCTTTAGGGCTTAATGAAAATTTTGGAAATGGGGGAAGAAAATCAGGGTTGGAGAATGGCCAGAAGAAGCATTCTCTCTCCTGGGATGATGATTCCCCCTCCCCCGCCAATGGGGGAGGAGACGACACTGGGGGAGTAGTTTGTAATATATAATATTACATTATAAAAGTTCATATGTTTTTTTTTCTCAAGTATAATTATAATCTAATTACATATGTCTCATAATAATTAACAACTCATGAGAAAAAATACCCAATGTAGGATTTGGAGTTAGAGGATGTGATCCTAGCATTAAATATTTGGAGACATTATCTCTATGAACAAAATTGTTATATGTATATATATATATTTCACAAGATCCTGAATTATATGTTCACACATATGGATTTGAATATATTCCTAGGGAGATAGTTATAATTGATAAAATATTATGGAACATCAACACATTACCTCCATAAGAAGGTAACTAAGGTGGCTAATTATCCGAGTAGGAATGAGCATGAAACTCTATCAATGATGATGGTTGAAAAAGACCCAATAATCACTGATTTAAAGAATGAAAAATGAATTTATAATGGTAGAATAAAAAAATTATCTTTCCCAACTGATGGTTCAGCCATCCACTCATGGAAATAACAGACAATACCATAAAGATAATGTATATTTTAGAAGGTAGCCAATATTATAGAGTTCAATTTTGATAAATATGGTGTACAAGGTTTGGAACTCAAATATGTGTCCCATAAAATAAGTAATTAAAGAAGGAACTTTTGGAGACTGAAAATTTATCATCTTTATCTACTCATATAGGATATATGCATAATTATAGTGACCTCAAACAAAAAATATTGTTAGATATCATGAAGAGTGAAAATTTAGAATACATATATTGATGGTTGGTATTCTAGAATATTAAGGCTGAAAAATAACCCTACTAGTATTCTACAACCATTACCCATAAAAAAATGGAAATGGTAAAACGTCACAATGAATTTCAACATTGGACTACCCAAAATGACTAAAGAAATAATTATATTTGGGTTATAGTTTATCAAACATTAAATTTCCTTTGAATAAAATTTATCTCTTGAAAAATTCTCCATGATATATATAAGGTAAGTTGTGAGGATACATATATTACCACTATAAATTACAAATGATTAGGAACCAAGGTATACCTTGATATTCTAGATAAATCTCCAGAAATCATTAGAAATAGATATGATTTTCATCATTACTTATCATCCTTATATGGGTGGTTAGTCTAAAAAGACTATTCAATATAGATAAAATATGTTGATATATTATTTTATGGATTTTCAAGGATATTGGGATTAAAAAATTACCCTTATTTAGTTCTCATATAAAAAAAGTTCCATTTGAGGATTAATATGTAACCATATGAGGCTTTGTATAGGAAGAGATGTAGGACTCCAACTATCTACGATGATGTTAGAGAGAGAAAGATGATAGTTCATGTAAACTTCTAAGAAATAGTGAAATGTATTTAACCATTATAAGTCATGTAAAAAAATAACAAAGTTATTAGAAGAGTTATATATACAATCATTGATAAGGGATGAAGTTTGATGTTATTCAAAAGGTTTTCCCTTAGATATCCTCATGGAAGTAGGTTATGAGACCTTAGAAGAAAATAAATTTGAGCCCTAGGTACATTATTCACTTTGAGTTCCTTGATAATGTTTGGGTAGTATATTTTCACTTAACACTCTCTCTAGAACTCTCCCCAAGTGTATGATGTATTCAATGTATCACTTTTTTGGAAGTATATACAAGTCCCATAATGTTTAATGAAATAAAAATCCATGCAACTAGAATTCAATGTATGATGTGAGGAACAAACAATAAAGATTCTAGATCAATGAGATAATGTTATAAGATACAAGAAAACTCATCAAAAAAATATCTAAGGAAGAACCATAATTTCTAGAAAGCTACATGGGAACATGAGGATATAATAAAAAAACAAACTCTCTTGTTTTAATTTAAGTAATAAAATTTTGAGGAAGAGATTATTTCAAGGGGTAATATGCAGTGACCCAAATTTTTAGAATATAATTTTTCTTAATTAAATTCCATATGATTAGCTATTCTGTTGGGGCTTAAGGTGTGGAATGGATTTCTATCAATGTTTTGGTGGGGGGGGGGGTTGAGGCATCACACAATCACTCTCATTGGGTTTTCCATTGGTTTTTTCTTTCGTAGAAGCTCTCATAATTTCCCTAAAACATATTTTGGTATGAATCTAATTTAAAAAGGATAGAGTTTATCTAGGATTTTGGGCCCAGTGAATCTTGGGGAATCACATGGGTCGATAATATGTGAGGTCGGGGTTATCACACCCTTTTGGGAGGAATTGTTTCCTACTCCAAGACTCTCTTATAGATTTAAAACATGTTCATGAATCCATTCCTAATCCCAATACATTTCCCACTACCCTAAGAAAATTAATATAGGTTAGATCAATTTTATGTGAGAAATGCTGGTGTCTCTTTGTTGAGTCCATTTGTATGTATATGAGGTTCTCCATCATTTTCTGGTAATTGGTTCCTACTCATATATTTACTGAATCCATATAACCATGTTATTCGAAATGTGATTCCATGAAAGGAGGTGGTTAATATTCAATGTAGAGGATTGATCATTTATGAGGAATCCTACATATCCTAGTTATTATAGGAATTAATACCCATGCAGTTCATTGGACCCATGCAGTTTAACATTGTATGGAAAAGAATCATGTGGGTGCTCTGGGACACCAAGTATTCATTTTCAATTTCGAGAGGGAAATCCTAGATATCTCAAGTATATATAGAATTATAGTTACACTTGTTAATTTTTTTACGGTTTATATATGGAGGTCACCCTATCATTGTAGAGACTCATGGTGTAGATGATACGATCACTATGATTCCCTAAGCTCACGTGAACCATTCTCATTGTGAGAAAAAAATAGAAATAAATAATCATTTTGTTGTTGATGATGTGGGACATATGCGCTGGGACTACCCTGGGTGATCAATATGGAGATTTAACCTCAAGGATATGTGGCCTACGTATCCTGAATATGGTTGGAATCAGAGTCTCTATAGTTCCATTATCCCTTAACTCATTGATGGAAAAAGGTTGATGATCATACTCCGAGATATTGTTGTTGACCCTGAGGTTCTGGGGATGCTAGGGGATTATAACAAGACAGACACACATTTGATCTGTAGCCATTGAATGGTGTCCTATGTATCATAGTAATTAGTGGAATTAGATTCATCATAGTCATGTTGATTCCTAGTCTTTTGATGGATGAGTTATGGTGATTATATTTGTGGAATAATTGGGTACTGATGTATAGGATGCCGAACTCACAAAAGGACTTACACCAAAAGGGGTTTATATTTGGTAATAGGACATAGAAAGGAATCCTATGTATCGGTTTTATTGTAGGAATCAAGGTTATCATAGTTCAATTTAGCAGGTCTTGCACATAGAGGCCACCTGCACCATTATAGAGGTTTAAAGTGAAAAGTTTATGATATTTTCAACTCCCTAATCCCATATGATCCATTATTGTTGCGATAAACAAGGGATAGAAATTAATCAATTTCATTTATTTGAATAAGGTACATAGATACTGGGATTTCCCAAGATGATCAATATGGATTTCTAACCTCGATGAAAGGTGACCTTTGTATCCTGAATATTCTAAGAACCAAATTTCATGTAGTTTCCTTTATTAGAGATTACATAATGAGGATTTTATACTGATTGGGGCTTACCCACAAAAAATGAGAAATGTTACCAAGTATTGGGATTCCCTGGTGACCTGGATAGCTTGTCTAGAGGGTGTCGCAGGACCCAGTCAACTGGTATTGGATTCTATCACATGACCTAGCTAGCTTGTTTAGGGGGTGTCACATGAACCAGCTAAAGTGCTCTCGTGTCATTTGAGAGAGATGGCTTGAAACATATGGAGGGTACCACAAGTGTCAGTACGAAATTATTTGAATGATTCTGTGTATCTTGGATAATATCCCAAGATGGCATCGCAAGACATGTCCATTATGTATGTGGCATGTTAAGGGTCTCAAATAAATTACCTAGAGGGTGTTGTGAGAGATTTGTTTGATTTTTCACATGTAAATGTGAGACTTTACTAACATGAGTAAAAACCATTTATATGAGTCAGGTGATGTATCTTAAGGACATCTCAAGGTTTTGGTGATAGACCCATAGGGTCATACGAGATCCAAGTGGTGCTGACAAGGGGGACCAGATGACTTGATCTTACTTTTATGGATGATTTCACATGTACCAAATAGTATGTGAATAAGTGTTGCGAGATCTAGGAGACAAGTATTGGTTTTATCATGTGTAATCAGAGAACTCATGCAAATAACATGAGGAACAAAAAGAATATTTTTTTCTTAAGTCATTCACTTTTAATCTTAGTTCTAACCCTTGTATTGAGAAGGCCTTAGGTTTAGTCAGTATCAGTTTCTCTGAGTCTCATGTGATCTGTAAGACATGGGATATGGTATTCATGCATCTTGCCAGCAGTCCTTCATGTGATCTATGAATGATCAGGTGATGTACCTTATTTAAGGAGAATGATTTCTCTATATGTTTTCCATTATGTAACCTAATGAAAGAATTTCATGTCATGAAATTAGATGCACTGAGAAGTCCTCTCTAGCCATTACACCAGAGATTCTAGTGGTTGGAAGTTTAAGTATATAGAATCTAACCCCTTTTTCATGTTGGGTTGGGGAATTTATAGAAATTTCCACCATTTTTACTCAATGTTTTTTGTGTGTTTCATATCTATAATGAGTCCAGAATGGAGTCGATGAAGGGATCTGGTGCCACGCAGCTTCACAAGTCTTTTCTGTGGACTGCTATGAGGGCATCACCAAATTTTAGGAGACTGCGAGTCCTATTAGTTAATTCCTCCATTATTGAATTATTTCCAATTAATGGGTGATTTCTGATCATAGAGATGTGTCTAAGTACTTTATTATTGTCATGTTGATATCTCCATGGGCCTTCACAAGATCCATGTTCCTATTTAATGGTATCCGTGAGATGCTTGATGACTTGTCTGGGTCTTTCTACGTGAGAAGGATGGTTTTTCTAGGGGTCTTGAGGGACCAAGATGCCGATTCCCTTAATGAATCACAAATATTTTAGGTTGGTGAGAGGATTCCTCCTCATCACTATTTTATTCCCTTTGTTTTATTTGAATAGTTTTGGGGTTATGTGAGATTTCATGAGTAATTTTAATAACAATTACTCTATATTTTGGAGAAGCGTCACGTGATTGATATTTTTCATGTGGGGGTGCATGAAAAATTTGTTGGAAAAATCCACCCATTTTTCTTTATGGAGACAATGGATAAGTCTGATATTGTATGGAAATATCTGAGGACATTCAAATAGTGAAGATGACAGGTGAAAGGGATTTCATGAGACGAGGAAGACTTCTTAACGCGGTCTTGCAGGGTCTTGCAGATCATTAGTGTCATGTCGTATATCTTATAGTTATCCTTAGAAGCTCCTACCTCCTCCTTTTTTTTCTTATTTGTTTTGTTTTACAAATGGTCAAGAGCCATGTGACTTTTCTTGGATGTCTATAAGGGAAAGGATCCTTCACTTTGGTGATGATCCACATGAAATTTTTGGATTCTAGGAACCTCAACCTTTGGGCATTCCCTACCTATTTTAAAAGTTTTTTCAGGTTACATTTATAGGTTCTTATTGCTGAAAACCTACTTGTCCTAGGGGAGCTCATCCTACTTCCATCACATGACTAATTTTTATCTAGAGAACCTTCACAAAAGTAGAGGGGATCATTGAAGGGGGGGGGGGGGGTCCATGGGATCAACTGCAGGTTACGCGTAGCTCGTAGAGTCCTTGCATGAAATTATAATTTTCATGTAATAATTCTCCCTTTGAAGGTTCACACAATCTGTAGGTCTCAACCACATTCTTCTTCTTAAGATCTTCCAGGGGAAACAATACCCCTATTTTGGTACATTAACCTTTGTGACTTTTCTGATTCTCATTTGGCTGGAGTCAATAATAGATTTTCTTACACACAACACTTCTAAAAAAGAAAAACCATTACATTCATAAAACTATTTAATATCACTATTATATTATAACATTTCAATTGGGGGTATCAATAATTGTAACAACTTTATAAAATGATATAAAAAGGTATAACAAATCATGGTCAATTTTGTATTAAAAGAAACTCATTTGTTAACATTATTTTTTGAATTCTTATATTTAAATTGATATGTTTAAAATTTATAAATTTAATCACATAAAATTATTTTACTATTTTTAATCGTAATTTTTAAATTATTTAATGAGGCCAATTTCATAATTAGGAACGAATTTACCAAGGTAAATAATAGTTAATTCAATAAATTAATTATTTCTCAATGAATGATAATTTTATATCTATTTTTTTAATTTAAATATATATATATATATTAAAATAACACTATAATTTAATGTATAGTAATTTATAAACATTAATTATCACATAGTTAATTAGAAATTAATTTTTAATAAAATTAAGTACACTTAATTATTAGAATAACATTTTTTTTAACAAAAATAGTATTTTAACACATTATATTATTTAATTTAAATGTAAATTTTAACATATTTCTAAATTAAATCAGATTAAATGGAATCAAAATTTGTATTTATCATGTTGAAATTTGGTAATTAGGTTCAAATTATATTTTTAGTTATAATATAAAAACCGTGATTAATATATAATCATGATTAATATTTATTCAAGATTTATAAGTGTTAAACTGGGTAATCTACTGTGGCTCAAATTTTAATTTTTCTTTTTGGAACATATAACATCCAGGACAACAATTTTGGAATATAAATTCATTCCTACAAGACTCACCAAGCTTTTCACACCTTAGTCACCAAAATTTCAGGTAATTCCTTTCTTATCCCTTATATAGCATTCTTTTACCAATATTTTCCAACTTATTGAACTATATAAGGATCTCACTAAATCCCTTTTCAAGACACATTAGTTGTTCTAAATTCAATTGAAACTCTTCCCTATTAACTTATTTTAAACTCAAACTACAAGTTTGGTATCCTATAGCCACAAAAAAGTGTCTTAAGACAATAATTTAGAACGAATACTTCAAGAGAAGATCTAAATTCTTATCATAAGAAATAAATACCCTTTTAATTCTTTTATTAATTCTTCTCATTCACCCTCACCCAAAACAGTTTTTTACATATGTCTAAAATGAAATAATTTATAAATTTTATATAGAATTTTTATTTTAGTGCTTTGTATAACCATTATCATTTCCCCAAAAATTAAATAAAAAATTTATAAGATGTTTCTCATGTGCAAGTGTGGACTACTGGCTCCATGAATGACATATATATTTTCTCTACAACCACCACTCAGGACTTGTTCTAGAAATGGGTTTAGTGTATATATATGTAATTTTTGTTTGGAATTATATTCTTTAAATATAATTTTGGTATTATAAAATTAATAATATCAATAAGTGACCATTGTAAAACAAAACTCTTAAAACGGACCTATCAAGGGGAAAAGAGATTAATTTATAACTGAATAAATCATTTTAATTTACCGTATTCATATAAATGTTATAAATTATTATTAATAACAATAGTAACACTTAAATAACATCATTATACTATTTTTATTACTATTTTATATTAAATGGATCACTTCTATTGTCATACTCACTCATAGATTGTAGTATACTCTTGTTAGGTTGGTTTAACCACCAAAATAAAAAATAACTTAAATATATCAAGTATGGAATAGGAAATATAATATTGGATATTAATAATAATCTAATGATTTTGTTTTATTTATTTTTTTGTAATATAATCATTTTAGTCATTAATTAAGTTACTACTGTTCATATATTGAAACTCACTATAACATGATCATTGCTAATTTTTTTTAAAAGAAGTAAAATAACATAACAGGAAATTATAAGTTTATAAAATATCTTCAAAAATAAAATATTTTAACTTTTAGGATATATGAATTATAAAATTTGGAAGAATAAGGAAGAAAAATAGATTGATTATGAAACTAGTTCAAAATGACCAGGTTTACTCATTTCAAAAGTTGAAAATTGATATGAACTAACTAATATAATTATATCGAAAAATTACAAATTAAGGGGTATAAATATTTATAAGGTTCTAGGATAGTTAATAAATTAAAATATTTTGTTTAAACAGTAGGTTAAAGCACATCCATAGAAATAAAAAATTAATGGAAATGAACTTTTGTAACTCAAATTTGTTTCTTTGAGTAATATAGTCTCTTTTTAACTCTAACCATAAATGTTAACTATATTACATAATCTCATTTTAATAATTATTTTCAATATTAAATACTTTGGGAAATTATATTCTATATATAAATCCCCATCCATGAATGATTTTACTTCCCATTATATTATATTATATTTAGAATTATTCCCATTCTTTTAAGTATTGATTTATATTAAATTTAAATTTATTTCAAAACCGTGTCTTCACTTACCTCGATTTTTGTCATTTACTATTTTTAAATGAAAATATATATTAATCCATGTGATCTTTATTCATTAATTTTAATGAGAATATTTTTTACTTTCTTTTATGATTTAGAATCTTTTTACCTCCTTATCTCAAAAGGGATATTTTTTCAGATGTTTTATTTTATAAATCAACATCTAAATGATTTTATGATGTTTTTCTTTTGGTTTATTGAATTTACTATCAACTTATCTAGTTTACTTGGTTATTTATTTGATACATTTTGAAAAGTAATGTGAATACCATTATTTTTTTGGGTTTTAATGATGTGATGAATTGATGTCTTCCTACAGAACATAAGGGTATGTTTAATATTTATGTAATGGGTGGGCCCTTATAGCCATCTAATTCATTCTATATGGATTTATATATCTTGATATAATTGTGAAATGACTGGTGATTCTTAAAAAAATGGGAAATATGTTTTGATTCCAGATATTCGATGGGATACAGTTTCTAAGGCCTTATCTGATTTGAGAAACATGTTTTAATCCCTAGTCCACTACAAGAAATAGACAGTTATTCCAAGTATATGATTTTTTTATCTTATTATATAGGTTTCACACTTCTATGATATGAGAATATGATATTCTCCCTATATTATGAATTATGTCTCATGTTTTACTAGTTTTATGAAATGTTATATTCTTGATCATATATGATTTATTAATCTCCCAACATAACATATGGAAAATATTATGAATTCATGTTTTCTAAATATGAGGGTTCTCTTTTACATATGTTTTCAAATATAATTATTCTCTCACCCTAGGTAATATGTTAATATGTTCATTTCCACCTTATTGAGTGTTTGTTTTCACAATTTTTTATGTTTATATTTCTCATGGCTTGACAATGAATTTAAATTGGGAGTTCTTTAGAATAATACCATGTATGATGCAATTATTGATTAATGATCATAAGAATCATTAAATTAGTATCTTATAAATCTCATATCAAAAGAAACTAAAAATAACTACTATTGGAAGGATGATTTTATTATGAAATGAAATGATTTTAATTTTGGAGTAGATTTAAAACAAATGCAATTTTATCTTTGGTCACCTTATTAATACATGACTAAGCCCATATAAATATTTAACAAGTGAGGATGAAGTGAAATTTCATAATGGTGATGTAAAAGTTAGTAGAGATCAACACTAGATTAATGTTTGATGAACCAACCCATGAGAGTACCACCATCTGAAATCATACCCTTATGGATTATGATAGTGTAATAATGGGCTATCGATATTTGGGAAATTTATTAATGAAGCTTAAATTATTTTATAAATGAAATAGTGTATACTCTGATAAATTTTTTATAATTATTTTCATATGAAATTAGTTAATGATGAAATTTATTATTATTTTGGTAAGTTATTAAAATAAAAAATATCAAATTTATACCATAATACAATGAAAAAAATGTGTCCAAAATAAAAAACATCATAACACAAAAATGAATAATAATAATTTTGGTAAAATATATATGATTTATTATTATATTTATGATAATAAATTTAATATTTTGAAATAAATCATATTCCAATAATTTTTTATCATAAAACATAATTTATTGGGATATAAATTATAATATAATTTTATCAAGTCCAAATAAATTTTTCTAAGGGTCAAAAAGTTTATTATGTTAAAAAATTAAATATGTCAATAATTTTTTATTTTATTTAAAATAATGTTTCACGCATTTAGAAAATTATTTTTATTATTATCATTTCATTTTTTGAATCCATAGATTAAAATTAACCAAAAATAAATTTTTTTTGAATTTTTTGAGTGTTTCATATATTTGGGAAAAATTACAATGTAGTATGAATTTATATAAAAAGTATTAAAACATTAAAAAGTATTAAAAAATAGAAAATAATTAATATAAAGGAACCATTAACCAAAATTGAGTTTTCCCATTAATCATAGGTATTTTAAGGTGATAAAATGAATTTTGACTCCCTAGAAAGTGTTTTACAAAACTAAATGTATATTTTATAGTTTTAATTGAAATTCAGTATAGATAAGAAACTCATCCACCAAAAAAATTAAGGGAATCTATTCACAAAGATTAAAATACTAAAAATTATCCCCTAATTGTCTGAAACCATCTTCAAAAACCATTATAATTCTAATGATTTTACATTTTTTACTACCAAGATGTCCATGGCCTATAGTTAGAAATTAATAATCAAATAACCCTCATTTTTTATAAATCCATATTCATTCTCCCATTCCTATCAACTAAAATTTTTTTTTAATGAAGTTATTATCATCTTTACTTCTTATGTTCCCCCCAACACATTTCTATGGTTCCATGGAGCCCTTCACATGCATTAGGCAGAAAATTTAAAGTAATGGATCTTCTCTCTCTTTCTACTTAGTCAAGTAATTCCTTTGCAATATGAACCTTGATATTCAATTGGTTATGTTTACATGTCTTTATAATCATTCATATTCTATAAAAATAATTCTTTATTATTGATATAATACCTCTCCCTTTTAGTAATCCCATTTTATAATCTCTTATGTATACCCATTATACTGCTCGATTCATCCTTTGATTCTATATGAAATACTTTTATGATTTAAATACCCATCTCTACAATCAGTCAAGGTTATTCAAACACACACACACACAAACAAACATATATATATATATATATATATATATATATATATAATTCATTCATTAGGTAATTCCATGTTTTAAACCCACAATTCCTAATAATGGTTTTGAATGTTAAAAAAAGTTCTTGTGATATATTATCAATATGGCGCACAAAGAGTTTTACCTAGGAAGGGTGTTCCTTGATAGCTCTCTAGTAAAACGGGAGAAGAATTAATCTCAATATATTACATTTATATGTTAATTTTTATGTATTTACCACTAAAGCATTATGATAAATTGCTGAATGACCTTGGTAATATGTTTTATGGCACCCCAGTGACAAACCCTAAAAATAGATTTTTTTAATTTATCATTTTTATGTTATAGAAAAATTCCCATGTAATGTCAAAAGAACTTTTTATCATTCTCATATATTATAATTTATATATTTATAATCATTCCCTATTTTTATAGATCATGAATTCAACATGGTAACTTATTACATGTTCACTTTTTATATCCCCTCAATAGGATTTATGCTCCCACTTTTTTATTGATGTATGGCCCTAAAAAATCATATGTTTTGAGGTGACCTAGGATTTATTTATAAAATAATTTTTCAAGAAGCTTTAAAAATACATAATTTTTATGATAAATGTATTTCATATATTATATACATAGTTCTGACTACATTAATCATATAATGAACCTATTGAAGATACCAATGAAATATTTTGTTATAAAAGTCAAAATCATGTGTGAAGAATGTCGATTTTTATAGTTAAATATAAATCAATGTGGATATAATTACCATCATGGTTCACAACATTCAAAAAATAAATAAATAAATAATCCCATTCACCAAGTGAGATCACAACTCCTTCATGTTTTATATTATCAATTTTAATGAACTAGAAATAAACATACTCCAATGATATTTTACCTATTAGCTCTACCTTCATTCACTCATTAAACTAAAATAAATTCAAGGGACAGGTACTCATAGTACTCCCTTAATTACCCTTTTAATCTTTCACCATTTTTTAAAAATTCCTCTAAATATCTTCTCTCATTCTTATTCCTCCTTATTTTTTATATGATTGATATCTCCCTTATACCATGAGATACCACAATTAACCCTATTATTTTATCATTAATTATAATCATAATTGTTTTTAAAATTCATCCATATAACTTATTCAAAATCAAGAAATATATAAAAAATAAAATAAATTATTTTATTCTTCTTAAATTGGATAAACTAATCTAGAAATATGATTATTCAACTCTTTAATGGTCTGATCAAGTGAGTCATTATGTGCCCCTAATTCCATTCTAAAAAAATAAAATATATATGCTTCTATATCGATAACCTCTTTGATAGGAAACTGAATTATTCAACATGAAATCAATATTCAATGAATTTTATAGACAATCCACCAAAAAACACATCACTGTAAAAAATCATGGCTTCACCATTGTGCAATGTTGGACAGTATAACTGTTATCCTCAAAGTTTGATCCCCTATAATCAATGAATAATAACTCTTTCATAATGATTCTATGTTGTATGAATGTTATCATGAAATTAACACCACTCATATAGTATAATCACTGAAGTATAACTAATCCTCATCACATTGTTAACTAATACCATCAAAATGTAAATTAATTACTAATAACTCTTACATATTAAGGTTTAAATAGTGAAAACCCCTATTCGTTTGATTACTTTTCCATATTTTCCATTTACTTGTGTACTCATGGTGTGATTCCACCCCCAATGACATGATCAACTAATAATATTTAGAGCATCCTATTTCCTAACATTCACTTGGTCCCCATCACATCATAAGCCACTCCCAATGATAAAAAAAATAAAGAACAAGATGTTCAAACATAACATTCTTATAACATGACCTAGGATTTCAGGGTGTGGTCTCTATAATATAGGTAAAACTACTAAAACTTCTTAAAAATTCAACCATAACAACCTCATCTCTATTCAATAATTTATATGGTACATAAAACCTTTAACCAAACCATCATTATCAAAATAACCCATACATATAATAAGATCATTTTTTTTTTGTTTTTTGAAAAATCCATATGAACATCTTCAATACCCCTCTATTTGAAAACATAAAACCTAACAAGAAACACTATCTATAACCCCATAACATTAGATAATGTATAAATTATTTACTAATCATAGACTATTATCCCTCATTGTAATGTTATATGCCATCCTAGCCCATTACTTTACTAGTTTTTTAGTTTTAAAGCACATAGAAGAGGTCCAAGAGGGTTATGTGGAGTTACTGATGTAGTAATGTAGTAGTAGGGAGTTATATGGTGTAAACCATGGATTTACACCATAATTTATTGGATTAAGGATTCACTGGACAAAAATTTACGACATTTATATGGTTGAGATGTAGAGGATTGAATATTCTTATAATATACGAATAGAATTTATGACATATGATTAATCCATTCCAAAACACAATGTTTTTTATGTAAAAGGAATTTATGGAATAGAGGTTGGTTTTATTATTTTTATTTTCAAACCCTTGTATTTATTCCATAAATGTGGGATTTATTCTGTAAAATGGGGGACTTATAAGGTGATTATAATTCATGTTTCTATAAATATCATTTTATTTGGTTGTGTATTTCTATAATTTGTTGTGGCACCTAGTAGATCATGGATATATCCCAACCACCTTCCTCCACCTTTAATCCATGGGTTCTAATGGTCATGTTCTCGTGATCCATGGTAAGTTATTCTACCTACCCTATTGTTTTATTTTCTCTCTTATTTTAGGGACCCACTATGGTGGTAGTTGTGTTAATTATATTAGTCATGATGTGGCATGGTTGTGATAGTTTCCTGAGTAGAAATAGAATAAATTATGATGCTGAAATAAAATAATGTGGGTTGGTAAATGATTAAATAATTGGATGATGATTGGTGTGTTGAAATTAGATTAAATGAATTAAATTAGTTTTTTAAAGTCTATTCCACAAGTATTGGGATGTTCAATTTTATTTTTAAGAATGGTCCATGTTCATCATTCATGAGTTTCTCGGGCAATTGAGGTTCGGAAAGAGAATACAATTTATCATTAAAGGTTTGATATGAAAGAGGATGATGAGTTTTGGTGTTGGGATGTGCATGATCTTTAGCAGTATGGTTTGGGAAAGTATAAAAGGGTGCATTTGATCTAGAGACAGAGTTCTATTTAGAGTTCCATGAGATATCATTTAGTATAATCCATTAAACAGTTGAATTTTGGGAACTATTGAAATTTATTCAGTTTCAAGGAGCTGCGCATCAGTGGTGGATGCTATTTCTTTGTGACCATAAAGAGGAAGATGTTTTGTGAAAAAACTCTTAGAACGGTTTTTATTAAGAGTTATTGACATCAATAATGAGAGTATCTAAGAGTTAGGAGTTTATCTCCCTAAATATGAGGATCTTATGTGTTTTGGATCATGGGATTAGTTTCAAGGAATTCCTACACTTTTCTTTAGATGGGGATTCTAGAGCACACCATTTAGAGTAGGATTTATGTTTAATGATTAGGTATATGTTCACCCCATTAATATAAATTTTATTTATGGAGGTTAAGAAAGGATTACTTTACTGAGATGATGATTTCATTAGGAGTTTCACCCTGAGATAGTGTGCAATAGGGAATCTCAAGGATCAATGTTTCAAGATCTTGGAGGGAACTGACCATGATAGATCCCATTTCATTCTCCATGGGTTAGTGTCTCCCAATAACCTACCAATGATTCTCTATTTTCATGTTATATATGAATAGGGCATGAGAACCACTAGTCCTCGTGCATGAATTCCTAAGCAGGCCAGTATCATGTGGGTGTTCAGGATCCTTTTTGATAGCATAATAGTTGGATGTGAGGTAGTTTTATTATCAAGAACCACCAATTCATGTTTAATAATTGATGGAAGGTGGTGTTGGAAGAGGGAAACCTAGTGATATTCCCCATCAATGGGGATCTATGATATAGTGTTATTGTGGAGGAGGAAACATGGTTGTAGGTGTTTTTTTTATTTAGGATCTTCATAATTCTTTGTTACTCCCACTTTGGTCAATTATTTGGGACTTAATATTAAGGGTATTTTAGTTCCCCTGTTGTTATTGACCCCAATTGAAGGTTAAAATTATTTTTCTTGATTTGGGAAAGGTGTGTATATAGGTGATGGGGTAGAACCAATCATTGGGGGACTTATTCTTACTATAGATGAAACCATACAATGTTATCCTCAACATGGATTGCATTATTCCACGCATGGAGTCATTGAATTATTTTAGAGGAGAATTTAATTTTACAATGTGGAGGGATAATGAGTGAATTTTTTTTGGTGAGTGAGGTTATCATATGGGTGGTAGTAAAGTGGATCCCATTTTACCATAATTGGTAGATATATTAGTGGAAGATCAGGCTGGGGATGTTCCAAGTGTTTTGGAGGAGTTCCTGGATATTTTACCAAAGGAGGTCATGAACCTTACCCCTAACTCGATATCAGGTTTGGTATAGAGTTTCAATAAAGAGTGCCTTCTATTTTGATAACGTCATATTGGTGGATCCAATAGAGATATGATAGTTTTTGTTTTAGGTGAATGATTTGATGCAGAGGTGTTTTTTTAAACCTAGAGTGTCACCATGGGGTGATTTAGTGTTGTTCTCCAAGAAAGTATATTGTAGTATGAGGTTGTCTGTAGACTACCATAGTCTGAATTAGGTGTTGGTCAATAAACATTACCCTATTATGAGAATATAAGATATTTTAGTGTATTCAAGAGAATATATTTGGTTTTCAATGATAAGTATATGGTATGGATATCACCAGTTGAGGGTGAAGGATGACAATGTCTCAAAGGCTACCATTAGGTGTAGGTATGGGAACATTGAGTTCATTGTCACACCTTTCAGGGTATAAAACACACATTTAATATTCATGGTTGTCATGAACTCCATGTTCCAATAATTCTTAGTTAGGTTTATCATCATATTAATCAATGATATCTTGATATATTGGTAGTCATAATAGGAGTATGTTGGGTATCTCATAACTCTTTTATAGGTCCTCCAACACCACAAACTATATAAGAAGTTTTCCATGAATAATTAATAGGTGAAAGAGGTGTGATTTAATAAAAATATGGTTTCTCAATAGAGTGTTTCATTGGAACCATTGAGGACTCGTGAATTTTTTTCTTGAGAATCACCCAAGAGCATGGAAGAGGATTGAAGTTTCCTTGGTCTTATAGACTATTATTGGAGGCTCATTCCCGAATTATCTCAAGTTTCAACCATTATGTTATGTTGAATAAGAAGGAATAGTATTTTTGTGGATTTATTAGTTATAGTTAGTTTTTGATTACCTTATGTAGAAGTTGGTTAGTGCTATGATGCTTTATTTTCATGACAACGAGGGTGTTGTTTGGGGTTTTTTGTAATTCATTCTGTCATGGATGGGGATCCATGTTGATTCAGTAGAGATTGGTGATATCTTATATGTCTAGGAAGTTACACCCTTAAAATAATAACTACACTACCCATGATATGAATATAATGGAATTTCTATTTGCACTGAAGTTTTGGTGACACTACCTCATTAGAAAGTGCATTTTGGATTTCATGAAACACAAGATCTTGAAATATAGTTTGACATAGAAGGATCTAAATATACAGCAGTGGAAAAAACTGAATATTATTCAATATTACGACTTTGATAACTGATACACCATGGTAAATAGGAATATGTTTGTTGATGCATTGATTCTGATATCTTGAGGATATTTGGTTCAAAAATTGGTGGATGTTTTGGAATGGGATGACAGAGCTTGTAGTGATTCATCTTGACATTAGTGAGAGGATAATTCATGGTTTTATTAATCGGATGGTTATAAATCCATACATGATGAAAAACGTGGAGAGGTCTCAGTGGAGAGACAAATAGGAATAGGTTATGTAAGACCATGTTAGCTATAGTGATTCTCCTAAGGGTTGGTTAAATGATGGATGGATCAAGGTGTTGTCCGAAGGTATATTGTTTGTTATAAAGTTGATGTTTGGGGGAGTAATATATTGGATTCATAGATCACATTTAGTGGTGAATCTAGGTGTATAAAATAAATATCTTTTCTTGGGGAGGCAATTTTGGTGGCAATGGATAAAACATTTAGGGGAATAGTTTGTGGAGAGGTGTTTAGTTTGTCATCTGGTGAAAGAAGATCACTGTGTTCCTAGAGGTTTATTACTGTCCATGGATGATCTTTGGGGGAAATGGGAGGATATATAAATAGAATTTATCTCTAGGATTATCTAGAATATAAAAGGTTGGGATGTGGTTTTGGTGATAGATGGCCGACTAACAAGGTCATATCATCTTTTAGAGATTTGTGATTTGAGTGTCATGGATGTCTTAGAATGTTCATATTTAGATGATTTGGTCAGTATTCATATGGTATCAAGGAAAATAATTTCAAACAAGGATACTTTTTTACCTCATGGGTCTATATATGATTAAATCATGAATTTTAATCCTTATTGCGCTTTTAGACCACTTACCACCTTTAGATAGATTAGAAGATAAAGTGAACCATCCAGACACCGAATGATATATTGCGAGGTTGAATTAAATATATTGGTGGATCATGGGTAAGGAAATTTACTTTTTTGAGGTTTTTTATAGGGAAAACTTTAAATCATCCATTTTCACAGATTTTTTTGAGTTATTGTATGAGTGATTGTGTCATTCTCTATTATGCTTGATTGATGTTGGGTAGTAAACTAATCTTGGTTCTGATGTGGTTCAATGAATGAAAACAAAGATCCAATTGGTTCAATGGATGATATGGGTGGTTAAATACCTTCATATTGACTACGATGATCATATGAGGAGGCCCTGGTATTTTGAAGTTGGAGACCATGTGTTCTTGAGAGTTTCCCCTCGATGAGGTTAGTAGAGTTATGCATGGGGATTAATATTTTCCATTGTTTTTTGGCCCCTTCGAGGTATTGTGACATGATGGAAAAATGGATTTTGGTTTAAATTACAACTTCTATTGGATAGGATCCATGATTTCTTAAAAGTTTCCCATATTTATTATTATCTTCATAATTAATCCCACATTATTTACCCGGGGAAGTTGGTTATCTAAGATAACATAACATTTATGGAGAGGCTGGTGGAGATCAAGGATCTTCAAGAGAAGGTTCCTCTTGGATGAACCATTCCCTTAGTTCATATTTTTTCAAGGGATGGTGCTGTAGAGAAGATTACATGGGAGTGAGATATGTAGATTCATGCATAGTAGCTGAAGTTGTTTTGATTTTTTATTTTTCCTATTTTTTTTGGATGATGTGATGTTTGGATCTTATTGTTTTATGTGATATTCTATTTTCATTGATGATGTGATGTGTGATAAATAATTCAACATATAAAGAGGTTAACTCCTGATTTATAATCGATAAATTATACTATGACATGATTAAAACCTTTTTGGGAATGTTAGTGCCACCCAAAGGGGATAATATCTTGGCATGGAAGATAAAATTCCATGATTTAAATGTTTGGAGTAGTATTGTGTCTTGGTTTTGGATATTGTCAATTTTTTTGGAGTTTCATATGGTAGTGTGAATGAATATGTGGAATGAAGTTTCTTATGGATAATACTATATGTGTGGTGTTTTTTTCAATGATATGTGGTTATGTGGTTGTGTAGTGATGCAATTATTCATGATGTGTTATGTGGGTTTTATAGTTGGAAGGTTTGGATAATAGTAAAATTTTAGGTGTAAAAATAACATTGAAAGGTATATCATGGGGTGTCTTTTTAGACCCCATTCTTGTATTCTAGTATTAGTTTTGAATCTTGAGGGTTAGAATTATTTGATAGGTATCTAATGTAATAGTTTGTTCCTCCCTGACCCATTACCTCTATAGTTTTGTGTTTGGAAAGCAATTATAGAATGTCCGAGATGGTTATATGAAGTTAAATAGATAATTGTGTTGTATTAGGGATGTTTATTGTGTAAAATATGGATTTTTAATATAATTGGGTTGTTTACGACTTGTGTGTCCAGCGATTTACAACTTGTATATGGATGAGGTAGCGAGTGTAAATTGGGATTAAACCATAAGAATTTTATTTATTAAATAAGTCTAATCCATTATGATGTTCCATGTTTTTTACAGAAAATAAATTTATGAACTAAAAGTTTTTTTACAGTGTATGTTTTTGGACCCATATATTTTATGACCGAAATGTGGGATTTATGCAATAAAATGTGTGAGTTTTATGTTGTTTATAAATCTTGTTCGGCTATATTTCAATTTATTTGTACAATTCTTCTCTTCATTTTTCATCAAACCCTAGAACCTATATGATATCTCCAATTACCCTTTATTTAACTTCAATACATGGGTTCTTGTGATCAAGTTTTGGTTATTTGTGGTATGTTCTTCTCCCTCCCATATTATTTTATTTCATTAATTCTTCCAGGGATATGCTATGATGATGTTTTTATGATCCAAGTATGTATTGGGAAATGTTTTTTATAACCTTTTGATACAATGTAGTTTTATCTACCATTTCATTGTGTGGTTTTCTTTTCTTGGATATTTATTCTTTACCCTATGGAACAGAGTGAGTTTGGAACGTTTATTTGAGGTAGGGTATCCTTGTTATCACTCTTTTAAATGCTACATGTGGGGATTTCATTGATTTATTTCTCATCGAGTGGATTCTGTGGGTTTTAATAACAACGATATTTAACTAGAATAACAGGAACTGATGGGTATGTGGGAGATATCACATGCTTTACTTCATGATATATATTTTTTAATATATTGTGAATTCCAATTGCCAATAATGGAAATAAAAACGCATGTGAGACTTTTTTGTGCTATAGATGACATGTACTGATACCCTTCATATGCTATCATGTTATCACATCCTTTTAAGAGGCTAATGAATGCATATTCAAATAATAAATTGGTTTCCCAAGGAAACCATATTTGTGTGATAATAACCATGCTACTTAAAAATGTATTAAATAAAATCTAATGAATAAATTATGGAATTTGAAATTCATTCATGTCATGTGTGGTTTCTTATTTTCATTGATTTGTGTGTCATGGGATATTGCAAGATGGTGGTGATAACTGGGTAGAATTTTTAGTGCATGGGGCTATGATATGCTATTTTTGGGTGGTATGGATGTGATGAGGGTAGTTATGTAATGTGGTGCACAGAGGTTGAGGTGAGGAATAGAGATGATGTGAGGTAGTGATTTAAATTGGCGTTTTTTGGTTGTTTTGTGTGGGGGGTTGTGTTGTTAGATTTGGTTGGGATATGCGATTTGTGTTTTTTTGGAGAGACGACATGGATGATGTTGTTTGATGATGATGGTTGATGTGTGGTGTTGTGGCGGTGGATCTGTAAGTTGGGATAGTCACGAAGTGGCACGATTTGAATAATTTATTGGTTAAAACAAAAATAAACTATGATTATGAAATGAAATAATGTGGGTTGGTAAATGAATAATGAATGAGATTATAGTTAGTGTGTGGCAAATGGATTAAATGAATTGAATGAATGACGAGTTTTAAATTTAAATTATGTGTCCTCGTAAATAAAATATGGTGGAAAAATGTTCTATCTAAAAATTGGTGAGACCTGTAATAGAAAGTGAGGATATGAGTGGTTATATGTGAGGGTGTGGTGTATTTTATATAGTAGTGGAAGAAATTGTGACATTTGGTGTGTGGTGTAGTGGTGGTGGTGCAGTGTACACTTGTATAGTTGTTGTGGTCCCATTGTTTTGGTATTGTCTGAAATATATATATATATATATATATGTATTGTATGTTTATGTTATTTAAATACATTCCGCACCAATTATAGATAAAATTAATAAGGCTTAGAGGCTTTTGGTTTAGATTGTTTTCCCCAATATTCTGAATGGTGGTGATACAAAAGGCTATCTACCCCTTCTTTCCCACTCCTCCTTAAGTAGGGATGAGCCATGTATCTTAAAGAGAGATGTGACGTCATGGTCTAGGAACTTTCAAGAGATATGTGATTTGATGAGGCTACGATGAGATGTGATATGTGGTAGGGGTCATATAAAGAATGAGGAGGGAATATGGTTGATGTCCTTCACATTCATGATACCCTACTACCCTAGTAATATGATGAGATGATATATGGTGTGATATCCCGTGTTTATTTGGGTGAGACAAGGTTTGGTGATGAATTATGCTAGCATAGGATTCTATAACATTTGAAGGTGGTGTTGGTAGGGATGCGTTCCATAAAAAAATTAGAGATGGCTAGTTATGTGATGTGATATATATGTAAGGGATACGAGCACATAAAATTCAACATTGGGTCTGTGAGAGTGAAATATTAGTGGGGAGTAGAGAACAAGGAACCATGTTTCACACATAATTATTATCTTACTATATTTGATGCATGATCTGGTAAGTGATCAATGGTGAGGATAGGTTGGTTAGTTAACTTGTATATGAGTTTTTTGGTTCTGTTATTTGTTCACTGGGGTATTAGAATGCTCTTTTCACATGTGCACTTGAGACATGAGGTATAATCCAACTGAGTGTATTTCTATGCTCACCCAACATATATAATTTTTTATCCAGTTTTTTAAGAATAATTTAGCGACTAATATAGACCTTAGTATTTTTATTTGGAGCTACTATTGAGTTACTACAATAGTACATATATTTTGGTACATTACTTGGAGACATTTATTTATATCTATTGACATTGTATATGCATTGTGGGATTGTTTTTGGTTTTATTTTATATTATATACTAGATTTTTTGGTTTTCTTATCCTATCTCTGGATCATATTTTATATTTTATGTCTATTCCCTAATATGTGATGTTTTTACACCCTCAGTACTTGTCAACAAACTATGGTCTATTTTACTTATGAATCGAGGGTTATTATCTCTCTTCCTTCATAAATGTTTCTTTTGATGGAGGAGGTAAAGACACTAATGATTCATTATCACTATGACAAAAAAGTGTTAAATAAATAGTACCACATGAAAACACATCCATGGTCTACATGATATTTACAACATTTTCCCCAAGACACTCCCCATTAATAATAATTCAATGTTCACCCACAATTTTAAAAAAATTCTCATGGGATTTCTCCTTATTTTTTCAATAACAAGGAACACTACAATCCATATTAATATCAAATATAAGGAAAACATATAAACCATTATCATTGAAACTAATAATAAATTCTCTGAGTATTCACATGAAATTTTTATAAAAATAATAATTAATTCAAGAGAGTAACCATACCATAATGCAAAGAAAAAGTCCAATAGTGGAGTGGGGACCCCATTTGTAAAAAATTTAGATCAATTCGTAGGTATTTGTTGTAATATAAAGATAATGAAATTAAATATATGATTAGTGTTTTTTTCACAATATCCTCTACCATAATTGTAATAACCTATACTTTTAAAAATAAATCCCTATTTGTGATTGAATTAATTGCCCTATTTTGGTTATAGAAAATTTATGCACTTATTTAGTTCTCTAATATACTTTTTTATTATTCACTGAAAGTGGACAATATTAATTTTTAATATCTTTATATTCATTGTTCCAAAGTCCATAAACATTGTTTTTAGTGCATTACATAAATAGAACATCATTTCTCATCAAAAATAAAATTCATGTTTAAAATGCAAATTTGGTCCCAATCATTATTTTTTTGTGGACAACATTATATTAATTATATGAATTTTAAATTTTGGTATATGGTTGAGCACTTTTTTTGAACATTTTATCTTTTAGGTCCGATGGATGAATCCCAATGAATGATGGATAATTTTCCGCCTGAAGGCAGAAACTTGCTGGAAAAATCATAATGGACCTACGACACATCAAACAAATGTGGGGCCCAGAAACCAAGACCAATGAAGCTGAAATTTATACAATAGAAAGATAAAAATATGAGGATCATTTTATACAACTGTGGCCGAAGCTAATTCTGATTTTTTCATGATGATAAAGCGATCTGAAGTTGAGATTTAAATGGTGGACCTGACATTAATGCACAGAAATCCCTCTCACCATGTCGACCATAACAACCAAACGGCTCAGCCAAATTTCCTGAAATTTTTAAAGCTCATAGAGAAAAGATGGACTAAGATATTTCCCTTCTAAAATCCCTCCTGATTTGGCCTTTGTCATTTGAGAATACACACGTCAATATGGTGGACGAATCTGGATAGTTTTCCGGGTCAAATTCGAAACATCAATTTCATTTTGATTATTCACCCTCCATTTGACTCTATTAATTGTTGGGGGTGAATTAATTGTTGGGGTATGGACCTAAGGATCCTAATATGCCTATATAATGAGCTAGTGGTGAAGGTAATTTGGGGTGGATATTTTTCATATCATCTTTTTTTGCTTGTTTCATTGTAAGGTTATGCTTCCAAATTTCCTTTGTAATGTTTTCCATTTCCATGTAAGTTTATTTTTTGTATCTTTATGTTCTTAATAAACTTATTTATCTTCTATATTTTCCATTTAATTTATTAAAACTTTATTATCAAAAAGCACAGTGATATCTCTGTGTTTTTGTGAATTAGTTCACACATAGGTGTGAATTTCATTCACACACACGAAGGAGTGCTCGTTATTTCCGCAGTTTTAATTTCATCAATCCAATTCTTGTTAGCCATCTTCCGCCCACCATTGAGAGTATACAATAAATGGAGGGATAACCCTTTAATGGGTTGATCTTAGGAGGATGAAAAGGCTCGATTGAATGTTATTTTATGAATGAATTATTGTTAATGGGATAATTAATTTAAGACATCCATTCTTCAGTTATTTCTACTATTCATCTTTACTGTGTTTGAACAAACTAAATTCAATTACTAAATGACCATATACCTTAGAGAGATCATGAATTTGGTTCTCTAAGTGTATAGGGGTTTAGTAATTGTGTTTAGTAAGTACCAAACCAGAAAATGATGAATGTAATGTTATTTATGAAGAATGGATTTATCAAGAACTAATAAAACCAAAATTGTATAAAGAAGTAAAATTCATTCAATCCACCCCGAGCAAAATCCTAAGATCAACCCATTTTCTTTGAATTGAATTCACTTAGGTTTATTAGTGTTCTTTAAACCATCCAAAATCAATCCCAAAGTTTTCTACTTCATAGCCCATCCTTCACCAAATCATAGCGTCTCAAGGTTACTTCTTCAGTCCCTGTGGATTCGACCACTACATGTACTACATTGACCACTTTTACCAGTTGGGTAAGTTTGGGCGGAATCAAATTTTGGCACCGTTTCTGGGGACCAAGTAAGTTCCTTAGACCAAAAACCTTCTTTTCTTACCCCCATTCTTCTATTCTCATCCCAATTCTCTTATCTTTTCCCTTTCTCGCTTTTTTTCTTTTGGCGCATGTCCGCCTACACCCGCAATAACTCAAACAGATTAGTTAGGGTGGATACTCCTAGGGCTGGGGAGTCAAGTACTAAAATAGGTCTATTTCCATTAGATCCAAATCTTCATAATACTCCAAATTAAGACGTTGAGTTCGATACAATGGAGAATCTCCCACGAAAACAAATCATAAACCGGGGAGGGAACCAAAATATCGGGCAAGACCCTAACATGGGAATTGTTGCATACTCAGCCATGAATGACTACCTCACACCAACCTGGATCAATGCACCCTCATGAATTAGGCATGATAACATAGGATATGCCCAATATGTTTTCAAACCCCATGTACAGAACCACCTTCCATCCATTCACGGGATGGAGTCTGAGATGCCTTACCTTCATGTTAAAGAATTTAATGACATTATCGAATCCATGTGCCCACCAAATAAAATTAAATCTACTAAAATGAGACTTTTTCCTTTTTCTCTTAAGGACCGAGCAATGAATTTGTTAAAAAATTTGACACCAGCATCCATTCACTCTTGGGACCAACTTCAATGAGAATTTTATAAAAAATACTTCCCCCATCACAAAATAATTGCACTTAAAAAGAGCATACAAAACATTTTTGAAAGAGAGGGAGAAACATTCTATGAAACATGGGAAAGGTTCAAGGACACATTAAAAATGGTACCGCACCATGGTTTCTTAATCCCAGAACAAGTGAAAATTTTCTATGAAGGGTTGGGTCCTGGAAACAAAAAAATCATTGATATGATGTGTAATGGAACCTTCAAAAACAAAGCCCAAAATGATGCTTACGAATATCTAGAAAATCTTGCTGAACAAAACCAAACATGGGGAACATCACCATACTATGAGAAGCCGCCCAAATCTGGTGGAATGTACAATCTTGGAGAAGAATAAAACCTTAGATCAAAACTTGCTGCACTCACGAGGAAAGTTGAGGAGGTTGATCTTAGGAAGGTCCACAAAACCCAAGCTGTTGAGCTTGTTTGTACAATTTGTGATAAGAATGAACACAATAATGATAATTTCCCAACCGTTCCTTCCATCAAGGATGTTCTTTTAGGAGGACCACCAGAAGAAGTTAATGCAATGAACTTTCAAAATCCACAATTCACAAACACCTTCAATCCATGGTATAATGACCGTCCAGGATTTCGTTGGAAGGAAAATCGACAACCAACACAACAACAATGTATCAACCCATACCCTAAACAAAACTTTCAACCTCATAATCAGTTCCAACCACAACTGGTCCAATTCCAAAATCCTCATTTCCAATATCAACAACCTATCCAAAAACCCATTCAACAACCTATCCAACAACCAAAGTATCCTCTTGGGATAAACCCACAAGCTCAAGCACCAACCCAAAATGTTCCACAAAGCCTACTAGAACAACTGTGGAAAAAAATGGACAAAATGAACTCAGAATTCTCATCCATTAAACAATAACTTCAAACCATCAAAATTGGAAAGGCACCCATGCCCACACAGGACATTCCACAACAAACATCAAAGGGAGAGACAAGTTTCACTCAAACAACTCACGAACAACTAAAGGCTGTAACAGTTTTAAGAAGTGGGAAATCAATTGAAAAACCTGAACAAATAATTCAGAAACCATGTGAAGCTTCAAACTCTAATGAAAATTCAAATGAACCACAAGCTCAAACTAAAGAAACTAATAACAATGTGAAATAAAAAACACTTCAACAAACAACTCAACAACCCGCACCATTTCCTCAACCCATGAGGGGAAAAACCAAGCCTGAATGGAGTGACATATTGAGGGAAATCTTCTCACAAGTCAAGTTGAACATTCCCCTTCTCGATTCCATCCAAACCATACCTTGCTACTCAAAGTACCTTAAGGGCTTGTGCACTTCTAAATGAAAATTTTCACATAAAAACCAAGTCCTTTTGGCTGTTAATGTGAGTACCACCATTCAAGGGACCATTCCTCCTAAGTTGAAAGACCCAGGATGCCCTTACATAAATGTCAAACTAGGAGAGAACAATGTTGTCAAAGCCTTGTGTGATCTAGGTGCCAGTGTGAACCTCATTCCGTATTCCGTGTATTGTCAGTTAGGGCTCGAAGAACTCCAACCCACATCTGTCACTATTCAACTTGTTGATCGTAGTGTTCAAGATCCCAAGGGGATCTTAAAAGATGTTTTGGTGAAAGTTGAAAATTTCATATACCCAGCTGACTTCATTTCTCTGGACAATCACCCAAGCTTAGGTCCTAGGGAGCAAACCCCAATCATCCTTGGTCGTCCCTTCCTTGCAACAATTAACTCTGTTATCTGAGTCCAAAATGGGAACATGACCATCACCATTGGAAACATTAGTCTAGACTTGAACATCTACAATGAAAAATCTCAAATTGGGGATGATGAAGAGATCCATGAGGTTAATTGGATTGGTAGTGTTGATAATGAACTCAATGAACATCAAGGAATTACCAATGGATGGTTAATTCAAGAATAGATTGATTTTATTTATTCACATGAGGGAAATTTGTCTCCTTGGATTGAATCTATTTCAGAAAGATCTATTGATGAATGTCTAGAATCACCAATCAATGATACCATGGTTGAAATCAATAACATTGAGTCCATACCCATTCATGAAACTACTCTGGAAAATTTACTGGATGAAAATTCTGTTCACAAGGAACCAATTTCTCAAGAAATCTGAACAAAGAAAGTAAGTTCAATACAAAGTCTCATCCATTCTTGGAAAGTCATGACCAATATGATCTTGAATTTAAAGTCTTACCTTCATCACTAAAGTATTCATTCTTAGTGGAAAATCAATCCTTTAATGTTGTCATTTCTTCCTCTCTTGAAGCCGATCATGAGAGGATGCTTCTAGATGTTATTAGGAGACACAAGAAATCCATTGGATGGACCCTATCTGATATTCCTAGGATTATCCCACTTATCGGGACTCATAGAATTATTCTTGAATCCGAGTCAAAGCCATGTCGTCAACCTCAGAGGCGACTCAATCCTAATCTCATGGAAGTAGTGGGAAAAGAACTTTTGAAATTTTTAAAAGCTGGTATCATCTATCCTATAGCTAAGAGTGAGTGGGTTAGCCCAATCCATGTGGTTCCAAAGAAGGCTGGAATCAGAGTAATAACCAACAAGGATGGAGAGATGCTTCCAACAAGGGTCAGTAGTGGATGGAGATTTTGTATTGACTATAGGAAGCTCAACTCTTGTACCAAGAAAGACCATTTCCCCTTACCCTTTATTGATCAAGTCCTCGAGCGAGTGGCGGGTCATAAATTCTATTGCTTCCTAGATGGATTCTTAGGGTATAATCAAATCGAAGTCTCCTTAGAGGATCCAGGAAAAACAACCTTCACTTGTCCATTCGGCACTTTTTCCTTCAAGCGCATGCCCTATGGGTAATGTAATGCCCTTGGTACCTTCCAGCGGTGCATGATGGGAATATTCTTGGATATGGTGGGGGATTTTTTAGAGGTATTCATGGATGACTTCTCCATCTTTGGGGATACTTTTGAAGGATTCCTTATAAATGATGAAAAGGTTTTGTCATGGTGCGAGGATAAGAATGTCATACTAAATTGGGAAAAATACCATTTCATGGTAAGGGAAGGACTTGTTCTAGGTCATCTGGTATCTGGTAGAGGGATTGAAGTTGATAAAGCTAAGGTTGACATCATTTGTCACCTTCCCTATCCTAAAACTATTAAGGAAGTGAGGTCCTTCTTAGGACATGATGGTTTTTATAGATGGTTCATTAGGAATTTCAGCTCTATTTCTCGACCACTTTGTACTCTATTGGTAAAATATGCTCCATTTTTATGGATAGAAATCTATGAAGAATCATTCTCTACACTCAAGTCAACTATTATATCACCACCTATCATGAAATCTCCAAATTGGAAACTTCCTTTTGAGCTTATGTGTGATGCAAGTGATTTCGCTTTAGGAGCAGTCTTAGGACAACGGTGTGAGAAAACTCCACATGTCATTTCTTATGCATGAAAATCTTTAAATGATGCACAAATAAACTACACCACCACTGAGAAAGAGTTTCATGCTATTGTCTTTTCCTTAGAGAAATTCAGGTCTTATCTCTTAGGATCACCCATCATTGTCTTCACTGATCATTCAGCCCTAAAATACCTTTTCCAAAAACAAGATGCCACGACTAGATTGATTAGGTGGGTCCTTCTTCTTCAAGAGTTTGATTTAACCATTAAGGATAAAAAGTGTGTTGAAAATATTGTAGCTGATCACCTCTCTAGGATGAAATTCAAAGACAACTCACACCACCTCTCTGTGTCTGATTCATTTCCCGATGAGCACCTCAATTCAGTGAGTGATTTTCCTTGGTATGCTGACATAGCAAACCATTTGGTGACAGGTGACATTCCAAAATTCCTGGGGACCCATGCTAAGAGGAAATTTCTTTCTGATGTCAAAAACTTTGTGTTTTATGATCCTTACCTCTTCAAGTTCTTTCCTGATCAAATGATCAAGAGATGTATTCCTGAGTCTGATCAAGTGTCCATTCTAAAATTTTGTCATGGAGAGGCATGTGGAGGCCACTTTTCTACAAAGAAAACCAGTGCAAAGGTCCTCTAAAGTAGTTTCTACTGGCCGAAGCTCACTAAGGATTCCTTCCAATTCTGCAAAAGTTTTCCTCAGTGTCAGCAATTACGATCCATTACCAAAAGGAATCAAAGTCCCCTCACTCCCATTCTGGTCGTTGAAATCTTTGATTGTTGGGGAATTGATTTCATGGGACCCTTTCCAAACACTAAGGGATACCTCTACATCCTCTTAGCTATTGATTATGTCTCAAAATTGGTTGAAGCCATTCCCACCAAGTCCAATGACCACCATGTTGTGATCTGATTTCTGAAAGAGCATATATTTTCTCAATTTGGAATTCTTAGGGCTATAATCAGTGATCAAGGAACCCATTTCTGCAACCGCCCATTCACTTCACTCATGTCTAAGTATGGTATTACTCATAAAGTTTCCACTATATACCATCCTCAAACCAACGGTCATGCTGAGTTGGAAAATAGAGAAATTAAGCAAATTCTTGAAAAAACTGTCAATCCCTCTAGGAAAGATTTGTCCGAGAAACTCTTATTTTTCCTTTGGGCATATTGAACTACTTTCAAAACTATCCTAGGCATGTTACCGTATAGATTGGTTTATGGAAAATCAGGTCATTTACCTGTTGAAATTGAGCATAAGGCCTTTTGGGCAATATAAAAAATGAACTTTGACATTTCATTGGATGAAACAAAAAAGAAATTAGATCTTAATGAACTCGAGGAACATAGGATGGAGGCTTATGAAAATTCAAGGATTAATAAATCTAAAGTTCAAGCCTACCAATATAAGAATCTCAAAGTCAAACACTTTGAACTGGGAAAATTTGTGCTCTTGTATAGTTCAAAACTTCATCTACACCCAGGAAAGATAAGGTCCAGATAGTATTGTCCATACCTAGTGCATCATGTGTACCCTCATGGGGCAATAGAGATTCAGGATCCCACAAGTGGTCATGTCTTCAAAGTCAATGGTCATAGGTTAAAACCATTCATTGAATCATTCAATAAACAAGAAACCAAGGATGAGTTAACTGAGCCAAAATATGAAATAGAGAAAAATTGATAGAATTTGGGTATAAGTCGGGCTAATGACATTAAACAAAAGTGCTGCACGGGAGGCAACTCGTGGTTTTCATGTTTCCAATCACTGTGAATCATCTTTTGTTTCCTTCTGCTTCATTTTGTTATTATTATTTTTTTATATATATAGACTGTTGACCTATTCTTCTTTTATGAGTAAGGATGGGTATGAAAAGGGAGCACCGTATTCATCTGTGCCATGCGGTGTGATCCCTGAGTAATACCTTACCTAGAAAATATAAAGAAGACAATGTATCATCAGTTTTTTTATTTATGTTTTTGTAGGTAAAAAAAATTAGACTCTTGACCTGTTCTTCTTTTATAAGTATGGATGGGTATGAAAGGGGAGCACCGTATTCATCCATGTCACGCGGTGTGATACCTGAGTAATACCTTACCCATAAATTTAAAAGAAGACAATGTATCATTAGTTTGATTTAAAAAAAACATGAAAACACATAAAAATGATGATACTTGGAATTAAATACTTGTATTGTTTGTTTTGTCTTCTTTGTCCTTATTTTTATGGTTCAGGAACTATTTTGGGTGATACATGTTTAATCAAGGAGGTGCCTACATCCCCAAGTGATCAAAGGAGTAATCTGGAGCATCATGAACTTCAACTTCAAAAACCAGGTGTATTTGTTCCATGTTTATCATTCTTAATTTTATCTTTTAACTCCTATCCCACCGCCTTATAACTGTTCTTTTCTTTAAACACTGGGGACAATGTTATTCTAAGTTGGGGGGAGATAAAAAATGATTTTTTTTTGTGAATAAAAACAGGCATGAAAAGAAAAATTCCATTAACCATAAACCTGATAACACACATTGCAAACTCTAAAATTGGATATCAAATAAATTTTGCATGCCTTGATTCTAATTTTAATGAAAGTTTACATTCATGAGCATAGTTTTTGGAAGGTGCGGTTGTTCGATGTGATTTTCAATGTTTACATTTTCATCCTCTTAATAAAAATGCCACAATCCACGTCTACTGGATCGTTGGTGTAAATTTGAGTTCATAGGTCCTTTTAATTATAGCATAGGGTTCTGGGGTCACTTTTACTTTAATTTGAGTATCAAAAAAATAAAACAAAAAAAAAACAAAAAAAAAAATTACCACATAGAGAAATGTTTTGTCCAAATGTGTGGCGTCAAGCACTTGGGGATCGTGACTCCATAGTTGTCTTTCCCAGAGTTAGACTTTATATATATATTGTAGAGCATGAAATGGACAATATGTGTGGCGTCCAACACTTGGGGATCGTGATTCCATAGTTGTCTTGCCCAGAGTTAGTCTTTTCATATCTATTGTGGTAAAAAAAATCATCAAAAATAAAAATAAAAAAAGGATACTCATATTAAGGTTTAATGTGATTCACACCTAGCGCTTCCATTTTTTCCCCTTGAACAACAAAATGTGCCCCATATGTTTTTGAGATGCACAACACTTTATCATGCTTAATTGGATTTGCATGAAATGTGGCGATGAATTTGAACAAAGGAATGGGCTTGGGCTTGGGATATGCTTATGGACTTAGCTTGTTTTAAATTATTTTGATGGGTTTCATAATTTTTTTGGTATGAGGTCTTTGGGAAAGCAATGTGTATTAAAATGTTTTTGGAAAAGGGGATTTGAATTTCATATTTGTAATTTATTTTTCTCGGGACTAGAAAAACTCAAGTTGGGGGGGTGTGATTTGTCATTGAAAGTGGCTAATATTAATTGTTAATATCTTTATATTCATTGTTCCAAAGTCCATAAACATTGTTTTTAGTGCATTACATAAATATAACTTCATTTTTCACCAAAAATGCAATTCATGTTTAAAATGAAAATTTGGGCCCAATCAATCATTTGTTTTTGGAAAACATTATATTAATTTTCTGAATTTTAAATTTTGGGATATGATTTATCACTTTGTTTGGAACATTTTATCTTTTAGGTCCGATGGATGAATCCCAAAGGAAGATGGATAATTTTTCTCCTGAAGGCAGAAAGTTGCTAGAAAAAGCATAATGGGCCTATGGCCGATCAAAAAAATGTGGGGCCCAGAAACCAATCCCAATGAATCTCACATTTATACAGTAGAAATATAAAAATATGAGGATCATTTTATTCAACTGTGTCCAGAGCAAATTCTGATGTTTTCATGATGATAAAGGGATCTGAAGTTGAGATTTAAATGCTGGACCCGACATTAATGCACAGAAATCAGTCTCACCATTTCGACCATAACATACAAAAGGATGAGACAAATTTCCTGAAAGTTTTAAAGCTCATAGAGGACAGATGGAAGAATATATTCCCCTTCTACAACCCCTCCGGATTCGGCCTTCTTCATTTGATAATTCACACGTCAATATGGTGGACGAATCTGGACAGTTTTCCGGGTCAAATTCGAAACATCAATTTCATTTTGATTATTCACCCTCCATTTGACTCTATTAATTGTTGGGGGTGAATAAATTGTTGGGGGATGGACCTAAGGATCCTAATATGCCTATATAAGGAGCTAGTGGTGAAGGGAATATGGGGTGGATATTTTTCATATCATCTTTTGTTGCTTGTTTCATTGTAAGGTTATGCTTCCAAATTTCCTTTGTAATGTTTTCCATTTCCATGTAAGTTTCTTTTTTATATCTTTATATTATTAATAAAATTATTTCTCTTATATATTTTCCATTTAATTTATTAAAACGTTATTATCACAAAGCACAGTGATATCTCTGTGTTTTTGTGAATTAGTTCACACATAGGTGTGAATTTCATTCACACACACGGAGGAGTGCTCGTTATTTCCTTTGTTTTAATTTCTTAAATACAATTCTTTTTAGCCATATTCCGCCCACCATTGAGAGTATACCATAAATGGAGGGCTAACCCTTTAATGGTTTGATCTTAGGAGGATGAAAAGGCTTGATTGAATGTTATTTTATGAACGAATTGTTGTTAATTGGATAATTAATTTAAGACATCCATTCTTTAGTTATTTCTACTCTTCATCTTTACTGTTTTTGAACAAACTAAATTCAATTACTAAATGACCATATACCTTGGAAAGATCATGATTTTGGTTCTATATGTGTATAGGGGATTAGTAATTGTGTTTAGTAAGTATAAAACTAGAAAATGATGAATGTAGTGTTATTTTTGAAGAATGGATTTATCAAGAATTAATAAAACCGAAATTGTATAAAGAAGTAAAATTCATTCAATCCACCCCCGAGCATAATCCTAATATCAACCCATTTTCGTTGAACTGAATTCACGTAGGTTTCTTAGTGTTCTTTAAACAGTCCAAAATCAAACCCAAAGTTGGCTACTTCATAGCCCATCCTTCACCAAATCATTGCGTCTAAAGGTTACTTCTTCAGTCCCTGTGGATTCGACCCCTACATGTACTACATCGACCACTTTTACCAGTAGGTTAAATTTGGGCGCAACCACTTTTTCATATAAATGAAAGTTAAGCATCACAACTATTCACAAAATAGATTCTGAATAGTTATCATATGATTAATATAAATATAGGATTATGAAAAATCCAAATGATAGAGACAAAATAACCAATGGCCTCAACCATTAGGATCACATCCTAGGAAGAACATTTATCATATATTTTTAGGGAGACAGAATCACTGGGATTTTTAGTTCACCAATACAAAACTAATATCCAATAAATAAAGAATGAATGAAACTGTTTATAAGAGGATCTCAATCTCATTGACTACACGACCCAAAAAATGATTGACGAACCATACCATGAAAACCTCTCCACCATGCACCTTACCCTTAGGAAATTTTATGGTGTAATAAAGGGATAAGAATCATTACTATATGAATATTAATATATATGTTGTATTTTTAATAATATAATGGTTAAATTGACATTTTTTTTGTTACAATATAAATGATTTTGATTTGGATATGATAAAACACAAATTATATTTTTGGGTAATACGAAATTTCTATTAAGACATTATTTTTTGATTAATTAATGAATTTATTTTAATAAAATATTATTATTCAATAATATTTATTATGTATAGTTGATAATACAATTTTATGAAGTCAAGAATAATTTTGATAGGGTCTAGAAAAAGTTATTATAAACAACAGTATTTCTCAATAAATGAGTTTCCTTGGTTTAAAAGTAAAATTTCTCATATTTTGATATTTATTTGGTTAAATTAAATATTTTTTTTGTAATGACCACATTTATATTATCTAATGGTGTGTTTCTTACAATTTTCTAAGGCAATCAAATTTTTATGTGAAAATTAAATTTAATATAAATATACTGTATGTATAATGACATCTTAAAAACCCAAAAGGGATTTAATAAATTGTATGAATGGTATCCATGTAGAAATATATGATTAATATTAAAAATAATGTTATTTTGAGGTTATTTATTTAATTTTATAATGCCATTAATAATCCTTCAAAACCTATATAATATTTTATGGTTTTAAAATCATTTCTTCATGACAATGACTCACTTAAACATGACCAAGTGTAATATTTAACTAATTTTTCCCATTTCAATATAAAATAATGGAAAAATAACCTATATATTAGAAACAATGGAAAAAATATGCGAATTATTTTCTTATTACATTATTATATAGAGTCAAAAAACCCAAATTTGAGAAATAGGAAAGAAGTCCCCTCCCTCTTCCTATACAAACCCCCCAAGAAACCATTTAGATTCATGAAAAAATATTTTAGAATGTTCCTACTCTACCCTACCCTCCCTATATTCCTCCCATATTTCCCACAAGATATCAAAAAAGCTCCTCTTAAACTTTTGGAATCACCCTCTCAAGGTAAGGGATCCCCTCCTTTTCTTCTTTATTCAAGCACCTTATTTATATAGTGCACTTATTTTTCCAATTCCAATTAATGGTATATCCTCTTAAACATCCCTCTTAATTCACTTATTATAATATATTTATTTTTTACCCCTTTCACTCTCATTAATCCCTCCCATGGTTCCTTATTTACAGCCATTATGATGTGAAAATTTCATTGTGATTTTCCATGAAAAGTATTTATTGAAGAACCCTCATGGTATTATTCATATTACTTGTCAAATTTTGTTTTTTATTAAGTTCATACATATCCCTATTTATTTACATTTTTAATTCCAATTTATTAGATACCACTTTATCTCTCATTGATCCATTTTATGAATCTTCATATATTGTTGTTATGTAGCCAAAATGTAACTGCGATTTTCCATGTCCAACATTTGAGAGGTGTGTAACCATATGCATTTCCACTCAATGGTATTCACCTAGATGAACTGATACTTCATTGATTGGAAAATTATACGTATTTAACACACAATCCTTAATAAAGGGAATAAATATGATTAAATATTTTACTATATTCTATGATCTTTGTAGAAAACTTAGTCATGTACATTATATGACTATGATGGATGCACCCAGATAGCTCTCCAATGGATTGAGTAATGTTTTAATATCATGAGATTCCATGTATTGTTCACATGAGGTTATCCTAAGCACATTATTTAATGTTTTCATGGTGTTTAACTTTGAATTATACTTATTACCCAATGTTTAATGTTTTTTCCACATTTCCATGTCGCCTTTATGTTATTATGATACAACACAACTCAATGTTCATGTTTATGACTCTCATCCCTTTTATTTACCATTTTTTGACACCCTCCAAATGAGAATTAGTAAATTCAAAAATTAGGAAATACCTGGATATGGGTATTTCTTTCCCAGAAAAAGAAAAGGAAGGAGAATGGGGTGAAGACTCGCAGATCACATAAGCCTCCATGAGACTTGAGATTGCATGACTATCATATGGTCACATGAAGGAACCATGTGTAGTGTATAGCCTATATCATATCACAAAACCCCCAAATTAACAATAACTTCTACTATTTTCATGGAACCTTAGACATCCAGTGGTCACGCGATAGCAGATGGGAAAGCTCCCTTACACCATGCGATTTGTCAACCAGTGAGATCCTCACAACTCATCCAAAAATCCAATGAAATAGGTGGAAAATATCCAAATGGTAGAGGCATATTTCAATAATAAAACTCACATGATGGATCACCGATGGGGATAATTATTTTCCTAGAAAACATTCAAGAAATTCAATAAAACCCTAATCAATTTTAAATTAAAATAATGGAAATTAAAGGGGAGGATATAGAAACTACTTATAGTGGTGAAAGACATGAGAAATTCCGTATCATTTTGAAAGACACCGTGAGACTTCTAGGGCATGTCGACCTCATCATGTGGAAGATCAATATCTTTTTATCCTCATCATGTGAAAGGACTAAGGTATTTCCAAGAAACATCATAGTCCCACCTTTGTCTCCTTAAGGAGAAACAAATGAGATTTTCTATACAATGTTCACTAATATCCATAAGACCTTTATTGATCATTCAATGCAATATCAAGAGTTAGAGTAATTGTTTGTGAAATTACTCATGTAATCTCACATGACTACATACCTTCGTAAAATAAAAAAGGAAACAAAAATAAGTGGAGGTAGGAGCCTTATCACAGTTGGAAAACTTTTGTGACGTGGATTGTACATTCATAAAAATACTACATGAGATTAATTAACAAGACAACTGGATCTCACAATGCACCTAGACCTTCCATCCTTGCCTTGTGAAATGTCCTAAAACAAGCATTGAGTATCTCAAAAATTACTTTTATGAGGCATATTTATCTCATAGAGGCCATAGGAAATTTCAATATGACAATGTGGAATTCCTTCAGCATACTGACATAATTCAAAAATTTCATCATTAATTTGAAACCATCCAAAAAATGAGGTATTGATGGGAGGGACCCCTGATGGATGAAAATTAGGTGATTCCCTCAGGGAGGATCCACATTAGGGACTCAAAAAGAAGCATGATTCCAAACCCCTTCACCGAATCCAGCATCAATACACATGAGAGATTCCACCCAAAGAGGAAAACAAATGGGGTGGTGAGGCCTATAAATCTGCCCCCCCAATATGAATATTATATGATGACTTATCAAAATAAAGAGGATAAACTATGGTAACTTTTCACTAATTCTAGAGTGGGTTTCTTGGAGTTTTTTATCCTATAAATTACACATCTTCCATTAGGTAATATACCATAGAACCGCTAGAGTGATCATGAACCATGCATAAATCACTTTGCATGATCACTCATAGATCACACAAATGTCTTTTAGCTAGACATGCAAAGAACATCCCCCACATTTTCTAGATCCTTTGAGACTTAAAATTAACTAGCACTGAATAAATGTAAAGCATTCAAAAAATAAGTTCTATAAAAATGAATAAATATAGAATATTTAGAAAATGGAATTTTTTCTGAACCTCATGGGATTCACGAAAGCCATCCAAAACACATGAAAACACACATACATGCTACCAATATCTCACAAAGCTCCATTAGAATGTTATTTGGGTCACATGACCTTAGTCTCATGAACCCCTTCATGTTTAGAACCTGAAACTTGTGATTTCCTTAATATATGTCACCTGAATCATATAATGGTTCCATCTCATGTCATCCATGTCTTTCAATAACACCTGGTCATGTCAACTATCACTCTCGATACCCCCTAAGAAGGTCATTGAAATATAAAATTTCCATCCAGACATGTCAGCCGGGGCATGAGACACCCTCCAAGACATACTGCATTGACTCTCACGACAACCTCCATATATATCATCCATATCTTCTGATAACTTATGGGAAATTCATATTGATTATTTCACTACCTTTGGAAAAGTCATCCTGGTCATGCGATGGCTTCTAGGATCAACTGGAAAGGTCTTGTGTTGAAATCTAGACAAGACAACCTTGACCATGAGACAACCCTCAGACACATTTTCATGATTATATGAAGACCTCAAGAAAAGTGAAATAGATTTTACAATTTCCTTTGAATATAGTTGATACTCACTAACATGACTACCAATAAATTAAGGTGTGTCGAGGGGAAAATAAAATCTTGTTTGGAAAGAAAGTTGTCCTGATCCAAAGGGAATAAAAATATTTGATAACATTTTCTATCCTTGGTGTGTATTCCCCAATCATAAGGGAGACCTCATATTCAGTGACATAATATGTTATGTCCTGATTGTAATAGAAACTTCAGTGTGTAACCCCTGATCAATGGAACTACGAAAACGCTAATTATTACCATAACTAGGATATGTAGGAAACCTCCATAAGGTTAAATATATTTATTAATTTTCTAAGGTAATACCAACAAATAGGCCCCATACCTATAAGAAATGTCAATGATTATTTTCCATTCCTTATTTATCACAATGAGCATGGATCACATGGCCTTTGGGAGTTACAAAGATCATGTCATTTTCACTGTTAACCCCCATAAAGAGCAGATGAACATCAGAGTTTAATCCAAGATTAATTGAACTATAAGGACTTTGATTCCATATATGACTAGGATATGATGGATTCTTTCTTAAGGGATGAGCCCGAACTGGAATGGGAATAAAACCTGGTGAGGGTCCCATAATCTTTCTGAAATTTTGACCATTGGGACCCAATCATTCAAATGGTCTAATTAATTTACCACATACCTCATATGAATTAGAAATTAAGGAACTATAATCACTGTGATTAAGGCAATAAAAAAGATACATTGGATACCTTCTGACGTCCAAGATCCATATTAATCTCCTAAGGTCTATCTCAGTACAAAATCCCCACATCAATATACAGTGAGACTTGTAAAGACCCGTAAAATTCATGGAAATTTTTTTCTTAATTTTCTTTGGAATTTTACAAGAGCGTGGTTTCTGACGGCACCTGATTCTGAGGCCCGGAGTGCCCGGAATCATTTTCTGAAGTTTGGCTTGGGTACGATCAGTGAACGAATGAGCGGGAATTTCTAACTTTTGAACCGGTGCCCAGAATCAAATTCCGAGGGCACCGATGAACTCGCAACACCGATATTCGCTTAAGTAGACCTTTTCTGAGGTTGCGTTTATTGCGGGTTGAGAGTTAGTTTTTGGGTTTTTAAAATAAAGTTAAATAAAATGTGGAAACATATTTTATTTCTTTTTTAGTTAGTTTTAACCTCCCAAAGGGAGTTAGGGGTGGGACCCACATCCACTTAACCTCCCTTGGGAGGATTAATTGTGGTGGGGCCCACACGAACCCCAACTCCTCATCTTCTCTCAAAACTCCCCTATAACCCCCTTTAATTAATGTTTGACAACTTGGTTTAATTAATTAAGGTGGGTTGATTTTAATTTCAAACCTTTGAAATTCAAGTTGATGTATGTGTAAATAAAATAAGCCTTAGTTTATTTTATTTTGTTTAGCCATCTTAAGAGGATTTGAGAACTCCTTCTTCTTCTTCAAACATTGACGAAGAACACTCAAGCTCCGACGAAGAACGCCGCTCCTCTCTTCTTCATTGCCGGTTTGTTTCCGAAGATCGATGACGCCTTCCATGTCAACGAAAGGGAACACTGCTTCCTCCTCGGACTTCCTTCGTCGGCTTACGAAGATTCACCAACGACGTACCTCTTTGGACGTACCTCTTCGTCAACAGAATTGACGAACGATTACCGCGATGCCCGACCTCTGCGACGTTGTCTTCCGCGGGTCGTTGACGAACATCGTACTTGAAACCGAGGTAGGGGTTTGTTGTTGATTATTTATTTATTCTCGTTCTTGGTTATATCATTAAAATCTTGAGGATAAATGATATTGTGTTATCGTCTAACGAGAGGGGGGTCGGACCGCACAAACACGGCCGAATCCCCCCTCATTTTTTCTTGAATATTATTATTTTTCTTGCGGATGAACGAGATGGCATGGTGCCGTCGCACCACGCGGGAATCGCAAGGCTATAATTGTGCGGCGCCGTCGCGCCGCGCCATGGAAAGTTTTTCATGAACGCGACGCCGTCGCGCCGCGTCGAAGGAAACCAAAGGCGCCGCGGCCGGAGCGGGGCCACGGCGGAGGGGCGCGGTGCCGTCGCACCGCGCCGGACGACGAAGGCCACAGCCGGTTCCGGGCCGCAGCGGAACGAGAAGACCGGCGGCTAGCCGGGCCGCCGGTGTCGGAAGCCGGAAGGGGGACCGGCCTTACCGGTCCCGTTGGGGAAGAACCGGCTGGCCATGTTGGGCCGGCCGGAAGGGAGAAGGACCGGGGGAATAAATTCCCCCGGCTGGCCAAAAAAAAACAGGCCCCCCATAAAGGGGGGGCCGCGGTTACATCAAGGGGGGGTAGCGCCCCCCCGTTTTTTTATCAAAGGCAGGCCCCCTCACGTGGGGGGCCGTTGTTTGACAAAGGCACGGCATGATGCCACGCCTCCAGAGGGAAGAAGCGGGGGCTTTGCCCCCCGCGCGTGGCACCCGAGCGGCGCCCAGGCCGCGCCGCCGGGCCGCGCCGCCGGCCAGGCCGGGTCGGACCCGAGTCGGGTCGACCCGGTTCGGGCCGACCCAGGGGGTGTCGGGCCGGGTTGGCCCGGACCCGGACCCCCCGTTTTCGAATCAACTTCGGTCTTTTGCTCATAACTTGAGCTACGGACCTCCGATTGATGAACCGTCAGCGGCGATGCGATCCTTGGATTGAGACGGTCGTTTCGGTATATCGAACTCAATGTTTTGGAATACTTTGAGTTCGGCCGGGTTGGTTCGTAAACGCAACCAACCGGGCCCTCGGAGCGGAAATGCTCATATATTGAGCTACAGACGTCCGATTGACATGCCGTCAGCTTTGTTGTGTTCCAATTAGTGAGACGGATCTTTTGGCATAATCCACCCGAGGTTTGGACACAGGTGGAGTACGGTCGGGTTGGTTTTGCCTTAAAAACCAACCGGGCCCCTAGGACGAAAAAGCCAATAACTCTCAGACCGGGTGTCCGATCGACGCGCCGTCTGTTGCGTTGAGTTCCTATTGATGATACGGAACTTTTGGATACATCAACTCTGGACTTTGTGACAGTTGATGTATCAGCCTCTCGGCTCATGGAACGGACCCTCCCGATCGAGCTTGCTGTGTGCGGGTACCCTAGTGCTGGCTGCGACTGTGACTACTACTGCTACTACTACTGTGACTGCGACGACGACAGTACTGATATCCTTGGTGGATTCGACGACGACTACAACACTCAGCAATCCTACGTGGATCAGTGCTACAGGTCCTGTGTGGGCCCGATCCTGTGTGGGTCCGATCCTGTGTGGGTCTTTGCGCTCAGCGGTCCTGTGTGAACCAGCGCCTACAGGTCCTGTGTGGGCCCGATCCTGTGTGGGTCTTTGCGGGGGTCAGTTACCTATCGATCTTTCGTGGGTCCGACGACTTAGATGGATCAGAGATCATCTTTATCGTCTTTCGAAGAAGTATACCTGTGTGAGATGAATCCTGTTGCTTTCCTGTGTGGATTGAGTTGTGCTATCCTGTGGGGATTTCGTTTTGCTTTCCTGTGTGGAATACGTTTACTTTCCCGTGTGGACTGACTTGTACTTGGGCTCGTAGGTTGGAGCGTATTGGAATTTATGACTTAGGTATATGTATGGGAATATTCCTAAGCAGTGTCGGTTGATACTTCGTGATTGTATCTTTCTTTTTGGTTTATCCTTTGTGGATTTTGGGAGACCTCCAGGGGTCTCGGGGTCCCTACTGAGTAGCTTATAATCTCCCCTGCACGGGCTATGCCCGCACTACGTTGTGTTGGTTGCAGACGACGGACAGCGTTGATCTTGGCTGAGGCTTGCAGAGCAAGACGGTACCTGGAGGTGGACCCCTGGGCGGGACGTGTTCGGAGTGGACGACGGGACCCGAGGAGCAGTGGAGCTATCTGTACCCACCCTTCAGGTGGGATTTTCAGTGGATAGCTCGGTGTAGCGGCTTTTACTTTACAGTTGTTGTTTTCCCTTTTCAGTTGTACTTTACTTTCAGTTTGGGTTTGTATACTGGCCCATATACTTTTCCACGCTTCAGTTGTACTCTGTTTTAACTTAGTGTTTACTATTCCGCTTGCTTAATCTGTGGTAGTTGTTTACTTTTCAAAGGCAATGCCTTCCCTTTTTGTTGGGATTTACGCCTTGGGGCTAGTCACCAGCCCCTGGCCTATGGAAGGCGGGCTTGGGGTAGTCACGGCATGGGTCCCGAGGGCGGTTCGTGACAAATTGGTATCAGAGGAGTACGGTTCTACTGCGAACTCTGATCTTTTCTATGAGAATCAATAATGTTTAGCGTATTGAGTGTGGTTATCAGTCCAGGGAGTCCAGTGTTGGTACGGCGGCCGACGTATCCGTACACTAGGACCCTGACTTCTGATTTCCGACTTAATGCACGAAAACATTGATTGCGTGTGTGTTTCAAGTTTTCTTTGTGATTAATTTATATATCAGCTCACCAGGTATACTGTTCTGACCGTGGCGCACCTGTTACCTTTTCAGGATGGCCCCACGACGGCAGCCAGCTATGGTTCCGAGATTCGAGCGTGACGACAGCCCACCGAGCGACGAGGCCTCAGTGCAGGGACCTTTGTCACCAGTGGCACCGGCGGTAGCTCTACCCGTCGAGCCACCGATGCTTCCAGCACCAGCCGCTAACGATGCACGTCGCCTCAGCGCACTGCATGAGTTTCAGCGCCAGCGACCGCCCAGGTTTCGTGGGGAGACAGACCCCCAGGCAGCCGAGGACTGGCTGGAGGCAGTGGTATGTGTGTTTAGGCTAGTGAGGACACCAGCAGACCTCATGGTGATTCTCTCTGCGAGCCTACTACACGCAGCAGCAGGACGATGGTGGAGCTTGATGCTCCAGGTGCATGATGAGGCATCTCTTCTATGGACAGACTTTGAGAGCCTCTTCCGATCAGAGTTCGTCCCAGCCACCCTTCGTGCGGTGCGTATCCAGGAGCTTCTTCAGCTGCGGCGGGGCAGCATGACGGTCGCTCAGTACTCGGCAAGATTTATTGATCTCTCGCGCTACTTGACTGACATGGTACAGGACCCATTATTCCGGGCCCAGACCTTCAAGCAGGGTTTGAGACACGAGATTAGGGAATCACTGATCTCCCTCAGCATACCGACTCAGATAGGAGTACTGGAGCGGGCCCTTTTGATCGAGAGTTTCCTTGCTGAGTCTACACCAGCGACGAGACCCACCGTAGGGAGACACTTGGTAGAGTCTTCTGCAGTAGGCAGTCGACGGATGACTCAGGGGTCCAGGCAGACCAGACCTTCAGGCAGACGACCTCAGGACACTGGCTCAGCAGTGCGGGGCACACAGCGCGGAGCCAGTCTTTCGAGAGGCAGGTAGTGCTACTCGTGCGGCGGGCAGGGCCACATGGCTCGTGACTGCCCGACCCGCCGTGCCGAGGAGCAGCAGACAGTTGAGTGACCACCGAGTCAGAGGCAGAGGGTCGACCGTGGAGGTCCGCAGGGAGGAGGCGGACGAGGCAGAGGAGCTGGAAGAGCAGCCGGTGGTGGGCGACGCTTTGAGGCTCTACCTCCACCACCACCAGGAGGTCCACCCCGACCACAGGGAGCTGGCGGGCAGAGACAGGCATAGCTCCAGGCAGCAGAGGCCTATGACCATGGCGCACTCGAGATGATTCGAGGTACAATATGTGTCTATTCCACCCTTTCTGCAGTAATTATAGGCACAGGAGCGAGTCACTATTTCATAGCCGCTGCCCTTGTTCGGAGCTCGGAGATTCCGACAGAGCCGTTGGCTCGATCCTTACGGCTAGAGACTCCTACGGGAGCAGACTCGACGATTACGCACTGGTGCCGGCAGTGTGATCTTACTCTAGGAGGCGAGAGCTTCGGCTGGGATCTTCTTGTCGCAGCGTCGAGGCCTTACGACCTCATCTTGGGCATGGATTGGCTATCAACGGTCCATGCACAGATTGACTGTTTTAGGCGTAAGGTGCGATGTGTACACACCGACGGGAGCAGGTTCACCTTCACTGGCGAGAAGGCAGCCTTTGCAGCACAGGATGGACTTCCGCGGAGGAGAGGACAGCCCATCACTCATCAGTTGGCTAGCCTCATCCTTGGAGTAGTTGACGTGCGTAGTCCTGGTTTTCCTGCAGTGGTGGATCAGTTTGCGGACGTTTTTCCCGACGACGTCCCAGGGATACCTCCACGCAGGGAGGTAGACTTTTATATTGACTTGTACCCCGGGACATCCCTGATATCGACTCCAGCATATCGGATGGCCCCCGCCGAGCTTCAATAGCTACGGGTACAGTTGGAGGACTTGCAGGGCAAGGGGTTCATCCGACCCAGTGTTTCACCCTGGGCTTCCCCGATATTGTTCGCCAAGAAGGCGGACGAGAGCTTGCGACTTTGTGTTGACTATCGTTGCCTGAACCAGGTGACAGTGAGGAACAAGTATCCGCTACCGAGGATTGATGACCTCTTTGATCAGCTCAAGGGAGCACGGTGGTTCTCGAAGATAGACCTCAGGTCAGGCTATCATCAGCTCAGAGTCAGAGACGAGGACGTGCAGAAGACGACCTTCAGATGTCGGTATGGCCACTATGAGTTCTTGGTTATGCCTTTCGGCGTAACCAATACTCCAGCAGTGTTCATGGCCCTCATGAACAGGATTTTTCAGCCATACCTCGATCGTTTTGTCGTGGTCTTCATCGACGACATACTGATTTACTCGACGACTAAGGAGGAACACGCCTACCACTTGTGAGTTGTACTGGACACACTCCGAGAGAACCAGCTTTATGGTAAGCTCTCGAAGTGCCAGTTCTGGATACGTGAGGTCCACTTCTTGGGACACGTCATCTCTGAGGCGGGAGTAGCAGTGGATCCCATGAAGATCGAGGCACTGCTAGCTTGGGAGCCACCGAGGAGCGTGACAGAGGTTCGAAGTTTCTTGGGACTAGATGGATACTATCGGAGATTCGTTCCAGACTTCTCTAGAGTTGCGGCACCACTCACAGCTTTGACGAAGAAGGGGAAACCCTTTGTGTGGTCAGACAGTTGTCAATGGAGCTTCCAGGAGCTGAGGCAGAGATTGACCAGCACACCTATCTTGAGGTTGCCTGAGGAGGGAGTAGGGTACGTAGTCTACTGCGATGCATCAGGGACCGGACTCGGATGCATTCTGATGCAGGAGTGGGAAGTGATCGCCTATGGATCACGTCATTTGAGACCGCATGAGCAGAACTACGCTACCCATGACCTGGAGTTAGCAGCAGTGGTATTCACTCTGAAGACATGGAGACACTACCTGATGGGCGAGCGCTTTACAGTCTTTTCCGATCATCAGAGTCTCAGGTATATCTTCTTGCAGAAGGACCTGAACCTGAGACATCGGCGATGGCTCGAGTTCCTCCAGGACTATGACTTTGAGATAGTCTATACTCCTGGGAAGGGGAATGTAGTAGCCGATGCCCTCAGCAGGAGGATGGGAATTCAGCTACTTGGGGAGGCGACAGAGCAGCTAGCCTCTTTGCATATATCCTTCGTAGATAGAGATGGAGCATCCTCCCTCCAGTCTCTCATAGTCACCCCTGCTCTACTACAGCAGGTCAGAGAGGCACAGCGTGAGGACGCTGACTGTGAGACACGGCGTGCACAGATATCCTCAGGATAGGCACCTGATGGTTTCTCCCTTGGAGCAGAGCACGACATCATTTTCAGAGGACGTACCATGGTACCAGTCACTTTGCGAGAGGAGGTGTTGAGAGAGTTTCACACTTCTCCTTTGGCGGTACATCCAGGAGTGGCGAAGATGTACCAGGATCTCAGACGACAGCACTGGTGGCCGGGCATGAAGAAGGCTATAGCAGAGTTCGTTTCTCGATGCCTCACCTGCCAGCAGGTGAAGGCTGAGCATCAGGTACCAGCAGGCTTGGTACAGCCCTTGGAGGTCCCGGAGTGGAAGTGGGACGGGATATCTATGGACTTCGTGACTGGACTTCCACGCAATTCCAGAGGTCACGACTCCATCTGGGTGATTGTTGACCGACTCACCAAGTCGACACACTTCTTACCCATCAGAGAGCAGGGCTCAGTGGAGAGATTGGTACGTCTCTATGTTCCGGAGATTGTGCGGCTCCACGGCGTGCCATCATCGATCGTCTCCGATCGAGATGCTCGCTTTACTTCCCAGCTTTGGAAGGGGTTACAGGAGTCGTTCGGAATGCAGCTACGTCTGAGCACAACCTTTCACCCTCAGACAGATGGTCCGACGGAGAGGACCATTCAGACTCTCGAGGACATGCTCCGCGCATGTGTCCTCGAATTTGGTCGTAGCTGGGAGGACCACCTACCCTTGGTGGAGTTTGCGTACAACAACAGCTACCACTCCACCATCGGGATGGCACCGTACGAGGCGTTGTACGACCGACCTTGTAGATCTCCTTTGTGCTGGACAGACCCTGGGGAGTCAGCACTTGTGGGACCGGAGATGGTCCAGGCCATGACAGAGAAGGTCCAGGTCATCCAGGAGCGGATGAGGATAGCTTAGAGCCGGCAGAAGTCATACGCTGATAGGAGGCGGAGGCCACTAGAGTTCGAGGATGGCGACCACGTATTCTTGCGGGTCTCACCTCGACGTGGTATTTGGATATTTGGCCGAGGTGGAAAGTTATCTCCGCGCTTCATCAGACCCTTACAGGTCCTCTGCAGGATTGGCAAGGTGGATTATCGCCTGGCTCTACCACCTCAATTGCACCGGGTGCAGGACGTCTTCCACGTGTCTCAGCTGAGGAGATACGTGCACGACCCGACGCACATCATTGACCATGGGGATCTTGACGTTGACGATGGGGTGACTTTTACGGAGTTCCTGGTGGAGATAGTGGATCGACAGGAGTGGGTCCTTCGTGGGCGATCGATTCCTCTTATGTGCATCAGATGACAGCACATGAATCTCTAGGAGAGCACTTGGGAGTGGGAGGCTCAGATGCGTGCTCAGTACCCTCATTTGTTTCCCTAGTTTTTGATGTATCTTTAGGGGACATAAATCCCTGAGGTGGGAGTAATGGAAAGACCCGTAAAATTCAAGGGAAATTTTTTCTTAATTTTCTTTGGAATTTTTCAAGAGCGCGGTTTCTGACGGCACCTGATTCCGAGGCCCGGAGTGCCCGAAATCATTTTCCGAAGTTTGGCTCTGGTACGTTCAGTGAACGAACGAGCGGGAATTTCTAACTTTTGAACCGGCGCCCGGAATCAAATTCCGAGGGCACCGATGAACTCACAGCGCCGATATTCGCTTAAGGAGACCTTTTCCGAGGTTGCGTTTATTGCGGGTTGAGAGTTAGTTTTTGGGTTTTTAAAATAAAGTTAAATAAAATGTGGAAAAATATTTTATTTCTTTTTTAATTAGTTTTAACCTCCCAAAGGTAGTTAGGGGTGGGACCCACATCCAGTTAACCTCCCTTGTGAGGATTAAGTGTGGTGGGGCCCACACGATCCCCAACTCCTCATCTTCTCTCAAAACTCCCCTATAACCCCCTTTAATTAATATTTGACAACTTGGTTTAATTAATTATGGTGGGTTGATTTGAATTTCAAACCTTTGAAATTCAAGTTGATGTTTGTGTAAATAAAATAAGCCTTAGCTTATTTTATTTTGTTTAGCCATCTTAAGAGGATTTGAGAACTCCTTCTTCTTCTTCAAAATTTGACGAAGAACACTCAAGCTCCGACGAAGAACGCCGCTCCTCTCTTCTTCGTAGTCGGTTTGTTTCCGAAGATCGACGACGCCTTCCATGTTAATGAAAGGGAACACCGCTTCCTCCTCGGACTTCCTTCGTCGGCTTACGAAGATTCACCAATGACGTACCTCTTCGGACGTACCTCTTCGTCAACAGAATTGACGAACGATTACCGTGACGCCCGACCTCCGCGACGTTGTCTTCCGCGGGTCATTGACGAACATCGTACTTGAAACCGAGGTAGGGGTTTGTTGTTGATTATTTATTTATTCTCGTTCTTGGTTCTAGAATGAAAATCTCGAGGATAAATGATATTGTGTTATCGTCTAACGACAGGGGGGCCGGACCGCACAAACACAGCCGAATCCCCCCTCCTTTGTTCTTGAATATTATTATTTTTCTTGCGGATGAACGAGATGGCGTGGTGCCGTCGCACCATGCGGGAATCACAAGGCTATAATTGCACGACGCCGTTGAGCCTTGCCACAGAAAGTTTATCATGAACGCGACGCCGTCGCGCCGTGTCGAAGAAACCAAAGGCACCACAGCCGGAGTGGGGCCGCAGCGGAGGGGCGCGGTGCCGTCGCACCGCGCCGGACGACGAAGGTCACGGCCAGTTCCGGGCGTGACACCTGAGCGGCACCCAGGCCGCGCCGCCGCCGGTCGGGCCACATCGCCGTGCCGGACCGCGCCGCCGCGCCGCCGGCCGGGCCGGGTCGGCCCGGACCCGGACCCCCCTTTTTCGAATCAACTTAGGTCTTTTGCTCATAACTTGAGCTACGGACCTCCGATTGATTAACAATCAGCGGCGATGTGATCCTTGAATCGAGACGGTCGTTTCGGTATATCGCACTCAATGTTTCGGAATACTTTGAGTTCGGCCGGGTTGGTTCGTACACGAAACCAACCGGGCCCTCGGAGCGGAAACGCTCATATATTGAGCTACGGACGTCCGATTGACGTGCCGTCAGCTTTGTTTTGTTCCTCTTAGTGAGTTGGATCTTTTGGCATACTCCGCCCGAGGTTTGGATGCAGGTGGAGTATGGTCGGGTTCGTTTTGACTTAAAAACCAACCGGGCCCCTGGGACGAAAAAACCAATAACTCTCAGACCGGGCGTCCGATCGACGCGCCGTCTGTTGCGTTGAGTTCCTCTTGACGATACAGAACTTTTGGATACATCAACTCTGGACTTTGTGACAGTTTATGTATCAGCCTCTCGGCTCGTGGAGCGGACCCTCCCGATCGAGCTTGCTGTGTGCGGGAACCCTAGTGCTGGCTGCGAATGTGACTACTACTGCTACTGCTACTGTGACTGCGACGACGACAGTACTGAGATCCTTGGTGTATTCGACGATGACTACGTCACTCATCGATCCTACGTGGATCAGTGCTACAGGTCTTGTGTGGGCCCGATCCTGTGTGGGTCCGATCCTGTGTGGGTCTTTGCGCTCAGCGGTCCTGTGTGAACCAGCGCCTACATGTCCTGTGTGGGCCCGATCCTGTGTGGGTCTTTGCGGGGGTTAGTTATCTATCAATCCTTCATGGGTCTGATGACTTAGATGGATCAGAGATCATATTTATCATCTTTCGAAGAAGTATACCTGTGTGAGATGAATCCTGTTTCTTTCCTGTGTGGATTGAGTTGTGCTATCCTGTGTGGATTTCGTTTTGCTTTCCTGTGTGGAATACGTTTTCTTTCCTGTGTGGACTGAGTTGTACTTGGGCTCGGAGGTTGGAGCGTATTGGAATTGATGACTTAGGTATATGTATGGGCATATACCTAAGTAGTGTCGGTTGATACTTCGTGATTGTATCTTCCTTTGTGGTTTATCCTTTGTGGATTTTGGGAGACCTTCAGGGGTCCCGGGGTCCCTACTGAGTAGTTTATACTCACCCCTGCACGGGCTATGCCCGCACTACGTTGTGTTGGTTGCAGACGACGGAAAACGTTGATCTTGGATGAGGCTTGCAGAGCAGGATGGTACCTGGAGGGGGACCACTGGGCGGGACGTGTTCGGAGCGGACGATGGGACCCGAGGAGCAGTGGAGCTATCTGTACCCACCCTTCAGGTGGGATTTCTAGTGGACAGCTCGGTGTAGCGGCTTTTACTTTACAGTTGTTGTTTTCCCTTTCGAGTTGTACTTTACTTTCAGTTTGGGTTTGTATACTGGCCCATTTAATTTTCCGCACTTCAGTTGTACTCTGTTTTTACTTAGTGTTTACTATTCCGCTTGCTTACTCTGTGGTGGTTGTTTACTTTTCAAAGGAAATGCCTTCCCTTTTTGTTGGGATTTAAGCCTTGGTGCTAGTCGCCAGCCCCTGGCCTATGGAAGGTGGGCTTGGGGTAGTCATGGCACGGGTCCCGAGGGCGGGTCGTGACAAGACTAATTACTTGATATCCCTTGTTTCTCACACTGATCATATCTAATGCAGTAGTAGAGAGTTTCAATGGTCATATCATTCAAATCATGAATCTCCACCAACTAGGGAAATGTCAGTATGTATGCCCTGATGAGTGGAATGATATATTCACCTCCATATGAGCGCATAAACCTTGGGGCCAATCCCACAGTCATGATTGAACAATGAGAACTCTAATTCCTTCCATAACTAGGAAACATAGGACACATTTCTAAGGCTCAAGCTAAAATAAAAACCCAATTTGGTTTAAGGAACCTCATGTCTCCAACATCTCAACCATCATGACCTAATCACTCCCATATGATGACTATTCTACCTCATATATCAATGGACTAAGAATCCAAGTGAATTATGAAAACTATAATTCTTTCCATAATAGGGATACATAGGATTCCCCCGAGGACTCAATCTTGAATACCTAGTGACAAAAATAAATTATTTATGTCTTCTCCATATGAAGTTAAACTGCATGGGTTTAACTAAATATGCGGGGTTTTATTCCCGCAATAACTAGGATATATAAGAAGCATCCAAATGGATCAATACCATATTTATAATACTAACAACATCCTAATGTAGAAGAAAATTCCAATGATCCTAGTTATATAGACTCATCACTTATGTAGTTTTTCATTACTGGGAATTGAATGAAGAACCTTAAATACATACTAATGGAATCATGTATAGAATCCCTGTATTTTTCACAGGGATAAACATAAATAATAATCAATTTTTTAGGATAAATGTTATAATATTGGTATTAGAAAAAACTTTGAGAACATATATGAAATATTTAAGAGTATCACGGAGTAAGAAAAAATTCCCCCAAACATGGTGTAATGAGCCCAAACTCCCATCCTCTCAACCAAATTGAGTCCCTAATCACAGTTGGGTCTGAAACCACAATTGACCACCAACCTTTGGAAGGAAGTTATAAAACTAGTAATGTTTGTTGTAACCATAGGCATTTTCTATTATGAATGGAAATGAGGCCTTGGTATTAATGATTTTTCAAGAAATGAACCCCCTATAATCAATAACTGGGTTGAACAAAATGCACCTAGTAGTCATCTCTTCCCTATCGAAAAATGGTGAAACCAATGCAAATATCTCTAATAATATAAAAATTGTGTTATTATCCATTGGGATATTTTTTTTGAACATTATATGCAATAACAACTAAAAATCCCAATGCGAATCATTCAAATGAAAAAATAATCATGCGTCAAGACACTTTTTTTACATACACTATACAAACAAAGCAGTAAATCTAGAATGATCTTATAGGTGATCGTCTAAAACTGGGGTTCTCCAAAAATGACTTTATCCTTGTTTTGACAAGTCCAAATGATTATAATGGTCGGATCTGGCATAAAAGAAAATTTTTCCTAACCAAGTATTTCTGATTGAGAATATCATGCCTATGATATTGTGCTAATAAGTGACCTTGTTCATTTTTCTATCTATAACTAAAAATAATTATATCATAAAATATATCCCAATCTGATATAATTTCTTCATCATCCAGTAATCGCTATGGTACGTCACCCATGGCTATGAACCGTATAGTTCAGAAAACAATCTCACATGCTCGACAGATCCAACATCAGATGGCAAACACAATTGGCCAAGAGTACCACCGACATGGTATAATCCCAACCGTGTAAGCTACCTATGAGGTTCTCTAAACATGAAAATTGGTGAGTCTACATCAACTAGAGGGAAATACGATTCTAAGCTAGTGGATATTTTTTCCATGACCAACTGGTTTAGGATCTTATCCTTAGAGCATGAAAACTATCACCTTTTGTCTCTAATGAAGGCGGACCAGGAATCCAAATAAAAATACCTTCATGTTTTGGTGCCACTATGGGGGATATGTAAAATTTCATCACTGACATAATCCTACTGGTACCCACTAGTCTCCTACTGAGGGTACCACCTGACACACTGCCACCTATGACACCCATGACTACAAAACAAGGAAGAAACATGGGGGGGGGGGGTTATATCTATGAGTGGGATCATATCCTCACTCCAACCAAACAAGTATAATGACATATTTCAGTGGTAAACAGAGATCATGTACATATTCCTACTCACGAAAAACATATATATTGGCATATTGCTGCAATAGGCATGGGGAAGACACATTTCCCTACCGTCGTACATGAATCCCATAAAACTTTTATAGTATCACAAATAGGAAACTAGTGGGTTAATATCCCTAAATCAATCAAATATATGTGGTAAAATATAATGGGGAAAGAAAATATAAAGGTTTATATCCTTGGAAGCACTTTCCTAAAATTACAATCTATTTTTGCAATAGGTAAATAACTCCACAAACATATTTTGGAGATGGTATAGATAAAGGGAAAAGTTCATAATCCTATCCCCATAGCCATGTAAACTCCACATTCTAATCATTATTAATAAATGGTTGTACTATAGAGATAACACATTATTTCTCCTATCAAGGAGGATTATCTGTATATTACAATAAAGGAAGAGGACTCGGATTAGGATAACACTCCCATTCCAAATGGGGATCACTATGTGAGATTAATACATGTCTCAGGATAGGGGAACATGCCTATCATTAAATTATGACGACATATTCCAAATTCATTGGATTAGGCTCATATCCCTATTCTAGTAGGGGATAACCAGGATAGAAGAGAATAAGCCTCATGAAATTCTCGTATTCATGTCCAAAAAGTATAGTGGAAAATTTAAAAGGCTTAGGATGAGGAATATATACCCATTATGGTTGCGGATTAACAAGTGAGAATAGAAAAAAGCCTCAAGAAAACATCATATTGTCATAGAAAATCTTCCTAGAATACCCCATAAGATCAAAAAATCCAGGAACATATTCTTCTTCTGCCAACAAACTACTACACCATCATAATTTTGAGGAAATACATGAAGAGTTTATGTCCCTCATCCCATTCCAAAGGGCCGTTGTTATATTTTGGAGGGTAATGTATATTATTACCATGGCTCATATTACTCTTCCAACTGGTGCTCATCAGGTGAGAGAATCACATGCCTCAGGATATGCTCATATTCATTCCAAGAATGACAAGAGGAATACCCCAAAGGCTTAGGATCCGGTTCAAACTCCAATCTTAAGAAAGGCCCACCTTGTTAGGATAGAACATGCCTCATGATAGTCTAATATTCCAATAGAGATATATACATATAAATGTAATACTTCAGTATCATCTTAACAGCAATGGAATATTCCCGCATCACTCGACAATTATAAGCAGATTTCAAAAACCATTATACAATAGGATCAAATCCCTATAAAATCTCAAAAGTATGGTTGGAATATTAAAACCACGATGTATATCGATTTACATATTCCAAATATACTCTATACTAGTGTCCTTGTCATTGTTTGGGACACATTGGACCTCCCATAAGGGTCAAAAAAACTCTTCAACTGAAGAAAAAGATGATCATTTCCATGATAGTCCTCCTCGTGGAAGTGTGGAGATTGATCAAATAGACCCCACTACTAGCACCAATAATGGAAAACCTCCCCATGGTGATATCTCCCATGGACAAGAAAATCATCCCCTTTCCCAGAATTCTCTGTATAGAGAGGTGTTCAAAACGCTGACCCTTCATATTGAGAGGTGCTCAAAACATCAGTGTCAACTACCTATGGTTCCCCATAAACATTTAATAGAACTCCACTCCCATCAGTAGGTGACCCTTAAAAGCATATTCTATTGTCTTAGCAGATGAAGGCATGTTTTTCTAATGGGTAGGAGAATGAAATTGATTTTACGAGAGAATTATCTGGAAACAACATCCCCATCATGTTCTATCCCCTTCCTACATTTGACTATGATATTCTAGATGATCTATAAAAGGAGTTCACTCTTTATTTATACCAAAATATGTGGGATAATAATCAATGAATGAGGGGTCAACATATCACTTATCTAGGATATGAGTGTCACCTTTAGACAATCAAGATACTATGTTTTCAGCTAGAGATGGTTGTTATCTCCATGGAAGGAGATCCAAAACTAGAAGAACACAATGCTAATATGCTATATTCTTAGCTCTATATCATCATGAAACTTCAAAAAAGATCTCTAAAGCCAGGTAATAGTTTTGTATTCAATTATGGAGGCGATATGGATCGGTACTCCATCTCAAACCCTTGGAACAAAAGAACCCATCAGATAAAGAATCCTATAATGTTATACCCTCTAGTGAAATTAGGGGGCTGAGTAACATTGGGGCTAGTTGGTCACTACAATGGAATTCACCTACATCAACGATTCCCAACCACCAAGAACCATGGAAGAGGATATCCAAAATAACTTCGAACTGGGCCCCTCAATGAAAGGAGAATTCTTTTCAAACACGAATACCAAAGTTGTGATCATCCAGACAACTTCCCATAAAGAATCGATTTCATAATGGGCTATCATCACACTCAGCTCCTATGTGAGCATATCTATTCCATATCAAAGAGGATGTAATAGAATCTTCCATTGCATCCATTCATGAGAATACCTATCCCACTGGGCTGGGGGAATATCTTCCACCACCTCTACCCCTCAGATCTTTAAATCCCAAGAGGATTCATGACATATCCTCAATAATTATAAACAAATCACTCCCCACTGGGTTGGGGGTATTTATATCTCAATCATAATCTCTAGGCTCCTTATCCCATGATAGGGTCCTATGAGAATCATATGTGATTCTGAATCATCCCCATTCCACTAGGCCGGGGGAATTTATATCTCAATGTTCACCATTGGAATCATCAAATACCTAACTAAAATCATTGGATCCTCAATAACATGATTATTTAATGCCAATTTTTTCCCTAAATAACCCACAGTACTCAGGGATGTAGATATTTTTATCATCATAATAATCACCACTTAGGGAATCATTCTTCTCTAGGTTTAAAGGAAAAAAATAAATAGCCAACATTACACCCATTCCTCCCACCTGAAGGAAAACCTCTGCAATTTGGGGTCCATTTGAGAACCATGACAAGAAACTCCCTCAAGGTTACAACTTATAGTACAAGACAATAGAAATTTAGAATAATGGTGATAAAACCCCATTGGGTTCACAAGACAAAATTGCCCAATATGGAAGAGGGGTAAAATAAAGTCCTTAATGAAAGTAGGGAAAAATCATTTTGTTGCATCAAAAGTAGTGTCACCACCATAATTTCCCAATATTACTCTATAAAGATTATAACATTCAATATGGTAGGCATTTTGAGTCATGAAAAAATTTTAGAGGGTTGCAACATGGAAGATCTACCCTGAGTGTAGGGTGACCAGGATGCACCAACTGAGGCTGCATGAATCTAGAACTATATAAGGTTCCAAAATATGGAACCTATGAATAATGAGTTTCTACATCTATGATAGAACAATACGAATGAAAAAGGGAAATGTATGACCACATCATAATCACCACTTATAATAATTGAGGTTCCTCCCAATGAATTATAGAAATAACAATATGAGAGTGAAATACAAACTCTTCAGCAACTCAATAAGGAGCTAATCAGGGGAAGCATCCCCACTGGGTATCATCTTCACGATGAGAAAAATATCCATCAACCTATAAAAGCCGATCCACTATAATAAGATTCATATGATATTCAGAGAGGTTATGGATCCAAGAATACAATCAACATAGATTATTAAATTGAAAATTTTCCCGACTTCCCTCTATTGTGGGGACAACCGCTCCCTCTTTAGAGAAATCATTCAGTCTTATGATGAATTGAGAATCATGAGGAAGCAAAAGAATGGATACCTCATCAACCCCCTCCCACTCACTACGGAAGGGAGAAGGCTTAAAAAACAGTACCCCTAGAGATAAATAACATCATCGAGTCCCTATATACTTCAATTTAATCCATGGAAGGGCGACACACACTTCTGAAACCTGAGAGGAATCCATATCGCTAATGGGTGTATGAATATTTTCCAACACCCAATTTTATAAATCATACTTTCTCAACATTTTAAGTGTTAGGAGATCCATAACAGGATATCACACACTTTGTATCATGATGTGGGTTATGATGGGTGCTAGAGATCAATAGAAGGCAATGATGCTAAGTCGTTTTGTACAGAATCTGATAGGGCTAACATTTTTGTCATATAATAGCCTTCCAGTAGGATCCATTATAGTATGGGATGAAATTACTCATTAGTTACTTTACCAATTCATCTCCATGATAAGGAAAATGAAAATCATCGACCTAAAAAAATAAAAACAATGTGAAAATGATAGGATTTTAGAAATTATAGCAAGGTGGAAATTTTTATCCTATTCTCTCAATATCCCTCTCTCACAAGAAATACTACTAGAAATATATGTGGAAAATATATAGGATGAGTTGTAGAAACCTCGCACCCAATGAAGTAACCAGGTTGGTTATGTGAGTGTGTAGAAATGAAAAAAATTCTCAAAGATTCCATTATGTGAACCCAGTCTAAAATATTGACTCATGCACATAGTATAGGGGAATGGTCCAGGTAAATTAGAAGCTATAGCTTCCACTCTCAAGAAAGTTGTAGTGCCTGTCCAAGTACCTAGGCATGGATCAAACCAACCAGCACCTCTTATCGAGTGGTGTAAACTGAAAAATCACCCTAGACCAGAAGCACTGAGAAATCATGGTCGCATGGGATTTGAGGAATAAATGACCATGTTATACTCCATACCAAATTAAAAATTCCCCAATATTATCTTGGAATCCATGGAAAATAACGTACTCATATTACCATAACCATAGTAGCCTGATAAGGTCAACCTCACCGAATTTCCTGATTACTTACCTTACAAAATAATGCTGGGTCATAATATCTAGGAATTCTTTGTCTTCAACTACCCATTTCAAGGAATGGTCAATTATGGATATGTGGTTCTAGATAACTTCTCATAGAAGGTGTCTTACATAACTATTCCCCAATCAGAGGAAGAGGGTGATTGGAAGAATTTTTGAACCAGGCATCTGCAAAAGTTCAAAAACTGAATGACTCGAAAAATTGATGATCAAGCTCATTAAAATATGAGAGAATAGATATATAGAACCACAATAGCTCCAACACCAAAAAAATGTAACAAGGAATATGCCTCCCAAAGGTGGATGTGACTAATAGAAGAAGAAAGAAATAGAAGAGGAAGAGTCATATTCTGATCCAATGCGAGCTATTAAACTTATAGATTTCCTCGATGAAACATCCCGATCATAGGAACCACCCCCATTAAACAGAACCCTCATATGATGAAGAGATGATATTCGATTATTTAAACCTAATTCACATGGAAGACCCATTCTCAAATGCTGAATATACCCCAAAATACATGTTCCCTACATATAACCGTAGAACTGAAGTACAAATGTTCCAAAACAGAGTATACTGAGGAAAAAACATATGTGGTTGGAACCAATATTTTGGTCACATACACCAAAAGACATATATATAGTTGTGACCCATCAGAAAGCACTCTAACAATCCTAGAAAAGTCATGAAGTTGTCCCAGAACCCACCGACAGCCATCCACACCTAATTGTCTTGCATGACCACTTAGTAAGGGTTAGATTATCTGATCTTCCTTGAAAATGGGGATGGTAGACATGAACTTGTTCACATGAAGTAGATACTCTCAGAAACTCTTCACAAACACTAAGCCAGTACACCTCAAATTCGTAATCTCCTGAGCCACATGTCCAAGAGAAACCCCACATTTAGAAGTTCCAACCTATGACTGAAAATAAATACATTAGGAAATATATGGAAGTGGTATTGGACAGGATATTAATCCTATATGCACATTATATTTCAATAGAATTTAGGGAGGATCTCGTTAATTCCATTTAGAGTGTAGAGGAGTTTGAGATAGAAGTTTTTGAAGCTAAGGTTTATCGAGTGGAGACTGTGAAATCATAATTTAATTTCCTTTTCTCATTCAATGACTATGATTTGGAAGAGGTAATCAAAGGGTAAATTATGCCCATATATGTTTTGGGAAGTCCCAATAATGTCGATGAAAAAATGAACATGATTGATAATAGTCCGGGATCAACCTAATCACATTTCAGACCCTCTGATGTTTGGGATATAGAAGAGGGTATTTGCCTCCTCCAAACATGACCATTCAAGGGAATGATAAGAATGAGAAATTCCCCCTCAATAATATCAATCTTGAATCTTGGTTTTGGGACCTCACATTTGATGTTGGGTTTATGATTTTCTAGAAAGACACTTCACACAATTTCCTTCTTGGAAGTACCTAGCCCAAAACCACTTGGTGTTACCTTAAACATTACAAAAGTTTCCGAAGTATCCCATTAATGTAATGGTCGACATACTACAAGGTGATAACACCCCCTTTGAGACTTGTAGAGCCACATACACTAATACTGATTTATAAAATAGAAGAGGAAAGCAACCAAGGGAGGATGATGATAAAATATTTTAGCCCCAAATGGATTTTGGACCATCCCTACAAATCCCTAGAGTAATATTGAAAACAAATATGTGCTTCCCATAAATCTATTTGAGGTGATATATTTCACCACGGTGGTCCAGGACCCTTCTTTCCCTAGTGAAAATGTAAAATACAATTAGCTCCAACATCTATCTACAACGAATCATATAGAAAGAGATGATAACATATCTTAATGGGGAATCTATCACCTTAATGGTGACAGAGAATCCCCCATATCACTAAAATCACCTGGAAATGTCACCATAGAATCAGATATGGAAGAAGAGAAGGATGGCCTTAGGAATGACCCTCCCACATTCGAGGAAGGTGTCTCCATCACCATTATTGAGTTCAAAAAGATAAATTTGGGAATAAAAGAAGGCATGAGTCCTACATTGATTAGTATTTCCATGACCTATAATAGAATGAGTTTTACATTAAATTTCTAAATCAACATAGATATGTGTTCACTTGGAACAATATAAAGATGTTCAGACTGAATCCAGATGTCTCTCTTCACCATCTCATCTTACCCGATGAGCATCGATGTTTTAATAAGGATTCCAAGAGGTTTAACCCCTATCATTTCACAAATTTGAATGAGGAATTTCAAAAATTGATCAAATGAAACTTTTCCCAAGAAGTGAAATACCCAAAATGTATTTTCAACGTCTTCCATGTTAAGAAAATGAATGGGAATATAAGGGTATACATTTATTTTAGAGACTTCAATTAGTATTTACCAAATGATGACTTCCCATTTACAATCACAAAACTCTTTATCATTGTAATTGTTTTCATCCAGTACCTTTCCATCATAAACAGGTACTCAGGGTATAATAAAATCAAGAAGGACCTTGATGATAAAGAAGCCAATCCCTTTTGAGAACCTCTTGAGATCTTCTTCTATGAGGTAATTCCATTTCTGATAATCAATGATATTTCTATATACCAATGTGCCATGCATCACATCATTAATTTAATCTTGGGAATAATATCCAAGTGTTATATCGACGATATTTTGTTAAATATCCGCAGTGCTGTTACAACTTCATGGATCTCCATGAATTCTCTGAAAAGATGTAAAAACACAATATGAAGATGAAAAAACATAAATTAACATTCAAGGTAACATCAAGAAAAATTCATTGTCTTTGTGGTATTTTTTCAAGACATCATGTTTGGCATAGTGAACAGTAGTGCTATTTCAGCAATGTAACCCCCAAGAAATATCAATGAACTGAGGGGGATCCAAGGAAACCTCACCTATATTCGATGATTCAAAGACATTTTGGTCAGAAAATATCACCTCTTAACCAAGCTAATGAATAAGGGAATCATTTATCAATAGGAAAATGAATTCCAAGAAATCATTGAAAGTCTCAATAAGTACTTACAACACCCACCAGTCCTGACTCATCTAATAGAACGGAGGCCACTCGTATTGTATTTGGATACCATGTAACACTCACTAGGAACCCTCATCACATAAATAAATGATGCAAGAAGTGATAATTACCTCTATTAACTCATCATTATAGTTTTGGGTACTGAGACCAGATACTATGATGTTGGGAAGAGCGGCCTTGCTCTCATACTCGCTTTGAAAAAGATGAGGCATTACATGAAGCACCAAAAAGTCTATCTGGTCTCTTGTGTTGATTCAATCAAGTACATACTTGGATGACCTATATTGACTGGGATCCTTTCCCAATAGGAGTTTATTCTACATCAATACCACATTCAATACATACCACAAAAATTCATTAAAGGGAAAGCACTATATAATTTACTTATAGAACATAATACCCTAGAAAAATAAACCAGAAGACATTGAGCGTCTAGATGAGGATGTATTCTCCACCCATGACACTACCCATACATGGGATATGTACTTTGATTTTGCCTCATGTAGTCCTATCAGTAAAATAATGGAAAACTAGAAGCTGAATCAGGTTGGTCTAGGGGTTGTAATTGTCTTTCTAAATAAAACATTTTACCTACTCTTTCTCCTTATCTGAAGGCCACACAAATAATGAGGAAAAATACCAAGACATCACCACTAGGTTGGAAAATTCCATATAACTACACATAGCCTACATAAATATCATAGGGGATTCAGAATTAGTGAAAAAACATATCAATGGTGAATAATACCATCAAAAAGGAATAATTGGACCCTCTCACTAGATATGATATAGAACTCATGGAATATTTCCCTTTTTATCCCACATTGTATCATGTTCCCTGATAAATGAAAACTCACTCCGACACATTGGCTAGTAAATCCACCATACTATCCATCCTTGACCAAGAGGAAGCAATATTCTCTATCACGTAGCAAATAATGGTTTCACCAATCATCGTATGTGATATGATATAAATAAATCAGCTCAATACCACCCAATAACACAATGAACCAATGAACACCATTGGATTGGTGGATCCCATAATCAGTTATCTACAAAATAGGACAGTCCCATTAGACTGATTTGGAAGGGAATAGATTTGGCACTATGTAGTGAACACAACTACACAAGATGACCCAAATGAGAAAAAAATCCTCTACAAATGAGGATTTGATGAAACCCTTCATATATGAATAGTAGATGGATAAATTTTCACCATTATAGATGAAGTCTATGTGGGATGTTATGGAACCCCTCAATCAGGGACTAGGGTCTCCCATCAAATAAAGAAGTTGTGATATTACTATATAAACAAGATACATGACTCCATAGAATTTACCAACAAATTTCTAGCATTCCAAGTTCTTTGAAACTTCATTCATTAACCCCTATAATTTATACATACAACCAAATGTTCATGACCATTTACTGTTTGGGGAATGGATATTGTGGGGCCATATCCCCTATCCATGACTAGTTAGTTCAATTACATCCATAATAATAATGACTTATTTTCTAAATAGGATGTTTCAATACCCATCAAGGAAGTTGGGATGAAGAATATCATCAATATAATGAAATCCCATATCACCACCAAGTTTAGGGTTCCTCAAGTAATATTGACCAAAAACAATACCATCTTAAATTCTATGGAGTTGTTGAAGTTGTACTTGGAGTACAATATCAATTCCAATCACTCATATTGCTATCATGTAGAGAAAATTGTAAAGATATAGGCCTTTATCAAGAATCTATCGAATATAATATATAAGATGGTTAACAAGGAACAAAGTCTTGGTTGGATATGCCACCCAAGCTTTATGGGCCTACCATAATACCACGTGTATTGCTACATAAGAAACACCATATTGATTAGTGTACTGGACTGGAGTAGTATTACCAAAGAAGTCCTACTTCCCTCACTTTGAATAGCCATTTGTAGACTGCTCTTAGATGACAAAAAATAAAAAAATAAGTAGGATGAATTTTAGTGACTCAATGAGAGAAGGTTTCATAGACTACACAACCTAGAGGTCCATTAGAACTGGATATCACAAGCCCTTAATAAGAAGGTTCACCTCCATTCATTCCTATAAAGAGATATGGTGCTGGACCTAAGGACCGCAATGATACCAGGGAAGAATACTCCAAAACTAGAACCCTACTTGGAAGGGCCAAATTTCAGACCTAATGTTTTCCAAAATGGATCCTACTCATTGGACACTATGAATAGAGGGCATTCCAATCCTCCCAAAAATTTAAGAATTATCAATAAATTCTTGGAAAATTTTTCACCATGAACCCCCTATGTCATAACAATAAGACTTTAAACTGTAAAGTATCCTATGTTCTAACAACAATACATTAAACTACATGGTAAGATAAGTTCTAATTTAAGACTTTAAAATACACAGTATACTATGTCCTAACAACAAGATTTTAAACTATATAGTATCCTAAGTCCTAAAAGTAAGTCTTTAAATTACATAGCATCCCGTGTCCTATTAGAAATAATTTAAATTGTACGGTATCCCTCATCCATAAAAGATTACAATAAAATGTATGGAGATCATTCTAACCACATGACTTTAAACAATATAGAGAAGTCCTTAAAACAAGACTTTAAATTGTATGGTATCCTTCTTCCTGACCACATGATCATAAAGTGTACAAATATCTTTCTAACAAGACACCTTTAATGTACATGGAGAATTCATAGAAGAATAAATCTAAACTACATTGTATAATAATCCCTAACAGTAAGAATTTAAACTGAATGGTATCGTTAGTCCATACCACATAAAGATAAACTATGAAGAGATATCCCTAATAGAAATACTTTAAACTGCACGATATCCTAATTCCAAATAGAATGATTTTAAACTGCATGGTATCAGTCATCATAACCACATGATGATAAAAAATATAGATATCATCCTAACCACATGACCATAAAATATACAATGATAGTTATGAACACATGACAATAAACTGTATGGAGATCATCCTGACCACACGACGATAAACTGTATAGAGATTGTCCAGGCCTCATGACATTAAACAGCATGACTCACTGAGAAATATGTATGACTTGATTCCTACCATTATAGGATATGTATTGACACCCAAACCTCTTTTTTTTTGTCCTAACCACAATATTCTTTTCCTTCATGTAGGGTGATCCATACCCTTTTTTAAGACATTAAACTGCATGGGTAATATTCTTTTCCACACAACATCAAAATGCACGGCTCTTCTAGAACTATGTATGGATTGATTATCGTTTTGAATGAGGTACATAGGGATGCATCAATCACATATCTTGTTCCAGCTTCCACATGATTTATAATTCCCCTGTCATGCATTGATTTTCCCTGCATGGTAAGAGGAACCCTTTATATTCCATTTTTCTCACACCAAGCATAGCTCACGTGAGCTTAAGAATTACAGTATGGGCTTCCCCATATGAAAAAGGTAATAAATCACATGATAGGTCCATCATCATACTAAATGTGAGACCATAAAAGGCACAACATAAGTTCTAGAATCGTGAAGATAAACTACACAATTAATGTACCTGTCATATGACATAAAACTACATAGTTCCTCAAGAAATTTACAAAGATTTAATCCTTCCATTAAAGGATATGTAGTGATTCCTGGATCTCTAATTCTAGGCCAAGCTAAAATGGTGAACAGAAACAATTACCAACTACCCATATGGGCCAACCCTACGAATAGATATTTTCCCATTAAAGAACTATGTGTTACTAGATTCCTTTCCACATAGGATACATAATGCTTCCAAGAATTCCATATCTAGGCCTAGTCACAATATATATGTATAAGAGTGCCCCTATTTACAGACGAGTTAGACTTCCATAGGAAACTCTCTTCTAGAACTATGTGTGACTTGATTCCCACTACCATTTGATATATAGTGACACCCATAATTCCATTCAAGGGAAAACCCCAATATTATAAACTCACTTTCGGGGACCCACATTTTCTACACATGATGTTAAAATGCATGGTCCTTCAAAAATATGTGTGGTTTGACTCCCATTGTCAATAGATATATAGTGACACCCAGACTTCCACCCATGGGACCAACCGTAATATTTACGTTCTTCCATGATGGTTAATTTTAGTTATCACCACATGAAATTAAACTACCTGAGATTTCATTAAATACAAATGGATTGATTCATGACATCACATGATTCATAGTGAAGTACAAATCATAAATCCTGGGCCCAACTAAAAAAATGATAAAACAATTCACCCAAAACTACATAAGTTATCAGGTCATACAAGATCACTCTTCCTACGTATGAGTTAGATATATAAATGGACTAACTGCACATATAATATTCTTTTCAATTTTATTCAAGTCGGTTACCATGTCCTTACTGCGTGACATTAAACTACACAGGATTACTTCCTTACCGCATGATGATAAACTGCATGAATGTAAGTCCTCACTGAATGACATTAAGCTGCAAGGAGAACATTCTAGTCACATGACATTAAAATTTCACAATAAAATTTTTCGTAACACATCATTTTAAACTTAAAAAAATAAATTACATCCCCACTACATGATGTAAAACTGTAATGGCCATCACTCATCATCATCACTTATGAAATACCAAAAGATACTTACCCTGGTCAACCAGAGTATGAGGTGATTCCACCATTATTTAACAAACATCAATTAATAATTCCACACTTCATGTATTGAGTACCATAGATCACCAAAACCATTCAAGGCCTCTGGAGAGTATACCCATATTAATGGACCCTTTTCTTGACTATGAATCTATGTCTATGGATCATGCATATGCACGTATAGTAGTCATCCAAATGTGTCACTATGGAAAAGGATTTCTGATCCATGTGAGATATTAAATCACCATGGAAGAACTCAACAACATAGCATGATATAATATTCTCTCGATGTGATTGTCCCATATCAATACACATTCCTCGAGAACCTTCACTCACGATTAAATTTTTTATCTCCAAATCAAGAGGATGTTGGGGGTACACTTAAATTCAGGTATCCTAGTTGGCCACTTGTGTATCATCTTATATATTGGGTCCATGTGAATCATGAACATAAATGTTCTAATCTTTGTTCAAAGCTATTCGACCTTAAAATCAATCCCATAATGGTCTAAATTTCAAGACCTTAAAATTATATAAAAAGGGAAATGTCAAGATGAAAACACGTAAATAGAGGTCTGAGAAAAGGTCAAGTATTTTCCATCTAAACTCTTCATATACAGAGTTTAGGAAAAAATTAGGGAAAAAATAAATATGGAATAAATCTTAGAGGATCCACTTTTTAGTCCTATTTAAATCCACACTATGCTCATTGAACCCCTTTCTTTAAAAAAAAGTTATAGTAATGATTTTTCACATTTCCTCACTATGAGAATATGTTTTCTAGGTTGTGACATAACCTTTAGGTTGTCTAAAACTTTCATGGATATTAAAATTTCCAGAAATCAAACTTCATGATTTGGGGTGTCTTGGATCCCCAAAATATTAAATGGCCCTTGGAAAGGATACCCAGATTCAAGGGACCATTTTCATGAATATTCATGAATGCTCATGGCTCTTACATATGCGACTATGGTTTTCTAACAAATGTGTCACTCCTGAAAAAGGAAATCCTAATCCTTGTAAACCCTGACATCATCATGATAGAAATAAAAACCTCAGTGTGATCTTAACTTCTCTCTATATGACTATCCCATATCATCCTCCTTCCATGAATACTTCATACTGTGAAATATGATCTCCATACCAAACTATTCAAGGGGATTTGACATCCTGAATGTTACGTCACCATATTGTATACCATTTCTCTTGTTCAAAATTCAATATTCCATTACTAAACCTTTGATGGCCCACGCATAATGACTTGAAACCATAATAATTTTGATCATGATTTATAACCAAGATATGATTTTCCCTAAGGTGCTAGAACACTTCCTATATATCCTTCCTCCAATACCCATCCTAAAAATATAGATGTTTGAGTCTTAAAAAATCTTTCTTGACCCATATAAATGAGTATAGATCATCTATTTGTTGACCATGATACTAGAACATAAGTTCATTCAACCTCCAACTAAAGACATCTCCTCCTTGCCATAAAAGAGCTTCAATCCTTATGATCCTTGGCAACACCACAGTGGAACCTAACAGCTCGGAATTTCGTGGGACATTCTTGGCATGTCTACGCTATCTCATACTCATAGACTCAAAATTTTGGTTTACGACTTACATCACCAATGAAACAACTATATAGGTGGACCTATAATCTCTTTTATTTATCCTTGAACTGATATCACCACCATAAACCTTCTATAGTGATCTCCAAACTATTTAGCATTTTATTTCATCGTCACAACACTCTATTAAAAAAGTTGTGTGTTGAAAATAAAAGTAATTTTTTTGGATAAAAAATTTAATTTTTATCACTATTAATAAGGTAAATTTCACTTGATTTTATGTTTTCAATATAGGTGGAGGTGATTCCAGGGGCGTAAGATGATGTTTATAAAAAATGGGCCAAAATTTGAAAGATTCCAAGCATAATAGTGGACTAAATCACATACTTTATTTAATACATGCATTGAATTGGGATGAAATTTTGGTTACTTGTCTAAAATGTATTCCGATAAAACTCTTTGGAAGACAACCAAGCCCAACTCGTCCATTAATGGGGCCAACTGAACTGATATATCAAGTAAAAACAATATGTATGATGTCAAAAGTTTGGTAATGTATTTTGGAATGATATCCTATTTTATACATTATATGGTCAAAAAATATGTCATTGAGAGAGATACGAAGTTTCCCAAAAATATTTCTAGTTTTTCCAACTTGTGGTAAGGCCATTTATTTTCCAACAAGCATGGGGAAAGTGGTATATATAAATAGGTTTTCCCAAAACTACTCCCATTTTTTCTATAAAAAGGATCCTTGGGAACCTCATTTGGGAGTTTGTCCAGGAAAAAAATATCTTAAATTTTGTAGAGAAAATTGAGTAATATACTCATTCTAATAATTTAGGGAGGCTATGGGAATTTTTACATCCACATATATGGCTTCCTCCATCTCAATGGACTTCTAATCTCATTGTTATCACCCAAGGAGGAACATGATGTAAATCTTGGGAATTATGATTTTAATATTTGAATGAAATTTTTAATTATAAGATTCTATATTATTATTATTATTCATCCTATATTATTATTTAATTGATTTATTTACTCATATTTTATACTCAACTCATATGATCAAGTTTGGGGGTACCCATTCATGTATTTTTTTACACGTCATTCACCACTTCTTCTTTCCCCATTTAATATTGGTGTTTGTGTGGTTTGTCTTATTCAATTTAAATCTCATAAATAATTAAAGGGAAATGTAATATCATTTCATGGTAAAAAATTGAAATAATATAAAAACCCATACAGAGCATAAAGTTATTCATGTGTTTACTTAGTGAGATTCAATTATGAAGTTGAAAAAAAATCATCCAATCGTTAATGGTAATCAGGGAATAATTTTGTGTTTTTAAATGAATCCTAAAAGTTATCCTTGTATAAACTCTGTAAAATTGTAGTTATAGGAGTTAAAAACCATGTATTAAAATTTTCATACCCTTTATATTAATAAGATAAAGGATGAGCATCATGAGAATTCCTTAGGTTGATCACTCTTAATTAAATTTGTTAATTTATGATTTGTTTTATCACTTTCATTTTTATATTAGATTATTAAATCATAAAAATATACATTTTCATAAATCACATTCCCCATTTAGTTCCAAAAAAATTATTTTTGAATTAATGATCTATGGATCCATCGAGAGATGACTAGGGGTTCCTACAATACTGTAGAAATTCTAGTTAAAAATAAACAACTAATTTGATGCACTTGAGAACATGATCAAAATTTTATGCCACTGATGGAGATCAAAGATCATTTTTTATCTTTATTTCATTATTTTTTTGTATTTATTACTATTTTAAATATTCCCCATCCCTTTGTATTTTTTTTGATTTACTTTTTGTCAGGTTTTTATGTTTCTTCTCTCTCCCTCTCTTCTTATCTCTCTAATTCTCACTCTCTCCAATTATATAATATAGAACTATACTTTATTTTCTCCATTAATTCATCTTGAAATTTTTTATTTTATTCATCATCCATTTTAAAAAAATTAAAATAAAACAAAACATGAAACAAATAATCAATCATGATGTACATCATTGTTTCATGAAAATCATTGATAAAGAAATACTACTTAAACTTGACCCAAAAATTGAAATGATGATACACTAAAAAATTAAGTCACCTAGAGTAGGAAATACAAGTACCATTTAGCAACCCCTTGTGCAACCTCAATTAGTCCCAAACCAATCCAAAAGTGAACTAAATCAAACCCTATATTTCATATCTACAAATAAAAAACCTTAAAAGAACTAACCACCACAAATGTGGTTTACAAATCATTTTACACCCAATATCCAGAGGAAACAACAATCCTAGAGTTTACATTAGGCCTCATCCACCTCCTTATGAAATTTTAGGCTCCTCCCAGTGAGGACCAAGAAAACATCACAAGGATTTTCACATTGTGTGCTCCACTGTGAATCCCAAAAATATGTTTGAGGATCTAATTATGCTTGTGGACATCCCCTTCTCCTTTGATGATGCAGCCAAAGAATGGTTTTACTATCTTCCTACTAATATTGGGTGATGGAATGAACTTAAACAAACCATTTTAGATAAGTTTTTTCCCTAACTCCCAGACTACGTTAATTATAAAATAAGTATGTGGAATTAAGAAATCATTAGGAGATAACTTCATGAATATTGGAAAAGATTCAATAGAATTTTTTCAAGTTTCCTACACCACCAAATTAGTGAACAATTTATAATTCAATAATTTTAGGAGGGACTATTCCCCATGGATCACAGAATGATAGATGATGTAGCTGGTGGCGACCTAGTTTATAAAACTTCTTCTACCACTCATTACATTATAGCCAACATGAATCCAAATGCACAACAATTTGGTACATGAGAAATTACAGACACTCGAGGAGTTAATGAAGTAATTCATTCATCCCATGAATAAAAGGTAGATAATAAACTAGAGGATATGAAAAAAATTGAAATAAAATAGGTAAATCAAAAGTTAATTGACACTCTCAACATATTTCATTTTATTGTGGTATTTTTTCTTATAACACTCATTTTTCTAACTAATAACCGCAACATTTGGATTCAACTAAGTATTGTGTAGTATTATTCCCTGGGAATCCATTTTATCAAGAACCTCCCTTCAAAAAAGATAACATTAGGCCAACTCAAAACCCCGATTGGAAAGAAAAACCACATTACCGAAAAAATTGAAACTCAAGATACCCTATGTAGAATTGGTATCAACATGGCCGAGGTATGAAATCTACTTGATCTTAAACATATTGAAACAATCCGTATACTACCAAATCTGAACCAATCCTTAAGGATATTAAAAAGAAAATGGAATCCAAGAACACAAAATTCCAATAGACCACACAATTAAATATTCAAGACCAATTAACTCAAGTGGGAAAATTGGAAAACACCATCAGTGAAATAAAGATGCAAGGTTCTAGACAAATACCACCCCATCTATTTTCTACTGAAAAAGGAAAAGGTAATATATCTAAAATCACACATCATAGTGGTAAAAAAGATTCTTCATCCACTTCTTCTAGACAACAGGTATGTCCCCCAATTTAAAAATATATTCCTTTACCCATAAAAGATTTTAATGAAGAAAAACAAATCAAAAAGGGTAAAAAAATTTATTGTTGAAGATTACAATGTACAATCCATTCCTCTTTCATTCCCACAAAGAGTCTATAAAGCTATGAACAGAATTTGATAACGAGATTAAGAAGGAAATAATATATTCATTTAAAAAGTGGAAAGTTAACAGTACTTTATTGGATACAGTTAGAAAAATCCTTATGTATGAAAAATTTCTTAAAGATATTTTCACCCATAGGAGGAGACTAAAGAGGAATGAGTGTATCAAAGATGGATGGAATGCCTTAGTTTTGATCTAACCCACAATGACAACCAAATTCATTGATCCGAGTACTTTCACAAGACCTTTCACCATAGGGGAGACCATATTTTATGATGCAATACAAGATTTTAGTGCATCAATTAATGTAATAAATTATTATATGTACACTTATCTACAGGTTGAGAACTACAACCAATTGGAATTTTCCTGAAAATTTCAAACAGAAGAACAACAGATCCATTAGGAGTGATCGAGTATGTCATTATTAGAGTGAAGAGTCACATATTACCTAAATAATTCTATATTATTGAGATGAATGATACTCAAATCCATGTACATGCTTCTTTCATACTTTGGAGGGAATTTCTTAAAATAGAAAATATGAAAATAAACATTCACAACGATATGTTTTCCATGGATTTTTATGGTGCAATGATTTGTATTAATATATATTTTCCAATGAAACACCACATTTAATAGAAAAACACTCTTCCTATCTATTCTATGAGAGTTATCTCTAATAAGACAAAGACCAAAAATTATCTCCTCAACCCATACTTAGATTCATTTTTCTCTTCATCGCCATTGGAAGATTTTAGTTTTGACTCATTTTTTGAGCATTATGTCAATTCAAGAAGGTGTAAATTTTTTTCTTTAATTGATTAGTGTGTTGATTCTGAGGCACCCATGAATATTGATGATTTGAAAAATCTCATTTCTATTGATTCTTATTCCTTATAGAATAAACATATGTAGATAGATAGTTACCTAGACCTAAATCGGCCTAAATTCCCTCCTCAAATAAAAACACTACCAATGTTGGAAATAAAACCACATTAATATAATTTAAACTATTCTTATATTGAGGTTATTAACCAATTTCCCAACATTATTTCTAGTAAAATCTTCCAATAAAAGGAATCAAAACTCGATAATATTTTGAGAGAGTTTAAAAACGGTGATAAGACGGACATTAACTAATATTCTGAGGATTATCCCATCCATTTTTATAAAAAAATATACTTATAATTAATGAGTATAAGAACAGAAGTCATGCTCAACACTAGTTGAATACCACCCATATGGAAGTTGTAAAATTGAATTTTAGTAAAATTCTTGCGGCTGGGATCATATATCCCATATCTGATTGAAAATTGGTTATCCCAGTTCAGATTTTGCATAAAAACAAGAATTATAGTAGTGTAAAATGAAAGGAATGAATTATTTCTAATAGGTTGGATGAAAAATTGGTGAGTCTATATTGAATTCCATCAATTGAATCAATCCACCTAAAAGTACCACTTTCCTCTAAATTTCATTGAACTTTTTTTAGAAATATTGGTCGGTAAGTCCCATTATAATTTCCTTGATGGATGTTTAGTTTTTTACAAATCCATATAGCAATTAGGATCAAGAAAATAAAACATTTACCTATTCATTCAAAACATTATCAAATAGAAGGATTCCTTTTAGTCTATGTAAGGATCTAGGTAATTTCTAGTGATGTATGTTGAGTATTTTTTATGAGTACCTTGAGAACTATATATATGTTTTTATGGAAGATTTCATGGTTTATTGATATTGATTTGATTATTTTTTAGAACACATAGGTTCTATCCTAAACTATTGCATTGAAAAATATCTCATATTAAATTATGAGAAATTCAATTTCATGGTTGACTGGGGGATAATTCTTAGGAATGTAATTTCAAATTAGTTAATTAAAGGGGATAAATATGAAAATTAATTAATTTCATCCCTTCCATATCCAAAATGTGTTTGATAAGTGTGATATTTCATGGGTCATGCTAGTTTTTACTTCTGATTCATTATATAGTTTTGTAAGAGTGAACATACATTACGTCAATTATTAGATAAATATTCTTAGTTTTTTATTTGAAACAAATTATGAGGATGCCTTAAATTCAATTAAATTTCATTTCACATCACCTTTCATAATCTAACCACTACATTGGGATATCCCCTTTGAGCTTATGTGTGATGACTCTGACTTTGTAGTTAGGGATGTTTTTCCACAAATTGTTGAGAAGTCTCCTAATTTCATTAAGTATGCCTCACATACCCTTGATCTTACCTAGATGAACTATAAAACCTCTAGGAAATAACATCTTTAAATTTACATTACCTTAAACGAATTTACTTCATATATTAGTTGGTAAAAAATCATTATGTTTTATGATCATTATTAACATCATTTTCTCTTTAAGAAATCTAAAGATATGCCCCACCTAATTCAGTGGATGGTCCACCTAAAGAAGTTTTAACTTCAAATTCAAGATAATAGAGAAGTGTAAAATGTGGTAGATGACCACATTATTATGATTTCCCTACCATTGGCCCACCATGTTGACTCATTCATTACTATTACAGAATCTTTCCTCATGAACACCTTTGTGATGTTGTGGAACTTATCCACAAGTATGTGTAGATTATGAATTTTCTAGAAGCATATCAAGTCCCCACTGATTTCTGTACTTCATATTCCTATATACTTAAGCATCATTCAAGATGGTACATTTTAGATGAACCATATTTTTAGAGAAATTTTAGATACCATGTTATTCATCGGTGTGTCCCTAACCACGATTTTACCTCTTTTCGATCTTCTGCCACACTTTTTCTTATGGGGGACAATTTGGATCTCAACATAAAAATTGAAAGGTCCGTGAATCATAACTATATTCGAAAATATTGTATAAGGATGCCCATAAATTTTTTAAGTAATTCATACAATGTTAATTCATAGTGAATATCTTTCTGAGGAATGAAATTCCCTAACAACCAATGTTATTCTCTGAAATCATTGATGCATATTGAATTGAATTCATGGGAAATTTTCCATCTTAATTTGGATTTGTGTATATATTTATATATTTTGCTACTTATATAAAATTGTGGAAGAAAATACTACTAGTATAGATGACTCTAGAGTGAATTTTTATTTTTTTTGGTGTTGAATTTTTAGTTAGTTTGGTTTGACAAGATTTGTCATTAGTGGTAAAGGGTCACATTTTTTCAATCATTACATGAAAAAAATTCTTTATAAGTATGGGGTTGTTCATAAATCATATACTGCATATCACCCCTAAACTAATGGACAAGTAGAAATATAAAATTGTATGGTTATGTTAATCTTGGAAAAAATGGTACATCCTAATAGGTTTTGGTTATAGTTTTCACATGGATGATTCATATTGTGTGAATTGTACTACCATTAAAACCCCAATTGTAATGTAACCATACATGATTGTGTTTGGAATGGATTATCACCTTTTATTGGAGGTATAACACCATTAATATTTGGATGTTATACAGTGTAATATGAATATATTAGATACAAGTGTAAACATGAAGTAATAGATTCTTGAGTTGGAAGAAATTCAACGTGATGCAAATGAGAACTCCTAAATCAATAAAGAGAAAGAAAAGGCTATCCATGATGGGATGATTCATCAGAAAAAGATTTCTTTTAGAGAGAATTTCCCAACGTAAAATTCATGGATAAAGATGTACCTAGGTAACATTAATATCTGATTTCTCAATCCTTTCACTATTACCAATGTCGACCCTTTTGGTTCCATATAGGTTTTCCAGGATCAGAGTGGTTGAAGTATTACCATAAATGGGAAAAGTCATAAAAAATTTTACGATGATTTTACAAATCATCTGATGGAGTAAATCCACCTTCAAGAAGAAACATACCAGTGACACCCACATGGTTTTATCCACCCATTTAACATTTTATTTTATTGCAGTGAGGACACTACAAACACTATGTGTGTGTGTGGGGGGGGGGGTGGGAATATTCCTCAGATTGTAAAGATTTTTATTTTTATTCTTTTTTATTCTATTTTTCAATTACATCATAGTATTTTTTTTAATATCCACCATAATTGATATCAAAAATAATATCGAAAATAATTTTTCATTTTTGAGTGGATTATGTTGAAAATTCAATTATTTTTTGAAGAATGTTTTTTAATTGAATTTTTATAAGAAAGTTTTTTGTATAATTTATATTTTAAAATAATTATTAGGTGTTTACTAGATTTTAAAACCCATTCCCCATTAGAAATGACAAATATTTTAAATCCCTTACCAGAGAGACATTATACGCCATTTTTTCCATATTCATCCTTTTAACCACTTTCATGATAATATGGGGTCATGTAGAGAAACTATAACATTCCTTGATTATGTTTGAATATTTAATATTTTTTTTCTACATTCCTGATAGAATCCATCATTTTCTAATTCCCCTTGTACAATTATCATATATTTTTGGCCACTTTGACATTTTACCCTTCGTAAGACTTAGAGACCATAAAATGTCTGTTAAGTATCCAAATTACTAGAAAATGTATCCATTCCTACCAATATATTATGTAAATTAATGTTTTAATTTTTGAATGTTTGGGGGAGAGTGTGTTCGATGGTAATTCAAGGAATTGAATTATTTTAATGGGTGAGTAAACTGGTTCCTACATTTATGTTGGGAAGTGGATCGACTAGCCATATTATATCACAGTGTTATACATGTTTTCCTCTTTATATCCAAAAAATTATATATTAAAAAATAAAATAGTTCTGTACGTAAAAAATAGAACAAAAAAATAAAAAAATAACCAAAGGAGAAAAGAGATCATTTACTCATTATTATTCACTGTTTGGTTGTGGCCCACCCAAATAGAACAAAGGGGAGAGTGAGTTTGAAGTGATACACTCTATGAGGGATTGAGTGAGTAAATTAATTATGAACAATTTAAGAATCTTGAAATTATATTTAAGGAAGATATTAAGAACTCCCCATCTGCCAAATATTTTTAAACATAAAATCCTACCAACCCTCAAACCTTTGAACAACCTTTTGGAAGTCCCCTTAAGTAGCACACTATTTTCTACTAGTAGAGAACATATAATCTTGGAAATCATATGATATGATCTCATTAACTGTGAAACAATGATCTTAACTCCAAAATAATATGTTCATGGAGCAAAGAGTAAAAATTTTAGGGTGAGTTAGTTCGTAATATGTTTCATGGGTGAAAAAATGAAATTTACCAAATTTGAATGTGTGAGAAGAAGAATGATATATAAACTGATTTTATAAACGAGTCATGATTAATTTCATTTCATAATAATTATGGATGTTTTCTCACAATTTTTTAGGAATAGGACATGATTATGATATATTACTTTTCCAAGGAGTGAAAACTTCTAAGTGTAGGGGTGTGATCGCACAAAAAATCATAGTATTATTTCACCCTTACACCACTATATTATACACGTTTTTTAGGAAAATTACAAAAAAATTGAACTTCATTTTTTGTTCAATAATTTAATTTTTATCACTATTAAAATGGTTAATTTTAATTTTTTTATGTTTTCATTATAGGTGTAGGTGATTTGGAGGGCCCAAGAAAAATGGGCCAAACTGTATAGGATTCCAAGCATACCAGTGGATGTGACTGCACATTACAAATATTACATGCATTAAATTGGGATTAATTATTTTTTTATGGTCTGAAAATCAGTAATATAAAACTAATATTAAGACATATAAGCCTAATTCTCCTATAAATGGTCCCAACTAAATAAATATATCCAGGAAAAATAATCTGCACGATGTCAAAAGTTTGGTTCTGTATATAAAAAAAGCTGACATTTCATACAATATATGGTAGCCAAATTTGACATGGATATCGAGAGTAATCTAGGAAAGAATAATTTTTTTTCTAAATCATGATAACGCATTTTATTATCCCAAAACCATGGTCCAAAGGGAATCTATAAAGCTGTCTACCCAAAACAACCTCCCAGTTTGGCTATAAAAATTCACATTGGGAACCACACTTGGGAGTTCAACCACGAAGCAAAGATATTCTATTTTAAAGAACCAAAGTATTACAATCCTTATTATAAGATGTTATATTGGATATAGAATGTTATAATTCATCAGCTATGGATTCCTACATCTCTATGGAGTTCTAAACACCTTGTGATCACCCGAGGAGGAATATGGTGTAAATCCCGTGATTTATGTCTGTAATATTTGAATGATATTTTTAATTATAGGATTATATATTATTATTATTAATCATCTCTTATTATTTAATTCAGTTCTTTATTTTTATGTCACACTCAACTCAAATGATCATATTTTTGGTCACCCATTCATGTGATGTTTCACACACTATTCACCACTTCTTCTTTCCCCTTTCAACGGCTGTGTTAGTGTGGTTCATATCGGTAAATTTAACTCTAATAAAAAATACCATGGAAATGTAATTTCATTTCTCGGTAACACATTTGAATAATATACAAACTTGTATAGACCATCAAGTCCTTAATTTTTTTCCTTGGTGAGTTTCATTTTTGAAGATGAACACAAATCACCCAATCATCGACGGTACGGAGTGAATATTTTTTTTTATTTTTTATTAAACCCTTAGAGGTATACAAGTATAAAATTTGTAGCTTTTTGGTTCAAAGAGTTACAAACCAAGTATTATATTATCTAAACCCTTTATCTTGAAGTAATTAAGGATGATCATAATGATAATTCCCTCGGCTGATCATGCATGATTAATTTTATTAATTTCCACTTTGTTTTATCACATTATTTTTTTATTTTATTATGAATTCATCGAACCCCATGTTTTCCAAAATAACATTCCCATTACATTTTAATAATAAAAAACATATTTTTGAATTAATGATCGAAGTCTCTATCGAGAGACGACCTAAGGTTCCTTATATACTACTGAAATTATAGTAAAAACTATACAACTAATTTGACTCACTTGACAATGTGATCACATAGACATTCGAAAAGATACCCCACTCCAGGACACCATTTATTGAATATGAATTTATTCCTATGGAACTTGAACATCCACCTATGTTCATCAAAAAAATGTGTCACTCTATAAAAGGGATTTCTGATCCTTGTGAGACCTTATAACACCATGACAGAACTAAACATCTCATTCTATTTTTGGGACATTACTGGATTGTCTGAACCATATCCTATAATCATTGAACATATCCAAGATAAAATACTATAAACTAAATAAAAATAAGGTCTAACAAAAAATTTCATAAGCTTCACAAATATCAGGTTTGAGCTAAAAGTACATAAACTGACGTAATAGAAGGTCCGATCTAAATGAACCCTAACCAACCAATATCAGATATGAGATAAAAGGACCTAAAATAAATAAATACTAGGTACGAGTTAAAGTAACCTGAAATAATGAAATCTCATTTCCGATATAAAATAACATAAACTAATTAAATGTTAGATTCAAGAAAAAATACCGTAGAAAATGCAAAATCAGGCCTGAGCTAAAAGACAATAAACTAGAATAATAGAAAGTTCAAGTTAAAAACCCTAAAATAAAGTTATAGAAGTTGTGAGATAAATACCCTAAACTAAATAGATAAATGGACCGAGCTAAAATACCATAAAATATAGAAATATAAATTTCAAGATAAATGACCTTAAACTAATGCAATAGATGGTCCGAGCTATAATAACTTAAACTAAAGCAACAGAATGTCCAAACTAGAAGTCCGTAAACCAATGTAGTATAAAGTCCAAATTAAAAGACATTAAACTATATAGCAGTGAAAATTTATCATACATTATCTTTTATGTACCACTATATGAACATAGAAAACATCAATATTCTTTATCCAATCTTATCGACAATAACAAAGGAAGTGAACTCCCCCTACGAGAGATAAATTCTACACAATTATCCTTCTGAAATTTAGGGGATCTCAATATAGATGGAACAAATATATGAATGACAGTTCTGATGAGGGTAGGAATTCATAAGTGTCACTCAAAACAGAATCTATTTGAATTTAACCATTATATTCTAGGCATTCATGTTTATTTATTATAATGTAAGCGATGAGTATCATTGTCACATAATATCATAGAAATAAAATGTCATGCATATAATGGATGAGAAAGGAACTATACAACAATATAAAATAATTAAGAATGTTTTTTCATTAATCATGTGAAAATAAAGATGAAAATACAAATTATAGAGTCTTTAAAAAATTCTTAAAATAACCATTTATATAGAATTATGAATAATTCTGAACTTCTAAAATGGAAAATTTGTCTAGGGTTTGATAAAGAAGTGTCAATTGAACACTGAAGTGCTACTCGCCAAGATTATTTGGTTTTTTATCTTGGATAAACAATATCGACCAAATTCATCAACTAATCAATCATATTTAAAAACGTTTCCAAAAAAGATGATGGTGTTGAAAGATCATACCTTAGATGAGATATGTATTTTTGGCATCTACATATCTATGTAGTCCAAGCTTCCCTCCGATCCTGCAATATGGATGTCCATTAATGACCCTACTCAAAAGACTCTGATTTCTCCATAATCTTCCTAGAAATAGGTAACTTATTTGAAAGATCATGTAAATATGTTTCACTCATGGCCAGATCGTTCCACATCAGATTTTTTTTCTTAATTTCATACAGAGGCTATTGGTAAAAAACAACCACCCCTAAATCCCAAAATAACTGATGAAGGTGTTCCCTCAGATTGTGAAATACTTTAAAAGGGGTCTTAGTAATTAGTTAATGAATATGTTTCCATATCATGTAATTCCATAACCCCAATTACCTAGAGTCGGTGCATTATTACATAACATTAGCATGATACAGGTAATCATGTCCCGAAAGACCGATTAGTTTAGTAGCTTTAGATGTACTAGATATATACATAAGTTTTACATTACATTATGAATAAAAAAACATTGTTTCTCTATATAACACACTCATATTCCTTCACCTATCTATGCAGGTCATTCATAACATACTTCTTTACATCCTGTGAAAAACAAAACATAAGAAAGGGGTGAGCTCAGATGATATGTAAGGATAACAATATAACAGAAACTTTTATAAATAAACATAAACATTTAAGAAAATTTATAAGACTAAAACACAATCTATTTAAACAAAAAATTCAGCATAATATTGAAAAGAAAATCATATAATTAAATTTACTTATTCATGTGGATATTCTAATAGTCGAATGATCACATGCAATATCAATAGCCAATTTCATAAAGATGGAATGCAGAATGTTGGAAATCATAACCACATAGTCAAGGAATCGTTCCAAGACAACATATAAGATTTTTTCAAGGCATTGTGCCAACACACTAGATTTTCTCATGAGACCTACCAATGCATCGAGGAGCAATAGTAGGCATTACATGTCACTTGAAAAGTTCGATGCATTCCTCCTATGAAAAGGTTGAAACATAACATAAACATTCACATTAAAAATAGCATATGAAATGTTAACAATCTAACCATAAACCATGAATGGTATAAAAATAATTCATCCATAGTCAAACATATCACAAAACCTTCAATACAATATGGAAGATTGTATCATAAAAAATAAACTTCAAAAAAGTGTAAAATCCATCACAGGATGTTGACATAGTTGAAATCAAAACTATTTGAGGGAAATATCTCTTTATATTTTGAGATCATTTAAAATTAATATAATTATAAAAGAAAACAGTTATTTTGAAAATGTTATTACAAACTTGTAAGGGAATCATTGATGTTTTTATAACATCAGAAAATATCCACACCTTCCGTATAAGTTAAAAAAACATTCTTACCTTAGTTTGTTGATAATAACATAAAGTACCTTGTTTGGAAAATGACAAAAATATTCCTTTAAAACAAACTTTATAAAAAAATCAAAAAAGGGTATAAAAGACTTTAACACATATTCTAGTAAATAGTAAAAATGGTTTGAAATACATTTTTAAGAAACATGGATGTGGATCATAAAGATGTCTCACTAGATACTCACATATAAACAACCTTAGATAATAAAAAAATTATAAATTTAACCCTTACCTTGTACATTTCCATGATCAAGGGTAGATTAAAATAATTTATAATAGTTAAATAATTGTTATTAAATCATAAAATAACCACAAACATAAATAGGATATTATATATGATCCTCTAATATTTCATTGTTAACAATATTTCAGTAGTATCATTATTTTGGGTGTTAACTGATTCGTTTCCCTTTATTTGTTTTATTATATAAGTCAGGTTTTTTATGGATATGATTTATTTGATTAATATCCATAATTATTTTAAGATATTAAAATAATTAATCATAAAATTAAAATTATTCTTGAATGATTATGACGGGGAATGAATCTCACCGCGTTTGTGGAGATGGTAATCCATACGTATGCACGAGAGAAAATATCATTCTATTGATGGTGAAATCCTAAATAATTGGCTGGTATATTATATATACAAAATCATTAACATGTTATATTTATTATTTAAATCAATTATTATCATTATTATACCAAACCAAATAATGATGTTTTGAATAACAAACTACCCCACGACGTGGATACGGTAAGCCGAATGTATGCACGTATGGTGACTTTGTCATTCATAGGATGGATAGAATAATGAATATGGTTGTACAAAATTTATAATAACATCAATGTGGGTATAAGGTATCGAATTTATTATTTTGGTATGGAAACATCATAGAAACATGAAGTGATAGAAAAAATAACTTTGAAACATGTGATGCGATTATTACCTCTTCTTCAGGTGCTTCCATTTGATTTGATCAAAATGGCTCCTTATATTAGATTATGATAAAATTAAGGCCTATTGGTTTAATTAAGGGTAGTTGGGAGGATATTTTATTAGGGTTTGGCTAAGACAAATTGCTTTGGAGGTATAATTTTGAGAGAAGGTGAAGTACCCTTTTATAAGAGAGGTGAGGGTCACTTTAGGAAAAGTTTGAAATATTATTTTATTATAATATCATATTTGGTTTATAAGGTATTTAAAAGGATTTATTTAAAGGCTAAGGTAGGGCTAGGTTGAAAAAATCTCAACTAATAGGTTTTAGAGAGGTTTAGGCCACCATATTGACAATATCTTCTATATTTATCTCTTACTTAAATAGTTTAACTTTTCCCATGTATTCTTTTATTATTATAATAAATGGTTAATAAACGTACTAAAAAATCCAAGAGAACCCCAAGTGGTTAATTATTGATATATATATAAACTTATCTAAGTATTTTGGCCGAACTGTATATTTTTAGGAATATTATGTCAATTATTAATATAATATTTTTTTGAAAAACTCATTTATGTCAATTTTGACAATATTTAGTATTTGGTTTTTGTGATATTATAAAAACTTTGTAACTTCAAAAAAAATTTATTTCATCAATCGTAAAATGTTATATTATCCTAGAGAATTAAATTAATACATCATAAGTATAAATTTATAATTATATTAATATTTATAATATCAAGTATTTTAATCTTTCAATAATAAGGTAATTACTGCATCATCATTGTTTCAAAAATAAATTTTATTATTTAATGTCTAAAAATTATAAATAAAATACCATTATGTAAGAAATCTTTTTATATTTCTAATTAATAATTACTATCAAATTTATCTCATGTATAACCCTGTGTTAAAATTTTTTAGTTATTAAACTTTGAATTTAACACTTTTAACTCTACTTTAAATAAAATAACAATAAATGTCCTAATATAATACAAGTGGGCCAAAAGGATCATATTTTATTCCTAAGGTTTATTTTGGTCAAAATACACTTATCCAATATAATTAGGACATGTTTTAGGGTAATTATAATATCTTTTTTACTTTAAATTACCCTATTTACTTTTAACCGTGGTAAATAAAATAAAAAATTTGCTATCCACAAAAAAGTATCTTCATCCTATTGAAGCACATTTTACTTACTGATATCAACTGTGACTCTTAGATTTTCGAAATTAAATTCATATAAGAGTTAAAATTACGTTTAATGAAAATTTACAAATGTGCCTAAAAGGTGCATAAAAGACGATAAAAAGTTCATTAAAATTTTATGTATATAATATTATTATAAAATTATTTCAATAAATTACATTGTACTAATATAGGTATTATTTATCTATTTTGACATTAAAATAAATTTAAATTAAAATAATAATTATTTAAATAAAAATTGATTGTAGAAAATAACGTAGTGTTTTTCACTATTCATCAAAAAATAAAAGTTTTTAGAAAAGAACAAAAATTCTCCCTAAGATAATTTTGATATTCCGAGTCCAAAAATGAAGTAAATTTTGAAAAATAAAATTTATAAAATTTCAAAAAGTGGGTATTAATATTCGTAATATCTAGTTTGATTGGTCGTGGTGTGCTAGAACTTGAAGTTGCATACAACACAAGATATTTTATTATTCAAAGGGAATATTGCTATGGAAGCTTGGGATGTTATATTCTTCCCTACTTTAAATAATTTCATCCGAGAAATTTCTAGAATACTAATGCATAAAAAGATTTGGGTTGTTCTTCATCACAAGTTCCATAGGTTCCCACGTTTCCTCTTCCATCTTATGGTTTCTCTATAGAAATTTTACCAGACGAGTCATCCCGTTTTTCAAAAATTGTTCACTGGTATCCAGAATCCTGATAGGATCTTCACAACAATACAGATCGGGTTACAGTTATATTTCATCCTAGTTGAGTACATGTGTGGGGTCAGACATGTATTTTCCCAACAGTTATACATGGAACGCATCATGAAATTTGGAGAGACATGGAAGAATTTCCAAACGGTAAGATACAACTCCAATCCGTTCTAGAATTTAGAAAGGTCCGATGTACCTGGGACTTAATTTACCCTTCTTACCGAATCATTCAACACCCTTCCATGGATATACCTTCAAGAAAACATGATCACATACATGAAATTTGAAATCCTTCCTTTGGTTATCGATAAAGATCATTTGCCTACTTTGAGATGATTTGATGTGGGTTTGGATAATCTTTACCTCTTCTATTGTTTTCTCAACAAGTTCTAGGCCTACGAGTTTTATTTCACCAACATCATCCAAATAATTTGGTTTGCAACATCTCTTTCCATATAACGCTTCATATGGTGCCATATGAATACATGAATAAAAGATATTTTTATAGGAAAGTTAAAATAGAGGTAAATACTGATCCCACATAGCTTGAATGTCATGTGAGTAAGATATCAACATGTATTTTAAGGTTTGAATAGTTAGTTTTGATTTTCCATCAGTTTGAGGGAGGTAGGTAGTTCTCAAATGAAGTTTAGTATATAGTTATTTATGAAGACATTTCCAGAATATTGATGTGAAATGGGGATCCCTATCAGAAAAAATCAATAGGGGTACACCATTAAGTCTTAAAACTTTATTAATATATAGTCTTTCTAAATGGTCAAGTGGTAAATATACTCTTATAGTAAGAAAATGTACGGACATGGTAAGGCAATTAAGAATGAGATATATTTCATTATTCCTTCTTGGAGTCTTTGGTATCCCCATGACGAAGTCCATCGTAATATCATACCCTTTCCTCTCAGGTATGGGATGAGGTTGCATGAATCCTCTAGAATGTTTTCTTCCAGCCATAACCTATTGTCAAACAATACATCTTGATACATAATCAACAATATTCTTTTTCATGTTGTCACACCAAAAATGTTCATTCAAATCCCTATACAGCTTAGTGCTACCAGGGTTTATAGAGATATTGGAGCTATGATCATCATCCAACAATTCCCTTTTTAGATCAGGTATGTTAGGAACACATATTATCTTCCAAAAATTCAAAATTCCATCTTCATATAAAAATTCGATCAATCTTCCATCATTCACATCTTTAATTTTCTTTTAAAACTCCTCATCATCAGTATGAGAACATTTTATCATTTCTAGTAACGATGGATTGGAAACCATTTGAAAAGGTATCGATGCTTCACCTTCCATTATTATTCACATATCCATTTTTTCTATATCCATGTACATAGAATCCTTTTCAACTCTCATAATGTTCATAAATCTATGATCCTTTCTACTCAAATCATATTCCATGTTATTTTCTTTCCCCAGGTGGTAGTTTATAGTGAAATCACAATCTTTGAGTAGTTCAAGCCATCAAATTTGTCTCATGTTGAGTTCTTTCTATCAGAAAATATACTTCAAACTCTTATGATCAGTATATATCTCACATTTTTTACCATAGAGATAGTGTCTCCATATCTTCAAAGTAATTATTATAGCAGCTAACTCAAAATCCTTAGTAGGATAGTTTTGTTCATGAATTTTTAGCTATCTTGATACATATGCAATAACTCTGTCATTCTTCATAAGGACAGAAACAAGTCCTTTATTTGAAGCATCACTACAAATAACAAACCCATCATTTCTCAATGTAAGAGTCAATATAAGAGCATTGAATAATATTATCTTTAATTATTTAAAACATTGTTCGCACACATTTTTCCAAAAAAATTTAACCCCTTCATGTGTGATCTTGGTTAATGGGTTAGCCAATCTGAAAAAAATTCTAGATGAAGCACCGATAAAACCTATTAAACTAAGAAAACTGCATTCCTCAATTATACATGTCAGTGTTGGTGATTCATGGATTACTCTAGTCTTATAAGGATCAACATAGATTCCATCCTTAGTGACAAAATGGATATAAAAAGAAATCTCCTGAATCTAAAATTTATATTTTCTAAACTTCCCATATAACAAATATTTTATAGGAGTCTTTAGAATAGTTCGCAAGTGATTTTCATGATTTTCGTGGCTTCAAGAGTATTCCAAGATATCATCAATAAATACAACTACAGATTCATCAAGATCATCCTTGAAAACTCTATTCATTATATCCAGGAAGACTGAGGGTGCATTAGTATGTCCAAAAGGAATTACTATAAACTCGTAATGCCCATACCTGGTATAAAATGCCGTATTTGGAATGTACTCCTACTTCACACACAAATTATGGTATCCAAATCTAAGGTCAATCATTGAATATTATTGATCTCCATGATGTTGATCAAATAAATCATCAATGCGAGGTAGGGTATTCTTGTTCCTTATTGTCATTTCATTGATCTTCTTTTAGTTAATGCACAAACTCATAGATCATTCTTTCTTCTTACCAAAAAGAACATGGGTTCCCCATGAAGAAACATTGGGGAAAATAAATAATTTTTTACTCAATTCATCTATTTTTTTCTTTAGTTCCACTAATTCCACAATGTCCATTCTATAAGGAATCATCGATATGGGCCTTAAACCAAGAATTAAATTAATGGAAAACTAAATCCCTCATTTAGGAGGATGTCGAGGTAAAACCTCTAGAAAAACATCATTATATTTTTGAAAAATAGGTAAATCCTCTATTTGAACATTTCTTTCTTCACCTATAGTTATTTTAATCCCTTTCTCCCCAATAATTGAATTTAGTAGAGCTACTTGGGGTGGATCTAGATAAGAATAAGATGGTTATGTTTCTTCTCTAAAGATAAGGTACTTCTTATCATCATTAAAAATTGTAACCTTCTTTTTCTTACAATAAATTCTCACATCATGGTCTAAAAGATAATCTATACTTAGGAGTATATAAAATGAAAACATGGGTACGACAATATGATGAGTAGATAAATAATTTTTATATTCCATAATGGTAACTAATTGATAGAACATTGTTGAAATTATACTTCAATTTTGAGTTTTCACTGAAAAATCCCCTGTTTAGTCATATTGAAAATATCAAATTTTCTTAGAAAACTAGGAAGATTTGAAACAATGCGACAATCCATAATCAAATAAAGAATTGTCTAAATTTGAGAAAACCATTAAATTACCTGAAACCATGTCATTCATAGCTTCAAACTCACCAGTAGTGATCGCATATGCTTGGCCTTTCTCTCTTTTCCTTTTCTGAGGTATGTTTTCCTGGCTCTTAGGAAATTAATTTTCATAATTCCCCATTTCTCTACAATTTTATCATTAAACATTGAAAACCTTTTTCTTTCTGTTGCAATCATGATCTTGGTGGACTTTTTCACCACACTAGTAATAGACTCGAATTCCCTTCAGGAAAGTACTAGGGTGTTTCTTCCCACATTTACTGCAATATGGGAATTCAAATTTCCCCATTTCCCCTTATTTTAATTTCTAGAGTGTTCATCAGATCTCTTATTCCCTTGTTTTTAATTAAAGTCATAAGACTTATAGAATTTCTTTTCTTTCTAGATAGCGCATGAGACATTATCTTCGTATGATGAGAATGATTATGAGAATAATTCTTAGCAGAGAAATGATTTTATCCCATAAAATAATAAATCAATCCTACTCCTTAGATTACGTATATAATCTACTACATTCCTTTCCAGCCTTGTAAAGTTATCCTCATACTTTGCGACATTATCTTTTTCCTTTTTCCTCAGACTCAGAAATTGTCTTTCCATATTTGCACGACTGTCATGAGGAAAGTATATTTCTAAGAAAATATCTATAAACTCACTCAATTACATATTTTTTACTTCTTAATTTTCTATTGTGTTTTGAATTAATGAACAACATTGATCTTCATCTCCCATGAGGCGATAAACCTCCATGACAACTTTTTCCATTTCACTACCCCCAAAGCATGAAATATTTTTTCTAAGAAACATATCCATTTCTTAGCTACAAATGGATTTCTAGTCCCATTGAATTTTGGTGATTGTTGTATCATGAAGTGGTATAACACCGATCCTCCACATTGTGGATTACGGTGCACCATACATGTAAGGTTATTATTCATAACCCGAGTGACTTGTCCCAGTATGGTTATAAGTTGTTCACCACCAGTTGAATCACCAGCTCCACGATAATTATCTTGAGTAGGAGGGAAATCCCTATGTAGATTATGTGCATTGATATAATTTTAATTCCTTCAACTAGGCGCCATTACTAAATAATAGAATACTCTAGATTAGTTTATGAATTGAAATACATATTTTCAAGCTAGTAAAACACCTCACATAAATTGAATAGTTTATTCATATAATCCATAATCATAAAAAATGTTTTCTTTGAGGAGGTATTTAATAAAAAATCCTTCATAATAATTTGTAAAGAAAATGTAAATAAGCATAATCATATCCCCCAAGAGTGTCATAACCAAGAGTACAACAAGGCCTGTTGTTGTATAAAAATATATCCTAGGTCAAGCCCAAAATTCTTTGTTAGAGTTTTCACTCCTAGGCATATCTCTTCCAGTTCCGCCTCTACCTGCTCATATCTAGACAAGGATGTATTACTTGGAAAACTCAAAATATCTCTAAATTACGAAAATTCTAAGAAGTTACTCAATACTAATCCTCAAAGTCTATCTTAGGCTATTGTTCTCTAATTATAGTTTTTTTAATCTGGTTTCCAGGTTTTGTACTAAACATTATATAATACAAATTGCAATGCCCCAACCCCAGCTACCTAGAGTCAGTGAATAATTACATAACATTGGCATGATACAAGGAATCATGTCCTGAATGATATATCAATTTTGTTTCCTTGTAATTACTAGATACATTCATTAGTTTTACATTAAATTACGGATAAAAAACAATATTGTGTCTCTCTAGAACAAACTCATATCCATTATCCGATCACTTGAGGTCATTCATAACAAATTTCTTCACATCCTGTGAAAAATAAAACATAATAAAGGGGTGAACATAGATGCTCAGTAAGGATAAAAATATAATGGAAACATTCATAACTAAGCATAAAAATTTAAGGAAGTGTATAAGACTAAAAAAAATCCTTTTAAACAAAAATTCAATCATAATATGGAGAAGATAAATCAAATAATTCCACTTACTTATTCACATGGATATTATTATAGTCAAATAATCACATACAATATCAATATCCAATTTCATAATGATAGAATGCATAATTCCATATATCATAACTACATAGTCAGGGCCTCATGCCAAGAATAAAAATAAGATTTTGTCAAGACATTATTCTAAGAGACTAGTTGGTCTCATGAGACCTACCGAGGCATCAAGGAGATATAGCGGGCTCCACCCATCACTTACTATGTCCAATGCATTCCTCATATGAAAAGGTTGAAACATTTCATAAAAATTCGTATTAAAACTAGCATTCGAAATGTTAATAATATAAAAAAACCATTAATGGTATAAAAATAACACATCCATATTAAAACGTATAAAAAAATCTTAAATACAGTATAGAAGATTGTATCATAATAAATCCACTTCAAAAAATTATAAAATCCATCAAAGGATGTTGACATAGATGAAATCAAAAATATTTGAGGGAAATATCTCTTTATATATTGAAATCATTTAAAAGGAATGTAATTATAAAAGAAAAAATTTATTTTGAAAATATTATTATAATCCTGTAAGGGAATCTTCGAAGGTGTTATAACGGTGGAAGATAGCCGCACTTGTCGTATAAGTTTAAAAAAATCTTACCTTAATTTTTCAAAAAGGTCATAATGTACCTTGTTTGTAAAACGACGGAAAGATTACTTTCAATTTTTTTTATAAAAAGTAAAACAAGGGTATAAATGTTATTAACCCATATTATAGTAAATCATAAAAATGTTTTGAAATACATTTTTAAGAAACACAGATATGGATGATAAATAGGTCCTAGTAGATACTCACTTATAAACAACCTCGGATAATAAAGATATTGTAAAATTAACCATTACCTGGTACTTTTCCTTGATCTAGAGCACGTTAACATCCTTTAAAATAGTTAAATAATTGTTATTAAATTATAAAATAACTATATACATAAATATGATATCATATATGATCATCTAATATTGCATTGTTAATAATATTTCATTAGTATCATTGTTTCGGGTGTTAAGTGATTCATTTTCCATTATATGTTTCGCTATGTAAGTCATGTTTGTTATGGATAGGATGTATTTGATTAATATATAGTATGATCTTAAGTTAATTAAAATTATTTTTAATCATAAAATGAAAATTATTTTTGAACGATTATAATGTGGAATGAATATCATCGTGTTCATGGAGATGGTAATCCGTACGTACACCTGAGAGACAATATCATTCTATTAATGGTGAAATTATATGTAATTTTACGGTATATCATATATAATGAATCACTAACATGTTATATTTATTATTTAAATAAATTATACTCTTTATTATTCCCATCTAAATAATGATGTGTTGAATAAAAAACTACACCACGACGTGGAGACAGTTAGCCGTTTGCATAAACATATGGTGACTTTTTCATTCATAGGATGGATAGAATAACAAATATGGATGTAACATATTTATGATAGCATCACAGTAATTATAAGGTACTAGAGTTATTATTTTGTTATGGAAACAACAATTAAGGAGGAAGTGGAGGAAGAAAAGAACTTTGAAATAGGTGATGAAATTATTACCTCTTCTTCAGGTGCTTCAATTTGATTTGATCAAAAGGGATTCGTAGGTTGGCTTCTGATCAAAGTAAGAAATACATGTTTAATTGAGGGTAGTTTGGAGGATATTTTAGAAGGGTTTCGACGATCCAAATGGCTTTGGATGTGTGATAATGAGAGAATAGGATGTACCCTTTTATAAGAGAGATGAGGGTAACTTTAAGAAAATCATGAAATATTATTTTATTATACCACCATATTAGCTTTATAATGGCTCCAAAAGGATTTATTTTTAGGATATGGTAGGGATGAGTCGAAAAAATCTAAATAAATCGGTTTTAGAGAGGTTTATGTCACCATATAAATCTTATCATTTAGATTTAACTCTTAGTTAAACAGTTTAACTTTTACCATGTATTCTTGTATTATTATAATAAATGGTTAATAAACATACTATAAAAAGACAATAGAACCCCAATTTGTTCATTATTGATATATATAAACCTATCTACGTCCTTTTTCAGATTAATTTATTTTTAGGAATATTATATCAATTAATAATATAATATTTTTTCTAAAAACTCATTTATTTCAATTTTGACACTATTTAGAATTTGGTTTTTGTGAAAGTAAAAAAACTTTATCACTTTGAAGAAATTTATTTAATAAAAAATAAAATGTTATTTTAACCTATAAATTTTTCAAACACATCAAAATTCTCAATTTAAAATTATATTTATATTTATAATATCAATTATTTTAATCATTCAATAATACGGTAATTTCTGCATCGTCATTATATCATCAATCAATTTAATTATTTAATGTCTAAAAATATTAATAAAATAAAATTATGTAGGAAATATTATTATCTTTCTAATTAATATTTATAGTCCAATTTATCTTATGTATAACCCTATATTAAAAATTGTTTAGTTATTAATCATTGAATTTAAAACTTTTAACTCTTCCTTAAATTAAATAACAATAAATGTCCTAATCTAATCCAAGTGGACCAAAAGGATCATATTTTATTACTAAAGTTTATTTTGGTTGAAATAAACCTATATTATAGTGTTAGGACATGTGTTAGGGTAATTGTAATTTCATTTATACCTTTAATTACACTATTTATTTTTAACTGTGGTAAATAAAATGCCAAAGATATTATTCACCAAAAATTATTTTCATCTTATTGAACCAAATTTTATTTACTAATATAAATTTTGTCTCTCAGAGTTTTGAAATTCAATTCACAGAAGTGGTAATGTAACATTTTATGCAAATTTTCAAATGTGCTTAGAAGGTTGGTAAAAGACAGTATACAGTTCAATACAACTTTATATATCTAATCTTCTTATATAATGATTTTAAAGAATTACATTGGAATAATATCAGTATTATATATCTATTTTGACTTTAAAATAAATTTAAATAAACATAGTTATTATTTAAATAAAAGTCAATTTTAGACAACAACCCAGTGATTTTCAGTATTCATCAAAAATTGACTGTTTTGAGAAAAAAGACCAAAAATTCACCGTAAGATAATTTTAATATTTCGAATCAAAAAATGAAGTCCATTTTGAAATATAAAATTTATAATATATCAAAAAGTATGGATTACTATTCATAACGTGTAGTTTGGTTGGTCGTGGTGTGCTAGAACTCGAAGTTGCGTACAACGCTAGCTATTGTATTATTTAAAAGGAAGGATATTGTGGATTCTTGGGGTGTTATATAGAATCATTTGTTGTGTCTGAGTCTCTATGACAGATGGAGAAGGTTCGGTAGGTGGATAAATTATCTTTTGAGCTGAGAAGAAACCAGGAAAAGAAGCCTCATATTCCCTTCTCTCGATTGGTGTATCATCCATATCTTGTAATGGAGGAATAATTTCCTCAACATATTCAATTTTACAATTGGGGTATTTATCACTAGAATGAGGTATATTTCTTGACATATCACTTAGATCTTCGATCAAATCCATTGTCACCACTGATAAAAAAGTTGGTGAGGTAAAAGGACTACCCACATGAATGAAAAATTGTCTTAACGCACCATTTATATAAGATTCTACCCAAGCATGGGAATAATCCTATGTTAGTAATGTAGAATCATTAGTAGGAGGACGTATGAAATCAACCTCAGTATCTTCATCCCACATAATAATCCAAAAATGTATGGATGAATCTAGGATATCACTCCCCTTGAATGCCAACCAAAGGATGTGGGGAGACCCTATGGGTAAAAACATACTGATGAGAAAATTGATAAGTTGTGGAAGGCTTATATATAATTAGCTCATCCACCCTTGCTGTAAAGATTCCAATCTGAATGAGAGATTATTTATGACCATTCATCAAGGAATCCTCTACCATTTTCCGTAATCATCCCAGCCAGTGTACGAAAAGGCTTAAAATCAAATCCATAAGATTGAATTAGTAAATACTTAACATGGTAAGGGCTTACTGACATTGTTTCAACACCTGATATGTTTGGATTTTAGGGATGGGATAAGGCATCTGAGATTCTAGGGGCATGTAGCATTCATAACAATGTAAATGGTCCCCTATCCATCCAAAGAAAAAATTTAGAGGGTCACTATTCTTATGACATGTACTACCTTGTTGAATATGTCCCAAGATTTTATAAATAATTACAAGGATTACCACTTCCAAATTTAGGTGTTGTCCTTATACAAGCCACACCGCCATCACCAACGTACTGACATGAATCACTGAGTGTGTATCTCTAGTTGGGAAAAGACAACAATTTAATAACATGTCCATATAGCATATTATCCTAAGATTTAGGGAGATATTAAAATTCAATCTATATTACCATGAGTTGTAATAACCAACTTCGATGATGGCCTAATATGAGAAAACAGTCACAGACCTACTGAAAAGGGAACCAGTTATGGTGTATGGTAGTTGGACTAACCCTGCTATAAAAATATAAACATTGATCATGTCCTTAAATAAAATGAGTTATAATATCATCATATCCTTAATTTCTCTTTCATAATGATCAAAATATCCTTCACCAAAATTGGAGTTTGAAAGAGATCATTCCAAACTTCCACAGTAGGGAGGAATTCATCATTCATATCTCTAAGAGGGGTAATCCCACCAAGTTGGTAGATGTCCCAAAGTTTGATTCCCACTTCACCATGGGATAGACAAAATGTGTTGGTTCCCGGGCACCAATGGTTGATCATCTCTCAAAAAAAGTCATTTTGGAGATAAACCATGATATAGTAAATCAATATGACTTCAAAAAGATGAATTCTGTATAACTAATAATAAAACTATATTAAAATTTTCCGTACCACGAAGGGCCATTTCTATTCAAAAAATAAATTTCCAATGGGACAGATATCCCACTTCGAGCTCTATCTTCTACAAGTATTATTCAGATAGGAAGAAAATATACTCAAATAGTTATTCGAGATAGGTTGGTGAGTTAAATCACAACCATTCATACCTAAAGGATAGATTTATATAGTTTAATAAAAACTCAAGTATGAAACTACTTCCAACTGGCCTTCTTCAAGAATTTTCATCTAACCAGATGGAGAGAAATTGACATGCTTCAAGGGGGCATATTGAAGTCTGATGGAGGGATGATAATGTAGTCCAACTTACCAAAATCATATAGAGGAATTAATTGAGATAAATTATAGCTCTGAAGCTCAGATATGAGGAACCCCTTTAGAAATTCCTTATCAAAATTCACATGATAGTGAGGGTCGGAGTTGTGATTTTTGGAAATAATGGCCCTTTTATTAGTCGTAGATGAGGAAGATTTATGGGAACCAGTGGCCATCTAAATAAAAGTAAGTTCCATATGTCATATAAATAGAACATAAAATCTTTTCAAAGTGAAAATATAATAAAACAACTACATCATGTGCATCACATGAATCAGTCATGGAATTGAGAATTGTGTTTGGAGCTTGAAAATTTCTTAATCTCTTGAATTTCTCAAGGGTCACATAATCCTACAGCGCATCGTTCAATCGCATGATCCATTAGATACTCATGATAAGATGACCTAGATATGATCAAGAAATATACATGATAACCCATTTATCATATGATCAAGTCAGTATACCCCATGATATCCTTAATATGATCGAATTCCAAACTACCAATGTTCAAAAAAAAATCTGAGATAAAGTTAATAGTTTGTTTGAATGAGCACCTGAGTAAAATCAGCCTTGTCGAGTATTCGTCAAATAGTAAGGGCATAAAGATGGCTCTCTTGATTGGATCTCATGGAAGGGTCTCATGATGAGGGCATGAAACTATAATATGGTGAGAGATCTAGAAGAATAGAAATTTTTGGATAAATTCATACTCTACTCCCATATATATTTTTATTTTTTTTTGGAAAAAATCATTACCTAGAAGACAATGCATCACCCATGACACAAATTCAGGACAATACTAATGATTCAGGTGAGAATTTAATTTCCTCATAACTGAGCCCTAGACCCCATGAAAATCAATCTTAAGGGGGGAAATTTGTTAATGCCTTCCAAATGAGCATCAAAAAATTCAAAAATGAAGAAATACATGGATATGTGTATTATTTTACTGAAAAAATAAAAGGATGGAGAAGGTGTCCATGACTCATGGATCGTGTAATCTTCCAAGAGACATGAGATTCTATAAACATCATAAGTTCACTTGAAAGAACTATATGAATCACATTACATTTACTATATCCTAATAATCGTATCATAATAAGTAATTATACTCTAGAGAAGGTAACATAGACAAACAGTAGTTTTGTGGAGGTATATGGATAAGATTCACTAGGCCACATGGATTCTAAACTTATGAAATCATGACAACCCATCCAAAAATCCTTTGAAAATAAGAGGAAAATATTTAAAAGGTGGAGGCCTCTTGAAGTCGTAATACTCAGGTGATGGATCACCGATGGGGAGAAATATTATTCTTAAAAACATTCAAGAAAACTCATGAAACTCCTACACCATTGTAAAATAAAACAAATGAAAAAAGGGGAGGGTGAAGAAACCACTCATGGTCTAAAAAGACATGTGACATGCCCATGGAGGTCCACAAGACACCACAAGACTCTGATGAGATGTACGCCTCATATTGTGAATAACCACTAGCTTGTCATCATCATCATTTGAAATTCCATAGGTATGTCTAAGTAATGTCTCACTCCCCCTTTGGCTCTTTGAGGACAAATAGATGAGATTTTCTATGCTATATTTATGCACCACTATAAGGGATTTAATTGTCACATGATGCATTATCAAGTTGTAGAGTAATTATCATTTTCATTACTCATGTAACCTTCCATGACCCTTCAACTTTGGAAAATGAACAATGAAAATAAAAATAAGTGGAGGTGGGTGCGTATCACAGTTGTAAAAATCTCTTGACGCACTAAGGACATCCACAACACATCTTTCAGAGACTCCCTGATAAGCCAATAGGATCCCACAAAACACCACGACAAGCCATCCTTTCTACATAAAATTTCCTAGGCAAGGCTTCGTGGATTATGTGAATGCCTTTCAGTAGGCATCCTGATCTCATGGGGCCCATCGAAATGTCAATATAACAATGTGGAAGTCTTTTTTCATGCCTACATAATTCAAAAAATCCCTCAATAATTGGAAATAATATAATATAAGAAGCATTGATGGGAGGGAATCTTGGTTTCTGATAATTAGATGATGACATCATGGAAGATCCATGACAAGGACTCATAAATATGGATAATTCCAAAGACCTTCTTCGACTCCATCTTGCATTTCAAGAAATACACCACGCAAAGAGGTGAACAATTGGGGTAATTAGGCGTATAAATACCACAACCTGGAATGAAATATGTATGCATAAATATTGAGATGTATAGGATGAACTCTATAAATGTTGCAATAGTGCTGGAGTGGGTTTTTCCACATTTTTGATCTCGTGACGGACAAGTCTTGTATATGGTAATATATTGGTGAACCACCAGAGAAGTCATGCTCAATGAATAAAAAACTTCACATGATCACTCATAGATCACATGATGGAATTTTGGTGGGACACTCAAAGAATATCCCACACAATTTCTAGATATTGTAAGACTTAAGATAAAATATTGTTGAATAAATCATGTGCATTAAAAATACAAGGTCTTGAACAAAGACTAAAGGTGGAAGTTTAAAACAAGGTCATGTTCTTTTACCCTCACTCAATTCACACGATCCATCTAGGACACATGAAATCACTAGGAAATTTCACCCCCATCTTGCGATGCTCCTTTGGAATGTTATTTGGGTTATATAAAATCATCTAGACATGTTAAAGTATGTCACAATCCCCCTAAGGCATGACACCTTAGTCTCACGAATCCCTTCGGGTTGATATCCATAACCTTGAAATATCCTTTAGATATGTCTCCTAAATAATATAATGGTATCCTATCATGTCATCCAAGTCTCACGATTGCACCTGACCATGTTAACTGCCTGTTGTGACGCCCTTTGGGTAGGCCAGTCAGATCTCATGATTCCCTCACGACATGTCAACTAGGACATGAGACACCATCTAAGAAATGTCACATTTATTCTCATGGAACCCTCCATATTTTTTAGCCATATACAATGATAAAATCTATACAGGTCAGCTATATCGTGATATACCCAATGGACAAGCCATTCAGGTCATATGATGTCTTCCAGGATCAATAATCTAGATCTTGTGATGTCCTCTAGACTAGAAAACCCTGATCACGAGATAACCCTCATAAATTTATTCTAAATTATACAATGTCCTTCGTAAATGTGAAATGTATTATACAATTTCTTTTGAACATGTCTAGAAGACACTATCTAACAAGACTAGAAAGCAATTAAGGTAGGTCAAGTAGACAATCAACACATGTCAGGAAAGTAAGCAGGCCTGATCTAAAGGGAATCCTAGGATTTGATATCCTTGTACAAATTATTATTCAAGCTGAATCATAAGGGAAAACTCAGTGTGTATTCCCTGAATAGTGGTATAACAAGATATGTCCTGATTATAAGGGAAACTATAGTGTTTAAACCCCAATCACAAGAACCAAGATGAATCTGATTCCTTAAATAAGTAGGAAACGTTGGACTCCTCCCCAAGGTTCGACCTCTAAGTTAATGTTCCAAGGGAAGTATCAGCACAAAGGACACATTCCTAAAAGAAATGAAATCGATTATTTTACATCCCTTGTTTATCACAATTGGTGTGGATAATGTGAAATTTTGGTGTTTTAATGATTGTGTCATCTTCATTGTAAACCCCCACAAAGAACAGGGCAACATTTGTGTGTAATCCATTTTTATTTGTATTATAAAGACTCGAATTCATACTATAATCAGGATACATAGTATGCCTTCCTAAGGCTTGTAACAATACTCAAATGTTCATCCACCTCTGTGTGGGTGCTTCCATGTCTTAGAAATTTCAACCATTGTGGCCCAATCATTTAAATGGGATGATTACTGTAACGCATCCCATAGAGGACTGAGAAATTAAAGAACTATAGTGACTCTTAATTCTGCCATAAACATAATTCATAGGAAACCTTTATGAGGTCCAAGATCAATATTAATCCACCAATAGTTGTTCTAGTATAGAAGACCTGCATCCATATATAGTGAGATTGATTACTTATTTTCCATTTTTTATCACACAGACAATAGCTCACATGGTCTTATGGAGTTATAATTGTTATATAATTTCTAGCAAGAATATCCACCAACTAAGGAAATGTTAGTATGTAATCCTAGATGAGTGGAAAGATATATTTTCCTCTATATGAGTGAATCTACCTTGGGGTCAATCCTAATGACATGATTGAACTACTAAAACTTTTTGTCCTTATATAACTAGGGCATTTAGGATGCCTTTAAAGTGTACAAATTCATATAATCCACAAATTTAGTGTAAGTACCATCATGTCTCTAACATCACAACCATCAAGACCTGATCACTTTAATGGGAAGAATATTCTTCCAAATCCACTAGTGGGATGATAAACCAATTTAACTACAAAGACTCTGATTGTATCCATAATTATGATAAATAGGACCCTTCTAAGACCCGAGCATGAATAACTAGTGCCTTAGAGAAATCATATTTATCATCTCCGTATGAATTTAAACTACAAGAGTTTAATGAACTACATGGGATTTGATTATTGCAATAAGTAAGATATTTAGGACACCTCATAGTGGATCAATACCCTCCTCAAAATATTTACTGCCTCCCATCATGGAATCAAATTGCAATACTCCTTGTTATATATAATCAACACATAATAAGTTGGTTATTAATGGGAAATGGATGAATAACCTCAAATACATATATATGGATTCACAGATGGGATCCCTGTCTTTTGTATAAGGAGAAACTTACACATAATCATTTTGTTAGGGTAACCCGTCTCATATGGTGATTTTGGAAGATATTAATGAAGATATTGTAAATCTATAAGAGAGTCCCAATGTAGGAAACAATTCCCCCCAATAAGATGTGATGGCCCTTGTAGGATCAAAATAATGATGTAGATTCTCAATATACAAGGGGGGGGGGGTGAATTGTACACTTTAAAAAATTTCCTTAAACAAGGAAAGATCTAAGTTTAACAAAGATAAACTAAGAAAATTTACAACACCTCTAATCACCATAGAAAGATTGGGACAAAGTATGAATTTACAAATTTCTAGTTCTATATAGTTGCTTAAATCTGGAAAGTGATTCCGAAAACATGTTCCGGAAATATGGATCTGAAAATTGAAACTTAACCAAAGTTTACAATATGAGATTCTACCTTACAGCGTATAGAATCTAAATTAATCTGAGTACATGTGTAAGTATATATAAAAAGATTATAATTTCCTTACAATACAAAATTGCAGTGGAAAAACAAGTAGTAAAACTACAAGTAACAAGATATAAATCTTTTAACCCAAAGAGAAGGGTATCCAACAACCTTGGATAAAGCTCCCTTGATTTATACTTTTAAGAAATTATGTTTTACCCACACCAAGGTAAGCCCTCAATACGAAGATTGGAGTATTTGTCTTGCTATCCCCGCAAGCACTAAACTTCAAGGTAGTTGGTACCTTTGTCTTCCTCAACAAGGAAGCCCTCAACCTCAAGGTGTTAGAACCTATTTCTTCCTATCGCCGGAAGCCCTCAACTTCAAGGTAGTTGGAACCTCTGTCTTCCTATCCCTGGAAGCCGTCAAATGTAATCAACAACATTTGAAGTCGCACTAATAAATCTGAACGAGCAGTTCAGTATGCACAAGGCATGAAACGTTTATCTCTCTAGAAATCACCTTAACAACATGTGGTCTCTAGAGTGATCAAATTTAGTGTCATTTTTGTGATCTCTTTAAAATGAGAACCTATTTATAGGCTCGGTTGGAATGGTCGACTCCCTCCTCCAATGGTCATATTTTCATTAAATTTTGGAGGGACCTGTACACGTGTCACTAAACCAATGGTTAGTTAGAAATAGAATGAACAAAAAAGTTTTATATCAAAACATGTGTAATTGAAAGTATGACGTCGTTTTATAACTAAATGAGTGTAAGTATAAGGAAAACTATAGTTCATAATGTAAGAAAAAAAAGTTCGGAGTCTAACCAAAATGGAATTCGTAGTTTTTAATAAAAAGATATTCGGATTCTGTTTTATATGAATTTGGAACCATAAATCTATAGAAATCAGGAGACTGAATTTATAAGGAAATTTAGAGCCTGGTTTCACCAGAGTTTAGAATTTGAGCTTACAGAATTCAGAGTCGAACTCATAAAAGGTCAAGGTCAAACTAGTAAAATCTCGGAGTCGAACTCATAAAAGTTCAGAGTCTAACTCATAAAAGTTCAGAGTCTAACTAGTAAAAGTTCAGAGTCGAACTTTGTTAGAGTTCGTATCCAAAATTCGGAGTGGAACTATATGAGATTTCATATCCAGAATTCGGAATGGAACTATTTGAGAGTATGTATCCAGAATTTGGAGTCGAACTATATGAGAGTTCGTATCCAGAATTCAGAATGGATCTTCATTAGGGTTCATATCCAGAATTCGGAATGGAACTTCATTAGAGTTCATATCCAGAATTCAGAGTGGAACTTCATTACAGTTCATATACGAAATTTGGAGTGGAACTTCATTACAGTTCATATCTGGAATTTGGAGTGGAACTTTATTACAGTTCATATCCAGAATTCGGATCCTAAAATAGAATGCTTCATATCTAAGTATTATATGATTCTGAGGTTTTTTTATGAATCTGATTTTCCTGTTTAAAGAAAATATTGATATTAACAATGAAAATATGGTAGGGGTAAATTCCTTTGAGAAGGAAATTTTACATATATAAGTAAAATGTATATTTGCTTATGTATAGGGTGTTTGTGATTTTCATAACAAGAAGGAATGGAAAATTCATAAGGAAACCTTTATTAACTCAACAATCTCCCCAATTTTGGAAAGCACAAACAAAGTTATGAAAAAGAGTATTAGGACTTTGAAAAATTTCATTAGACGTTGAAATTAAAACTTATCTCCCTTTGTTCATGAATAATGAAGAATACAACTAACTCCCCCTTAGGCATTGAAACTCTAAGGGTTGTATTCTGGATTTCCGGAATGGAGTTTTTATTATCATGGGAATGAAAAAATTCATAATGAGGAACTCCCCCTTACTTTAAAGATATTTCACTTATAAATTTTTCCTTCTCCATTTTAAATTATTCTTCTCCGCTTTGGGGTAGATCTTTTTCCTTATCCCAGTTTGTGATTTTAAAAAAGAATTTAAGGGAATGGATAAGAAATAAGGTACCTGAAACATTAGTATATAACAACAAAATATACGACAAACCAAAATTTCATTAGAGTTGAAAGGATTTTTATACAAGGAAAACAAAATGCAACAAAATATCGGATTTGTCTATTTTTCCTCATTTTCCTTCGGAATAAGCTTCTTTAACATGATTTTCAGATTCTTCACATCTTGTTGATCCTCCTTAGCTTGCTTCTCTAAAGCTGTGATTCTTTCTTATTGAGCTTTCAACATCTCTACTTGAGCCTTCATGGCCTCTTCCTGCATCTTTACTAACTCATCTTTCTTTACAAGTTTTTCTTGGAGCTCAATCTGGAGATCTCTATCCCTTTCAAAATTTTGAGCAAGAGAGTAAAACTTATCATTAATGTCCTTAAATTGTTGACTCTAAGAACATTTCTCAATAATTGGATCATCCTAAAGATTCTTAGTCTTGGTATCCTCAATGTTAAAAGCATCTTTAACATCATTCTGAAAATGATCAAACTCAGCCATGTCTTCTTCAACTTTCTTAGACCACATGTTGATTTTGCTGCATGATTTCCTATGTACATCATAATTGATAAGGAAATTTCTATGGTCAAATTCAATTTTCACACACTTATCAATCAACATGGATAAGAATTCCAATTTCTAATTCATACTATGTTGTAGCATCTCACACCTGGAGTCAATAGTGGGGAAAACGGAATGGTTTCCAACAATTTTTTCAAATACTCGACCACAAAGTCATGGCCTTGTGCTGATGACTCCGAATCCTATAACTTTCTTGGGGATTGTTCTTCTTCAATTTTCACCACATTCCTTTTAGAAGAACCACAAACCTCTTTCTTCCTGATGATATCTTTTGTTGGTGTATCCATGAGCACTTTCTTTCCTTTATCAGTTTTCATAATGGATTGATCATCTTGGTATCCTTCCTTATTCTCTGATAGTTGACCAATCTGGTCTTCATCTATTTTCTCTTTTTCTGCTCCTTCCTCAAGAAAATTCTTCTCATAGGACTCTTCCTCATCAGATAACTCATTTTATTTCTCTTCTTCTTGTTTATCATCATCCTTCCTACTTTCTTTCTCAACACCCTTTTCTGGAGTTACTAACTTTGAGGATTCAAACTTTTCTTGAAAATCTTCTACATGTTTGATTAGGTCATCAAGATCATCACTTCCTTATTCTTCTTCTTCTTCCTCTACTACTTCTTCTTCTACTTCTTCAGCCGCTGTTTTCTCTACTTATTCAACAAGTTCTTTACCCTTAGACTTTTTCGTAGTGATGTAGTTCCTTCCTGGAGTCTCTGTTAATGGTTCGGTAAGGAATGTTTCCAAAACCAGAATCTGATCAGAAGCTATTTCAGTTGCTTTCAAAATAGATTGACTAACCTCGCCTTCAGACATTTTCTTCCTCAACATCTTCTTTTTTTCTTGATTTTATTACTCATCTGAAGCTTTTTATCTTAATGCCTTAGCCTCAGTAGGGTCCAATCCGAACTATGGATCCCATTATTTCATCTTCTCCTTGTCTTCCCTCTATTTAGAAGCTACTTCATCTAGGTAGGATTTTTCATTTTTCGGCCTGGGAGGTGCGGACTGAGTTTCCATAGCTTTGGGGGTTTTGTCTTCAGAAACCACTTCCTTAAGCTTCCTCTTCTTAGTAGCTTTCTTCACTGGTTCAGCCTTCTCCACATTTTCCAGAATTTTCTCATCCTATTCTTCTGGAAAAGGGTAGAATTCTACGGATTCATCAGAAAAACCCATATTCATTCTCTTTAAAGTATCATCACTAACCAGCATTACCTTACAATTTCTTTTCTTGGAAGTGCAAGAAACTTTGAATGAATAAAGACATTTGATGATAAGCTTAGAAATCAGGACTGGACACATTATGATCTGAGCTTTTAGATTCCCTTCTTTGATATTCTTAACTGTAATCAAAACATGTCTCATCAAATTTATCTTCCTTATATTTACCAAGAAATCTAGGATGTAAATGTCACACTTCTTGAGATTATCCTTGTCACCTATTCTTGGTACAAGAAAACCTTGTACCCAGAGCTGTAGAATCCGATTATTTGAAAAGAGATGAGAAACATAGCTATCTTGACATCTTTAAGGCCAAGGCATTTCAATGCCTTTACTTTTTTGAAACTTCCTTTCTCATCCAGAAGCTTATGTGAACAAAACTCAGCTTCGTCTTCATAAGATATACCCACCAAGCTTGTAGCCTTGGTGTAAGATAATTTGTAAGTCTTCCCATAATACTTGAAAGAAAATTACTCTCTACCATCTTCTTCAAGGAATGAAAAAGAGTCATAGAACTCAACAAATAAATCGGTATAAATTAGATCCTGTTTCTCTAAATTTGATAAGAAAACACCCTCCCATCCATTCAATCTGATATTATTAGATATAAGAGAATCATACTTGTAGGAACTCAGATGCACTAACCTCTACTTGTAAACTAACAACTTTGATATTGGATTCATAGTTGACATATGATGAGAAGTTGCTTCGGTAGACATTCAGAATGAAGAGCTCTGGAATATTCGAAACGACCTTTAACAAATGATGCAGAGCTTCAACATGTGAGAGCTTGAGAAACCGATGTGGGACGACCACCGGGGTTCCCTTTATATAGGAGATGGAGTTGACCTTTGAACTTCTAAAAAACATATAATGGTTGAGAAACCCTTTGATCTGATCTGACGATTGAAAACAAATCTGAATGTAAATCTTGAATTCGATTTTTTGAGGTTTTAAGAAAAACAATCGGATTTAAGAAAACTAGAATCCGAGAAATTTTAAAACATATAGGAAAATACCAGCAAGAAAAATATGAGTACGAAAACATAAGTAAGAAAGTCGTACCTTTCGGATTGGCCTGAATGTTTATTCGTAATAGGTGATATTCTTCATAAAGAAAAATTTGACTACAAAAAACTAAATACGAAAAATAAAACTCGATATGAAAAATATGAGTATGAAAATTCTCATTACGAAAATATTCATTACGAAAATTCTCATTATGAAAACTCTCATTCCAAAAATTCTCATTACAAAAGTTCTCATTATGAAAAATTGTGCATGATAAATTTCATTATGAAAGTTTCAGTTCCAAAAATTTCTATTACAAAAGTTTCATTTCCGAAAACTTCTTTTACGAATGTTTCAGTTCTGAAAATTTCCATTACCAAAATTTTAGTTCTGAAAATTTCCATTATGAAAATTTTAGTTCCAAAAACGTCATTATGAAAACATTAGTTACAAATGTTGGAAAACTGACTACGCAATTTTTTGATTATGAATGTTTTTTTAAAAAAAACTAACTATGAAATTTTTTGATAATGCTAATAAAAAAATGTACTCCCCCTATGAAAAGATTTTATTACTATAAGGATAATTGTTCTAAAAAAAGTTAATGACGAAAGATTACCTCACAGTTATCATTCCTATCTTCTGTTTAATGTATTCGAATCTATCAGAGGGTAAAGGTTTTGTGAAAATGTCCGCAAATTGATATTGCGTTTTGATAAATTAATGAATGATATCTCATTTTAAAACAAATAATACATTTGAAATATAGGTTTTACAAAGAATAACAATATTAGCTATACCAAGAATTTCTCCCTGAGCATTATCCTCGAAGGTTACTTTTCCTCCATTCGTCTGGATAATATTTTCCAAATTGTTTTTGTTACCAGTCATGTTCTGGGAACATCCACTATCCATGTACCAAGTATTATTGTTGGTACTTCCTTTATCTTCCGGAAAATAAGAAAAGAATTATACATTCAAAATCAAAAATTGTTTGGATCCAAGATTTTCAGATAAAAATTTTTTAGGTATCCACATTTTTTTAGAAAAATATACTTTATGAAACCCAAGAGATTGAACTCTATTCAAAGAATAGTTTTTCTTACAATGCCCGCCACTTTGACATTTAGTGAAAAAAGGGGCTCTAGAAGGAACAAAATAGTTGTTTTTGAAAACTGGGTTTTGGTGAGTATAACCTACTCCAGTAGTGTTTCCATGAGGTCTAATTTGATAATACATCTTGTCAAAATTTTCCTTCCCAGATGTAAATTTTGCAAGAAGTTTCTTAAGAGAAAAAATTTCAGATTTCAGTATAATGACTAAAATCCTATCACCAGGAATCATTTCCTTAGAGTTAGATTTTTCCTCAAGAATTTTCATCATTAAAATAGCATTCTTAAGATATTTATAAAGTTATTCCTTATCAGATTATGATTTCTCAAGGTCTTTAGAAAGTTTTTCTAAAATCCCTTCTTTATCTTTAAGATCTGTATAAAGATTTGAAATATCTTTTGTAAGAATTTCTTCCATAGTATTTTCATTGTCTAATTTCTTAGAAATTTTAAAATTTTTTGCCTCAAGTAACATAGAAAATCTAGATACTTCATCATATAATGGTTCTTCATTTTTTTAGGATGATGTATCTTCATTAGAAGTACTATTTTTTGAATAGTAATTCTTATCAAGAGACAAGTTTGTTAAAGCCTTGGAAGAGCGTACCTTGGCCATAAGACATGTATGTAGAAAAGAAGTAATAGTAATGAATCCCATATTCTTCTAAACTGATGAATAATATTCTAAAGATTCACTTTCTGAAGAGTCTGCACAACTAGCACTTCAAGTAGTATTAGCTTTCAGATATTTCTTAGCTTTAGCTTTATAGTACTTCTTCCTGTTCCTTTCAGAATGCCTATCTTTTATTTCTTTTTAAGTATAGGGAAATCAGGTCATTTGTGTCCACTTCTCTTGCATTCATAGCATGTGACCTTTGAATTGTTATTATCTTTCCTTTCGTTCAACTTATACTTGGAATGAATTTTTTTTGACCAGGTATCTTGTTCATTCTTTGATCAAGATTAGATAACTCATTCTCTGAGACTTCACACTCACTAGATTCGGATTGGATAGTAACCTTCTTATACATGGATCTAGTTACTCTCTCAGGAGTCTTAGCTTTCACGTTATTTGATGTTGTAGTAAAAGCAACAGTACCATTCCCATTCTTCTTCTGGATGTTGTCAGCATCTCTCTTCATCCTTGTTTCATGTTGGAGAAGATTTCCAAATAGCTCATCTAAAAAAATTTGAGTAACCTTTCTATTCTCATCAATAGATGTTCTCTTTGATTCCCACTCATTGGGCATAATATCTATAATCTTATCCACAAGAGCTTCGTCATCCAGACCTTTTTCCCCATAGATTATAAGCTGTTCACAATAGTCATAAACCTTTGTTGTACTTTGCAAATAGGTTCTCCATAAGGAAAATTAAAACCATGATACTCAGTTATCAACATATCTCTTCTTGTCTCAATCACTTTTGATGTACTAAAATGAGTCACTTCGAGTTTCTTCCATATAAATTTAGCTGTTTCACATGAAGAAATTTGTCTATATATGTTCATTGTCATTGAACATAGTTGAGTATTGTGTACCTTATAGTTTAATTGATAATCATGCTTCTATTGGTTTATGAAAGCACTCACCTCCTTATCAGGAATTTGACAACCTCCAGTAAGCATAAAAAAGTTATCTACCCCAGTATTGATAACAAAAGTCTTCATTCGATCTCTCCAATATTAATAATAATTTCCATCAAAAATTGGTGGTCTTGTAGGATTTAGGTTGTCGATAGAACCAACATTTAAACCTATCATCCATAAAAATATTTACACACAAAAACTTGTTAAAAAAAAAATTTCAGATTCAAGGAAAATATTTCTAAGAAAGGAAAATATAAAACATTGAAAAACTGAGCAAGGAAAAACATATATTTGCATGTAAGTATTTCGGAGACCAACTCTGATACTAAATGTAAGATTATTATAGATTATGAGGTTTCCAACCTATGATACCAATTGTAGGATTGAAATAATGATCTAGATGCTCAATATACAAGAGGGGGGTGGGGGGGGGGGGGGTGAATTGTACACTTTAAAAAATTTCCATAAATAAAGAACGATGTATGTTTAACATAGTTAAACTAAGAAAATTCACAACAACTCTAATAACCAATGAAAGATTGGGACAAACTATGAAGTTACAAACTTCTAGTCCTATGTACTTGCTTAAATATAGAATGTTATTCTGAAAATAGGTTCCAGAAATATGGATCCGGAAATTGAAACTCAACCAAAGTTTACAATTTGTGATTCTACCTTATAGGGTATAGAATCTAAATTAATCCGAGTACAAGTTTAATGAAATATAAGAAGATTATACATTCCTTATAACAAAAAATTGCTTCGGAAAAACAATTAGTAAAACTACAAGTAACAAGATATAAATATTATAACCCAAAGAGAAGGGTATCCAACAACCTTGGATAAAGGACCCTTGATTTATACTTTCAAGAAAGTATGTCTTACCCACACGATGGTAATCCCTCGATACGAAGATCGGAGTCTCTGTCTTGCTATCCCCGTAAGCCCTCAACTTCATGGTAGTTGGTAACTCTATCTTCCTCAGAAAGGAATCCCTCAACTTCAAGGTGTTGGAACCTCTGTCTTCCTATCCTCGGAAGCCATCAACTTCAAGGTAGTTGGAACCTCTGTCTTCCTATCCCCGGAAGCCCTCAAATGTAATCACCAACATTTATAGTCGCATGAAGCAATCTGAACGAGCAGTTCAGTATGCACAAGGCATGAAAAGATTCTCTCTCTATAAATCAACATAACACCATGTGGTCTCTAGAGTGATCAACATTAGTGTCATTGTTGTGAAATCTTTCAAATGAGCACCTATTTATAGGCTCTGTTGGAACAGTCGACTCCCTCATCCAACAATCATATTTTTCTTAAATTTCATAGGGACCTGTACATGTGTCACTAAACCAATGGTTAGTTAGAAACAGAATGGATGACATAGTTTTATAACAAAACATGTGTAACTGATAGCACAACATAGTTTTATAATGAAGTGAGTGTAAGCATAAGCAAAACAGTAGTTCGGAATGTAAGAAAATAAAATTTCAGAGTCTAACCAAAATGGAATTCAGATTGCGTAATAAAAAGATATTCGGATTATGTTTTATAGGAATTTAGAACCTGAATTCTATAGAAATCCAGAGTCTAAATTTATAAGGAAATTTGAGTCTGGTTTCATTAGAGTCTAGAATCTGAGCATACAGAATTTGGAGTCTAATGCATAAAATTTTGGAGTCAAACTAGTAAATGTTTGGAGTCGAACTCATAAAAGTTCGGAGTCGAACTAGTAAATGTTCAGTGTCTAACTCATAAACATTTGGAGTCGAACTAGTAATAGTTTGGATTCGAAATCATAAAATTTTGGAGTTGAACTCATATAAGTTCAGAGTGTAACTAGTAAAAGTTCAGAGTCGAACTTTGTTAGAGTTCATATCCAGAATTCGGAATATAACTATATGAGGGTTTGTATCCAGAATTCGGAACGGAACTATTTGAGAGTTCGTATCCAGAATTCGGATTCTAACTATATGAGTGTTTGTATCCAGAATTCGGAATGGAACTTCATTAGAGTTCATATCTAGAATTTGGAATGGAACTTCATTAGAGTTCATATACGGAATTCGGAGTGGAACTTCATTACAGTTCATATCTGGAATTTAGAGTGAAACTTCATTACAGTTCATATCAGGAATTCGGAGTGGAACTTTATTACCGTTCATATCTAGAACCAGATCCTAAAATAGAATGCTTCATATCTAAGTATTATATGATTCCGAGGTTTTTGTTATGAATCCGATTTTTCTGTTTAAGGAAAATATTGATATGAACAATGAAAATATGGTAGGGGTAAATTCTTTTAAGTAGGAAATTTTCCTTATATAAGTAAAATGTATATTTTCTTAAGTATAGGGTGTTCTTGATGTTCAAAACAAGAAGGAATGAAAAAGTCATAAGGAAAACCTTATTGACTCAACAACCCTAACCTCCCATCCTATCTACTATTAAACTTATTTATGAATAATTTGGCATGAAACCCTAATTGAGAAACTACCTTTAGAAAGTAGGTATGTACACAGTTATAAATGTGGGAACTTTTGAGAGTTTCCATTAATAATGAATGTGGTGACTTGAAATTAAATATTTTTCAACAAATAAATCCCCCATAATCGGTCGTTGTGTCAATCCAAATAAACCTAGAATTCATATCATCCTCATCAAAACACCATTGAAATGACTATTGTATAACATTTAATAATTTCATCATGTTATTATTAGTTTTTGAAATTATTGGTATTTATATCCCACTTATTTATTATGTGTGTCCAAAGGTTACCCTATGATATTTTGAGAAAGATGAAATATTATGAGCATGTGAAGGAAGTTTTCTATAATATATAAGTACCACCTCTTTTTATCTAACCGTGTAATGTGTCTAATTACCCAAGGACAATATAATTGAAGATATTATGAGTTTTATTGTGTATTATTTTGATGTAAATAATTAATAAATGTGTAATAATGGAATTATTTTTCATAGTTGGTATTAGAGGCATGTTCGTTTATTTTTGGGCTTAGGATTAGAAAACTCTAGCAAAAGCGTTAGACATAACACTAATTATAGGATAACATACCAATGTTTTGGTAATGTATAGAGTAAGTGTTTTCTAAGAAAATGAATACCTATCTAGATACTATAAGTTAATGTGTCTCTCATATTGAGATATAAATGTGTAATAATCCTAAAAAGGGAACATTGAGCTAGATTGTATCATCACAAGGTGTATAACAACAAGCCTTGTTGCACACTTGGTTTGACACTCTTGGGGTATATTGTCTATTAAATTCCCAAGATCATGAAGATACATTATTATGGGATCAAAAAATTCCCATAAGAGTATATGTTAGGAAATATTTAACTGAAAACTTATATAGAAGCCTATAAATTCATTTCTTACGAAATATATGTCACTTATATGAAATACCTTTAAAATTATTGGATCCTCATTTTTTTGTTTAATAGATTCAATGTAGTCATCCTTAATTTTTCCTTTATTCTATAAAATGATCATAGATAGGAAGAACCAAGTAAGAATCCATTCAGAAGGGAAATGTAATGAATATCCAAATGAGATGCCTTAATGATGTGATTTAATGTAAGACATCTTGTGATTATAAAAAAACATATATAAAAATCAATAAAAAAACTAGGACATTATTGATTTTCTAAAGATGCCAAATTATAAGAGGATGACATCTCAAGGTAGTTAATATATTAAATGTGTGAAAGGAAAGAATAGAAAATTAATATTTGGGAAAAATATTCAAAGAGGACCAAAGGGAATTGTTATAAAGGAACTATGAGATGGTTTATGTGTGGAAAGATATGGAATAAAGTATCCAATTGGAATGGAAAATTGAATACTATGGTGGATGGAAAGAAGGTTAAATTTAAAGTAACATCTACATATATATGAAATAAATTTTTATAAGATGGTTATTATCAAAGACAATGTTCTATTCCAAGGACTTCTAATATGATGATCTTCAACAATCTCAAAGACTAAGGGGGAAAAGAAAGTCTCATTCTAAGATGGATCATGATGACTACAATATATGTTACGTATGCTCAATAGTTATATATTTCATGTTTATTTAAATTAATGATTAATTAGAATATTTTTTATGTTTCCTATGAACATTGATTCACCACCTAAAATGATTTTATTTGATAAAAAAATTCTATGATGATTGTATAATATCTTGATGTTTTTTGGAATTCACTTTAAAATAACGTCACTCTCATTTTAGTGGAATTTGATATTGTCCTAGTCATGAAATTGGTATCCATTTATAAATCAAATATATATTTATGGGAAAAGGAATTCACCCACTATACTATTAATCACCATTTTATTTTATAAATATGAATAGAGGAGGATACATCTTCCCTAGTATCATAATCCCATGCATGGATATTATTTTCCTATGAAAACAATTATCAAGTTGAAATGATTGATAATAAAGAAAATATAATCCCTGAAAACATTTATATTGGGAGGGAATAGATTTATGTGTTTCCTAAATAATTACCTTTTCCCCTATTAAACGAGTCATTGATTTCATAATCTAACTTATACATAAACCATGTAAAATTCCTAGTGAATTACATCACAAAAAAAGGGATATCTATGATCCGTATTAAGATATAAGGAATAGATTTATGGATGTTGTTGTCTTTTAGTGGTTATGTGTTTGGGAACCCCCCACCATCCTGGATGCTAGAAAACCCCCCACCATCCTCCTTGGACCCCTAACACCCCCCAGACAGCCCCTGGACAGCACCCTGAACAGCCCCCCGGACAGCCCCCACCCTCCTCCCTGGACCCCAGACAGCCCCCCGAACAGCCCCCCAGACAGCCCCCCGGACAGCCACCCCAGCCTCTTCCTGGACCCCAGACAACCCCTCAAACACCCCCTGGACAGCCCCCCGCACATCCCCCCACCCTCCTCCTTGGTCCTCGGATAGCCCCCAAGACACCCATCGGACAGCCCACCGGACAGCCCCCCACTCCTTGATTTCATTTACTACTAGAAAACCGACCAAACGAATTCAGTTTCCATTGAAACATTAGGATAATGATCCATGGGTCATATGTGACGTGTATGAATCAACCCTGCCTCAATATGAGATGTGGTGTGGCCGGCACCACTCAAAGTGTCTGTCTTTTGTTTCAAAAGAACGTCATTTTAATTGAAAAACATTAACTGGCATGCAGAAAACTGACCAAACGCTTTTGGATTATAAGTGAAAAGAACAACTGACATATGGAAAACTAACCAAATGCGTTTGGATTCTATTTATAATTTATCACAACGATCCATGGGTCATATGTGATGTGTGCAAGCCAACTCGGGCTCAATCCAAGTCACGGTGTGGCTGGGATCACTCTAAGTGTCTCACTTTTGTTCAAAATGGAAAACATTTTAAGTACATACTGAAGACTGACCAAACGCATTCGGTTTCTGTTGATACTTTATTAGAGCGATCCATGTGTCATATGTGATCTGTAAGAGTGAACCACACCTCAATCCGAGGCGCGGTGTGACCGACACCACTCAATACATCTCTCATTTGTTTAAAATGGACTTCATTTTAAGTGAAAACAACAACTAGCATACGAAAAACCGACCAAACAGATTCTGATTGTGTCGATACTTTAGAAAAATGATCCATGGGTCATATGTGACGTGTACGAGTGAACCCCGCCTCAATCCGAGGCGTGGTGTGGCCTAAACCATTCATAGTGACTCTCTTTTGTTTAAAATGGACATCATTTTAAGTGAAAACAACAACTGACATACGAACAACTAACAAAACGCATTCGAAATGTGTTGATGCATTAGGATAACGATTCATGGGTTATATGTGATATGTACGAATCAACCCCTCCACTTCCTGAGATGCGGTGTGGCCGGCACCACTGAAAGTGTCTGTCTTCTATTTCGAAAGGACATCATTTTAATTGAAAAACATCAACTGGCATACGGAAAACCGACCAAATGAATTCAGATTGTGTCGATACATTATAACAATGATTCGTGGGTCATATGTGACATGTAAGAGTCAACCCCGCCTCAATCTGAGGCGCGGTGTGGCCGACACCACTCAAAGTGTCTACCTTTTGTTTCAAAAGGATGTCATTTTAATTGAAAAACATCAACCGGCATACGGAAAACCGACCAAACGCATTTGGATTATGTCGATAAATTATAAAAATGATCCATGGGTCATATGTGACGTGTATGAGTCAACCCCGCCTCATTCCGAGGCACAGTGTGGCCACCACCACTCAAAGTGTCTGTCTTTTGTTTCGAAAGGACGTCATTTTAAGTGAAAAACATCAAATGGCATACGGAAAACCGACCAAATGCATTCGGATTGTGTTGATAATTTACCAAAATGATCCATGGGTCATAAGTGACATGTACGAGTCAACGTTTCCTTAATCGGAGGCACTGTGTGGCCAGAATCACTCTAAGTGACTCTCTTTTGTTTAAAATGGACAACATTTTAAGTACATACGGAAAACTGACCAAACACATTCGGTGTCCATTGAAACTTTAGAGGAAAGATTCATGGGTCATATGTAACGTGTACGAATCAACCATGCCTTAATTTGAGACCTGGTGTGGCCGGCACCACTCAAAGTGTCTGCCATTTGTTTCAAAAGAACGTCATTTTAATTGAAAAACATCAACTGGGATATGGAAAACTGACCAAATGCATTAGGATTGTGTCGATACTTTAGTACAATGATCCATGGGTCATATGTGATGCGCAAGAGTCAACGACGCCTCAATCTGAGGTGCGGTGTGGCTACCACCACTCAAAGTGTCTGTCTTTTGTTTCAAAAGGACGTCATTTTAAGTGAAAAACAACAACTGGCATATGTAAATCCTACCAAATGCGTTTGGATTGTGTCGATACATTATCACAATGATCCATGGGACATATGTGACATGTACGAGTCAACCCCACCTTAATAGGAGGCACGGTGTGGCCATAATCACTTTAAGTGGCTCTCTTTTGTTTAAAATGGACAACATTTTAAGTACATACTAAAAACTGACCAAATGCATTCAGTTTCTGTTGAAACATTAGAAGAAATATTCATGGGTCATATGTGACATGTAAGAATCAACCCCGCCTCAATCTGAGATGCAGTGTGGCCGGCACCACTCAAAGTGACTGCCTTTTGTTTCAAAAGGACGTCATTTTAATTGAAAAACATCAACTGCCATACAGAAAACTGTACAAACGCATTCGGATTGTGTCGATACTTTAGAACAACGATCCATGGGTCATATGTGACGTGTACGAGTCAACCCTACCTCAATCCGAGGTGTGGTGTGGCTGCCAAAACTCAAAGTGTATGTCTTTTGTTTCAAAAGGACGTAATTTTAAGTGAAAACATCAACTGGCATAAGGAAACCTGACCAAACACATTCAGATTGTGTCGATACTTTAGCACAATGATCCATGGGTCATACATGACATGTAAGAGTCATCCTCGCCTCAATCCGAGGAACGTTGTGGCTGCCACCACTCAAAGTGTCTATCTTTTGTTTCAAAAGGACGTCATTTTAAGTGAAAAATATTTACTGGTATACGGAAAAGTGACCAAACACATTTGGATTGTGTCGATACTTTAGAACAAAGATCCATGGGTCATATGTGACGTGTACGAGTCAACCACACCATAATCTGAAGCACGGTGTGGCTGGAATCACTCTAAGTGGCTCTGTTTTGTTTAAAATGGACAATATTTTAAGTACATATGGAAAATTGAACAAACGCATTCGGTTTCTATTGAAACAATAAGTGAATGATTCATTGTTCATATGTGACGTGTAAAAATCAACCATGCCTCAATCTTAGATGTGGTGTGGCCGGCACCATTCAAGTGTATGCCTTTTGTTTCAAAAGAACGTCATTTTAATTGAAAAACATCAACTGGCATATGGAAAACCGACCAAACACATCTGGATTGTGTCAATACATTAGAAGAACGATCCATGGGTCACATGTGACGTGTACAAGTCAACCCCGCCTCAATCCGAGGCGTGGTGTGGCCGACACCACTCAAAGTGTCTAACTTTTATTTCAAAAGAATGTTATTTTAAGTGAAAAACATCAACTGGGATAAGGAAAACTGACCAAAAACATTCGTATTGTGTCGATACTTTAGAACAATGATCCACGGGTCATATGTGACGTGTACGAGTCAACCCCGCCTCAATCCAAGGCGCGGTGTGGCCTCCACCACTCAAAGTGTTTGTCTTTTATTTCAAAAGGACGTCATTTTAAGTGAAAAATATCAACTGGCATATGGAAAAGCGATCAAATGCATTTGGATTGTGTAGATACATAAGAACAACGATCCATGGGTCATATGTGACATGTATGAGTCAACCCTGCCTTAATATGAGGCACGATGTGACCGAAATCACTCTAAGTGGCTCTCTTTTGTTTAAAATGGACAATATTTTAAGTACATACGGAAAACCGACCAAACACCTTCGGTTTCTGTTGAAACTTTAGGAGAACGATTCATGGGTCATATGTGACATGTATGAATCAACCCCCACCTCAATCTAAAATGCGGTGTGGCCAGCAGCTGTCAATGTGTCTGCCTTTTGTTTCAAAAGGACGTCATTTTAATTGAAATACATCAACTGGCATATGGAAAAATGACCAAACGCATTCAGATTGTGTTGATACTTTAGAAAAACGATCCATGGGTCATATGTGACATGTACGAGTCAACCTCACCTCAATCCGAGGGGCAGTGTGGCCGCCACCACTAAATGTGTCTGTCTATTGTTTCAAAAGGATGTCATTTTAAGTGAAAAACATCAACTGGCATACGGAAAACCGACCAAATGCATTCGGATTGTGTCGATACATTAGAACAATGATCAATGGGCCATATGTGACATTTTCGAGTCATCCCCGCATTAATTGGAGGCACGATGTGGCCATAATCACTCTAAGTGGCTCTCTTTTGTTTAAAATGGACAACATTTTAAGTACATATGGAAAACCGACCAAACGCATTCGGTTTCCAATGAAACTTTAGGAGAAAGATTCATGGGTCATATGTGACGTGTTAGAATCAACCCTGCATCAATTTGAGACGCGGTGTGGCCGACACCACCCAAAGTTTCTGCCTTTTGTTTCAAAAGGACATCATTTTAATTGGAAAACATCAACTGGCATACGGAAAACTGACCAAATGCATTCAGATTGTGTCTATACATTATAACAACAATTCATGGGTCATATGTGATGTGTAAGAGTCAACCCCGCCTCAATCCGAGGCGCAGTGTGGCCGCCACCACTCATAGTGTTGGTATTTTGTTCCAAAATGACATCATTTTAAATGAAAAACATCAACTAACATACGGAAAACTGACCAAATGCATTCAGATGGTGTTGATGCTTTAGCACAATGATCCATGGGTCATATGTGACGTGTATGAGTAAACCCCCCCTTAATTGGAGGCACGATGTGACCGAAATTACTATAGGTGGCTCTCTTTTTTTAAAATGGACAACATTTTAAGTACATATGGAAAACTGACCAAACGCATTCATCTTCCATTGAAACTTCAGGATATCGATGCATGGATCATATGTGACTTGTACGAATCAACCCCGCCTCAATTTGAGATGTGGTGTGGTTGGCACCACTCAATGTGTCTTCCTTTAGTTTCAAAAAGACGTCATTTTAATTGAGAAACATCAACTGGCATACAGAAAACTAACAAAATGCATTCGGATTGTGTCGATACTTTACCACAACAATCCATGGGTCATATGTGACATGTACGAGTCAACCCCGCCTCAATATGAGGTGCGGTCTGGCCGGTAGCACTCCAAGTGTATGTATTTTGTTTAATATGGACATCATTTCAGGTAATAATATATGGTATACAAAAAACCAATCAAATTATGAATTGACATTCGGATTCCACATATAATTGTCATATAAATTTTAAATTTAATTCTAAATGAATTATGTATGTTTATAATTACATTATGAATTCTAATTTAATTATGGATGTGTATAGTTCCATCATTATATGTTAAATGTGTATGAATTTGTTCTCTATATGTAAGTGTTAGTTGGTTATTGCAGGTACAATAATTGTATATGTATGTGTTATTTTATTGCAGGTACAATAATTGGATTGAAAATGAGAGGAACCCACAAAATAAAACCTAGTGGGCAAATTGCAGAGTTGGTGGGAAAATTGCAGAGCTGTTGTGATATATACCCCAGCATAGGTTATGCCAACGGTTTGAAGACATGGCATGTCTGGGTTTTGTTTTACCAACGGTTCATAGAACCGTTGGTAAAACACTTTTCCCAATATTTTGGCCAAACCGTTGGGAAAAACTTGGTAATTTTCTCCACTCTATCCCAAAGGTTGTAAACTGTTGGGAAAAATCTTTCCCAAAGGTTTTCTAGAACCGTTGGGATAGGGTAATTTTTCTCCACCCTATCCCAACGGTTCACTGTAAACTGTTGGGAAAAGCTTTCCCAATGGCATACTTCCCTACGCTTTGTAGAACCATTGGTATAACATATACCAATGGTTCTTCATCCTTTCCCAATAGTTCTAAACCATTGGGAAATCCTTGATTTCCAGTAGTGTTAAAGAGTTAAAATCAATGTTTAATAAATAAAAAAAATTAATACAGGGTTATAAAAAAGATATATTCAACTATATATATTAATTAGAAAGCTACAAATATTTACTACATAATGTTATTTTATTTTGATTTTTTAGAAATTAAAAAATTTAATTTATTTTTGACACAATGATGATGAAGTAATTAATTAATGAATGAAATATTAAAACAATTGATATTATAAATATCCAAATAAATGTAATATGAGAATTTTTATGAATTACACTAATTTTATAGGTAAATATGACATATTAGGGTTGATTAGATGAATTTATTTTGAAGTAATATTGCTATTATAATTTTAGAAAAGGCAAAATACCAAATAGCGTCAAAATTGACATAAAAGAGTTTCTAAAAAAATATTATATTATTAATTGAGATTATATTCCAAAAAATATAAGGTTTAGCCAAAAGACTTATATAAAGATAGGTGTATCATTAATAAACCACTTGGGGGTTTCATGGATGTATATAGTAGGTTTATTAACTACATAATATAAAAATACAAAGAGACATGGTAAATGTCATACTATTTTACTAAGAGTTAAATCTACAAGATAAAGTAAATATAGTGACCCAAACCAATCTAAAACCTATTGGTTGAGTGTTTTTCGACCCATAACCACCTTACGCTTTAAATAGATTATTTTTATGCCATTATAAACTGAAGATGATTTTATTATAAAATAATATTTCCAGATTTTCCTTAGGTGCCCCTCACCCCTCTTATAAAAGATCACTCCCATTATCTCTAATTCAAACCTTCAAAGCCATTTGGATCGGCCAAACTTTGCCCAAATACCCTCTAAACTATCCTCCCTTCATCCCAGAGTCCATCCTTTAGTTATAAAACTGACATATGGAGACCTTTTGGTCAAATCAAAAGGAAGAACCCGAAGAAAAGGTAAATATTCCATCACCTCTTTCTAGTTCCATTCTTCTTACACTTCCTTTTTCTCTGCTGTTTCCATTATAAAATAATAACTCCAGTATTTTATATATACTGTGATGTTATTATAAATATGGTAAACCCAAATTCATTATTCTATCTATCCTTTGAATGACATGTCACCATACGTGAATACGTACGACTTACCGTCTCCACATTGTGGTGTAATTTTTATTCAATACATTATTATTTGGATGGGTAGAATAATGAAGTGTAATTGATTTAATTAATAAATATAACATGACAATGATTCTTTATATATGATATAAATCCGATTATATATTATTTTAATATCAATAGAATGATATTTTCACTCGTGCGTATGCACAGATTACCATCTCCACGAACGCGATGAGATTCATTCCGCATTGTATCAAATTAAGAATAATTTTCATTATATGATTAAAAATGACATTTAAAGACTTTATATAATTCTGAATATGAATAAGATACATCCCATACATAAAAACTATGACTCACATAACAATAAATATAAAGGAAAACGAATCTGTTAACACCCGAAACAACAATAATACTAAGATATTATAAAAAAATCAATGTTAAAAGATCATATATGATATCATATTATTTTATATGATTCATGCATAATTTAATAACAATTATTTCACCATTATACAAGATTTTATCCTAGCCTTGAACATGGAAAAGTACAAGGTAAGGGTTAATTTCACAATCTCTTTATTATCCGAGGTTGTTTTACGTAAGTATATACTAGGACCTCTTTATCATCCACATCCATGTTAATTAAAAATATATTTCAAAAAATTATTACTATTTTACAGAAATATGGGTTTATGTCCTTTATACCATTGTTTGACTTTTTATAAGATGTTTATAATGGAATATTTCCATCATTTTCTAAATAAGGTCCTTTTTGACCTTTTCGACAAAATTAAGGTACGCATGTCTTTTTTTAACTTATACGGCGAGTGGGGATATTTTCTACCGTTATAACATAATCAAAGATTCCATTAAAATATTATAAGAATATTTCAAAAAAAGGTTTCTTTTATAATTATATAAATTTTAAATGATTTCAAAATAGAAAGATATAATTCTCGAAAAATGGTTTTGATTTCATCTATGTCAACATCCTTTGATGGATTTTATGTTAATTTGAAGTTGATTTATTATGATACAAAACTTCCATATTGTATTTAAGGTTTTATTATATGTTTGACTATGGATGTGTTATTTTTATACCATTCATGGTTTATGGATAAATTATTTGAATTTCATATGTGATTTTTAATATTAATGTTTATGTTATGTATAAACCTTTTCATATGAGGAATGTATTGGACTTAGTAAGTGATGGGTGGAACCCGCTATAGCTCCTCGATGCATCGGTAGGTCTCATGATACAAACTAGTGTCTTGGCAGAAGGCCTTGACAAAATATTATTTGTAGTCTTGGCACAAGGCCTTGACTATGTGGTTATACAAGTCTAGCATTATGTATTCCATTATTATGAAAGTGGCTATTAATATTGGATATTATTATTCGACTAGTAGAATATCCATGTGAGTATGTAAATGGAATTATTTGATTTTATCTTTTCCATATTATACATAAGTTCATGTTTAAAAGGTTTTTTTAGTCTTATACATTGCCTTAAATAGTTATTCTTATTTATGAAAGCTTTCGCTATATTGTTATCTTTACTGATCATATGAGCTCACCCCTTTCTATGTTTTATTTTTCCCAGGATGTGAAGAAGTATATTATTACTGACTTGTAGAGATAGTCTATGAGATCTTAGTGTTGTCTATGGAAACAATGTTTTTTGTAGTTTTCCATTTGTGGATATAATGTAAACCTTATGAATGTATCTAGTACTTCCAAGGCTACTAAAATTATCAGTATTTTGATACTTGATCTTTTTTTATCATACCAATGATATGTAATAATGCACCGACTCTAGGTAATTGGGGTCAGGGTGTTACTGTTGGTATTAGAGGAAGTTTAGTAAAAACCTTGGAAGCTAGATTTAGATAAACTCTGATTAGAGAACATTACCCTAAGATAGACTTTGAGGATTAGTATATAAGAAATTCCTAGAATTTTGGTAATGTAGAGATATTGTGAGTTTTTAAAGAAATACATCCCTGTCTGGAAACGAGCAGGTAGAGGCAGCTCTGGCACAGATGTACCTAGGGGTAAAACCCAAAAACACCGCTTTGAGAGAGACTCGAACGGGAACGGGTGCATGACAACGGGCCTTGCTGTACTCTTGGTTACGACACTCCTGGGGGATATGATTAGGATAATTCTCATTTTCATTACAAACCACTATGATGGGTTTATGAGTATATACTTTCTCAAAGAAAACATTTTTCCAATTATGGATTATATACATAAACTGTTCTGTTTATGTTAAGTGCTTCACAATTTTGAAATTACGTACTGCAATTCATAAAAAAATCTAGTGTATGATATTGTTTAGAAATGGCGCATAGTGGAAGGAATGAAAACTCTATCAATGCACACAATCCATATAGGGATTTACCTCTTACTCAAGATAATTATAGTGGAGCTTCTGATACAACTGGTGCTGATAAATTTATCACTATGCTGGGATAACTCACTTAGGTTATGAATAATAACCTTACCTGTACAGATCACCCTGATCCACAGAGTGGAGGATCAATGTTAGAACACATCATAAGGTAACAACCAACAACATTCAATGGGGGTAAAAATCCATTAGTAGCTGAACAATGGATAACTTCCTTAGAGAAAATATACCACGCCTTGGGGAGTAGTGAAAATAAAAAATTTGTCATTATAGTTTACTACTTCAATGGAGACGCTGATCAATGGTGGCCATTGATTCAAAATACAAAGAAAGGTGATGAAGTATCAAATTGTAATAGAGGGAGTTTAAAGAGATTTTCATAGATAAATACTCTCCTCGTGACCATCGAGTAGATATGGAAAGGCAATTTCTTATTCTGAGGCAATAGGAGGATGAGAATGTTGAGAAGAATGAAGCTAAGTTTACAAGGTTAGCGAGGCATGCTGCAGATTATATACGTACCCCAAGAAGTAAGATTTATCGTTTCTTTGATGAGTTAAAACCATTTCTTCATCGAGCATTAGTCTCACAATCCTTCTCGTCGTATGAAGATGTTTTCTTATATGCAATCAAAAGAGAAAAATAATTCTCTAAGTCTTACATCTTTAAATTAAAGCAAGAGAATAAGAGACCTGATGATCACTCTAGAAATGGAAATAAGGTGAATAAGAGAAAAGTTGAAGATCCGTCCTGTAGTAAATGTGAGAAGGAACACCCCAGTACTTTCTTGAATAGAATGGGAGTCTATTACAAGTGTGGTGAAAAAATCCACCAAGCTCGTGATTGCACGGGGAAGAAAGAAGCTACCAATGTTCAATGATTAATTTTTAGGGAGATGGGACATTATGAAAATGAATGTATTGATCATTATGGAACTTACCTAAAAACAGTCCAAGGGATCAAGGCCAAGTTTTTGCTATCACTACTGCTGAGGTAGAAGCTCCAAAAGATGTGGTGGTAGGTAATCTAATGGTTTCCTCAAGTTTAGCCAATGAATTATTTAATTCTGTATCATCGCATTGTTTCATATCTTACCAGTTTTCTATGAAAATTAAATATTTATAATTTGATTTAACAAGGTAGTTGTTAGTCAAAACCCCTAAGGGAAGTATCATTGCAAAAACGTTTTGTGAATTAGTTCCTATTAAGGCATATAAACATTATTTATCTATTGATGTCATCGTCATACCCGTGATGGAATTTAATATAATCCTTGGTATAGATTGGCTTCTAGACCATGATGTGAAAATTTATTATAAGAAGAAAGAGGTTAAATTTTTTGATGATGATAAAGAGTACATTATCTTTAGAGCAGAAACGTCACCACATGATTCTTATCTAAATCCACCCCTAGTAGCTCAAATAAATTCAATTATTAGGCCGGAAGATAATGAGATAATTGTGGGCGAGGAACAAAATGTTCAAATAGTGGATTTAACTATTGTGAAAGTATATGTTGATGTGTTTCCATAAGAATTACCAGAACATCCTCCAAAACGAGAAATTGAGTTTTCCATCGATTTAATTCCTGGATCAAGGCACATATCGAAAACCCCTTATAGAATGGCCATTGTGAAATTAGTGGAAATAAAGAAACAACTAGAGTAATTGAGTAATAAGGGATATATTCCCCCTAATGTTTCTCCATGGGGAGCCTCGATCCTTTTTGTTAAGAAGAAAGATGGATCTATGAGGTTGTGCATCAACAATAAGGAGATCAATGCTATAACAATAAAGATAAAGTATCCCCTACCTCACATTGATGATTTATTTGACCAAATTCATAGAGCTCAATACTTTTTCAAAGATTTACCTTCAATCTGGATACCATCAATTGTGTGTGAAGAAGGAAAACATTTCATAGACAATATTTTGAACTGGGTATGAGCATTACGAGTTTACAGTAATACCTTTTGGGATGACTAATACCCCCTCTATATTCATGGATCTAATAAAGAGTGTTTTCATGTAATAAGTTTATGAATTTTTCGTTTTATTTATTGATGATATCCTCGTATAATCCAAAAGCAACAAATATCATGCAAATCACTTGTTCATTATCCTAAAGACTCTTTGAAGAAATAAATTATATTGGATGTTTATCAAGTGTGAATTCTTGCTTCAATAGATTTCTTTTCTTGGCCATATTGTCTCCAAGGATGGAAACTCTATTGATCCTTCTAAGACAACATAAATCCCAGAATGGCCAACACAAACGAGTATAACCAAGGTATGTGGTTTTATTGGTATATCATGTTATTATCGACGTTTCTCCTGAATTTTTCTCGATTGGATAACCCATTAACGAATATCAAACGTAAAGGGGTTAATTCTTTTTTTGGAAAAAAGGGTGTGAATAATTTTTCAAAGAACACAAGAGATGATTAGTCAATGCTACTATCTTGACTCTACCATCGGGGACTGATGGGTTTGTTACTTATAGTGATGCTTCAAAGAATGGACTTGGTTGTGTCCTTATCTAGAATGATAGGGTTATTTCCTATGCATCATGAAAACTAAAAATTCATGAGAAATACTATCTTTGTCATGATATTGAGTTAGCAGTTTTAATATTTTCTTTGAAGATATAGAGACATTATATCTATGGTGAAAATGTGAGATATATACCGATCACAAGATTTTGAAGTATATTTTCTCACAATAAGAACTCAACATGAGGCAATGGAGATGGCTTGCACTACTCAATTATTATGATTTCACCATACACAACTACTCAGGGAAGGAAAATAAGGTGGCAGATGCTTTGATCATAAAGTATCATGGAGTTTTGAACAAGATGAGAGTTGAAAGGGCTCTTATTTTCATGGATATAGTGATGATAGATATGTGAATTACCATGGAAAGTGAACCATCGATTATTTTTCATATGGTTGCCAGACCATTCTTAATATAATGGATAAAGAGTTGTTAGACCGATGATGAATAGTTTCAAAAGATGATTAAAGCTGTTAATGATAGGAGATTGAGTGACTTTGTGTATGAAGATGTAATTTTGAAATTTGGGAGGAGACTTTGTGTTTCCGATATACATGATCGAAAAATGGAATTTTTGGATGATGTTCATAGTTCCAATTTCTCTATACACCCCGGTAGCACTTAGATTTATAGAAATTTTAGGAACATTTTTGGTGGGACAACATAAATATGGAGATTTCCGATTTTGTGTCAAGGTGTATAGTTTGTCAACAAGTGAAAGATTGAAGGCAACAGACTGGAAGAGTCATGCAACCTCTTCCCATACATGGGTGGAAATGGGATAGTATAACGATGTAATTTTTCATGGGACTACCAAAGACTCTTATATAGAACGATGCAGTATGGGTCATTTTTGATCGTCTTACCAAGTTAGAACATTTTCATTCTATAAGAGAAGATATACCACTTCAATGTCTAGACATATTATATATTAATGAACTTGCGAAACTTTATGGAGAACCCTTATTGATTGTTTCTGATCTTGATCCCCGTTTTACTTCAAGATTCTGGAAAAGTCTTCAGAATGCCCTGGATACTGAAATTCATTTGAGTACTACCTACCATCCTCAAACATATGGACAATTAGAACGAACTATTAAAACCTTTGAAGACATTTTGCGATCCTTCTCACTTAAATTTCAGGGTATGTGGGATCAATATTTACCTTTTTTAGAATTTTCCTATAAAAATATTTTCCATTAATGTTTTTAGGTGGAACAATATGAAGTGTTATACAGAAATAGATATCACACACTAACCTGTTGGGATGATGACGATGAAAGAAAACTTGTAGGCCCAGAACTTGTTGAGGAAACAATGGAAAATGTGATGGTAATACAAACCCACATCAAAGTAGGTCAATGTAGGCAGGAGAGATTTGCTGATAACTGAAGGTAGGATTTGGAATTTCATGTAAGAGATCCTGTATTCTTGAAGGTATATTCATGGAAGGGTGTTATATGTTTCGGTAAGAAGTGTAAATTGAGTCCCAACTACATTTGGCCTTTCTAAATTCTAGAATGAATTGGGGCTGTAGCTTGTTGTTTGGAAATTACGCCAAGTCTCTCCGAAGTTCACGATGTGTTCCACATATCACTGTTGAGAGAATACATTCCTAACCCAACCCATGTACTCACCTATAAGGAATTATAACTGGAACCCGGTCTGTCTTATTGAGAAGAGCCCATCGGGATTCTTGATACTAGAGAACAAGTGTTTCAATACCAGACGACTCGTCTAGTAAAAGTTATATAGAGAAATCATAATAAAGAAGAGGCAATGTGGGAACCTAAGGAACTTATGATGAAGAAACACCCAAGTCTTTTTATGTAGTAATATTCTAAAAATTTCAAGGAAGAAATTATTTAATGTAGGGGAGAATGTAACACCCCAAGCTTCCATAGTACACTTCTCTTTGAATAATGCAATAGCTTGCATTGTATGTAACTTTGAGTTCTAACACACCATAACCAATTAAACTAGCTATTATGAATAGTAATGCCCACTTTTTATAATTTTATCTTTCAAAATGGTCTTTATTTTTGGATTCCTAATATCAATATTATCTTAGTGTGAATTTTTGGTATTTTTTTAAAAACATTCAATTTTTGATGAACAGTGAAAAACTCTGAGTTATTGGTTAAAACAAAATTTTTATATAAATAATTATTTATTTTATATAAATTTATTTTTGTTAAAAATTGATACATAATACCTATATATGTTAAATTTAATTCATTAGAGTTAGTATATAATAAATTTAGATATATAATAATTTTATTGAACTTTTCACTGTCTTTTACCCACCTCCTAGGAGAATTTGCAAATTCACAAAAAACATACATTTGCCCCTTCTATGAGTGGAATTTAAAATAACTCAGAGAAATAGTTGATATAGATAATAAAAATGTGGTTTAATAAGATGAAAATTATTTTTGTTGAATATTAATTTTTTACTATTATTTACCACGTTTAAAAGTAAATGGGTAATTAAGGGTAAAAATAATAATATTATTACCCTAAAACATGTCATAATTATATTCTATAAGTATAATTCGACCAAAAAGAACCTTAGGAATAAAATATGTACCTATTTGATCAACATGGTTTAGATTTGGACATTTATTATTATTTAATTCAAAGAAGAGTTAAAAGAGTAAAAATCAAAGTTTAATAAATAAACATTTTTAATATGGGGTTATACATAAGATAAATTTGACTATAAATATTCATTAGAAATATAAAAATTGTTCCTACATAATGGTATTTCATTTATATTTTTTAGACATTAAATAATTTAATTTATTTATGACACAATGATGATGCAGTAATTACCTAATTAATGAAATAATAAAATAATTTGTATAATAAATATCCAAATAAATTTATTTTGAGACTTTTTATGAATTCAACTATTTTTCTAGGTTAATACGACATGATTGGGTTGGTTAGGTAAATTTTTTTAATGTGATAGTGCTGTTATGAATTTAGCAAAAAAATACCAAATAGTGTCAAAATTGACATAAAAGAGTTTTTAAAACAAATATTATATTATTAATTGATATTATATTCCTAAAAATATAAGGATCAACCAATGTAATTATATAATGATAGGTGTATTATTAATTAACCACATGGCGGTTGCTTGAAAGTATATATTAAGTTTATTAACTATATAATATAAAAATCAAAAGAGACATGGTAAATGTCAAACTATATAACAAAGAGTTAAATCTAAAACATAATTTGAATATAGTGACTCAAACCTATATAAAACCTATTGGTTGAGTGGTTTTCGATCCTTACCCACCATATCATTTAAATAATCCATTTTAGATTCATTATAAAACGAAAATGATTTTATTACAAAATAATATTTATAGCTTTTCCTAAGGTTCCCCTCACCCCTCTTATAAAAGGGTACCTCCTTATCTCTAATTCAAACCTTAAAATCCATTTTGATCGGCCAAAATCATCCCAAATACCCTCTCAACTATCCTACCTTCATCCTAGTGGCCTTACATTAGTTATAAATCCAACCTATGGAGCCCTTTTTATCAAATAAAAAGGAAGAACCCGAAGAAGAGGTAATTATTCCATCACCTCTTTCAAGTTCATTTCTTCTTCCACTTCCTATTTCATTATTTTTTTCATTCTGAAATAACGTCTCCATTATTTTCTATATAAGGTGATGTTATTAAAAATTTTGTACAACCAAATTCATTATTTTATCCATCCTTTGAATGATATGTCACCATACGTGTGTATGTACAACTTACCGTCTCCACATCGTGGTGTAATTTCTATTCAATACATTATTATTTGGATGAGTATAAGGATGATGTGTAATTGAAGTAAATAATAAATATAAATAAAAAATTATAATTATTATGTATATATTATTTTAATATCAAAATAATGATATTTTCGCTTGTGCGTACGTACGGATTATCATCTCCATGAACGTGAAGATATTCCTTCCACATCGTATCCATTCAAGACTAATTTTCTTTTTATGATTAAAAATAATTTTTAAATACTTCATATCATTTTGGATATGAATAATATATATCTCATTCATAACAAATATTACTAACATAACAAATAATATAAAGGAAAATGAATCTGTTAACACCCGTAACAATGATAATACAAAGATATTATTAATAAAGAAATATTAAAAGATCATATATGATATCATATTAATGTATATGATTCATGAATAATTTAATAACAATTATTTCACCATTATACAGTAGGTTAGCTTACCATCGACCAAGGAAAAGCACAAGGTAAGGGTTAATTTCACAATCTCTTTATTATCCGAGGTTGTTTTACGTAAGTATCTACTCAGACCTCTTTATCATCCACATCAATGTTTCATAAAAATATATTTCAAAACATTTTTACTATTTTTTAAACAATGGGTTAAAGTCATTTATACCATTTTTTTGTCATTTTATAAGATGTTTATAAAGGAATCTTTCTGTCGTTTTCCAAAAAATGTCATTTTTAAACTTTTCAACAAAATTAAGGTAAGAATGTCTTTTTTTAACTTATACGGCGAGGGCTGCTATTTTCCTCTATTATAACATCATCAAATCTTCCCTTAAAATCATATAATAATATTTCAAAAATAAATATTTTCTTGTATAAATATATGAATTTTAAATGATTTCAAAATAGAAAGATATAATTCTCTAAAAAATGTTTTGATTTCATCAATTCCAACATCCTTTGATGGATTTTATGTTCATTTGAAGTTGATTTATTATGATAAAAAACTTCCATATTGTATTTAAGGTTTTGTGATATGTTTTACTGTGGATGTGTTATTTTTATACCATTCATGGTTTATTGATAAAGTATTGTCATTTTGTATGATAGTTTTAATACAAATGTCTATGTTATTTTTAAACCTTTTCATACGAAAAATTCATTGGACTTACTAAGTGATGGGTGGATCCCGCTATAGCCCCTCAATGCATAGATAGGTCTCATGAGACAAAATAGTGTTTTGGCAGAAGATCTTGAAAAAATCTTATTTGTAGTCTGGGCACAAGGCCTTGAATCTGTGGTTATGAATGTCTGGAATTATGCATTCCATCATTATGAAAGTGGCTATTGATATTGCATGTGATTATTCTACTAGTAGAATATCTATGTGAGTATGTAAATGGAATTATTTGATTTTATATTTTCCATATTACGCGTAAGTTCAAGTTTAAATGGATTTTGTTTTAGTCTTATACATTGCCTTAAATGTTTATGCTTATTTAAGAATGTTTTCGCTATATTGTTATCCTTACTGAGAATCTGAGCTCACCCCTTTCTATGGTTAATTTTTACTAGGATACGAAGAAGTATATTATGACTGACTTGTAGGGATAGTCTATGGGATCTTAGTGTTGTCTATGGAAACAATTTTGTTGTAGTTTTCCATTTGTGGACGTAATGTAAACCTTATGAATGTATCTTGTACTTCCAAGGCTACTAAACTAATCAGTCTTTCAAGACTTGATCTTTTGGGATAATGCCAATGATAGGTAATAATGCAACTACTTTGGGTAACTGGGGTCAGGGCGTTAAAAAAGCTTAAAAGGATGATGGTATAGATGAAAAACATCATTGCCAAATAATAGTTGAATGATACCAGCCAATAAAGGACCAAGAATGGTTTTTTTGTTCAAAATATTTCATTCCCCAAAAATATGAATATATATTAGAGTATAAATTGTGAAACAAAAACTATATAAGGGTAAATCCCTTTGAAAATAAAATGGTAAATGGAAGTAAAAACATTAAAAATATTTTAGAAAACATTTTTTTCATTGACGTGAATGATGTTCCTATGATTAAAATTGATATGGTTTTTCTAAAGGTAAATAGAAACATTTTTTTTGAAATAAGTTAATAAAAAAAATTTAATAATAAGGACTTGAAATGGTATATTTTTTATCTTAGATAAATTAGGAGAGAAAGACAGAACATATGAAAGTGAAATAAAAACACCATTTTAATATCATAAAAACATACTTATTCAAAACACACATAGTAAAAAGTGTAACAAAATATTTTTTATTATCATGATATATTTATCCCTTAACCATATATAGAATAACATAAAATAAATTATTAGTGTGGAAAAACCCATGTACTGATTAAATATGTTTTTGAAGATACAATATAACTAAAGGAAAGGAGACTTGGGGTATCAATATAACTTATATAGAACATACTTTTTAAAGTCATAAATATTTCAAAAGGGGGTTTAGGTTTTTGTAATTTGAATAAGTAAAATATCAAATAATATAATTTATGTATAGAATGTAACAAGTTTATATGAAATAAATTCAAGAAAATGATTATAACTCAATGAACAAATGTTAAGTTACCAAAAATACTTACTACAGGGGAAACATATGAATCAATAGCCACATGAAGAATATAACATGATATTTCTAGTTAATAAAATTAAATACAAATATTATGATAAAAATTAATCCATTAGTAGTGAATGCACCATATAATGAAGACATTATGCACAAAATGTATTTGTTCTCAATGAATCAGAATTGAGACAATGAAAAACCTTTTCACCCATGTAACACTTTAATTTAAACCCTATGAATTACTGGGAATTTAATTGAGATGAAAATAAAATTATTTTAAGGTAATTCATGACTTGAAATCTCAAGTAGGTATTTTATAAACCACATAAACTAAATTATATGTAGAATACAAATCATGTCTCCATGAGAGGAATTTGTGATGAAAATCCATAACTTGGTCCTCATCCATTCTACACCTACACAAAATTTTGCGAGTACTAATATAAATTTCATTAAATAGATATCTAATAAACTCATACATAATTATAGTTATTCCTACCCCTCATTTATAATAAATATATATTGGTTAGTGTTTACCTATTTTATACAGTAGTTGAAAGTAATATTTATCGCTTTGAACTAATTTTGTAAAATTCATGTTATTATCTATCATTTATCAAAATTACATCACTTTTTAGATCATCCATTTTACTATAATAATTTTTTACAGATACACAATAAATATTTAATTTCACTTCATATTTGTTTTTATTATGAACCATGAAAATTTAATTTTGTGGTTATCATGCTTCTTTGATTCATAAAGAAAAATGTGTTTTCATAATTCATTTTCTAAATGTTAAAATAATTTTAAATAAGATAGTAATTAAATATTTATAACATATTATATAGGTGGATAAGTTCTCATATTCATCCATGAAATAAATGTACAATAATTTTCAAATGGATGGTTAACCCGACCCAAACATGAGTATACCTTGATTGATAGAAGGTTATGATATGGTTTTGTCATAATATCATTATAATAGAATAATAAAGATCTTATTTTATATTTATTTGTGTGATGTATCATAATTACTAATTATTAAATAATATTGAATATTTAATCTAATGTCTTTACTTAAAAAGAAGAGACCATGTTCCCCTTAGACTATTTTTTTAATGACGTAATTAACAATAATATTTTGACATTCATAACATTGAAAGCATATATATTTTGTCATAGGAGTAACATAATTATGTCAAAGACATCATATTTAATCATATTAAAATTACAGGAACCATTTATTATATGTGTCGATGAAAAATGATTTTCATTTCTCACGGTGTATTCAGTATACATGTATGTAAGAACGAATATTTCATTTCACATAATGGAAGGGATATATGAATATATAATGAATATAAAATTAATATAATAACATTAAATTATATACATGATAAGAACATAATTATATTATTTTTGATAGAATAATTTCGAATGAATGTAATTACGAATAAAATCTAAGTAGTTTATAATACTCACATGAGGTACATTAATTTTCTTTGGAATAATCCGTGGAAGTGAATTATTTATTACGAATAAATGTGACCAGTAATTTTTAACATGTGGGAGAGTTATATAAGGATAATTTTAATATTTTAGTGGTCATATTATATGAATATGTGAGTCTTGATGTGTATGGAGTGATATATATTTATAAGTGGGCATATGGGTAGTTCGGGGAGGACTATTAACATTTTCAATAATTTGATGTTAATATTTCAAGGTCAATGGATCCAAAATTTAAAAATTTAAAGGATACTTTTATATTTCATTGAATTTAACATAAATCACCCATTTTGGAGATAACAATGACTCTTTCATATCAATTATTTATATGTTTTTTACTTTTATCCCAATTTACATTTATAAGGTAATTAGATTTTATACTTAGAAATCAATATTAAAGAAAAAAATTAATAATGAAAAAATTAACTTAGTTGAACCATATGATTTCAAAACTAGAAAATAAATTTATATAATAAATTATCTAAGGTATTTAAATGAAAATTTTATTGTTAGTTCACATAACTCATAAAATCTATTTTATGAAAAGGTGTTTTTTAAGATTAAATTTCAGGTGTAAGAAGTAGTTCTTTAAATTACTAATTAATATGGAATAAATTAAGATATTAAAAAATTAAATATACAAGGCTTTCATAAAATTTAAAAACGAAATATAAATATGAAAATACTTTATGTAATGATAATAATTGAAATAATTTTTATACTATCCTTTTAATTTAGTTCAAAAAATATTGGGTATCATATTCATAATCTCAAATAACAATTTAATATGAATAATTATATTACTTAAAATAAATAAATTATTGTTTAATTTTTTTAATCTTATAGGATTCACTTATATAATTATATAAACATAATGATAAAATTATAATTTTCCCAAAAAATGGTATCTCTTGACTAAAAATGTGTATTTTGTGAAAATTCCAAAATTTTATCTTTAGATAATATCGTATTTCTACATAAAAAATTACTTTTTTCTTTTAAATTTCAAATTCAGAATCTTATAAATTTAAATTTTTCACAAAATCCTAAAATGGAAAGAAAACCCGCATTTATTTGAAAATAAAATTTTCAAATATTAACTATTGTTATTATCCTTTCATATAATTAACCAAAAAATTTTCTGTTAACTAGTTTTTAAAATCTAATATAATTCATCACCATTAATCAAATGTTTCTTGAAATGGAAATGTATATAAAAAATAAGATAGTGTTTTAGATTAAAATGTTTCTAAACAATAGATGATACTATTATTTATTATTGGTAAAATACTTTAATATCACATATATATAAATTAACCATTATTTTAAATATATGTATATATCATAAATTTGATAATACTATTCATTCATTCTAATTCAATGGATATGTTTTAATTATCATAATTAAATATATATATATTTTTCTAAATATATCATGGTTTCGTTTATGTTAGGTATTGTGTGTGGTGAATGCTATAAAAAATATTAACTTTTTTAAGGGTAATTATATATTAATATCTCTAGGTGTTATAATGTTATGTAATGAAGGAATAAAACTAATGGGAGTGTAGATTTGGGATACCCATAAAATTTCTTTCAAGTTTTTGGGTGATAGTTGGCAACTAAGCTGACCATACAAATTGAAGGAGTTTTTTAGGAGATTCTTGAGATTGGTTGTCATTATTCAGAATTTTTCTCTTTAGTATGATCATTTCGTCTATATCAAATTATCTATGAAAGCACATCATTTATTATCATTAATTTTATATTTATTATGCGTATGAATTTTTTTTGGTTCTTCTCATCATATATATTACTGCTCAAATCCTTAGGATTGTAATGCATCCCATGCAATTGACTATATAAACTCTGTGATAGTCACAAAATTGTGTCCTATTGGAGGTGGGATATATGTTTAATTATCTATATTTATCCATTTTAATCCTAATAGGGGTATCTTTGGAGGGAGGCAACTATGATAGTGTGGTATCAAAGATGATGGTTGAGAGATAGGATGGAGTTTGGGGTTAGGCAATGTTGATTCTGAATGTGTTGGTAATGAAATAGTATCACCTATGCATATTATGTGATTTAAAAAGAATAAATTGGATATTAAATTGGATTTCAGTTACCCCTCATATCTGATGCATGATGCATCATATTTATTGGAAATTCATTGTGAAGTGATGTTACTTTCTATTTATAAAACTAAGAAACAAATATTCGTCCTGATTTTTTGTGCAAGTGTATTAATTATGATGTTAATATGAAATATGCTAAAAATTAATTAAATAATTTACACTAAATATATCTATAAATCAGGTTATGAGAAATTAATTTTTTTATCCTTCAGAAATCGAGCCAAGTTGACTTCCTCATGCGGTTTGTGATAAATAAATTTCATAAGATGTGTTAGTAAATCACCAATGCATAGATGATGATGATGAAAAAAATACTCAGAGGACACTCCAAGAGTACTAAATATAGAGCCTATTAAATGAGGAGGTCTCAATATAGGATTAGGGTATAATTATTTTTCTATGGGACACTATGATAACCTTTGGTTTGAATCAGGATTGAATATTGAATACTGTTTCATTTAATATTATGATTATACACCCCAAATATCAAAAATGGATGTTCTTATTCCATTAAATTTTTTAGGATTTGTATATTTTGATTGTTATATTTTCATATTAGTCTTTATGAATTTTTTTTTCTTCAATTATAAACATAGAATTCAAATCGGTGATGATTTCCATCTCACTTAATAATTTTTGGAGTTTTGTTCTTGATATATGGTTAGACCTCTGAATTACTTTATTGGGAATGAAACCCCTCGATAATTTTCCCCATGAAGTGAATGAATTGTATTTTCATCATTCTTCACTTACTATACCTTTAGAATGGGTGTAGTAAAACCCATTATTTAAAAATATTTAAACCCACCTATTAAATCCTTGAGCGATTATTATTATTACAACTACAATATTTAGTTTGAAACCCAAACCCGATCACCTTCATATAATGTATGTATACTTCATTCCGTGAGGTAGGACTTAATATTGAGATATGGTGTGGGGAATGATCTTATTTTACCTTGTTCATGTAATTCTATAATTATCATCTCAAGCCCGATAATTTGCACATATGTTATCAGGTGAGGGGTTAATAACATCTCATAAATTCTATACTCTTCTCTCAGGCCGATGGTGGTGGAGATTTTTTTCAAGGGAAGGGGTTATTTTATGTAATAATTTATTTTAATAAATATACACTTCACTTGATATAATTGATTTAGGGAAAGTGAATATTTCCTATTTTTTATTATTTTAATTTTTTCAGAGTGTTAGATTAATTTTTCTCTATGTTTTGAAATAAACCCTTATATACTAGAGGTTATGTATGTTACATTGATTATAATGTTATTGTGTACTTGTGTTCATAAATTCCATGTTGTTATTTCTCTCATACTGGTAACATGTGTTATGTAATCCCACACATATAGAGTAAGGACACCTCACCCATAATGTTACATAATTTTTTACAATTCATTTAAACGAGGTGTTGCTGAGTTAGTGTTTCCCATAGAGAAAAATATCATGTTGCAATGAATGGGTTCCTTTGATTTATATACTTTATAATGTCTATTTATGTTTATCTATGTTCATGATTTGGTTAAGAAATATAGTGCGTTGTTAATTTAAAACAATTTAATGAAATGGAATTCACCTCATGTAAATTGTAATTTGGATGTTGAATATTTTATAGTTTTTTTGAGTGTCTTCCTGATAAATAGTGTTTTGTTCACAAACATGAGAAAGGATTTTATATCTAGAGAGAGAAAAATTTTTCACCCCCACGATTTTTTTAGTTTCATGCCATATGTTTAATTTTATTTTCTATTTTTATGTTATGTGTATTGATATTAACTTGTTAAAGAGTGTGGTAGAAATTTGTTAGTTAAATAAAAATTATTTGATGAATACCATGAAAAATTTATTATAATTATCAATCTACTTAATATAAAATATTACTAATATTTCAATTACTATTCTGGGTGGGTAATTTAAATTTTATGAAGAATGGTAATCAAATTTACCTAATTTATTGAATAGTTTTATTATTTTAATTAATAATGAAATTTTTTGGAAAGGACAAATTTTATTTGAGTATGTTATCATTGGATTATTTCTTAATACTTTGTAATAATATTTTGTGAGACCTACTTGAAATGAATTTATTTTTTTTGGTAACATGTTTTCCTAGATACAAAATTTCAATTCCCTAATGATTTATTCATTTATTTTAAAATAAATTTTTCAAAATATATTAGAGGAGTTTTGATAAAGATTATTTTGATAAATTTTTTATTTTGAAGAATGATTAAAAGGTTCTTAAATGTTTTTTTCTTTCCTAGAAGATTTAAAATAGGAGAGGCATGGGGAAACGTTTTATGAGTACATTTTCAAGATTAACATGTTTTTATGTGAAATTTTTTGAAGCATGTCTATAAAATAAGGAATCATTTGAAGATCATCATTATATTTTCAACTCATTTACCAATATGAATTAATAAGTTGTCATGGATGTAACAACCCAATCTTCCACGGTACGTTTCCCTTTGAATAATGCAATGATGTGCATTGTACGCAACTTCAAGATTCTAACACACCACAACCAATCAAACTAGCCGTTATGAATAGTAATACCTAATTTTTGAAATTTTATAAATTTTATATTGATAAAGGGACTTCAGTTTTGGATTTTTAATATCAAAATTATATTAAGGTGAAATTTTGGTACTTTTCTGATAACTTTCATATTTTGATGAATATTGAAAATTACTAAATTTTAATTAAAAACAAATTTCTTTAATCAAAATAATTAATAGTGATAAATTATTAATTTGAGTGGTTTTAAAGTATATTTCGAATATATTTTTACCATTTAATACAATTTTGGTAATTTGATGAGATTTCACATTTAAACCAGACATAAAAAAGTGTCAATCTTTTGTTAGTTATTATCTCTTAAAAACACGATATTTTTTTGACGATGAGAATTAATTTTTAAATTAATTAATGAAACTAATATGTTTTGAATTTGGTAAAATAGACATCATTTTTGAATTAATAATATCAAATATAGCTTAGGCCTAATTTTTGGTATTTTTCTGGAAACTTTCATTTTTTGATGAATAGTGAAACAACTAAGTGGTAGTTAAAAAACTGAATTTTTCATAAAACTAAATTTTAACACATCTGTGAGTGGAATTTCGAAAATCCGAGAGACACGGTTAATATCAAGAAGTAAAATGTGGTTCATTGAGATGAAAATAATTTTTGGTGAATAGTAACTTTTACTTTTATTTACCACGGTTAAAAGTAAATAGGGTAATTGAGGGTAACAATGTTATTAATATTACCCTAACACATGTCCTAATTCTATTGGGAAAGTGTATCTCGACATCAAACAACCTTAGGAATAAAATATTATCATTTAGGTCCACTTGGATTAGATTAGGACATGTATTATTATTTAATTCAAAGAAGATTTAAAAGAGTTAAAATCAAATTTTATTTACTAAAACATTTTTAATAAAGGGTTACACATAAGATAAATTCGATTATAAATATTCGTTAGAATGATAAAAATATTTCCTAAATTATGATATTTTATTTATAATTTTTAACATTAAATAATTTAATTTATTTATGACACAATGATGATGCAGTAATTAACCTAATAGTGAAATATTAAAATAATTGATATTATAAATACCCAAATAAATATAATTGGAGAATTTTATTGAATTACTCTAATTTTATATGCTAATATGACATATTATGATTGATTTAATTGACTTTTTTCTAAGTAATAATTCTGTTATGAGTTTCAAAAAAATCAACTATTGAATAGAATCAAAATTGACATAAAAGAGTTTTTAAAAAATATATTATATTATTAGTTGATATTAAATTCCTAAAAATCTAAGGCTTGTCCAATAGACTTATATTATGATAGGTGTATCATTAATGGACCACTTTGGGGTCGCGTGGATGTATATAGTAAGTTTATTAACTATATAATATAGAAATACAAAGAGATATTTTAAAAGTGAAACTAATTAACAAAGAGTTAATACTTAAAGATAAGGTTTAGATAATGACCCAAACCTATCTAAAATATATTACATGAGTGGTTTTCGACCTATCCCCACCTTAAAATTTAAATAATCCACTTTTTAGCTATTAGAAACCGAATATGAATTTATTATAAAATAATATTTCTAACTTTTCCAAAGGTGCCCCTCACCCCTCTTATAAAAGGGAACTCCCCCTTCTCATTACTTCACATCATAAAAGCCTTTTGGTTCGGCCAAACCCTGCCCAAATACTCTCTAAACATCCCTAAATACAACCTAGAGTCCTTAGTTTGATCATAAAGCCAACCTAATGAGCCCTTTTGATCAAATCAAAAGGAAGAACCCGAAGAAGAGGTAATGTTTTTACCGCCCTTTTTCAAATTCTTTTCGTCTACAACTTCTTCTTTATTTGTTATTCCCATTCTAAAATAATTAATCCATTATATCCTATATACTATAATATTATTATAAATATGGTACAACCATATTCAGTATTCCATCCATCCTTTGAATGAAATGTCACCATACGTGCGTACGTACGACTTACCGTCTCCACGTCGTGGTGTAATTGTCATTCAATAAATTATTATTTGGATGGGTATAATAATGATGTGTAATTCATGTAAATAATAAATATAACATGATAATTATTCTATCTATATGAAATAACATCCAATTATATATTATTTTAACATCAAAAGAATGATATTGTCGCTCGTGCGTACGTACGGACTACCGTCTCCATGAAAGCGATGAGATTCATTCTCCATCGTATCCATTCAAGTATAATTATCATTTTATTATTTAAAAATAATTTTTAAGGACTTGATATAATTATGGATATTAATAAGATACAATCTATCCATTACAAACACGGCTTACATAACAAAGAATATAAAGGAAAACGAGTATGTTAACACCCTAAATGACGATAATACTAAGATATTATTAACAAATCAATGTTAAAAGATCATATATGATATCATATTAATGTAAATGATTCTTATATAATTCAGTAACAATTATTTCACTGTTATACAGGAGGTTAACCTATCGTTGACCAAGGAAAAAGTACAAAGTAAGGGGTTTCTTATGTCACTTTTAATTTAGTGAGATTTCCATTGTTCACCACTTATTTGTTGCATGTGGTGTATGTGTAATGCCCATAATTGTATTCATTGTGTAATAAACATTAATTTATGCGTATTTACATCATCATTTTATGATCTTTCTATCATTAGTGTATGTTTTGTATGTTTCCTAATCAATAATGGAATTTGAAATTTCAATTTCCACTCATTCGTCTTTATGCATACTTCATTGATTATTTTACTCCATGATTATGTGTGGAATAACTATTAATTTGATTATGTCATAATTGCCACTCCCCATTCAGTGGATATACTTTGATAAATTCTCAAATCATCGGTATGAACTTGATAAGATTAATTTTTACTCAATCTCAATTTGTTGAGATAAACATCCAATTCATTGGTGTTGTTTTTACTAGAATATGTGTGAATGACCTTTGATTGTTTTACACTGAAAATCCAATCATATTTAGTGTATTTATATTTTTCACACAAAATTATGTTGTTGATTGATCCTTAACCTAAGGATACAACCTTTATGAGAGATTTCATCTCAATTTACATTCCATTGAGACTTCCTTATTGTTATACACCAAATCACTTTTATGTGGTGTATATAATGTACTTTGACATAGTATATCATGAATCCCTTTATAATAATGATATTACAAAGTTTTGATTACCTCAATTATTTTTATTCAAGTGTCTCTCTTTTTTTTAGAAACTCTAACTAAAATACCATTTTTAAATGTTTTAAAGACTTATTCTTTTAAATCTTGATCATTAATGTCCATGTTTTAAAAATTGTTTTAAGTATTTATTTATATAGACATTAATGTTTTAAAATTAAAACTCCTTTTAAAAGTTTCAAAGTGGTATGGGACACTTTGATTCAAAAATCTATTTTTAAATGGCTTCTTGACCCATAACGTGACTTTAAAATGATTTCAAGAAAAAGGGGGATATTTATCTCAAATAGTTTTGATGATTATTTTCATCTATGTCAATATCCTTCATTTTTATATATTGAGGTTAATATGATACAATAGAATCTTCCATATTGTATCGAATGAGTTATTTTTGACTGTGGATGTGCTATTTTTATACCATTCATGGTTTGTGGATAAAGTATTGAAATTTTGTATGCTAGTTTTAATACGAATGTTTATGTTATGTTTAAAACTTTTCATATGAGGAATGCATTGGACTTAGTAAGTGATGGGTGGAACTCACTATATCTCCTCAATGCATCAGTAAGACTCATGAGACAAACTAGTGTCTTGGTACAAGGCCCTGGCGAAATCTTATTTGTAGTCATGGCAGGAGGCCTTGGCTATGTGGTTATGATAGTCTGGAATTATGCATTCCATCATTATGAAAGTGGTTATTGATATTGCATGTGATTGTTTGACTAGTAGAATATCCATGTGAATAAGTAAATGGCATTATTTCATTTTATATTTTCCATATTATGCTAATAATCAAGTTTAAAAGGCTTTTGTTTTAGTTATAAATTGCTTTATGTGTTTATGCTTATCTATGAAAGCTTCTGCTATATTGTTATCCTTACTGAGCATCTAAGCTCACTCCTTTAAATGTTTTATTTTTCCCAGTATGTGAAGAAGTAATTTATGAATGACCTGTAGGGATAGTAAAAGGGGATACGAAGACAAGATGTTGTTGTAGTTTTTTTTACCTTATGATGTAATATAAGACTTATGAATATATCTAGTGTTTCCAAGACTACTAAAGTAATTGGTCTTTCAAGAGTTGATCCTTTGTGATCATGCCAATGTTATGTAATAATTCACTGACTCTGGGTATCTAGGGTTGGGGCGTTACAATGGAAGCATTCTAACTTACATTATTCATGATATAACAATCTTTATAAGTTCTTAATTTTATGAATTGTTATCTTCCCATATAATAAATGAAAATGAAGAATATTTGTAATTTCATTTTATGGCTTGCCTATGTAAATATTTTAAAGAGATAAATATATGATATTTTCACTAATATGGATTTCTATTCATTTTAGTTTAAATTAATTTAATGAAATTATTTCCAAATGTGTTTTCATGTGTAGTTCTTTTTTCTAAAATGATTGATGGGTTGATATACATTAATATTTGGGTTATTTATGGCTATTTGTTTTACATTAATTGGTATTTAGATTCATAGATATGTGCTCAATATCCCATTTTATTTAATGTTTTACTTTTTTAGGATGAAGTATGTAATGTCATGATGATATGTGAGATTGATAATACTCCCTGATGAAATTTTTTTCCACTGGATTTGTTCCATTTTTAATGGTATCACTTCCAAGATATTGTTTTTGATAGTTTCAAAATAGTGTAGTGTAGCTATATGCTTTATTTATCTAGAGGTGTTATTGTGTTCTAAATATAGTGATATCTTTGAGATGTCTCCCATGGGTTGGATGATTTATTCCCTATACTTTTTTCATCTCTTTTTTATTTTTTAAATTATCAAGGATGAGAATTATTTCATAGGTATCTAATGTAAATGTCAAAAATATTCTCAAAACATCCTTAGTCATTCTAAGGTATCCAGTAGCGTGGAAGTTTATTTACTATATTTTAATAAGTAATTCAAAAATGTTTTTGAAAATTATTAATGTAATATCATGGTTTTATAATACTACTGGGAGGATTTTAAAACGATTCAACAATTTAATACGTGTTTTGAATGTTTTTTAAATTAATTTATTTAATTTATTAGTTTTTTGGAATATTAGAATTTTGGAAATTATAATAAACCCATTACTTTTTATTTATAATTTTATTTAAATAAAAAATAATTTTAAATAAAATATTTAACCTTATCCATGGATTTGAATTTGTATATTGGTAAGGATGATTTCTTAGGGTTGAGTAAGGTTAATCCCCTTTTTCTCATTCATGAATTATGGAAATATTCCACTACATAATAGTAGATATAGATTTATAAATCTTTTGTTAGAGTAAATATGGGTTTAAAATAACTGAATAAAGGTTAGGTGAAATTTATATAATTTTTTAGAATGGTTGGTATGCTTAATAATAAATTTGTAAATTAAAGTAGGTAAAGAAATGATTATAATAAAATAGGAAAGATGAACTAATTAACAATGATATTATTGATATTCAAAAATATTATATTAATGTGGAAAAAAATTAAATATATTATCTTTCACAAAATAAATTCATATATCTAGTGGTACTAAGATTTATATATTATTAATTGGATAATTAAACATAGTAATGAAACTTTAATTTTTTTATAAATCATTACCTTCAGGATGAGAAAGATCGTCATTGATTGAAAAAGGATATAATTAATTGTTCTATTTCGTCGTAGTTGTGGTTAAAATTATATGTTTAATAATAAAAATAATTTGTATTTATTAACTATGAATTTAGAACCTTGATGTTATTGATTGATACTCTTGTGCAGTTGAAATATTTGAAGAGTAGTGGGTTGGGATTCCTAAGGATATGATGTTGGAATGAGGTGTATGTTATGGTTATGATGCTGTTATGGTTTGTTGGATGCTATTTTATATTCAATGGTGTGGAACACCAGAGTGGTTAAGATGATTCCAAAGTAGGTATTTTTAGTATATTCCTACTAGTATTTTCTTTCTTTCTTCATGGAATATTGATGAATGTTATTCGAATGAATTTTTTATTATATGGATTTAGTTCGATGTTATAAAATTGGAGGGAACATTTTATGGGTAGATTTGGTTGGTTTATAGAGTTCCATGATGTTTAGGAAATGATAATTATACAATTAATGAGTGTTTTTTTTCTTGATGGACACATATAATGATTAAATTCTTGATAATATAAGAAAAGAATTATTAGTTCCATCAACACTCGATAAAGGGTAATGAAATCATAACCATAGAAATGAATATGGAAAAATATTAACAAATGGTTAATGAATAAATTAAAATTGAACATGATTATTTTTTTCTTATATGATATATTTACCATAGTTGTGGTATCCAAGTGTCCTGGAGTAGATATTATAAGATCATTACACGACTGGTAGTTTCTATTAATTGAGTTGTTAGATATATCTATTTTTAATGTTTAGTTATTATATATACACCCCATACATGTCAAAATGGAAATTGACAACCAGATCATATGGTGTAGTTTTCCCAAATATCCATGTTGGAGAGAATTTGGATGAATGAATACCCCTCTCTCTTGTTCTCACATTGGATATAATATTACTTTCACGAATGCATGGGGTATTTTCACTTACATTTGTGCTTCAGTATGTAATGGTTTGTGGTTATTTCACATTCTTTTATCATGTTATGGTGTCTTAGCATTCCCATGGGTGTACGTTCTTGATATATGATGGGATGAGGTAAAATTCATTTATATGGGTTGTAGTGGATTCAATAAATTATCACAGTGACATTTTTTATGGTGATGTTGATGAGATGGATATGTGGACTGATTACAACATGATATATTGATCCATTCATGAGATTGAGGTAGGTAGGACAGAGTCATGAATAAAATAAGGGAAAACAAGATTATTATGGAAGGTATAAGATCTCATGACATTTGAAATTTGGTATAAGAGTTCAAAAAAATGGGGACATGGTTTTGGGGTTCCAATTTCTAAATATAAGATCTGTGTTTATGGTTAGAAAGAACAAGTTGGTGATCAGGTTGGACATTAAAAGTTCATTGAATTGTTGAGGATCTATATGATATTCATGGTCACTACTAAAGACATAACTCATTAGTGTTCTCATTTTATTTATATCCCGTTATGTTTGTAATTAAAACATGATTTTTGATTTATTGTTTATTTATTATCATTAGGGTTATTTAGTTATTGTTCTCATCTTATCTCTTACTTATCAAAATGTTATGAGGGTAATGTCTTTCCTATGTTTGATAATATACTCTAGATGATAGTTTTAAACCAATGGTAAATTGGAGGATGTATTTGAGTGTCATTATCTCTCTTTCTCTATTTTTAGACTATGAGGGGTACCATGGGAGAGTGAGGGTCATGAAACTATGAGTGATTGATATGTTTTTACAATGATTGGTTGAAGACAAGATAATATACTATAGTAAATGTTTCTAATGACGAAGGCTATTTTTTGGTATGCTTGGTGTAAAAATCCTTGTGAAATATTTTCATGAATGTTAATGTAAATTTCATTGAAAGAAGGAAATATAAAATTTTTTGGTAGCATTATGATTGTTTTGGATTTTATTAGAAGGTTATAACAACAAAGTTTTATTGGTGGTTTTCATATATCATTGGTAGTTTTATTTTTCATTTCATCCATCTATCCTGAATTGGTTTAAACTATTGATGTAATAATATTAATATATATAATTTTAATAAACCAAAACTTCAATTTATATATTAAAAAAGCTAAACATATCCAACCTAATGAAAATTTAATTTAACTAGTACAAAGATATTAGAGTAAAATAAACATAATCATAATAAAGTTATGATAATTAAATAAAAACTCATCAACGTGTAAATAATAAAAATATTTCAAAATAAAATTAGTAACATTGGACTAAGATTACATGAATTGTATAAAAGAAACCATGTTTGACCATTCCTCAACCAAATAAATACACAAAAAACAAAATCAAATAAAACTAAATGAAACATAACTTAGAAAAAACCATCAAAACCAAATTTAATATATCTAATCATAACCTAGCTGAATAAAAATTAAATTTCTATGTTATACTAGAATAAAAATCAATTGAGTGAAATATAAAATAGTATATATAGATCTATTAGAAAATATATTATCAAACTGATCAATATGGATTTTAAATGGATCAAAACAAAATGACCTAAAAAAATTCAAATGTCATGAAACCAAAACACCCACCCCATACAAGAATAAACATAGGTAAAGTTGAATAAAATATAATTTATCAAAATAAATATAATCATGTTAGTTGAAACATCATTTACATGAGTTAATAAAACCTAACATGATCACATGAAATGTAATAAAATAAATATAAATGAAGTGAACTATATAAAATTAAACTACATATAAATTAATTAACCTGACTTAACATGTCAAGATCTAAACTAGGATTCACTTAACTGAAATTGAGAAAATTGAACCAAATAGAACTAAACTAGATTATTCTAAATATGAATAAACATAATATAATGTAATAGAAGAAAACAAAAATGAAAATACATGACCCAAAATTAATATAATTTATAACATAATTCAATACACATTTACCCCATTTAAAAAACTAGATGTGAATGAAAAAAATGAATTAAGATGATGAGATTTGAAACAATCAAAAGGGAACCCAAGATAACTTGTGTTGGATTTGAATTAGTTGAATAAAAGAGGGATAACATAAATTGAATCACTTGGAGGTGAAATTAATTAAAATTAATTTTATCATTGTGATCTAAATTAATTTCATTTAATTTATATGGACCAAAAAAAACTAGAAATTTTATGATTCACATCAAAGAAAAAATAATATAAATTTCCAAAATTAATGAAACTAACACAATAATAAAAAAAATATAATAAAACATGTTAAAATCTGTACAGAATTTTAGAACACATATTTTAGAAAATATAATTAATGGAATTGAAAATGAAATAATTTAAAAAAATTAAACACATATAAAAAAATTAATTTAATTTAATGACATGTAAAATTAATCACATTACCAACCTTATAACCTGGTTTAAAAACACCCATTAATAATAAAAAATATTACTAGAAATCTTATTATAGACCTTGTAAATAGAGTCCTCTAGAGTAAAATATAAAAATAGAATACTAATTTTAGAAAATGTTAAAAAATCAATTTTAGAACTGAAAAAAGTTTTATCCCTAAAACATCAACCAACAAATAAATCATTCAATATTGTATGAAATAAAACTATTATGAACAAAATAATTTTTAATTGACCTAAAATAACCTAAAATAAAGTAAGGAAAATCTAATTTATGATATAATAGTCTAAAAAAAATTATAAACCCAAATAATGATATAGTTAATAGAATGATCGGTAAAAATATCAGTAATAGTTTTCATGTTATATATTATCTTATAAAAAATCACTAATATGGATTTTTAAATCAATGCTCATCAAAAATACCACATAAAAAATAGTGAAACTCTTCATATTTTGTCATTACATTTTATATTTTGTGATAATATTTTGAAATTTACATGATGACTATATTTAACAATAAATGAAATATCATAGGGTAAATTTAAAATAATATGGTAATATTATTAAACTGATATAATTTATAGCATGGGAAACTTTATATTGTGAATTTTTATTTTACTACCATTATCAGATATTTTTTATCAATTCTCTTGAGTTATGTTTTTAATAATAACTATTTCATTTTTAACTTCTAGATGGAGAAGAAATTTGGAACCTATAAAATATATCAATGTTAAAGATAACAATGATCACATAACATTGAGCTAATATGGGAATTCTCCATAAAAAATCCAGGACACATGGCCATGGTTGTACTTCCCAAATACGTTACCAACTTGATAATGTTTGGTAAATAATTATAATTTAATGGTCTTAAAATGTCAAAATTCCATTATTTTTACCTAATACTAAAATATAATTTAAATATAACCTAAAATTAAAATGTCAAAAGGTTTCAAATGTTTAACATTTTTACCCAACACATTTGGAAGTCTCATTCATGTAATTTCCATAATGTTTAGTATATACATATTAAAAAACATAAATCTAAAAAATTTGTTTTCATATATTTTTACATATATGTAATTAAGGAAATTAATTTTTTTAAATTTATGAATCATATAACATTTAATAAAAAATTATTTGAATTTATGAAAATATTACTGTGGTAAATATTATTCTGAAATTATATTCCACCAGGATGTGTGATGGATGATTTTTTGTCCCTTCATAATGAATTATTGTTAGAAAATCCATGTAATAAATAGTAGGAAACTTAATCTTAGTTGTATAGTTATTTATAAAATGATATTAATATAGTGATATATTATTCATTACTATATTCATCTCAACATGATGATTATTGACGCACGCCAGTCCTAGGTCATGGAAAAACAATTATTTCATAAGTTAAAATGTAGTAATGTGATTATCCCTAGGAATTCTCATGAAGAGGATTGCACACAAAAATACTTTGTCACTTTTAAATGTGGGTAAAAATGGTGTGTTTTTAAAATAAATTAATAAGAAAACGATTGCAAGGAAATTAGAAATTCAAAGGATTAAAAACAATGATATTAAATGGGTGATTTGGCCGGGGTCGGTTTTCCAATTGTAAGGAAATACTTGTTAAATTTAATTCAAACATATTATTATTAGTTTATTAAAGTGAGTCTCCACAGTCATTTCCTCTCACTTCATTGGTGAAATTATGATGGTGAGAGAAAACCTTAACAAGATCTTAGTTTGCTCAGCTATCCTTCCACATGAAAAATAGTTTTATTGAATATCCTAAATTGACATGGTCAATACCCAATCGATTTTTTTAATCCCAAAAAATCAAGAACATTCACTACCCCTTTTATACGTACTGACGATCATTGAGTACTTCACCAAAAATCTTATGACTATTCCATCATATATAAACCAGAAATTAGTAGAGAGAGATAATGAATATTTTACCAAGGAAAAAATAAATAATGGAATTAAAATTCAAGAATGATCTCACTTGATAATAAAATCCACTTTATGAAATTGGAAACAACTTTATAGATGAAAGAAATGTCATTGAATTACGTCTAAGAACTCAGGCATTACAAAATAGAAAATCAACCCTTTCCCAATCACTCAAAATGTTTACACCACCATGGTAAGGGTAATCTAGATGATTGGAGATGAATAAAGCATTAAAAAACTATGGAAAAGAAAAGAAATAAAATAAAGAAAGCTGAAAAATTCTTCTCCTTGGTGTCCCAGAAGGAATGGGATGGAATGAGAGATGCTTTGAGAGGGAGGAGTTCTCCTCCTTTTTTATCCAGAATTTTCCCCCAAATATTGATGCATTTTATCCCAATTAAATGACATCTTCATGCATTTAACCCTTCTTGAATGATGTTCATAATTATCATGGGAGTTTCCCCTCAAACCCTCAAAGAATTTGGACAAATATTCCGATAGTAATGACCATTTTACTCTGACCGTTTATTCTGTCTAGTTAGACTCTCCAAATCACAAACCTTCCATACTAAGATGCTTTAATTGAACCTTAAACGCAAAATTCACAAATAATTTCCTTTATGTATGTTGTTTTAGAACGTCCTGTGCATACACACACTGAATTTTAGAGCATGTGAGTCCACAATGAACTCCCTATTGACCCAACAAAAAACTCGGCAGATCAATAAACAATTTTCTTAGTCTAACATGAGATCTTCTTTTGAGATTCCATATAGTCGATTCAGCTTTTGGTCCAAAATAATGAAATGAATCCCTTGATTTTTAGAATTTGGGAAAAAATAATTTTTCAAATTTTATTTGTGTAGAAATGTTTATGGCCAAAATACATAAATATTTTAAAACAGTTAAAAATACGAAATGTGCCATTTTTACTATTCAGCACAAAATAATACCAATATCATAAAAATACAGAAATTTATCTTAATTATCACTTTTATGGGTTTAAGAAAATTAAATTCAATTTAAATTTAACTGAAAATATTTGTTCTACCAATTCCCTCACAATTAGCACTTGAACGCCTAGACAAGTAAACCTCCAAAATAATTCAAATCAAATCTAAATCATATACCAATGAGATCTACCAAATCCATAATAAGATGAAAAAAGATATTATTCCTCATCCAAAAAAGTTATTTCAAGTTATCCGTTTTAGATTATAAAATATGTTTCCAATTCATTTCTTATCCAATGCACACAAAACACATACCTCACATGAAATATTTGTCATCTCACACATATAAATGTTCAACAAGGTTTTTCTCATCCAAACTCACACAAGAGTAACCATAGGTTTCATGAATTTCTACTTATACACCTGATGTGATTCATGGAAATGTGTTTCTAATGAATACTTTTCAGGTTTTTTTGGCTTTCGGTTGGTTGTATTTAGATGTTAAAAATTATGAGGCCGAAAAAGGAGGGCTTGGCTCTTTTTGAAGAAAAACTGCATGATTCTAATTTTCACCCAAGAATGGTCTTCTTATCTTCCCCTTCATAGAAAATTAGCTTTATCATCATGAGAACTCATTGGATTATCATTCCATTTAGAATTTTACCAGCAAAAAATTCTTTTCAAACATTTTTTTCTTGAAATCTCTAGATAGACACAAATATCTTTTTACATTTCATGCTCTAGAAAAGGCACGTCTTTTGTTAATATGTAATCTTCAGTAGAAACATGGTTTCATAAAAATTTTATATTCCACCCAAAGTATTACAATGTGGGGTAGTACACCACAAGTCATCCTCCTCCACACTTAAGTTTAACTCGATCAGGAAATATCCCTTCAAGAGTAGGATGGAGAGGGAAAATTGGCTTGTAATGTGGCTAACCTAACAGGATGTTCATGGCTTCTATGGGATTCAATTATTAATGTATAAGGTAGGCCATAATAAAAAGGTTTATTTTTAAAAGGGGGATTATAACCAAAAAAATCCATCGATCATTTAAAACACATGTACCTCAAACCCTCATATTTTGACAGGAAATAAATCGAATTATAGTTAAAGAAATCATGGACTGGTTCTCTCAAGAAATGATATAAATGTAAAGAATATGACAACAATGGTAAATAAGCCTCAAAGGAAAGTGATTTAAAAAATAAAGATAGTGAGATGTGGCATAGGATTTAAAAATCTGTGTACTTTTCATTAACTTCCAAAAGATATGAACTTGAAACAAAGTTATTTCAGCATTCATTTAATATAAGTCTCATAGAATAGATTTCTTCACTAATTGACATGGGTTTAAAAAATTTAAATGATAATCATTTCTGTTCAAAATATTTTACAACACACTAATTTCTATAAAATAAACACACAAATATCTGAAAAATAATTTTTTTTTGAAAATAGTAAACCAAATATAAAATGAAAATACGAAAATAGAAAGGTTATATCCCCCATACTTAATTGATGTTGTGTCTGTAGTGAATTCAAATGGATTTAACATTTAAGAAGATTTTTTATTGATTCACAAAAAATAAGTATGTATACAAAAAAGGTACAACCTGAATTATTCGCAGTGAAACATTGAGTTAAGATCCTAAGTGTTGCACTCTAAAAACATTCAAACAAAAGAACAATAGAAAACATAATATATTTATTGAAAGAAAAAAAGTAGAAATAAGATGATAATAGTAGGATATATCTAGGATTAATCCCCCAAGTGGGCCTCGGGTTTTGAATTCCTCTAGATGGGAAGTTCTAATTGGTTATCCCCAATATGATGGTGGGTTTAGATTCATTCTCATAAACCAGTAAAAATTATTCTTTCCAACATGCACATATTCCTTTTTTTGAGGACTCCAAGTATAAATCACAAAAAATCCACCCCCATTAGAATTACATAATACTTGAAAGGTGGGGGTAGAATAATGAAGGAGTCCTCTTCCTTCTTGGTTTCCACTGGCACAAAATCTTCTTTATGATGCAGTTTTTGTTGAAGGTATGATACATCAAATTAAAAATCATAGGGAATGTTATAATGTAATTATATTTGAACAAAATTAAAGCATGAAGTGTTAATATAAAATTCATCCCTTTAAATGTCTATGTATTGTTCCATTATTTCTTTAGGCTAATCCATTTTTATCTCCTCTTGAAAACAGTCCAATAAATGCATAACAAGTTCAGGGAGTTCCAGATGTTACTCTTTAGAAGAATATTATTTTTCAACATATTCCTCCAAGGAAATACAAAATTTGTCTAAATTTAAAAAATTAAATTAAGGGGATGTAATAATCAATTCATTCTCAACATAATCAAGCTATAATGAGTTCATGAAAAGATTATCTCCCTGAGTTTGTTCATCTTCAATCTCTTCTTCATTGGAAAGCACCTATTGGAGTTGATTAGTAGTAGATAGAGGTAGGGAATCAGTCTCCACCATTTCTTGGACCTCCATAGAAAAATCAGTGATGACTAAGGTGGGGTCCTATTGGAACTTGGAAGCTTCCTTAAATTATGGAAAGTAATGGGATAACTCAGTTAGCTTTAGGGACATTGATTAAAAAAAATCTTTGTTTATGTCCTCCCTTAGTCCAGGTATGAATTCATTGAATGTTTTCCTCTCATTATTTGTCTTCCAAAATAACCTCACCAGTCTAACAATATATGAAATACCATGCTCCACTGAAACGGTTAAGTCAATAATTGGTTCATTTATCAGTGGATAATTGTTCTATGAACTATAGAAATAGTAATTTGAAAGAAAAATGGAATGTGTTTTATTATATTTTATTTTAATTTTAAAAATTTTAAATATTTATGATTTGATTGTGGAACTACCTCCCCGGTAATGATGCCATGTTTTACGCACGCCTATCGTAGGGCGTGGCTAGAAAATTATTTCAAAAGTTAAAATTTAGTAATTTGACTAACCCTAGAAAGTCTCTAGAAGAGTAGTGCACACACAAAAAATTCACTTTTAAATGATGGTTAAAATGGTGTGTTTTTATAATAAATTAATAAGAAAATGATTGAAAGGAAGTTGGAAATTCAAAAGATTACAAAAATAAATATTAAAAGGGTGATTAGGTCGGGGTAGGTTTCCCAATTGTAATGCTAACTCGTTAAATTAAATTAAAACATCTTATTCTTAGTTGATTAAAGTGAGTTTCCACAATCATTTCCTCTTAATTCCTCTGTGAAATTATGATGGTGAGAGAAAACCTTATCAAGAATTTAGTTTGGTCAACTCTCCTTCCACATGAAAAATAGTTGTATTGAATATCCTAAATTTACATGGGAAATACCCGATCGGGTCTTGTTTATCCCAAATAATCATGAACATTCACTACCCCTTTTTCACATACTGACGATTGTTGAGTACTTTACCAAAAATCTCTCGTCCATTCTATCATATAGGAATCCAACATTAGTGGAGGGAGATAAAGATTATTATGCCAAGGAAAAAATAAATTACGGAATTAAAATTCAAGAATGATTGCACTTGATAAAAAAATCATCTATACGAAATTGAAAACAACTTTGAAAAAGAAATAAATTTCATTCAATTATGTCCAAGAACACAAGCATTACAAAATAGAAAACCAACCCTTCCCCAATCACTCAATATGTTCACCCCACCATTGTAAGGGTAATAGAGATGAATTGGAAAGATTAAATCATTAATAAACAATGGAAAAGAAATGAAATAGAATAAATAAAGCTGAAAATTTATCCTCCTTGGTGTCCTAGAAGGAATGAGATGGAATGAGAGATGCTTTGAGAAAGAGTAGATCTCCTCCTTTTATATCCAGAAATTGTCCCCTACATGTTGATGCATTTTAGAATAATTAAATGACATATTCATGTGTTAAACCCTAATTTAATGTTGTTCAAAATTGTCTTGGGCGTTTACCCTAAAACTATAAGAGGCGTTAAACAAAGATTCCAAGAGTTATGCCCATTTTACTCTGACCATTTATTTTGTCTAGTAAGACTCTCCAAATCGAAAACATCTGAATTAGGATGCCTTAATAGCTCCTTAAACCTCCAATTCACATGTCCTCACTTTCATGAAAGTTGTTTAAAAATGTCTTGTGTGACCGCCCACCGAATTTCGGAGTATTTGAGTGCACAAGGAATTCCTTATGGACCCCACACAAGAACTAGGCAGATCTGTAAACAATTTTCTTTGTCCAACATGAGAGCTTCTTTTAATCTTCTATATGATCGATTCACATTTTGGTACTAAAGGATTAAACAAATCCAACGATTTCAAGAATTTGGAAAAGAAAGAATTTTTATATTTGGATTATTTTAGAAATGTTTATGGCCAAAATATAGAAATATTGTAAAACAGTTAAAAATATGAAATGGGCAATTTTTACTGTTCAGATCAAAATAACCCCAATATCATAAAAATGCAGCAATTCATCTTAAATCAACACTTTTGTGGGTTTAAAAAATGAAATTCAATGTAAATTTAATTGAAAATATTTGTTCTATCAATTATCCACAAAAAATCCTTCTATTCCATGGTACACCACTATGTACCTTATCGAACATTTGAGACATAGTAAAATATATATTATTAAAGTCTCGTCATAATATCCTTTTGAAATAATATTATTTCGTTAAAATTTTTTTTAACAATAATTGATGTTTGAAAAAATAATTCATAGTAAAATGAAAACAAAACTAAAAAAAAGTTATACATATTTTTATATTTTTATTATATATTGACATTTTATTTTATTATATATGATTAATGTATTAATATTAACAAAATTTATTAATCAAATATATTATAACATCATGAAAAAGGAATAGGTATCTATGTATGGGGTCAGTGGTTTGAAATCCAACTAGACCAAGATATGATTTAATGCTCCCTGAACATCATCTATTGGATTCTAAAAACAATCAAACTCTTCCACAATCTGTATTCCATTTAGATTCTACACATATTAACTATTAATTTTTTCCCCTCAAATATTATTTTTCTCTATATGTTTCAAGAATAATATTCTATTAGTATAGAAAGATTAAAAATAAATTATATTAAAATATATATCTATAATTATGAACCACCAAAATCCTTGTGAGGTAGAGGGATTGAAGAACCAATTCCATGATTCCTGAACATCAAATTATGACCTATTGTCCTACAATCACTGCCAGATTTGATTAGTTTATTAATATAAAGTGTTTGAGATAATATTTGGAGAGAGGTAGAGAATGATTAATTCTCATGAAAGGGGATCTAATGGGTGTTCTAGATATATTATGAGTGGAATCAACTAGAAACGTTGATGATGTCCAGATACAATGTGAACCATTTATCATAAAAGTGACTTCAACCGCATATATTTTTTTATTCAATATTATTATCATGAAGAAAAGTAAAAATTATTTTATAATATATTTTTAAAAATATTATAACATTAAATATTTCAAAAATAACCACATAATGTCTAATATTATTGTTATATATCTAATTAGTGAATTTTTTTAGATATCAAATTAATTCTATTAATTTTTTAAATTTAATTACAAGATAAGGAACTTGAATTTTTTAGACATGTAAATAAATATAATTAAATCATGTAAATATTATGCTGTTTTGTATAATATCTAATATTGTTTTGATGAATTTTTTCATTTAATTTTATAAAATATAGTTTTTTCTTTGGAAAAGTTTCCCTGTTGTTGTCAGAATCTAAGAGAAACAACTCCTTATTGAAATTATTTTCTATGTTATTATCATACTATTTATGCCTCCCTTCATGAAAAAAACTTTTCCAATTATAATTATTATACTTTGAATAATCCATAATAATACATTGGTTTTAATGTATATGTGACATTACTAAAACAATGATCATTTTGAGAAAATTCATTTATAGATTAATTTTTTAATATTTCATACGATCTCTTATACATTTCTAAACTTGATTAGATTTTGATTTTAAAGGGTTTAAAAAAAATATAGTAATTTATATGATTCTACCAACAACATTCTCATTAAATAAAAAACAAGAAAAATTTCAAGAATCAACCAATTACATTGTGATAAATATTTACTAAACATTTAAACTATATATCATATATCTAAACCATGATGGGAAATTTTTTGAACATGTAATTAAAATTATACCATGTTTTTTAGATTCAATTTTTATTGTATTGATATATATTTATTATATGTATATAGAGATTAATGTATTTTCCTGGGGTATGTCCATGTTAAAAAAATATGGAAATAAATTACAATGATATACTACCAAGGATTAATGAAAAAAACTCTACCAAATTTTAATTATGATAAGAGAAAAATGGATTGGAAAAAATCATGAAGTGAAGTTTTGGATTGATAAGGGAGGGATATATTTAGGAGAGAAAATAGGGCTCGATTATTAGTAAGGGATAGGTTGGTGTAAAGTAGTATAGTGGGGAGACATAGATCAGGGAGGTAAGTCATGATAGTGGGACTCTGGGAGGGATAATGGGATGATGAGTCATGGGAAGTGGGGATAAAAATCTTAATGACAGGGCTTAGGGATTGATAGTTTTATAGGAATACTCAACGAGGTTTGTCAGGGTATAGTTACTATGAAGGGATAGTGGGATAGTGGAGGATGGGGAAGGAAGGACATATATTATGGAGGGAGGTGGGTGGGGGTTTTTCCCTTAACATTTTTTATATTTAGTGATAGTTTGTAAAAAATTTAATAAAAAATCATTAAATATATATTTTTTAGTTTAAATAATTGATTTAAAACCAACTAAAATATCCACATGTTGATACTTCATCTATATAAATTTCATGCATGCTTGAGTAGCCACAATATATTCAGCTTCAAAAATGCATAATGAATTACACTCTTGCTTCATTTTTAGATAAGAAATACAAATACCTATAAGAAAGAATTATTTACCCCATGAAGAATTAAAAAATATTTAGAACTAACCAAATATACCTATGTGTATCCCAATTAATCTTTTTGTGTTTTTTATGCTCTAAAAATATAAAATCTATTGTGGTATTGATATAATTTTTTTTATATATTTCTATTGTAATTACATTGGATGAATTCTAAAATATATAACTTGACTAGTGGAGATTGTAATGTCATGACATGTCAATATAAGGATCACTAATATTACATTGATTTTCTTGTATCTCGTCACAACAAACTTATATCCATCATAATATATTGACCAATTTTTCATGTAGCTTTTAGTGTCTCTATTGGCTTGGAATCCACTATTCCAAATTCAGTGATAATTTTTTAATTAAATTTTTTTGACAAATCAATTTCATATTCCATTATTGAGTCACCATTAATCCATGTAAAAATATTAAATCTCTAATTAGTCACTTTTGAGAATCACTTTTAATATATTATTTAAATACATTTCCTTATGCCTCATCTGATCCCCCCAAAATTATGTTGTATATATAAATGAGAACAAAAAAACGTTGACCATTATCTTTCATGATGTAGAGTATGATATCCACTCAACCTTATTGGAATATAGAAGTTCTCAAATAGTTTTCCAGTATAGATTCTAATGGTCTTGATTATTTATTCATATAATAATAATCTATCTTCAACTGGTATAATTTTATCACAACCTCATTTATAATAAATCTATCCCATTTATTGATGAAAATTCCCCCTTAAGGAAAAAATATTGGAACACTAATTTGAAATCCATCTAGATCACTTTGAATTTTCATTACACAAATATTGTCGTGAATAATAAAATATTTTCTTATAGTGAAACATGGTAAAGTATTTCATCAATATCATACACATAAATTTTGGAATATATGTTTTACCATATACATTCATTTTTTAGAGTTTTTTTCCATGATAATTATTTTTTTATTGAAAAAACACATATTAAAATTACATATTTTCTTCAATCCAATGTAAGACTTTTCAATTTCATCAAGCTCTTCAGGAGTAGATATGGCCTAGTTGAAAAAATTGAAATGTAGTTTATAAAATTCCATCCCTACATTAGATACGAGATATGTTTTATAATTCTTTATTCCTTTGTGTTTTAACCAATGTTATATAATCACCAATAATATTTTCTTCACTAATTTCAACACTTTCACTTTCCTTCATTGTATTAGTTAAACCTACACTAATTTTCTTATCCTAATTTTCTTCTTCAAACTATTCACTATTCCCATGTACTCAACCTAGAAATGTTAATTATTTATAACTATCTAATGAATATTCATAAATGACATATTGTGAAAACTATTATCTTGAATGATAATTATATTTATTTTCTCATATATTGATGTCTTAATAGTTAATGATTTTTAAATAATTTTATTTCATAAAATTTATAACATTATTTAGTGTGATTAGAAAATAAAAATATCGTGATCCCTAAGGGATTTAGATATTCCATTCTTCTATTTTTTAAGAATAATGAACTTCAATCTAAAATTTTGAATGTATCTCAATGTTGAATTCCTTCCGCCCCACATCTCATAGGGTGTTTTCTATTCAGTCAGATATGCCAAGGCCCTATTGTAGATATAGAAAGATAAAATCAAATCACAATTCCAAGAAACCTCAAACAATTATTCATCAATGTGTATTTTCTAGGACATATTTTGGATAATATTATTTCTACTATAAAAGACAATGGTTTTTTTGAGGAGTCTTAGGAAATAAAACATGTTCCCTTATCTAGTTTTTAAAATATATTCATCTTCTTGATTTATGGTGAATTCAATCCAATTATTAGTTTGAAGCACCCCCGTTTTATGTTACGTAACCATTTTTATAATTTTTAATGTTTTTAATGTTGTTGGGAAGAGTTTGGTGGATTTTTGGGAGAGTTTAGGAAGGTTTTGTAAATGTTTTTTTGATTTTAAAATAGTAGATGATTTGATCACAAATAGGGGAACCACACATGATCTCTAAGAAACCATGAAAATTAAAGTAGTGGGCCTTCAAACAGTTTTCACACTTTTGTCTATCCATGCGAGGATTCCATGAGGGGTGCCCTGTTGAGGTAGTAGCATGCACATAGTTAGAGCATGATTTTAATAACCATGCGAGATTACCATGAACAACTTTAAAAGCGGGTTCTTTTAATTTAGGATCACTCCATATTTTCCCTAAATCTTCCACTTCTTCTGCCATAAAAATTCCACTTGGGATTCTTCATTCTCAAGGATTATAAGAGCTCTCCCACTCATTTTGGAAGTTATTTGAGATAATTTTTTTGGTGTTGTTGAGGTAATTATTCTCTGGTAAGTCTTCTCTTTTAGTCTTTTGTGGTGTTATATAGATCAACATCCCCCCTCTCTCTATTTTTTAGATCTATATCCTTTTCATGTAGATATAGGGTTTTTGTTTCATAATATGTTGAGATTTTGTCTTGTGGATGTTAGGTTAGAATAATTAGATCAGTTTTGTGTGGATTTCACCCAGATTTGGTGTGCGGTTGCACGATGGGTCGATTTTAGTAGAAACTTATGGTAGGTGGATTCTCTCTCGACTCCACTTTAATATAAATATAAGCCTTATTTTTCATTAATGGGTATTTTGTTGAAATTAATTGTGTTTATGATGAGTGAAGTTCATTGGAAATCCATTTTATGATGATTTTTAGAATTTGTGGGAAAATAGGACATTACCGTGATATATTTTTGTTGTTGGATTTTAAAATGGAGGTTTTAAAAAGGGTTTCTCTGGTTGATTTATAAAAATGATTTGAGAAAATGGTTTTCAATAAATATGGATTGTTTTATTGAAATTAATATGGGATGGGTGATATCCTAAGGTATTTTTTTGTTATGAAATTATTTTTTGATCATTTTTGTGGCCTTATTGTGCTATATGCTTGTTTATTGGCTTGAGCATTTGATGTTGTGTTGAAATGATGAGATGTGGGAGGTGAGTACCATTATAAAAAGGGGATGGATAGTGGATGTAAGAGACACCATTAAAATGTAAATGGGCAAGAAGTACCACTAGATTTAAAATGATGTAAAGGGGATTGGATGAGAAGTTCCAGCATGATTTTTTATTTGTTTAGGCCTGAAAAACTCTATAGTTATTCTTTATTTTCCATATGTTATGTAATATGAAAATTATTGTGATATTATATGATGTTAAATGGGCTATGTGGTGGTTCTGTGTATTTCCCATGTGTCCCATGGTTTTGGATGTGAAAGGGCTCAGTAATGGTGTGTTTGGATTATTGGTAATTTCCGAACTATTTTATGTTTTATATAAACTATTTTATATTAATGTGATAATGGTTCTATTATAGAGGAATGTATAGGGACGTCATTTGGGGAGAACCTAAAGAGTTTTTTTAGTCACCCCTTGCTATTTTGGTTTAGTGATTTTTCATATGTAGTATTTCAGGACACAAGTAAGGGAAAATCATATCATTTTTATAGCAGTTCATCGTGATTCTTAGATGTTTTTTCAGTTTTTGGATCATGGATCTTGGATTGGAGCTACGGAGAAGTGTCATAGCTTCCTAGGTTTTGGTTTTTTGGTCTTCTGATTAATACTCTAATTATGCATTATTATAGCATGATTGTATTTGCCTTTTGGTTTTGTTGAGTTTTAAGACCTTATTGACATGCATCATGCAGTTTTGGTTTGTTATCACTTGTTTGGTTTGTTTATTTTTTCCTTGAGGAAAATTGTTCCAAAATTTTTCTTAACACCTTCGTCATTTATTACCTGCCTTTGGTGCCTTGGGAACATTTTCTAATTTCAAGTAGTATTCCTCTACCTTCTCAAGAACATTTGATGGGGCGTGATGTTACCAGTGGTATTAGTATCTTCAGTCCTTGAAATCCATGATTTTATGATTCGTTGGAGTTGTTTTTTAGTCTTTGTGTTTGCATTAGTTCTTTTTCGAGTCCTTGAGTTGGGATAGTAGTAAGGCATTGGATTATTAGAACATGAAATTTATAGAATAAAAGGACATAACTAACCCATTTATGCAGAACATTATGTTACCAATGATATGGTTACATAAGTGTTTTGGGGGCACTTATAGGCATTGGAAGTATCAATTTTGTGGGTGTAACCAATGATATGAGCACTGAATGCATGGTAGAAAGGACCTCCCTCTAGGATTCATATTTCATTGAGTATAATGTTTTATATTGTATTGTGATTATGTTGATTTGTGAAAAATATATAAATTACATTCAAATGTGAGTATTTTAATTTTGGATGGTTGTGGTATTTTAAAAATTGGTTGATTTTGAAAACATAGTGGAATTTTAAAAAATGGTCAACATGGGAAATGTGAACTTGTGGAAAGCCTAATTGTGCTAGAGAAAATTTAATTGAATTTGAAATGGTAAAATTTTTATTACTTACGATGTTATAGTTGTTGTTGTGTTTGTGTTGATATAAATCACACTGCGTAGGTGTTCTAGAGACCAACCAGATGAGGCTGTTGAAAATGCGACTTCACATGAGCCCCAGGTGAACCAGTAGGTAGAGCAGTTTATAGTAAAATCTTTCCACATTGTGGAATGTGGGAATAAACTGGATGATCCAAAGCATGTGAATCCTACAAATCAATTTCAAAATTATAATCCACCCATCTTTTGGGGTGATTTAGATCTAGAAAGGGTATAAGGATGGTGTAAAATAATGAATAAGATATTTTAATTCTTGAGAACATAGGTCGAGCTAAAAGTTAAACTAGAGACGTACATGCTGGAAGAAATTTCCTTATAGTTGTGGGAGTGGGTAGTCCAAGCTGGAATGGACCAAGGGGAATCATGGGAGGGTTTTAAATAATTGTTTAATAAACAATTATAGCCTCATATGTTTATAATCTTGGCCATAATGGATTTGTTCCCATTGAACCAAGGAAATATGTTAGAAATAGAATATGCAGCTATATTTATGAACTTTATACAATTTTCAATTGAGGTGGCAGGTATTACTTCATTGAAGGAACATATATTTAAAGCTATATTTAGGAACGAAAATTCATTCTAAAATATTGGTTCTATGTATTTTTTATTAAAAAAATGGTGAATAGAGAAATCGTAGAAGAACGTGATATGTTAGGGGCTACAAGAGGGGAAGTATGTTGGTACCCATGGGGAATAGTAGGAACAAGAATACTGGGTTTTATAGGAAGAGGGACCATTATTTCCTGGGTGGAAGTATGGATTAGAATTAGAGAACATGATTAGTGAATCTTTCTCCAAAGCCTTAGAGTAAGTCGGGATGCTTTCAGTGTGGCTATAAAGGTCTCATCAACTAGGATTGCCTGATATTACCTCATGCAAGTCATAATTGTATGCATATAGGGAATTATTTGTGGTATTTTTTGAATTCTATGAGGTTGGGTGTTCATGACACTCCTCATGGGTCATAGGCATCCTACGCCTCAATGGGATGGGGGAAGTAGCAAACCCCTCATCATCATAGTAAAGGTAGTTATAAGGATTCTTGTTATACCATGAATCCTCCTTAGGAAAATAAATAACATAGTATGGAAATAAATAATTTATTTGGTGCTGTGAAAGTGGTGATGGATGATCATATAGGGCTATCCATAGTGTGAGGTAAGTTTATTTAAAATTCTACAATGATTAAAGTTTTTTTTATATTAATTATTCAAATTATTATCTTACATTTCATGTTAATAGTCCGATTGGTTTAGCAATGGAAATGATACCTTCAGTTTTAAAACATCAAACTCCTCTAGGTAAAAGATAGCGTTGATCCTTCTTGTGTAGAGCATTTTGTATAGTTGTGGATGAGGTTGAGGTGATGTGATATTTTTTATTTCTTGATATGGAAGTTTTTGATATAATACGGGGAATGGATTGGTTCATGTCTGTAACATCCCAAGTAAGTAATGAATAATAGATATTTTTATCTATGTCTATTAATGAACTAGATAGTGTTTTAGAGGCTTAAAATGAAAATAAATCCAATCTTAATCATGGAATACACAAATATTTTTAAAAGATTATTTTACTGCCTTTTGATGGCAAACCATTATTAAATCTATCTTTTAACAATTTTATAAGCTATTTTTGTCAAAATAAACTTATGATTGGGACATCAAAATTTACTTTGTGTGAATTTTTGGTATTTTTCTGACAATGTTCATTTTTTAATGAATAGTGAAAAATACTGCATTTTACATCAAAACTGCTTCTTAATCTAATTTATTTATATGATTATATTATCTTTTGAATTGGTTTTGAAGTGAAATTAGAATATATTTTTACCATTTAATCCAATGGTGGTCATTGGAATCAATTTCACTTTGAAAATGGACTTAAATTGATGTCAATCTTTTGATACTTATTGTTTCATAAAAACACGCTATTTGCTCTGACAGCGGGAATTAATTATTAAATTAATTAATGTGACTTATATGTTTTGAATTTTGTAAAATAGACTTCATTTTTGAATTCTGAATATCAAATATAGCTTAGGGTGGATTTTTTGTAATTTTCTGAAAATCTTCAATTTTTGATGAATAGTGAAACCACTAAGTGGTACTTATAAAAACTAATTTTTCCGTTTAAATGAAATTTTGCCATCATTGTGTTTTGAGTTTCAAAAATCCGACATACATGGTTGTCATTAAGAAGTAAAATGTGGTTCAATAAGATTAAAATAATTTTTTGGTGAATAGTAACTTATTAAGTTTTAATCGTGATTAGTGGTAATTAGTGTAGTTTAAGGTAAAAATAATGCTTTAATAAAATAAGATGAGCTTGAAACATGTCCTACCATCATTGGTTGTGTCATGGCCGACCAAGACAAGCCATGGGTCAACTTGGGGACCCCATGGATCCACTTTGGTTGGGAAATGACATAAATAGCTTTTTATTTAATGTAAAAGTAAAAATGACACAAACATAATATGTTTTACGAAAACAATTTTTACATGGGGTTATTAAAATAGTATTTTTGATTATAAATAGTCATTGGAAATCTAAAAATATTTCCTACATCATAGTATTTGTTTTATAATTTTTAGACTTTAAATAAATTAAATAATTTATGACATCATGATGATGCATCGATGACCTCATTATTTAACGATTTAAATAAAATGGAAAGATAATGAAAAATCTAAAACCTACACATGGCCAAAACCAATTGGATGAGTGGATTTCGAAGCCTTATCACCTTATCCTCGAATTATAGCAATGTGAGACCTTTTTAATCTGAAACGCTTTTTAAAATAAAGTAACTTATCTTTACTTTCCAAAAGTGCCCCTCCTCTCCTCTTATAAAAGGCTCCCAACTCTACCTCATTTCACACACTCCTCAAGCCTTTGGCTCGGCCAACCCCTGCCCATTTACTCTCTCCACAACCCTCTCCTCATCCTAGAGGATTCCCTTTGGGCATAATCTTTTCAAAGGGAGCCTTTAGGCTCAAATCAAAAGGAGTTACACTTTTAATGGTAATTCATTCTCTCATGTTCATTTGTTTTATTTTGCTTCTCCACCCCCCTAAACAATTTTTATTTACTTCTTTTGTAACAAAAACAGTATCTTGAATATACTAGGATGTTTTTATAAGATTTATTTGAGCTACACTCTCACACAACCACATCAAATGGTTAAAGAACATACGGTTTCCGTGGATGGCAAAATTCTGCCTCCCGAAACGATGATTGTTCAATACTCATTTAACACCTTCAAAGGTGGCCATTATGATGTAACTATTTTTATATATGATATATAATATGTTTAGGTTTTCCTTAAGCTTCTGTTTTTTTCATTTTGGGCATACCTTTATGGTTTCCATTATGGGTAAACACGATATCTTCATTTTAGGAAGTGCGGACTACCACCCCCTGAAAGTGATTTGATTCATTAATACCATATGTGGGATGTGTAAAGGATAAAGTTAATGATATTATATATGTTATTATAATTGAATTATAATATACTCTTATATCATTATGATTCCATTCCAGAAAATACGAAATAGAAATGGAAGTAGCGTTCATGCGTACGTACGACTTACCGTCTCCATGAACGGTGCATTTCATTTCTTACCTCTAAATGTGATGTAATATTATAAATACATGTATATGATGAATATATATGATATATATGTTATCCAAATCATTAATATCATTCTGGATATAACGAACCTTTGACCAAATTAACAACATGTAAGTGTAAGAAGTCTATTTTGGACTTAAGAACCAAATACCGACAAAATGAACATTATTAACTTAATTGATTACTTGATGTTCATAACATGGTAAAAAAGGAATAATGAACTTGAAAAAGGTTCTTAAGCAAGTAGAGATTACCTCAAGTTTATTATTCAGGAGATTAAAGAACGGTCGGGTCAAGTCGGATACGAGGTATGGGACTTCGTCTCAATCTCCTTTCATTGAGGCAAATTTTGTTTTATACACAACCTTCTTTTATACGGTGTATAAACCCCTTTGACTTTTACGTTTATCCAAAATGAATCTTTTTTATACGAAGCGTTTACTAAATGACAAAAGGGAATGTTTTTGTCGTACGTATGCGGCGAAAACGACTTCTCCGCCGTCGTGACCGTTATTTGAGTTTCAGCTTCCTCTACAAGCCATTCCTTTTTTTAAAGGAAAATAAATACCATGTTTTACTTTTCTTTAAATTTGGTATTGAATATGGTTTTCATAATGTTTTTTGTGTTGTATTGATATCTTCTAATTGAAATGTGGAAATGTTATGTTTCCATTATGCATGTTTTATGTGATACGATTATGTTATGGTTCTTGGGAATTATTATGAAGATGGGTGGTTTCGTGATAAACTAAGGGCGGGTGAGCCCGATATAGCTCTCCAATGCATTGGGTAACACGAAGGAGTGAAACGTTAAGGTTTCTCCGAAGATATTTAGGGAATATACTATTATGGGTATTCCAAATGTAACCAAGAGGGTTACTCCCTACGTAAGAATGTTATGAATGCCTCAAGTTACCTTTATGTCTTATGATTTCTATGATTTGTTCATGATTTTATGAGGTATGTTAAAGTGCCTATGTTTTATGGGTAAAGTATGATCTCATCCTTATGTATATATGTACCCATGTTTCCTTTCCATATTTTTATATCCCTTACTAAGCTTTTTATGCTCATCCCAAGTTTTTTTGAAATCATTTTCACAGGTCAAGGGAAGGGTACATGATATGATGATAGGGTCACGGAAGTGTCAAGAAAGAATCCATGTTTTATTTTAAATATTTTTCCATTGATGGGAATTAAGAATACAATCTTTATATAACCACTTTGTTTATATGTGGAATGTAATGCAAGTTTTATGATCTAATTCTTTAAAACTCTAAACCCTAAAAGATCCTCAATGTGTAATCTTGTAATAACTCAAGATTAAGTAAGGTTTAAGGCCGGGGACTTATAGTTGGTATCCGAGGTCGGTTTAGATAACTTTAGGAGTTATAATTCTATTAAATGATTATCCAAAAAAAATATTTTTTTAAATGATATAGCATTTGAAGATTACCATGTTGCTTCATCTAAGACATGTTTGTTCATAATGGTTTTCCACAGAGGAAACAGGGAAGCAGTGATAGGAAGGAATACATAAGGAAATAACCTTCTGAATCAGCATCCAGAAATGGTCGGAATTGGAACTGAACAGTTTGTTGCAGTAATGGCACAGTTGACTCAAGTGATAAATGGTGGTGGTATCCATGCACCAGATTAGCCAAATCAACCGCAGAGGAACATGTCAGTGGTGGAACATTTCATGAGGCAACATCCACCATCATTCAGAGGATCCTCTGACCCTGTTCTAGCTGAAGGGTGGATTAAAGCACTGGAGAAGATTTTTGATGTCATGGGGTGTTCAGAAAATCAAAAGGTTAGTCTTTCTATTTACCGTTTGGAGGGTGAAGCAGATTAGTGGTGGTCTATGGTTAAAAATATCAGGGACGCCGATGAGATTGATGCTCTTGACTGGGATGAATTCAAAGGTATGTTTCTTGAGAAGTATTTTCCTAAGGCTGTTCGACTTAGGATGGAAAAACAATTCTTGGAATTGAGGCAAGAGGAAGACTTAGTGGCTGCCTATGAAGAAAGGTTCACTCGATTGGCAAGGTATGCTCCAAATTTTATCCGAGACCTTGATAGTAAAATCAATCATTTTTACTTAGGATTAAAGCCAAAATATCAAAGGGCATTAGCTTCTAGTGAGTTTAAAAGTTATTAAAATCTTGTTCGATGTGCTGAGAAGGTGGAAATGGATTTTTCCGATGACCAAGTGTTCTATAACAACTAGCTGAAGAAGAGACCGAGGTGGCAGGAGAAAGGTAAGAATTCTTCAAAAAAGTCTGATGGTAAGAGAACTAAGTACCCCCATTTATTTGATAAGTAAATAAATTGCGGGGACACAATTTTCTAAAGGGGGAAGGATGTAAAATCCCAAGTAAGTAATGAATAATAGATATTTTTATCTATGTCTATTAATGAACTAGATAGTGTTTTAGAGGCTTAAAATGAAAGTAAATCCAATCCTAAGCATGGAATACAGTAATATTTTTAAAAGATTGTTTTACTGCCTTTTGATGGAAAACCATTTTTAAATCTATCTTTTGACAATTTTATAAGCAATTTTTGTCAAAATAAACTAATGATTGGGACATCAAAATTTACTTTGTGTGAATTTTTGGTATTTTTCTGACAATGTTCATTTTTTAATGAATAGTGAAAAATACTGCATTTTACATCAAAACTGCTTCTTAATATAATTTATTTATATGATTATATTATCTTTTGAATTGGTTTTGAAGTTAAATTAGAATATATTTTTACCATTTAATCCAATGGTGGTCATTGGAATCAATTTCACTTTGAAATTGGACTTAAATTGGTGTCAATCTTTTGATACTTATTGTTTCATAAAAACACGTTATTTGCTCTGACGGCGGGAGTTAATTATTAAATTAATTAATGTGACTTATATGTTTTGAATTTTTTAAAATAGTCTTCATTTTTGAATTCGGAATATGAAATATAGCTTAGGGTGGATTTTTGGTAATTTTCTGAAAAACTTCAAATTTTGATGAATAGTGAAACCACTAAGTGGTACTTATAAAAACTGATTTTTCCGTTTAAATGAAATTTTTCCATCATTGTGTTTTGAATTTCAAAAATCCGACATTCATGGTTGTCATTAAGAAGTAAAATGTGGTTCAATGAGATTAAAATAATTTTTTGGTGAATAGTAACTTATTAAGTTTTAATCGCGATTAGTGGTAATTAGTGTAGTTTAAGGTAAAAATAATGTTTTAATAAAATAAGATGAGCTTGACACATGTCCTACCCTCATTGGTTGTGTCATGGCTGACTAAGACAAGCCATGCGTCAACTTGGGGACCCCATGGATCCACTTTGGTTGGGAAATGACATAAATAACTTTTTATTTAATGTAAAAGTAAAAATGAAACAAACATAATATGTTTTACAAAAACAATTTATACATTGGGTTATAAAGATCGGATTTTTGATTATAAATAGTAATTTGAAAGATAAAAAGATTTCCTACATCATAGTATTTTTTTGTATAATTTTTAGACTTTAAATAAATTAAATTATTTCTGACATCATGATGATGCAGCGATGACCTCATTATTTAACGATTTAAATAAAATGGAAAGATAATGAAAAATCTAAAACCTACACATGTCCAAAACCAATTGGATGAGTGGATTTAGAATCCTTATCAACTTATCCTCGAATTATAGCAATGTGGGACCTTTTGAATCCGAAAATCTTTTTAAAATAAAGTAACTTATCTTTACTTTCCAAAAGTGCCCCTCCTCTCCTCTTATAAAAGGCCCCCACCTCTACCTCATTTCAAAAACTCCTCAAGCCTTTGGATCGGCCAAACCCTGCCCATTTACTCTCTCCACATCCCTCTCCTCATCCTAGAGGATTCCCTTTGGGCAGAAACCTTTCAAAGGAAGACTTTAGGCTCAAATCAAAAGGAGTTACACTTTTAAAGGCAATTCATTCTCTCATGTTCATTTGTTTTATTTTGCTTCTCCAACCCCCTAAACTATTTTTATTTACTTATTTTGTAACAAAACCAGTATATTAAATATACTAGGATGTTGGTATAAGATTTATTTTAGCAACACTCTCACACAACCACATCAAATGGTTAAAGAACATACGGTTTCCATGGATGGCAAAATTCTGCCTCCCGAAACGATGATTGTTCAATACTCATTTAACACCTTCAAAAGTGTCCATTATGATGTAACTATTTTTATATATGATATATAATATTTTTATTTTTTCCTTAATCTTCTGTATTTTTTCATTTTGGGCATACCTTTATGGTTTCCATTATGGGTAAACATGATATCTTCATTTTAGGAAGTGCAGACTACCGCCCCCTGAAAGTGATTTGATTCGTTAATACCATATGTGGGATGTGTAAAGGATAAAGTTAATGATATTATATATGTTATTATACTGGAATTATAATATACTCATATATCATTATGATTCCATTCCAGAAAATACAAAATAGAAATGGAAGTAGCGTTCATGCGTACGTACGGCTTACCGTCTCCATGAACGGTGCATTTCATTTCTTACCTCTAAATGTGATGTAATATTATAAATACATGTATATGATGAATATATATGATATATATGTTATCCAAATAATTAATATCATTCTGGATATAACGAACCTTTGACCAAATTAACAACATGTAAGTGTAAGAAGTCTATTTTGGACTTAAGAACCAAATACCTACAAAATGAACATTATTAACTTAAATGATTACATGATGTTAATAACATGGTATAAAAGGAATAATGAACTTGAAAAAGGTTCTTAAGAAAGTAGAGATTAACTCAAGCTTATTATTCAGGATATTAAAGAACGGTCGGGTCAAGTCGGATACGAGGTATGGGACTTCGTCTCAATCTCCTTTCATTGAGGCATATTTTGTTTTATACACAACCTTCTTTTATACGGTGTATAAACCCCTTTGACTTTTACGTTTATCCAAAAGGAATCTTTTTTATACGAAGCGTTTACTAAACGAAAAAAGGGAATTTTTTTGTCGTACGTATGCGGCGACAACGACTTCTCCGCCGTCGTGACCGTTATTTGAGTTTCGGCTTCCTTTACAAGCCATACCTTCTTTTTAAAAGAAAAATAAATACCATGCTTTACTTTTCTTTTATTTTGGTATTGAAAATGGTTTTCACAATGTTTTTTGTGTTGTATTGATATCTTGTGATTGAAATGTGGAAATGTTATGTTTCCTTTATGCATGTTTTATGTGATACGATTATGTTATGGTTCTTGGGCATTATTATGAAGACGGGTGGTTCCGTGATAAAATAAGGGCGGGTGAGCCCGATATAGCTCTCCAATGCATTGGGTAACGCGAAGGAGTGAAACGTTAAGGTTTCTCCGAAGAGATTTAGGGAATATACTGTGATGGGTATTCCAAACGTAACCAAGAGGGTTACTCCCTACGTAAGAATGTTATGAATGCCTCAAGTTACATTTATGTCTTATGATTTTTATGATTTGTTCATGATTTTATGAGGTATGTTAAAGTGCCTATGTTTTATGGGTAAAGTATGATCTCATCCTTAGGTATATATATACCCATGTTTCCTTTCCATATTTTTATATCCCTTACTGAGCTTTTTATGCTCATCCCAAGTTTTTTTTGAAATGATTTTCACAGGTCAAGGGAAGGGTACATGATATGATGATATGGTCAAGGAAGTGTCAAGAAAGAATCCATGTTTTATTTTAAATATGTTTCCATTGATGGGAATGAAGAATACTATCTTTATGTAACCACTTTGTTTATATGTGGAATGTAATGCAAGTTTTATGATCTAATTCTCTAAAACTCTAAACCCGAGAAGATCCTCAATGTGTAATCTTGTAATAACTCAAGATTAAGTATGCTTTAAGGCTGGGGCCTTATAATGTCATTTAAGGACCACATTTACAATTATGCGTGAACAATGAGTTCTATAGTGGGGAATGGTGTCAAAAATCTCTTTAGAGAAGATAGGAATTAGAATTTTGGTGTAATATGTTTTTAGCACCATATCTTAGAATGATATAATATCATTTGGCGGCATTGTCATTGGCATTAATGGAAAGTTTTTATTATAGCGATCTTCCAGTGGTGGTTGATCAGTTCTTGGATGTATTTCTTAGAGAATTATCAGGGTTTCTACATGTGAGAGAATTGGTGTTTATGATTGATATCCTTCCATGAAACCATCAAATCTCCATTCTGTCTTACCATATGAAACCATCAAAATGAAGGTAATTGAAAGTGTATATGTAGGAGTTAGAAAACAAAGAGTTCATCCAAACTAACACATGTTCATGATCAGGACATGTTTTTTTATTAAAAATGTGGATGTAACCATCTGGCTATGTTATGATTATCATAGGCTAAAGAATGTTAGGATAAAAAATCATATCCACTTCAAAAAATTAATGACTTTTTTGATCAGTTGAGGGGATCTCAGTGATTGTCTAAGATTATCTTGAGTTAGGGATATCAACTCTTGTAGTTGTGTAAGGAGGATATTCTCAAAAATGATTTCAGAAGTAGATATGACCATTATGATTATGTGGTTATGCACTTTGGTTTAAAGAATGCACCAGAGGTGTTCCTGGAATTGATGAATCATATATTACAGAGACATTTTTATTATTCCGTAGTAGTTTTTTTGATGATTTATTTGTGTATTCAAGGACAAGGGTGGATCATGGGTAGCACTTAGTTTTGGGGATTTTGAGAGATCATCAATTGTATTCCAAATAGTCAATGTGTGACTTTTGGATAAAATGGGTTCCTTTTATTAGACATGTTATTTCTACGAGAGGTCTTTCAGGTGATCCAGAATATATAGAGGCTGTTATCTCACGGAAACCACTGAATAATGTGTTTCAAATAAAGAGTTTCCTTAGTATAGATTGGTAAAATTGGTGTTTTGTTTGCGATTTCTCATGACTGGCCTCACCAATGAAAACTTTTACAAGGAAAAATGTTCCATTTCAGTGGGTTGAGAAATGTCAAAAATGTTATGAAGAGATTAAGGGATGCCTTACATCAACAAAAATCTTGTTTTTTCTAGAACTAGGGAAATGGCACGTGCTATATTGTAATGAATTGGGACGAAGTTTGGGGTTTGTTCTCATGCAGGGGGATCATGTGGTTGAGTATTTTCCATGAGTGTTTAGTGTGCATGATAAGAACTACCCAAAAAATGAGTTTGAGTTGTAGTTTTTGGTTCATGATTTGAAATTGTGGAATCATTATCTCTTTGGTTAGAAATTCATAGTGTTCATCGATCATAAGAGTTTAAAGTATCTTTTCTCCAAAAGAGATATGAATATGAGGAAAAGGAGATAGATGGAGTATCTCCAAATATTTTGTCTTAACACGATTTATACATGGGGTAATGAAAATTTGGTGTTAGATGAATTAAGTAGAAATTCATATGCTTAGGTGGTAAATCAAGCATCAGATTAGTGGAAGTTGATGTCGATCATAGCCAACATGTAGTTGTAATTTGAGGAACAAGGTGATACAGTAGTTTTCGTTCCAGTCTTGTAGGATCCATACATATTTGGCCTAGTTAAAGAGGTGTAAATATCTAATTCTGAGTGTATGTCAATGAGGTTAAAACTCAATGTTGGGGAGTCCATTGAGGGCTGGTAAATGAATGGTAAAATACTTTATTATTTATAGAATCATTTGGTTGTATAAGTGTAATGTATAGAGGAAATTATCAGGGATTATCATTATTCCTTATGGGTTGTCCATACGAGAAATCAAAAAATGGATAATGGATTAAATGATATGTTTTGGTTGTTAGGTATGAAATTTAAAGTGTCGGAGTTCGTTTCTATATTATTAACTTATTTGTAGGTCAAGGAAGATCATAAGTGTCCAATATCTATGTTTCAATATTTTCATATACCTGTATGGAAATGGGAGAAGATAGAAGTGAATTTTCTTATAGGACTACCAAGAATGGTAATAAAGTATGATTCCATATGGGTGATAGTGGATCGAGACATATTGTCGACCTATTTCATCTCTATTCAAGAATCTCATATGGTGGAGGATCTAGCCAAAATCTATATATATGAGGTGGTAAAGAGGCATGTGTACTAGTTTCGAATGTATCAGATAGATATTTCAGGTTCACATCTTGTTTTTGGAATCCCTACAGAAATCCCTTAGGACTCAGTTGATGATGAGTATGACATATCACCCTCATAAAGATGAGAAATCTGAGAGGATGATACAAAATTTAGAAGATATGTTACAGGATTATGTGATGGATTCTGGTGGCTCATGGGAGGAGCACTTTCTATTAATAGAATTACCATATAATAACAGTTACTATGTGTTGATACATATTTCACTATTTTAGGTATTGTATAGGTATCCATTTCACTCTCCTCTTTACTGGGTCGAAATGGATGAGGCTTCAATGGTTAGGCCGAGCCTTGTCCAGGAGACTACAGAGAAGATCATGTTGATCAGGAAGAGAATGGAGATGGCCCAATGTCATCAAAAATCATATGTGAAAAATCCATGAAGACCATTGTTACTCGAGGTGGGTCATCATGTGTTTTGGAGAGTCTCTCCTTGGATTAGAAATATTCAGTTTAGAAAGTAGGGAAATTTACCTCCAAGGTATATTGGGCCTTTGGAGATAAATGAGCAGGTTGGAGAGGTGGATTATCAATTGTATTTCCCAACATTATTTAGTGTGATGCACAATTATTTTCATGTTTCCTAGTTGAAGAAGTATTATCCAGATTTTGACCATGTCATTTGATGGGATCATGTTGAACTAGATCCAGATGCTTTGTTGGTGCATATACCAGTCTGGATTGTGTATAAAATCATCAGTTTTGTTTGGGGTTTATGGTTTCATGGTAATGTTTTAGAGGAGACTTGGGACTGTGAGAAGGATATGGATGAGTAATGGATCAAGCAATTTCACCAAATAAATTTCTCTCTACTTTCTAGGGGCATACATTCCAATGGTGGGGAGAGTATATCACCCCTTAGGTTGAGGTATGTAACCCTTGTTTATGCCTTATTATGTGTTTAAAGTTTTTGGGTAGATTTGGGTGGATGTTTTGGAGATTTAGGGAAGGTTTTGAATATGTTTTGATGATTTTTAAAGGGATCATAGTTTGAACATAGTTAGGGTAAACTATGTTGTATCTATAGGAAACCATGGGAGGAGGCCATGCAGGGTACCGTGTTTCGGTTGTAGCATGGACACGGTTTTCCTATCCGTTTTATCTAACATGGCACAATATTAAAAATGGGTTCTTTAAATTTAGGATCACTCATGATTTTTCCTAAATCATGCATTTCTTCTCCCATACAAACCCCACTCGGGATAATTGGTTGTCAAGGAATAGTGGAGCTCTCCCAAATGATATGTAATTGATTCAATGGGGTTTCTTTGTGTGATTGCGGTTATTCTTCTCCGATATGTCTCCTCTCTTGGTAATTTTTTGTTTTCTATAGATATACACCTCCCTCACCCTCATTTTTCTATATGTACATCTGTTTCATGTAGATATATGGTTTTATTGGTTTATATGATGATATTTAGGATTTTGGATGTTAATAAGATATATTGAGAGTGATTTTTTGGGGATTTCATCAGGATTCAGTGTGCGGGTGTGTAGTGGGTCAATTTTAGTGGAACAATAAGGTAGGTGGATCTGTCTAGAATCCACATTACATAGAAATCTATGCCTTCTTTTTCAATTAATAGGGTTTTCTTAAAATTAATTCTTATTTTTATGTGCGATGTTCATTGGAAATCCATGTTGTGATGATTTGTGGAGTTTGGTTGAAATCAGTTATTGCGTTGACATGTTTTTGTTGCTGGATTTTAAATTAGAGATTTTAAATTTGGTTGCTCAGGTTGATTTATTAATATGGTTTGGAAAAATTATTTTCAATAAAAATGGATTGTCTTATCAAAATTAATATGTCATGGGTGATATCCTAAGTGATTTTTTCTTATGAAAATGTTTTTTCTGTTGTTTAGTGGCCTTGTTGTGATTTATACCTGTTTATTTTCTTGAAAATTTGATGTTGTGTCAAAATGATGAGAAGTGGGAAGGCAGTAAAACATTAAAATGGGGATGGATAGTGGATGGAAGAGGAAACATAAAAATATAAGTTGGAGGGATATACAACAAGATTGGATAAGAAGTAAATGGGCTTGGATGAGACGTTCCACCATGATTGTTTATTGGTTTGGGCCTATTAAACTCTATAGTTATTTTTTATTTGTTTGAGGTTATTTAATATGGAAGTTTTTGAGATATTATATGTTGTTAAGAAGGATATGGAATGGTTATGTGTCTTTCCCATGTGTTTCATGGTATTGGGTGAGAAAGGTCGTGGTAAGGGTATGTTTAGATAGTTGGTAAATATAAAACTATTTGATTTTTTATATAAACTGTTTTATATAAATGTGCTATCGGTTCAATCCTAGTGGAATGTGTAAGAAGTAATTTGGAGAAAACCTACTTATCATTTTTACTCACACCCTACTATGGAACTTTGGTTCTTTTACAGATGTGGAATTTAGAGACATAGGTAAGGGTAAAGCATCTCTTTTTCTTATCAGTTCATTGTAATTATTTTATGGTTTTGGGGTTATTGGATCATACAGCTTGGATTAAAGCTATGGTGTAATGTCATAGATTCTTGGTTTTTTTGGTATTCCTCTTGGTACTATTATTATGGATTATTTTGGCTTGGATGTATTGCTCTATTAGTTTTGTTGAGTTGTAATACCTTGTTGACATGAATAATGTAGTTTTGTTTTGTAATGAATTGTTTTTTTGTTTCTTTTATACTTGGGGAAATTCAATACCAAATAATTTTTGAATCCATCAGTATTTTTTATAGATTTAGATACATTGGGAATGTTTCCTAGCTTCGGGTATCATTCCTCCGCCCTATGAAGCCAATGGGATGGGGGGATGTTACACAGTCTGTTGTTTCTGAATTATTTAAACAAAAATATTTTCCATCAATCTAAAATATTTTTCGAAGTAATACGACACTTCAGAATAATGAGATATCACTATCAGAAATGTCATCCTTTAATATAAATAGAGAAAAATAAAACATTCAATTTACATTGTTTTGTGATATTAGACCACACCCATTAATGTTTAGAGAATAAAAATATATTATATATTTCTCATTATTTTGTATGTTTTTCAATTTAATGATATTCCATTTTTAGTAAGTATCACATGCATGAGTGTGGTCACATGAAAATATAGGGATTTCATGAGCTATGTTAATCATAACCCAATATTCTAAGGGCTAAGGGATAATGTGGAAATGCATTTTTTTACATTTCATGACCAATTGTTTATTTGAAATATAATCATTCCATCTTCATGAGTAATGTTATAGAGATTCCCCATTGAACATTGAACTTCCATGGAAATTATTCCTTCTATTCCTTTGAAAATTAAATCCCTTAAGTTAAAATTTATCTCATTCCCCATGTCATATAATTTACATTAACATACAAAAATTCCAAGGCCTTTATCCACTAATACATCTAGGCACCTAAAGTTAATCATAATAATTTTTTTATTTTCTAGACATTCTAAAATTAAATGCTTCAAAATTTCCAATGTGAGTGACACATAATTTATGATTTTTTTTTCCTTTAACAATATATTTTCCCAACATATACACAGTTCATTTACTATCATGTTTTCACACTCTAGATAAATATATTTCATTAAATGAAATTACTATAAAAATACCCTTATCATATTTTCATTCCATGATCCATGTTGACTACTTTTCTTCTATTAGTTGTGAATGAGATTATTCTACCAACAACATTATAGATCTATCCACTTCATATAAGGATGAAAATAAGTTATGATTTTTCATATCACATGACGATTCGTCTAGTTTCACAAATATATTTTCATAGATATCATTTGATAAATTTATTCATACCCATGATGAGAAATTTTTGTCATTTTGACCATATAATCCATATGAAGTACAATAATTATAAAATCCATACCATGAGTAATAATAATTTCTCATCAATTTTTATTTCTACTCCTTATTATAATAGTTTCTCTCTAGAAAACACATCTTTTCTATCCCCCATATTCACATAATAAGAAGAAATGATTAATTGTATATATTATATGTATTTGATAGAAAAATTATTGTATATTATGAATTTTTATAATAACATATATGATCTATATTCTATATTGTTGGAATTTTATTTTTTACTAACTACTATTACTCACCCTACCTCGACAATCAATAAATTTAATAATATTTCCATTACTATTGATAATATGCACATGTTTGAAACTATCTAACATTTCCATTGAGTCCAAATGTTCCACCTTAATGTTATTTCAATTCCATATATCGAAAATTACTGATGTCATACTGAGAGACAAATGTATATCATGATTCTAATGAAATAACCATCTCATCATGGATTCACTATCATTCTCCTTATTTTATTTAATGTTTTATTTGACAGAATATGTGAAAACATAATTAATGTTTTTATTTATCTTCAATATTCAATAGATACTAAATCACCTTCATTGAATTTTCTAGTTTTTTAAATTTCAATATTTTAATGTCTACTATTGACACTAATAATTATTGCTAATTTTCAATGCATACTATAAGGAATCGAATACCACCCCAATAGCATTTTTAATTTTAGGCATCTAAATAATTTTTTCATCATGGGTATCTTCTTGTTCGTCTTTGTTCAAAATTTTCCTCAAATTAAGGACATTCTTCATCACTATCCTCTGATAGTTTTTTTTCTATAATAACTATAAGAACATCCCAACATAGGTCTTTTCCATAAGGAATTTCTTAAATTTCTAGTTCTTCAAAGATATAATATTTTTATAAAAGATTGTTTCTATTTTTAAATAATTTATCTTATGAATTAGTCATTATATTCATAGCCTTTTATAATATGTTAATGAGTCCACAATATTTATAATATTTAGTGAAATTGTTTTGTTACTATGTAATCATATTCCAAACTATTCTACTTCAGAAGTAAGATACATGAGTTTTGAGTTTAATGTCATTTGAGGAATATAAATACAATAAATCATAATAAAACATTATTCAGGATCATCCTCCAATACGAGATTTATCATTTCATTCAATTCCAAATACTATGAATTATAATTTTCTAGGGAATTATTGTTAATTCTTCCCTCTCATGTGAAATGATATTTTTGTGATGATTTTCCAATGTCACACATATTAGGGTTTTATCTTCTTACACTAATAAATTTATATTAAAACATAACAGTGATATTCCATGGACCCTCTTCATGAAATTGATATTTTTAGGTTTTATTTTAGCCTATTCTTGTCTTAAATAATGATACACACATGATATAAGGGTGCATCGATAGACTCATTCACATGCACTCTCAAATACATGTAATTATTCTATAAAACTAGATATTTAGTTTCATGTTACTTGGAATATCATTCATAGATATTGAGATGATTTTTTTGATATAATATGAGTATTTTCATTATACCAACCTTATGTTTATTACATTATATAATTCTAATCAAAACACATTTCATAATTTTTAGTTAACATTACACTCCATATGGTGTTTCTCTAATAATTATCTGATATCTGTTTTTTCCATGATACCATGAATTGAAAATAAGTATAAATACATACATATATACATAAAAAATGGTTGAAAATATTTTTTCATATTATTATTCTATAATTGGATATTTTTCCATTGACTATTGAAATTCACTTGTGGCTAATGGCTACTATAATTGTATCTGAAATAGATTGATCCACTATGAACCTTTGTCTCTAATATGAATTATTAATCCCAATAAAGATAAATATCCTAATATGAGAGGGGTTAATTAATGTATATTAATCCATTTCATGAATACTATTCAAATAATATTATTCCACTAGTAGAAGGAACTATTCATGGAATCACACTAGATATGAAGCTATTATGAATAAAACTAAAAAATAAAGTGTACATTGTTCACGTAAAATGGGATAATCAATTGAGAATAAAATTAGAATATGTTAATATACTGAAAACATAAAAAAAATTATTATTATATTTTAGAGTGAAAAAACTATCCTTTTAGCTTTAAATTATTGATAAAATTGAGAACTCCCTACTCTAAATCCCTCAAATACCTCTCTATTCCATCAAATTTTATATTCACAATATTAAAAAATCATAATTAATATTAAAACAATGATGGAGAACATATCAACAGAATCTTCATCCAATCAATGAACACCACTAATTTCTTGCACGTTGGCCTCAAAAATTTCCCTCTATTTTTCTTTTCACCTCCTAGAAAATGTCATTAATTACAATATATCTATTATTTATTAAATAATACCCCTTATTCATGTAATTTATCATATCCCAATTATACATTGAGACTCCCAATGTCTCCAAATTTATGTTTCCTTAATTCTACTCATTATAATGGGAATATTTTTGTAACAACCTTTAATAAAAATTGAACCAGTTCCACCTTTTATTATCTCAATTTTACTTATAAAAAAATAGGATACTTGATTATTGATATTTAATAACTCAACTTGTTCAATGTTTGATGGTTAAAATCTCATATAAATACTTATTACTTATTAAAATATAAAATACAACTTAATTTCATCTTGAGAACCTCTACTATGTGGGACTGAACTTTGTGGAATGTTAGCAGTAAAAATTAAAATTTGTATATTGTAAAAAACATGATAAATCAAGGTAAAATCCCAATATTATCTTTTCGACATTAAAAAAAATGTAACCATTATCCTCTTAGTGTTATCCCTTAGACATGATGAATACTACATATGTTTTACCAATTCTATATGAAATGACATACATTCATGTCATGGGATCCTCCAAAATGTTTTAATAACACAAATTCATAAAATTAAACCTCTTGTAGTGAAATATTATTATCATGGTATGACTCCCCAAGAAATAACACATATTAATTAAGGTTTGAATTGATAAAAAACTTAAATATTTTTCAATATTTCCATATTTTCCAAATTCATGTTCCATTATTGAGTAATTCCTCCTCATATGGTTTTATTAATTATTTATCTTTTATAATAGTATATTTCCTACCTTTTATGATTTAATATTATTAATATGAACCAATAATCATGAACCCAACCTCCATTATTGTTTAGGATTGTGACTAGACCATTAATCCACGATATGGTGATATAAATATTTATAATAATAGTTGATATTTTAAAAAAGTGACATAAAAAAATCCTTATTTATAACACCACCATAAGTGAAACAGTACATCTCACAAATAGTACTATAATCCCAAGAATAAAATCTTTAGTGAATTTGAGGATCAGCTGCATAATAAAATTTTCATTGTATTCTTTTGAAAATTCCTCCATATTTTAACTATTCTACATTCATGTTTAGAAATATTTTAGGTTAAAATCATCTTTATTTCACGGGGAATAAAAATATAAGCAGAGGTCAAAAATATCAATAAGGGAAAACAAATTAACATGTAATCAATAGTTAGATCCAAATAATATGATAAAACATGAGCATGGTAGAAGTATATTATTAGAAGTTCATCGAATAGTAAGTGTTTTCTATAAGTCATAATAAAATGATATGAAATCTCAAAAACTTAAATATATACCAGGGAAGATGTTTACAGAATAATGACTCATTAAATGTGTGTTAAAAATTATAATCATAAGTCCAAGATTATGATACAATATTTTTTTATTATCATAAAAATAAAAATAATATTTCCAGGCAACCCACCAAGAAAATTATCACATAGTAGTCTCAGACTAATCATCTCTATAGCCTCTTGGGATATGGATAATCCTATTGTGCACGCACTAGATTGGGATAAATCCTCCAATGTACCCTTTGAATTGGTATATTTCCCCCCATATAGATTTTTTATTTGTAAAAATCATCCCATACACACTTTTTCATGGGGTTAATCCTCTCATATACCCTTTGTCTTAGGATAAATAATCATGTCTTCCTATGTCTTGGGATTAATCCTCCCATGAAGCCTTTTCAAAAGGAAAACTCCACCATGCATCCTTTTAATCACATGATATTAAAACACCACATTTTTATTAATGGGTGAAATAGGTCCTCATACATCATTCATCCATACATATATAAAATCTTAATAAATAATCATTCATAACATCATTTAAAACCCATGAAAGGAAAATATGGATTTCATAATATTTCTAGATGGTATCACCAAAATTAACTTCAATAACGTGAATAGGTTATACTAAAAATTCAATTACCAAAATTAATAATTCATAAGAATAGTTATTGAGTGATTCATGAAAAATAATCAGTAGTTAAATATAGCATTTAGAGTTAAATAATAGATTTACAGTGAATAAATTTTTTTTGAATAATTTTTTAACTTTTACATAAATGTACTCTATGTCACTTTAAAAATTTATTTGTTTTATAAATGTGAAGTGATTTTTTCTGAAACAAATTACATTCAAAATTTTTATTCTATATTATATACTTTATAAATATATAAATGTGTAAAAAATAAATGCAGATTGGAATATAAGTTTTTTATTTTGTAATGATGAAAAATATTTTGAATATTTAGAAATAACATCTCTAGAATAAATCCTTGAAAAACTATTAATAGAATATCCCTATGAAAATTTTCAATTTAAATGTTCATGTTTTCATTACTAAAAACAATTTATCATTTTGAAATATGAATAGAAAATATATATATTTTTGAATAGTGAACATGTAAATAGAGGAAAAACCATCCTTAAAGTTGATAAATTTTTTCCTATAAATGATACACTTTAATAATAATTAAATTCACAATGAAAAAAAAATTATTTTATAAAATTATATTACCTAGAGAAAAATAGTAAATATGTAGTAAAATTGGATGTAAAACAATTTATCAAATCGTAGAAGAACGACACACATGGTATCACATTATATCTCAAAGAAGTAATTTTTTTCAACTAAATCTCTTAAGAATATTAAAATTAAAGTATTAAAAGACATTTATTAATTGGATTATGAGGTTTAAATGTAAAAACTAATGAAAAATAGAAATATACCATAATAAAATAAATAGTATAATTTTCCCAACATATATGAAATAATGTCAAGACAAACCTTCAAAAATCAATGAAAGTGAATCAAGTTTCCAAAATCACTTACCAAAAATGGAAACATAAGAATATGAGGGTTAACATGAAATATCACTAAAAATATCATAGAAATAAGGATATTCATTATAACTAAGGGATATAGGGTATTGAATACACCCTATAAAATAAATTATTTTTCATAATTTGAAACATATCTCAAGGATTTTGAAATAGAGAAAATGAAATTCTTACCTTGTTTTCATCATTTTTATAAAACAATCTAATATAAAGTATAAAAAATTGATTAATAATAATCACATATTATATAATGATATTAATAAATTTAACCTTTAAAAATACTGAATTATATTAATTTATTATACATCTAATAATTAGTTATGGTTTCTTTTAATCATCAAATGTCAGTAATTTTCATTATTTCATGTAATATTTATAATGTCAATATTGATACCATTATTTGATAATAAAACCATCATTGATAGATAATTTATAGTATAAAATAAATAACATAGAATGATTAAAAATTGTGTTATCTCATTCTATAAGTATCTTAGTTATATTCCATGATAATGGAATAAGTTTCGACTTATTGGGAAAATTCTAGCGATAAAAGATGAAAATCTAAAAATAAGATAAATATTTAATATAAAATTTATAAAACATTTAAATTTTTATAATTTTCATATTATAATATAATAATATTAATATTTAATTTCCCATATTCATCCATGATATATGTTTATAGAATTGTTCATATAGGTAGCTCAACTGACCAAAAAGCACACATGATATCTCGATTGGTGAGTATTGTAATGTTAGTGTATAACATCATTATAATAGATTAATAATTATTTTTTCATTTTTTTCAATTTTATGAATAAAAATTCTTGGGTTTTGTAAAAATAATTAAAATCTATATGAAAAATGAGAAAATGTAATTTCATGGATGGGGTAGTACAAAAAATACACGTTTAACATTTTCATTTCTCAATAAATGAGTGTGAATGAAGGTGGATTAATAATTTAATAATTATTCTAATAATGGTAATATTATATTTTCCACATTAATTATATAATTCCATCCACATAACCAATGAACATTGGAGGTGGTGAAAAATGGTAGATTCCACCTCATGGATGTGGTAGTCTACACAAACAAACGATTGACTTTATTTCGTTTTTCTTTTTAGATGGAAATGAATAAATGATGATTTTTAAATTAATGAAAAAAATAAAATATACTAATTATAATGATTTAATTATATTAGTATGATTAATATATTTTTGTAATTGAACAATTTATATGAAAAAGGTAAGGATTCAGCAATTCAAACAAGGGGACTGTTAAATTTTCTTGAACGACTCATTAGAAATAAAGGGATTAAGAAAAATAATTGAGGTCATATGATTATGAACAAGAGTGAGTGTTACAATAAGAAAATTAAATATTTTATCAATTAAATATGAAAGAGTAAGTGTGGTATGAAGTAGTTGAAGTGTTCCCGTTTTATAAGTGGAGAATATGGATCTTTTGGGAATACCCATTATTTTTCTTTAATAGAATCACACAATTTAGAGGTCAGTGACATGAAAACCATGGAATAATTGATTTTTGGGGATATAAGGTTGGTAAATAATATACCACTCATTTACTAACTTGTTATAATAATGTTTGAAACCTTTTATCCCTTGATGTTTTAATCCCATTTTAATTTTTTAATTTTTTTTCTTTGGTAATGTGTTTTTTCCCAACTAGTTTATATATTTTTTAAATATTAACCAAAAAAATTATAAATATTATATACATAAATTTATTAGCCAAATTTTGTAATTCTCTTTCCAAATAATGTATTTATATATTTTAAATTTAATCATATAATATATATAAAAACTGTTTTGTTGAAAAACTGATGTTTTTATCATTAAGTGTTCTTAAACATGTTTAATATTCAATCGCATTTGAATGAGGGTTAATGAATTTATATATTTGATTATAAATTAAATTATATATTTTTTATAATATATTAATTTATTTTTTTTATAAAAATTATCCAATGTTAATAAAAAATAAACGTTCTTCCATTATTTTGGTAAATAAAATTAATCCAAGTTGTTGAAATTTTCGGATTTAAAAATAAAATTTACCAAATTACATAATATGAAAATTTTGATCTAAAATCTAGAATCCAATTTATAAAATAACTTTTCATATGTGATTAAAAATAATTTTTAATACAGGAGAATAAAAACTTTTTTTAGATTAAAGCATTAATTATGATTCAAAAACATTTAACATGAATAAAAAAAATATTTTATTTTTAAAAGGTTTAATTAACATTAAAGTTAAATATATTTATAAGAAATTTTTTTCAATAAATTTAATGTCAATATTATTTTATAATAATTTCATAAAAGGGAAAACATTTTAATTTTTTTTCTTCAAATATCCTAAAAAACAATTATTTTACTAAAATATCAAAAATTTATCATAAGATAATTTTGATATGTGGCATTCAAAAATTAATATAATTTTATAAAATTAAAATTGTAGAATTTATATATTTATGTTTAAAATGAAAATTAATTATTTTAAAAAAAATTATTAAAAAAATTCATTTTGAAAACTTTTACTGTTTTTAATATTATTTTATAAACCATTCTAATTGATTAAAATCATTTTCAATTATTAATTGTTTAATTATTCTTAAGTATTCTAAATAATATTATTTTTATAATAATTCAAATATCATTTTAGTTATAGGTTTTTTTAGTTCAGTATTGTTTGTGACATAATCTAAAAATGATGATATTAACTCAAAGGATAAAAAATATCACGACTTTAAATTATATCCACTTAAATCAGTTGCATCCATGGAATTTTAATTTATACCCACTAATGAATATTGGTGACGGTATTATTAAAAATATTTATTAGTCATGATATATCCACTAATATGATATCTGTGTTACTATGTAAGGCTATATTAAGTTACTTATAATTTCTCAAACAATATTAAAATTTAATAAAATCACATACTGAAGTATGTCTATACCCTAATCCTAAATTATAGAAAATATCCCTTTCCCAAAACCATTGAAATAACCAAAAAATTAGACTAAAATGATACTTTAAATTCATCAAGAAATTAACACTATCCTTAACGATTAAATGGTATTAATTACTATGTCCTAAAATCAGACAATATCTGTGTATCACTGTGAAATAAAAGATTATATATTTTTTTTATTTAAAACATAATGTGTTTGATAGCTTATAAAAAACACAACATGAAACCCAAATCAAACTAGGGATTAATATATCACTTTTAAAAAATTGACTTATAATTGGAAATTAAAAATAGGAAAAAATAATTATGAAATATATTAATAAATAAAAATAAATTTAATTTTCATTTCCAATTAATTGAATGTTTTAATCAGTTTAGCTAAATAACTAATAATATTTTTTTATACTTTAAAATGAAACCATGATAGAAACTAGATTTTTATATGTTTATTAAATAAATATCTCAATAATGGATAAAATATATTATTTTCTATAAAAAATATATTAATACCAATTTGACTAATAATTAATTGGAAATAAGAATAAGAAAAATTAATATTAAAAACGTATTATTTTCCTATGAAAACAGTTTTCATTATAGTTTTTTATAAAAGTTCATAATGTAAATATAATAATATTAAAAAAAATATTTTTAAATTTAATATTAACATACAATGATTTTTTAGGATTTTTATAAAATAGTTGATTTTTAAGTAAATAGTGAAAAATGATGTTTTTACCAAAACAGAAACATTAGTGGAATTTTATTTTATAATAAAGTTTTATAATTCTCTAAATACGTTTAATTGATAAAATATGTTTTTAATGAGTAATAATATACATTTTTGAACATGATTATGAATTTATAAAACCTATTTTAATACTATTAGAACATAAAATATATTTTTAAATAAAAGAAACACTTATTTGTATTTCATTTAAATTTAATTTTATTTTGGTATTTTTTTGTTTTTTCTTTTTCTGAATTCTTTAAAAAGTTTATTTTTTTAATAATAAGAATATTTTCTATTGTTAACACCAAATAAATTGATAATTTTAACCTACACAAAAATTTTAATCTTAAAAATACTCATTATCTAATAGTGAAGTTTTAAATGTTACATACACTAATGTTAAAATTGAATTTTATTACATAATGAAATATAATATAAAAAAATAATTTCATATTATTAGTAGTTATGCCTAAATTATTCAATAAGAACAATTTTATTTTATGTAAAAAAATTAGTTAGTAGTATAAAGTCTAATTACCATGATGAAACAAAAAAAGGTAAAAGTAATAAATCATTAGGTAAAGTGCTTGAAACATGTTAAAATAAAATTTATATTTGAGTTTTTGATATATTTTTGAAAATATATTACACCGAAATAAATTATTTCTTATTTTTCGATCCCATATACATGTGAAAAAGCTTCTGTATTTATGTTAAGTTGAAATATTTTAAACAATTCCATTCACAACAATTATAAAAGAGTGGCCTCACTAACCCATCAATTCCATGAAAATATTATGTTTCCTCATGAAAATATGCACTTATTACTTTCTCGATAAATTTATTCCACCATATTAATATTATGGTAACATAAGATTATCCTAATTCCTCCCTTTACTATGAGTCCTCTAAGGTAAATACCAAATCCTCAACTTGAGCACGCATTTTTATTAATATAAATTTTTTTATTACATTTGAAGTTATATTTTTCACAAAAATATATTAGAACATCACTATTTATTGTATGTAATCTTTTATTATACTATTTAATGAACTATTAACCACCTTTACCATTTTCCCATAGGGAAATCAAAAATAATTTTCATGCAAGAGTGTGGATTACAGCATGCATGAAGCATAATGTTCTGTTTTCTGTATCCTTTATACATGAAGGATATTAATTCTTAATATAAAAAATATATATTATATTTATAAAATAGTATATATTAAAAAATTATAAAACATACTAATCATTTATCTTATTCTAAGGAAAATGAAATCCTCAACAATGCGTTCATTTGGACTACTGCCTCTATTGAATGATTGATTTTTGTATTTATTTTCATAAAAACCTTACATGTATGGTCATGAGAATGGGTTTAATGTATAAATATTTTGTTTATTATATTATTAAGGGTTATTAATTAATATTTGGACATCCTGTTAGAAATATGACCAAAAAACATCTACGGTAAATTCAACCATTCAAAAGTGTGTTCTAAGGGAAAAATGATTTATTTGTTCCATTTAATAACATAATATAGGTTAAAATATAAATTTAAATATTTGAAATTATTATATATTAATCTAATAAACTAAATATGTTATTTAGGATTTTTTTATAATTATATGACAAGAAAATCACTTAATAATCATCCATAAATTATTGTATATTCTTGTTTTGATTGTTAAACCACCTATATAAATAATGTTATATATTGATATATTATATGAATATAGAGAATTAATTTAAGGTAATATATGATATAAATGAGTAAATAATTATTTAATCTTAATTCTATAATTTTAAAATAAATATTAAATCACTATTTAAGAGAAAAGAATTTTTTTCAAGAAAAATCACCAAACCAGGGTCATTATTGATAAAAAATTCAAGGATAAAAACTAAAACCCACATAGAATGTAATTATAAAATTTTAATTTCTTACAATATAAAAATTATAGTAAATTTTATTATATTTAAATTATTAATTCTGGGATAATAATAAAGAACAACACCACTATTATTTAACTAGTTCAAAATGACCGACAAAACTCACACTAGAAATCAAAAACAGATAATAACTATATAATATAAATGTATAGAATAATTATAAATTAGGTTTATATAAGTATATATATTTTAGATTTTTCATAAATTGGTTTATTATGGTATCTAATGTTTTTATACATTAGGTTAGAAAATATTTTGTGAAATGAAGAATTAAGGTGATTGTTTTCTTCATCTCAATTAGGATTTTTTGAGATATGTTACATGTTATGAACCATGTTTAATTTTAATTGTGTTCTATTTATTTAATATCCTATGAATATTATATATTTTATTCTCTTTTAATTAATATGATATAAAAATATAAACAAATTTCTTTTCATTGAAAGTATTTTGACTCACGCTTTATCTTAAATGTAATATTTTTTCGTAACTCAATTTTCATTCACAGAGTTATGATCATTATATTGAACTCATTTAATATTATTTTCGTATATTAATCAATATAATTTTTATATGGGGTTTTCTCTCATGGTATATATTTCTACCACATAAACTCCTTCTAAAATTTTTCTTTATTCATTTAGTATGTTATCGGTTAGTGATATCGATAATTAAAAAATTTCTTTCTTAGTGTAATAATGTCTCAGCAAAAAATGTTATTTTCCATTCTTAGGTTCGACCACCCAATGTTGTTATTTTATGGGAAATTTTATTTCTTTCCAGGTAAAATGAACTTGGAATCAATATATTTTAATTTGATTAATCTCTTCCTCAAAAACATATCATTGTTAAGAATAATTCCATACCACATTATGGTTCATTTCCCCTCCACACCCATATTTTCCATTCCCTCTAATATTATAATTTATAATTGGAATCATAATCATGTGTTATGCCACGTGACATATATATTTCATTTATCTTATATTTTAATAGGAATATTTTCTACTCTTTTTTATGAAATGGGGTTTTAATAAATTTACTTAAAATTTATCAAAAGGATTTACATTTCATGATCAAATGTTTTGTATTCTAGACCATATTTATTTTCATAAATCTACATATTTTCTAAGAAAACATTAAAATGTTTATTTTTAAAAGTAATTGTTTTCTAATGTTTATCACCACCATTTTAGAAAAATATTTAATCTAAAGTAACCATAAATTTAGCCTCGTGATAATGTTAAATATATTTTATAAAACCCCAACTATGTTTTCACTTCCATTTTACATTTCAAATTCCAAAGGATTAAACATAATGGTTATTATGAATCATCATATAACCATGATATTGTATCACATTACTTATAATTTAGGGATTTTTTACTCACAATTTGGAAAAAATATTTAACTCTTAATCCGTTATTGTGTGGTTCCATTCAAAGAATTATTATTTCAATTGTGTCTTCCATCAATGAAAAGATCCTCCTGTATTTATTTTGTCACACTAGGGATATGATATCTTCAAACCATATACCTTCATTCTCTGGATTAATATTTATCATTTGATTATATTTATATATTGGGGAACTATCCTATACTTCATTTATTTTATCTATATATAGATTATTATTGACTTTTATTGAAGGTTTATTATATATTAAAAATGGTATATTTGTTATTTAATTTTGGGTGAGTACTAGATATGTTTTTTTATTTTTTATTCATTGCCTCGTATGGGGAATACATTGGAAAATATTAGTGATGGGTTTATCCCGATTTTATAGATCCCCTCGATACCTAATTTGGTCACATAAGACAAACTCACAAGGCTATTTTGGTGTATTCATGCAAAAAACATGATATTTCAATGAAACGAATCCTTTATAAAAATATAATTATCTATATAATCATTATGTCATGGATTAGTGTGTGGAATTATAACTATTAAATTAATCATTACATCACTAATGATCCAGTTATTTTAATCTATGTGATCTTTTTCATTTCAATTTTCATTCATGGATATATTATGATTTCAATTTCATTCAATTATAGAATTATTTTCCTTCCATATTTTTTATTCTTAAATTTTTCATACTTAGTATATTGATTATAATTACTTATGTTAATCCTTTTTTAGGAATTTTATCTCACACCTTATGTTTCCATTTACAAGATTATGAATAAATATATTAGAAGTGATAAATCTAATAGAATTGATTTAATGAATAATTTGTGGGAGATGTTGAAGTATTATATTAGAATAATTAGTATCATATATAATGGAATTTTTTCCCATTATTTGAGAAATTATTGGGATCTACAAGTTTACCATCTATACAAATTTTCTAAATAATAGACATAAAAGGTCTTGGGAATGTATATAATTCAATATTTTCCTATGGTCACATAATTATGGGAGAGTTATGACTGGTAATATATATTTTTATCAAATATAGTATGTAATGTATGTGATTCATGCACTAGATATAAAACATTTGGTTTGGGTTTGTATAAGGCAATATATAACAATGTTCAAAAAAATGAGATAAGCTTCACAAAAAATATAATGAATCAATTTCAAACCCAAGGTCACTAATAATATAATGCATAATTTTTCAAAATTGATCAACCATTTATTATATGAAAACATATAATATATTAAACATAATATTTTTCCATCGGTCCATCATGTTTTCTTAAATAGTTCTCCACAAAAATATTTCATTATCCTAGAATCACTGTATATGATTATTGATATAATTTTATATGTATTTTTATATATTTGGAGAACTAATTCTAAAAAAACCTTATATGATTCATATATTTCTCATGAACTTTAGAACAAACTAGAATATCATCAATAAATATCACCCTCTAATGAAAATTTCTATGTCTATCAGGTTTTATTTGAAATTTAGATGTCAACCTTGTAACCTTAGGTAATACTATGAAACTAAAAATTTACATCATAACAAGAATATATTAAAAATTTCATCCACTTATGTTTTCTCCGTTATTCGATTATATGACACAATGGTCTCTAGATACAATTCCTTTAATATATTTATATTCATCATCTGTATTTTAAAAAATACTAAAACTAAAAATGATTATCAATATAACTAGGGAAAATAATCATAAGAATAAGAAAACTCAACCATAAGATTTTTTCGGTACTGAATCCTGCATTTTATCCTTTAATAATATTTGTTAAATCTACATTGATTTATGTTAGGCTGTATTGTTTGTCTTATCCTTATATTAGTAAATACTATAATGATATTATAGCGATCATTGTTATAATTTTCTAAACCTTAAAATCATTGGAATCTTTGATATAATAGAATAAATTACCCCTTATTCATAAAATCACAAAAAATTAATATATAAATTAACTTATGAATATTTATTTTTAATATGTTTTATCCATAGTCCGTCAAAATTGGGCTTTCTAACCAAAATTCATTCAAATTATTCAAAATGTGTTATAAATAGACTGTTAATTAACAAAATAATATCCTTCAAAAGTGTATTTATTGGTGTATAGTCTTCCATATACTAATATTTCCCTAGAGTGAAGATTGAGTTGATACTAAAACATCCTTTTGTGGGGATTAACACTTGTTCTATCTGTTCCAAATTGTATCTACCTTCTAGTATAATAAAAATGATGTAATTTTTAGATGAAAAAAACTATTCATTAAAAATACTTCGGGATATTTCAGTATATGTAGAATTATCATTTATAATTATAACATATGTTTTAATAAATGATTTCCTATCCTATACTCATGAATATCTAAATTAATACAAAAAAATAATTAAATCATGATCTGATACCCACTTAGGAACCCTAGATATGCACTCTCATATATTTTTTATAAAACATACATTAAACACTAGAATTGTTAGAATGTGTGATGAAAATTCATTTATTTACAACACTACCATATGATAAACATTACATCAGAAAAATGATCACACTATCTCAAGAAATTAAGGTATAGTGTTTTCATGGATCATATATATAGGAAACTTATTTTATGATACTCATGTACATTTCTCTATATTTCACCGCACTAGATCTATATATAGATATTTATTACATTATTGTCATATTTATAACATAGGAAAATAAAAGATAATAAAGGGGTGATCATGATTGATAAGTAAGGGAAACATATAAAATTTTCCTCAAGGGTTTGATCAAAATTAAATGGGAAAAAATATTAAATAGATAAATATATTACTAAAAGAGCATGATTTAATAAGATTTATACTTAACTCAAGATTGAAGGACATGAAATATAAAATGAAAAAACCGATACCATTGAAAATGAGTACACAATCATTAATCATTATACATGTACCAAGGATCTATTTTGACTCGAAGATGGTTTGTACCGTGTATAAAATAAACTGATGAAGACTAGGAATTATATCATTTTTTATCTTACGAAGGAGGTGCCACGGTGATGTGATTCACATCGAGTTCACAATTTTTGTTTTGAACCAAAGGGAATTGTTGGTCCCAATGGGTGATTGCAGGGGGTTAAGTTTTTTAATCAATCCACATTAGTTATTGTATCCTTAGATGGTCTCTAATGGGTTTATTTGAGAATCCAAAAACACCCAATGGATCTCACATACATGATTCATAGACCTGCATTCCAAAGAAAGAAATTTGTTTGGCTAATTTTACAAAAAACACTTATGAACTCATATTGTTTGAGACGAATGGATCTCTTGGTAATATCACCATTTTTGGGTGAACTATTTCCTATTACAAGACTCACATATAGATTTAAACTATGTTCATATGTTCTTAAATCCATGGTTCATTCCTAGGCTTGTGTATGCATATTATCCTTGGGGTAGTAGTTAATCATTATTACACATGGTTTTGGAATCATCTAAATGTATTAAAGGATTTCCATCAATGGATGTATTTTTTTCTATTTTAGGTTCTCCATCAACATCACCATTTTATGGATAAATTTTTGATGATTTGGCCACTCTTTAAGACAATGCTAGTTTCAATCCATATGGGATGATGCTTTAGTTTTTATTGTCATCTAGCTGGGACAAGAGCTGTTTTGAGGCTGGGATAAAATCTATAGGGCAGGGTTCATACATATCCTCATTAGAGGAATTAGAACCCACATAGTTTAATGTTCCTTTACTAGACACATCACCTCTTAAGTTCTTGTGACTAGCACTAAACCATGCAGTATAACATCACGTGGAAAGGAAATATAGGAAAAACGTATCCTAATCAAGGGTGTTGTGGGAATTATGTAGAAGTGGAATGTGGTACCCAGATGGAATATGGTCTCCTGGGTAGATGTGACCCTACTAGGTATATAACTTGTAGAATAATAAGATTATTTGGATGTCGAATTTGGACCTCACAGAGGCTTCCTACATATCCCAGTTAGTTCATAATAAAATCCTCATAATTTAGTTTTATTTGGGACATAACCTTTAGAGGAGGCCCATTAAGGGAGCACAATTGGGGCTTACTCATGAGAGATTTCCATACATTGGGATTTCATCAGTTCTTACATCTATAGTGGAGGTCTGTTCACTATATTTATATTGGTACGTACATCTATGGAGAAGGCCCATTCTATGGATTGATATTGGGGCTTACATCTATGGAAAAGGATGGTTATATGGATTAATATTGTGGATTAGATCAATAGATAAGTAATGTGGTTTGAAAATATGATGATGTCATGATCACCACCAAATTACGATCCCACATGAGTCATTCTCGGTTTGAGAAGAAGAAGAGGTAGTGGATTTGAAGATCACACATCCCACTTCATCTTCCAATAGATAGTGTTGGAGAATGAAGGGGGAAGAGCATGGGGGAATTGGGTGTTTCCATCTCCTCTTTTGTTGTCATATCCTAGATAGCCAATTTTTTTGATCTATCTAGATATGTCCAGGCTTAAAGAAGAGAGGAGGACCTATGCAACCTTCTAGAAGAACAGATAGGGGCTTACCTCAGTAGGAGTTCCCTAAATTGGGTTCTAGGGGGAAGGATCTCATTTTTTTTCATAATTTAATTCAAATATGACCACATATATTCATTCCTGAAACAAATAGATGCATGTGAGTATCCTATGGTTAGACACCGTGATTCCATGGGAATTTGAACTTATGGTCACTCCAGGGGTCTTCCTTAATGTTAGGATAAAAAACATGTATCCACTTTCTATGTGTATGTAAACTCAAAAGGAATTGTTGGTTCACCCAATGGTTTTATCATATGGTTCTCATGACTTTGAAAAAGGCATTGTCTTCAGGCCATTAGACTCTTTTGCATAGGAGTCGAAAAAATAATTGCTGATATGACATAAGAGAATGATCAGGGATAGAGAGTGGGACACCATAGGGCACCCCCATTCACATGGATATTTCTCATGTGGGATAGGGGTTCTTCCATATATCATGTAGCTACACGGGAAAGGAGGTTGTCCGCGTACCATTGTGGTACACATTCTTAGGTGGAGTCCATGTAGTGATCGTCTATGTGGGGCTAGGTTCCATCTATTTAGAATATTTCTATGCGGGGATGAATTCCTCCTGCATAGTAAATTTCAATGTAGGTGAGGGTTGCACCCACATAGAATTTTTCTATACAGGGCACCTAGTTGTGAACAGAGTATTGATTGAGTGTCTTTCAGGGAGTATCCCCATGAGGGATCTCCAATCCCCAGATTAATAATTTTAATTCATAGTCCTTCTTAAAAATATGCAGTAGTGTTTTTACCTACAAGGAATTGTCAAAAGAGTTTTTATTTTTAAATTATTTTTATTTCATACTTCGATCGTCAATCCTAAAAAAGGCAATCCTCTCTTTGGCTCCCCTCATAGTCTCTTTATAGAAAAGCTGGAAATTGGATATCAGTGTATTTGGTCCTTTACAATGAGGTAGTGATCACTATTTTGAATAAGACCATGGAAATTACCCATCCCATGGATGAATTATCTAGTGGAGGCCACCGTGTTATGGTCTATGGTGGAAACAATGATGACCTCGATCCTAAAAATGACTTCATTTTGTTTGTGGGAATATGTTGGCTTTGTTGTAGCCACAAACCATTTTTATTCCATGGGGGATATAGTGCATGGAATGAATTTCTCCACCAGATTCCCACAAATGACCATGTTAATGGATCTGGAACCACCATTTACCTCCAGTGAATGGGTTTATTCATGGTCATCTTCGTGAAGTGGATCTCCATGCAAAGTGGTGATCTATGAAGGGATTATTTCTTCGATTTCCTGATTTTTTCCTTTTCCAAATTCTCTCCTTTAAACATTTTCTATTCAAATCTTACATTAGTTTTCTTTCCTTCCATTTCCTATTTCATGGGATAATTTTAATTCCATATGGAATATTTTCTGGTCCCAAAAAATCCCCCCATTGGAATGGGGCCCAATTGGGATGAATATGAGGCTATTCTGATGTAGCAAGTAGTCCTGATTTGAGATGGGATGCAGTATAAGTTTTTACCCACTGGAATATACCATGAATACATAATGGGGGACCGTGCATTTTTTCCTTTTCTGCATTTTGTGATGAAAAAAGTCCCCCTCGACCGCTCTCAATCAATTGTTCCCACGTATTGCCTCCCTTTGCGGATGTCTTCATTCATGAACTGAACAATGGATCCTTGATTGGTGAGATTATATTTATTTATAGAGGGGTTCATTGTGTGGGTGTCTAATTACATGAACTGATAGTTCATTGGAAAAATATTCTTGGGCCAATGCATTGAAAGCTTCCCTAAACATTCAGTTAGACGAAAACATCTTCCGTGTAACATTTATTCATGAGAATTCCAGTATATGGAATACATTTAGTCCTGTGATAATTATTTTAGGATAACTCTTTTTCATGAAATTTTGATGTAAAAATTAAATAGACCCTTCATAGTCCACTTCTTCTATTCCTCATGTATTTCTAGATACTGATGAAAAATGAAATACATGATAGATTTTATTGATAATATGATCCATTTTTTCCCTATGTACCATTCATTAGATCAAATACATAATCTGGGTCAAAAGGAATATCCATATTTTGATAGGCTTCAAATTTATAGATTTGGCCTACCATCTGATGCAGCAATTACAACACCACATCGTTCCAACCAACCCACAGCTGTGACAATTGACAATAGTGCTATTCCTTGGACAATTATTTCATCAATGAGATGCTTCTTACAAAACAATACTATTGTTGGATCTCTGTTGAACTATACCCCTCGATTACTGGAGGATTACTTATAAGGGATGGATGACTAGGCCCATTAATATAATAACATTGCACGGAAGGCCTTGGAGAATGAAAAACATAGTTATTCATTGGAATGGGGCCTTTAATCTGGAGGTTTATTCAGTTTGTATTAGAGGTGGCCTTTCTGTGTTCACCAAAGTTGTGAGGAATTTTGAAATGAATTATAGACCATGGGGATATATGTACCCGTTTTTTTATCCAAAACTTATGATCGGTGAATTCACACTCTCATTCTATAGCTTATAAGTAGATGAATCCCAGATACCAATACCCTTCATATAGTCCATGGGGATGTTGATATTATCCTCTAAGATATATGACATATTTCTGGGTTTCCCATCATTGGAAACATGTATGATTAGTATCTACCACCCCTTATGATTTGGATGATGAGGAGAGGAATCCTCCCCTTGCCAAGAAAATTATTAATAATGAAAAATACATTTTCAAATAATAACCACCCTCACCTCAAGCAAGAAAACCAATTTTCTGATTGGATTAGTGTATTTTCTAGGAAAAGTGGTCATGATCCCCATGCACGCAGAACAAGGTCCTACCCAACCCTTAAAACCCGAAGGTGAGAAATTTGCTACTGGCCTATGTTGGAGGAGGTATAGTTCTATTAATTTGGATTACAACTAGTTCCTGATACCGACCAGTTGTTTCAACTGGAAATCTTTCTAGCCATGACTGTTTGTAATTTAATTTTACCAGTACATGATTTTGGTCCTAGGGTTAGAGTTAAAACCTTCATCATGGAAGCTCCACTGATCCCTTGAATATGTATCAACCTGGACATACCATTATTAGTGAAAATAAATCACATTTTTGACCATATTATCATGGGGAATATACCTAATCGGCTAGTGAGTCCTTTCCAATTACACTGAGGTTGGTTGGGATACCACATGGGAGGTTACACATTCATCAATCCTCATCTGATCCAGATTTCTAGTTTTTGATCATACCTTTAGAGTGTTAGTAGTGTCATTGTGATTAAATGGCCCATACAAGATGATAAGGATGTTAAAAAAGAACAATAATTAATGAGAATTGATGGCTTGAATCAATTTTAATGATCTATTTACTGATAATCCTTACTATCACCCCACTTATGTTTTAGTTAATGATGAATTAGAGGACTTTTTAAGTAAGTATACCTCTTTTATTTGAGATAGGTTGTCTTGGATTCCCCTATTGACCGAGGACTTATCTGTGCGGGATATATACCTTGAAGATTTTCCGTTCAATTTTAATATTCCCAGAAACCATGTCCTCCTTCTATTAATAGTGAATTATAGGAAAAACATTTCAGGATAGCCCAGTAAATGGGGTCAATGTTTAAGTGAGAGGATCCATAGTGTTGGATTAAGCTTCCATATTCTCTTGTATTTTCAACCACCCTCTTAAAGGGTTATAATGATATCTAGATTCAGTCATACCCAAATAATTAGTTGGCAATGATAGCTCCCATTTTATGGATCCTTATAATGTTTATATGTAAAGGGAAAACCATTTTGAATTTTTATCCTATAAAACATCCATGGAATCCTCTTATTTTTTGATCCTCCAAGGACAGATTTGATATCTTAGAGTTTAACTCATCATGGTACTAGTGCTGCTGCTGAGGGCCAAATGCCTATCCCCTTCGATGCTTCCTTTACTTTGTCCTGGAGGCAGTTGGATTCTATAAGGGGTGGTCAATCTTTTCATGTCGATCCCCTTGAAAGTTTTGTAATTTTCATCAAGAGAAAAAGGGTTATCTTACCAATTTTGGCTACATGCCAACGCATGATGACATTTATTATGACAATGATCATGAAAGAGTGAATCCTTTCATTCTGGATCTCAATACCCCAAATCAAGATTGAAAAAATCATTTTAAATACTTATATTGAGTACATTTCATGGTGATACAAGAGGTTGAGGAAGATGATGCTGATGATGGTCACTCTGTATGGGGTGATGATAAAACCAATTTTCATACTATGACTGAAGTTGGGGAAATTACTTACCTATAACTAGAGCCTCATAAACATCAATCACGTGAGAGTTCGAAGACCATGAATGAACCAAGGAAATTGATACAATTAACATAACAAACCACAGTTACCCAATAATTTCCTCCGACATTATACATTCCTATAACTACTACACTATCAGAGGCTTGGAGGATCTATGATGAGTTAAGGGAAAACAATTCTAATAAATATATCTCTTAGATTATATAAGAAGAAACTATTGATCTTTTAGGATTTGGAGTAATTATTTACCCCATATGGTTTTTTCTCATGAGTATCTGTGTGAAGTAATGGTGTATCTAAAAAAATTGGAAACCTAACTTAATTCTTCAAAGGACATTCCTTATTGGTATGTTTGGGAAATGTACATGATAGGGATCCTAGAGTAGGGTGATATCGAAGGAGAGGTTGTGATATTTTCTGACCTTAACCTCACTGACCATTATTATGAGGATCCAAAATTTTATCCCTTACTATTTTAGGATTTTGAGAAGGATTAGGAGATGATACCTTCTATTATGTACACCACTAGGGGTAAAATAGTAAGGGAATATACTCCCTCGGGCATGGGGTTTTTTGAAGAAGGTTCTCCTGGTGCTATTGAGCACATAGAGGAATTCCTTGAAAACAACATTGGAAATTTTTTCCCCAGGATACATATAATACTCCTTCTACAGATCCATCCACATTTACTGTAATGAAACATTTAAAGGAATCATGTCTATCAATACACATAAAATCAAGGATTATAAGTGACACGTATATCTATCTATATAGTTTTCAGAATGAATGCATCCACTTTTTTTGAAAATTTATCATGCATATATCTTGATCCAAATATGATAAGTAACTTCGTAGAAATATCTCAAACATCTATGAATCCCACCCCTTAATAAGTACGGGGGATACCACCTGTGGATGTAACTAAATATGTCAGATATGTTATCCCAAATGAGGTGGTTGAGTGAATTCCTTTCCCTCAAAGAGCTCCTGTTTCTGATCAGACAACACCTACCCTATTAGTGGGAGAGACTTAATATTTTGAGAAATTGACCTAGCGTGCTGACCCCATTCATATATGGATGTATGATTCAACTTTTAAGGTGAATAATGAGCTAGATGGGGAGCCATAGTCATCATAGAACCTAGGGTGGATTCCCTGTCTTGGAAGATTGGCTAACCCAAACTAGAAAAATCCTTCCCTTATAGTGGGTGTGTCTTCAAGAGTTGAATCCTAAATTGATCATTATAATCATACTCTTCTAGGGTATAAAACCACATTATAGGAAGAAATCAAGGTTAATGGAGGCTTATAACTGGCCATTGTAAATTTTTAAAAGATTTTTATACATGTGGGTAAAATTTTTGTAAAGACTCATTTGGAAGCTTATGACCCAGTTGAGCATGACCTCGAGCCACATGTGCCATTGGAAAACCTGAAGACTTAATATCATATTGATGATGTAGTAATAACTCCCCAGGTGGTGATGTCATGCTGGAGGTCGGAGGTATTTATGCTACAGAAGGGGGAGTTGAGTTTTCTACCCTTCTAACCATTTTTATCCAACCTTTTTTTTTCAAGAGATTGAATACCCACTTGTTTTATTGTTATGTTTAGGGTCACCACGAGAATCATTTTTTGGTTTCTATTGATACCTCGAACCATTATTGTAATGATACTAATAGAACCATGGCTGCTAAGAGGTTGAGTTGCACAGAGGTCATTGGGTCAAGACATTCTCTGATAGAAATCATTATTCAACTTGTTTTACCATTTGGGGGAGACTCTGAAACTGATAAGGATGGAATGGTCAGCCTTTTTCCCGACCAAAAAAATTATTTGGAGAAATATTTGGAGATTGATTTCTGAAACACCGCATATATATATGCTAATGAATTTTCCCAGAATACATCACATATTTTCAATCCTCAGTTTCAGAGGGTTCTAATATCATTATATTTATGAAATTGTGAAGAAAGTGACCATTTACCTAGAATTAATCCACACGATACATTATGAACTTTCTACTTCTGAGTCTGTATCTAATTCTGCCACAACCGGGCATAGTTTTCTTGGTGAATCCATTTACTATCTCGGAAGGATGAAAAGAGAAACAATGAATTAAACGAGCAAGGGGCCTCATTGGATTGAATTCATTAGGAAGTGGAGAAGTTAAATCAAGATATGGTCTATCTGAAGCAAGAAGTGACACACATTAAGGAATTGGACAGTGAGGTGAATCAACTGGAAGAGTAGGAGGAAAAGGATGGGCTTGACACAACTTAAAAAGAAAAATATTTTCAGGATAGTGTAGTTGCTAAAACTACAACCCTTTTAGAACATCGTTTCTCTATAGAGGTTGTGAACCAGGTGATATTATAGCTCTGTGGATCCACTGATCAACTCTTATAACTGTTTTGTCTTAAATTAATATAGAGGCTCCATGTTATAGATGTCCCTCCATCTTTATGGAATGAAATAAAAATATTTATTTCTCCCTTATTTTCCTTTATTTTCTCCGCAGATGATACGCTTCACTAGATAATGACTTGAATCATTATCGAGAGTAATTAAATTGAAATAATCCTACAATGACATAATTTTTTTTCTAACCCAACAAACTCAAAGAGCATAATAGGACTATTATTTAATTCATGTTAAATAACCTACATGTTTTATATATCATTCTATTATAACCATAATTTTAGTCTAATCGCATTTTGATGTCGGCTTAGAGGGAATAACATATCTTTTTATTAGGATAACCTTTATTAGTATTTGGACAAATAATATTTGTATATTTTTATTTGATTGACCCATATCATTCCTAAAACATTCAATGTTTTGGTCTAGAGAGTTGAGACATGACTTTTACCTATGATTCCCTTTGCGAGTTTCTATCCTGGCGAGTATCATGTCTCTTTTGATGGGAAGTTTGTCTTGTAACGAAGACTATCATTAATAATGATTTAGATCATAGAAATTTACCATGAATTTGTGGGGTGAGCTCCTCTATAGGACTTATTAGTATAAAATACCCTAATGTTTTACATACACTAGGGATGGATTTTTCTTGGACTAGTTTTATTATTTTTGGGTTTGATACATGATATGGCGAATGAAATCAATTGGGGTATACGGAGGAAGGAACATCATCTCCTAACGATGTACTTGACTTTGATTTATAGGATTTTTTGTGGGAATCTTATATTAATCAACTAGGGTATATTTTCCACAGTCAATAAGTGGTGTCCTCGAGAAAATGACCGTCCATTTGTAATGGCTATGGTGATTTCAAGGGAATTTGTATTTATCAAGACCATGAGGTGTGTCTTTTCAAATGAGTGTTATATGAAAATTAAGAGGGTATACATATCAATTTAAATCATTGATGGAAGATAATTAAAACCTGAGTTTGTATTTTTTAAAGGAGAGTAAATTTTTTGTGTACTTTAATGTCTTGAAAGCAAGAATTTTGGGGTTTAATACTTTGTTTTGAACAAAATAGAGGAAATGAATCACCCTTTTCAAGGTAGTCTAACCAAAAATGTTCTACCACATTCAATATTGAATCGGGGAATGGATGTAAACTGTAACCGAGGGGGTTTATGAATCTAAGGAATGGTACGAGGCATGAGAGCCATTAGGGTGCATGGAGGTAGGAAGAGACTCTCATGAGGAAGAATTTTCCTCTATGTGATAGGACATTTTATGGAAAATGAATGCGAAGACACTAGGGAATATTGGTCATATTCAAGCAAACGTTTCCTAAGGACACTAACCATCCATTTCCAATGGTTAGTGAAAGGATATGGGGACTCATACCTTTTCGAGTACAATGTTTGGTTTATGGAAGAAAGGTTCTAGAACATTACAAGGTCATTAGAGGTCGAAATTTTCCAATGAAAATTTTAAATACATTTATTCATGCTAGGGTGGGGGTTCCATTTCATGGGATTGACCCATGCATAATATGGAACATTGGTCATGCGGTATAATGTAATACAGTAATGGCATACCCATATCATTTCATCTCGTGTTGATCTATCTCAAGCATGGTAGTGTTAATTATTTGAATATGAGCTTACCAGTGGGGAAAATCTCACATTAGACTCTACCATACGAGTTTTTTCATGCATGGAAGTATGAGGGAAATAACTATTTTTCGTTTCATAAATTTATTGTGTAGATCTATCTCATATGCTGTGCTAGTGGGGGACATTTATTTCTTAGGGATAGACATGAAATATGATGTTGAGATTTCATTATATATCTTTTGAGGACAAGAATCAATTCATATATAAATATTGAAGTTAAAACTACCTACATGAGTCTGAACCAAACTCAGAGATGTGTAATTTTTAATTTCAGGGAAGTTGGACTAGGATGTAAGAATCCCAAAATCACTATGAAATAAAAAAACCCTTGGTTTTTGATATTGTGGAGTTTAAAGTCATGTGATTAGGACTTTTATCATGTAGTTAAATGTCTTATAGTTAGGATATTCAAAACATGGTTTAGTTCTTTGTTTAGGGGACTAATTGTCATAAAAAATAATGAGTAAATTCATGGAAAATTAGGCCCATAGATTCTGGAATGCTCTGGACATGAAGGGGGAGGAACATATGAATTGTGATTGTAGGGACTCTAGCATTGGGGGGAATTATATGGGTCATGGGATCCATTAGTGAATCAAAATATAGGAAAATACTCTCTTAAGGATGAAATTTCCTATCGTTTACCAGAACTTTTTGCAGGAAATGTATGTACATCCACCGAGGAATATTGTGCATAGTCATTAAGAGGTGTCGCCAAATAACTGACCATCCATTTTTATGGCCTTTTAGGTTTATGAAGATCTGATTTTCTTGAGCCACTGAGTATGGTTAATGAAAAGGATGTGTCTGAACACACTAGAAACATAACAACTATAACTGGCCCTAATTTACTGATCTTCCTACAAAAATATTACCCATTTTTAGGTAGTATCTTAATTTTTGGACTGATCCCTGATTTGGAATCCATATTTTAACCCTTTTGCGTAGACCTGTATTCATGCATAGAAGATGGGGGCAATTTTTTAGGGTGGTTGGGCCTATGATGTAGGATCTATGAATCACTATATACCTCATTAAAATAAGGATCAATCCACACATAGTTATTAGAGACAATTATGTGCATATATGATTCATGTACAAGGGGGGGGGGGCTGCTATTTTTTTTGTGGTGTTCTAAAAAGTAGAACTTGTTTAGAATTTATCTTCATCGACTGGGCTTATATATAGGGTAAGATTAATATTATTCTTTTTGGAGTGGTTGGGTGAATATGTGATATCCATGTGTCACTACGTATCCTTCACATGAAGGAATGAAGCCGTATATAGTTCTTTAAATACCATTAAGTATAACATCATGTGGTAAGTACATAGGTGATCCAATGAGAAAGTGTGGGAATTTTGTGGCTGGGCAAAATGATGGAGACTTGGGTGTCACTACATATCTCATAGGGATGATAATCAATCCTTACGTAGTTCTTTGATGAATATTATCCACGTAGGTCTAACCCATATATAGTAAATGAGCATTTTTTAGTTTCAGGGAGGATGAACCTTGACATAAGAATCTGGATGACACTAAATATCCCATATGGATAGGAATCAATCAACAAACATTTGTTAGATTTCATTATAGTTTAACATCATGAGGTGAGAAAAAAGGTGGGAAAATGTAAATAAATGGAAATGGTGCGGTTGGGAAAAAATAATTAAGATTCATAATTTACTACGTATCCCATAATAATGAGAATAAAATGAAACATTGTTCCTAAAATACCATGTAGTTTAATGTCATGTGGTGAGGACCATTGTTGTTCCTTTTATGGTCTTGGATTCCATACCATAATGGTTCCATTATACACATTTAATCCTTGCTTGTGGGGGTAATCCCTTACCAGAATTCGTGAGCTCATCTGATCTATACTTAGTGTGAGGAATAAAGAGCGGCATGGGTTTCCCACAATGCTGATAAAGGTGAGAGTACAATAAGGTAATTTCATTTCATGTGTTTGATAGACCAAATATATGATCAAGGTGTACCAATATATCTCTTTGATAATGAGAATCATGTCGTATGTCTTTTTCTGAAGAAACCACATTGCATTAGTTCAGTACATGGGAATGGAGGGTGAATTTTTAGAAGTTGGATGGGCCTAAGACATAAGGTATATGTATCACTACATATCTTATGTGGGTAGGAATCAAGACAAATGTAGTTCAATATTGTGTAATAGTAGGTGAACAATGCTGAAGGTGATGTCCTCTCAGGAGAGAACATCGTGGTGTTATGCTGTTTAACATCGGGCGACAAGGACCACTACGGGAAAAATGGGCATTTGCGACGGGTTATTTGTGACGGGAATAAATCTCGTCGCAAATAGTCCTGTTAAAAGCTTATTTGCGACAGGGTTATTTTCCCGTCGCAAATAAGTAGCCTTTTGTGACGGGATAGCTTTCCCTGTTGCAAAAGGACTGGCGCGGTTTGCGCGCCAATTCGCGGGAAACTTATTTGCGATGGGGGAATATTCCCATCGCAATTAACCGGCGGCGGTAAAAGGTATTTGCGACGGGAATATTCCCCCATCGCAAATAGTATTTCGGCAGGTGGTTATTTACGACGGGTCCCGTCGCAAATAAAACTATTTGCGACGGGAATCCCGTCGCAAATAATCTTATCTATAAATACCCCCATCCGTTTTTTTTCAAATCATTCTCAAATTCCCTCTTCTTCTTCTCTCAAAGTTTTATTTCTAAAGTTTAGTTTTTCTCAAGTTTAATTTTTTCCTTTGGGGTTGATATTAATGTTTCGAAGAACGATCAGAGCAGATCAATTTTCAAGGTATTTATGTTCATTTTAATTTAATATTTATTTTTAATTTTTTATTAGTTTTAATTATTCTTAATTAGTTGTAATTTAATTATGTTTACATTGTTTTGTTACTTAATAAATTTAAATTATTAGTATTCATTGTTAATATTTAAATGGTAATTAGGAATAATTAGTAATAATTACAAGTAATTAAGAACAAATATTAATATTTAGTAATAAATACCAATAATTAGGAATAATAACATTATTATATTATTAGTATATTTTATTATTAACATTAAAATAATATAATTTTTTATATATATACAATTCTCTTTTCATTTGTGTGTTTGTTGTCTCCACATGTATTATTTTTATGTGGAGATAGAAAACACACAGATGAAAGGAGAATTGTATATAAATTAAAAAATTATATTATTTTAATATTAAAAATAAAATACACTGATAATGTTATTATTCGTAATTATTGGTAATTATTCTTAATTATTGGTAATTATTCATTTAATTGCTACTAATTAGGAACAATTAACAATAATTACCAATAATTAGGAATAATTACCAATAATTAGTAATAATTACCAACAATTAGTAATAAATACCAATAATTAGTAATAATTATCAATAATTAGTAATAATTAGTAATAATTAACAATAATTCGTAATAATTACCAATAATTAGTAATACTTACCAATAATTAGTAATAATTACCAATAATAAGTAATAATTATTAATAATTATCAATAATTAGTAATAATTACTAATAATTACCAATAATTAGTACTAATTAGGAATAATTACCAGTAATTATCAATAATTATCAATAATTACCAATAATTACCAATAATTAGCAATAATTAGTAATAATTAGTAATAATTAGTAATAATTAGGAATAATTAGGAATAATTAGGAATAATTAGAAATAATTAGGAAAAATTAGAACTAATTAGGAATAATTATGAATAATTAGGAATAATTAGGAATAATTAGAAATAATTATGAATAATTATGAATAATTATGAATAATTATGAATAATTAGGAATAATTAGGAATAATTACCAATAATTACCAATAATTACCAATAATTACCAATAATTAGTAATAATTAACAATAATTACTAATAATTACTAATAATTAGTAATAATTAGTAATAATTAACAATAATTAGTAATAATTAGTAATAATTATCAATAATTATCAATAATTAATAATAATTAGTAATAATTCGTACTAATTACCAATAATTAGTACTAATTACCAATAATTCGTAATAATTACCAATAATTCGTAATAAATACCAATAATTCGTAATAATTACCAATAATTAGTAATAATTACCAATAATTAGTAATAATTACCAATAATTAGTAATAATTACCAATAATTAGTAATACATACCAATAATTAGTAATAATTACCAATAATAAGTAATAATTATTAATAATTATCAATAATTACTAATAATTACTAATAATTACCAATAATTAGGAATAATTAGGAATAATTACCAATAATTATCAATAATTACCAATAATTACCAATAATTAGTAATAATTACCAATACTTAGTAATAATTACCAATACTTAGTTGTCCCACATGTGGGAAACTGAGATATAAAGAAGGAAATGTTTTACCTACAAATTACTATGAGAGTAAGAGGCTGGTTCGAAATTTGGGACTTACTTGTCAGAAGATTCATGCATGTTCAAATGAATTCATTTTATATTCTGGGGAAAATGAGTTGTTGGATAGTTGTCCCACATGTGGGAAACTGAGATATAAAGAAGGACAACACGGGAAGTCTGGTTTGATTCCTGTAAAACAGTTGAGATATTTTCCGCTTACATCCAGACTTCAGTGTTTATTCATGTCTAAGAATACAGCGACAATGATGTCATGGCATAAAGAGAATATTTCAACCGATAAAAGCTTAAATCATCCAGCCGATAGTGATTCATGGAAACATTTTGATAGAGTGCATCCATCCTTTGATTTAGAAGCTAGAAATGCTCGACTGGGCCTTTCCACTGATGGATATTGTCCGTTTGGATGTTATGGTAGTCAATATTCATGTTGGCCTATTTTTTTAACTCCGTACAATTTAACTCCATGGATGTTGATGAAGGAGCCATATATCTTTTTGACTTTACTAATTCCCGGACATCCGAAGAAAAATATTGATGTTTATTTGAAGCCATTGATTGATGAATTAAATTTATTGTGGAGCACTGGTGTCAGTACATATGATGTTGCAACGAAACAGAATTTCATACTGAGAGCAGCATTGATGTGGACAATAAGTGACTTCCCGGGTTATGGGATGTTATCTGGCTGGAGTACACATGGTCAGAAATCATGTCCTTACTGTATGGTAGAGAACAAAGCATTTATGCTCATTCATGGAAAGAAACCTTGTTATTTCGACTGTCATCGCAGATTTCTTCCAGCTGATCATCGTTTTCGTAGAAACAGATCTCATTTCAGAAAAGGAACAGTTGAAAGGGATGGAACTCCAAAAATTCTATCAGGTTCGGAGTTAAAATCAATTGTATTTTCATTACCTCCCATCACTTTTGGTCCCACAATAAACCAACAGAAAATTTCTTGTTTTGGGAAAGAACAAAATTGGATTAAACGTTGCATATTTTGGGATTTGCCATATTGGTCTGATTTGTTGGTCCGACACATGTTAGATGTCATGAATATTGAGAAGAACTGTTTTGATAATTTGTTTCATACAGTTTTGGATACGCCAAGAAAGAGCAAAGACAATGTAAATTCACATTTAGATCTTGCCCAAATTTGCAGGCGTCTAGAATTGGAACTATTTGAGAATGTCAGAACAGAAAGGTTACTGAAACCAAAAGTAGCTTATACACTGTCTAAAGAAAACCGTTTATTATTTTGTCAGTGGATTGCAGATTTGAGACTTCTAGATGGCTGTGCTTCCAATTTGGGTAGATGTGTAAAGAATGGTCATATTACTGGATTAAAAAGTCATGATTGTCATGTTATAATGGAGAGACATCTACCCATTGGATTAAGAGGTCTGTTGAATTCTGTGATTTGGGATTCCATAACAGACATGTCTCATTTTTTTCAGGAAATTTGTGTGGTTACGGCAGATTATGATGCTCTAGGAAAACTTGAAAAAGATGTTGTTGTAATTATATGTAAACTGGAAAAAATATTTCCGCCGCCTTTCTTCGACTCAATGGAACATTTGATGTTACATTTGCCATATGAAGCCAAATGTGGAGGTCCGGTATAGTTTCGATGGATGTACCCATTTGAAAGATGCATGCAAAAATTGAAAAGAAAAGTACGCAACAAAGCATCTGTTGAAGGATCTATTGTAGAAGCTTATTTGCAAAAGGAAATATCTTTTTTCTGCTCCCATTATTTTTAATCTGAGTATCCTTCAAAACAAAACCGAATGGGACGGAACGAGAGGAATATTGATGAAATCGACAATCAATTATCTGATTTCAACCAGTCAGAGCTTGGTTTTGGTGGAGTTTATGAACGCTGGATTTCAGATGATGAACATCATAGAGCTCATACGTATGTTCTGCTCAACTGTGAAGAGATGACATTAGTTGTACTGTAAGTGTTTATATCACTTATTCTATCATTTATGTTACAGTAAATATATTTGGTTTTTATAGGTTGTATGATAATCATATCAAGAAAAAAATTCCACAAATTACAGCAGCTGCTCTCGAAGAACGTCTACTGAAAAATTTCTCTCAGTGGTTTCAAAAACCGGTAACATAAATTCTTTATCTTTTAGGAACTCATTCAATGTATAGTTTACTATATTGATAATTATTTCACAAATTTTCAGGCGTCTTGACATGCTGATAAAATTGAAAAACGGCTGTGTGTATTGAGTAACCCACCTTCCAAACTTGTTAAAACTTATAATGCATATGTGGTGAATGGATTTTGATTCCACACACATGCATATGTGGAATCAAAAAAAAACAATGAACAGTGGAGTTAGCTTGAGAGGATCTCATCATCGAGAAAATGAAGTTGACTTTTATGGCATACTTGATGAAATCATTGAACTCTGTTATCTTGGACAACATTACATAACCATGTTCAAATGTCGGTGGTTGGATACAGAGAAAGGCGTGTGTGTTCATCTGACTCATGGAATCATCGATATTAAATGTAAATGTGTTCTCGCAGTAAATGAACCATTCTTATTGGCTCAACAGGCATATCATGTTTATTACGCAAAGTACTGTGCTACATCAAGAGACTTGACTGATTGGTGGAGTGTAATAAAAATCAAAATTCGAGACAATCAGTTTAGTCAAACTGAATGTGCTTTCACTGATGTGCAAAGAATTGAAGTTTTTCAAGAGAGTACTCAAAATCAATCTTTTTTACAAAGAGACATGAGTATCGATGACGACTCCCCACATTTAAGAGTCGGTGATGACGATGATGTTAATGATGTCACACATGAATTTGAAATGGTAAGAGATGAAGCAACTGTAACTCGAATGGATATCGATGATGTTGAGGAGGAATATGAAAATGACATTGACATATATGAAGATGATGATGAAGATGAACACTTATAGAATTCCATGGTATTTATATACAATCATAATATGTATATATGTATATATAATAGCAATTATCAATTATTTGCTAAAATTAACATTTTCTGTTTCAGTTGGACGACGCCACATTTCGTGAGTTGGCGGATGCTGGCCTAGCTTTCGATGCGGATGAGTTGCTGGCAGATGACCCTCAGCCTGCAGGCGCTCCAGGGAGTACGTGGAGGGGGTGCGGTCTTGCACGATTGATGATTCCTGACCCCGTCCCCGAGCAACGTCCACGTCTTGGGTTTGATCCGCGCACACGGAGGTGTGATAACCTGTGTGATAACCTGTGGATTTGACTAAGATTTCATTAATCTATTCACATAATAAATGTTTATTATTTTTATAGTTTTTCGCATATAACAGTCAGACAGGGCAGCGCTACTTTGCGCAACTATTTCTCTCAGTCATGGACTACATGAGAGAAGATTCCCATTGCTGTGCAGAAGGCCATGTTCGGCCATTGGTTGGTACGTACATAAATAAATAATTTTTATTTTGAAAATTATTTCATTTCTAACTTGATATTTTGATTTATTTGTAGGGTTTATGGTATCCGATCGAGGATACCATGTGTGACGCCATCCACGAGGCATGAGAGGTGGCCATGCGTCATCGCCTTCGTCAGTTTTTGCACAATTTAAGAAAATCTGCCATGAAGAAAGCAGGAGTGTCAGATTTTGACGAGTCATGTAGAGCACACCGACCAGAGTACATTTCATCCCATGTATGGGATGGATTATGTGTGCACTGGTTGAGTGGTGCCTTTCAGAGGAGATCATCGGTGGGGAGGCAGAATCGGGGTATACAAGAGGTGAATCATCGAGCTGGGAGTCGTTCTTTCAGTACTCATAGACAGCATCTGGTACGTACATTATTTATAAATATTTTATATAACTATAAATATTAACAGTTTATTTTTTATTCATAAAGGCTGTCGAGCACCCCAATATTACGAAGTACGACGTATATCGGAGGATGTATAGTGATCCTTCTACTGGGGAGCTCAGAGGTGATCGTCAGCATCACATCGTGGTCAGTATTATTTGTTTTCAAGTTTAAAAATTAACTGCATATAATATATTCACAATTTTAATTTTAAATTGCAACTACAGGAGTCATATGAGGCCGCAGCATCACAGACCCGGCCTGAGAGTCAGGCCGAGTTATCAGATCAGACCACTGGCCGTCAGTTTGATGAGGCAGCATTGATGCAGGCCACCCAGTATGCCTTCGAGAAGGGCCGGGTAGTTGGTATCGGCTCTCGACTGACTCCCGGAGAATATTATGGCAGTGCTGCGATGTCGGCGTCCAGCTCGAGAGGAGCTCGTGCATCTTCTTCTACTACACAGTATGATGATCAGTTGCGATCTCAGACTGCACTAATAGAGAGTCTCCGACAGGAGCATGAGCAGATGCGTCAGCAGCATGAGGAGGACCGTCGAAGCCAGTAGCAGCTGTACGAGAAGCAGACGAGTCGATGGCAGCAGCAGCATCAGGAGCAGATGGAGTACATGCGCCGACTCACTCATGCTTTAGGGATGGAGTTTCCTCCACCACCATCTACAGATCCCCCACCTCCCCCCTCCTTCAGATTAGAGTTTGTATTTATGTTATAAAATTTGTGAAATCAAAATATGATTTTTTTCTATTCGTAGTTTCTGTCTCATTATAAAATATTAATAATATTATATTTTTAAATAACAATAATATGAATAATAATATTATTTATATTTTATAATATTAAATTATATATATATATTAAAATTTTATAATATTATAATTTAATTATATTTTTTTGTAATACTTGAATTATTTTAATATTTGAATGTAAAATAATTCTATTATTTTTATATTAATTAAAATAACTTATTAATATTTTTTTTATTTATGAATTATAATTCTAATATTATTATATTAATTAAATCATTTATTAATATTCTATTATTTTTTATTTTTTATTTATAATTCTATTATTATTATATGAATTAAAATAAATTATTTTTTTTTTGTGAATTATAATTCTATTATTATATTCATTAAAATCAGTTATTAATATTTTATTATTTATTATTTTTGAATTATAATTGGATTATTATTATATTAATTAAAATAATTTATTAATAATTTTTTTTTATTTTTTTTATAGTATTTGCGACCGGATACTATGCCCGTCGCAAATAGTATTATTATTATATTTATTAATAGTTTTTTATTTTTTTTAAATAGTATTTGCGACGGGTCCCATCACAAATAGTATTTGTTAATATTTTTTTATTTTTTTTTAAAAAAATAGGTTTTTGCGACGTGCCCGTCGCAATAACTATTTGCGACGGGCTCGTCGCAACATGTATTTGCGATGGGACCCGTCGCAAAAACTATTTTTAAAGTTTTTTACAAATATACGGAGACTATTTGCGACATGTATTATTCCCGTCACAAAAAAAGGTTTTAGCGACGAGCCCGTCGCAAATAAGGGTTGTTGCGACGCCGTTTTCAGCAACGGGCCATTTGCGACGGGATCCCGTCGCAAATACCTGTTTTTCTAGTAGTGGACATGTTGGGTATTAAATTTAATGTTATGAGATGGGGATACTGGTATCAGAGTTTAATATCATGTTTTGGGGATGATTTCTATACAGTTTAAGGTCATTTTGTAAGGACATAGGTGCTATGCAATTTAATGCCATATAATAAGTACTTTTTATCTTGAAGTATGACGTCATGAGATTATGATGATGGATGCCTTTCATTTTATCTTCTTCAAAAAGGATTTGTTCATATATTTTATCTTCATATAACATAAATGCGTTGGTATAGTTTAACATCATGTTTTTAGGACTTATCCAATTGACTACACGAAATATTTCTTCTAAAATAATGAATTGGTCAGCAATATAATGAGTTGTCCATCCATTGAAAATAAGTTGTATTCTCTATCAGAGTAGACCTTATGTACTAAATATGGTTCTTCCCATTTTTTTATAGATTTAGAGTATTCTTTTTGAGTACCACCAGAGTTCTATAGTCCAACACCATTTCCCCTTCGTGGAATGATAGGGGGTGTACATTTTTGTTTAAGGTTAGTGCATTCCAGTTTTGGTAAACATCCAAATGTTGAAAGGTATGAAATATTATTTCATCAATGTGTTCTACTTCATCAAGTCACTATATGAATTTCTCATCTATAAAAAATTGGTCACAAATGGAAACATAGAGTGATGCTAGTTTAAATTCAATAGGTAAATCGTCTTTTTTCATATGTAACAACGAATACGGTGTTGCATGAGTAGAAATATGGGTGGTGGTAAGGTAAGAACACCAATAATAGAGGATCTTTTATGGACATGACTTGTTATCCTTATCGACCATATTTTAGATTATATTGGATATGTTCTTATTACAGGCCACTATCTACCCTTTATCAACTACATGATAGTAGGATAAATAGTTGGTATTGATGCCATATTCCTAAAATAATTTCTCCCACATAGATTAATTAATGGTGGTTCTGTTATCCATAAGTATTGTATAAGGTAAACTAGATCATTTAATTTTATTTTTCTTCAAAAATATAACATATTTTATTGGCCCGACTTCTTTGAGGGGTACAACTTCTACTAATTTGGAATAGAAGTCTATTGTTGTGAGGATGTATTCTAATTTCATTGCTATTGTGGGTGGGTAAAGTCACACAACATCCATTCCCCATATGGAAAATGTCCAAGAGTACTTGTATATGTGATGTAACTATGAGTGTTAGGGGATGAAATTTATTGATCTTGGTATGAATGAAACTTATTGGTAATGTTAGTGAATTCCTAAGTCACATTGTTCTAGTATAATCCAATCATTCAAATTTGACCGGAAATCTTGGATCTTGATTGATGCACACCATAGGCTCTACTATGTACCTATTTAATGATGGTAGTAGTCTCTTCTCCATAAATTGACCTGAGGACCCCATCAAGGACTCATTTATAGATGACCTTATGTTGATTAGGGCTGTTGTATAGAAAAAAATTAATTACTCATTTCCATTTTTTCTTCTGATAGCTCTATATTGGGGGAGTTCTCCCTTTCAGAGAGAGTTTATAATGGGAGTCATCCAACTAGTGGTTAGAATATACAAATTAGGGATATAGATGATTTCATTGACCTCTTCCATATCTACCTGAATGAATTGTGAGACCATCCAATAGTGTGCAATGCTGAGGAATGTTTCATATCGATATGGTTCAACCAGAGTTGTGACTATATTTTCTAATGTATCATCTTAAGAATTTTGCATCCAAGAAACATAGGTTAATGTCAGATCTAAAGGGAATTTCACCTTTAGTTTTTTGGATATGATCAAATAAAGAGATTAAATCTTCTTTTTAATTGAATAATCACCGCTAACATGCATGAGGACCACTTCTCAATCAACTTTATCTTTATGTGTTTAATTGAACTTGATATTCCAGTACAATCCCTACAATGTGAGCATGGTATCCTACTTCATTTTTTACACCCCTCCAGTAACAGGAAAGATTAAGGTATGACATATGTTTCTTGAGATATGAGTATGATTCCATGATCTACCTTGTTAATATTGGGGTCCTCTATCCTTTTCCCCATCAAGCTGCTAGATGGATTGTCCTAATGAATCTCTCATGTTTCGGAGTCTTACTATACAGTGAAACCCTCTTCCTCTGTAAATTCCACATCTAATGATTTTACTTATTTTGAGGGATGATTTAATAGGAAATATAATATTTCATGGACATTTGAATATTTCTGAGGCACAAAATGGATGTTAAACTACTCTAGAATTACCACCCACTATGAAAAATGTCTAGTCAACATTGGGTGGTTTAGAATGTACTTGAGAATTTATATACATGAAATTAAATGAACCTCATAGTGCTACAAGTAATGTCTCAATTTTTGGATAGAAATTATTAGTTTCAAGAATCATTTCATGATATTTGTGTAATGAGTATCAACATCAATCATGGGTTGGCTATGATATTAGAGGCTGTTTTCACTAAAAGGGTCATTATTTTTTTCTGAGGAAATAACCTAGGGATCAGTCCAACACATTCAAATAAAAATTTAGTGGTCTTACTTCAACATGAGACATTAGGACTGGAAGACTTATGATATATTTCTTTATAATGTTGAATGCTTCCAAAAAGTCATCAGTACATTGATATTTGACCCCCTTTTTCTTCAACATAGTGATGGGGTAGGATTTTATAGTATGATTGACTATGAAGTTCTGAATGTAGGACATATTTCATTAATGTCCTCTAAAACCTATATGGTTGTGGGGAGGTGACATAACATGTATAAGATTTTTATTCATGGGGTCTAATTCGATGACATGAATGTGTATGATAAAGCCAAAGAATTTCCTTGATATTACACTGATAAACCATTTCACGGGTTTCATTTTCAGGATGTACACTCTCATTTTGTTGAAGAATATTTTCGGATCCATCAGGTGGTCTAGAGGTTATTGCGATTTAACCAACAGATCCTCAATATTTCATTCGATGAAATTTCCCAAGAAGGTATAGAAGATGTGGTGCATGGCACATTGATATGTGGCACTAACATTATTCAGGATGAAGGGCATTATCCTATAGAAAAGTACTCTCTAGACAGACCTAAAGGCAGAAAAATCTTCATCTTCATGGGACATTTGGATTTGATTTTATCTTGAATATCCTTCCATTATTCAGAGAGCATGATATCCATCAATTGTATTGATCCATAATTCAGTTATTGGGAATAGGAAATCATCTTTTGGACAATGACAGTTGACATATCAAAAATTGACGATGACCATAATTCTACCATTCTTATTTTTAATGAGGATAATATTGGCCATCCATATGGGTTATTGGGCTTCCAGAATGATGTTTTATTTAATTATATTATCATCTTTACCCTCTATATTGGATGTATGTGTGAGGTGAGTTCTTTTGGATGCGTAATTATAACCCCAATGATCTTCTTGAAGGCCTAGGTGGTGAATGGCCACATTGGGATCAATTCGTGGAATTTATGTGTAGCTCCAGGAAAAAGTCTCAATTATTTTTTAGGAAGGAGGTGTCCAACTCGTTCTATTTAGAAGTCATGGCTACATAGATCAGGGTATGTTTTGGATCTTCATCAATGCCCAGATATATTTCATTGTGTTCTTTAATGGTGGTGGAGATGCCTTCCTCAAATGCTAGAGGGGCATCCCTGAGATCCTGTTCCTCTTATTCCTCTTTATTTTATTCATCCTATTATTCTTCATATGGAGACACAATCTTTAAGATAAGATCTGAATAGTTAGGAGTAGAGTCAAGACCTTGACCCTTAGGAGATTACGTGACCTCTCTTGACCTGGATGATGGCGAGGGATATTCCAAAGAGAAAGTAATGAAGGATGGAATGGTTCTTTCTTCCAATTCTTCCTTAGTTGGAAAGACATGGATTTTAAGGATCTATGAGGATGGTTTAGCAACATTTCCATCGGAACATTCATTGTTATATATTTTTAAAAAAAATTCCTGAGTGATATTGGGTTCTGGGGTTATGAATTAATTCATAAGGGCTTCAAAATATTCATCCAAACTTGGAATCATGTACTCGGCCTAATTGATGGGAAGTATGTACTATTTACTAATCTTCTTGAAGGGGGTGGTGAAGAACATCTAAAAACCATTTGGGGGCCGTGACCCAATCAATAACATCGACCAAGAGTTACAACCTTTTTTGTTTATAAAACCTTACATTGATATAGTGTGACTCACAAGACTCAAATGGGGATTATTTGCATATAACGTCCCATTTTTTCCATTACTTAAATATTTTATGCACTGGTGGTATGATGATAGAATCACCACGTGATGATGTAGCAAACACCTTCCAAGGAGAATATTAAAGGTTGTGTTTTTTGAACCCACCAGGGATTCCAAGTCAGATATAAGGCTCCCAAATTTATTCTTTTTGTTTTATTTGGACAAAGAGTTTTTTCCATCATTTTATTCACACATTAGGGATGCTCCAGAGGGAATCAATTTATCTATGTGGTAACCCAACAAACTAAGTGTTTTTATTGGGAGGATATTTACTCTAGAGACATTATCAATGATGACATTTCAAAACCCAACACCATTTATCATGTCGGGCATGTATAAGATCTTGATGTGTCCCTGCATAATGTAATATTCATATTGATATGTGAAGTAGATTATTGTGTGTAATTATATTAGATCGGTCTTTAGCAGATAGACTTTAGTGGTGACCACTTTAGCATTAAACTCCCAGGTATATAGAAAATCTTTTATAAGTGATTCCCTGATACTATTTGACAAACTAAGTGTGTCTTTGATTGAATATATTGCTGGTAATAAGGAAAATTTGATTGGAAGATAATACTTATGTTATAGATTTCGGCACTTCCCAACTTTGGGATTCTATTTCATGGGAAATTTAGGAACATTTGTATCAGATGAGGATGGACTAGATACTCAGATAAGAGATAGTGGTGATTTTGTATCTTATGGGTTTATCCAGAACAGTCTACCTACACGCCATGGGAAATTCGAAATTTTTTCTTATTTAGATTGATACTCCATAATGATTGGACTAGAGTGACTTTTGGTATGTACATGGGACATTCCCTATTACTATTAGGTCCACTGGAGTGATCTTCCCAAAATTTCAACAACATTGACAATTTTAGAAGGGGTGCAACAATAATCTTTATTTATTCTATGACTGCATCTTCCTTTCTATCCATGGATTTTTTATCATCTTTTTCTGGATCCCCAATTGGGTGTGGGGTACTCATATTCATATACATACTCATCATCAGAGAAGGGGTGCATTAAATTAATAACATTAATAGATACAAAAATCAACTCTTTTTTGGATGATGACCCTTTATGATCAATTTCTAATGGTGGTGTCATTTGGAGAGGTGGATCATGTTATCTATGAGTTTATGGAATGAAATCCAAGTGGGTCAATGATAATTGTTTCGTTAACACAAATTCATCTTCATGAACTTTCTCTTTACTTTCCTAATCAGACTATTTTTTGTATGGTCGACCATTAGAAGATTGTGGGGCTGATGATGTCGACTATGTTTAAGTTGGAGCAACAAGAGATACTATTAGGACCCGACGTTGAACATTACTTATTATTGAATTAAATGAATAATTCACATTGAGGATCTTTTAAGTGTTAGAGTTTTAGAGAATTAGGACATAACTATAACATCTCAAAGATTACAAAGTAGACGCATCTACTCAGCTTCCATTTTTTTCACAGAAATAAAAAATATTTAATAAGATTCATGTATAGTTCCTTCTTTTAGACATCCTGAAATTTACTTGATCCCATCCTTGACCATATTCCACATTAAGTCTTGTGAAAAAAATTTCAAAAAAAACATGGGGTGAGAATAAAAATCTCAGTAAGCGATACACAAAGAAGGAAAAATCTTAGTTTTTCAAAACAACAAGTAAACCTAGAGTACTTTATCAAAGTAATACTTTTCACCTTTATGAAGTAGTATAAACTCTTCAATGAATAAAAGATCATTAATTACCCTTTTGTAACCAAAAGATTACCATAAAACCCATATAAAGAACACATAACATATAAAGGTAACTTGGGACATAAACATACTTAAATGGAATAACCATACGGTCGACATCCACACTTATCACTTAATGGAATAACCATACGGCCGACTTCCATACCCAATGCATTGGAGGTTATAACGTAACCACCCATCCTGGTATTCACGGCACCACCCGTCATATGGTTTATCACATAACCACCTGTCAAATGTCCTAGTACCATTACAAAATCATAATACATAAATAAATTATAATGGAAAGAAAACATTTCCACATTTCAATAACAAGTGGTCACATCATGATTCTATCATAATTAAAAACATCTAATAAAATCATTAAAACTCTATGAGAAAAAAATCCCTTTATACTTTTAAAATATTAAAAGATGACATTTAAAAGATATTTTAGAATTAAAGTGTCCCATACCACTTTAAAGATTTTAATGGAATTATAATTTTAAAACATTAATTTCAATATAAATAAATACTCAAAAATATTTTTAAAACATGGACATTAAAGATAAATATTCATAATAATAAATCATTAAAACATTTAAAAATGATATTTTTTAAAGTGCTTTTAAAAAAATGAGAGACTCTTGAATACAAATAATTGTAGAATAAGATTTAATAAGAACTTTATAATATCATTAGAATAAAGGGATTCATGATATAATATGTCAAATGACAGTAAATAAACCATATAAGAGAGAATTGGTGAATAACAACAATGAAGACTCAATGGAAATGTAAATTTAGATCAAATCCATTATAAAGATGGTATCCTTAAATTAAGGATAAATCAATCTCATAAATATGAGTGAAAAATATAAATACACCAAATATAAGTGTATATTAATTGTAAGACAATCACAATTCATTCACACATATTCATAGGTTTACATATTCAATAACTATATGTTGAACCCAAAGAAATCGAAATTGGGTTATGAAGTTCCATTGTAAAAATTCGACATCCTAACAACGTCACTTTAAAATTCAGAAAAAGAGTTGATGATAAAAAAATGGTATCTCATAACATGTAAGTTAAATTTATAGAAGTAAGGATATATGAGAACATATCCCAACATAAAAATATGTAATTTAAAATACATAACAAAAGAAGTCTTTTTAAAGAAGAGGAGGGTGAAAGGTCCCCTTACCGATTTGGGTAACTTTCGAAACGCACACCCCTTTGAAGAAGTGTCATACAATGAAGATTTAAGTACCCAGAAAAGAAATTATATTACACAAAGAGTATAATAATGGGAATTACATACACCACTCAAAGGAAATTGTGGAAAATGTAGCATAAATCTCATGGAAATAAAAGTGAGATGAAAAATCCATTACGAAAACTCGTCAGCCTAATGACGCCACTTAAAACTTCCAGAAATGGATTGATGAGATCAAATAGGGTATATCATAATATCAACATAAAATTTATAGCAAGAGGAATATAAAAGAACATCCCCCAACATAACAAAGAGGATATTAAAAGAATCGGCATAAAGGAGAGTACTTAAAAAGAAAGAGAGAGGTTGGATCTCTTACGAAAATTCGGTAGCCTAACGACGCCACTCAAAACATCCAAAATGGATTGATGAGAGAAAATAGGGTCTCTAATCATATGAACATATAAATTAGAGTAAGATTAATATAAAAGAACATCCGAATCATAATAAAGATGATCTTAAAATAAATGACATAAAAGAGTGTACTTAAAAAGAAAGAGAGAGGTAGGATCTCTTACCTCAAGTCTGACTTGTCTTGTTGGTTTATTTGTATTCTTTAATAATAAACATTGGAAAATTTTTAATTGTCTAAGTATATCCTTTAAATATTATTATTCAGTTCATATCAAATATAATAATGTTATAATAATTGGTTAATAATGTGAGTTCATATCATACGTTTTTGTCGATGTTTTGTACATGAGTCAAAAATGAACTTGTTTGAAAATGAGTGTCCATGTAGTTATAAGTAAGTCATATCAAGAATTGTATTAATGATTTAAATAGAATATATATCCAGTATATATTCATTTTATACTATTCCCTAACATTTGGAGATAAAAAGAAATGAAATGCACCGTTCATGGAGATGGTAGGCCGTACGTACGCATGAATGCTACTTTCATTTCTTTGACATATTAATTGAATTAAAAATAATTGAGAGATATATATTTATATTATAATTCCAGTATAATAAATATGGTTTATAGTTCACATAGGTTCATTAATTTCATTCTTTATACATTCCATGTATTGCATGAACGAGTCACATCACTTGAGGGGGCGGTAGTCCACACTTCCTCGTATGAAATTATCGTATTTGCACAACATGGAAAGAATAAATGTTTGTTTAAAATATAAAATACAGAATGAAAAAAATAAATACCATATATATCATATATAAAATACAGTGACATCATAATGGCCACCATGAAAGGTGTTAATAGAAGATTGAACAATCATCGTTTCGTGAGGCAGTAATTCACGATCCACAAAAACAGTATGTTCATTAACCATTAGACGGATATGTGTGTATGTGTAGTTCTAATAATTCACATAACAACATCCTAGAATATTTAATATACTGGTTTTATTTCAAAATAAAGGAATAAAATGAGTTTAGGGGTTTGGAGAAGCAAAATAAAAAAAAAGAACACAAGTGAAGACATTACATTTAAATCGGGTAACTCCTCTTGGTTTGAACCAAAAGGGTTTCTTGAAGAGTATTATGCCAAAGGTGAGGATTCAATGATGAATATAGGGATTTGGAGAGAATAAATGGTCAGGTGTTGGCCGAGCCAAAGGCTTGATAGGTGTGGGTAAGGTGGTAGAGGTGGGGGCCTTTTATAAGAGAAGAGGAGGGGCACTTTTGTAAAGTTATAAAATATTACTTTATTATAAAATTATTTTCTGATTTTAAAGGTCCCAAAAGGAAATATTTTGAGGATAAGGTGATAATGTTTTTAAATCTACCCATGAAATAGGTTTGTCACAAGTGTATGACTTATATTTCACCCTATCTTCTCATTTTATTTAAATCGTTCATTTATGAGGTAATCACTGCATCATCACGGTGCCATAAATAAAATAATTTATTTAATGTCTAAAAATTATAAAAAAATATCATGATTAAGGAAATATTTTTAAATTTCTAATAAATATTTATAGTTAAAAATACAAATTGTATAACCCCATGTAAAAATTGTATTAGTAAAACAATCCATGTTTGTGACATTTTTATTTTAACATTAAACAAAAAGTTATTAATGTCATTTTCCAACCAAAGTGGTTCCATGGGGTCCCCAAGATGACCCATGGATTGTCTTGTCCGGCCATGACTCATCCAATAAGGGTAGTACATGTTTCAATGTCATTTCATATTATTATAACATTATCATTACCATAAATTACACTAATTATCTCTAATCGCGATTAATAAAACTTAAAAGTTACTATTCACCAAAAAATTATTTTAATCTCATTGAACCACATATTACTTCCTAATGACAACAATGTATGTAAAATTTTTGAAAATAAAATCATATATGTGGTAATGTTTCATTTAAACAAAAAATCAGTTTCTTTAACTACCACTTAGTGGTTTCACTATTCATCAAAAATTGAAGTTTTTCAGAAATATACCAAAACATCACCCTAAGCTATATTTGATATTTTGAATTCAAAAATGATGTCAATTTTATGAAATTAAAAATATATAAGTTGAATTAAATCATTTAATATTTCATTCCCGCTGTCAAAACAAATACTGTGTTTTTAAGAAACAATATCTATTAAAAGATTGACACTAGTTTAAGTCCAATTTCAAAATGAAAATAATTTCAATGACCACCATTGGATTAAATGGTAAAAATATATTCTAAATACACTTTAATATCAATTAAAAATATAATATATCCATATAAATATATTATATTAAAAAGAGATTTTGAATTAAAATACAACCGTTTTCACTATTCATTAAAAAATGAACTTTATCGAAAAAATACCAAAAATTTACACAATGTAAATTTTGATGTCCCGATTATAAATAATAATTTTATTTGGTCCAATAGAATTTATAGGAGTGAAAAAAACAATATTTAAAGTGGGTTTTCCATCAAAAGGAAATAGTTCAACCTTTTAGTGAATATTAGAGTGTTTACGCTTAAAATTTGATTCATATGCATTTTTAGTCCTCTAACATTTATTGTAAAAAGTAAAAATATTTGAAAAAAATATATAATCATTTTGTAGTTAGTTCTGTTCATTACTGTTATTACCATTTCTAGGTGTTAAATACCATTTAAAATAAATTTTTATTATTATTAGAGGGCAACGTAAGATTTCAAAGGAACTCGTTGTTGCGTATTGGGTAAGCCATCGAGCATAGAGTTCCATTTAAAGTAGTATTAACATTTTATTCAAAAATATTGATAAACATTAGAATGAAATATTATTTATCTACCTGGGATGTTACATCCTTCCTACCTTTTGGTAATTATGTCCTCGCAATTTCAAAATTGGGCATGGAAACTTCATGAAAGTCCCACATCGGAACAAGTTTCAGTAAAACTATCACTTTAAAAGAATGGGAGAGAAGTACAAAGGTCACCCAAGTTGAACCATACTAGGATTCCAAGTATGAAAATATGGATATGGAGGAAAAAAACGGTCATGTTTAGATAGATAGTGATAATAAACATGTCTAGGAGAAAGTTAACCACAAGAAAATCACAAACATGTGATGGGTCAAACAGTATTCGATTCCCCTGTAGGAAAAGTTAACAGACAATATTTTTGTTTTAAGTTACTCTGAATTGAGGAATTTATTTTTGAGCTTAACTAAATCATAATGAAACATACTTACTTGTCACATAGACTGTAAAATTTTACTATATTCTTTAATCAAACTCATATTTTCTCCAAAAGATGAGTATTTAGGAAGACTTGTTCGCATTAAGAGTACTATAATCAACTTCTAGAGAATCACCTAATCCACCAAAGAGAACTATATATTTCCCATGTCTTTAGATATCAAATAAAACCAAACCAAAAAGTTTAGTACGAGATCAGATAATACCCAAAAAGGATATTTTTTTACAAAAAAAAAGAAAAACTCTTCCAAATCTCCAAAATTTGTCAAAAAACCCAAAGTTCAACAAAGACCTTTCAATAAACAATTTTTCCATAAAATTCTTCAAATTAAACCCAACTAAGATTGAAACCCTAATATTTGATGGATTTAATCACATTGTTTCCCAAGGTACAAATTAACATTTATCTCCAAATAACATCATTTTCTCTTAAAGTCTCATATTGAAATGTAATTAACCTAATCACATATCCTCCATGATAGGTTAATAATTTCCACAGATAATCCTAAATAAACTTACTCTTTATTCCTAAATTCATATAACTAAAAAAATAACTATTCAATCTAACCAGGGACTTTACATAGTCCAGTGGCAGGCGATAAATACTAGTCACACTTTGGTTGTGGGTTTGATTCCCGCAGTTTTGTCCGACGCGATGGGTTGTCACACAGTCTGCATGTTATCCTTTTTCCAAAACTATATAATTCTTAAAACATTCCCCAAAACGAGATAAAATCTTCAATAATAACCATAACATAATTTAACCTCATGTTTATCTCATGTTGTTCATATTCCATCATAACATATAGTAACCCATAATTACCTCAAAATTAAGGATCATATAAACCCTAATGGTTACCTTTATAATTATTACCTGAACATCTATGTCGAGTTTGTTCTCTCGTACATGATGCATTAGAGAACTCACCAAGGTTCAAGTGGTTGATCATGACTCCTGATAGTTGGTTTAGAATAACCATGAGATTTCTCATTGAATCCCCCATTTCATCCAATCTCTTAATTATAGAACCACCATAGTTTCCTTCAAACCCATTTTCACTTTGTTGCTGGCTAGATCCATCCATTTACTAAAACCAGAAATGTCAGTGTGAGTATATCAACAAAATCATTATGTACTAAAGAGGAAGATTAAGACTAAGATATACTTATACAAGTTATCTCAAACTCATTCTAACCTTCAAAAATAACAATGACTCTATCTAATATAATAACCATTGTGGTTATACACAACTTTTCACTTAACACTCTATCCTCTAAAGTTATCTAAACCATCCTCTGATACCAACTATAAGGACCCCGCCTTAATCATTACTTATTATTTAATTAAATGAATAATTCACATTGAGGATCTTTTCAGGTTTAGTGTTTTAGAGAATTAGGACATAACTATTACATCTCAAAGATTACAAAGTATACCCATCTACTCAGATTCCATTTTTTTCACAAAAATAAAAACACTTGAACACAAGAGTCTTGTATAGTTACTTGTTTTAAACATCCTGACATTTCCTTGATCCCATCCTTGACCCTATTCCACATTATGTCCTGTGAAAAACATTTCAAAAAAATCTTGGGGTGAGCATAAAAAGCTCAGTAAGGTATACAAAAAGAAGGAAAACTCATAGTTTCTCAAAACAACAAGTAAACCAAGTGTACTTTATCAAAGTAATACTTTTCACCTTTATGAAGTAGTATAAACTCTTCAATGAATAAAAGATCATTACTTACCATTTTGTAACCAAAAGATTACCATAAAACCCATATAAAGAACACATAACATAAAAAGGTAACTTGGGACATAAACATACTTAATTGGAATAACCATATGGTCAAATTCCACACTTATCACATAATGGAATAGCCATACGGCCGACTTCCATACCCAATTCATTGGAGGCTATAACGTAACCACCCGTCCTAGTATTCACAACACCACCCATCATATGGTTTATCACATAACCACCTGTCAAATGTCCAAGTACCATTAAAAAGTCATAATACATAAATCAATTATAAATTAAAGAAAAAATATCCACATTTCAATCACAAGAGATCACATCATGATACTATCATAAATAAAAACATCTAATAAAATCATTAAATCTCTATGAGATAAAAATATATTTATACTTTGAAAATATTAAAAGAATACATTTAAAAGAGATTATAGAATCAAAGTGTCACATACCACATTGAAGATTTTAATGGAATTATAATTTTAAAACATTAATTTCTATATAAATAAATACCCAAAAACATTTTTAAAACATGGAAATTAAAGATAAATATTTATAATAATAAATCATTAAAACATTTAAAAATGATATTTTTGTTAAAGAGTTTTTAACAAAATGAGAGACTATTGAATACAAATAATTGTGGAATAACATTTAATCAGAACATTATAATATCATGAGAATAAAGGGATTCATGATATAATATGTCAAACTACAGTAAATACACCATATAAGAGTGAATTGGAGGATAACAACAATGAAGACTCAATGGAAATGTAAATTGACATGACATCCATTATAAAGATGGTATCCTTAAATTAAGGATCAAATCAATCTCATAAATATGTGTGAAAAATATAAATTCACCCAATATAAGTGTATATTAAGGGTAAAATAATCATAAGTCATTCACACATATTCATAGGATTACATATTCAACAACTACAAGTTGAACCAAAAGAAATCAAAATTGGGTTAAGAAGTTCCCTTGTAAAAATTCGACAGCCTAACAGTGTCACTTTAAAATATAGAAAAAAGTTGATGAAACAAAAAGGGTATCTCATCACTTGTACATTAAATTTACACCAATAAGGATATATGATAAAATATCAAAACATAATAAGATGTAATTTAAAAGACATAACAAAAGAAGTCTTTTTAAAGAAGAGGAGGGTGAAAGGTCCCCTTCCCGATTTGGGTAACTTTCAAAACGTACACCCCATTGAAGAAGGTTCATACAATGAAGATATAAATACCCATAAATTAAATTATATTACACAAAGAGCATAATAATGGGCATTACATACACCACTCAATGGAAATGGTTGCAAATGTAGCATAAATCTCACGGAAATAAAAGTGAGATGAAAAACCCCTTACGAAAAGTCGGCAGCCTAACGATGCCACTTAAAACTTACAAAAATAGATTGATGAGATAAAATAGGGTCTCTCATAATATTAAAATAAAATTTACATAAATACTAATATAAAATAACATCCCCTAACATAACAAATAGGATCTTAAAAGAAGTGACATAAAAGAGAGTACTTAAAAGAAAGAGGTTGGATCTCTTATGAAAATTCGGCAGCCTAACGGCGCCACTCAAAACTTCCAAAATGGATTGATGAGATAAACATGAGTCTCTCATCATATTAACATAAAATTTATATTAATATTAATATAAAAGAACATACCAATCATAAGAAAGATTAGCTTAAAAGGAATGACAAAAAAGAGTGTACTTAAAAAGAAAGAGAGGGGTTGGATCCCTTACATCAAGTCTAACCTGTCTTGTTTGTTTCTTTATATTACTGAATAATAAAATTTGTTCAATTTATAATTCCCTAAATTCCCCCTTTATATATTTTTATTCCATTCATATCACATATTATAATGTTATAATATTTGGTTAATAATGTGAGTTCATATCAGACGTTTTTGTAGATGTTTTGTACATGAGTAAAAAATGAACTTGTTTGAAAATGATTGTCCATGTAGTTATAAGTAAATCATCTACAGAATAGTATTAATGATTTAAATATCATATATATCCAGTACATATTCATTTTATAATATTCCCTAACATTTGGAGATAAAAAGAAATGAAATTCACCGTTCATGGAGATGGTAGGCCGTACGTACGCATGAACGCTACTTTCATTTCTTTGACATATTAATGGAATTAAAAATAATTGAGAGATATATATATATTATAATTCAAGTATAATATATATTTTTTATAGGTCACATAATATCATTAATTTCATTCTTTATACATTCCATGTATTGCATGAACGAGTCACATCACTTGAGGGGGTAGTAGTCCACACTTCCTCGTATGAAATTATCACATTTGCACAACATTCAAAGAATAAAGTTATGTTTTAAATATAAAATAGAGTATAATATGGAAAAAATAAATATCATATATATCATATATAAAATACAGTGACATCATAATGGCCACCATGAATGGTGTTAAGAGAAGATTGAACAATCATCGTTTCGTGAGGCAGTAATTCGCCATCCACAGAAACAATATGTTATTTAACCATTAGACAGATGTGTGTGTATGTTTAGCTCGAAAAATTCACATAAAAACATAATAGTATATTAAATATACTGGTGTTGTTAAAAAGAATGGAATAAAAAAATTATAGGGGTTTGGAGAATAAAAATAAAACAAAAGAACACAAGTGAAGACATTACCTTTAAATCAGGTAACTCCTCTTGGTTTGCACCAAAAGGGTTTCTTGAAGAGCATTCTGCCAAAGGTGATGCTTCAATGATGAATATAGGTATGTGTAGAGATGAAATGGGTATGGGTTGGCCAAGCCAAAGGCTTTAGAGGTGTGGGTAAGGTGGTAGAGGTGGGGGCCTTTTATAAGAGAAGAGGAGGGCCACTCATGGAATGTTATAAAATATTACTTTATTATAAAATTATTTTAGGATTTTAAAGCTCCCAAAAGGATATATTTCGAGGATAAAGTGATAAGGTTTCGAAATACACTCATCCAATAGGTTTTTGACAAGTTTATGACTTATATTTCAGCCTATCTTCTCATTTTATTTAAATCGTTCATTTAGGAGGTAATCACTACATCATCACGGTGTCATAAATAAAATAATATATTTAATGTCTAAAAATTATAAAAAAAATATAATGACTTGGGAAATATTTTTATCTTTATAATTAATATTTATAGTTAAAAATATGACATGTATAACCCCATGTAAAAATTGTTTTAGTAAAACAACCCATGTTTGTGACATTTTTATTTTAACATTAAATAAAAAGTTATTAATGTCATTTTCCAACCAAAGTGGCTCCATGGGGTCACCAAGTTGACCCATGGATTGTATTAGTCAGCCATGACTCATAAAATAATGGTAGGACATGTTTCAAGGACATTTCATATTATTATAACATTATCTTTACCTTAAATTACACTAATTATCTCTAATCGCGATTAATAACACTTAAAAGTTACTATTCACCAAAAAATTATTTTAATCTCATTGAACCACATTTTACTTTATAATGACAACCATTTATGTCGGATTTTTGAAAATAAAATCATAGAATTGGTAATGTTTTATTTAAATGAAAAATCAGTTTCTTTAACTACAACTTAGTGGTTTCACTATTCAACAAAAATTGATGTTTTTCAGAAAAATACCAAAAATTCACCCTAATCTATATTTGATATTTTGAATTAAAAAATTATTTCTATTTGGAAAAATTCAAAATATATATGTTTAATTAATTAATTTAATAATTCATTCATGCTGTCAAAACAAACAGTGTGTTTTTAAGAAACAATATCTATTAAAAGATTGACACAAGTTTAAGTCCAATTTCAAAGTGAAATTAATTCCAATTACCACCATTGGATTAAATGGTATAAATATATTCTAAATAAACTTTAATCTCAATTATAAATATAATCTATCCATATAAATAAATTATATTAAAAAGTGGTTTTGAATTAAAATACAACATTTTTCACTATTCATTAAAAAATGAAGTTTATCAGAAAAACACCAAAAATTTACACAAAGTAAATTTTGATGTCCCGATTATAAATAATAATTTTATTTGGTCCAATAGAATATATAATAGTGACCAAAACTATATTTAAAGAGGATTCCCCATCAAAAGGTGATAGTTTGACCTTTTAGTGAATATTACATTGTTTACGCTTAAAATTGGATTCATTCACATTTTTAATCCTCTAACATTTATTGTAAAAAGTAAAAATATTTGACAAACATATATAATAATTTTTCGTTAGTTCTGTTCATTACCATCATTACAATGGATAGGTGTTAACTACCATTTAAAATAAAATTATTTTATTATTAGAGTGCAACGTAAGATATCAAAGGAACTCATTGTTGCGTATTGGGTAAGCCATCGAGCATAGTATTACCATTAAAGTAGTATTAACATTTTATTCACAAATATTGATAAACATTATAATGTAATATTATTTATTTACCTGGGATGTTACAGATACATTTGGCCACTTCAATTGTATGTTGATAATTTCATGAGCTCTGTTGATTGACTTTTGAGTATCCAACTATTTAACTTTTGGCATCTCTTTCTGAAAAATTATTTCTCCTCATCTCCCTCATTGGGGAAAATGGTGGATACAAATTCCACATGAACTGATGGTGCCCAATTTCACTTTCTAGGAATCTATTATCCTCTATAGAAGGTATGAGAAGATAATGAAATCATGGATGGTTTATCCCAGTGTCCACTATAAGGGAATATAATATAACCAATCCGTGAGACCAAATTCATCGACCCTTTTTGGTTCTTGTATATGAAGAAGGATATAGTTCACAGTGGCTACAAAAATAGCTGCATAATTTTTCATCTTTTAATGAGTAAATTTTTTCACATCATTCCTCAAACTTATTTTTCCTAGGTCCCCTTTGCTCATTTGGTAAAATTGGTGGTTTCTATTGATATAAAAGAGGTCCTACATGATTCATTATTGGACTTAGAACTGGAGCAGGCTCCGAGGGTGTCTTGAGAATAAAAGAATTTTTTTTGAACTCTCCCCACCCTATTTTCAGGGACCGGTGGGGCTACCCAAGACATTATCTTAGTCTATATTAAGGAATATTCCATTCCCTTGATTATAGATGAGATATTCTATTCCCAAATTGTATATTTCACCATGTTGAGTAGTGTTCACAGTTAATTTTGGACAATATTAATGAATAGAGTGAGAATCTCCTCTTGGGGGAGAAGCTTATTCAAGGAAAAGGTAAACCCCTTCCCCCTAAAAATCATGTATGAGACTATCTCATTATACTTCTATTTTTAGTTCATGAGATTGCTTAATTTTTTGTTTAGAAGTGTTGAAATTAATTATAAAAGGTATTATTGTTGGAGATCCTCCCATACTTTTATTGACTAAGATGGAAATTTATTATTCCATACAAAGTATAATCCTTACAGGTTTCACATGAATCAATTGATTTTTACTGCTTCTTGATGGTTTGGTGTTCCCATCAGGGCATCACAATATGATGTATAATGCATCAGATATTGATTCAGGTCCGCTGATCGATTGAATATTGGAAATATGGTGTTCTTGATTTTTTGTTATGGTGAAACATTACCCACCAAGTCAGGGTAATTTTTATGTTTTAGCTATATCGAAGCACAGTTTCTTTCCATGGATTCCAATAGAGCTTCCAATGAATCGATGGTATATACGAGCCCTTGATGTGTTTCATGTTGACCTTGAGAATGGGATGGTCTAGTAGAGGTAAATTTTGGTTGTGCCGATGCTGTAGGTACTTGAGGCTGATACCCAGTTGGGGGAATCATTTTTGGATTTACCTGAATCTATTCTAGTTGTTTCCTCAATGAGTTGAATATTCATATCCCTTCAGTATAATATTTAGTAGACTGATGGTCCTGGAGCAATGCTGGACGAACCTCCCAGCCTTTCATCATTCATCAGGAAGAAAAAATATGGTTGTGGAACACCTTCTAGGACTGTACCGTGAGGTTTTTATTGAGGGAGTTTAATAGTATATTCCATAGGATGTATTTTTGGGAGTATCCCAACATTTATTCACCTCAACTCTTTCATCTCTTCCACTTATAGACCGAATCTATCCTCAAGCATAAAGAATGCATTCTCATTTAGAGGGTTAGGCAGTTCATATGTGAAATTGTTTTTATCATTCTTTCTATTGGTGATTCTCAAAGTAGTTAATGAGTTATTTGATGATGTGTTAACCAAAAATAATGGTGACCCTCTAATTAAAATTATGCACACTATTAACTTTTATGTTGACTGGGTTCTAGGATGAACCACCCTCTCCTAGATATTATTCATTTGAATAATCATCATTGTGGTCCATGGTATTGATATACAAGATTTTCTTCCATGAATAACCCATTGCAGGTGGAATTCTAGTTTTTGAATAGTAGGGGAGCTTCTTGTGGCCCTTGATGGATATCCTCATTCTATTCCATCATTATTTTCACGCTTCATGGTAAAGTGTATCTCAAAGGGAACTATGGTGTATTCATTCCATATTCATCCCTTGTGGGGGAATAGAATCACAAGATGGGATAGATTGGATGACCTCTTTACTTTTCATCCACCCTAGGTGGGAAAAGGAAGACGTCCAATATGAGGGTGATTGAGGTAAAAATTATGCCATCCCTATATACTGGGGTTGCTCCCGTTTCTTTGTTGCGATGCTTGGAAACATATTTTCTGGTCTTCTTGGGGAAATTTGTGTTAAAAATACTCGCATCCATGTGGTTTGGGATTTCCTCATACTGTGGAAATATCTGTTGCTGTTTCATCTTTATTGTACTCGTGCATTCTCAATCGGGTGTGAAACAGATATGGTGTCGGGTCTTGACATGACTTATTTACATAGGAGGACATTAATAATATGTATTGATCGGAATCCCATAAAAATGTTTCCTACTGAATTTTATCGCCTTCCAGATTCATGAGTCTTTCAATAGATTTCACTCATTTGGCCTATTTATTTTAACCCATATTCAAGACCAGTTCATGTTTAGGATACCAAATTTTCTACACAAAAATTTCATTTGATGGTTTTCTTGGGAAGAAAAACTTACAAGTTTTTATTTCTGATGGGTTCTGCTTGATTGGATGCGAGGTAAAGTACAATGCTCCTTGCTCTCCACATCCCATGATATGAACATCATATGGGGTGTCACTGTATAGGAGATGAAAGTTATGAATCACATTTAGGCATGATAGTTCAAGATATTTCTTCATCCTCTCTAATCGTGGTCGCTGCATAGACGCAGGGGGGGGATTCATGGTTGATTTAATAGTGGATTTCCCCCAATACATGACCATTGATTGTTTAAACATAATAGGGTAATGCATTTTTTTACAGGTTGAAGAGGGTTTTATAGAGATTTAGGTGAATGTTATGTATGAATTCGTCTAATAATTCACTTGGTATGTTGAACTGAGAAGTGGTTGGGGGACAATAAAATCGGTATGTCATCATTGGATAATTTTCTTCCCACATGTAACATGTCATATACATAGATTATTTTAAATGTATTTTTATTTTAATTTCCATTAATTCTTTGTTTTGGGGGTTTCCAATGGTTTTATGGAGAATATGTGAGTTTTCATGAATTGGGCCAAACCGTGAACCCAATTACAGATTTAAAAATAAATTTTATTTCTTTCATAACTTTTTCATTTTCTTAATATTTTTCACTCATTCCAACTCCTAAATGTTCTCCCCTGGTATATTAACACCAAAATTAAAAATTGGAGCCTTTGGAAATCCGTAACCAAGGTTTATGTTGGTTTTTATTTAAGGGATTGGGACTGCCCGAAATCCCAATTCCTGTTTTAAAAATAAAATTTGATTAATTAATAACTTATTCATTTTTAACTATTATTTGGTTATTAAAAGCCTCACATGCGCCCCTTGAACCCATAGGTGCGCCCAAGCTCTCTCTCCCCTCTTTGGAGCTCTTCTTCATCGTGATTTAGTACTGAACTTATTAGGGTTTCCAAAATCGGGCAGATTTGGAGAGGTAAATTGATCCTTTCATAACGCCTTCATTTTTCATTATTTTTCCCCCATTTCAGTCCCCACATGACTTAATATGAATCCTTCCAACCTCCATACCAGTTTTGGGTACTTGGTGATTCATTATTTGGTGGATTGGGGCCGATACCTTCAAGATATTTCAAGTAAAGGAATTCCTTCTTGGTTCCGTCCATCCTCTTTTAGTTTTATTTCCTTTTTCTTGAAGTTCCTCATGTCCAGAAGTTGGGATTCGATCCCAATGTCTGATTTGGTGTCTTTTGGGTAAATTATTGTGGTTTAGGTCTGTATTTATATTCCTTTTGGTGCAACGATGGTGCGCTTAAGGTTTCGCACCATGTTTTGAGGGTTTCGACTCAAAAGGGTAGGTGATTCCATGTGTAGCCATTTTATGATGAGTTAGCTTTCATGGATTATTAATTTAGCATGTTTATAATATGTTTTATGTGCTGTGAAAAAAGTTTTGATGGATTTGGTTAGACATTTAATTTTTTGTTGCATTATAGCTTGAAATTGGGTACTTTTCATGTGTGACTCTTGGGGTAATGTTTGGGTTTAGTTTATAACATATGAAAGTGATTTATTAGTCTTGAAAGGGGATTCCAATTCTGGTTTGTTAATTCCTTATTGTCATGTTGGCCTTGAAAGTAGGTTTTTTAATGAGTGTAAGGTGTAAAAACCTGTTGTACTTCTTGAAGGCGATTTATGAAAACGTGTGTTTTCATGTGTATCTTTGTGGTATTATTTGATGCATTTTTATCACATTTGGGGGTGGTTTAATAATTGTTTTAGGGCTGAAAAATTCTGTTTTGGATTGGTATTGGTATGATTTTTCTTTTAAATGAGGGTTTTGAAATGGGTTTATTGTGAAAACAATGGTTATACCTCTTGGGTTTGTTTTATAAAAATTGCAAATGTTTTATTTGGTTAAACAAAGTTGGGAAAGGGTGTATATGTACTGTTTGGGTGAGTGTGTTCACCTAATGTGGGTTTTTGAATGGTAAAGTGGTGATTTGAGATGTTAAATATTTTTATAATTTTTTATAAATTGTCGAAAGTTTTTACTAAATTTTGTTTTGTGTGCGAAACACGGGCGTGGGATATTTCATGTGAGTTTATTTATAAAATGAATTGTGAAGGTGAGAAGGGTATTGTGTGAAATGTGTGTGGGATCTTATGTGAGTTGAATATCTTGTAATGGTTTTATAAAGTTGTTTAATGTATTTGTGGAAGTGTTAAAGAAATGTGAAAAGTGTTGTAGGCAATTTGGAGTGAGTTTGATTTCAAAATGCATTTGAATGAAAAGTGTAATTTTTGACTTGTGTGATGTACATGGGGCTGTTTGGTTAATTTGTGATGTGGAAGTGATATTTTCATGTGAAAACTATACTTCTTGGATTGCTGAACTTTTTTGAGCACAAAGGGAAAAACCGAGTATCTAGGTGGGTGGACGTGTACTAGTATGCTAGTGAATCCGTGGGGTTTGGCCTCAGTTTCACTTAGCAAGATTGACGCTTACAACTCTAACTAAACTATGATGATGATGAATGGGGACCACTAGGTTATGGGTATGTTCCCTACTAGTGGCTCGTGCACGAGAATGAATATTTGTGATGGTTACTCTCACCGAGATACGAGGTACCTGGGACCCACATCTAGCTAGTGTCTATGGGTTATTTCCCATTGATTGTTCTCACTGGATACTTTGTTCTTACCGTCGGTATATGGTATGAGAGGATGGAAAATTCAGTAGCTATGGTATTTATTTTAAATGTTTTTATTCTTTAAATTAGCCCACCTGAAAACTATTTTTATTTAATGTTGCATCTTTTAGAAATTTTAACTAGCATCTCATGTCTTTGAAAACTTGCATGCTTTTCACCATTAAATGTTTATCACATGGAATCTATTAGTGGTGGTATCCTACTGGGATTTTGCTCACACCCTACTTACACCTTTGGGTGTAAGTAGATTTTCTTATTTTATGTCACAGGTTTGGGTACATGATTTATGCAATTGATTTAGGTTTTTAGTTTTCCATTGGGATGCAGTGTCGTGGAGATAGCTTGAGGGCGGTGCCTATTTCCTTGTGGAGGTTCTTGGCCTGTCCTTATTTGGTTATGTACCATTTTAATGGTCTTTACACATAGTTTTAACTTATGTATTTCAGTTCTGAAATTTTGTAAAAGACGGTTTTAGTTGAAAAACCCAGATTTGTTTTATTGGACTCTTTTGTCATTTTATGTTTATAAACTCAGGTAAATTGTTCCCAATTATCATTTTATGATACCTAGGCACTTATTCCAGCCCGTGGGGATCGGGAACGCCCTTCGGGTCTTGCCATGGACCGGGAAGGGTACCGATTTTGAAGGCGACCAGATTTGGTTCGTGACAAAATGGTATCAAAGGAGGTTCGCTCCATTTGAGTCATGTTATTTGGGAAATAGTTAGGATAGTATAGAGTTATGATTTTTGGGACATGGAATTATGGTTATGGGTAGTGTGCTTGATCACCGCACCTCATTTCAGGATTCATGTCGCCAGGGGAAGTTGGGATTTGTCTATGTCTTTTGGTTTTCTTAGTTTGATGATGATTAGGGGAAATGAAAAGAGAGCTGGGTTAATGGTCTCAATGAGATCGCAGGGTCTGGAAATCCGTGTGGATCTGGGGATATTCCCTAGAACACTCTCTGTGATAGTGAAGTGATTGGAATATGGCCGCCAACCATATGTCCAAGTCACCCACTGAAACTAGTTTCCTCTCACATTGTCTTGTGTTCTTTAGTTTTGAAATCTTGGAACTTTGGTTTTAAAGTGACTTGGTTTTAAGAAGTGTAATGTTTTTGTGAAATGATTTTCAAATAAAGATGGAATGGTATGATTTATGAAATTTTGGAACTGAATATTCAGAATTGTTTTGAAATAGAAAATGGTGTGATTACTCCTCTTTTGAAGGAAGAAACTGTATTGAAGTTGGTTTTGAAAAGTGTTTCCAATAGAGTTTTCTAAACAATCAGAGTGTGTTTTAATGGGATTAGATGTTTTGAAATTGATGTGAATATCTTGAATGTGAGTTATTTTCTAAATGGTTGTGACTTTCTGAAAATTTTTGTAAGATGTGAGTTGGGATTTTGATCTCGTGGTAGGCGGTTATGAAAAAAAGGATAAGTTGGTTGACCGTTTTGGTTTTGAAAAGTGGAAAGAATTTTTGTTTTAACCTTTGGTATTTCCATTAGTGACCACATACATGGTGTTATATGGGATGATGGATGGTTTATGGCATGACTAGATGAGTGTTGGGATGGATATGAGGAGGGTGTCTGCTGTGGCACAAAAACATGCATGTGTGAGGCCCATGGGGTACCATTGGTCAATACTCTTACTGCTGAACCGCTTGTTTTCAAGGAAATGGTTTTAAAGAAAAACATGATGTCTTGATGAATAGTTTTGGGATGGTTTTTATTATGGGTCTTTGAAGATGTTGTTTTTGTGGGATGTTTTTTTAGTCCAATAACCCCTCCTATTTGAACTGTGTTTTGGGATTATGTTTGGTCGGTAATCTAGGTAGAAGGACCGGTTAGTAGTCTCCTCTGAGATATGTTTCGGGACACCTTTATGGTGGTTACCTTCATGTGTTTGGATCTGGTTTATGGTTTTTTTCCCAATGGACCATCTTGGTTGTGTCCTTGGGTTCTCTCATTGGATAAGGTATGCCCCCATTTAGGGTTAGTGCACAACTGAAGTGCAACCCGTATTGTTTCTCCATGGGAAAAATCCTCCAGTTGATCAATATAAGGAATATTTTATAGATCACTGTTGATTTAGTCTACAATAATTCATTTAATTGATTTGTAGATCCTCTTGTAGTGGGATAGTTCATGTGGAAGGTTAAAAGAGGCCTTGGTTTCTTAAGTTTCATGATTCATCGAAGGTGGAAGTGTTCTTTGGTTGTTAGTGTGGATGAGTGTCATGATGGTGTCTAAGAGGGCCTCTGGGTTCTTCATAGTTTCCTTGAAGAAAGAGTTATTATTAAACCACCAATTTTGATATTTTGGTCCTGATAGGATATTGTGTCCACTTTTTGGACTTGTTTGTTGTTTAGGGACTTGGAATATGGTCATGTTCCATGTATTGTTTCTATCAATCACAAGGGTCATGTTCGGTGACGCATTGTGATGTTGTGTGATATTTTGACTGTAAAGGTCAAGGTCACACAATCCTCTTAGATTCTCTGTTATATTGGGTGTATGTATCCCATGGGAAAAACATCAAATCCTCTATCTTAGAGGACGGTGTTTATACATGTCCTACCCTTCTGTTGTTTTTCACCCAAAGAAACACGGTGCGATATGTGTGCTTATTCTGATCCCTTGTTTCAGTGAAATGTCTGGTTTTGGTAAAGTGGGTTATGGAGTGTGTTATGTCTTGATGAAGCCATCAGGGTATGCGGTGTAGATGTTTGTGGCACCGAAAGAAGTAGTTCCACATAGGGGTTTCAACATCCAAACTGCATGGCTGAAGATGCTTCAATATTTTGAGCTCCATCCATAGGTCCTGGAGAGAAGCTGGCGCATAGTCAGGGGAAACCCCAGTGTCATATAAACCCTTGTACAAAGTCCTATCCTCATTATGAATGATAGGAAGAGTTTAAACCTATGGTGTCATCATATTTCTTCTGTTGTTCCCGTTCGGTGGAAATAGGTGGAGGGTCTTGTACCCATGTCATCACACAATGTTATTCCCTCCCCCTTTGGTTTCAATTGAGTCCTTGGAGAATGGTTGGAAATTTGGCTAGATAAGTTGAGCACATGATTTTAACATGGTTAGTTCTAACCATGAACAAAAAAAATAACCATGCAGATATAAGGATCCACATAGTTATCGCACAGTTTCTCAAACTGTGCAGACTAACTGTTTGACCATCCCAACTCCTTAATTTTGGGGTCTTTTCGTGTCGGCCCACGCCGGTCGGTTAAGATGGTTGGTTCTTGTGGTGGGAAGACCCACCATGGGTATCATGCATATAATTTTTTAAATTTCTAATGGATGTATACCCCTTGTACTAGGGAGTCTGTTTGGGCCTTCCCCTATTAGTGTCTTGATTCTGTCTCGGGAAAAAAAAAATTAAGTTGTCTGTTATGGTGGGGAGCCCATTTGTGTCTCTTCATACAAGTAACTCATGTTATTTCCTTGGTATTGTATGGGAAGTAGGTAATATAATTTTGAGATATCTAACTACTTACATTTTCCTTGGGTAAACTTTTGGACTGGAAAGTGCCCAATGTATTAGTTAAAGTAAGTTAAGTGTAACCTTGTTCAATGTTATTGTTCGTTTGGGTGAATTGCTTGAGTCTTGTTCGGATAGTGTTTGAGGAGTTTTATTTTGGGATCAATTATGAATGCGATTGATTATTTCAGGAAAGTGGTGGTTGTTTTGTTTGTGAGAGTAATCCTTAATTAATTGATCACTGGAGGTGTTTTGGCCTTTGGGGAAGAAACCTCGCAAGGGAGTACCTATTGGTTTCTCAGTTGGGTTAGGTTGTTACTTTGGGATTTTTGTGACTTTCTGGGGCGCAAAGTTTTCATGGTGTGGAGAATTCTCACATAAATAGATTATTTTAAATGTATTTTTATTTTAATTTCCATTATTTCTTTGTTTTGGGGGTTCCCAAAGGTTTTATGGAGAATATGTGAGTTTTCATGAATTGGGCCAAACCGTGAACCCAATTCCAGATTTAAAAATAAATTTTATTTCTTTTATAACATTTTCATTTTTTAATATTATTCACTCATTCTACCTCCTAAATGTCCTCCCCGGATATATTAACGCAAAAATTAGAATTTGGATCCTTTGGAAATCCATAACCATGGTTTATGTTGGCTTTTATTTAAGGGATTGGGCCTGCCCAAAATCCCAATTCCAGTTTTAAAAATAAAATTTGATTAATTAATAACATATTCATTTTTATGTATTATTCGGTGATTCAAAGCCTAAAATGCGCCCCTTGAACCCATCCGCGCGCCCAAGCTCTCTCTCCCCTTTTTGGAGATCTTCTTCATTGCGATTTAGTACTGAACTTATTAGGGGTTCTAAAATCGGGAATATTTGGAGAGGTAAATTGATCCTTTCATAACTCCTTCATTTTTTATCCTTTTCCCCCATTTCAGTCCCCACATGACCTAATATAAATCCTTCGAACCTTCATACCAGTTTTGGGTACTTGGGGATTAATTATTTGGTGGATTGGGGCCGATTCCTTCATGATATTTCAAGTAAGGTAATTCCTTCTTGGTTCCTTCAATCCTCTTTTAGTTTTATTTCCATTTTCTTGATGTTCCTCATGTCCAGAAGTTGGGGTTCGATCCTAATGTCTGATTTTGTGTCTTTTGGTTAAATTATTGTGGTTTAGGTCTGGATTTATATTCCTTTTGGTGCAACGGTGGTGCACTTAAGGTTTCTCACCAAGTTTTGATGGTTTCGACTCAAAAGTGTAGGTGATTCCATGTGTAGCCATTTTATGATGTGTTAGCTTGCATGGATTATTAATTTAGCATGTTTATAATCTGTTTTCTGTGCTGTGAAAACAGTTTTGATGGATTTGGTTAAAAATTTAATTTTTAGTTGCATTATAGCTTGAAATTGGGTACTTTTCATGTGTGACTCTTGGGGTAATGTTTGGGTTTAGTTTATAACATATGAAAGTGATTTATTTGTCTTGAAAGGGGATGCCAATTCTAGTTTGTTAATTAATTATTTTCATTTTGGCCTTGAAAGTTGGTTTTTTAATGAGTTTAAGGTGTAAAAACCTATTGTACTTCTTGAAGGTGATTTATGAAAATGTGTGTTTTTCATGTGTATCTTTGTGGAATTATTTGATGTATTTTTATAACATTTGGGGGTGGTTTAATAATTGTTTTAGGGCTGAAAAATTCTGTTTTGGATTGGTATTGGTATGATTTTGCTTTTAAATGAGGGTTTTGAAATGGGTTTAGTGTGCAAACAAGGGTTATACCTCTTGGGTTTCTTTTATAAAAATTGCAAATGTTTTATTTGGTTAAACAAAGTTGGGAAAGGGTGTATATGTACTATTTGGGTGAGTGTGTTCACCTAATGTGCGTTTTTTAATGGTAAAGTGGTGATTTGAGATGTTAAATATTTTTAGAATTTTTTATAAATTGTCGAAATGTTTTACTAAATTGTGTTTTGTGTGCGAAACACGGGTGTGGGATATTTCATGTGAGTTTATTTATAAAATGAATTGTAAAGGTGAGAAGGGTATTGTGTGACAAGTGTGTGGGCTGTTATGTGAGTTGAATATCTTGTAATGGTTTTATAAAATTGTTTAATGGATTTGTGGAAGTGTTAAAGAAATGTGAAAAGTATTGTAGGCAATTTGGAGTGAGTTTGATTTCAAAATGCATTTGAATGAAAAGTGGAGTTTTTGACTTGCGTGATGTACATGGGGCTGTTTCGTTAATTTGTGATGTGGAAGTGATATTTTCATGTGAAAACTATACTTCTTGGATTGATGAACTTTTTTGAGCACAAACGGAAAACCAAAGTATCTAGGTGGGTGGACGTGTACTAGTATGCTAGTGAATCCGTGGTGTTTGGCCTCAGTTTCACTTAGTAATATTGATGCTTACAACTCTAACTAAACAATGAAGATGGTGATTGGGGACGACTAGGTTATGGGTATGTTCCCTACTAGTGGATCGTGCACGAGAATGGATATTTGTGATGGTTACTATCACCGAGATACATGGTACCTGGGACCCATAGCTAGCTAGTGCCTAGGGGTTATTTCCCATTGATTGTGCTCACTGGATACTTTGTTCTTATCGTCGGTATATGGTACGAGAGGCTGGAAAATTCAGTAGCTATGGTATTTATTTTAAATTTTTTTATTCTTTAAATTATCCCACCTGAAAACTATTTTTATTTAATGTTGCGTCTTTTAGAAATTTTAACTAGTATCTCATGTCTTTGAATACATGCATGCTTTTCGCCATGAAATGTTTATCACATGGAATCTATTAGTGGTGGTATCCTACTGGGCTTTCGCTCACACCCTACTTACACCTTTGGGTGTAAGTAGATTTGCTTATTTTATGTCATAGGATTGGGTATAGGATTTATGCCATTGATTCAGGTTTTTAGTTGTCCATTGGGATGCCGTGTCGTGGAGATAGCTTGAGGGCGCTGCCTCTTTCCTTCTGGAGGTTCTTGGGCTTTCCTTATTTGGTTATGTACCATTGTAATGGTTTTTAAACATAGTTTTAACTTATGTATTTCAGTTCTGAAATTTTGTAAAAGACGGTTTTAGTTGAAAAATCCAGATTTGTTTTATTGGACTCTTTTGTCGTTTTATGTTTATAAACTCGGGTAAATCGTTCCCAATTATCATTTTATGATACCTAGGCACTTGTGCCAGCCCGTGGGGATCGGGAACGCCCTTAGGGTCTTTCCATGGACCGGGTCGTGTGCCGATTTTGAAGGCTACCAGATTCGGTTCGTGACATAACATGTCCATTTATTCTTCAAATAGATATTACTCTACATGATCATCCCAATTTGGATAGTTAATGATAATTTAATCAAACATAGTGGGGCTTGTAGGGATCCTGTTGATATGTGAATGGTATAGGGTGGCTCTGATGATGAGCGTATCCCTGGTCCGTCTTCTAGTTGATAAAGGATATAAATTTTCATTAAAAGGGTTTAAAATTTTCCAACCATGTCATTCCAAAGTCCGAAAATATGATGTATTCCACATTCTTACATTAAAAAGGGGAGGACCTTCAAACTGGTGTGAAATATGACTGCGTGGAGGACCATCACAGTCAGTGATGTGAAGCCAAGTGATACTATCACGAGTTTTTATTTTCTCATATGGAGAATATATGTGATGTGCATCATGGGGGAAAACCTTTAGAATGGAATGAAAAATGGGTAGGGTATTTTTTTCTTGATTTCCTTGTAGTTAGTATCTTCACAGTGATTCCCTCATAGCGATGACGACCATCTGGGATTGATGTCCGACTGTACAGAGAATTTCTACAACATATACCACATGATAGACCATCTGGGCGGATGATAAAAAGAGTATGTAATTCTTTTTGTTCTATCTTATGTTCATTTAGAGGTCTAATGTGATTTTTCATAATGAAATATTCTATCATTATTGATCATTTATTTCCAATGAAGTATGCCTATGTGGAACGTGCTCTATGGAGGACCATTAAAGCTACCAAAAACAATGCTGGGTGGAGGACTGTCACAATATCTATTGTCACTTACATAATTTTCAAAAATATATACAATATCTCGATCTTCTATTGATAAATTTTGTATTCCTTCATTAAAACTATCATCCAGTAATGTAGGGTGATGAACATTATCTTCATTATCCAATTTCTTTTAGCGCATTTCAATTTTCAGCGCTCTCTTGTAGGAAACTGGGGATTCCTAGTATTTGTAAAATCATTCATATATGAGATATTATTTGAGTGGTTCCTGTGATTCCATTGGGATACACCAAAGATAAACTTCTGTTATTTATAGGATATATGCCTGTCCTGGAGTGTCCACCATGGGGGACTAGTGTCCTGTAGTTGGAACATGTATTTTTCCCGAACTGGTTGTCCATTCATCACTGCATGTATCTAAAAACTCTTCTGTACTTGAGCATAGATTATTGTCTACTCCGAGGTATCCATACTATTTTTTTGGTTCATTCCCTCCACTTGTGGATATGGGGTTGTGGGTCTGACTCCTTTCAGATACCATGTATGTCATTACGTCTTGACTAGTTTAGAAGATATGGTCTAGAATTGATGTCTGATCCTCCATAATTTCTAGGAAATGTTAAGGTATGTCTTGGGATAGAAAGGGTATGTATTCCCCTTCTAATGTCGAAAAAAGAATATGTTCTTGCTTCGGTCCCCCATGTTATTATAGTTGGTACTGGTGATTCTACTATTTTGGAGAAGAGGAATGAGGCTACCCCTTATCCATAGTTGGGATATGAATGCTTTTTTTCTCTGGATTCCACCATATTTGACTTCTGGGATTCATATTTGAGAGAAGGAATTTGTATCTTCTAATTTTCCCCTAAATTTGTTTGACAGGATTGATACACATCTGCAGAAAAATGAATCTTCTTGTATTTTATTCCACCATATTTGACTGATGAGATTCATTTAGATAAGTAGGGATTTTCATATGTTAGCTGATTTCCACAACATTTTATTGGTGGGATTCATATACATTGGCGGGCTTATAGTACTACCCATAAGTTCCTGTTTTATTTTTTTAACAAGCTTATTGTGAATCAATAGGGATTTTCATCTACCTATAATTTTTAGATCAACATGTATTGGTGGGTTTGACAAGCATTAAGAGGAATATGTGTTTGATCATATTGTACCATTATATTTTCATGGGATGATTCAGATGGGGGAGCAGGGACATACATCAGCTCAATGTGTGCTGCTATATTTGTATGCTGGATTTCATCATTGGGAATCAGGGTGATGAACTATTCCTGGTTATGTTATTTCCTCCCTAGGTGGGAAACCTGATGAAATTTTGTCTATATAACCTTAACAATAACCCATGGATCTATCTTCTTCTTGATGCGAGGATGCTCAGTCGCATGGCATTGGTGATGACAACTTCCCTATGGGGCCCTCAAGTGGGTCTCCAATGTATTAGGGTTGAAGTAATTGATGACGTCCTGGTCTGCCTCCCTAAGATAAAGGAGGTACTCATTTTTCAGATTCTAAGGATAGGATCTCAAAATAATTTGTGATATCTAGTGGGGCTGCCATGTTCTGTAATTCCAACAACTGCTGACGACACAGTCGACGAGCTTTCTCCGATTGGGGGGCTAGTCTTGTATCCATCAATGTGGGGAGAGTGACATTCTAGTGGTACCCTTGAATATGTTCGTTTGAAACCCTGCATTGGAGATGCTGGTTGGTTGATGGAGTCCTCTACTTTCTGGATGTATCATCTGATGAATTAATCATCATGCGTTTTTATGAGAACTTTTGTGATTTCATTGGATTTAAGGTAGCTTTGAAGACCTACAATATATGTCACTAGTACAAATAAAACCCCATCAAAGTATTATATCATTACTATAAGAATGATTGATTATCTTTCATGTCCCTCTTTCTTATTTGATGTGAAAGGGGATTTGGTGCGGTAATACCATCACCTTGGTTAAGGATTCACATATGGATCACCGGTTATGTTTCGAACCAATGTTGTGGTCTACCTAGAGAAAACATATCTAATGGGGATTGGGTAGTATATGATTTTTATCTTATTAATGAGGTTGTATAGTTACTTGATTTAGGTATGGTTAACCATCTTTTTCTCTCCCCAATGCAGGTCATTGGTACCAATGGGTGATTATAGGGGGTTATGTTTTTTGTAATATATCCACATCAGGTACAAAATCCTCAAATTATCTCCAACGAGTTTATTCACCGAGCCAAAAACATCCAATGAATCTCACAACTAGGATTCATGGATTTTCTTTACAAAGGTAGGTGTTCAATGGGTAATTTTCTCAATGACACTTAAGAACTCACATTGTTCAAGAATATGGGAGAATGGGCTCATATCACCCTTTTAGGGGGAAATATTTCCTATTTTGAGACCCCCTAATATATTTATGATATTTTCTTATGTTCATGAATCCTTGGGTCATTACAAAGCATGTGTCTATGGTATTTTTGGGGGGAAGTTGTAAATTATGATTACGCATGGGTTTGGAATGATCTTGATGTATCTGAGGTTCTCCATCAATGGAAGGATATGTATGTATTCATGGTTCTATTTCAATGTTACCATTTTTTGGATAAATCAGGGATTCTTTTCCATTTTCTTTGAGAATTCTAGTTTTTGGCCATATGGGACGATGCTATGAAATTTATTGTCATCTAGGGGGAACATTGGCTATTTTGATGTCGAGATTAAACTGATGGGATGGTCTTCATATGTATATTCATTAGAGGAATCATAACCCATATAGTTTGATGTAACTTTTCTAGACAGATAACCTTTTAGGGTCATGTGACAAGGACCCAAACATGTTGTTTAACATCATGAGGGTGGGACACATAAGAGAAAGGTTTCCAGATCAAGGGTGGTGTAAGACTTATTCCGAAGTGACCCATGATACCCAAAAAGGAATATGGTATCTAGGGTGGATGTGAACCTACTAAGGATGTAGCTCAGAGAACATTAGGGTGATTTGGATAATGGGTTAGGCCCTCTGGGAGGCTTCCTACGTATCACATTTAGTTGGGAACCAAAGCACTCATAGTTCAATTTGAGTTGGGGCTTACACTTTATAGAATTTCTTTTAAGGTAGAATTATTAGGGATTACCCATGGGAGATTTTTGTTCTTGGGATTTGGTTGTGGTATACATATACAGAGGATGCCTATTACCTATATTGATATTGGGGATTACAAACATAGAGCAGTTTCATTTTACATATTGATATTGGGGATTAAATCTATGGAAAAGTCTTGTTCTATGTATTGATATTGATAATTACATCAATGGAGAAGGATATTTATTTTGAACCATACTGATTTCATGATCTCCACCAACCTATAAGACTATGTGATTCATGCTCGGTGTGTGAAACAAGAAGAGATTGTGGATCTGAAGACCACCCGTCCACTTCAATTGTATTTAGATGGTGATGGATCCCTAGGTGGTGGGGGAGATGGGGGTAATTGGATGTTCTAGTATCCTAATTTTTTTCCTATGGTGGATATCTAGATTTGGTGATCTATCCAGATATGTGTCGGGTGAAAGAAGAGAGGAGAACAGGTGCAACCTCTAGAAAGAAAGACTATGGGCTTACCTCTGTAAGAGTTCCCTGAATTAGGTTCTAGGGGGAATTATCCCATTCCTTTTTAAAAAGGAAATGAAAGTGTGATACCCTATACTCTCACCTAAAATGGGGTGGTATATTTGAGTATTCCAAGGCTTGAACCTGTGTTAGCATGGGAATGTAAAATTATGTTCACTCTAAGGGTTTTCTATACTAATGGGATAACCAACATTTATATGCATACCATAGGTATGTAAACATGAAATTAGATGTTGGTGCTCCCAATGGTTTTATCATATGGGTTTTATGTCTTGGTAAAAGGCCATTGTTTAATGTTATTGGATTATTTTGGGGAGGAGTCGACATGGGGACTACTGATACCATTGAAGGGAAAGATCAGGGTTGGAGAGTGGCTCACCACAGGGTACCCCACTTCTCCTTCCAGGTTATCAATATGGATAGGGGTTCATACACATATCATGTATCTATATAGGTAAGGATTCTTCCCTTGTACCATTATGGTATGCAGACTTTTTTGGAGTCCATATTACGATCGAGAAAACGGGGCCAAGTTCCATCCACATAGCATTTTTCTATGTAGGTATAAATTCCTCTAGCATAGTGAATTGATACGTGAGTTAGGGTTCGAGCCACATATTATTTTTCTATATGGAGAACCTGGTTGTGGGGGGGGGGGATTTTTTCTACTCCTCTTAGGTATTATTCCCACTAGGGATCATCGGTTTGTGTGTTATCTATTTTAATTCATTCCCCTTAATAACACTATGCAGTAAATTGTTTTACCTGAATAGAATTATTGAATGAGTTTGGAATTTGTTGAGATTTTTATTTCTTCCTCTGATCATTGATCCTCCAAAAATTATTATTCCATATTTGGATTCCCTCAATATCTATTTATAGAGAAGGAGGGAACTGGATACTGGTGTAGATATTCCTTTTCTACAATGCCACGATCTCCCTTTTGTGGATGCCCATGGCTATTACCCAGCCCGAAGACGACTTAGTCAGTGGATGACAAGGGTTTATGGCCTGTAGAGGTGAAAATAACCACCTTTATCCAATGATTTACTTTATTTCATTCAGACAAAGCTATTGGATTTTATTTTCCAAATGGCTGTTTGATTCAACAGAGGATGTAGTGCACAGGGTGAATTTCTCTACCAAAATCCTGGAAAAGACCACATTTGTGGAGCTAAAACTTCCATTTACCTCCCTCGAATGGTTTTATTGCATGGAATCTTCACATAGAAGATCTCAATCTATAGTAGTGATCTGTTAAGGGTTTCTTTCTTCACAATCTAATTTTTTTCCTTTTCCGATTTCACTCCTCTAAAAAAATTACTTCATATCTACCTTCTATTTGGTTTACATCGATTTCGAAATATGTGGGATAATTTAAATTCCCTTTGAAAAGTTTTTTGGACCCAATATTATCATAATAATAGGTATGATATTATGATACAACAATTTCAAATAAATATAAGAAAATATATCGAATCCCTTGGATTCCAACAAAGTCATTCAGAAAAATATAGGCTTGTGATAATCACACATTTACAATCCTGGGCAAGGATTAATCCTCTCACATACCCTTGGGCATGGGATAAATCATCCCATGTTACGTTTTTCCTTGGATAAATCCAATAATGTACCCAATTTATTGGTATAAATTCTCCTATGTACCCTTTATATTGGGATAAAACCTACCATGTACCCATTAGCATCAGATAAATCCTCTCATGTAACCTTTTAAATTCATGATATATGAACTATAAAATTATTTGAAGAGAAATATTAAAATAAACACACAATTCATCAATAAATATATGAAAAACTCAAAAATAATAATTCTTCTAATCACTAAGAATCCATGAAATAAAATATGGATTTGGATAAATTTCTAGATTGTATCACTAAAATATAATTACAAAATGTGAATGGATTATACCAAAAATTTAATCAACAAAAATAGTATTTGATAATTAAAATAAAGTGTGATTCATGAAATTTTATTCCCATGTATGTATAGACTTAATACATAGATAATATAATGGAAATCAAATAAAAAAAATTGTTTTTTAGAAAAATATTATTTCTTTAGTGTAAAACATGTTATGGCCACTTTGAAAATATTTTTTTAAAATGGTGAATAAAAAGGTTTTGTAAATTATTTACTTTGAAAAGGAAAATCTAGTAGTAAATATTTTATAAATTGTTATTTAGGTATGAAAAATAAATATGGAGTGTAATATAATAGCGTTTTTATTGAAATTATGGAAAATATTTTGAATATTTAGAAATAAAATTATCGAAAAATGAAAATGTAACAAGTGGTAGGATAATTCACATTTGAAACATGGAAACTAAATAAACTAATGACACATGAGTAAGAAAGTATTTTTATTTTAAAATAATAATGGAAAGAATTTGTAGGAATTTAAATCATAGAGAAGGTGGAAAATAAAACATTAAAGGTGATATGATTTGGTTATTAAACATGTTGTAATTATCTATGAATTAAATTAATTACAGAATTATATATGAGTTAAAAAATATGTTTTCCTAGTAATAAAATGGGGAATATATTATGAAATATTATGTAAAATAATTTATTAAAATATGAATAATTATTCCAATGGTACGAAGTTGAAACTCCAACCATAGAAATTTGAGTTAACTATTAAATTTGTGGACATCATAAATATTGAAATAAGATACATTTAGTGTGCCATAATGAAAATGAATTTCAAATATAAAACTTCATTTTATTGGATATTCTTATTTTCCTTTATGATCTATGGTTGAAACTACTTATTCAATGTTTTTTTTCTTTGTTAGGAAGTTCAAGGGATAAAGATTTGTTGTTGTTGTTTGAGAGGTTGCGAATGATCCATAAGGTACTCATGAATTTTTCATGAGAGTGGACAAGATCGTGAAGCCCAAATGGATATATAAGTTCCAAAAGCTTTCCAATAAGGATGATCAGCTAGTTGATAAATGTTTGGGAGTGTGGTATTCATATAGGAATCTCACCAGAGTGGGTGTTGATATGAATCACACTAGCTAACTGGTAATATCCAACTGTCTAGATGATAGGATCCCACTAGTTAGATAGTGAGACTTCCAAAATAATTTAAATTCATCCATGTTCTATCATATATTGATTGTGAGAAAATAAATTTTCAGTGATGTCAATGTCGAAAAGAATATAATGGAATGTGTACCATTTGTTTAACAATTAATGTTTTTTATTTCTATACCCCTCTCTAATGAACCGAATTCAACACTAACAATCCTAGAGACTCTATATAGATGATTTTTTCCGTACATATTTGATTATATAGGGATATATGTGCCTATTTATGCCTTGAATCAATTCTGGTATGTGTTATTTCTATTTATGATGAATTATTTTTTCTCATTTTCTAATTCTTCATGAGTAGTAGATCATAATGTTATTGATAGATCTGAATATTTATTTCATGATTTGTGGTTATTTAATTTTCCATGATTGGATATATCCCTATGAACTCTCCATTTTAGGATTCCATGATTGGTGATTATTGATCACTTGATATTTAGTAGACGGTTTCATAATTGAATTCCTATTAAATTAAATTTTTACTTATTTAGTATTTTTAAATTGATTTTTAATTGATTTTTTAAATCATTAGTTGAGATTATTTAAGGATTCTGTAAAAATAATAGGTTTTTAGTTGATGTTATTTAGTTATGGATTTTCAAATATATTCATTACATCATAAAAGTGGTTTGAAATAGAAATTAATGATTTTAAGGATGATTTTGGATGATGATTCTTGATAAAAATTGGCATGAAATATTTTATGAATTTTAATTAAAATAAAATTTCTTCAAAGGCTTCTAAGTTGAGTAAAAAAATTAGTTGTTGGTTATTTGAAATGAAATGGAATTTTTGATGTTTTTCTTGGTGATTATTCAATTATGATTGATGAAACTTATTCAAGATGACTAATTTTCCAATTGATTGATTGATTTAAAGTGAATGAGAGTCTGAGTAGTTAGGAATAAGTATATGGTTGCTAGGAATGATTAGATCTCCCATGATTAAAATTGATGATGAAAATACTAACTTAAAATTATAAGGTAATAGAGTTTATTCATTTAGGGTGGAGTCTTATTCCCCTAGTCATGTGATCTAGGAATATGTGCCCACAATTAAAGTTGTATTTAACAAAGATGTATAAAAATACCTATACTATCATAACCCAAATACTCCAAACCCTATTTTTATGATCCTAAATGATTAAGTCATTCCAATGTTTGATATAAATTCTTCTCCCTTTATTGAATGAAATATTTATTTAAGACTTATTTGATGGAGAATACTTTTTATACCTACTTCATACATTCTAATGAATTTAATTATAAGGAGCGTTTATTATAGATTCTGAAAATATTATCATGCAATGTTTTATTTAAAATAGATTATATTTAGTTTATTTAATATGGATTTATTATGGAATGATTTTTGAGATCCTCCTTGGATATTGTTTGTCAGAATCTAATTTTTCCCTTCAGGTTCTTATAGAAATTCTTATACGACGTCTAGGAAATTGGACATAACCACATAGAAGAAGTTTGTGTTGTTTATTAGTGGGAATTTGGGATTTTTTTATAGAAGTAGAGTATGTGATCCACTTATTACATGGATATATTGTTATGGTGAAGTTGGTGAATAATGTTATGAATCTCGTTGATGTACTATTTATGTTTCTTGTATTTGTATACTTGTGTTACATTTCACTTGGGGGTGTTTGTTATACCATCTATTTATTTATTATTATCCACTAATTTATCTTGTTGAATTTTTATTGTGGTGAAATCATTCCCTATTATTTTATTATAATTCCTAGATACTTTTATCCCACCCATGGGGATAAGGATCAACCTTTATTCCAATTCAAGACCATTTGGGGTATCAATTAAGAGGTAATTAGGAAAATTCATGAAACATCATTATCAATGGAGATCATGTCTCTTATTTAATGTTGGTATACATTTTGTGATGTATTAGTATATTGGAAATAATATTTTTAGGAAATAATGGGTATATTACGAGTGGGTTTTTAATTATATCTCATAGTAATGATCCCTAAGATAGAATGTGATATTTGGAAAACATTTCTATAATGTTTTTTGATATGATTACAGACTTTTTCATTAGATTTATAGGAAAATTGTGACCCTAGATAAAATTTTATTCAGATAGTTTATGTTATTGTGTTTCTTGAATGACGATTCCCAGTTATCTATTAATGTTGTGTAGTTCCAATACAAAAAGAAGGTGTTTGAACATACATAAAGAGGTATATATTTATGAAACATAATAATTAAAACCACTTATTAAATAGAGACTTATAAAGGTTTTAATTTGTGTTTTCTCATATTTGGACCAAGGAGATACACCTATTCCCATTCAGGCACATAAGGTTGTAACTCAAAGGGATGGTATTATAGATCATTCCTATGAGTTTATTTGTAATAAACTACCATATTTACAATGTATGAATTATCTTCAAGAGGAATAGGACTGTATATGAAATATTGTGTGACTCTTTATGTTTTTTAGGTTCCATATTATATTAAGGTGACATGACTCTTCTTAAAAAATGAAGGCATATAATAATGTGGTGAGATTCAGTAGTGATAGAATGGAGAATGGGGTCTTCTATTAGAAATATGTTAATGATATTTTTATATAGAAATAAAATATATAATAAATATATTTGGTTAAATCTAAAATACTTCTTAAACTTCCTCATTTTGATAATACAATGACTTAGAATGAAAACCATTTTGTTGAATATTTATAGCTCTAACATGAGGAGGTTTCAAAGGAGAAGATGAAGTCCCAAAGGTTTTATATCGGTATAAAATCATAAATCTAATATTATGTGTTTATATTAGATCCATATAACATTTTTTATTTTCTATAAATGTATAAGATGTTTGGATTGTATTTCCATTTTAACAAGAGTTTCTCTTACTCCCAATGGAAACAGTAATGGTCCCTTTAAGGGGATGAGGAAGTAGGTTGAGTTTCATGGTTAAAATATTTGGGGTAGTCCATGATATAAAACATTAATTAAATCATATATAATAATTATTAATGGAAAACAAGTATTTTTTTTAATTTTGAAAAGTTTGGAACTCGAAGAATGTCTTTAAATAGGCATAAAGGATCTGCAGCTCTAAACAATTCTCAGATCAGGTACACCAATTTTTCCTAGTTTTTACTACTCTTTTTTGTTACAATATCATTAGAACCAATATGATCTATAGAGTAGTTAGATAATTAAATAATATAATTTTTCCAACCCTAGTATTTGGGATGGTGGTTTCTTTATTCTAATGAAGATTCTCTAGTTAGAGTTGATATAGGTCCTGTAATAATGAAAGGTAATTCTACTATTTATTCATCCCTAGTTAATACATTATTTGATTCTAGTTCCACCATTTTTTTTATCAACATGTACTATGGACTTGATGATGTTTATATGGATCTATTTTCATATGTGTGAAAAAATTATATTCCTATAAGGATGAAGATAAATAGTTTTCTTTGAAAACCCTATTGTACTTTTTAATTATTTAAGATTGAGTGTATATGGGTATTTTTAGTTTTTAAAACAAATTAAATTGATGTAATTCTAAGGATGGATTGAATCATTGTTCATAAATCCACGATTTACTATTATCTTTGGGAGGTCTCTTTAACTACCTAAAGGGTATTTGTTTTTGTTTTTTTAGGTATAATGTAATCTAAGGTCTATAAGAACCAGTACCCATATTCCAGATTAGGGTAAGATGATTTCCATTTATGATTTTAATTTATAAAATGAATCTTTATATAATGAACTTCCACAGGTATGTTTAGAGTGCATATTATTCCATCATATTTTTCCTGTTTTTCTCTTCGGATGGTGGTGGGGTTCTCTATTATTTTGGGTTAGAGAACCCATGAAATATCTATTACATTACACCATATAGAACAGCTGAAATAAAATTAATATAGGATTAGTTGGTTAAATTTGTTTCCATATGATTCATTCAACCTTGTGATTCATGATGGGAAGAGCCAGTGATTTTTCTAGTAAGGTTTATGAATAAATTATCTTGTGTGTTTATGGTTAAAAAATGAATACTATAATATACATGAATATGTATTGAATACCTTGATTAGGGATTTGTATGGTCCTTTGAAATTGGTGAAGTATTTCAATAAGATTGATATTTTTGATGGTTACCATTAGCTTTGGATTAAGGATTATGATATCCCAAAGAATGATTTTAGGAATAGGTATATATTCTATAAGTATCTTTACATTTTTATGACCTAAACAATACTCTTGATTTTTTGTTGTACTCAAGAATCGTATTTTCTATTAATACCTTAGTTAATTCATTGTGGTATTCATGGATGAAAAATTGGTTTACTCTAAAACTGATGAGGATCATGTTTATCGCCTAAGGGATGTTTTGGATATATTTAAGAATCACTAATATTATACTAAGATATCATAGATCCTTTTCTAGATTTAGGAAGTGAATCTCCTAGGCCATATGGTCTTCAATTATTGTATATTAGTTGATCATATGAAGGCAAAAGCTATTTTATCTTGGGAGGAACCATGAAATTTCTTTGATATTTAGTGCTTCTTCTATGACACACCAACCAAATATGTCCCTATATCAGATTCCCCAATGTTCATGCCATGAGACCAAATTGGAATTGTAAATCCTTACTAGTTGAAACAATTTTTTAGGAAGCAATGAAACACCACTTTGGAATGATTTCACCTAATTATTAACAAGGAAAAAAATAGTACAAAATAAATAAAATTAGGGCATGAACCACCACACATTTTATTTCCATTATAGAGAAAAAAAATAAAACATAAATATAATATAAAAAATATGAATGTGGTAAATAATATCGGGAACCATAAAAATACATCAATATCATAGTCTATCTCTCATGTATGGAAAATATCCCATCAAATGACTATCCATGAGCACCATAATATCTCTATACCTCTGACCATAGGATGTAATAAAATAATAAGTGATTAATATGGATAAGGAAACTAAAATAAAACTAAAATAAAAATGTACTTAACTCATTAGGACTATACATGTCACCACCGAAAAACTAATAACCTTTAATCCCCATGTGGGAGAATAAAATATAACACGAGACATGTAAAGGGGAAATAAAAGAGATATTTGCAGAAGCATAAAAATTCTCAGTAGTGATGCTAATAGAAAAACCATATCCCATGTGTTAACATTAAAGTGAAAAACATTTATTCTAGTTTGAAAATAAAAATATAAAAATATAATTATTTCCTTTATTTTCAAAACAGCTAATTGATCATGGTTTAAAAAATAAATCCATTTTAATCTTTGATACCTAACTTTTTATCCAAATAATGAGAGGTTATATAAAAAGCATTTATATTAATGAATAAGCTAGAAAATAAAGATTCATAGTTGAAAGAATTGAAGAAAAAATCAAATAAAACAATGATACAAAAAAGTAAAATAGAATGATATATTCATTATTATAGACATAAAAGAGAAATATAATTTAAATAAGGTACCAAAGAAATGTAATTAAAAAAATAGGAAGCCCCATGGGTAATCTAAAAGTAACCTGGTCAAATGGGGTTATAAGATTCTCATACCCAAGATTATTAAGCATGAAAAAACTCATCATTAGAGAACCACTAGAGAGGATAAAGCCAAATTTTTAGTGGAACCCCTTATATTATTATTTATTTTAGTTAGTGTTGTAGAGTAATCATGTTAGGGAGACTAGGATGAGGAATTTTCCCCTCACCAATTTTAATAATACTTAGTTTAATATCCTAGGTACATAAGATTACCAAGTTCCATTAAATTATCCAAATTATATAATCAATGTGTAGTATGTAAACCATGATTCAATCATAAAAAAATACAAATAATGCATACATAATCACCTCACCTACCCACAATAGTAATGAAAAATACCCAAATTTTAAAATCAAACCAACATTCTGATCATATTAAATCTATGTTCCATAAATAACATATAAATATGGGATTCTATTGGTGTTCACTTCCTTTTTTTAAAATCATTACAAAGTTCCAACAGAGCCTTAGCCTTTTAGATGCTGACATTGAACAATTATAAAATTTCTTTTTTAATCATAGATTTCATGTTCCAAAACCAATACTCACACATAAATAAATCTACACCATGACATATATATATAAGAAACCCTTCACATATTGTAAATGTTCCCATACAAATGAATAAAAATATACAAAGAGTGAACCTATATATATATATAGATAATTCACATTTAATATATCAAAGGAATAAAAATCACATATAGGCTCATTAGGAAATAAAAACATGTCATTAGAACCTAATAAAAATTATTCTAATGAAAAAAATACCTATTCATTTCAGTCCAAAAAATTTAGATTCAATTGGAAGAAAAAAACCATTGAATGTGATATACATATAAAATAATATTTAAAACACATTTAAAAAGTAGAAAAATATGGTACCAACGAAGTAAAATTATGAATGTTATGGTACAGATCCATTGTAATCATCCCAAACATTTATAATAATATAAATTGATGAAAATATTAAAAAAACATGAAAACCATCAATCAATTATATTTCTGAAATTATAGTCTTGGACATAGTTTAACCAAGCTCAATCTGAATGAGAACTCCATACCTTTGATAAGTGAGGCCTAACGAAATCTCAAACAAGTATAAAGAATCCCAGAATATGAAAGAAAATCATAATTACAAGGGAAAAAATAAAAAATACCAAAAAAAAACATGGTATTAGTCGAAATCACAATATATTAATAGAATGATATTGAAAGAAGATTAAAGAGATAGAGGAGTGGAAAGCTCACTAGAGATGATCGTATAAGGAAATAGTAGGAGAAATAAAAAAATAGAGGGAGGGAGAGGAGGTCGATTGCTTAGATGAGTTACCCCTAGGAGTTGTGTCGAGTGAGAGAGAGGTTAGTAGAATACATAAAACATATAGGTTTTATTTATTATGAATAAAATGGTAATTTTCCAAAACAATTACCCATGGACACTGCACATGGTTTGGCCCCACTGTTTCAAAACTATGGGAAAACCGTGAAACTCTACTAGAACATATGGGCACTTCAAATGGGTATGATACATAGTTATGGAAATAATTCACCATCTTTGTGTCCATCTCAAGAATGTTATAGAAACCCTCTCCCAATATGCACATACATTCTACTAATTGTGTACCAACCACCGATCTATGCTGAAAATAACCATTTTTAAAATTTTAAAAACTATTTCGGTCCAAATTTCAATGAAAAGGCTAAATATAATTAAATAATTGAAAATAATTAATATATCATGGTAATAGTGGGAAAATTCTCGAAAACATGAAAATTTATTCCCCCATAAAGTTCAAAGATATTTGGTTGATCAAGAGGAATGGAAAGGATAACTACTATTGAAGATAGAACCCCAAAACCCGAAGAATAAAGAATAAAAAATCACATTCCTTCCCAAAACCGAAAATATTAAACCAAACAAAATATAAATAAATCATTTTAAAATCTAAACGAATTTAAATTATTATAGATATCAAGGACAAGGAACTCAAACCATCAAACCGTAGAATGGGAAGAGAAGGGCTCTCATATCGCTAATCACAACCTCAAAACAAGAAGCACCCCAAACCATAAAAAATATGTCATGATGTAAAATAATTGTGGTATATTCAAGATCTCCATGATAATATGTCACATGAATCATTATCCTATCTGACCAAAATACTATGATTGAGGTCGGTATGGATGGGAGTAAGTGTAATGGCATGGGGTTTTAGGGGTCCATTACTTTGTGAAAATCTCATTTTGGGTTTTTTGGTCTGGGAATATGGTGAAGTTGGCCCAACGGTAGGCCTACCAATAGCCTTAGCCTACTGGTAGCAGGCCTACCAGTAGCAGGCCTACCAGTAACAGGCCTACCAGTAGCTCTCTCTACCGGTGGCTCGGTCTACCGGTAGCTGTAGCCTACCAGTTTCTAATGTCTACTTCTAGCTGCAGCCTACCAGTAGCATGGCTACCAGTAGCTCTTGGCAACCGGTAGTTGTTGCCCATCAGTAGATCTCAGCTACAGGTGGCTCTGGCCTACCCCGCGGGTTCTTTCTAGTAGCACTCCTTCTTGCACAAATATGATTTAAACCCTATTTTGACTCGGTTTATCCTGTTTTAAATCCCGGTAACCACCCATAAATGTTTAACTAAATATTTAATGAATTAACCTGGTGTGTGCGTCAGTTTAAACCGCCCGACCTCTAATGACGTGTGGGGTCACGTGGTCAACCCATGACCCCCACTCACGCGGTTTCACGTTCTTATCTCAACGGTCCGCGACCATTATATCTAAGGGGTTCTCCCTGGGTTCTTCTTTTCTAGATCACCCTCTGCGAGGAGTACCCTTCATTCAAACGAGGTGATTTTCGTTCAGGCGATCCGCATTGCTATGCGTGAAGTTTTGTGCCCGGCTTAAGCGTCGATCATTGATCAACAAGTAGGGTAATTCTCCTTCGTCTCTCCCTTTTGTGTATCATGAAGGGTGGGCGTGATTATGATTTTGTAGAATTGGATAAACCAGACCTAAATGAAGATAATGAACTAGAATCTATAAAGAAAGAAGGGGGATATGATCGTTGATGATGTGTTATGTTATGATCTTTTATGTGAACTGTGTGGGCTTACGTCTTTTGAAAATCATTGTTGTTGGTGGTATTTCTATGTGCACTAACAAAACATTGCATCTAGTGATGTTTAAACGGCTTGTATTGTGGTTGTGAACCCTTGCTGTGTAAAGGAAATCAGTTAATTACATATATTCGGCTAAATGAATTGGAATCACAAGGATAAATCCTATTATGTGATAACCCCGATTAAATCACACGAAAATTTAAATCATGTAGTGTGTTAAATCTTATAAATCTGAAAATACTGGTATGGGCCTACTTTTTGTTGGTGGTAGTGGTTTGGTGGTTTTCTTTTATGGGCAGATTGCTGGAGATGTGGGAGGGGATGGGATCCCATGTTTTTATACTCTCGGTGGTTATGAAATTTGGGATGGGATCCCCTGTTGTTATGGATTCAGTGGTTGTGATTATTAAGACTGGGTGGTTAACTTCTTTATATCAAGAATTGGGGTGGGATCCTCTATTGATGAAAAATCATTTTGGGGGAGGGGACACGGGGCAGTGTCTTAGGGTTTTCATTGGTTCCAGTACTTCGAGGGATCTCACTTTTCCTTTGCTGTTGTGGCTTTACAAGAGAACCGGGTGTGGATATTTAAATTGACATTTGACTGGTTTCTTTTCCTTGGTTATGCTTATGGTGTTAGTTTCCCAGTAGTGGAAAAAATTATTTAAACATTATTAATGAACATGAAACAAGAATGGGGCAAATGGGTTTTGTTGGCGAGAGTCGTGACTCGGACTTGAGTGTTGTTTGTGTCCTTTATGTTGGTTGAAGAAAAACCTAAACATTGGGTGTGTGCTTGTTACCTATACTTATATTTGTAGTTTTTTGTTTCTTATTCGAGCGCCACCCAAGTTGATCGCTTAGTTCCGAACACCCCCATTTCACGGGGGAGGGTGTTTTCCCCAACACTATTATTAGTGGATGGTTATTAGCTCCTTTTATGCTCCCTTTCTCAGATATCCCATGTATCTTCGGGCAGGCTGTGATGGCCTGAGGTCCATTATTAGCCCAAGAATCTTTAGACAGGGTAGTGTGGTGGTTGGCCAGGTGTGTGCGACAGGTGGTTTCCCAAGTGTCTTCAGGATGAGGCCCAGGTGTCTTCGGGCATGGTAGTGGATCTTCAAGGATAGGTGTCTTCGGGCATGGCGATGGTTGTTCTGGCCTAGGTGTTTTCAGGCATGGTTACATGTGACAGTTGTCGCCCAGGTGTTTGCGGGAGGGATTCAGTAGTGGGACTGCGTGTGTTTGTGGCCCAGGTGTGTGTAGGCGGGTGTGGTAGTGTGACTGCAGTGAGAAGGGAGGGATTTGTTCGATGCGTAGGATATCTCAATAACCAGTGAGAACTTGTCGCAGATTACGCAAACATCAATGTGCTCTTATTATATATATTACTTGACTTTCTTTATTTGGAGAGTGTTCCTTGGTGAGGCTTGGGTGGATAGTTTACCTTATTAGGTGTTTGGTTTACTCCTTCTTATCACGGGACTTTAGTACGTTCCCCCACATGTGCACGGGAGTCATTGGTTTTCCCTACTTAGTGTACTTGTATGATCACCCACCATATATAAAACTGCTTTCAGGTTTCCAGGAGGACTTCAGGGATCGTGCAGAACCATACTAGCTCGGACCTTTGGGACAGTTGCAGTTTTTTGTTTTTCTTTCTTTGGTACTTACCTTTGTAGTCACTTTTTGTACTTTTTGGCTTTTACATTTTGGAACATTCATGTGGGAATGGTTTACTTTTTTCTTTACTTTTCTTTTAGTTTTGGTGATGTTGGGTTTCATTGTCTTATCTCCTGATCCTATAAAACAAAAAGCGGTAATGCCTTCCATTTGCGTGTAATTTATATACTCTTGGTTCTAGTCGCCACTCCGGGACCTATTGAATGCGGGTCTCAGGGGTCATTATCTCTCCTTCAACTTAAATAAGGAAGGTCCTAGAAATCTACAGACCCTTCCCTCCTTTTGGTGAAGGCGGGTTGTGAAAGAATGGTATCAGAGGCAGGTTGAGAGATAGGATGGAGTCTAGAGTTAGGCACAGTGATAATTGCATGGGATGGTAGGGAAACAATGTTTGGTGACCTTGGTGCGTGAATTAGGCCAGGGAAGACCGGCTAGGACACGGGATTTTAGGGCCCCTCGTGATCTGATGCAAGGACTCTGGACCCACCGAACGACCAAGTGAGGCCACACTGATTGCAGGGTAGAGAGACCCTAGGGAAGGTACATACATCATAATGACTTTTGTTCTTGTGTTTCTGGGGTGTTTTGGGAATGAAGAATAAATGAAAAGTTTAAGAAGTTTTAAAGAACGACATTATGCACTACTTGGGATTAGGTATTTCTTGTTTACCTTGTAGCTATGACACTTGGAAGGCGACCACATGTGGTACAGGCGATCGAGGCCCCAGAGACTACCTTTGTCGATCGACATAGAGCTGATCGAGAGGAGGAGGATGACCAGTGGCAAAAGACACTTAAGGACTTCCAGCGACAGACCCTCGAGAATTATGAGGGCAGCACCTCTGACATTAAGACGGAAGGCTGGCTATAGGATCTAGTGATTGCTTTCGGCCTAATTCGGGCCCCGACTTAGTACTGGGTTCCTCTGGCCATCAGCTAGATGCAGGGAGTGGCGCGTTAGTGGTGGACGCATTACCTAGGGGAGAGGAGAGAGGCTGAGGTGGGATGGGCTGATTTCAAGAGGGAGTTCTGGGCGGAATTCCTCTCTTCGACGATGAAGGCGGAAAAGAGACAGGACCTACTCTCCCTCCACTAGGGATGTATTTCAGTGAGGGAGCTAGGGATCAAGTTCAAGGACCTTGTACGGTTTTCTCCGGACCACTTTCCCGATGAGGAGTCTCAGGAAATATGTTTGGAGGAGGTGCTATGACCATCCCTCCAGTATGTTGTTACCCCTTTACCCTTCCGATGTACTTGGAGATCCAGAAGAAGGCTGAAGTAGTGGAGAGGATGCATGATCTAGGAGGAGTGTCACGAGAGGGGATCCAGCTGGGACCATCGAATGGGAAGGCCATCAGCACCAGGCCTCCAGTGTCAGGACCCTCAAGGTTCCAACCGGTAGGGAGCAGGCTGCAGCAGTTTCAGTTTTGATCCCCTGGTCCTCGCACTTTTCCTTCGATCCCGGGACTGTTGTGATTTGTTTGTGGGAGCCCTGGACATCTCTGGAGTCAGTGCCCGGACCGGGTATAGTACGGTGGTGGCAGACAACCTCACCACCCACCCCAGTAGTAGCTTCCAGCCAGGACTTTCCAGCATCAGGAGGAGGGAAATCGAGATCTCGCTCCTCCGAGGGAAGACATTAGAGGAGGGGACCGACCTCATGGTACTCCTCAGGGACCTCGACCAAGGTGTGGTCGGGGAGGTGTCTGACAGCTGAGGGGTAGAGGATCTGGGCATGGAAAGCTACACTCCACGGAGGCAGCAGTTCGAGTAGGGCTGGAGGTTATTCGAGTTACGATCAGTTTGTTCAGTACCCTTTATTTTTCCTTGTTCGATACCAGAGCTTTGCACTCCTTTGTTGCACCCAGTCTAGCCCATGCCTTGGATCTAGATGCCGAGAGACTTCTAGTTCCCCTGGTGTTGAGCACTCCAGTCGGAGGTAAGACCAAATTGTTGTTTGTTTTTCGGGGATGCAGACCGATGATAGGGCCACATCAGTCAGTTAGGGATCTTCTTCTACTACAGATATATCCATACGATGTCTTCCTAGGCGTCAACTGGATATTCTCTGTGTGTGCCGTCATCAACTGTTTCCGAGGGAGGGTTGTGTTCTCGGACATGGGCGGCCGGCATGTTACCTTCACCAGCGAGCAGAGCAGTCAGAAGGGCAGCATGCGAGAGGAACCCCTCCTCTAATTACTAGCCGAGCTGTCAGTAAAACCAGTAGATGCTGAGATGGTGGAAGTGTCGGAGATCATTCGTGAGTTTATGGGAATCTTCCCAAAGGAGGTGACAAATCTACCCTCTCGACATGATATCGAGTTCAGGATTGACCTGCAGTTCAACGCTGGTCGGATATCAATGGCTCTTTACCGGATGGCACCTTCAGAGATATGGGCGTTGCAGATTCAGATTGACGATCCGATGAAGAGGGGTTATGTTTGGCCGAGTGCGTCATCGTGGGGTAATCCAGTCTTGTTCGCAAAGAAGGCCGATGGTGGTCTCAGGTTGTGCATAGACTATAGGAGGCTGAATCTGTTGACGATCAAGAATTGCTACCCTCTTCTGAGGATAGACGATATTTTCGACCAGCTGAAAGGGGCAGGATGGTTCTCAAAAATTGACCTACGGTCTGGGTATCACCAGCTGAGAGTGAAGGAAAGTGACATCCCGAAGACGGTGTGCAGGTGCAGATATGGACACTTCGAGTTCTTGGTCATGCCCTTAGGTGTTACAAACACCCCGGTTGTGTTCATGGGGCTTATGAACTCCATCTTCCGAGAGTACTTGGATCGGTTCGTGGTTGTGTTCATCAACGATATCCTGATCTATTCGAGATCAGAGGAGGACCATACATAGCACTTGAGGATTGTTTTTGAGGTCCTCTGATAGCATCAGCTCTATGGGAAGTTGTCAAAATGAATGTTCTGGACACGATAAGTGCACTTCCTCAGGCACGTGGTGTCTGAGAAGGGGGTAGTGGTGGACCCATCAATAGTTGAGGCAATTTTTTCTTGGGCAGCACCCAGGAATGTGGAAGAGGTCCATAGTTTCATCAGGCTGGCGGGTTACTATCAGAGGTTCATACCCATCTTCTCCCGAGTTGCAGCCCCTTTGACAGCCCTGACCAAGAAATACCAGGGTTTCGTGTGGAGTGAGCGGTGCGAGTCAGCCTTCATCCATATGAAGGAGAAGTTGGTCTGTTCCCCAGGGATGAGATTTCCAGAAGAAGGGGCGGTGTATGAGGTGTTTTGTGATACTTTTGGACAAGGCCTGGGATGTGTGTTGATTCAGCAACAAGGGGTGATCTGTTATGGGTCCAGGAAGCTACACCCTCATGAACATAATTACTTCACCCATGACCTCGAGCTTGCAGCGGTCGTTTTTATGCTAAATTTATGGCATCACTACCTCATCAGAGACCTCTTTGTGGTCTTCACAGATCACAAAATATTGAGGTATATCTTCTCCCAGTGGGACCTATACTTGCGACAACAGAGATGGGTTGTGTTCCTATAGGATTATGACTTCGAGATCTCTTATAATAAGGTCAAGGGAAATGTAGTGGACGATTCCTTGAGCAGGAGGACGCAGAAGGATGCGGTCCGAGATTCAGCAGACTCCTGGTAGGCGTTGGAGGAGTTGGCTGCCTTACACCTAGATGCGAGCATGGATAGCGGTAGAGGCTGCCTGTATCAGATGGCAGTGTAGTCGTCTCTGTTGCAGTAAGTGGAAGAGTCTTAGTGGGGAGACCCAGAGTGCGATGTGATGCATGATCGAGTTGATCAGGGCAATGCTCCGGAAGGATGGTCAGAGGATGTCCAAAACTGGATGCTTTTCCAGGGAAAGCTATTTGTTCCGGAGGCGATGCGCAACAAGGTTCTCAGTGAGTTCCACAAGTCACACCTAGTGCTACACCCGAGAGTTTCCAAGATGTACCAGGGACTGAAGAGGCAGTTTTGGTGGCTCGGAGTTAAGTGAGCTGTGGTAGAGTTTGTGGCCAAGTGCTTAGTGTGTCAGCAAGTGAAGGCTTAACACCGGGTTCCATGCGGCCTACTACAGCCTCTAGATTTCCCCATGTCAAAGTGGGACAACATCTCGATGGATTTCATCATGGGACTACCCAAGGTCTAAGGGGGATATGATGCCATCTAGGTGGTAGTGGATCGGTAGATGAAATCGGCTCACTTTATGGCGATCAGGGAGTCGAGTGCATTGGATGCTTTGGCGCGAAGGTACGTGGATGATGTGGTATGATTTCATGGGATTCCAAGGACTATAGTCTCAGATAGGGATGCACAGTTTACATCGCATGTATGGAGAGGATTATAGCATGCTTTTGGCACCCAGATGCATCTTATCACTACTTTCCATCCCAAGACAGATGGACAGACAGAGCGCACCATCCAGACCTTGGAAAATATGCTGCGAGCATGTGTTCTAGACTCAGGGGGATCATGGGCATGATACTTTCCCCTGGTGGAGTTTTCCTACAATAATAGCTACCACTCTACCATTGGTATGGCCCCATTTGAAGCCTTGTAAGGGAGGCCATGTCATTCACCTGTGTGTTGGACCGAAGTAGGATAGGCAGGCATCCTTGGCCCGGAGGTGGTGCAGAGCATGATAGAGAAGGTTCAGCTCATAAGGGAAAGGATGAATGTGGCCCAGGACCAACATAAGTCGTATGATGATACCAGGAGGAAGCCTTTGGAGTTTGATGTTGGAGACCATGTGTTATTGAAGGTCTCCCCTCGGCATGGGCATCAGAGTTTCGGTAAGGGGAGTAAGCTTTCTCCCAGGTTCATCGGACCCTTCGAAGTGTTGCGGCATGTCGGCGAAGTGGCTTATCAGCTAGCATTACCACCACCTCTACTGAGGATACATGATTTCATCCATGTGTCCCTGCTCCATCGGTATCTGTACGACGATTCAAATGTCCTTGATTTGGGTGAGGTGTACATCGAGGATGACGTGACTTTTGTGAAGAGACCAGTGATGATCGAGGATCGCAAGGAGAAGGTGCTTCGTGGGAGAACCATTCCCTTGGTCTGTGTGTTGTGGAGACATGGTGGGATTGAGGAGAGTATGTGGGAGAGGGAAGCACAAATGCGTACCCCACACCCAGAGTTGTTTTGAGTTATGTTCTTTGTTGTACCTATTGTGGTAGAACATTTTGTCTTTTTGGCTATGAAATGTACTGGTTTTCCTTCATCTGAATGTGTGTGAAAATCCCTGGATATGGGGGAGGAGAGAACACAACCCATAATCAAGATGCATTAAGGTGGATGCGATTAAACACATGTGGCTGAGTCAGTGCCACCAAAAGTGGATAATATCTTGACATGGGGGAGGAGACTCCCCAAACCACATGCCTAGGTAGTTTGACATGATATGTTTCTTGGTTCTTGACATGAAAGTATTTTTTTTAGTTATCATGGGTTCAATCCTAAGAGGTATCTTTTGAGGTGGTTTTTCGGAACCTCTCTTTCCTTCTAGTTTGTTTTGATTCTCGAGGACGAGAATCATTTAAGAGGTATCTGATGTAATGGCCCGGGGTTTTAGGGGTCCATTACTTTGTGAAAATCTCGTGTTGGTTTTTCTGGTCTGGGAATCTGGTGATGTTGGCCCTACGGTAGGCCTACCAGTAGCCTTAGCCTACCGGTAGCAGGTCTACCGGTAGCTCTGTTAATCAGTAGCCTTAGCCTACCGGTAGAAGGCCTACCAATAGCTCTGTCTATCGGTAGCCTTAGCCTGCCGGTATAAGGCCTACTGATAACTCTATCTACCAGTAGCTCGGCTTATCAGTAGCTCTGTCTACCAGTAGCTCAGCCTACCGATAGATCTCTCTACCAGTGGCTCAGTCTACCGGTAGCTACAGCCTACCGGTTGCTGGAGTCTACCAGTAGCTGCAGCCTACTGGTAGACGGCTATCGGTGGCTCTGGCCTACCCCGCGGGTTCTTTCCAGTAGCGCTCCTTCTTGCACAAATAGGATTTTAAACCCTATTTTGACCCGGTTAAGCCTGTTTTAAATCCTGATAACCACCTATAAATGTTTAACTAAATATTTAATGAATTAACCTGGTGTGTGCGTCGGTTTAAACTGCCCGATCTCTAATGACGCGTGGGGCCGCGTGGTCAACCCACGAGCCCCACTCATGCGGTTTCGCATTCTTATCTCAACCGTCCACGACCCTTAAAACTAAGGGGTTCTCCCTGGGTTCTTATTTTCTCAATCACCCTATACGAGGAGTACCCTTCATTCAGACGAGGAAATTTTTGTTCAGGCGTTCCGCATCGCTATGCGTGATGTTCCACGCCCGTCCTAAGCGTCGATCGCTGATCAACAAGTAGGGAACTTCTCCTTCGTCTCTCCATTTTGGGTATCATGAGGGGTGGGCGTGCTTCTTATTTTTTATAATTGGATAAACTAGACCTAAATGAAGATAATGAACTGGATTCTATAAATAAAGAAGGGGGTTGTGATCGTTGATTCTGTTTTATGTTATGATCTACTTTCTGAACTGTGCGGGCTTACGCCTTCAAAAAATCATGGTCGTTGGTGGTATTTCTATGTGAACTAGAGAACCCTTGCATCCGGTGATGTTTAAACGACATGTACTGTGGGTGTGAACACTTTCTGTGTAAAGGAAATCAGATAATTACGTATATTTGGCTAAATAAATTGGAATCACCAGGATAAATCCTTACTGTGATAACCCCGGTTAAAGCACACTGAAATTGAAATCTTGGAGTGTGTTAAATCTTATAAATCTGAAAATACCGGCATGGCCCTGCTTTGTGTTGGTGTTAGTGGTTTGGTTGTTTTCTTTTATAGGCCGATTTCTGGAGATGTGGGAGGGGATGAGATCCCCTATTTTTATACTCTCGGTGGTTATGAAATTGGGGATGGAATCCCCTATTGTTATGGATTCAGGGGTTGTGAGTTTTAAGACTGGGTGGTTTCATTTTATATATCAAGAATTGGGGTGGGATCCCCTGTTGATGAAAAACCTATTTGGGGGAGTGGAAACAGAGAAGTGTCTTAGGGTTGTCTTTGGTTCCAGTACTTCGAGGGATCTCACTTTTCCTTTATTGTTGTGGATTTACAAGAAAATCGGGTGTGGATAATTAAATTAACCTTTGCCTGGTTTCTTTTCCTTGGTTATGCTTATGGTGTTAGTTTCCCAGTAGTGCATAAACTTATTTAAACATTATTATTGAACATCAAACAAGAATGGGACAAATTGGTTTAGTTGGAGAGTGTTGTGACTTGGACTTGAGTGTTGTTTGAGTCCTTTAGGGTAGCTGAAGAAAAACCTAAACATTTGGTGAGTGCTTGTTACCTATACTTATATTTTTAGTTTTTTGTTTCTTATTCGCGCCCCACCCAAGATGATCACTTAGTGCCGAACACCCCCATTTGATGGGGGAGGGTGTTTTCCCAACACTATTATTAGTGGATGGTTATTAGATCCTTTTTTCTCCCTTTCCCGGATAGCCCAAGTATATTCAGGCAGGTTATGATGGCCTGAGGTCCATTATTAGACCAAGAATCTTCGGGCATGGTAGTTTTGTGGGTGTCTAGATGTGTGCGGTAGGTGGTTTCCCAAGTGTCTTTGGGATGCGGCCCAAGTGTCTTCGGGCGTGGCAGAGGATATTATAGCCCAGGTTTCTTCGGGCGTGGTGGTTGTTGTTCTGTCCTAGGTGTTTTCAGGCGTGGTTACGTGTGACAGTTGTGGACCAGGTGTTTGCAGGCGGTATTTGGCAGTGGGACTGCGTGTGGTTGGGGCCCAAGTGTGTGCGGGCGGGTGTGGTAGTGGGACTGCGGTGAGAATAGCGGGATTGGTTCGATACGTAGGATGTCTCAATAACCAGTGGGAAAGTGGAACGGGGTACCCAAACATCGATCTGCTCTTATTATATCTATTTCTTGACTTGCGTTATTTGGGGAGTGTCCCTTGGTGAGGCTTGGGTGGATAGTTTACCTGGTCAAGTGTTTGGTTTACTCCTTCTTCTCACGGGACTTTAGTACGTTCCTCCACTTGTGCATGAGAGTCTTTGGTTTTCCCTACTGAGTGTACTTGAATGCTCACCCTATGTATATAAAACCGCTTTCAGGTTTCCAGGAGGACTTCGGTTATCGCGCAGGACCATACAAGCTCATACCTTTGGGGCAGTTGCAGTTACTATTTTTCTTTCCTTAGTAATTACCTTTGTTGTCACTTTTTGTACTTTGTAGATTTTACTTTTTGGAACATGCATGTGGGAATGGTTTACTTTTGGCTTTACTTTTCTTTTAGTTTTGGTGTTGTTGGGTTTCATCATCTAATCTCCTGATCCTATTAAACAAAAAGGGGTAATGCCTTCCATTTGTGTGTAATTTCTATACCGTTGGTGCTATTCTCCACTCTGGGACCTATTGAAGGCGGGTCTCGGGGGTCATTATCTCTCCTTCAACTTAAAAAAGGAAGAGCCTAGATATCTACTGACCCTTCCCTCCTTTTGGTGAAGGCGGGTCGTGACAGTAAGGAATTACTCCGTCAAGAAATCTCTAAAGTATATTCACTATGAGATCATTCAACGATGGTAACCCCACCATATTATGGCATGGGTCATAAAATTATATACAAAGTGAGAAAAACTAAGGATTCTTAACAAGATATAATATCAATGATAAACAATGCAAATAACAACGAACAACACCTCTTCCCAATAAAAAAATTAAAAATTTCTACAAATATACATCCATTGAAAGTAGATTTATGAAAATATGGAACGGAAAGGGTATTAAAAGGGAGATAAATCAATGTCAAAAAAAATAATACCAAAAACATAGAAATTATAAAATCATACCTTAAGACAAAATTTGAATAGAGAACATAGAGAAGCCAAAAGGATTAAGAAACCATAAATAAGAACAGAACAACAATATGAGAAACCCCCATCACCCAACCATCCTCAAAACCATTTTCAATGATTTGAGACACCTCAATTATGGAACCACCCACAAACCATAAACACTTTCTAAAAGAAAAAGTAAAAATAATATCACCCAAAATGAAAAGTATATGACTATTTTGTTGGAGTAGTAAAAACTGATACAAATAAGGGTTCCCCAAATAAAAAAAAGCATCATGATCATCATGGGATCCAATATCAGGTCAAGAGAGGAACACCTTGTACGAAATCTCATAACATAGAACCTTAGTTAACCCAAATGAATATAACAATAAATAACCAATCCAAGTCATCTAAAACACTCAAAAATGACATTAATATTCAATGAATTAATACCAACACCATGGCATGCACATCATCATAATGGATTATCACAAATGATATTATTCCTCCATAAAGAGTTATTAGGGGTAGTTACTATGGAAACACCATTATATAAAATCCTAATAACATCAATTAAATTAAAATATCCAATACCAAACCTCCAAATCATTTCCCAAACTAATTCCTATAACTGATATTCAGCAAAAAATCAAGGATCACACCAAGATACTGATCATCCACTTTTTCTCTTACATTTATGTAGTATACTGATAATATCATGATGAAGGAGTTTGAAGAATAATTATTCCGAAATATAATTTTTCCCAATATGAAACATGAACCTAAACTAAAACACAACTCCCCATAATTAAAATTTCTTTAAAAAACTACATATTTTCATTTAAAGGATCCCCAACATGGAATTGACAGTTCAAGACTCATTTTTTTAAAACATCCACTGAAATCATTTCATTATCCTTTAAAAATAAAAACAACCTTCTATTCAATTATTTTTCTAAACATTTATATAATAATAATGTTTTTTAATTTATAACTCCCACTTGTAAAAAAATCACATTACATGCCTTTTTTAAATTTACATCTTATTCATTTTCAAAAATAAATAAGTTTCCAAATGAACATATTTTAAATCCATTTATCATTGATAAACCCATTTTACAAATCTAGGACACCCTATCTATTTGAAAATTCACTAGAGAACTCCCATGTAAATTTTGTAAACTATATTACAATAATTTTAAACAAGTACATTAAAATAAAGACTATAAAATTATTTTTATATGATGTTTACCCATCATAAAATTCTGTTTATTAAATTATTGACTGATTTTATCCACTTAAAACCATTTCTAAACACACCCTTCCATTTTCAAAATCATATAATATTACCTAAAACCCAATTTAAAATAAAGATTCATTTATCAAATATTAGTCATAAAAAATTAACTTATAAAACACAACAAAAAACAAAACAGGAAGGGACTACTGACAATGCATGAATTGACCAAATACCTTTGTGGACTTTTTTTCTATCAAAGAAACATCATTGAGAGTAACATATGATCATGTATGAAGGCTCTAAATGGGTTACAAATCTATGTGAGATTACCATGTACCCCTAGATCAACTCCCATTTCATCGACAAAATAAAATCTCAAAAAATTCCCAAAATTACTTGGTGACTCAAGATGTTACCTGAGTGGTGGGGATCAAGCATTGAACCATGATCTATGTAATGACACCTGAAAATCCTATGTCTATCTACAAGAAATCTGAAATAATAAGGGATATATAATAGAGGGACAATGTTTCTATAGAGAAAAGGACCAGACTCTTATTATTCAATTTGTCAAAAACCAACCCAAGACACTTCTTCACTAGAAGTATGACCTAACTTGAGACAAATACTGAAAGATGTTCCTAATTCCCATGATCTAGAAACAGTTCCTAGAAATCAATGATTCACCACATGGGATTTATTTCACCTGATAAATTACAAGGAAATCATGTATTATAAAAAAATATAATTCAGGAATGACTCATCCATAAATCCAATATCCATGACAGAGAAATATAAAAAACATAATATCCTAACTAGGAAAGTAATAAAAAGCAGTGAGCACAAAATAACTCCCTAACCACCAAATATTCCCCTATGATATGTTAAATCCATCCACTAAATCCCGACCCTAGACCCCAAAATATCCATAGACCTTCAACTGTAGAATGTAGTTATATAATAAGTGTCCAATGAAATAAATGAAATTTAAATTCAGATAAACTATAAATATACCTTCCTCCTTTTGACTATACAATTCATTTCCCAACAAAAAATATGGGCAGAACACAAAGGGTGAAAATAAAATATATACTGAAACATGAAATTAAAAAATGATAGTGATATAAGATTCAGCATAAAAAACCCATTAGTTTTTACAAATGAAAAAATATTTCCTATGACTTAAATATAACATGAAAACTATTTCATGATACATTGAGAATATAAATATTTAAAAATATGTTTTTCAATTCTATTCAAAAGAAGTTAAAATGCAGTGTTAACGAAAAAAACATTTTCTTCTTTGGTTTCCATACCAATTAACATATAATCGGAGGTTTACAAATAAAACATTGATAAGAATAAATGAGAAAATAAATAAGAGTCTCAGTGAGAAACCATATAATTTAGATGCATATCATAAGGTTTTAAAAGTATTGTAAAATAGAACGATCATTTCATTATTTTATACATGAAATGGAATGAGAATATAAATTTCGTACCAAATAAATATATGTAAAAATAGAGGAATTACCCTGGGAAATACCTAGGTAGCTAGGTTATGTTGGTTCCTAGGATCCTCATACCCTTAGTGATTAATCATACAAAAATTTCATCCATAAAAAATGGGGTTTTTAGAGGATAAATAAATATTTTTAGAGGTACATAATGTTTCATCTCGTAATCCAGTTATTTTTTTCATGTAAATCATATTTTGAGATCTTGTCATGATCCCCTAATAATTCGCACTACATTAGTCATTATTTCACATTCCTAGGTACCAAATATTTCCATTTTCCATAACAATAAATGGAATAAATAAGGTAGATGTAAATGAAAAACCACGCTTAAATCACAAAACAATGAAAATAAAACATACAATAACACTAAACCTCCTTACACTACCAATTTAAATCACTGTTTTCATATAACCATACCATCATGCCCATAATATCAAATTTGAGTTCTACAAATAGCATAGAAATCCTGGATTACATAAGAGTGAACTTAATTTTGTTAAAATATTTTGAATGTTACAAAAGGGACATTGCCTTTTTGAAAACAACATTCAACATTTGGAAAAACACTTTTTATACCTTATATTTTATATTTAAATGCCATTCTTTACCCATAAAAACGTATACACATTCATATATACATTATAAACCCTTTATTAATTTTACTATTTTTCGTCACCATGAGTGATGTTGTAAAAATATGTAACCCATATTTGTAGCTATATATGTATATGCGGTTAAGTAACTTTTAATACATCAAAGGGTAGAAATCACATCGATGATATTTATGAAAGAAAAACATTCTATTGGGTATTTATGAGAATCTAATCAAAAGACTAAAACATTCCCCTTATTTTTATACCTAGTCATTTATAACCTATTGAAATCCAATGAAACCATCCAAAGTGCTCAACATTTCAAAAAATCCTAAAAACGTTCATTTGAAGAGGAAAACTATGGTGAAAATATAGGAAAATTGTTAATAAGAAGGGTGACACCCATTACAATCAACACAAAAAATTAAAATGATATATATAGATCATAATAAAAAACACTTAGAAATAATATCAACTAAATATAGTTCTCATATTATATTCTTGGAGATAGGGTAACATATAGAAAACTAAATAAATATTTTCCATTGACTTGAATGGAAAAATTATATCTCATTAAAGTGTGGGGAACTATAGAAGATAAAATAAAACCCTCTACTAAAGGAATGCCAAAAAAATTAGATTGTAAGAAAACGCTAGGGTTAGGATGATCACACACTGCAATGATGAAATGAAAAAGGAAGAATAATAAAGAGATGATGGATGGAAAATAGGCAACTAAGATAATCTCATATGGAAAGGGTCAGAAAATAACCAAAAAGTTTGTGAGGGAGTGGAGGTGGAGAATGTGATTAAGAGGCCCTTGGTTGATGTGTTAAAAAAGATAAAGAATGTTTTATATCATCATTGTTAGAAAAATAGTTTTAAAACAATTCCCCCCATACATTGTGCATGGTTTGGAGACAAGGTATACAAACCATGAACTATGCATGAACATATACTAGAACACCAAGTCCCTTAAAATGGTTTCAGAATATTGGTAGAAGAATAATGCGTCGATAGTTTGTTTGGATCTTTAAATTTTATGTGCACCATCACAAGGTTGTGCATGATTTTGGCTAAATATACACCAACCATGTTCCAATACAAAGAAAATGTGAATTTTTAAAATTTAAATATGATTCATCCCTAAATTCAAAAACAAGGGAAAATATAATTTAATATTTAATAATAATAAAAAAATGAAGGTTTGGTTGAGACATATTGGGGTTATAAGGGTATTACCTTAATATAATTACATATTTTTCAAATTTCATTCTCCATTGACAACTCTCACTCAAAAGGTAGTAATACACATGATAGTTTTCAAATTTCAAGCTTCCTTGGATGAGTTGAATTTCAATATTATATTAGCTCCAGTTTTAACTATTCTATATGCTTGACAGGGCTTTGTGGTCTATTAAAATGCATCATGTTTTGGTTTGGGATACATTCACAAATAGTATTACCATGTGTCGGATTATGGTTTGTATTAGCTTTAGACTCATGAGAAAAACAATCCCATGCATGATGATAAACTCACAGTTATGATGCCCACACTTTAGAGTAGGTGTCAGAACCTTTTTATGGAAAAGTTTTCTATTACCAATAATGAAAAATTCTTGGTTTTTTATCTTCTCACAAAATATTTCCATCTCTAGTAGAGGAAATTGGTGTAGTACATGCAATCCTTTGAAATTGAAAATTAATATACCCCTTAAAAAGGGAATGTTTTTCTAATACTTTGATCATAAATCTATCATCATATGATATAAAATAATTGTCAAATGATTAATATTTGGTCCCACATTTCTCAAATCCATTTGGGATAACGGGAAGATAAATTCAAAGATTTTTGTATAGTTTTTATTTAGAATCCTCTCTTAATGGAATGATCCTCCTAGAATAACAAATTGATGATGATTTTTGAGGCATTATGGATTCTTAATCTGGTGTGGAGACCATTAATGAATAGTCACTATATTCATAAGGTAAAATTTGGATTCATAATTGTATTTTCACTCCAACAGAAATTATAATATCTATAATGGGGGATTTCCATCATTTTTAGTTGGTGGAAAACCCAATTAAAATAAATATAATATATGATATTTGGAATCAATTTTTAGATACATGTAAGAATCATGAAATTACTAATTTTTCATCACATTTAAATACTTATCAATATGTAAATGATGTGTATTAGATGGATTTAGGCTTTCTACAACCCATTCTTATTCAAACTTTGAAGTGGGAATAGATTTAGAATAGATTTATAAATTGGATTCTGTGTACTAAAAGTGGTAATAATGTGATTTTTGTGGTAAGTGAAGTATTTACCATATCAAGTTATTTTATACATATTATTGATAAAACCATATTCGAGGACTTGATAAATATATATATGAAATAGATTTTTAGAATTTAAAGTAATTTATCTTCAATTGTTTTTATAGGGAATCTTAGTTCACATCTCTAATTGGGTGAGTCCTCCAGGATGTGATGTTTTCCTAGGTAATGTTTAGTAAAATGTACTATCCTTTGAAAGATGGTCAGATATAACTTTCTATACAGATTCATGAGGACATGTTTAAGGATTGTGTCTTGGAATTTGGATGCAGTTTGGATTTTCATTTTGGGATGTTCAATATTTCATATAATAGAATCTACAAGTCATCGATTAATGTTGAACCCTATGAGGCCTTGTATAGTCACCCTTGTAAATATCCACTCTATTTTTCAGAGAATGGGATGATTCCATTGTGAAACCATGTTTGGATAATGAGATGATGTTGAAATTCTAGATGGTTTAGAATATGTAATAACCCCCAACCTAGTATCTTAGAGTTGATTCTTAATTTATTACATCCATAGAAGATACATGTGATTGTATCCTAGTAGACCTAATTGTTTATTTTCATAGTGAAAATAGATACATTCTTGAATCTCGCATTACAATTGAAAACATAAAATAATACATATAAAATTAATTGGGACACCATTTTTCCCAGTATAATATATGTAACAACTCGATATTTTAGAATATATTTCTATTTTAAATGAATAAAATTTCATTGATAGCTTGTGTTACATGCAACACTCAGTTTAAAAAAATAGTGATATACCATTAAAATGTTATTATTTAAATGGGGAAATTATAACATAGCCATTAAAATTGATCATATGGATTTGGAATTTTTTTTTAAAATGTATTGGGGTTTTATATGAATAATGTATTTTTATAGTATATTGATTTTATATCTTAAAAAAATATTTCCTAAAAATGGTTTTTTTTATTTTTGTGAGAAAATAATATAATTAACATATGAAACATTTTGAGATTTTACTTTATTAATTTAACAAAATTTTCAAAATCATGATATCAAAATTATCTTTGGAAAAACTATTGTTATTTTTCAGAAATTATTTATTTATAAATGAATAGTGGAAATTAACAAATTTTTTAATAATATCATATATTATCATTATACTAGGAAATTTAAAAGTCCAATTATATTTTGGATTGGATATTAAATTTAAATAAAAACCATTCTATTTCTAATAATAATATTAATTAAATTTTAGTCATCAATTTTTATGATGTTGGTATAATTTTATTTTTATGCTTAAAAACATAATTCTATACAAAATATTTTAAAGTACATATAGTTTATCAATTTTAATTAATTTAAATAACCGCTTTTATGGAAATTATTAAAATAAATTCAAACATTATACATCTATTTAGATGAATTTAAACAAATCAAATTATGATTTCTATTCATATAGTTCATATAAGATAATATATTCATAAAAAATGAATTCTTTGAAAACCTATTTTTTGAAATGATGTGTGGGTTTAATTTTGAAATAAATTATGAAAATTAAATGAATTTTATTTTTTATACTGGATTACATATTTTAAATATTATTAATTAATTTTTTGTATTATTTTCCAATTATTTTTTATCATACTGAATGGTAAAAATAGTTAGAAACTAGTTGCCATAAAAAAATCTAGAATTGTTAGTATTTACAACCATAGAGTAAAATTGAATAACATTTTAAAATATATTTATATTTTAATGGTGTAGGTGTTTCTCAACCATATAACCCATCAAATCAATTTTATATAAATTTTTAATTTACTTGTTTTGGTAGCCAATTTGTATTATTAAATAATCTATTGTATTTTTAAAAATGCCACACCTTCTCATTTATAAAAGGGAACCTCCAATCCTCTTTCCATAACCCATAAAAATAACTTTTTTATAGGCGAATAATAGCCCATATCCATTATTTACATCCATTCCCAGTTCATATAGACCTTTTTTAATTATAAAACCATTATAGAAAGGATTTTGGTTCAAACCTTATGTGGTTTCCCAAAGAAGATGTATCGTTCTTAACTGAGAATTTTTTTTTATTCTTATACCTCATTCAAATAGTATTCAATTTTTTTTAAATAATATCATCACTAACTAAAATATAATTTGATATTTTAATTTTAATGGAAAAACTTATATCCTTCTCCTCTTGCATAAAGTGAGAAATAAAACCATCATTCATGTGTACAATGGACTACCACCTCACAAACTGATGTAATTCATTTTCCATCAGCACATATCATGACTACTTATGATGATGTATTGAAATTATATATGTAAAATTATCGAAATATTTAACTTTATATAAAATTAATATTTTATATATTTTCTTTCCTTTCTATTCATAGAAAAATGATAACGTACTTCAGGTAGATGTGTGGCTTACCACGCCCAAAAATCCATGTGATTATTTTTTTCATTTTATCAACACATGTATGGTATATATATCTATAAATAAATAATTAATTGGATATATGTGACATGATGATAATTTGGTAATGGAAGAGTGACACATACCTACTTTCCATTATGATCATTGAAAAATGGAAATGGTACTCATCCATATGTAAAACTTACTAGGTCAATTATTATAACACAGTTCATTTTTTATAACCATATTTCTTTATTGGTATCAAGAATTATAATTAATGCATTAATATTATAATTATTTATTGATTATTAATTTGGAGATGATAGAAAAATTAAATCATCTACTATATTTATCCTAGAATGGTTATTTCTGACACATGAACAAAATTTCATCAAAACATATGATGTAAAATTAATTTATTAAGTAAATAAATATTATATAGAAATAAAAATACACAAATAATAAAAAAACATTTAAAATATTCTTAATTTTTTTTAATAATTAGTATAATTCAATTATTCTAGAAGATAATATATGTACTTGATAAGTTAAACTTGATGTAAGGGGTTCCCTATATCAATTTATATTCATTGGGTTATGCATGAAATTCATTGACTATATTGTGATATGATAATTTGTTAAAGGACATAATATTTTATTTCCAATTGTTTTTGTATTTATTATTTTTCTTAAGAAATCACTTCATTCATTAATTCTCACTCAGATGATACGATCTTTGTAAAGGAATTTCTTTTGTGATATCCTCTATTAATGTTTCCCTTCATACAATTTATCTTAAATGTATATGTTCTTATAAATTGGCCCTGAAAATTATTATTTATATCTAAATGGATTATAAAGTACATTCTTCTATATATTTACTATTCTTTACAATGGTATTAAAATGATTTTTTTAGTATTTTGAAGGATACCATAATTCAAAAATATTGTTTTACATGTTTTGAAGATTAATTTTATAAATCGATATCATCCATGCCCCTATCATAAAAATTATTCCATTATTGAATTTATAAGGAAAACAAATGTTCTATTGAGAAAATTTTGATTCTATTTAGAATTTCGTTTACATGTTTTCAAAGAGAATCCTTTAAATTATATTATATTATATTCTTATTTATTTAAAAAATATTAAATGAATGTTTTATTTTAACATATATGATATAAAATTATTTTATTATGATAGAAATAATTGTTCAATTTATTTTAAAAAATGTTTTCAAATAGAATTTATATTTTGATAACTATAAATGTTTTTCCTATGTGTGTGAGGGATCTATATAAACTACCCATTTCTGTGGGTTATGACCATTATCTCTCTAACTCATTATCTCTCCCTCTTTAAGTTATGGATTTTTTTAATTATGTATATAAAAATAGGCTTAACATACATGTATGTTACATTATTTTATATGAATATATATAAAATTAAAAAAATGAAATTCATGAGGACCATAATAGCTTAGTTTCATTGGAAATGTGCAACACATTCTACTAGTTTGGTGAAATATCTTCAAATGCTCCCTTATAGATGTTACCCTTTAGTACTCCAACATAAAACCATTTTTCACAACTTGGGGAAGGAATCATAAGAAAGGGCTGGGATCAAATTTTCAATACGGGTAAATAAAGGATATATTTATGAATAACATGAATATAATGTAATGAGAATATATGAATAAAATTTTAGGATCACACACTACAGATAAGCCGTGAGCCCACTCTTCCTAACTTAGTGCTTGAAAATTATATGTATATTTTTTTATAAGAGAAAATGAAAAATTACCAAACTCTATAAATAAATGATGACCTTTTACCATTCTATGATCAAGAGTATTAGAAAAATACCATATATTTATCAGAGTTGAAAAAAAAATGATTGTCTACTACCCTTCAACACACTCTACCCCAAAAATTTAAAAGTATGATTTATAACTTCTATTATTCTTGTAAAAAACATTTATAAACCAAGGGGTGAGCATTCAATTTCCCAGTACGGTGTTTTTAAAACCTTTGATAAATCTCATTAAAAATATCACATTGATGATACATTTAAAATATTCAACTAGAAATACATTTGTAAAATAACCTTTACAAAATACTATAATTCTTTGAAAAGTAATTATATTTCGAAATCATTTTTAATATAATCCAGTGATTATGTTAAAAATATTAATCAATATCTTAAAAAGAAAAAAACTAAGGCCACTCAAAACTTTGAAGTCTATCTTAGGCCTACCCACTTTAGGGATGGACTGAATGTCCATTTCTCTTTCATATTTACAAAGTTTGAGTACTATTTTATAATACATTTTTGTGTTAGCTTTCCTTATATATATTTATATATATATATAATTTTCAATGTTGTTTTATATTTGAAAATATAATTATAATCATGCTTTGAACAAACATGTCCAATTTTATTTATATTTAAATATATAAAGGATAATATTTGAATGAAAATTACATATTTGACTTATTACGGTCAAATATCATGATACATGATGTTGTATAATCTATGAAAGATTAATCAACATCCACACACTTAAAATTTCATCCATATTGTCATAAAAATCTATTTTTTAATATTTATTTAATGATCAAGTATATATGTATATACCTATATATATATATATGCATATTCATGTATTAAAACGTATCGATATATGACCATAATCATGATATGAGTATGAAATGCATGTAAATCTATCATTTAAATGCATAAAATTCTAAAAATAATCAATTGAAATATATTTTTCTAATAAATAATTTATCAAACAATCATTATAATTCATATGAAATGAAATCTTGATCCTTACAAAATAAGTTTGAAACTTAAAATATTAATATTGGATTAAATATTATCTCGTTAAATTTGGAAAATAAAACAATTGAATTATAAAATGACATAATTTGACTTGATCAGTCAAATACATGATGAAAATAACGAATAATAATGTCAATATAATTGATTGTTGAAAATTAAAACAATAGATGGCATGAAACATAGAATTCCATAATAATAATATAATTAAATATATATATATATATTTATATATATATTTCAGACAATAAATATCATAATTTTTAAATAATGAAACAAACTATTCCTTAGAAAAATAAAATGGAATTGACAGTGTAAATAAGGCATTCAAGAATATATATAGTCCCTTACACAAAATTAAATAATTTCTGAAGATCTTAGATGAAAAATAGAGAAACAATCCATTAAAATAAACTTTGACTTTAAATAAATCATAGATGAAATAAATTATCTATTGTAAAAATATAATTGAGGTTGAAAAATAATTTGTCAGAAAAGAGATAAGAAATCCCTTACAGGAACAAAATTAATCAGTTTTCATCAATATTGAATAACCATCATTCAAAACATACATAGAAATATTTTTATAATAAATCCTCGTACTAAAATTTATCATAGTATTAAAAAAACATGTTTATTTTGTCTCGAAGAAACCCATAAGCAAACATGGAAGAAACAAATAAATTAACACAATAAAAATTAAAATCCCTTACATATTTTATGCATAGATGATTTTTTTTTCTTATTCCAGTTTTCATGGCTCTACTCCCATACAAATAGAATTAGAGAGTATACTAAGGGGAAAAGAAAGAATAGGCTACTACATGCTTTTCTAGCCTCACACATAGAGCACTCATTGTATAACTTATTATCAAAGCATAACATCCTTATATAAAGAAGTTCTGAAGCAGAAAATTGAAATTTAATTTACCATAAATTAAATGACAATTGAACACAATTGAAAATGACATCAAAAAGAAATTATTGAATGAATAGTGGATGTATACAATTGTGGAAAAAGGAGTAAAATTAAATGATGCTTCCTCGCAAAGCTTTGTAGAAGGGAAACAAAACAATATGGAGCAGCATTAAACTAATAGAATCAATATAGTTTTAAATATTAATGTTTGGAGAAAAATAAAAAACAAATAATATAGATTCAATAAATATTATGCAATGAAAAATAATATATTAGGGTTGGTACAATATTCTCTATAAATCATTGAAACTTCATTGAAAAATGATACAAAAGCATTAAAATCAACCTAGTTGGGTTGTAGAAAATTCAACAAATTGATTAGATGGTGACCGAATGTGAAAAAATATATGAAGGAAAATTAAGAAATGGACAAGTGAGGTATTTATAAATCTGAATCGATCAAGGTGATATGTTTTTTTTAAAATTCAAATAACAAGAACAATTCTAATAATACATACATCTAAAACCAGAAAACAGAAGGTTGTTCGGAAGACATTTTCGCCATAACTCATTCAAAAAATTCAACGCGAAACAAATGGGGTGTAATCGATCCTTAATCGCACTTTGAACAAATTTTTCAAAACCCTTACATGAACACGATTCCAGAACTAAACTCTAGTTTTTCTTCGACTCCACCAAGCCAGTCATCGATTCCCGATGAATGATATTGCGCGATGATCTGATAGAGAACTCCCTCACATCGGTACATGGTCTCCTGGATGAACATCAAATGAACCCGATGGCACTATGCTCGACTTCTACTCTCTTCAACTAACTCACCTGACCTCAGCCTCCTATGTCATTTGAATCGAAACCCTATAGTATTGAAACCCACAGTTTCCTTAAATCCCATTTGTTATCATTTCATATTTTATTTTATAACTTTTTGATATTCATAAATTTTTTTCACTATTATATATATATATATATCAACATATAAAATTTTAATTTTTCATTTATTTTTTCCTATTTAAATTGTATATCATTTATATAATAATTTTCCATCTAAAAAATTAATAATAGTATGTTTTTTTAAAACAAGTTTTTTTTCATTTAATAATTCTTTTTACCTTTATTTAAAATTTTTATTTGTTATAAATATTATGTAGGTTATTTTAATTTAAAATTTATAATAATATACTTCCTTTATTAATACCTTTATTATAATAATTTGTTTTGTTTTAATTATTAAAACATGTAAAAAATGTATATAAAAGTGTAATTAATATTAATTATTTCAATATATACTGACTTAATGGAAAATAAAATAATTTAAAGTAAAAAAATTTATTTTGGTTAAACTAAATCACATAATATTATAAAAATATATCATTATTTATTTAGATTATAATGAATTTATTAATTACGTTATATTTTCATGGATATTACATTCTTCCCCCTTAAATGAATTGTGCCCTCACAATTCTTTTGTCAAACATTGGAAAATTCTGAATTTCCATCCTCATAAATAAAAAATTTCGTAGAGGATATAATTACCTAACAAAAATTCTAACATGTAGACTTATTTTCCTCAAAAGACAACGTCTAATCTCTAAAGTTATCTAGACTGTTCCTTGAATACAAATTATAACACCCCAAGACCACTCTTACAGACACAATGCTTGAAAATGATGTGTAAATGTTTTTATAAAAGAAAATAAAAAATTACACAAGACTTTAAACAAATGAGGACCTTTTTTTGGTCTAGGTTCTAGATTATTAGAAAAAAAAACCATTCTTTTATCAAAGTGGAACAAAAACAAAATGATTGTCTACTACGCTTCCGTGCTGCGCTACACCAAAAATATTCATGTATGATTTAGAACTTCTATGATTCCTCTGAAAAACATTTATAAACAAAGGGGAGAGAATTCAGTTACCTAGTAAGGTGTTTTTAAAACCATTCATAAATCTCATTAAAAAACCACTTTATTGATATATTTAATATATTCAACTAGAAATACGATTTTAAAACAACATTTACAAAATACTATAATGCTTTAAAAATTAACTATATTTCGAAAACACTTTTAAAATAATCAAGTGATTTAGTTGAAAATATTAAGTAATCTCTTAAAAACAAAACAACTAAGGCCACTCGAACCATTGAAGGCTTCCTAGGGCCTACCCACATGAGTGATGGATTTACTATCCAATTCCCTATCGTATTTACCAATTTCAAGTACCAATTTTTTATAAAAATTTTTTATCTTAGATTGGCTTATATTCATATAATTTTCACTGGTGTTTTAGAATTGAAAATATAATTATAATCATCCTTGGAACAAACATGTACAATTTTATTTAGATGTAAATATATAAATAATAATATTTACTGAAAATTACATATTCAACTGGGTACGATCAAATCACAGAAAACATGACATTACATAATCACACAAAAGATTAATCAACATCCACACACTTAAAATTTCATCCATATTGTCATAACAATCCATTTATTAAAGTTTATTTAATGATCTTGTATATATGTATATACCTATATATATATGCATATTCATGTATAAAAACTTATAGATATATGACCATAATTGTGATATGAGTATGACATGGATGTAGTTCCATTATTTAAATTCATAAAATACCATAAATAATGAATTTATATATATTTTTTAATAAATAATTAATCAAACAATATTTATAATTCATTAGAAACATAATCTTGATCCTTAAAAAATATGATTGAAACATAAAATCATAATTTTGGATTAAATAGTATCTCGCTAAATTTGGAAGATAAAACGTTTGAATAATAAAATTACATAATTTGAGATGATCAATCAAATACATGATGAAAATAAGGAATAATAATTTCAATATAATTGATTGTTGCAAGTCAAAAAAAATAGATGGCATGAAACATTGAATTCCCTAATAATCATAAGAATTAATTAAATAAATAAATAAATATATATATACATATATATCATAAAATAAGAATCATAATTTTTAAATAAAAAAACTATTCCATAGAAAAATAAAATGTAATTAATAGTTAAAATAATGCATCAGAGAAGATATAATCCTTTACCGAAAACTAAATAGAATTTTAAGGCCCTAGATTAAAAATGGAGAAACACCCCATTAAAATCAACATTGAATGTAATGAAATTAGATATGATATAAATTACCTAATGCACAAATATAATTTTGGTTGCAAAATAATTTGAAATAATAGGTATAAGAAATCCCTTAAAACACAATTAATTAGTTTTCATCAAGAATGAATAAACATCATCCCAAACTTACATTGAAATATTTGTAGTATAAATAACCTTACTATAATTTATCAATGTTTTAAAAAAACATGTTTATTTTTTAGAAGAAACCCATATATAAACTTGGCAGAACAAAAAAATTTGACACAATAAAAATTAAAATCCCTTACATGTTCTATGCATAGATGGATTTTATTCTTCTTCTTCTTATTGTCACTACATAACTCCCATACACCTTTAACTCAAAAGTATACTAAGGGGAAAAGAAATAAGAGGCTACTATATGATATTCTATCCTTGCACATAGTGCACTCATAGTATCACTTATTATCAAAGAAGAACTGCTTTATATATAGTAGTTCTGAAGTGGAAAATTATATCTTAATTTTCCTCAAAATAAATGACATTTGAACACTATTTAAAATGAATTCAAATAGAAATTATTGAATAAACAGTGGATGAATATGAATGTGGACAAAAAATAAAATTTGAATGACGCTTCCTCACAAATCATTATAGAAGGGGAACAAAACAAGACGGAGCATCATTAATCCAATAGAATCAAATAGTTTTAAATATTGATTTTTGATGAAAAATCTAAAACAAATAATATTGATTCAATCAACTAAATGTAAAATAAAAATAATAGATAAGGGATATGACAATATTCACTATAAATCAAGGAAAATTCAGTGACAATTGATACTCATGAATTAAAATAATCCCTGTTGGGTTGTAGAAAATTCAACATATTGATTAGATAATGACCGAAGATGACAAAATCAAAGAATAAAAATGAAGAAATGGACAACCAAGGTATTTATAAATCAGATTTGATCAAGGTGATAATTTTTTTAAGATTAAAATAATAAGAACTAATAAAATAATACCTACTTGAAAAATCGAAAAATGGAAGGTAGTTCAAACTATATTTTTGTAATAACTCATTTGGAAAATTCAACGCAAAACAGAAGGGGTGTGATCGATCCTTAATCACACATTGAACACTATTTCGAAACCCTCACATGAACACTATTATAGAACCAAACTCTAGTATTACTTCGACTCCACAACACCAGTCATCTATTCCCGATGAATGCTGATGCACGACAATCCAACAGTGAACTCCCTCACATCAGCACAATGTCTCTAGAATGAAAATCGAAAGAACTAGATGATACTGTGCTTGACTTCTACTCTCTTCAATAAACTAACCTTACCTTGGCCTCCTCCACCATTGGACTCGAAACCCTATTGTACTGAATCCCATAGTTTCCCCTAAATCCTTTTTTATGATTTCTATTATTTATTTTATAACATTTTCATAGTCATAATTTTCTTCACTAATATATATATATATAGACATATAAAATTTTAAAATTTCATTAATTTTTTTTCTATTTAAATTTTATATAATATATATAAAAATTTTCCATCTTAAAAAAATTAATAATAATATGTTTTTTTAAAATGAGTTGTTTTTATTTAATTAATCTATTTACCTTTATTTTAATTTTTTTTGTTATAAATATAATATAGGTTATTTTAATTTAAAACATCATAATAATATATTTCCTTTATTTTTATCTTTAACTTTATTTATTTTTTTTATTTTATTTATTAAAACATGTTAAAAAAGTATATAAAAGTATAATTATGTTTTATTATTTTCATATATGGTGACATAATAGAAAATAATATAATTTAATGTAACAAATTTCATTTTTATTAAACTAAATCAGATAATTTTATAAATATATATAATTATTTATTTGAATTATAATTCATTTATTAATTACTTAATATTTTCTAGGATGTTACACTACATATCAAAGCTTAAAAGCAGGAGACATGGAATAATGAGTGGTAGTTTATAAGATTTGAATCATAAGGGTGATAAATCATCACAAATCATTCATGAACCATATGATCATGTAATATAAGTATGACACCATTATAAATATAGAAACACATTTCATATGTCAAGGATAACTACAAATACCATTAATATAGTGAATTACGACACACATGTTTCCCATTTTGGGAACATGCCAAACAAGTTTCCCATAGTGGATGAAGACACCCCTATTTCCCGTTTTTGATACAGAAACACTTGTTTCCCATTTTGTATCCGGATTCACCTTTTTCCCATTATGAATAAAGAACATAAACTTGTTTCCCATCAATATCTCATGAGATATAAATATTTAACCAATTTATTAGAGGTAGATATAGGTCCCGCATATGGAAGTGAAAAGGGTTGCATAAAATACCTATAATACTAAACATAATACATTCAATGAAATAATTATAACGTTCTACTCTTATCACAACCCTTGTAAATCATAAACTATATCCAAGGATATCATCTTAGTCTGGGAAGTTTTGTAAAAGATAACTTGGAACTTAACATTTATTTTAAAATCAATTATTAAAATATATAAACTTTTAAAAATAAATATATATAAAACCACTTTGAATACATGTATAGGAACCACGAAATATAATTTAAAACATTTCATGAGGAAAATATTCTTCCATATTTGAAAAATTATATTCAAAACAGAAATTTTTTGAAAAAATTATTCCTATGAAAATTACCTTGAAAACATATAATGGTGTATTTGAAATCATTTATAAAAATATTTATTTAAAATATATTTGAAAACATATAAATGATTCCTAAATTTTTTTTGAAACACATTTCTTCGAAAATAACATTGAAAAATTATAAATAATGATTAAAAAATAAAGTAAAACTATTAATGTTGAAAATATTATTTATAATTTGAAAAATAATTTTTAAATCATTATTTTTAAGAAAAATTATTAATTGAAATTTAACATAAAATATCAGTAAAAAATTTCTATTTTTTTTAAAAACAGGATTTTTTAATAAAATAAATTTTAGATCTAAGATATAAATAAGGTGGGTTTTTCTTAGAAACAATTCCTGAATTATATTAATTAAAAAAGTGGAAAAATTGAACCAATAAATGAATATATCATGAAAAAAAATAATGAGAAAGTCCATGATAATTATTTAGATATAAATCATAATATTTATTCAGTGGATACATAGTGATAAACAATCCTGATAACCAATGATACTTTGATAATAAACTCTTACTACCTTATAAAATTATAATCCTAATACCCAGGAAAATTCAACATTAAATAATGATTAAAATATAATGAATTGTGGTATATTCATGATTTAACATTTCAAATTTTATTATATCCACCTTGTAAAATAATATAGGTGCATAACAAAACATGTGTCTCAATGAATGAAAATTGAGACAAAATTACCTTACTTCTTTGGTAGAATTTGAACTAAAAAAACCCATGAAATAGAGATAAAAAAATGGATATGTAAATTAACAAAAATATATGGATAATAATAAAAAAATAAATTCATGGCTAGTATAAACACAACCCAATTGAAATGTGGAATATAAGGTGTATGTCTCGCAAAAAAAAATGTGAGACTAGAAATACCATTAATAATTTTGTAACCTTTTTATATTGAGATCCATGAATGATTAAAATAAATTTAAATATTTCATTTCATTAAATAAATTAAATTATAGACCTAAAATTTCATAGGTCAGTATATACACCACATGACAAGAATAAGTGGCGAATATTGAATATTTCTCAAGGAAATATAAGTGAGATGAGAAGATCATTACCTTGTGTCTTGACATAAATAATACACTTTCAAAACTCACATACAATATTTTTTTTATAAACATGACATAGAAACATATTCCTATATATCATAACATATATTAAATTAATATGAAATTATGTTACCCTTATGTTATGAATTCAATGATAATGTTATGTTTTGGGTTATACCGCTTTGTTTATTTATATGTCTTGATTTTTTATTCATGATCCAATTACATAGATCATGATTTAATTATTTAAATAATTTAAATAATGATATAAATATCATATATAATCATTAAATAAGTATTTATTATGAAAAATAAAATATATAAATATGAAATGGAATACACCTGCAATGAAATGGCAGGTCGTAAGCACGCGTGAATGTTGACTCAGTTTTATTGATGTGACGAGAGAATGAAAAAAATGAAAAAAAAATATATTTTTATATATTATGATTGTATTAGATTTATTAATATATATATTATCTAAATTTAATAAATTCATACTTAATACATTTAATGTAATGTGTGAATGAATCACATCAATTTGAGGAGGCGGAAGTCCACACATGCACAAAAGATTGTACAATATGTACACAAAATGGAAATCGTAATGGTATATTTTATGTAAAATTTAAATAATAATAAATTCATCAAAAATATAAGATATATCATATAAAAATATCATGTCCAACATAATTTTCAACCATGAGAGATGGTAAATGGAAAACAAATGATATCATTTCGTGAGGTGGAAGTCCTCCATACACATGAACAATAAGTTTGTTATCCATTTTATGGAAGTGTCTGTATTTGTAGGTCAAAACCATATAATAATAACATATAAATATATTAAGTACACTTAGTATATTATATATGAATTTAATAAGAATAATTTAGCAGTGAAGAATAAAAAAACGAAAGATCTTGTGGAAGAATCATATCACTTCTTTTGGGTAATTCCTTTTGGTTTTCCCCAAAGGGAAATTATAGTTTTATTTATTTCAAAATTGTGGATTAAGAAATGAGTTGAAGGAATTGTAAGATTATTTTCGAATGTATTTTGCTATCCAAAGAGGATTGATTATAAGGCAATGGCCTTAAACCTTACTTAATATTGAATTAAATGAATAATTCATATTGGGTATCTTTTCAGGATTAGAGTTTTAGAGAATTAGAACATAAAAATTACATCTCAAAAGATTTACAATGTAGACACTTCTACCAAGCTTCCATAGAATAAAAAAAACTCTTAAAAAGAAACATATCTAGTTCCATGTTTTATATATCATGACTTTCCCTTGATCCCATCCTTGACCTTATTCCACATTAAGTCCTATGAAAAACATTTCAAAAAAACATGGGGTGAGCATAAAGAGCTCCGTAAGGGATACACAAATAATAAAAACTGTTAGATTATCAAAACAAAAAGTAAAACATGTATACTTTATCAAAGTAATACTTTTCACCTTTATGAAGTAGTAAAAACTCTTCACTGAATAAAAGATCGTTACTTACCCTTTTATAACCAAAAGATTACCATAAAACCCATATAAAGAACACATAACATATAAAGGTAACTTGGGACATAAACATACTTAATTGGAATAACCATACGGTCGACTTCCACACATATCACTTAATGGAATAGCCATACGGCCAACTTCCATAAATACATAATGGAATAGCCATACGACCGACTTCCATACCTAATGCATTGGAGGTTATAACGTAACCACCCATCCTGGTATTCCTGGAACCACCTGTCATATGGTTTATCACGTAACCACCCATCAAATGTCCAAGTACCAATATAAAATCATAAAACAAATATAATGGAAAGAAAAAATTTCCACACTTTGATCACAATATATCACATAAATATATTGACATATAAAATCCATTATAAAAACCATTTTCAATACCATAATACATAAAAGAGTATATGGTATTTATTTCATTTTAAAAACTTTACAGCTTGTTGAGGAAACCAATGACCAAATAATACTCACAGCGGCAGAAAAGGTCATTGTCACCACGTACGTTAAAAGAAACATTCATTTTTGTCGTTTTGTAAAACACTTCGTAGAAAAAGATTCCTTTTGTATAAAAGTAAATTTCAAAGGGTTTAATACACCGTATAAAAGAAAGTTGTGTATAAAACGAAATATGCCTCAATGAAAGGATATTGAGATGACGTCCCTTACCTCGGGTCCGACTTGACTCGATCGTTCTTTAATGTCCTTAAAATCGGGCAACTCTCTTAGATTTGAGCTCCAAGGATTCCTTGGGAAGACTTCTGACCAAAGTGAGGCTTCAAGGTGTAAGAGAGGGATGTGGAGAGATGAAATGGGCAGGGGTTGGCCGATCCAAAGGCTTTGGAAGTGTGGGTAAGGTGGTATTGGTGGGGGCCTTTTATAAGAGGAGAGGATAGGCACTCTTGGAAAGTAAGGAAATGTTGCTTTATTTTAGAATGATTTTTTGATTTTAATGGTCCCAGAATGATTTGTTTCGAGGATAAGGTGATAAGGGTTCTAAATCCACCCATCCAATAGGTTTTGGACATGTGTAGGTTATATATTTTACATTATCATTTCATTTTATTTAAATCTTCTATTAATGAGGTAATCGCTGCATCGTCATGATGTCATAAATAATTTAATTTCTATAATTTCTAAAAATTATAAAAAAAATATCATGATATAGGAAATATTTTTATATTTATAAAGAATATTTATAGTAAAAAATATTATTTGTATAACCCCATGTAAAAATTATGTTAGTAAAACAACTCATGTTTATGACATTTTTATTTTAACATTAAATAAAAAGGTATTAATGTCATTTTCCAACTAAAGTCGCTCCAGGGGGTCCCCAAGATGACCCATGGATTGTCTTGGTTGGACATGACACATCCAATGAGGTTAGGACATGTGTCAAGTTCATTTAATATTATTAAAACTTTATTTTTACCCTAAACTACACTAATTACCTCTTATCGCGATTAAAACTTAATAAGTTACTATTCACTAAAAAATTATTTTAATCCCATTGAACCACATTTTACTTCTTAATGAAAACCATGTATGTCATATTTTTAAAAATCAAAACACAGAGGTGGTAAAATTTCATTTAAACAAAAAATCAGTTTTTTAAGTACCACTAAGTGGTTTCACTATTCATCAAAAATTGAAGTTTTTCAGAAAAATACCAAACCTTCAACCTAAGCTATATTTGACATTATGAAATCAAAAATGAATTCCATTTTACAAAATTTAAAACATATAAGTTTCATTAATTAATTTAATAATTAATTCCCGTTGTCCGAGCAAATAGCGTGTTTTTATGAAACAATAAGTATTAAAAGATTGACACTAGTTTAAGTCCGATTTCTTACTGAAATTAATTCCAACGAAAACTATTGGATTTAATGGTAAAAATATATTCTAATTTCAATTTAAACCAAATTCAAAAGATAATCTAATCATATAAATAAATTAGATTAAAAATAGGATTTGAATTAAAATACAGCATTTTACACTATTCATTAAAAAATGAACTTTATCAGAAAAATACAAAAATTTACACAAAGTAAATTTTGATGTCCCAATTCTAAAGAAGTGTTTTATTTGGTCCAATATAATGTATAAGAGTGAAAAAAACTATATTTAATTAAGGTTCTCTATCAAAAGGCGATAAGTGAACCTTTAGTGAAAACTAGGGCATGTACGCCTAAAATTGAATTCTTTCCGTATTTTAAGCCTTTATCTTTTATTAGATAAAAGTAAAAACATTTAAAAAACATATATAATCATATTTTAGTTATTTCTATCCATTACCTCCAATTCAACGACTATGTTTTAACTACCATTTAAAATAATATTATTTTATTACTAGTGTGCAACGTAAGATTTCAAAGAAACTCTTTGTTGCGTATTGGGTACGCTGTCGAACATAGAAACCCATTTAAAGTAAAATTAATATTTAATTATTAAATATTAAAAAATATGAAAATATTTTATTCATTATTTACCTGGGATGTTACATTTATATTGGTGAGTAAGTCAAGGGATGAGTGAAGTTTTATAGTGGAAGAGGAGTGACAAATCTTGTAAATATAAAAAGGTAAATGAAATTCAGAGGTCCCCATTATATAATGAGGCACCAATAATATTTAATTTTATACATAAGGGAGTATATTGTATAAATAAATTAATAAAATTTATTTTTTACATGTTTCTAGGGTATTTTTCACCTTAAGATATTGTTAAACAATAAGTAAACTCGTGGTTACCTTAATCACTGCAATTAATTTCAGTTAATTTAACTAATAAATTTGGATGGAAAACTCTTTTTAAATTATTATACATATTAAATTATACTAATTACAAATTCTAATCATATATTTTTGAAAAATTAATTCTAAATTAATCCTATATATGGGTTGAGATGATGATTTTTTAAAACTGAAAAGTCAAAAAGTATGAAATGTTTTTATAACCAATTTCAATGTGAAATTAGTTCAAATGAAAAAAACTAGATTAATTTATTTTTAATTGATATAATTATTATTTAAAACAAAATTAAAATATTATTTGACTATATAAATAAATTATATAAAAATTACTTTGAATTACAATTCACTATTTTTTAATATTCATCAAAAAACGAAACTTCTTTGAAAAGTACACAAAATCCACCCGAATTAAATTTTGTTATTCTTATCTCAGAAATGAGTTTTATTTATTCAGATAAAATTATAAGAGTTTTAAAAAATAAATTTAAAATGGGTTCGCCATTATAAGTCCTTTAAATTATCTTTAATCGAAATATATATTTTTATACATAAAATTCGTCATATTCTTACCTTATACCTATCAAATTTATCAAAGGAGTATAAAAAATATTGATTGAATATATAATATAAAAAATTTATTTATGATATTAATAATTATTTGTTTTTTAAATTAATTATCTAAAATTATTTATGGAAATTAAAAAATAGTTTTATTATAAAAGTAGTTTATTTATTTTCAAATTGTCCTTACATTAACTTATACTAATTTATATCCAAATGATTCATTTTATTTACACGTGTAAATCATATTTTTACAGTTTATATAATATTATTTATAAAATCTATTATAATGTCGTGGTAGAGATTATATTAATATTTTAATAACGTTATCACTAGCATGTTGTAGTTTTGTGAAACTCATCCTTGTGTGTTACAGAAAATATTGAAGGGACTCAGTATTGTGTGTAAAACATTCCAAAAATAGTATTTAATATACCATAATATAATATAAGTGTTTTATATAGTGAAATGTATATTTGGTGTTTCATATAACACAAGACATACATAGTAATTTCATATAAAAAAATCTATATTCAGTTTTGAGTAAAATGAAAAATATAAAATGGTTAAATTGAGTAGATAAAAAATCAGATAACATCAGGTTGTTTCAATTTATATATCTAACATAAATAACAAGACTATTCTCCCTTACATTGATTTGGAAAAAAATAAATTATGTTCATCTCTCAAATACCTTCATTTTGAAATTTCATTTCATTATAATATGATAAATGATTATGGAACACATTTACTTTTTAAGGGTGATTCATATTTTTATTTAGTATGATTTGTTTCATTTTTTGGAACACATTAATCACAAACATTGTAGGATTGGGGTACCTAGATATATATAATTAATAGGGTAAATATTTAGTCTTGTGAGATGTTAAATATTATATTTGGGAAAAAACCTAATCCATGAGAGGCTTTATCCACCATGAGTTATTTCCCAGGTATTTTTCCATGACTCATTTTTATATTATCTTTTTTAATAATAAAACATTTCCTATGTTAGCAGAATCTTATGCTACCATGTTATTTTTTTTTAATCATTAAAATTTAATTTTATGATATATAATTATACCTTTGACTCACATGTTATTTTTCATTATCATTCTTATTCCCCAACTTGGATTTTTATCTCACACCTTTATTTTATTTACTCCCAAAGTTATCCTGTGAAATTTTAGAATATTGAATTGATTTTTTAGGTCACTAAATATAATAAAAATAAATATGTTATGTTTTAGTTTTTTATGTTTTATGTACATATTATTTTATAAAAAACTAAGAATAATGATCATTGGGATGTAATTAAAAAATGTTTATCGTAAAAAATATCTAATAATATGTGTGAATGGATTGGGTTGGTATAGTTTTTTTAGAAGAATTTATTGTAAATTTTTAGGTATTTTTATTAGTATAATATTATGATAACCCTAAGGATATTTATAATAATAATAATATGTATCAAATTAACATTTCTATGATTTTTGGTGATTTATAGTGTGAGTGGATTGTATGAAATTACATCCCAGTGTGGATACTATAATTGTAATTTTGTTTGTAATAGTTTTAACTAGGGGTAACATCCCTAAAATTGAAACATTATAGTTTTTTATATCACCAATGAGTTCATGAAAATAGTCCTTTCAACACACCTATTTTGAAAATCCAATGGGATATGTTTTTTAAATTCATTGACTATTTATGAACCATGATGAAGGAGTTGAAAAAATTGGTAGGTAAGAAAATCTAATAGGAAACATTACCATAGAGAACAAATATTTTAAACTAGTGACTAAAATTTTAGGATATAATTATCATTTATATGTTATTAATTTTATATTCATAATTTTATCTTTTGAATTTAAATGAATTATTAGTTGGATTATTTAATTATTTTTTTAATTGTCAATAATCGGAGAAAACATGAAAACAACCAATGAAAATCAAAATGTAATTATTTACTTATTGAGATTACTAACCATATGGGAATGTAATTTATGAATATTTAGATCATTACAAGTGATATATGTCAATTTATTATTAACAACTAGAAGGTAGATAAATTTACAAACACAATTACTAAGTGAATGGTGAGATCTAATAGAAGTTCAAGTGATAAATTTACTAAATAAAAGAAGACTTAGTTTACTAGATATTAAAAATGAGGGTAGAGGAACCATTTCAAATTATTTAATGGAACTATAAGAAGATTTATATTTAGAAATTTAGGTCGCAAATAATATTATTAACAAGGAAAAATTATGATTTCGGTTTATAAAATGTATAGAAATACTATTCAACCTAAGCCACTAATAACAGTTCAATAATGTAAATCTAAAAAATTTAGTCATTATATAATTAAATTCCCTAATATAAGAATTAAATCCTATGTATATATTTTATGAGAATCATTAATGTGTTTAGGTGTTGGAACTCAATAATCATGTTGTTGGGGTATTTTTATCAGTGGTATTTTAGTTATTAGTATCGTGAAACTTCTGACTAGTTTTTGAAAAAAGTTTTACATTAAAGATTTGAAATAATATATTTAATGCAACTAATGAAGTATAATTTATATTTAATAAGAATATTATATTTTAAGGAAAATCTTTTTGAGAAAAATATATTATTTCATTTGTACTTGATATCTAGGTAATTATAATCAATGAAAATTTAATATTTTTTTTGAAAAAAATGAGTTGGGTAGAAAACCATGGAAGATAATAACATTTATTAAATGAGTAATGATATTTTTTATGATATTCATCATATGTTGATAATTTTATACGTTCCAGTTTAATTATGAATATGATTATCACATTTTCTCCAAATTTTTAGTAAATGGATAGTCTAAAAGGAGGGAGATATCTCACCACATTCAATAAGTTAGCAAGGCTTGAACCAAGAATTGGAAGGTTATAATGGTGTAGCACCAAGCACCAGAATACATGATATAAGGGTTAATATGGAAATTGTTTACCTAAAAACTTGATGGATCTATATTATATTAGTTTTTAGAAACATATTTTATAGTAAAATCATTTTTAATTTTATTTATTTTGTGTTGATTGAAGTTATTGTGGGAAATGTTTCATTGGGTTATGGTATATATAACCCTTTGTACAAACATGTGATTAAACATTAAAATTATTTAGGTGGAACGACATTAATTTTTTGAAAATTTATGTTATTTGGGATGTAGGTTTTTCATTTACGGAATAAATAATGTTGACCTTTATATTGTGATAGTAATATTAATTTTTTAGATGTTATCTTACCTTTTGGAAACCATTGTAGTTTTGGTAAATATTTAATGATATATTTTTTTATCACTTTGTAAATTATGTGATATATTAGAAGTTTATTTTACTTATTTGGGTATGAAAAGTTCATATTTAATACTCATAATTTGGAGAAATAAATTAGATTACAATGAAAAATGATTAAAGGATGAAATTATACTTGTAAAGTAAGTAGATTCTATTATTTGATAAGTCTATATGGTAAAATTATCCCTCCAAATTAGGAAAATGATCTGAAAATAGAAATGTTATTCATTTTTTGATAAATTGACCACCTCTTATATCTTAAAAAAATCATATTGTTATCTCCCAAATGGATCATATTTTTATATCCATGTTTTCACTTCTAGCTAATTTTCATCTTATATGGAAAACTAGTTTTTTATTATTTATGATGGCCTCTGTAATTATAATTACCTCTATTTAAGAGGATGTTTTATCATTCATTTTTACGAAATTGGTTTTCTGGAAACAAATTTAGTATCAAAACCTTATTTATAGTGAAAAGGTTAAAAATTGAGGGGGTGAGATTTTATTAACATGATATAATGTAACACCCGAAGATTCTAGAATATATTTTTCTCTAAATAAAATTAATTTCATTATTATATTTCCATTCACACATCACCATGCTCAAACAAACCCTAACATAGTATTAAAATATTATTATTTTAATGGTTCCATTTTAACATATAAAACTAAAATTATGTTATGGACATAAATATCCACTTTAAAAAACTGTATAAGGGTTTTATATAACAAAATTACTCTTATTTTAGAGTCATTATATATTTTAAAAATACATTTTCACTAAAAAAATTATTAATATTTATGAATTAATAACAAAATTAATTTATTAATCTTCTTGAAATGTTATTTTATAAAATTATTATCATTTTTAAAATGTCATATAAGAATTAACATAGGATTAAATTTTGTAATTTTCTTAAAATTATTCCTTTTGTAGTTAGTAGTAAAAATCACTGATGTTTCATATACTATAATATATTTTCATCATATAATGTATATTAAAAGAGCCATTAAATTTAATGTTTGGTCTTAAAGTGAAATAAGAACCATTTCATTAATAAAAATCTTATTTATTTCATTTTAATCATTAATTTTATTAATTTTGGTATAGATTTATTTATTCTTAATTTCAATATTTTCTACAAAAATATTGTTTTTTGAAATTATTTAATCCATTTTAATTGATTAATATAACCCATAATATAATAATATTTTGAGTAAATACATCATAAATCTATTTATATGTATTTAAATTTCTATAATGACTATTTCTAGTTAAAGTGTTGATATAAGATCATTTATTTCATAAAAAATGCATCTATTAAAAACCAATTTTAAAACAAATACTTTGGGTTTAATTAGAAATTAAATTCATCCACTAATATGAAATTAATTTTATAAAATATATTCTATAATTTTAATAACCATAATTAATATTAGGTAATAATTTAAACTTAGTTTTTAATCATAGTGAAAAATAGAATCCCTTAATATATATTTAGTATGGTGAAAAACAAAAATGTTAAAAGTGAGTAACCTTTGAGGTAATTTTAATTACATGTTTAAAACATGATTATTCTTCAATTTTTGAGTTTTGGATCAATCCTATAACCCCAAAAATAAAATATTTATCATTTTTTACGAACTTTTATTGAGTTTTACTTTACATTTTATAATAGTTTTGGGTATTTATAAAAATAAAACACATTATAACTTATAAAAGGGAACCCCCTCTATTCTTTTCATCACACATAAAAACCTATTTTTTTCCAAAAATACCTTCCCATAATAGATCATTACATACCTTATCATTTCATAGAGTCCTTGTTTATATTATAGAACCTTCCTTGGATGACTTTTGGTCTAAACCTAAAGAGGTTGTATGAAGAAGTAATATCATTCTTAATCCAAAATTTGTTATTTATTGTTACACATCCCTCAAATATTACCAAATAATAATGATATAATAACATAAAAATATGCAATATATTGAGATATTATTCTGTTAATGGAATAATATAAATCCATATCCTCTTCCATAAAATGGAAAACAAAACCGTCGTTCATGTGTACGATTGACTGCCGCCTCTCAAACCATCATAATTCATTTTCCATCACCTACTCTCGTACCTATTTGTGATTATTTATTTAATATATATATATATTATTCATGGAATATTAGTAAATTTTCTAGATTAATATATCATATATTTTCTTCCTTTATATTCATTTAAAATTGATAACAAGTTTCATGCGCACATGTGGATTAACTCCTCCATAAAGTAATGCGATTTGTTTTTCATTACTACATCAATTGGATTGTATATATAAGTGTTTTTAATGAAATATTATAATATATTATATATAATTATAATTATTTAATTATAGAATAAACATTAAATCCATCATGATCTTTGATAAATGGAAACCTTAATCATGTGTACGTATGACCTACTCTCTGTATGACTATAAGTTAGTTCATTTTTCATAAATATATTTAATGAAATTTTACAAAAGTATAATTGATTTATTTAAATCACAATTATTTCATTATTAATCTATATATAATTCAATAGTGAATACTTTTACTATAGTCGACCAACAGAATTAATTTGGACACACGAAGTGAACATCGTCAAAACATTAGATGTGTACTTTATTGATTATGAAAATAAATATAGAATTATAATAAATAAAATTAAGGGAATTCTAAAAATGAAAAAGTTTCTTATAAAAGTAAATAATTAACATTTTTTTTATTATTCATGATGATAACATATATATGTGACTAGTCAAACTCTAGGTAAGGGGTTTCTTAACTAAATTTCCAATCATTGGGTTATACTTCTGCTTCATTGACTTTATTATTATATGAAATTTTTTGAAAATAACTCTATTTTAATTATGTATTATTTATAATTTTTTGTGTATTTATATTTTAGACACATGAAAAAATGATTGATTGATTTTATCTATAATGATACAATCTTTATAAGGGACATTATTTTAGGAAATCCTCTTTTAAAGATTACATTAAAACTCTTTTTATTCAATATCTATGTTATTATTAGTGTTTCTAGAATACTTTTTTATGTGTAAATAGATTCCAAAGGTTATTATTGACCTTATTTTATATCATTTACAATTTTTGTAAAAGGAAAATTATTTTTCATTTATATTTTTTATACAGAATGTTCCAAATTTCATTACAAAAGATCAAAGGGATTATTTATTTTGACATATACAACATCATTTGATTTTTCTACCATTAAAATATTTATTTGATAATTGGATTTATTTATATGAATAATTGTTTACAGAAAAAAATCATTCCCATTACTCTAAGTATATAAAAATACGGTTCTAAATCGAATAGATATGTTGATATCTGGGATTTTTTTTTGATGTAAGGTATCTCTCGAAAACACAATTTTCATTGGGTTATAACCATTTTCTATCATAGTTATTTTATCTGTCTCTTTATTCTTTTAAATGATTTTAAATCATGTATATATTTGTATGAAATATATTGCTATATTATTATCCATTCCTTTTATGAGGTAATAAAAAATTCATTTTATGTCTCAAATGAAATTATTAAGAAATTTCCTTTGATTGTGATATGAGATATGATTATGAAAACCATTTAGTTTCCATGGTTAATTATTATTTTTTGGAATTATTATTTATTACATTTTCATGGAATATAAAAATCAAGAACTTTTTATTATAGGTGCGTCCAGATAGAGCTCCAATTAATCGAGTAAAGCTTCAATCTCAGGATATGTTATGTATGATATGATGGAGTAAACAAAATCCATAATGGGACTTTGTTCACCCTGTGATATTGTATTTACAGTTATCCTTGAATCATGTTTATATTATTTTTTATTTTTTCACATTTCATATGTTATGATGATCTTTTGATACTATACTATTTAAGCTATGTTTCCATGTGACTTCTCATGAGCCTTCTAATTTATGATATAATGTATTATCTTTGACTCAAAAATCATGTTTTTTTATCATTTTTGTTCCCTTACTATGATTCCTATCTCTCCCCTTTATTTTAAGTATATTCTTTAGGTTATCATATACAATTTTAGGATCTCCAATAGATTTAGAAGATCACTATTGTAAATTTAAAAATGTTGTTTTTTTAGTTTCATAACATGTTTGATGTAGCTAGTATTGTAAATACAGTAGTACTCATGATCTTTCAGTTGTAACTAACGGATTATTATGTTAAGAATCATGTAATAATATATGAAAAGGCTTTGGTGTCTATTGTTATTATTAGATTATGTTCTAGTTATTTTTAGGGATTAATACTATAACAATTTAGTGAGAAACCTGTGGACATGTATAAGGATAAGAATAAGTATAGAAATAAATATCATGGAATATTTGTGATCTACTGAGTGGGTGGGTTACAATAAATTACATCCCAATCTAGTTACTAGAAGTGGATGTGGATCTGGTGTAGTTGTATATAGGGGTAATTAACTCCAAAATAGTGCATTGAGATTATCTCAATTTTCACCCAGGTCATAAAATGTGGATTTCATTGAACCTATTTTGACACTCAAGGGGTTATTTTTTGTAAATTCACAGATAGTTCGAAAACAATTATGAAGGACTTGAAAAAATTGGTATGTTATAAAACATAATAATAAACGTTACCAAAGATAACCTAGATTTAAACATAGAGAATCATCTCTATGGATATACATATCATTTATATGTTATTTCATATAGGTTTATAAGTTTCTATTTTATATGTTTATGAATTTTCATATTGTTGCTTCTATGATTTATAGTTAATGGTGGGAAAAAAGAGAATGAATGTCAACAACTAATTTTATGGAAATGTAATAAAATTATTAATGATATTAATAACATAATGGGAATAGAATATGTTCATAATTTTATAATAAAAAATTATATTTCATGAATTATGGATATGAAATATGATATTGTTGAATTTTTAAAAACATTATATAAGAGAATGATGTCATATAATGAAATTTAATTGTCAAATAAATTAAATAATATAATAACCAATTTACGACATTTTAAAAACAAGGGAAGGGGAACCATGAGAAACTAAATTAATGAACTATAAGATACATTATTTTTATAAAATTATGGCACAAATCATAAAATTTCTAAATAAAAATGAAGAGTCTAGTTTACATGACATAGAGAAAAAAATTTAATCCTACAACACCGCTAACCATTCAATTTCATCAATCTAGTAAACTTTTCTATTATTTAATTCAATTACCTACTCCATGTACTAATTCCATATATAATATGTTATAACAATCATTGAAATTATTTTATTGTTTTTTAGGTTTTGTATCTTCCAAATCATAATGTTGAAGTGTTTTTACTAATAATATTTTGGTAATAAGAATTATGAGACATATAAAAATTATTCCGATGAAGTTTTATTTAAATTATTTGTAGGAATATGTGGAGTGGAGATAATGATATGGAAATCTAATTTAATGGTAAGGTGAAATTTTATGGGAAAACACACGATTGCGGAACCTATAATACATAATATGTGCTTGATATTGATGTAATTATAACTAATTTGTATTACATGAATTTGAGGAAAAATGAAATTTATAGAAAACCATAGACATCAAAAAATATTATTTAATGACTAATTTTAATTTAAAATATGATCATCATATTATTGAGAACATTATAGGATCTTGAGTGAATTATTAATATGATAATGAAATTTATTTTTCCATATTCTTGATTAATGTAGAACCAGTTTATTGGGAGAAAAATAATCACATATAATGAGGCCATGGGGCTTGAAACCATATCAAAAGGGTGATAATGGTTAAATTTTGACCACTAGACAATATGCTTTACTAGTTATTATGAGTTTAATTTTAAAGAATTGATTTGATGAATAAATATTAACCATATTTTGTGATAAAAAATTTCGGATTTTATTTTTTGTAATTTTAAGGATTGTAAGGTTATTAATGAAATTTAGGAACAATTTCATTGGTTATTGGAATATGTAAACCTTAGGTATAACATTTTATTTAACATAAATTATTAGGTGATAATAAAAAAATTAAAAATTTAAATTATGAGGTTATTTAGGTTGTAGGGTTATTTACTTACTGAATAATTTTATTCTAACTTTGGATTTAGAGATTAATATGAAGGTTATGGCTATTATCATGCCTTGTAGTAACCATTTCGCTTTTTGTTAATATTTAAAGATATATTTTTACCCTTTTTGGATTATATGATCTATTAGATTTTTATTGTAGTTATTTAGGAATGAAAAACATAACTTGAATATTCATTATTTAAATAAAAAGGAGTGAATATAGGGAAAAATATTAATGGATCAAATTATACATATTGAGTAAGTATATTTCGTTATATTTGTAGTCTAGATGGTAAAATGATCCCTTAACATTAGGAAAAGGATATTATAATAAATATGAATTTTATTTTCTATAAATCTATATTATATTCTCTCTTCAATAAAGTATAATGTTTTCCCCAAAATGATTTTTTCCAAATCCATTTTTTACATCCAAAATAAGTGCTAATTATAAGGAAACATTTTTTGTGTTATTTTATATGAAATTAATAATTCTGATTCACTCTTTTAAGAGGAAGCTATACCAACCCATGTTTCGATATAGGTTTTCAACAAATGTTTTTTTAATTTTAAACCCATAATTATGGATGGTGAGTTGATTTTTTATGGGAATAATATAATTATTTGGGTAATAATGTATCACCTTGATATTTTACAATATATTTCTCACTAAATAAGTATTTCTTAGATATCATGCATTATACGAAATAACATGTTTAATCGAACTGTGATATAATATTAAAATATTATTATTTTAACATGACAGTTATACCCTAGCCACTAAAATTGTTAGTATGGATAGTAATATCCAATTTTAAAAAATTTATAAGGGTTTTATATGAATCAATTCTATTTATAGTTGAGTCTTTATATTTGTTAAAAACACAATTTTCCTAAAAAAAGGTTTTTTCATTTTGTGAATAAAAAATATAATTAATGTATTCCAATTTTAGAGATATTATTTAATGAAATTAAAATTATTTCTAAATTATAATATATAATTAAATTATAATGGAATTGTTAGATTTCTAGGAAATGATAGATTTTCAAATAAATAGTGAAAATTTATGATTTTTCAAACACTGCAATATTTTTCAAAAAATCTTGTAATTTAGAAGTTCCGTTATATATATTATTTTATATAAATTTAAGATATAAAATTATTTATTTATTATAATTTAACTAATTTTTTTTGAATAATAAATTTTAATGATTTTGGTATATGGTTATTTTTAAGGATAAAAACACAATTTTATGCAAACTATTTTAAATTTTATAATCTTTATCCATTTTAATTAATTTAAATTACACCTATTATAAATAATTTTAAATGTAATTAATGTATTATACATTTATTTTATTTAATATTAAATAATATAATGATTATTTTTAGTTAATTAGATAATAAAAATCATATATTTCTTGAAAAATGCATTTCTTGAAAAAAATATTTTTTTACACATCTTATGATTTTTTTAAATTTGATTATGCCGATCCAATTAATTGGGTTTGATAAAATAGAATCAATATTTGAATCATAATAATTAATATTTATTAATAATGTCAACTTAATTTTTGGTAAAAATTAATATTAAAAACTATTAACGAACTAGTTATCATGGTGAAACAAAATTCATGATGGTGATGAAACATAAAGGTAAATGCATTAAAATGTTAAAAAAAATTCATTTTTCATTACATAGGTGTGGATAGAGCATATTACTCATCCCCCCCATTATTTAATAATTCTGGAGGCACTTGGATTGAAAGTGAATTCTCTTTATTGAATAGTTTTGTGTATTTACCAAAATTCCACACTCATATATAAAAGGGTATATACTCTCCTCTTAACATAATAGATAAAAATACATTTTGTTCATAAAATTCCTTATAAAGTCCCTAAATTATATCCTAGAAGCTGTTTTTATTATAAAACCCTCATTGGAATGTTATTGGTGAAAACCTAAAGAGGTTTTCTGAAGAAGATGTATCATTCTTAAATGAAGTTAAATTTTATATATTCTTCAAAATACATCAAATATTATTCAAAAAATATGCTATAATAACATTATTATATCTTATAATTTTAGATATCATTATTTTATTTTCCTAACATTTATCCATCTACCTTTTCATAAAATGGGATACAGAACCATCATTCGTGTGTACGGAGGACTATCGTCTTGTGAGCAAAAGTAATTCATTTTCCATAACTACCACTAATGGAATTATATTATGGTCGATTTTAGGTTTATATTTTATAAATAAAACATATTTATCAACTATATAAGTAATATAATATATATATTTTTACCGTTATTCTCATAGAAAAATGATAATTTCATTTATGAACACGTGTGCATTACTATAACGTCTTAGACTCGGATTCCACTAAATAGATACATGAGCCTAGTTGGACATATGGACTCAATAAAATCTCTCAATGTGCTAGAGGTTGTAAAATTGTAGATAGATCATTGGGTATTTTTGTGGGGAAACTACTCCCTCATGACTATAGTGTATCAAAACAAAATCTCAGTTATCCACAAGTAAAAGAAGTGGTAATATAATCATACAAAAAGTAAAAAATAGAAGACTTGTATATAAAAAATTCCATAAGTTATTTCATATAAAAAAAAGATAATATATTTTATGTGTCTAAGAATTCATCCAAAACATATCTATTTAAGTACAATACAACACATGTATCCAAAATACAGATAAGAAAAAAAGTGTTATCCCCAAACAACATCACAAGCCTCAACTCGGTCTTATTCTCTCCATCTCCAAATCATGGAACAGACTCTACTGTCAAAATATGTGTGCTTTCCACTATCCCTACATGCATTAAAATAGTGTGTTTGGGTACACAACATCGACCTGGAAAGGGTGTGAGACATAATCCCGGTAGGAAACTAACCAATTATCTATATAATTATAGGATGTGCAATACAACAAGATAGTAGTGTGAAAGTAAAATAGGAATGTAGTAAATAAATGTAACGTTACAATCAAATGTTTATTATTAAGAAATTCATATTGAATAGACTCTCAAGTCTCCTGGTAAAATAAGTTTCATGCGCCTAACAAGGTAGCTGGAATATTGTAAACATTACCAACATGGCCTCAGCATACATTCATATTTATCATGTAATCCATGTCCATGCCATATATTGAAGTGTATGAAAAACCCCAACTGATCCCTTCAACCAAGAAAAAAATATTTCCTAGGATTGTTCCATATAATCAAATTGTTAGACTACAAAGATCCATAACAAATGTTTAAAACACTATGTAATCCTTGTTGATTCCCAAGACCATCTTGACAAAAACTCGGTAAAATCATTGTTTGGAGTCCTGGGAACATGTTATACAAAAAATATATTAGGGTTGTCCAAGAAATAATGATCCAAGTTGTAGAAAAGAGAAAGGCATCCCATGAAATCAAGATCCAAGGATTATAGAATATCCAAGGAATCCACTAACACAATCAGGATCTAAGGAGCATCATCTAAGGTATATATAGAATCAATTTCCATTCTATACCATTAATTAATCTATTCTATATGAGCCTACCAACTCATATAACTATTCAAATTCAAAGGAATGATATTATTATACCCACTCATTGTTTACAATTGACATTTACACATATCCCATGTCTTTACACACTCATTTAATCATTTTCAACAAAAACCATTTAATTAATTCAAGTTCATTTTAAACCATTTAATCAAGTATCAAATTTAAGTGGAGGATAAAAATTTAATAATAAAACATTTGATTTATTCAATTTACATGTGGTCTACCTCTTACTAGGAATTCTCAAGAACACACCCCTTTGGTTTTTTAAACAATATAAAAATCAGGGTGGGTACATGTAACACCCAATAGGATCCCTTTGGTTGTGGAGAAAAACCTCCAAAACTGTTCGGGGTAGAAAAATGGAATCCATATCAGGTTCTAATTCAATTAATTGACTTTATATTTTCAATTTTGGGGTTTGTCAGATAGCACTGTGGGAGGAATAATATAAGCTATGTCTATAAAGTTCCAAACCAAAGGCAAAAAGTATAGACCACTAAAAGTATCCAAATTTTGGAGTTATCATCTAGTATTGTCATTTCATTTTACTCAGATCAGGAGAAAAAAAAGAATAAAGATCCTGGAAATATGTAAAATGAGATTTCACAACAATATAACAGAAAATACTTTGAATAATGAAAAACGACTAAAAAATAAATAATATCTTATTGACGTAGATCTAATGAGACATATGTTGAATTATGAAGAGTCCAAATATATAAATTGTATAAAATGAAACATCTTGTCTTTTAAAGAATCTTCTATGTATGAAAAGCGATGGTAAGGGATTCATCCTAAAAAATAGAAGAGGCCCAACCACATTATTTTTAAAAAACATGGTCATTTAAATGAAGTGTAAAAACTTTTTACGTCAAGTAAATCATGAGTTGTTTTCTACCTAGGAAAACCCATTACAAGACATCAATGTTAATAGCCTGACCATTATGAATTTTCTATTTAAATACACAACATTTATCAAAATCACATGATGTTTAATTGGCTTATAGCCAATATACATCCCACTGACATCGTACTAATTAAAAATTACTCAGTTGACTCATGGCCCGACATAAGGTCCAATACAAAAAGAATTTAAGGTAGAGTTCACCTAAACAAAGAATTTGGAGCTTAAGAAAAATATATGATCTTATAATAATACCCCCTTAAATAATTATTCTCTAAATTACACTATCATTGGTTGTAATGATTCATCTGAGAATAAATCTGTCCATTGAGCATGTACATTAGACTCCATATCCCATGCCACGTCATGTATAAGGTCATGCTGTCATAGAACCCACACTAGAGGAACTGCCAATATTTAGAGGAACTTCATGCTCCTATTAATAATATGAATGAGATACTCTTCAATGGATGCATCAACCAATAACTCAACTACATAGAGATGAAAATCGTGATATATTTCTGAGTGATTGTGGCACAACTTAGATAAGTGGAATATTTCTTACATTATTCGGTACCTCTAAGGTAACATCCATTAATAGTACACAAGCATGACATTACTAAAAAACTAAAATGGCCCAAAAAGTCACAATGATAGATTACTCTATCTCCAAATCCATCTGTATCTCAGCCTCAATGATATATATAAGAAGACTAAATCCCTAATCTCGAAATCTAAAGGTTTTATTCCCCATATGTCATATAATATTTGACAATATTCTTCAGTGACAATCTACATATGAATCAATTGAATCAGATCAAAAGATTCTTTAGTGAGACACATTCCCAATAAAACTACCTCACTTACATATAATTAGTATAGGGTTTATTATCATGTTCTTCATTACAAATTCTCAAAATGTGCCATCCGTATAGTCGCAAGATAACTATTAATAAAGGAAAAATGAAATAGGGTAATAAGGGTCTCCCAAGAGCGCCCAAAAACCGGGATGAATGCTTTTAGAATTTCCTCAAGAACATATATTATACTCTCTAATAAGCCATTAGTCTGAGGGTGGTATGCTATGTTCAGAGGCACTTGCGTAACCAACACCCTCTGTAAATGCTTCAACAAATGAACCAAGAGTCGCTATCTGAAAGGGCAGTGTGTAGGACCCCATGAAATCATACTATCTCATGGTTATATGACCTCCAAATCTAATCCACTCTATAGGTCTTCTATATCAATAAGAAATGTGAAACCATCACAAGACTCTCAATATGCACCAACAAAAAATCATTACCCCAAGGCGAACTCAGTAAATCGGTCACAAAATCCATTACGACATCATCCCATTTTCCCCCTAGAATAGGTAACTTTTGTAAATTTATGCCTTGTACTTGATGTTCCACCTTCACCTACTAATAGGTGGAACACCTCATAAAAAACTATCTACCTCACATTTTATACCCATTCACTAGTACATATGGAATACCTCACAATACATCTTGGCGACTCTAGGTTGAAATGCCCAAGATGAGGCATGAAACTCCCACATCAGATCCTAACATATGTCCACTAGAAGACAAAATATACTATATATATTAAGGGTCTCATCATCTACAATGGTTTCACTAGGAGGTGGATCCCAACCTTCCACAAACTCCTCTAGGACAAAGCCCTCCAAATCTGATAGAATTCTCATCCAGACTCTTACTATTAGGGTAAAGGCCATTACTAAGGAAGATATAATTGTTCTCCCCTTCATGTCCTTCATCTACAAATGTATCTCAATGAACAAAGCCGTAATATTACACTTTCTACTGGATTACTACTCTATCAGTATTATAGTCCTCCAGTTTAGTGAATCATCCACTACATTTACTTTAATTGTTTTGTAGTAAATATTGAAATCAAAGGAGTTTAGGTAATCAACCCACCATAACCACATCAGATTCATATCATGATATAAAAATACGTACTTGATGATTTTTTGGTCTGTGTGCACCAATAATAGTCTCCCAGTATACGAAGTCTCTATCAAAAAAAAATTCATTACCAACCATAGCTAACTCTAGATTTTGTATTAGGTAATTCCTCTCACGTGGCATCAAATCGAAGACTCATATGGAACGACATTGTTCCCCTAATTTAGATCCACTATAATCATGAAAATTATTGCATAAAAATACACAATGTATCTCCTTCTCTTATATGATAGTATTAGAAATAAGGATGAAGTAAATATCACTATCATCTTTTGAGAGGCTATCATGTAGGATTCTGACCACACAAACTTCATACCCATTTGAGTCAAGCCTATAAATAGAACTACTTAATTTGATAGTTTTTATTTGAAATTACATTGATATTCATCTAGTCCCATGAAAAATTATATTTCAAAGAAATTGTTTGGATGCTCCCATGACACTATAGGTCCCACCTTCTATGTGTCCACTAATACTCCTGTCTCGGAGATAATGTAAACCATGAATAGAATATGATCTATTAACAAGTGGAACGTTGTGATATAGGAATATAAATAACACCCTCTCATTTTAAACAAAAAATGAATATGTTTGTAATGTTTATTTTGATTGTGAGAATAAACCATGATATCATCATTGGAAACAACAAAAAATCATGATAAGGATAAAATTCTCTTTTAATCAATTCCAAGAAAACCTCCAGCACATTCATGAGACCAAACTAATTATTAATATCATCATATAGAACATACTACTATGAAAAAATGTATGAGGTATGTTTATAGGTCAAACATGTACATGGTGATATATGGAACTCAAATCAATTTCGATAACACTTGAGAACCATAAAGCATATGAAATAGGTATTTTATCCACGAAATTGGATACTAGTTCTTAACTGTCATATAGTTAAATTTTAAGTATAACGCAAATAGCATGAGGGTACCATATTCCATTTTCACAAAATAACCCATGAACCACAAAGATTAGTACTATATCAGACTAACCCCATTACCTCCAAAATATCTAGCTTCCTCTGCATCTCTAACAAATCCATCGTTTCAATCCTGAAAAGAGGAATTGATACTGGTGTATCTCTTGGAACTAACTCGATGGATAAATCCTCTACTATCTATGTAGGTAAACCAGAAAAGTCATCTAAGAACACATACCTAAAATGATCAACCATTGTATGGATTTTTATATGACATGTTCCTTGTTCATCCATATAAAAAATATTGAATTGGGCCATTATCCCACCTTGCCCATGATGATGAGGTTCATGTTGAATTCCCGGGACATCCCATTCACCTATGTGAGTATAAAATACAACCCCAGGAGATGTGAAATTCACCGTCTAGGAATATAAGACAATGTAAACTCGATATGATAATAGCTATTCCATATTAAGTATTATGTTAAACATTGTAAATATGAGGAAAAAAATGATTGTAGATGAATTGGAACACACCAACCATAACAGGGAACTCCCCACACTTTTTTATATCATATGTTCTAATTATCAAGAGAGTTTCTAGCATCATAACGCTCTTGGAAGATAGTATAATGAGCTAAAGGATTTTCAACAATGGGTAAAATATGAAACTATGAGATGAACGTTTATTAAAAAGATAAGATTCAATAATAGAGTCTACTAAGATTGTACCTCTCACCATATTTGTTCGGGGACCCTACTCCTCAGGTGTAGTATGTACTTGATAAATATGGCCTAATCCATGGCCTTGTGACATAATATCATCCCTTAGAGTAGGCTCAATTAGATGCCTCTATGTAATAGTTGTCTAGTTTCCCTAGACACGACCACCAGTACCTCGTCCTGATCAACCAACACTACTCCAAATCCATTGTTATCATAGATTCAAGAAACCTTCTATAGACTCGAATGTTTGAAATGACCGCCAACCAATCACAGTTGGATGGATGTTCTAGCAAAAAATTGCCCATGTACCATCCTATTGCAAGTTCAACACTCTACTAGGTGATGGTAGAACCAATACTTCATGTGGCCCAATATTCTAAATTGATTATAGAAAACCAAGAAACCAGTAATCAGAGTCAGACTAGTACTCAATTCAAGGTAATACTAAAAATTCAACTTAATTCCACTAGAAGCCAAACTAATTGGTCAATAAAAAACACAACCCTACTTTATGCCCCTAGATTCACATTGGTTTTTCTCTATATTTAGAACATGATTCACAATTCAAAAATAGAGGTCAATCTGAACACATTGAACTATGATCTGATTACATGTTAGAGACCTTTATCAATCTCTCCATCTCTCTCTTGAAATCTCATCATTATGTTATGTTAGTAGAAAACACTTCCACTTTATAGTGTATTCCAAATAATCCATAGCCAACATTGCGCCTTAATAAAGACATAAAAATTCACTATCCTACTCTTCCTATTGAGTCTTGGGGTTTAAATAGTCATATTAATGGGTTTGGAAATCATCCCAACATGTATATCATAGCCTATCATCCTAGTTCAGTATATCCCACCAACACTTTTCTTCCCCAAATAGAATATACATCGTGATATTCACTATCCTTTCAGGAGGTGTCTCATGATGTTCGAAAATTGTAATCACAGTCTCTAGCCACTACTCAATAGCATGTAAAACACCATCTCCTGGAAACATTAGAGGATGCTACTATAGAAACACATGTGTCAGCTCAACCATAGACAATGTAGGATGTAGTTCACCTTGAAAGGAATTCAAGATTTTATATAATCCATCAGAAATAAATTCCTTAGAAATTTTGTCCAGAAGAATTATTGGTGCCACAACTGGCACTAAAGGAGGATCCACAGGTAGCCTGAGGCCCACTTAATTTGGAGAAATTCCATCAACATCCTTCTAGATTAGGACTAGCAGTCTTCATAGTGGAATGCATCTACAATTGAAAACACATGACCCAGATAAGATTGATATCAAAACTCATATCTCAAAAGTGGTAGATAGGTCAAAACCTTTTTATAAACAAGTTAGAATACATAGCTTACTCAAGAATCCATGACTGTTAATGGAATAGTCAAAACGTTACAAGAGATGATGCCTCTTTCCCACTCAAAAGTAGAGTCTAGGTCAAGTCTTTGTTTCCATGTTTTATTTTTAATTTTTAATTTTATTTAATTATAATTTACATTATATCATAATTAATTTTAAAGTGTTAAAATAACGGTTCACCATGTTATGATCCGTATGGTCCCATAAAAATTATGAATGAAATTGTGATTGACATGTAATTTAAACAATATCACATTCAATTTAAATGATTTAATCAAATGGTCCGTCACATTAAAGTCTATAAGGACCCATACTCTTTATGAAATGAAATAAGATATTATTTCCCTATCCACTACACAAAAATTTACCACAAAAACATTTAAAACTATCATAAAACCTATGACAACAGTATACAATAAATAATCCATCCAAGATGAAATGACATAGTTCAGTCCATTCTATCTATAACAAGTGCCTAAAACAATGCATGAGATGGAATAAACTCATATCATTAGGGTGTAAAGAAATAAAACCAATAGTCATATCAATAATAACATCACAATCCAAGTGCATTATCCAATGGTGGAATCAAATAAACTTTAACAGCCAAAATCCATAAAATTGAAATTTCATTTGAGAAAATTTATCTTTTTCTGATAAAAGGTAGATACTAACTAGATAAAATAATTACCAAATTCCATTTCATTCATTTCCCTTTTCTATTGTCACTGAACAATAAATAAAACCATAAAATAAATGTCCTATGATACCAATTTGTAATGTCCCAAACCTAGATTCCATTCAACAATTCCTCAAGCCCAGTTAGCCACATGGGCTCAAGTGCATCTCTATGAATTCCAGAGGATGATGACTAGCTGTGAGGGACTCAAGTTCATTCATGGGGATACAATTACCTATTAACTAGATTATGTCAAATCAAAATGTCTATAATAAACAATTATCCAAAGTAGTAATACAATCAAAAGAAAAAAGTAAACAACATAAGAGTGAAACATAAAAAATTCCAAAAGTCATTTCATATAAAAAATGATTATAAATGTTATGTGTCTAAGAAATCATCCATAACAGGGACATAACATTACAATACAATACATATATCCAAAATTCCAAAAGACTAAAATGCGTTGTCCCTGAATAGCATCATGATCCTTATCTTGATCCCTTGATGTCACGCTTCTATGAATGGTAAAAATCAACCCTTGAACTATGTGAGATTGAACCTATCTATACCTGCATCTAAATATCTTTCTTGGGTACACAATGGCGGCCAAAATAGGATATTAGGTACAAATCTAGTAGGCAACCAACCAAATATCTATATAATTCCATGATGTACAATATAAGAAGTTAACAATGTGCAAGTAAAATATGAAAGAAATTAATATATATAATGTTCTAATTGTATACATACTAATAAGAATGTGATATGGAATATCCTCTCAAAGATCCTTTTGAACATCTTTTGAGCAACTAAAAAGGTAGCTTGAATAAAAAAAAACAACCAACACGTCCTCATTGTACATCCATACATATCATTTCTACCGTGGTCATGAAATATAGAGAAGTTTGAGAGTAAGAACAACCAAGTCGTTCAACCATGAATATAATATTTACCACGTCATAATGTATAATAATTGTGTTAGAATATTAAGCTTCTAATCCAAGGTGTAGAGGACCAAGGAATACTCGCTGATTCTCAAGAGAATCTAAATGGATACTCAGTAAGGGAACCAGTTCATGTGCTAGGTGCATTTCATACTGAACATATCCTAAACGATTCCAAGAAAGCTAAATCTAAGTGGTAGCATGGCTCATGTCATCCCAAGAAGTCAATACCAAAAAATAATAATATTTAAAAGGAATCCACTACCACATAAAATTTCCATGGAGCATTGTCCATGTTATCTATGGAGTCAATCACCATTATATAACATTAATCAATCCATAACAAATGAGTCTACCCACTCATATAACAATTGAAATTTAAAGGCTATAAATGAGTACACACAATCATTATTCACAATTAACATTTAAACCTATCACATGACTTGACCAACGTAGTTCCACATTTTCTAAACATTCCAAATGTCTAATTATAGTTCAATTTATACCATTTACTAGAGAATCACATGCCTGGGGTGTAAAAACATCTACTAAAAACCCATTTTATTCATACCATTTACATGTGGAATTCCACTAACTATGAATAGTCATGAACACACCATTATAATTGTTCAACAAAGGGAAAAAAGTAATGCAATTACATGTCACATCGTATGGGTGGACATTGGGTTGGGAAACAAACTCCAAAAAGTATCACGAAAGCTAAAGGAAATCACAAACATGTTCCAATAAAATTAATGCAATTTATCATCTCAATTATATGGCCACACATGATAGTGTGGCCGGTATCACAATTTGATGTAGTGGAAAAATCAAGAAAAGATGAAGATATTGAAAATGGGGAAAATGAGATTTCACATAAATAGCAAAAAAAAATACAAAAAATAAAGAATGACTAAAAAGGAAATTAAATCTTACCAGCGTGTATCAAATGAGATTGAAAATGAATGAAACAGATTCCAGATCCAACATGGAATCAAATACTACCTATTCACTTTCTTTGACTATAATACACATGAAATGGGAGGGTGAATGATTCTGTCCAAAAAAAATAGGAATAAATGATTTTTTTAAAAAAAATGGGGATTTACATAAATTGAGAATAACTTTCATGTTGTGTAAATTACTAGATATCCCCCCTAGAGAAACACTTTTCATGACGTGAAGTGTTCTGGAAATACCATTACATGTTGTGTAATTAAATACATGTTGTGTATCCCAAGTACACAACATGTAATTTTCCTATAACCAATATAAATCCAACCATCTAATTCATTCCTAAGAACTAGCCATGTGTCCCATTGGTCGACTAAGAGTATAATTCAAATATAAAATATGGAAGTGTTTAACTAGAAATAAATGAATATGTACCGCAATAAAAATCCATGATCATATAATTATCACCTCCACTAATCGATGTGGTTAAATTATCGTTAATTCATCACATGGATCATATATATAAGTGATTTTAATGTAATATTATGATATATAGGGAATTATTATAATTATATAAATATAAAACAATGTTTATCTTCTTTCCATCATGATTTTTGAAAATCAGAAATGTTACTCATGAATATGTATTTCCTACCATCTTCATGATTCCAACATAATTTATTTTTTATATATATTTATCTTAAATAGTATTAAAAAATAATTATAGTAATAAAATGATATTTATTTCATGAATTTTATTCACAAGATTATTTTACAATAACTTCTTTTATAGAAGTCAATCTTATAAAACCATTTGGGACACATGAACCAAGATTCATTAAAACCATGAATTTCAATTTAATAGATTAATTAAATGAATAAATCATTCTAGTAATAAATCAACAGGAAATTAAAATATGATAAATTCCTTTAAGAAATTAAATAATTATCACAATTGTATTATTTAGGATGATAAATTATGTACATGATGAGTCAAAATCTAGGTAATAGGGTTTTAACTCAATTTTCATTCATTGGGTTATACTTCTACTTCCCTATCTCTATTATGATATCATTATATGTGAAAGGAAATATGACTATTTTATTTTTTATTTGTACTTGTTTTTTTGGGGATTTAATTTTTTTACACATAACCCATTAACTAATTATTTCCCACCCCAATAATACAATATTTTCAAGGAACTTTAATAAAATCATCTTTTATTGATTCCATTCCAATGATTTTTACTTTATATCAATGTTCTTATATGTTTTTCAATGAAAATATTATTTATATAGAGGAAAAATTAATTTGAAAATTACATTTTAAATGCTATAAATATTTATTTTATAAATATTTCTCTTCCATGTCCATATCCTTAGAACATATTTTTATTTTATTTATTCGTATATAATAAATTATAGAATAAATGTTATGTTTATTTTAACTTTCATTCAAAGGGGTTTTAAACAAATATATTTATGTATTTTATATTGAATGTTATACCTTTTTTTATAAAAGGAAAATTGAACGATTTTTTAACATATATTGTGTTAATGGAATCTCATGTCACCACAACCATTAATTTATATTTAAATTCTGTTATATGATTCTTTTTTTCCTAAAAGAAAACACCTCGTTCCCATTTTTCTATATATTTTTAAAAAAGGTTTTAAATTGAATGGATATATTGGAATCTAGAATAGTTTTTCTTACGGTTGATAAGGATCAATCTAAACCACCATTTTCATCAGGTTCTGAAAATAATCTCCCAATCTCATTTCTTCTTGGTCATTAAGTTACTGAATGGTTTTAAATTTTGTATATATTCCTCTAACACTTTTACAAATATTATTCTCCATCCATTTTATAGGGTAATACATTCCTTATAATAATCTCTCAAATTCCTTCAAATTTATTTTTCATTTAAAATTATATGTGGAAGAAATTTTAAACCCATTAACATTGAATGAGTAATTGTTATTATTTTGACATATGATTGATCTATTTATATAACACACAATAATTATGAAAATTTTATGTTTGGTTCACCCTTAGAGAAATACAATGAATTTTGTATTGGTTTAGTCTCATGAGATGTTATATATGAGATTATGGAGTAAACCTAAACCATTATTATACTTATTACACTATGTGATATTGTTTTGTAATTTATCATTGACTCATTCTTATTTAATTAATTACTTCACTTCCATATTTTTCATGTAACAATGATCTAAAGATACTATATTAATTAATGTTATTCTTCCATGTGATTAATTATAATCCTTCAGTTTTATGATATCATGTTATAAATTTGACTCACACCTTATGTTTCTATATCATATTTATTCACTTACTAGGATTATAGGATCACCAATTAATTTTTTGCACTCCCAAGTAAACCGATTTAGTTTTAGGATCCAAAACATATTTATTACCACACTAATGATAATAAAAATAAAGAAGTTATGTTTCGTATTATTTTGATATAATATGTACCTAGTCTTACAAATACACTAGGCATCATGATCTTTGGGATTTAGTTAATTTATATTTATGGTAAAAATTATGTAAAAATATGTTTAAATGGATTGAATCACAATAATATCCCCACATCTCAATCAAAAAATACATCCTAGAATCTTTTGGAAATGAAACCTAATAAATGGGTGAAACACAATCCATTTAATAATTCATATAAAAAAACTATCATATTAAATGTTAATACATTACACAATAAATAAAAAGAGTAATAACAAATATATAGTAACATTTAAATTGAAATAAATATATTACATCCCTATTAAAGAATAATATTCACAAAATAATATTGATATAGATAAATATAATTTAAAACATCACTATAAAAATCTTAAGGAAAATACCATTTTCACTTTTAAATCACTTATTTAAAGTCTAAATTACATCCCAAATATCAAAAAAAATATTTTTTTAACAAAAAATTAAAAATTGTAAAGGAAAATTGAAATAAATGAGTGGTCATGATAGGGGTAAATTTGTTCATATTGAAATAAAATTCCATTAACAAAATTGTAAAAAGGTCAAACATAACATCATTCCAAAATTCCAAAAAAGATTCATTTTAGTTTTTTTAAAATTTCATATATTAGTAAAAATGTCTTTAATAAATCATTTAATAGTTATCAAAACATCATTTTAGAAATTAAATGGAAATTATGGACAAGTAGAGGAAATAATCCCATATAAGTAGAAAAACAATGTCTGTTTTCATTAAGAACATTATTTTGATATCTTGAGTATATAAAAGGAGGAAATTGAAATGAAAAATTTGATTTATAGGAGTATCCATAAGAACCTAAAATAGAGTGTTTTTAATATTGAAATATTATATTATTCCCCCAACGGAGATTGAAACATAAACAATCTCAAAAAATGATGTGGTTCTGAAATAAACCCTAACCTCAGGCCTAATTTTTTTATGTGTAAAAAACACAAATATAACAAATATATATTGGTTATAAATATATTAAATAAACATTATAATACATATCATACCATATATGATTTAATTATACCTTTTTATAAATCAATTATTACAATTTCATATTAAAATCAATTTTCTGAGTGATAACGTGTTCTTTTTTCATGTACATTTTTTTCAATAGTTTTTCTTCTTATACACTGATTGGGGTTCCATATTCAATATAAATATAATAATAGTATGAATATAATAAATATTAATTGTATATTTATTTATAGTAATCTGTAATATTTAGAGAGAGAAAAATTAGTTACACTGTTCATGGAGATGGTAGGCTGAATGTACACATGAATGCTAATTTCATTTTTTGACAGATGAAATAAAATAAAGGTAAATAAAATAAAAACTATTAAGATTTATATTTATATAATATATATTTTTGAGGATGTTGTTGAATTTTTTTCAATAATATTTAAATAAGGTTTCAGGTGTCAATATGTGTATAAACAATTGGTGGTGATGATGATTAAAGAGGGGAAATTATTTTAAAGAAAATGCAAATGATTTTTTTAAAGAAAATGCCACTAATATTTGGAGAATAACTATTTGAAATTGAAAGTATTTCCTAGAAATTTTCCAAATGTATTTTTATGATTGTTGATATGATCCAAATTTCCCAAGACTTGTATCAAAGTGATTCACATTTACACCATCATAAAGGTGACCATGTAATACTCAATTTCATGAGAATAAAGAAGATCTATCCATAATCACTAAGTGGATAAAGTGTTGAAGATCCATCCAATGGATTCTAACTGGATGAAGGTTGTGAATCGATGATTACTATGCATCATTCTTTAAATGAACTAGGAATAAAGAAATGGTACATGCATCATCCATGATTTGATTAAAATAATGTTGAAGATCTTGGATTTTTTATTCAAAAAATAAAATAAGAATGATGGTGGATGAAGAAAAATAATGGAAAAAGTGATTAGTATGGAATATACTATGTTCATTTTTTATGGATGAACTTTTAATGAATAAGGTGCCCAAGAAATATTCTAGTACTTGACACTTGGTTTTTAACCACGTATATATAGACATACATCAAAAAAAATATGGCCAACGATGGAGTCCAACTGAGTACCACATCCTCAAGCACACGTGGGACTCAAGGGTCAACCCGGCCTGAGGGGAGCCCTATAGGCCATCCATGCATGAGGTAGGATCGTGGGCCATGTAATATCCTCCAATAGAATGCACGGTGATCAACTTGTGCTGACAAGGTTGTATAGTGGGTGAAAGGAGCTCATCTGAGGAGCAGATTGGGTGCAAGAGCGTGCCTGCAGGGTGAACACGGTACAAATGGTACCACAAGGGGAGGATAAGAACTTTTAGAATTAGCCACTATGAGTTTTTATTTAAAGAAGGTGAAACACATAGAATATTTCAACGTAGGATGGATTTATAAAAATACAGAGCTAATCTTGACCGTTGATCCCTCATCGACGCATGGTATACCGTCTGATCAATCTCAAGATTGATCTTGGACATCCAAGCCATACATCTGATTACTAATGTTCGGGATTGATCCTTGGATATATTATCCCCTCCGCTAATGTTTTTTAGACTTCTAGACAACCAATTAACACCTGCAAACCAGTGATCAAGCTGAAAAAAGATCTCACCACTCTGGTCATCATTTGTGCCCATTTCTAGCCCACATAGACTATCTGGAGGAACCGAACACATGCATGTGATAAAAGTGGCATGCATGCATCTAAACGATGTAAATCGAAGGATACCAAGGGAAACGATGTTTTATAGGGTGAAATACCCATTAGATGTATAAAGTTAAGGTTCACATGAATTCTTAAATGCATGCACGTGATGTTCTCACTGAGAAATAAGGATTATACGTTGAAGAAAAATAAACCGAGAGACTCGGCATATCTCTATCCCACATTTGAATATTTCTAAGCCATAGATCATGGATATTCAAAGATGTGAAAACCACAGCATAACTCATGGGATTTAAACTCAGTGAAGTTTGTTAATTTTTCCTATAAAATTAAGAACACCCCGACTCATTTTTTTCATTTTAAACAATGAGTAAGGACACATTTCTTTGAAAAAGAAAATTGAAAAATGTGTTTTTTCACATCCTAGATATGTGAAGGAGTTCCGCATCACCATTGCACAAAGGAGAACAACAAACCATCTTGGTTCATGAATGAAGAGATCTGAACCCTCTGTGCAAAGCTACCCATTAGAATGTGATTGGTTGTTTGAACCCTCGTTGTGTTTTCATAGAACTAATCCCACAGGTAAACAACCGGTTCTTGACACCCTTGTTTCAACCTTAAAAATATATAACCAATAACTAAATTTGGTATTGTGAAGATGGACCACACGCACTCCTTAAATTAAGAAGACGACGCACATGCCCTCCAGTATGTAGGAGGAAGAAAAAACCCTTATTTTAATATATATATATATATATAGTTTTTGGTTGCAGGGGTTCGTTCTTTAAGGATAATGATATATTATTGTGGAAGAAGATTGTGTATGTATTCATTGAACATAAGAACCCATGTGCTTCATTTATCGAAATTTTAGGACTCATGATTTTACAAAGGATAGAGGATAATTCATTCATGATGAACATGCATGAATATGCATGAATTGAGACACCCAGGTGTGCAAGAACAAGACATCTATTGAACACAACCATTTAGGTTTAAAAAATATCACAAATCAAGAATGGATTGTGTGTTCACATTTGAAGAAAGAGGAAGAAAGATAATGATCACACACATTAAATAAACCCATTTGGTTTTCAATATACACACACTTATATTGAACCTAAAGTAAATAAAAAGTGCGGATATGAAAATAACCAAAGAAAAAAATTGTGTGTGATATTTTGTGAGAAAAAGAAAGACTAATTTTTTGTTCTCAAAAGGTTATTCCCATTAGGATTTTCACACAAATAATAAAATAGATTGTGCATGCATGCATGAATGCACATGCACATGTGAAGACACTTAAAAGAAGAATCAAGATTGTGAGTGCACATGTGTAAACAAGACGAAACATTGAGATATCCAAATACAAGATTTATTGGATGAAATTCAATCCATGCAGAATGTGAAGTTGAACTGAGACTAATTACAAAATGAATTAAATAACATCTTCTATCTATGTTTAGATTATTTGAGAATCTAAGAAGGAAAGAAGAGATGATATTGTTCTGGATTATTCTTGCATTCATGAAGAGGTTGGGTACAGAATTTTCACACACATAAGTGAGGTAGGTTCTTTATCAGAATTAGGAATAATTTCCCTAGAATTATTGGGATGAGGACTCATCATCTTAAGTGATCATAATAATTAAGCAAGGCCAACATACCATACTAAATGCTGTTGAATAATCATGAAAAGAGACCCATGCATGTGAGATTCAGAAAGCCTATGTGGGAAGATTAGAAGATCATCTATAGTGATTCAATAAAGAACAAATAAGAAATATTCTTATATGAATTGAGATCTAGAAGAACCCTGTGTGATTCCGGGAGTTGAAGAAGTCTTCAGTTGTAATGCCCTGACCCCAGTTACCCAATGTCGGTGCATTATTATGTAACATGGGCATGTTCAGAAAAGATCAAGTCTCAAAAGACCGATTAGTTTAGTATCCTTTTAAATACTAGATACATTCATAATGTCTACATTACAACCTGAAATGGAAAACTATAACAACATAGTCTCCCTAGACCGCACTCATATCCCATAAGATTATCCCTACAGGTCAGTAATAAAATACTTCTTCACATCCTGGGAAAAATAAAACATAGAAAGGGGTGAGCTCAGATTCCTAGTAAGGATAACAATATAGGAGAAACTTTCATAAATAAGCATAAAATTTTAAGGCAGTGTATAACTAAAACAAAAGCCTTTTAAACATGAACTTCATTATAATATGGAAAAAATAAAATTAATTAACTTCGTTCACTTATTCCCAAGGATATTCTAGTAGTCTAATAATCACGTGCAATATCAATAACAACTTTTATAATGATGGAATGCATAATTCCAGCCTATCATAACCACATATTCAAGGACTTGTGCCAAGAATAAGAATAATATTTTGACAAGGCCTTGTGAAAATACACTAGTTTTTCTCATGAGACCTACGGATGCATCGAGGAGCTATAGTGGGCTCCACCTGTCACTTATTAAGTCCAATGCATTCCTCATATAAACAGGTTTAAACATAACATAAACATTCGTATTAAAAGTAGCATATAAAATGTCAATACAATCATGATAAACCATTAATGTTATAAAAATAACACATAAATTTTCAAACATATCAAAAAAACCTTCAATACAATATGGAATTTTTGTATCATAATAAATCAAAATCAAATAATCTTAAAATCCATTAAAAAATGATGACATAGATGAAATCAAAACTATTTGAGAGAAATATCTCTTTTTTTAGTCATTTAAAGGTCACATAATTATAAAAGAAAACATTTACTTTGAAAATATAATTATAATCTTGTAAGGGAAGCTTTGATGATTTTATAACGGTGGAAAATAGCGCACCTGCTGAATAAGTTAAAAAATAGCATTCTTACTTTAATTTTGTTGAAAAGGTTAAAAAATGACCTTGTTTGGAAAACGATAGAAAAATTACTTTCAAACCAGTCTATAAAAAGTCAAACAAGGTATAAATGACTTTAAAACATAGTCTAGTAAATAGTACAAATGTTTGGGAATATATTTTTAAGAAACATGGATGTGGATGATAAAGAGGTCCCAGTAGATAATTACGTATAAAAAATCTTTGATAATGAATAGATTGTGAAATAAACCCTTACCTTGTACTTTTCATTGGTCGAGGGTAGGTTAACCTCCTGTATAATGGTGAAATAATTTTTGTTAAATTATACAATAATCATATACATTAATATGAAATCAAATATGATCTTTTAACATTTATTTGTTAATAATATCTTAGTATTATCGCCGTCTCTGGTGTTAACAGATTTGTTTTCTGTTATATTCCTTATTATTTGAGTCATATTTCTTATGGATGGGATGTATCTTATTCATATCCAGAATTATATAAAGTATTTAAATATTATTTTTAATCATCAAATAAAAATTAGTTTTGAATGGATACGATGGAGAATGAATCTCATCGCGTTCGTGGTGATGGTAGTCCGTACGTACGCACACGCGACAATATCATTCTTTTGATATTAAAATAGTATATAATTGAATGTTATATCATATATAAAGAATAATTATCATGTTTTATTTATTATTGACATAAGTTATAATAATTATTATACCCATCCAAATGATTAAATGTTTTAATAACAAATTACACCACGACGTGGAGATGGTAACCCGTACGTACACACGTATGGTGAAATGTCATTCAAAGGATGGATAGAATACTGAATATGGTTGAACCATATTTATAATAACATCAATTTATATAGAATATACTGTAGTTATTATTTTATAATGGAAACAATAAATAAAAAGGATGTGGAAGAAGAAAGGAACTTCAAAGAGGTGGTGAGATTTTTACCTCTTCTTCAGGTTCTTCTTTTTGATTTGATCAAAAGGGCTCCTTAGGTCAGATTTATGATCAAACTAAGGCCTCTAGGTTGATGTGAGGGAAGTTGAGAGAATATTTGGGTAGGGGTTGGATGAGCCAAAAGGATTTGAAGTTGTGAATTAGAGAGAAGTGGGAGTGCCCTTTTATAAGAGGGGTAAGGGGCACCTTAGAAAAAACATGAAATATTATTTTATAATAAATTCATATTCGGTTTATAATGGATCCAAAGTGACTTATTTTGAGGCTAAGGTGGGGATGTGTCGAAATCATTTCATCCAATATATTTTAGACAGGTTTGGTACACTATATTAACCTTATCATTTATATTTAACTCTTAGTTAAATAGTTTGACATTTACCATGTCTCTTTGTATTTTTATATTATATGGTTAAAAAACATACTATTACAGGCCAAGAGAACCCCAAATGGATTATTAATGATAAAAATATCATTATATAATTCACTTGTCCTAACCTTATATTTTTATCAATATTATATCAATTTATAATATAATATTTGTTTTAAAAACACCTTTATGTCAATTTTGACACTATTTAATAATTGATTTTTGTTAAAGTCCTAAAAACATTATTAATTCAAACAAAATAAATTTAATAAATAATAACATGTCATAGTAACCTATAAAATTAGTGGAATTCATAAAAATTTTCAAATTACATTTATTTGGATATTTATAATATTAATTATTTCAATATTTCATTAATTAAGTAATTACTGATCACCATTGTGTCATAAATAAATTAAATTATTTAATGTCGAAAAATGATTAATAAAATACCATTATGTATAAAATCTATTTATCTTTATAATTAATATTTATAATCGAATTTAAATTTTGTATAACCCTATATTAAAAATGTTTTAGTTATTAAACTTTGATTTTAACTCTTTTAACCCCTCTTTGAATTAAATAATAATAAATGTCATAATCTAATCCAAGTGGACCAAAGAGGTTCATATTTTATTCCTAAGGTTGTTTTTGGTCGAATTATATTTATCCAATAGAATTAGGACATGTGTTAGGGTCCTAATAATATCATTTTTACCCTTAATTACCCTATTTACTTTTAACCATGGTAAATAAAAGTAAAAAGATACTATTCACCAAAAATTATTTTCATGTCATTGAACAAAATTTTACTTACTAATATCAACCATTTCTATCAGATTTTTAAAATTCCACTCACAGAAGTGGTAAAATTATGTTTTATGTGAATTTGTAAATTCTCCTAGGAGATAGGTAAAAGAGGGTGAAAAGTTCAATAAACATTTTAAATATAAGAAATTCTTATAAACTGACTCTGATGAATTACATTGATCTTTTATAGGTATTATATATCTATTTTGACATAAAATAAATTTAAATAAATAAATAATTATCTTAATAAAAATTTGGTTTTAAACTATAACTCATTGTTTTTCACTATTTATAAAAAATTGAATGTTTTCAGAAAAATACCAAAATTTCACCCTATGCTAATTTTGATATTCTGAATCCAAAAATGAAGTACATTTTGAAAGAAAATATTTATAAAATTTCAAAAAGCGGTTATTACTATTCATAATGGCTACTTTGATAGGTTGCGATGTGTTAGAATCTCAAAGTTTCATACAATGCAAGCTATTGAATTATTCAAAAGGAAACATACCGTGGAAGCTTGGGGTGTTACATTCTCCCCTCCTTAAAATAATTTTATCCTCGAAATTTCTAGAATATTACTGCATAATAAGACTCGGGTGGTTCTTCATCATAAGTTCCTCAGATTCCCACGTTGCCTCCTCCATATTATTGTTTCTCCATAAACCTCTTACTAGACGAGTCGTCCGGTTTCTCAGCACTTGTTCTCTTGTATCAAGAATCCTGATTGGATCATTGCAATAAGAAAGATCAGGTTATAGTTCTAATTCCTCATAGGTGAGTACATGTGTTGGGTCATGCATGTATTTTCTCAACAGTGATACGAGGAACACTTTGTGAACTTTGGAGATATTTGGTGGAATTTCCAAACGCTAGGCTACAACCCCAATTCGTTCTAGAATTTTGAAAGGTCCGATATACCTAGGGCTCAATTTACATTTCTTACCGAAACGTATAAATCCCTTCCATGGATATACCTTCAGGAAAACATGATCTCCTACCTAAAATTCCAAATCCTTTATTCGGTTATTAGTATAGCTCTTCTGCTTACTTTGAGAAACTTTGATGTGGTTTTGGATTACCTTCACCTTTTCCATCATTTCCTCCACCAATTCTGGGCCTACAAGTTTTCTTTTTTCCAACGTCATCCCAACAGGTTGGTGCGCGACATCTCTTTCCATATAACTCCTCATATGGTACCATCTGAATACTTGAATTGAAGCTGTTGTTATATGAAAATTACACCAGAGGTAAATATTGATCCCACATACCCAGAAAGTCATGTGAGCAAGATCTCAACATGTCTTCTAAGGTTTTAATACTCCGTTATGATTGTCCATCAGTTTGAGGGTGGTAAGTAGTGCTCAAACGACGTTCAGTATCCCAGGTTTTCTGAAAACTTTTCCAGAATCATGATTTAAAACGGGGATCATGATCAGAAAAAATTGATAGGGGTACTCCATGAAGTCTCCAAACTTCATTAATATATAGTCTTTCTAGACGTTCAAGTGTTATATCTTTTCTTATAGGAAGAAAATGTGTTGTGTTGGTAAGATGATCAACAATGAACCATATTGCATCGTTCCTTCTAGGAGTCTTTGGTAGCCCCATGACAAAATCAATCATAATATTATCCCATTTAAACTCAGTTATAGGAAGAGCTTGCATGACTCATCCAGGCTGTTTCCTTCCTGCTTTCACTTGTTCACAAACAATACATCTTGACACAAAATCATAAATCTCCCTCTTCATGTTGTCCCACCAAAAATGTTCCTTCAAATATCTATACATTTTGAGGGTACCAGGGTGTATAGAGAAATTGGAACTATGAGAATCATCCATCACTTCCATTTTTAGATCAGGTATATTGGGAACACAAAGACTATTCCCAAATTTCAAAATTCCATCTTCATACACAACTTCACTCAGTCTCCCATCATTCACAACTTTAATCTTTTTTTTTTGAAATTCTTCATCATCGGTTAGAGAACTCTTTATCCTTTCTAGTAAAGATGGTTTGGAAACCATTTGATAAAGTATCGATTTTTCACCTTCCATGGTTATTCTCATATCCATCTTCATTAGATCATTGAAAATAGGATCCCTTTCAAATCTCATCTTGTTCAAAACTCCATGATCCTTTCTGCTCAATGCATCTTCCACCTTATTTGACTTCCCCAGGTGGTAGTGTATCGTGCAATCATAATCCTTGAGTAGTTCAATCCATCTCATTTTCCTCATGTTGATTTCTTTCTTTGATTAATTATACATCAAACCCTTGGGATTAGTATATATCTCACATTTTTAACCATAGATATAATGTCTCTATATCTTCAAAGTAAAGATTATAGCTGCTAACTAAAGATCATTAGTATGATAGTTTTTCTCCTAAATTTTCAGTTGTCGTGATTCATAGGCAATAACCATATCATTCTGCAAAAGGACACAACCATGTCCTTTCATTGAGGCATCACTATAAATAAAAAATCCATCATTACCCAATGGTAGAGTCAATATAAGAGAAATAACTAATCTTTTCTTCAATTCATCGATACATTCTTCACTCTCTTTTTTCCCAAACAAATTAACCCCATTTATGTGCGAGGCTCGTTAATGGGTTAGCCAATCAGGAAACATTCTGGACGAAATGCCGATAATAACCTGCTAAAACAATAAAATTTCATACCTTGGTTATACACGTTGGTGCTAGCCATTCATGGATTGCTCTTGTCTAAGAAGGATCAACAAAGATTCCATCCTTAGAGACAATATGGCCAGGAAAATAAATCTCCTGATGCCAGAATTCACTCTTTCTAAACTTCCAATATAATTCATGTCTTCTCAGAGTCTTTAGGATAATGCGCAAGTGATTTTCATGATCTTCATAGATTTTGGAGTATACCGAGATATCATCCATAAATACCACAACAAAATCATCAGGTTATTCCTTGAAAACTCTGTCATTAGATCCATTAATAAAGAGGGTGCATTAGTCAATCGAAAAGGAATTACTGTAAACATGTAAATCCTGTACCTAGTTCGAAATGTTGTTTTCACAATATCATCATTATTTACACACAACTGATGATATCCAGATCTAAGGTCAATATTTGAAAAATATTGAGCTCTATGAAGTTGATCAAATAAATCATCAATGAGAGTTGGGGGGATACTTTTTCTTTATTGTTATATAATCGATCTCCCTGTAGTCGATACATAACTTCATAGATACATCTTTCTTCTTAACAAAAAGGACTGGGGCTCCCCAATGAGAAACACCAGGGTGAATAAGTCCCTTATTACTCAATTCCTCCTGGTTTTTATTTTGTTACACTAATTTTACAGAGGAAAATCATTAAGGGGTCTTCGATATTGGCCTTGATCCAGGAATTAAATAAACGAAAAAGTTAATTTCTCGTTCTGGAGGATGTCCAGGTAAATCTTCTGGAAACACATCAACATATTCTCTCACAATAGGTACATCCTCTATTTGAACATTCCCTTCCTCACCCACAATTATTTCATTCTCTTCCTCATCAACAATTGAATTTAGTTGATCTATTGGGGGTGGATCTAGATAAGAATTAGGTGGTGACGATTCTGCTCTAAAGATAAGGTGTTCCATATCATCATCATCAAAAATCGTAACCATCTTCTTCTTATAATAAATATTCGAATCATAGTTCGAAATCCAATCCATACTGATTATAATATCATACTCAATCATAGGTATGGTGATGAGATCATGAGATAAAAAACATTTATATGCTCTAATTGGAATAGATTCACAAAATGTTGTTGCGATGATACTTCCCTTAGGATTTTTTACTGACAACACCATTGTTAAATCAAATTTTAAATATCTAATTTTCTTAGCAAACTGGAAAGATATGAAACAATGCGATGATTCAGAATCAAATAAAGCATTGGAAAAACATGAAGAAACCATTAAATTACCTGCCACCACATCTTTTGAAGATTCTACCTCAACTGTAGTGATAGCATAAGCTTGGCCTTGATTCCTTGGCCTTTTCTGAGGTAAGTTATCCCGACTCTTAGGACATTCATTTTCATAATTTCCCATCTCCCTGCAATTGTACCATTGAAAATCAATAGTTTCTTTCTTCCCCTTTCAATCACGAGTTTGGTGGCTTTTTTCACCACACTTGTAACAGACTCTCATTCCTTTTAATCAAGTACCAGGGTTTTTTCCTACATTTACTATAGGATAGATATTCAACTTTTTCCTTCTTCCCCTTATTTCCATTTCCAGAGTGATCAGCAGATCTCCTCTTCTCTTGCGTTGCATTAAAGTCATAAGACTTATTGAATTCTTTTTCAGTCTTGATAGCACATGAGAAAATATATTCGTACGATGAGAAGGATTGTGAGACTAATTCTCGACATAGAAATTATTTTAACCCATCAAAGAAATGACCAATCTTACTTATTGGGTTATTTATATAATCTTTAGCATGCCTTTCTAACCTTGTAATGTTAGACTCATACTTTGCAACATTCTCGTCCTCCTTTTTCCTCAGACTCAAAAATTGTCTTTCCATTTCCGCTTGATGGTCATGAGGAATGTATTTTTCTATGAAAAATATCTTTAAACACCCTCCATTCCATATTTGATACTTCATCATCTTCCTTCATGTTTTGAATCAATGAACACCATTGACCACTATCTCCAGTGAGGCGGTAAACGACCATGAATTTTTTTCCCTTTCGCTACTCCCCAAGGCAAGGAATATTTTTTCTAAGGAATTTATCCCTAGCTCAGCTACTACTGGATTTTTATCCTCATTGAATTTTGGTGGATGTTTCCTCATGAAGCGATCTAGCATTGATCCTCCATGCTATGAATTAGGGTGCTCCATATGGGTAAGGTTATTATTCATAACCGGAGTGAGTTGTCCTAGTATAGTGATAAGATGATCAGCACCAATTGTATCACCAGATCCACTATAATTATCATTAGCATGAGGTAAATCCCTACATGGAGTGCACGTATTGATATGGTTTCCATTCCTTCCACTAGGAACCATTTCTAGAAAATGGCATAAACTAGATCTGTTTATGAATCAAAATACATAATTCCAAACTTGTAAAACAAGTAACATAAATTGAACAGTTTATGGATATAATACATAATTGTAAAAATGTTTTCCTTGAGGAAGTATATACTCATAAACCCTTCATAATAATTTTTAAAGAAAATGAGAATTATCCTAAGCATATCCCGTGGGAGTGTCGTAACTAAGAGTGCAGTAAGTCCTGTTGTCGTGCACCAGTTCTCGTTCGAGTCAAGCTCAAAGTGGTGTTTTCTTTTTTTACCTCTAGGTACATCTGTTTTCGAGCCACCTCTACCTACTCGTATCCATACAACGATGTATTCCATGGAAAACTCACAAAATGTATACAATACCAAAATTCTAGGAAGTAATTATATACTAATCCTCAAAGTCCATCTTAGGTCTATGTGCTCTAATTAGAGTTTATCTAAATCTAGCTTCCACAGTTTGTACTAAACCTTCTCTGATACCAAATGTAACACCCTGACCCTAGTTCCCAATGTTTGTGCATTATTTAATTACATTAGCATGATCACAAATTATCATGTATCAAAAGAATGATTAGTTTAATAGCCTTGGAAATACTAGATACATTCATATGGTTTACATTGCATCATGAAATGGAAAACTACAACAACATAGTATCCATATTCCACACTCATATCCCCTTAGAATATCCTTGCTGGTTAGTTATAAACTTCTTCTTCACATCCTAGAAAAAATGAAACATATAAAGGGGTGAGCTCAGATTCTCAGTAAGGATAACAATATAGCAGAAACTTTCATAAGTAAGCATAACTATATAAGGAAATGTAGAAGACTAAAAAAAAAATTTTAGTCATGAACTTCTATATAATATGGAAATGATAAAATAAAATAATTCCATTTACATACTCACATGGATATTAATCTTGTTCAATAATAACATGCAATATCAATAGCCACTTTTATAATGATGGAATGCATAATGCTAGATTTTATAACCACATAGTCTAGGCCTTGTGCCAAGACTACAAGTAATATTTTTTCATGGCCTTGTGCCAAGACACTAGTTTATCTCATGAGACCTACCGATGCATCGATGAGCTATAGAAGGTTCCACCCGTCCCTTACTAAGTCCAATGAATTCCTCATATCAGAAGGATTAAACATAACATACACATTTGTAATAAAAATAGCATATGAAAGACCAATATATTATCCATAAACCATGAATCATATTAAAATAACACATCCACAGTCAAACATATCACAAAACCTTCAATACAATATGGAAGTTTTCTATCATAATAAATCAACCTCAAATAAGCTTAAATTCCAACATAGATGAAATAATAACTATTTGAGGGAAATATATATTTTTTAAAATCATTTAAATGTCACATAATTAAAAAATAAAGAATTTAATTTGGAAATATTCTTATAAGATTTTAAGGGAAGATTTGACGATTTTATAATGGTGGAAAATAGCCGCACCCACCGTATAAGTTAAAAAAATACATTCTTACCTTAATTTTGTCAAAAAGTTTAAAAAGGACCTTGTTTGGAAAAACACAGAAGAATTCCTTTCAAAACATTATAGAAAAATTCAGACAAGGGTATAAATTATTTTAACACATAGTCTAGTAAATAGTAAAAATGTTTTGGAATACATTTTTAAGAAACATGGATGTGGATGATGAAGAGGTCCCTGTAGATAATTACATATAAACAATCTCAGATAATGAAGAGATTGTGAAATAAACCCTTAACTTGTACTTTTCCTTGGTAGAGGGTAGGTTATCCACCTGTATAATTGTGAATGAATTGTTATTAAATAATACAATAATCATATACATTATTATGATATCATCTATGACTTTTATCATTCCTTGGTTAATAATATCTTAGTATTATCATCATTTCGGGTGTTAACAGATTTGTTTTCCATTATATTTTTTATTATGTTAGTCATATTTATTATGGATGGGATGTATCTTATTCATATACATAATTATATAATGTCTTTAAACATTATTTGTAATCATCAAATGAAAATTAGTCTTGAATGGACACGATGGAGAATGAATCTCATCGCATTCTTGGAGACAGTAGTCTGTACGTATGTACGAGCGACAGTATAATTCTTGTGATATTAAAATAGTATATAATTGAATGGAATATCATATATAAAGAATAATTATCATGTTTAATTTATTATTTACATTAGTTATAATCATTATTATACCCATCCAAATGATGAAATGTTAGAATAACAAATGACACCACAACGTGGAGACGGTAAGCTGTACGTACGCACGTATGGTGACATGTCATTCAAAGGATGGATAGAATACTGAATATGGTTGTAAAATATTTATAATAACATCACAGTATAAATAAGACACTGTATTTTTTATTTTAGAATGGAAACAATAAATTAAAAGGAAGTGGAAGAATAACGGAACTTGAAAGAGGTGGTGAGATTTTAACCTCTTCTTCGGGTTCTTCCTTTTTATTTGATCAAAAGGGCTCCATAGGTTAGCTTTCTAATCAAACTATGGACACTAGGTTTAATTGAGGTATGTTGAGAGACTATTTGGGTAGGGTTTGGCCGATCAAAAAGGCTTTTAAGGTGTAAATTATAGAGAAGGGGGAGTTCCCTTTTATAATAGGGGTGAGGGTAACCTTAGAAAAAACTTAAAATAATATTTTATAATAAATTCATATTCTATTTATAATGGATCCAATGTGATTTATTTCGAGGATAAGGTGGGTATGGGTCGAATTAATTTCATCATATAAATTTTAGGCATGTTTGGGTCAATATATTAACCTTATCATTTATATTTAACTCTTAGTTAAATAGTTTTACATTTACCATGTTTCATTGTATTTCTATATTATATGGTTAAAAAACATATTATAACAAGCTAGAAAAACCCCAAGTGGTTAATTAATGATACACATATCATTATATAAGTCTCTTGACCAAGCCATAGATTTTTAGGAATATTATATCAATTTATAATATAATATTTGTTTTAAAAACTCCTTTATGTCAATTTTAACACTATTTAATAATTGATTTTTGTTAAAGTCTTAACAACCTTATTAATTCCAACCAAATTAATTTAAGCAATAATAACATGTCATATTAACCTGTAAAATTATTTAAATTCATTAAAAGTCTCAAATTACATTTATTTGGATATTTATAATATCAATTAATTTAATATTTGATTTATTAGGTAATTACAACATCACCATTGTGTCATAAATAAATTAAATTATTTAATGTCCAAAAATTATAAATAAAATACCATTATGTAGGAAATATTTTTACATTAATTAATATCTATAATGGAATTTATATTATGTATAACCCTGTATTTAATATTTTTTAGTTATTAAACTTTGATTTTAACTTTTTAACTCTTCTTTGAATTAAATAATAATAAATTTAATAATCTAATACAGGTGGAAAAAAGAGGTTAATATTTTATTCCTAAGGTTTTTTTAGTCTAATTATACTTATCCAATATAATTAGGACATGTGCTAGGGTAATAATAATATCATTTTTACCCTTAATTAGCCTATTTACTTTAAACCTTTGTAAATAAAAGTAACAAGTTACTATTCAACAAAAAATATATTCATATAATTGAAGCACATTTTACTTACTAATATCAACCTTGTATCTTGTATTTTGGAAATTTCACCCACAGAAGTGGTAAAATTAAGTTAAATGTGAATTTTCAAATTTTCCTAGGAGATGGGTAAAAGACGGTGAAAAGTTCAATAAAATTTTTATATATGAAAAATTCTTATAAACAGACTCCAATGAATTAAATTTTAATTATATAGGTATTATGTATCTATTTTGACCTAAAATAAATTTAAATATAAGAAATAATTATTTAAATAAAAATCTGTTTTTAAACTATAACTCAATGTTTTTCACCATTCATGAAAAATTGAATGTTTTCATAAAAATACCAACAATTCACCCTAATCTAATTTCGATATTCTGAATCCAAAACTGAAGTCCATTTTGAAAGAAAATATTTAAAAAATTTCAAAAAGTGGTTATTACTATTCATGAAGACTACTTTTATTGGCCGGGGTTTGTTAAAATTTCGAAGTTTTATACAATGAAAGCTATTGCATTATTCAAAGGGAAACGTACCATGGAAGCTTGGGGTGTTACATCAGTGGTATTTTGAAGTGGGAAAGTGGGATTCTAGTAACACTGTGGGATGCAGTATAAAGAACCTATTTTGGGTCTTTGGAGAGATACCACAGAACTTTGTTTCAACCATTTTAATTACTCATCAAATTATAATGGATAATATTTGTTGGGGAAAATAACCAACATAGAAAAGAGTAGGTCTTCGAACCGATTTTTTCAAATCCTTGTGTTCAATGCCTTTACATTTAAATCATTAGTCTATGTAAGGCTGAGAGACACAAGAAGAGGGGATCAGGGATTTAACCATCCATAAATGTTTAATTTAAAAGAATCCATTAGTAAAAAAGTTTAAAAGGATCATTGAATCAACCCTCCCCCTTTTAGTGATTCACACTAATATGAGAACTTCAACTGGTATCAGAGGGAGGTAACCTCTAAAAGATCCAAGGTATTCTTTTTGAATTTCAGATTTGAGGAGATAAATGAACAAACTCAAATGGAGATATCTTCAAAGACTTAGATGAACTAAAAGAAGAAACATGGAATGAATATGAAAAGGAATCTTAACACTAATGGAGAGACACCATCAATTTAAGGTAATATGTAAGTTGAAACATGTGATAATTCAATTTTTTATTATGAATCTTATAATAATGAATATTCAAGTTGTAATGCTGATAGATCAATTACCGATCTTTATACTGTACTAAAATATTATCTGAACAAATTCCCTAGAGAGGTTTCAAGACACATATCTACAATCATTAGTTCTCTTCAAGATGATAAATTACATCTGGAAGAAGAAGCTAATGCCATGGAATAAGCATTGGATAATAGGGTTGGAATATCCAACACTCACACAAAACTATTGAAGGAAAAGGATGAAATAATTTCTCTTTGTAATGAATCACATGCTCAATATACTAAATAATTAAAGGGAAGTATTTTTGAGAAAGAATTATTTCAAATTGTATTTGTAGAATATTTACATGCATTTGAAAAGTTTCACAATTTTTCTATTATTGTCAAAGTATCTCAACTGGAAGAAAATATAACTAGTTAGTAGAGCTTGAAATATTTTTGTAAGAATTAGTAAATATGCATGAAGATAAAATGTTAAAGTAGAAGGATAATTGGGAATGTAATCTGAGATCAGTTGAAGATGATAAGATCTCCCTCAACATGAAATGTTTTGAATTGAAGTTGGTATTGAAGAATTACCGATCACCCCAAGATAAAACTTCCCAACCAAATAGAAGAAGAGATGTTTCCACTAATGTTTTAATTTAGGAGAATGATTATAAAAGGAGTATTAAATCATCCTTTAATTCAATGGAAACATTCTCTAAGGAAATGGTACCATCCATACCACCTGGTAATCAAGATTTTAGATGTGTTTTCACAAAAAGTTTAGGTTGGATGTAGAATTATAAACAAGTATGGATGGATAAAGGTGATAAGAAACCAACCCCCAATACTGGGGTGGATATGAAGAAGAAGTTGGAAGATATATCCCCAGAGAGAGCAGAACACATCAAGAAGGAGACCCAACAATCTCATGAAGAATATATCAAGAAGTCGTGATTTGGGGTCCAATGTTGGGGTTGAAAAATTTATGGGAATTGTGAATTATAATGATGGTACAATCCCCTTAATGAAAAAGAATAATGGAATCCCTACTCAAGGGAGAGAAGTCCAGAGGAAAGAATGACACATCCTCTAATCCAAAAGTATCTATAAACTGTAAATAATTTTGGAATGCTCGATAATATTTGTGATGTATGAAATGGAAGTGGTCACAGGGTTGTTACATGTCCATATCAAAATGTATCCAAGGATTATAAGAAATGAAAATTTCAAAATCTCACTATAAAAGAAGAAACACCCTTGATAAGTAAGAAGAAGAATGGTGCAAAATAAAATGCTCCCAAAAAGCTTTTAATAAGTAAGAGTGAGAAGCCCTTGGAATCTAAATCCATGAAGTTGAAGGGTGATGGATCTAAATTCACTACCATTAAAAAATGCTTCTACTGTGGAATAAAAGGTTATACCATGGATCACTACAAACAAGCTATAGAAATTAATGGAAGAAAGTTGAACGTAAGTAGACATTCAATCCACGAGAAGACATGACTGATTAATGATAAGTTTCCTAATAAATGTAACTTTAAAGATCTTAGTAATCCATGTGGACGATCAAAATAAATTTTTTTATTAAGGTGTGTTTAGTTATCTGGCTTAATCAATTGAAAATTTCTAGAGAACTATATAGATATGAAGATAAATTACTAGCTAATGCATAAACAAAGTGGAACCAAGTCATTCCACATGATAAATAATTTGAATTTCCTGAGATGTTGTCAGCACATGATAACCCAACTATCTCAGCAATACTATGTGGAAGGTGAAAGAGGGCTGGACATCATAAAAATAAATGTATAACTATTTTACCAAGCCAAATGGAGATGTTATGAATTGAAAAACATGCACCAATATAAGGTAATTCACTAATAGAAGATAAAAAGGGAAAAAATCGACACAAATTGAAGTTGAATGGAATTAAAGAGTCCATGCAGAAAATGAAAGATCAAAATTTCAAATAGAGAGGAAACACCAACATGAAGAGTACCTGAAACTTTGGAGCTACAAGGATATGATTTCTTTGGTTGATAGAAAATTCCCCACCCCAATGCTTCTATTAAGAATCTCACAAGTGATCCATCTTATTCTCATATATTTTTGTTGAATATGTGTCCTTACATTGTAGGGAATTAATAATGAAGTCCATTTTCAAAATGATAATTTAATGAAAAATGTGGATAACTAGAAGTCAAAAAAATAATTCATTATTTTATAATTACTTGATGTGATCCACAGTGGAAGATTATCTACATGAAAATCATCAATCTATCACATGGAAATTATATAAAGACATAAAATCTAGTAAGCATAAAATGATTTTCCAATAAATTAGTTAACTGATGGAGGTTGTTTCTTGTCTTGGATGGGTTATTGGTTCAGTCTTTATCTTATTCTATGTCTATATTGTGATATTAGAGTGAAATTTGTGTTTTTAACCTTGTTTTTGGATCTGCTTCGGATGGGATCAGAGCAAGAATCCTTCAGCTGTTAACATCATTTGGATTTTAGGCGTTTGAGGGTATGAATTTTCCATCGGGTCCATGCCCATGTATCCTTGCATAGGATTTCCTGCCGAATAGTCATGATTTGGTGAGAGTTTGTTTTTGGTATATTTTCTAGGGTGAGGTATTTTCTGTTTGATTGTTTGTTTGTAATGCTGAACTTTATGGTTTCTCAATTTCTCTTTAAAAGTGTTTTGATAATAAAAAATTAACTTTCAGTCAATAAATCAATGGGAGTGAACCCCTTGAGGGGGAGAAAATATGAAGGAGATTATATCTAGGATTATGTTATAACAAATCATGAAATTCATATCATCTCAAGAAGCTGAAACTGAGGTATTTTAATCACACTTTCATTCCTTGTTCTTAATTGTATTTATCATATCAATTAAGCGAGAGTGTTTGATTGATGAAAAGATGGAATTAAAGGGGTATAATTATCTTTTCACTTTAACTATTTAATATGTTTGGAGAAGTATGTGCATTATTTAGCATTTCAGTGATAAATTTAATTATCTCCAATGCGTTGGTCAAGAATTGAACCATCCTAAGCATGATATCACATGTATGGTTGTTTATGGACATCATTGAAAATATTTTTCTTATATTTCTTGTTTTTTAAACTAGGATATCCTATGTATACTTAGATATAATTAACTAAAGGATATTTTCTAAGTGAATAATTTAACATCATACCTATCTCTTATAAATATTCAATAAGATATTATTCAATGGGAGGGGAACATGTTTTGAACAGATCCCACTACAACTTTTAATTTGGTTTCCAATAAGGGGTAGAAAATATTGGCACACATATTGACCCATTTAACATGTTCTTAAGTGATATTGAAAAAAAATATAAGGGGGCAGACATCTGAGCATGGTGTTTCATTTTTTCTCAATAGGATTTCCATAAGGTGTCAAGTGTCAATATTTGTATGGAAAAGTGGTGGTGATTATTATTGGGCTGATCCAAAGTTCCAAAGACATGTATGAAAGAGATACATGTTTACACCATCATAAATAATACCATTCAATACTTATTTTCATGAGGAGAAAGAAGGTCTATCCATAGTCACTAAGTTGATGAAGTGTTGAAGATCCTTCCAATGACTTCTAATTGGATGAAGTTTGTGAATCAAATATTACCATACATTATGATTTAAATGCTGGAGGAATAAAGAAATGTTCCATGAATCATTCATGATTGGATTAAAGAAAATATGATGATCTTGGATTTGTTGTTCGAAAAAGAAAAGAGGAATGATGGTGGATGAAGAAGAAGAAAGGAAGAAGTGATTAGTTTGAAATCTAGTAAGTTAATTTACCATGCATGAGCGTGGAATGAAGAATGTGTCCATGCATTATTCAGGTATTGGACACTTTGTTTTTAAACAAGTATATGTGGACTTACATAAAAAAATATGGCCAACCATAGAGGCCAGCCGAGGACCTCATCCTCAAGCACATGCAGGACCTGAGGGTCAACCATGACTGAGGGAAGCCCTCAAGGCTCTCCCCACATGAGTCATAATCACGGGCTGTGTATAATCCCGTAGGATCATTCACAATGATCAAACCATGCGTGAAAGGATGCATAATGGGTCCTAGGAGTGCTCCTGAGGAGAAGAGTGCGTGCATGAGTGCACCTGTAGGGTGAACCTAGTACAAGGCGGTACTGTGAGGGGAGGAGGATATTTCTATGAATTATCCTTCATAAGTTGTTATTTTAAGAAGTCACAAATATCAGTGCATTTTGATGTGGGATAGATTTTAAAAAAACATAGAGCTAATCTAGACCATTGATCCCTCAGTGACAGATGGTCTACTGTCTGATCAATCATGAGAATGATCTCACACATCCAAGCTATCCATCTGATTATTGTGGTTCGGGATTGATCCATGACCATCTGATATCCTCTACTGAGGTTCTCTTCAACATACAGACATATGTTTGGAACCTAAGAATTAGTATTAAAACTGAATGATGATCTCACCACTCCATGCATCATTTGAGCCCATTTCAATCCCACAGAGATCATCTAGATGAAATGAACACATGAATGAATTAAATGTTGCATTCATGCATCTAAATGACAAAAATCAAATGATCTAGAAGGAAAAAAGTTTTAAAGGGAGAACTTCTAGTTCAATGTATAAATATATCGTTCAAATGCATTCTTAAATGCATTCAGGTGATGTTATCACCGAGAAAGTAGGACTCTTTGTTGAAGAAAAATAAACAGAGAGGCTCGGAATATCTCTATCCCACGTTTTAATATTTCAAATACATAGATCACATATATTCAAATATGTGAAACCCGCATTTTATCTCACCAGATTTGAAATCAGTGTGACGTGATACCTCTAACTATAAATGAAAGATCACCAGAATCATTTTTGTTGTTAAAAAAATGAGTAAGCTCTCATTTTCGAGAAATAGAGCACTGAAAAACATTTTTCCTTGCATCCTAGCTACATGAAGGAGTTCCACACTTCCATTACAATAAGGAGAACCATGAACCCTCATGTTTCACAGAAGAAGAGATTTTCACCCTATGTGCCAAGCTACCCACAAGTGTACAATAGGTCCTTTGAACCTTTGTTGTGTCTTCATAGAAGTAATTTCATGGGTAAAAACCCTGTTCTTGACATCATTAATTCACCCTTGCGAAGACAGAGCCAACAAATATATTTGGTTCAATGATGATAGACCACACACACTCCTTGCGTGAAGAAGAAGACCCTGCATGCCCTCCTGTTTTCATGAAGAATAATTACACACTTCTCTTAATATATATATATATATATATATATATGCTATTGTTGGTTGTATGGGTTAGTTATTTAAGGATAATGAGATCAACTGATGGTAAGAGCTTGTGAGTTCATTCATTTAAAAAAAGCACCCATGTTCTTCATTTAAAGAAACCCACAGAATCATGATTTTACAAAGGAGAGAGATGAAAATTCATGCATAATGAACATGAATGCATACACATTAATTGAGACACCCAAGTGTGCAAGAAAAACCCATACAATAAACACCCCATTCAGGTTTAAATAAGAGCACAAGTCAAGAATGGATTGTGTGTGCACATTTAAAGAAGGGGGAAGAAAGTGGAAGATCACACACATGAACTAAACCCATTCGAGTTTGAATAAACACACACTTATATTGAACCTAAACTAAATAGTAACTTTGTGTGAAAATAAAGAAAGGAAAAAAGTGTGTCTGATTTTAATTGAGGTAAATAAAGAAGAAGTGTGTGTGCTCAAAAGATTATATCCATCAGGGTTTTCACACAACGATGAAATGAGTTTGTGCATACATGCATGCATGCATATGCATGCGTAAAGACACATAAAAGAAGAATCAAGATTGTGAGTTCATGTGTGTAAAAAAGAAGAGTCTTTGAGATATCCAAATACAAGAGCTATTAGATGACATGCAATCCATGCATGAAGTGATGTTGACCTGAGACTGTAGCCAAACCGAATTATAGATGATCTTCTACCAGAGTTTACAGTATTTGAGAATCTGAGAAAGAAGACAGAGGTGATGTTGTTAATGATTATTCTTTCATTCTTTAAGATGTTGTGTGCACCATTTTCACACAAATAAGTGAGGCAAAATCTTTATCAAGAGAAAGAATAATTTCCCGTTCATTATTGAGATAAGGAATGATCAACTTAAGTGATCCATATTATTGAGAAAGGCAAACAGACCTTATAAAAGGCTGTTGAAGAATATTTAAGAGATACATAGGAAAGTGTGATTCAAAAATCCTATGTGGGAAGAGCATAAGATCATATAAAGTGAGTCAAGAAAAAATAATGAAGGAAGCTAGTCGTGTGACTCGAGAGATAGAAGAACCCTATGTGATTCGGGGAGGATAAGAAGTCTTTAGTGGGATTTTGACGTAGGCTAGTGGGAATCTGGTAACACTATGGGAAACAGTATAAATAACCTCTTGTGGGACTTAGGAGAGATACATTGGGACTCTGTATCGAACATTGTAATTTCTCACCAAATTATAGTGGAGAATCTATGTTTGGGAAAATAACCAATAGAATAATGATTATATCTTTGAACTGAACTTTGTAAATCCTTGTGTTAAGTTCCTTTACATTTACATCATCACTTAATGTACGGATGAAGAGACAAGAAGAGTGGATCGAGGCTTTAACCAGCCATAAGGGTTTAATTGAAAAAAATCAATTAGTAAAAATGTTTACTAAGTAACTAATTCACCCCTTCCCCTCTTAGTGATTCACACTGATCCGGGAACTACATATATAATATTTATTCATTAAATATTTCCTTATTATTGTTCATGTAAAAATAAAATAAATAATGTATCATATTACTATGGGGAGGCGGTACTCCACACATATGCACGAGGGACATTATTATTTGCCAACAAAATGGAATGTAAGGAGATATTTTTTAAATTATAACTATATAATTATAATTATGTCATAAATATAGTATATATAGAATAAATCTATCATTTTATCTATACATGAGAGGATGTGATGAAAAGTAAATTACATATGGTAGTATGGAGGCAGTCTTCCATACACATAATTGACGATTTCATTTCCCATTTGAGGGAAGAAGATATAAGAACACAGATTATCCTTTTAGGTATGTTTTTTCTTTTTCTGGTCATTTTTGAGAAAAAGTGGAATTTATAGAAATTTTCGAATTACATTCCATGTACTTTAGGAGTACACATTGTGTACTTGATTACCGCAGGTAGCCATGTGCTGACCGTGTAGCGGCCATTCACACGACTATGTGGGGGTGACCTAGAGGCCACCTAAAGCGGATTACGGAAGAGGAAAGTGCATGCCGTGTACTTATAAAGTACATGTTAGGTATTTTTTCTCATTAAATTCCCTAGGGTTGTGTTTGACAGACAGAATGCCCTACTTATAGGTTTTGTTCATTCTAGAGAACTCGTACAATCACAATCTTACTTTGAGACCCCGATCATTCATCCGATCTCCGATTAGATCATCGTTGATTGTGTTGGGATCGCCTTGGTAAGCTCTCTCTTATGATTGAGCTTCATTTCAGGATTTCACCTCCTTTTCAAGTTATTGTGGGTTGAACGTTTTAGATGATCTTGTAGATCTATCGTGTTCTAGGTCGATGCGTGGGCCGACGCCAGAGTATAGTGATCTAACAACACCAAGGTAGGTGTTTTGTGCCTTTCTGTTAAAATTATTTGAGTTATATGTGCAATTTTATCCAATACACTTATTAGAGGTATTGTGAATTTACCGTTCTACCCCTGTTAATTTCCTTCCATGCATGTGTTCTTGAGTAGATTTTATTTGTATATAAATAGGGTTATTTTCCATGTTTTGTATGTGTTTTCACATGCATGTTCGATTGATGACTATTTGGTCCTGCTTAGCCTTTTTGGCCACCTTGCCTATTTTTCCATGCCAAGTGTTGTAGGATGGTGTGAATACCTATTTCTGATATGCGGATATACTATAGACCATTTATCCATGTAGTTATTGAGGTTTACTTTGGTCTTATTGCTTTTCTATGCTCGTTGACTTACATCGGGCCATGAGAATGTGGTGTAGTAGACCATAAGGATAATTGACCAAGTGATCTTCCTCATAGAGTTTTTGAACCACTTTAGACTATAAGAGGAATTCACTGTGTGAGATTCCTCAGAGAGTCTATGATCACATGGGGCTATTAGGGGAATTGACCGTGTGAGCTTCCTCAGAGAGTCCTTGACTACCTATGGGATTTTAGTGGAATTGACCGTGTGAGATTCCTTGGAGAGTCCTTAAAGAAAATATGACTATAAAAGCAATTTATTGTATGAGATTCCTCAATGAGTATTTATATGTTATTATTACTGAACAAGAAGGGGTAGGCTACATGTACTTCTTGTAGGCTTACCTTGTTTGGTTAACTTCTTATTGATATGGGGAACTGATTATTGCCGAGTACTTTCTTATTTACTGCATCTTTTATTATTACCTGCCATATGTATTCAATGATTTTTATACACAGATCTTTGGGTGGTTCCCTACTAGGATTTAGTCTAACATCTTGCTTGGGTCATGATTTTGGGCCTAAAAATATTATATTTCTTTAGGTATAGATAAGGGCAAGCACCCTTATACTTCAGATATACGACTGACTATGGTGCTGGAGAGAATGATACCAAGCATAGGATTGTGATGCTGAGGAGGTTTTTATATGTTTTAATTTTTTCTTTGGTTTATTACTGTTTTTATTCCAGCATTCTGACTATTTTTCTGCTTTCCTAGACATATGTATCATGCATCATTATGGATATGTTCGAGCTGTTTATTTTTTCTAGTTTCTGATGTTCAATTTTGTAAGGATTATTATTGTTTCCGTTGTTGCTATTATTTTTTTTCCTTTATGTAACTCTGCCAAGGAGGATTTATTTTCCCCATTTTCACACCTAAGGCCCTCGCTGTTAGTCAGCAGCCTCTGGAGTTTGGGGAAATGCGCTTGAGGCTATGTGACCATCTAGGTACGGGGTGCCTCTAGGGGGCTTCAGGAACTGGGATGTTACAAAGTGGTATAAATGGAATTATTTTCTTCTTGAATTACTATTTGGAGACTATATCCATGGATAAAATATAATATTACTTGTTAATAAGTTGTTCCTGGGAGTAGCAAACCTGTGTACATGGAAAATACATTCTACCTCGATAAATGTAATTTTTATGGTTTTTCAATTTTGTAGTTGATTTTATTTCACTGTTGGTTGATTCTCATACTTTGTGCTATTATTTTTGATGTTCTTGAGGTTCTTTTTATGTTGCAACCCTATAAGATGAGGGTGTTCTATATTATGCATCATGTATGCACTTGCTAAAAATCACATGTCATGCATTCTTGCCATGCCATTTAGGGTGCATTATCAATTTCATATTGTTGTGATAGATATTTTGTAGAATATAAATTCTGTTTTGATAGATTCCTTGATAAAATACTCGTTGTTTGATTGGGAATTTTTTGTGTAAGGTTTTGTCTGAATGAATTCCAAACATTGGTTCTTGAGGTGTTATGGGCCCTCATAGTCCATAATTTGGTAGATCATTGACTTGTTTACATTGTTATAACATATATAAGAAGCCAATCTTTGATTCACTGGGAGTATGGGCCCTCACGGATCAGAATTTGGCCCCTTCAATGTTCTATTCAGTGTTTTTCATGTTCCAGAGTAGTTTTAGAGGATTACTGTCCAAAAAAAAACATTGAATACATGCCGTGTAGTTTTGACTACACGCCATGTGTTCTTCTGTTCGGGAAGAAACTATTTTTCTTAAGTAAACGCCATGTACTTTATGTACATGCTGTGTAGTCTCTAACTGTGACGTAGGCCATGTGGGTAGAGACATGAGATAAGACAAATCTTATGGGAATATGTCGTGTACCAGTTGTGCACACTGTGTGGTGTTGACCCTATGTCCGCCCATGTGACTAACAACACCGACAGATAAATCTTTGCTTATACACACCATGTTTCCCTTGATAACTCCGTGTAGTGTAATCCATGGAACCCGACCGTGTAGCTAACAACACAGGTCGGTGAAGTCTCTTCTTGTACACGACGTGTCCACCTGGAACATGCCTTGTAATGTGAGCAGCACATCAAACTGTGTCACTAACAACACTGGTTAGTAAATCTCTCATTGTACACGTCGTGTTTCCCTTGAACACGCCATGTATTCATTTCATAGGAGTGTCGTGTGGCTTAACCTTGTATAAGGACTCGAGAAGGGGAAGGATATTCAGGTAAACATCTTGTGTTAAGACAACACGCCATGTGATTGGGGTGTTACATGACCTAGGTTGAAATAAGTACACGCCCATGTGAATTAATTAAGGAAACATGTCGTGTAGGGTTGAAACATGCCATGTAGTCATGTTTTATAAAAATTGAATGCTATATTTTTCTTGTTTTTTTCTTAAACTACAATGTTTATTACCTATTAATATTGATCTAATGGGTGCATTTGACCTTACAGAGTCTTGCACAAAGATGTCCCCCAGTTGTCCGCTAGTTACAGGGCAGTGATCAGATGCCGGATATGGATAATCAGGGACTTCCCGCAGATCCTCCAGTTGTGCCAGTCTTGGAAACATCCATTATAACTGACACATGAGCTGATTCTCATTTCAGAGAGGTCTTCTTCAGGATGATGCTGACATTTTAGAGAGTGCCGCCTACTACACTATCAATGGAAAAGTTTACGCAGGTCTCTCTGAAGCAGCATCCTCCTACCTTCTTAGGGGATGGAGGACCCCAGGTGGCAGATTCATGGAATTAATCCATGTTGACAATATTAGAGCATCTGAAGATACCTCCAGAGAGGAGGGCGAAGCTCGCTACATACAAGCTATGAGATTCCACAAAGAGATGGTTAAATTTAATCTCACAGTTAGGATGCCGACAGAATATGTATTGGGATGAGTCTTAGTGAATCTTCTATGATTACTTCTATCTGGAGACCTTGAGGGCCGACCGAGCCCAAGAGTACATGAGTTTGGATTAGCGTACCCTTTTGGTTATAGAGTATTCCTCTCAATTCACAGAGCTATAGCATTTCACACCTTTTCTAGGAGGTGATGAGTTGTTCCATGCAAGGAAGTTCGGTGATGGTCTCAGGCATGTCATCTGATCGCAGGTGGAAATCTTCAGGTTGAATTAGATATACTTTATAGTCTACCAGGCGCTGATCACAGAGTGCAATATGAGGGATTCTGGAGTAGTGGTCTAGGGAAGATCAGCATCCACGGTTAGTGCTTCTCTGGCTGATAGAAGGAAGTGCTTCATGGAGTTTTCATGGGGAGATTAGTGTATATAGGATGCATCTTCTAGTAGCCTGGTGGTGTGCTACCAGTGTGGGAATAATGGGAAAACAGGACATCATTTCCAGAGAGACACAGTGGAGTGCTGATCTTGTGGCAAGATGAGAAACCTTCATCATTTCTGTCAGGTTTTCTCACCAGAATCTGGTGATAGGTGTTCATCTATGACTCCTCGCAAAGGAGTAGCTCCACTAGTTTCTCACTAGTCTGGGGACTGGAGTTCTTATGACTGTTTAGGCTGAGGTGGAGGCCATGGCCATGGTACCATGTCACCCGGGATTCAGCAAAAACATGGTGGATGAGCTCAGAATGGTCAGGTAGGGTAACAGGGCCATAGTGTAGGCCAGACATTTTCATTAGAGTAGACATAGTAGGAGCCGGATCCCAGACCTCATACAGTTCAAGGTATGATCCTAGTTTCATTAGTTTTATCTTCATCTCTTTTCGACATAATGGATTCCCATAACATTATATCTATTGCTGTTGTGTAGAGCCTTGGGCTCTGTATCTTTTCTTCTGCCGATATATTGATTCTAGGCACTCTTTTGGTGATAAGATAATCTATTATATTTTATTGCAAGGAGTTCCCTCTTGAGGATGGTGGGTGTCACTTTCTACGGGACCATTATGTCCTAGAAATGACAAGCTATGATGTCATTCTTATAATGGACTAATTGATTCCCTTATAGGTATTCTTCGATTGCTATCGTCGTAATGTGAGTTTCATATCACCAAGGGGAGTGATCCTTTCATCATAAGGGTGGGTGGGATGTCTTGGTGAGCAGAGCAGGACCAGAGCATCATGGGTTAGGAGGAGTTACAACCTAAATTGCTAGTCTGTATCTGGAAGACCAGGGGACTTCGCAGTTGGGATTTCCTCAAGAAGTGGATCATTTTAGAGATATCTTTCCTGAGTATTTTTTAGGTTTGCCTCCAGAGCGCGAGGTAGAATTTTCTATTGAGCTTGTTCTAGGAGAGGCACCAGTGTCCATTCCCCTTTATAGGATGGATACACCCAAGTTATAGGAGCTCAAGAAATAGTTAGTGGAGTTTCAGAAAAGGGGTTTCATCCAACCCAATACTTATCCTTGGGGTTCTCCTATCCTATTTGTGAAGAATGAAGATGGGACTATTAGGCATTGTATGGATTCTTGGAGGTTTAACCATTTGATGATCAAGAACTAATATCCCTTGCCAAGTGTTGACCATCTCTTTGATAAACATTGAAGAGCCCGGGTGCTCTCGAAGATTTACATGAGATCCTATTACCTTTAGTTTCATCATAGACCATCTGATATACCACTTATAGCCTTCTGGAGAATGTATGGTCTATATGAGTACATGGATATGTCGTTTGGTCTCACGAACACGCATGCATGTTTCATGGTGCTGATGAACCGAGTGTTCCATCCATACTTAGATTCTTTCGTGGTGGTATTAATGGAAAATATCTTGGTGTACCCTCACACTCGACACAACCATGCCACACATATTGAGATCATTTTGTGTACACTGAGGGAGCATTAGTTGTATGCTAAGATCTCAATATCCTACTTTTGGATGGATCAGATTCACTTTTTGGGTCATGTAATCTCAGTGACAGGAGTATCAGTAGACCTATAGAAATTGAGAGTAGTATTTTCCTGAGAGCATCTGAAGAATGACATTGAGGTGCGAAGTTTTCTAGGGAAGAATGGATACTACAAAAAATTTCATACAGGACTTTTCACGCTTAGAAGCACCACTGATGGCCCTGACTAAGAAGGGTGAAAAGTTCTTGTAATCAGATTCTTGGGAATTAGCCTTTTTAGAGCTAAAAGGGAGGTTGACTTCAGAACTGATACTAGTACTTCAAAATCTAGGAAAGAGATATACCATTTATTGTGATGCTTCTGGTATCGAGATAGGAGCTGTGCCTATGCAGGGAGACAGATTTGTTGCGTATGGGTCTCGGCAGTTACGACCACATGAGAGGAATTACCTAATACATGATCTCAAGTTGCCTGTTATTGTTCACCTCTTATGCTGTTTGAGGCATTATCTTCTGGAAGTGAATTTTGTGATTTTCACCAACCACAAAATTCTAATGGAAATATTCACTCAGCGTGATCTGAATTTGAGACAATGATGGTGGGTTGAGTACCTTCAGTCTTTTGACATTGAGCTTTCCTACACTCCTAGGAAGGGAAAAACAGTGGCTGATGCATTGAGTCGGAGGACTCAGATACTTGCAGTTCAAGAGGCTGATAGTGAGTGGAATATTATTGCATTGTTCACTAAGATGCATTTGGAGGTTCATGACAGACAAGGAAAGATGTTTCTTTCTTCTATATATGTTACCTCTACTCTTCATGATAGAGTGCGAATGAGGAAGCTATCAGATTCTTAAGCCCTAATCCTGCGAGAAAGTGTGTTAGGAGAGGACGCAATTCTTGGATGGACCATAGGCGAGGATGAGATCTTGCGCTTCTAGGGGAGCGTATGTGTGTGATAAGATATACACGAGGAGCTAATGTGGGACTTTCATTCCTCAGTTTGGGCAGTTCATCTTGGTGTCACCAAGATGTATCATGATCTGCACCATCAGTATTGGTAGACATGTATGAAGAGAGATGTTTCTAGTTTCAGCATGAGGTTTCCCACCTGTCAGTAGGTGAATGCGGAGCATCAGCAACCAGAAGAGATTTTACAACAGTTACCCATTCCCGAGTGGAAGTGGAATGATGCCGCGATGGACATCATCATAAGTTATTTCGAGGTCACCTCGAGGGAATGATTCCGTTTGGGTAGTCATTTACAGATTTTCAAATGATTCTCACTTCTTGTCGATCAAGGATACCTTCATTGTTGATTATTTGGGACGGTTTTACATCTGAGATATTGTACGTCTACAAGGGCTTCCACACTCCATTGTTTCAAACAGGGATGCATGTTTTATTTCTAGGTCCTGGAAGGGCTTCAGAAGGATTTGGGCATGCATGTACTTTAGAGTACAACTTACAACCCCCAGTTAGATGGCCAGTCCGAGCATATAATTCTGGTTCTTGAGGACATGTTTCGAACATGCATTCTAGATTTTGGTGGTTATTGGGAGAAGCCTATACATCTTTTGGAGTTTACCTACAACAATATTTTTCAAGAAACTATTCATATAGAACATTATGAGTCATTGTATGGTAGGATTTTTCGATCAAACATATATTGGTAGGAGGGAGAAGAGGTAGCTATGTTGGGACCTCATCTTGTTCAGGTGACCACAAAGCAGATAGAGTTGATTCGGAAGAGGATGGATACTACACAGTCTTGTCATATGTATTACACTGATCAGTGGAGATGACCTCTAGAGTTCAAGGTTAGGGATCATGTTTTACAATGTGTCACACTGAGGTTGGGGCACATAAGAGTCAGGATACAGGGTAAGATTTTGTAGAGGTACGTCTGGCTGTTTGAGGTGTTGGAGAGAGTTGGGATGGTTTTCTATCAGTTTCAGTTACCTTAGAGGTATCGGGCTATGCATGATGTCTTTCATGTTTCTCAGCTTCGATGCTACTTTTCAGAAACATCTCATGTTTTCTAACCCGAGGAGGATGAGTTAGAAGTGGACACGTCTTTTGAGGAGCATCCTATCTGGATTGTCGATCATAGTGCAAAGGTTCTCTGTGGCTGATCCATTATTATGGTATGGGTGTTATGGCAGCACGGGCGGGTACAAGACGAGACTTAGGAGAGGGAGGCCGATGTATGAGCACAGTGGTAGGAGTTTATTGGGGTTTCTCCATCTATGCTTCCATGTGAGGGAAATTCATTGACAAATTTATTTAATGGGGGAAGATTGTAAAAACCTGGATCTTCCTTTCAGGTATGTTTTTCATTTTCTGGTCATTTTTGAGAAAAATAGGAATTTCCATAAATTTTCGAAGTACACACCATGTACTCGGTTACCGCAGGTAGCCATCTGCAAGCCATATAGCGACCATTCACATGACCATGTGGGGGGGGGGGGGACTTGGAGGCTTCCTAAAGCAAAGTACAAAAAAGGAAAGTACACATTGTGTATTTTCTTTTTTTCATTAAATGCAACAGGGTCGTGTCTGATAGAAAGAACACCCTACTTCTAGTTTCCATTCATCCATGAGAACCCATAGGGCCATGATATTCTTCATAGACCATAGGCCGCCATCCGATCTCTAATTATATCGTCGTCGATTATGTTAGGATCGCCTTGGTAACATCTCTCTTCTGCTGGATCTTTATTTCATGATTCCACCTCTTTTTCAAGTTATCATGGATTGATCATTTTTGACATTTTTGTAGAACTGTCACATTCTAGGTTGATCCAAGGGCTGATGCCATAGTATAGCGATCTCCCAACACCGTGGTAGGAGTTTTGTGCCTTTATGTTGAATTTCATTGAGTTATATGGGAAATTTTTGCAAATACCCTTAATCGGGGTATTGTTCATTTACCGTTCTACCCCTATTAATTTCCTTCCGTGCTTGTATTCTTGAGTAGAGGTTATATGGATATGAATAGGGCTGTTTTCCATGATTTGGATGTGTTTTCCCATGCATGTTCTATTTAAGACCATTTGGTCCTACTTATCTTTTTTGGCCACCTTGCATGTTTTTCCATGACTAGTGTTGTAGGATGGTGTGATTACCTATTTCTGATATGCTGATATACTATAGACCGTTAATCCATGTAGTTCATGAGGTTTATTTTGGAAGAATTTCTTTTCTATGCTCGTTGACTTACATGTGAATGTGAAAACCTGGTGTATTAGACTATAATAGGAATTGACCGAGTGAGATTCCTCATAGTGTCTTTGAACCACTTTAGACTACAAGAGGAATTGACTGTGTGAGCTTCCTCAGAGAGTCTATGACCACTAAGGGCTATAAGGGGAATTGACCGTGTGAGCATCTTCAGAGTGTCCTTGAATACCTATGGGCTATCAGGGGAACTGACCATGTGTGCATCCTCAGATAGTCCTTTACTACCTATGGGCTATAAGGTTAATTGACCATGTGATCTTCCATTGAGAGTCCTTAAAGCACTTATGACTATAAGGGGAATTGACTGTGTGAGCTTCCACAAAGTGTTTTTCCATATTCTGTTGACTGAACCAAAGGAGATAGGCTATGTGTACTTCCTAGATGGTTACCTCTCAAGGTTAGCTACTTATTGATATGTGGAAATGTTTATTTCTGAGTACATTCTTGTTTACTACATCTTTGATTATTATCTGCCATATGTATTCACTGACTATTAGGAACAAAACTTTGGGTGGTTGCCTACAAATTTTTAGTCTCTCACCCAATTTGGGTCATGGTTTAGGGCCCAAATAGATTATATTATGGCAAATATAGATAAGGGAAAGCACCCTTCTACTTCAGGTACATGACTTGTTGTGGAGCTGGAGAACATTGGACCAAGATTGGGCTTGTGATGTTAAGGAACTGTTGATTTTTTTTGTTTTGTGCTACGGTATAGTTTTGTTTTTATTCCAGCATTGTGACTATTTGGATGATTTTCTAGACATATTTATCATGCATCCTTATGTATATGTTTCAGATATTTATTTCTTCTAGTTTCTGATATTCAACTTTGTATGAATTATTGCTATTTTTGTTGTTCCTATTATTTACTTTCGCTATGTTACTCTTCAAATGAGGGAATAGATTCCCCAAAGTCACACCCAAGGCCCATTCTTCTAGTTGTTAGCCTATATAATTTAGGTAAATGTGCTTGATACCATGTGACCAACTACGTATGGGGAACCTCTGGGTGGCTTCCAGAACGGGGACGTTATAGAAGAAATGGATTTAGATTATGAAATTAGAAAAAATATAATTATGTTTTAGATATTTTTTAATTTTTATAATAGTTATAAAATATTTTTTGTTGGTAAAAAAGTAATAATGATACATGGTAAAAAACTATACCTCTTCTTCAGAGAACCGCTTTGGGTCTATACCAAAATCCTTCTCGATATGGTTTCATTTTATAAATATAGACAATAGGATATGGGGATGGATTTTAGAAGATATTTGAAAATTTTTGTGATGAACCAAAAGGTATTTTCAGTGTGTAGAGGAGTTTATAGGGGGTTCCCTTTTATAAATAAGGGAGGGTACCTTCTTGGAAATTTCCTAAAATAATACAAAATGATAGTCAAGACCAAATGAAATTCCTCCATATGGAAATATATTAATATTTTTTATAGGGTAATATCTAAAAATTTTCATCCAATATGATTTAGTAATTTTAATTGGAAAAAATAAAATTCTCTTTTGGTTTAAACACCTGTAAAGACATATTTCCCTTCACTATAATAATTCATTTTTATTGATATTAATATTAATTTTTAAAAAAATTAATTGACATTGATAAATAGTATTAATTAAAATATTTAATCTGTTTTCTGGGATTAAATTCATATAAGTGGAATAACTGAATTTAGGATTAAACATACCATCCCGTAAAAAATGTGGTTTTCCAAAAAAAAGTTTTCTTAGGTATAAAAGTTATTATATTCGAAATCCAAGAAATAATAACTTAAATGACATAAATTCGAATAATAAAAAATAATTGAATAAATTTTTCTTTTATAAAAATAATTTTAAAAAAATAAACTCGTTAATTCATTAAATGATAAAACATTTATTAACAAAATTCATTATTTTTTAACTATTCATCAAAAAAATATATTTTTCTAAAGTCATAATAAAATAACTCAAATATAATTTTTACATTCAGATTTAAAGAATATAATAATTTTTTTGTAAAATTAATTTTCGTAAATATTATATTTTTATAAAAAAATTGTTCTCAAAAGATGATGAAATCATTTTGTTAGAAAAATATAGTTTTTAGCATAAAATTAGATTTATTTGTATTCCATTTAAAAAAAATAATTGATGATTAATAAAACGTTACATTTTAATAAAATAATTCACCAATGGTGAATAATTTAATTTATTAAGATAAAAACATATTTCACGCATAAAAAAAGTATTTTTTGTAAAATAATTTCTTTTAATTTAAAATTATTATTACTTTAATTTCTAATCAATTGATAACAAAAGAATTAATTTTATAAATTTTTACAAAATGTAGTTTATATATATATTTTTATTAATATTCATAGCCTCCAATTTAATTAATAGGTTATAATGATAGACTTTAATATTGTTCAATTAGATTTGATGTTGTTTGTACTACAATATATCAAAAGAATAAATTTCTTTGAAAATAAATTTTTTTATGAACTCCAAGGGTGTTATATTCTTTCCTACTTAAAATATTTATTCCACAAAATTTCCATGGTTTCATCTATTTAAAATATTATTGTAATTCTTTATCATAAATTCTTCAGGTCCCCACTTTTCCTCTTATATCATATGATTTCTCCAATGTACATTTACACATTATTTCATCAGATTCCCCAATACTTGCTATATAGTGTCCATAATTGTGATATACATTTCAGAGAATGATCATTTATGTTCTAATTCTATTTATTTTTAGGTGATGACATATACTTGGTTTGGAATGTACATCCATAATAATAAAATATGGAAATAGTTATATAATTTAGAGAGAGTTTGTGGCATTTCCAAATGGTAAGACACAACTTCAATTTATTCTAGGATTTATAAAGTCCTGATATTCCTAGGTATTAGTTTTCATTTCTTAACAAACTGTATAATTACATTCCTTGGGGATATATTCAAGAAAACATGATCTCCAACTTGAAATTCCTTATATTTTTTCTGGTTATTGGTATGAATCATTTCCATTATTTATGGTAATTTGATATGGGTTTTAAAAGTAATTTTTTTCCATTGTCTCATCCAAATTTCCTTTGTCTATAGGATCCTTTTCAACAAATTCATCCCAAAAAGTTGGAGGATGACATCTATTTTTATTTATATCTTCATATGAAACAATTTTAATACTTGAATAGAAGATATTTTTATAAGAGAACTCTACCAAAGGTAAATACATATCCTACAGACCATGATTGTCAAAAGAGTACAACCTCAACATGGCTTATAATGTTTGAATAGTATTTTTAGACTATTCGTCGATTGGAGGGTGATAATAGGTTCTCACATGAAGATTAGTATCAAGATCCAGCTAAATAATGTACTATTTTTCAAGTTCAATCATGTATCACGATCGTACACAATTGAATGACACGTCCCATGATGTCTTACAACATCCTTAATACATATCCATGTAATTCAATCAAGATGTAGAATAATTCTTATATAAGGTAAATATGTATATTTAGTGAGATGATCAATAATAACCCATATTTCATCATTTTTTGGAGTCTTTTATAATCGAGTGATAATTTAAAATGTAATTTTATCCCATATCCACATAATAATAGATATATGTGGCCAAAATCCTTTTTGACACTGCTTCTCAGCCTTAACATAATGAAGTAAAATATATTGAAACATAATCACAAATTTGACCATTTATATTAGCCCGCCCAAAATTATCTTTAAAATATATAATCACCTCAATGATACCATGGTGTATAGAGAAATTCGACGTATGAGAATCATCCATTAATTTCCCATTTAGCTCTAGTATACATGGAACTTTTAGACTCAATCCAAATTTCTTAATATCATCTTAAAAAATTATATCTACCAATTATCCATCATTCGTGACATTAATTTTCATTTGAAAAATCTCACCATCATATTGAGAAATGTTTTCAATTTTCACCATATATTTTTAGACATTATTTGGAAAAAGTTTTTATGTCTCTCATTCCTTAAAAATTCCAAAATATGTATTTATTAGTGCATGAATATAGGATCCCTGTTGATCCTATTTTTTTCCAAAACTACATGATAATTTATTATGAATTAATCTAAAACATTATTAGTCTTCATTGGGTGGTATTTTATCAAGAAATCATTACCCTCGAGTAGATTGAGAAATTACATTTTCATCATGTTGTTGTGTTTTTGTGAAAATAAGTATTTCAAAATATAGTGATCTGTGTATGTCACCCATATTTTTCCATATAGATAATGTTATCATATCATGAAAGAATATATCATGGCTTCTAACACACAATCATTCATTTTATTTTTTTTCTCATGATTATTTAAACAACATTATTAAAAGGAAATAAATTTATCACATTAAATAGGGTCACATCGAATTACATTCTTTGAGAATCACTATATTTAAAAAATCTATTTTATTTTGATTTAAAATTAGAAATCAATGAATTCACCAATTTCTTAAAGAATTCTTCAAAACATTTTTTACATTCCATTTTACATACAAATATAACCCCTTTTTGAGTAATTATGGTTGATTTCTGTGTCAATCAAAAAAATATTTGAAAAAATCACCAATAATAACCTTATAGATCAATGAAACTACATACCTCAATTATGTTTTTAGTATAGGATATTCATTGATTTAATTTTTCTTTGGAGAATAAACTGATATTCCAAACTTGGAGATAATATGGCCATGAAAAGAAAACTTTCTAAATCCATAATTCAAACTTGATAAATTTCCCATATAAATCTTTTCACATAATAATGTCAATAATGATTCAAAATTAATTCTTATAGTCATAAAATCTTTAAGAATTCACTAATATATCTTTAATTAATACCACAAAAAATCATCAATAAATTCCTTAAGAAATATATTCATTAGATCTGTAAAAAATAATGTCAATCAAAATGGTGTTAATGTATACTCAAAATATCTATAACATTTATAAAATGATATAATTTTAATATCTTCCTCCATTATTCATAATTTAAGGTACCGTGAATGATGGTAAGTTTTTTAAAATTACTAAGCTCCGTAAATTTGAATAAAAAATTCCTAAATATGAGGTAAAGTATACTTTTTTTTATTAACAGTTTTTTCATTATAACTAATTCACAACCAAATAGATACATATATATTTTTATGAAAAGAACTATGTCTCTATAAGGTGAAGTAATCGATCATGTAAATATATTTTTACTAAAATAATATTTTTATCTCATTCATTCCACCAATTTCAAAATGTTAATTAAATTGGGGGACTTTGATATTTTCAACTATAAAAAACCTTATACCAATGGTTTGGAATCATTTAAATATTTCTCCAAACCATTGGTATAGCTTAAACTAAGGGCTTGGAATCATTTAAATTGTTCTCCAAACCGTTGGTATAGCATATACCAATGGTTTGGATGGCCGTTTTCTATTATGGAGTAGGTATAGACCTATACCAAAGTTTTCTCCAAATTTATTGTATAATAAATGTTAAAATAAAACCCAGCATGTTGTTAATCCCAGAGCCTCCCATTTATAATCCAATGACCAAACCCCCAACCAAAAAGTCTTTTGTGAACATTATTTGATAAATATATATGTATATTTATAAGTATTTTATCACTTTATGTATTTAATGTTATTTAAAAAAATTTATATAAATAGCATGGATACCTACACCAATGAGTCTCAAAACCTTTGGTATAAACCCATACCAATGGTTTTAAGAACCGTTGGTATATGTACCGTGATTTTTCAAGCTATGATAATGGTTTTTGGAAAATATGCTGGTTAAGGGTGGACCTATACCAAATTATTTGGGAAACCTTTTGGTATAGGTATATACAAGTGAATTATTTATACTGTTTTGTCCAAAACAATGTGTATAAGACCATATAAGTGACCTACACAGATATTCTCAACAAGGGGGATATTCCAATGGTTCGAAAAAAAACCATTGGTATAGGGTCCAATTTACATATACCAATAATTGTTCCAAAAAATGGAATATGGTCTCTCTAAGGTACCTATACCAATGGTTTTTTTTCAAACCTGGTATATGTATAATGGTATAGCTCTATTTTATAGTAGTTACTGGTTTATGTTAGTGATTAAATTAACGAAAAACTGAATTCACACTCTAGTGCCTGTCTAGGTAATTTTAAGATTATGTTTTCCATCTATAGATTGTGTTTAGCCTTCTTTTCTAGAGTTATTAGAATCCCACATTCTATCATTCTTTATCTCTAAGTCATAAGTCATGAAAAAATTATTTCTCTGTCTTGATAACATATGACACAATATCTTCATATGATGTGAATAATTGGGAGACTGGTGACCATAAAAGTATTTTCTTAATCCCATAAAAAAAACTCAATCTCTCTCTTTGTATTATTTTTGTAGTTAATAGTATTCTTAAAAGTCATGTTAATTTTTATTCATATATAGAATCTTTTTCATCTTCCTTTTATCTCAAACATAATAATTTTCTCTCCATATACTATCATAGTTCAGGAGGAAAATATTTTCATATGAAGATCACCTTAAAATCATTCAATTTTATTGAGAATATATATTCCTCATCTTCAGTGTTTTTAATAAATAAACACCATTGATAAGATTCCCTTGAGAGATGATAATATTCCATGACACACTTCTCCCTTTCATTTCTTCTAAAAGTGATAAATATATTCTCTAACGAACATATCCACTACTTAGCTACAAATGTTTTTGTAGTCCCATTAAATGGTGGAGGATTTTGGTACATGAAGTGGTTAAACATTATTACATTCTTTCGTGGATCCGTAAGCTACTCTATATGGGAAAGGTTATTTCCCATGACATCAGTCAGATGCCCCAATATAGTTATAATTAGTTTCTCTCTAGATGCATCTTTATCTTCATATTCATTATGATTCCTATGATGGAAATACCTCAATAGATTATATGAATTGATATGGTTCACATTACTTACTCTAGGAACCTTTTTCAAAGAATTAAATATTATGAATTAGATCATAACATTATGAAACATAATGCATAATCCCAAAACATGTATAAACCCTAACAAAAATTGAAAAACTAATGCATAACTAATATCAGAATCATAAAAATTGTTTCTTTTGGAATGTTTTCAAATCATAAAACTGTTTTCAAATCTTAATAATTATTTGTAAAGAGAATGTGAATTTGTCACGACCGGTCCCCCGGGGCCCATGCCGTGACTAACCCCATGCCCATCTTCCATAGGCTAGGGGCTCATGAGTAGCACCAAAGGTGAATTCCATAAAACTGGGAAGGCATTTCCTTTATAACCTGTAAACACATGCAGCTAGATACGAACATGAGTAAACTGTATAAAAAAGTGTTGAATGTAAAAGGGGCTGGAATACAATCCCAACAATAAAGGTAAATATACAACTGAAAAAAATACAACTGAAGAAAAAGAAATAAAATCAGCTACTGGATCGCCCTCTGGGTACCGACACGTCTTATGGTCCACCCCCAGGTACCGTCCAGTCCTGGTACTCTCAGCCTCTGTCAGCATTGTCCGTCATCTGCATCCAACACAATGAAGTGTGGCCATAGCCCGTGTAGGGCTGAGTATAATGATACATAGTAAGGACCTCGAGACCCTTAAGGTCTCACAAAATCCATCAAGGATAAACCACAATGTATGAAATCAATATATAACCTTAATTAGATATATGCCCATACATATACCAATTTTTTCAAGTGATCTATCTCAATCATGAGGAAAACACAAAAAAAAATTGACTCTTCTCAACCGTGATTTCATTCTAGGGTTAGTATAAATTATCTTTCCCAGTCAAATTGTCAAAAACTCATCTACTGGAGAACTACTCCTCTATTGAGAATAATGGTCCGACCGTAATACCAAGCGCGCTTCCCACTAACCTTGAACTATTGAGGTACTCCTCCAGTCGAGTACCGTGGATCTGCTGCATCACCATGCACACTCCCAACCATGCATCTTCCATGTCACCAAGTGTGCTCCCCCTCATAACCTACTAAGGTACTCCTCCTGTCGAGTTTCGTGGGTCTACAATAACACCAAAGTGCTCTCCAATGTGTGTTTTCCGTGACACCAAGGCGCTCCCCACTGGACAAGTAGAGTCACTCGGAGTGAAAATGGTCAGCAGTTGTCAGGTCACAGCTAGTTACTAGGTTCTGTACTATGCTCGGTTGTCCCATAGGATCCAATCCATGAGCTACTAGTCAATAATCCAACTATCATGCAGTCCTACAATGATGTATCTCAAAGGTTCACCATGTTATAGGGGTCTCAACGCAAAAGACGGCACGCCGATCGGACACCCTATCTTTGAGTTATTAGATTTTTAGTCCTGAGGGCCCAGTTGGATTTGTGAATGATCCAACCTGACCGTATCTCAACTATACTCCAAACTCTAGTGAGGTATACTCAAAGAAACCGTCACACTCCAAGATTTCCAGTTCCACTGAGGGTTCATCTAACGGATGTCTCGTGACAAAGATATGGTTAGAGGATCATAAATGGGTCATAGTGGGCCCGGGTCCGATCCAACTTGATCAGACCGACCTGGACTAACCCTGTCTAGGTGGAACTGGTTTGGATTGACCCAGCCTGAACCATTGGGTCTGGCCCGAACCGTTGGGTGGCCCACCTCATTGGGTTCGACCATGCACAATGTGCCCCGCCCAGCAAGCCACGAGGGTTCGCGAAGAGCCATGAGGGCATGCACTGGCCGCGAGGTTATGGACCAACTGTGGGTCGACGTGAGGGCGGTTTAGCATGGAGGGCACTGTGTGGGCGTCTCAACTTAGAGGGCGCCGCGAGGGTGGATCCGCCCAGGGCGCAGGCCCGGTTTAGCTCGACGGGCCGTAGGGGCGTTGCTCGGGGCGGCTTGGCCCTGGGGCTGGGGTGGCAATGTTGAGGCCGGTTCGTCCAGTGGGTGTCGTGACCGGGGATGGTTTGACCAGGAAGCCAGAGCGACTGGGGTGGTGTGGCTGGTAGGTGGCGCGGCTGGGAGGCCGGGGTGGCTGGGGTGCCATGTGGCCGGGGAGCCATGTAGCGGGGGGGTGGGGGGGCTGCACTGCCAGGGTGCAGCGCGGCTAGGGGCCGGTTTAGTTGGTGGCAGTACGGTGCCAGTTCGGCTGGGAGGTTGGGGTGCCGCAGGGGTGGCGCAGGTCGCGAAGGCCACGGGTGGCAGAGCCGTTGCCTTCATCGCCTTTTACAACTTCCTTCGTTTCGATGAACACAACAAATAATCATAAGGGTTACAGAGAGGACATGCCATGATAGTTCGGCCTACACTCTCCATATGAGAGCAGTAGTAAGAGGTTCACAAAAACAAAGCACATCTAACCCCCCCTGCAAAGATACATCACAACCTGCAAACGAAAATAATGGGTGTACTTGTGAAGTGAGAATGAAACAACATTAAACACTTCCCTCATATTGTTCATTGACAACGATGAGGAGGGAATGTCAGTCATCAAAGATATCCCACATCGAAATATGTCTTAAAGAAGAAGGTCGAAGGAGGTCAGTGGTCTTGTTTGGTGGAGTGTTTTTCGTTGGGGGAGCATGTTATTCATTGGAGAACGCATTCTTCCTTGGAAAGGGTAATCCTCCACGTGTTGGGCGTCACGTCACTTTTCCAGCGCTTCATCTCTTGGTGAATCCATCTCAAATCCTCCTTCCAAGATCGATATATACATGAGAGGGGGGAAGGTAGGTAATGATCATGGAATTTATGATGGTTCATTTATTAGGTACCTTCCTAAATTCTAATGACGTTGTCACTTAATTTAAAAAGTGGGAAATCCAATTAACTATGTTGGAATAATTAAAGGTATGTGCATTGGAAGAATTATTGTGGATGAAGTTAAGAGGCTCCTCCACATTAACGAGGGGGGAAGCGAGTTTCTCTCAATTAAGGTGGGTTTAATCCCGAGTGGGCCCCACCACCATAACCTCTCATGGGAGGTTATAATTCGGGTGGTCCCCACCACCATATCCTATCACGAGAGGTTATGGTCTGGTGGTCCCCACACCTCAACTTTCACATGGAGGTTTACTTCTAGTGGACCCCACCTCCCCAATCAAACATGGGTTTTACAAATAAAAATAAAATTGTCATACACTTTTATTTTTATTTTTTATTCTTTAATAAAAAACCCAAAAAAACAAATTTTCTCCCACAACAAACTGTCGTTGAGGTGAATGTCTTCTTAAGAGAATAATGATTCTATGAGTTCAACAGTTCCCTCATATTTCAATTCTGATAACATGTTCAAATGTTAGAAAAACTCACTCACACGTTTACAGAATGTACCAGAAAAAAAGTTCCGAAATTCACTCCGGGCACTCTAGGCCTCGGAATCCCGCACTGTCAATTTTTGCAGACTAGTAAAATTCCAATTTATTTTTAAAAAAATTACATAGAAATAATAGGTCTTTATTTTCTCCCCAACCTAGGCTTTACATCCCCATAACCCAAAACTCAAACTAAGGGAACAAATCGGGGTATTGAGCACGCATCTGAGACTCCCGATCCCATGTACTCTCTTGGAGGTTATCATGATGCCAGCGAATGCACACAAAATTTATCGACTGTCCATGAAGGAACTACTCTTGTCGAAACTCAATCTCTACTGGAACGTCCGTAAATGTTTCCCCATCGTCGATGCCCCGCTCGCCATGGTCGGTGATGTGAGAAGGGTCCTGCACGTATCTCCTTGGCTGGGATATGAGAAAGATGTCGTGCACCCGGTGTAATTGAGGTAGAAGATCTAAGCGGCATGCCACATCTCCAACTCTAGTGAGGACCTGAAAGGATCTGGTGACACTAAGAGATAACATTCCACCTCATCCAAATCTCCTCAAACATCGTCGAGGTGAGTCCCGTAGAAAGACATGGTCACCATCCTCGAACTAAATAGGCCTCCGTCTCTTGTCGGTATACAACTCTTTCTTGCTATGTGCAGTCTTCATCCACTCCTAGATGATCTGAACCTTCTCTGTGGTAGCCTGTACCATCTCTGGTCCCACGAGTGCTGACTCCCCTAGGTTAGTCCAGCACAAAGGTGATCTACAAGGTTGCATGTACAATGCCTCAAAAGGTTCCATCCCAATGATGGAGTGACAACAGTTGTTGTAAGAAAATGACACGAAAGGAAAGTGAGCCTCCCAGCTGCGATTGAAGATGAGGACACAAGCACACAACATGTCCTCAAGGGTTTGAATGGTATGATCAGTCTGACCATCCATTCGAGGATAGAAGGTGGTGCTCAAATGAAGCTGCATCCTGAAAGCCTCCTACAACCACTTCTATAACCAGGAAGTAAAACATGTATCATGATCAAAGATAATATTTGTGGGTACTCCATGTAGCCGCACAATGTTCTACACATATAGGCATCCCAAAATATCTACTGAACCCTGATCTCTAATCGGTAAGAGGTGGGCCAACATGGTGAGTCAGTCGATGATCACCTAGATCGAGCATGACCTCTGGATGTACGTGGATTTCCTATCACAAAGTCTATGGAAATCTCATCCCAAATCCACTATGGTAACAATAATGGATGAACCAATTTCGCTCGTACCTGATGCTACGCCTTCACTTTCTGACAAATGAGGCATCAAGAGACAAACATTGCTACTACTTTCGTCATTCCCAACTACCAGTGCTATTGTCGAATATCCTAGTACATATTTTCCACTTCAGGATGTACTTCTAGAGGGGTTATGTGTAACTCCCTCAACAATTCCTCCTGATCTGACTCTAGTACCATATTACGTCCTCTGAAAAGGATGATGTGCTCCCCGCCTTCAAAAAATCCCTCAGGTGACTATCCTATGGATATCTGAGCATGTCATGCCTCGCAGTCAGTGTCCCCACGCTGCACCTCCCCGACTCGCTGAGGAAGTGGGGGAGTGACTATAATAAATTGTTGAAAGGATGATCCATCTCTATCCACAATGGATATATTCAAAGTATCCAGATGCTCTGTTGCCTCGCATAGCAGATATATACCAGATCTCTTACTGAGTGCATTAGTAACAAATTTCCCCTTCCCAGGAGTATAGACTATCTTGAAGTCATAGTCTTGGAGGATCTCAAGACAACATCGTTGTCTTAGGTTTAGGTTATTGTGGGAGAATATATAACTGAGTATCTTGTGATCAGATTACACTATAACGCACATTCCCTTTAGATAGTGTCCCCACATCTTCAAGGAAAAGACCACTGCTGCTAACTCTAGGTCATGGGTGTCATAGATCTGCTCATGTTATCTCAGATGTCTAGAACCATATGTTATAACTGATTTCTCCTACATCAAGACACATCTGTGTCCGGTCCTTGATGTGTCACAGTAAACTATGTACCCTACACCTTCCGCTGGAAGCCTTGAGATGTGGGCACTAGTAAGATTCTACCTCAGCTCTTGAAAACTCTACTGGCATTTCTCTAACCAAATGAAGGGTTGACCCTTTTTTGTCAACACTGATAGTGGTGCTGCAACTCTAGAGAAATAAGGTACAAGCCTCTGGTAGTATCCAACCAAACCTAGGAAACTTCATACCTCCATCACACTCTTGGGTGGAACCCAAGAAAGTATCATCTCAGTATACACTGGATCTACGACAACTCCAGCCTCCAAAATGACATGTCCTAGAAAGTGAACCTCTTAGATCCAGAACTGGCACTTCGAGAGCTTACCATAAATATGGTGCTCTCTATCTATGTCTAATACTAAATGTAAATGATAGGCATGCTCCTCCTCAGAATTCAGGTAGATCAGAATGTCACTGATGAAGACTACAACGAACCGATCAAGGTACGGCTGAATGATCTTGTTCATGAGTCCCATGAAAACTTCTAGTGCATTGGTTACACCGAATGGAATAACCAAGAACTCATAATGGTCATACTAACACCTGAAGGCCATCTACTACACATCCTCATCTCGTACTCTTTGCTAGTGATAGCCTGATCTGAGGTCTATCATTGAGAACCATCGTGCGCCCTTCAGCTGATCGAAGAGGTCATCAATCAATGGGAGTGGGTACTTTTTCTTCATGGTCACCTGGTTCAGGTGCTGATAGTCAAAACAATGCCTCATGCTCCCATCTTCCTTCATGGTGAAAAGAATCGGGGATTCCCATGGAGAAACACGGGGCCGGATGAATCCCTTCCCCTACAAGTCCTCCTGCTATACCCAGAGCTCACGAAGCACCATGGGAGGCATCTGATATGATATTGTAGATATCTATGTCATCTCCAGGTATAAGCAAATGTAAAATTCCATCTCTCTGTGAGGAGGTAGACCTATGACATCATTAGGGAAAACATATGTGTACTAGTCCACCACTACAGGATAACTCGGAATCTCCACATCAACATCTCCCAGGGTATGTCTAGTCAACGGATGAGTGATCGGCTGCACTCTCATCCAAGAAAGTCCATCTTGTGTTGCAAATTCTCCCTTCTCACCAGTGAAGGTAAACATGCTCCCATTCATGAGGATACACTACACTTTGCACCAAATACATTCAATCTGTACATGGACTGTAGATAATCAGTCTATACCCAAGATGACATCGTAAGGCCTTGACGCCACTACTAGGAGATCCCAGTCGATTATATCGCATCCTAGAGTAACCTCGCACTGCCGACACCAGTGTGTAATCATCAAATATTATCCTGTAAGAGTCTCTAGCCATAAGGATCATGAAAACTGCTCCGTCAGATTCTCTGATCTCCGAACGAGGGATGTTTCAATAAAAGAATGACTGCAACCTGTGTCTATAAGTACTGCAGCTAAGGTATTGTAGACACATATTGTAACTTGTATAATCTATGGAGCACCATGGTCATAGGACTCATCTTCTGGGAGTTATGCTCTCCCCAGTCTGCCTGCTCCCTGTAGTCGGGGTGGACCTCCTGGTGGTGGTGGCGGTAACACCTCAAAATGTTGCCCACCTCTAGCTGCACGACCAGCTCCTCTGCCATGTTCGAATCCACCTTGCAGTCCACCTCGATCAAATCCCTTTCTTTGTCAGGGCGGTCCTCCAACTGTATGCTCATCATCCATACGACGGGTCATACAGTCACCAGCGATGTGACCCTGCCTACCGCATGCGTAACACTGCCTGCTCCTAGCATTTCTCTCTATGCTTTGGGTTCCCCACAAAATCAATCCTGAGTCTTGCGATTGTCCACCTATAGGTCTGGTAATCTTGGACCTCTGTGGAATATTTCTACTGCGAGCTGAAAAAGACTCAGCTACATGTCGACTGGTGGTGGATCTCGTGGCTAGAGATGGATTCTCATGGAAAATCTCCCCTAGGAGGGCTATCTCTAACACCCCTACTCGCATCGAGATGCTGAGTGATATCACCGAATTTGTAATCACCCATATGAGTCCTTGTTTGAAGGTACGGGCCCTGAATAATGGGTCTTGCACCATATCGGTGGAGTAGTGTTAGAGGTCTGTGAATCTCGTTGAGTACTGAGCTACCGTCATGCTTCCCTCCTGTAAATGAAGTAGCTCCTGATTGTGCACTATGCGAAGAGTCATTGGGAAATAGTCTGCCCAAAATAGGCTCTTAAAGTCTTCCCAGAAAAGCATCACCTTTTCGTGAACCTGGAGCATCAAGATCCACCATCTGTCTACTGCTGCCTGTAGGAGGCTAGCGGCAAGTATCACCATGAGTTTGGCTGGTGTCCCTACCAATCGTAAAACACTCACCACATCCCCCATCCAATCCTCAGTCTCTTGTGGGTCCATCTCTCCACTTAGCCTAGGTGGCCTCTGGTGCTAAACTCGTGCAATGCGCTCAAGTGGTGTGCACCGTCTGCTACTAGGGCTGGTGGCATCAGTGGTCCAAAGGGTAGTGGTAACTCTAGTGGATCCGCAGGTTCCTCTACTATAAGAGGGCCCTGCACTAAGGCCTCATCGCTTGGTTGGATATTAGTGTGTACAACTCTCATAACCCTGAGCAGCTATATATGTTGAGGCATTCTAAAAAAACAGGTGCGACATGGTCAAAATGTTATACTTGATGAGATGACCTAGTGAGCTGACATAAAGAAAACTTTTTTAAACACACATGAAATCAGTGTTTTCATGCACTAATTCGGAAATCAGAATTCAGGGTCTTGGTGTATGGATACATCGTCCACTGCACTATCATTGGACTCCCTGAACTGAAAACCACACTCACTACACTTAACGCTATTGCTTCCAGAAAATATTAGAATCCTAAATTCTATAGTAGAACTGACTCCTCTGATACCAATTTGTCACGACCCATCCCTTAGGGCCCATGCCATGACTAAACCCAAGCCTGACTTCCATAGGTCAGGATCTGGAGACAAGAACCAAATGTGTATTCCCTAAAATTGGGAATACATTGCCTTTATAACCTGTAAACACATGCAACAAGATACAAACACGAGTAAAAATTATAACCAAAATAGTGCTGAAAGTAAAAGGGGACAGAAATAAAAACAATACAACTAAAGAAAAATAAATAAAAGTAGCTACTGGATCATCCTCTGAGGTTCCTACCTAAAGGGTTGGTATAGATCGCCTCCTCAGCACTCTACGTCTGTCTATCTCCTCTGGGTACCGACAAGCCGTATTGTCCACCTTTGGGTACCATCGAGTCCTGGTACTCCCACCCTCCGTCAGAGATGTCTATCGTCTGCATCCAACACAATGAAGTGTGGGAATATCTTGTGATGGGGTGAGTATAATGATAATCAGTCGGGACCCCGAGATCCTCAAGGTCTCATAAAATCCATCAAGGATAAACGAAAAGGTATGAAATCAACAGATAACCTTACATAGGTATATTCCCATACATATAACTACATTAGCAAGTGATCCATCTAAATCATGAGGAAAATAAAAAAAACTGACTCATCTCAACAAGGATTTTTTTCTAGGGGTAGTATAAAGTAACATCTCAAGTCACATTGTCGAAGATCCAGCTGCTGGAGATCTCCTACTCTATCGAGTACAGTGGGCCTACCACAACACCAAGAACACTTCCCACTAACCTTGGACTGCTGAGGTACTCCTCATATCAAGTATAGTGGATCTACCACATCACTAAGCGTGCTCCCCACAGCGGGACTGTCACGTCACCAGGAACTCTCCCCCTCATAGGCTGCTGAGGTACTCCTCCTATCGAGTACTGTGGCTCTTTCACGACACCAAGGCACTCCCCACTATGGGTCTTCTGTGACACCAAGGATCTCCCCACTGTGGGTCTTCCGCGACACCAAGGAACTTCCCACTAGGCTAGTGGAGTCACTCTGAGTCAAAATAGTCGGAATTTGTCAAGTCTCAGTCAGCTACTAGGTCTCCGCACTATGCTCGCTCGTCTTAGGGAGGATCACCTCCACAGGCTACTAGTGGATACTCCAACTATCATTAATCCCCTTGAAAAAGTATCTTAAAGGTCCAACACATCATATGGGTCTCAATGAAATAGATGGAATGTCAGTCAGATGCCCATTCTATGAGTTATTAGCCTTTTAGTCCCGGGGGCCTGGTTGTATTCTTGCGTGATCCAACCTGACCGTATCTCAACTATACACCAAACTCTATTGGTGTATACTCAAAAGGACCATCACGCTCCAAGATATCCATCGCCGCATATGTTTTGTAAAATGGACATTTGGTGACAAAGATTAGGCCAAAAGAGAGTACTTGGGTTTTAGGTGGCCTAGGTCCGGTTCGACTCGGTCGGAATGACCCATCCCTCCCAAGTCTGGGCCGACCCCGTTCTGGTCGACCTGGCCTAACCTGTTGGGACTGGCACATCCTGTTGGTCGGACCATCCCATTTGGTGCTGCCCAACCCACTGGGCCCAGTCCAACTGGTTGTGAGGGTCTCTAGAGAGCTGTGAGGGCATCGACCGGCTGCAGGTTGGTGTGAGGGTGGTTCAGCCTTGAGGGCGCCGCAGGGGCAGCTCGTCCTAGAGGGTGTCGTGTGGGCGGCTCAGCCCAGGGTGTAGGGACAGTTCGACTCGGAGGGCCGTGGGGGCACAAATCAGGGTGACTCGACCCGAGGGCCGAGGTGGGGCATCCCGAGCCGGTTCTTCCAGCAGTTGGCATGACCGGGGCCGATTCGGCAAGGAGGCTAGAGCGGTCAGGGTGGCTTGGCTGAAGGATGGTACAACCAAGCCGACATGGCTGGGAGGTCGGGGTGGCTGAGTTGTGGCTCGTCCGGGGTGCGGCACGACCGGGGCACGACCTGACTCAAGGATAGTTTGGCCGGCGGTGGCGTGGGGCCGGTTCGGCTGGGAGGCCGGGGCACCGCAGGGGCGGCGCGGGTCATGGAGGGCACGAGTGCTGGCACAGTCTCCTTCGTCACCATCATCACCTTCCTCCATTTCGTAGAACACCGCAAATCAACACATGGGTTACGAAGAGGACATGCTATGTTAGTTTGGCCCTCACTCTCAGCATTAGAGCGTTAGCATGAGGTTTACAAGAACAAAAAACATCAAAACCTCCTACAACGATTTTCCCAACCCAAAAAAGAAAAGAAGGAGTGTACTTGTGATGTGATTATCAAACAACATTAAACCCCTACCTCATATAGTTCGTTGAAAATAACGAGGAGGGAAGGTCAGTCGTCAAAGACAACCCACATCAGAAGAAGTCCCAAATAAGAAGGTTGAAGAAGGTCGAAATTCATTATTAGCGGAGCGTTCTTCGTTGGGGAGCGCGTTCTTCGTTGGAGAACGCGTTATTCATTAGAGAGCGTAATCCTCCACGTGTTGGGATTCGCGTCATGTTACCAGCGCTTCGTCACTTGGTGAATCCATCCCAAATCCTCCTTCCAAGCTCCATATATATATGAGAGCGGGAATGTAGGTAACGATCGCGGAATTTATGATTGTTCATTTATTAAAAAACTTCCTAAATTCCAACGATGCTGTTACTTAATTTAAAATGGGGGAAATCCAATTAACTATGTTGGCACAATTAAAGGAATGTGCATTGGCACAATTAATGTGGAGGAAGTCAAGAGGCTTATCTACATTAATAAGGGGGTTGAGAGTTTCTCTCAATTAAAGGTGGGTTTAATCCTTGGTGGTCCCCACCATCATAACCTCTCATGGGAGGTTATGGTTTGTGTGGTCCACACCAGAATAACCTCTCATGAGAGGTTAAGGTCTTGTGGTCCCCACACCTCAACTTCCACATGGAAGTTTAGTTCTGATGTACCCCACCTTCCAACATCCACGTGGTTGTTGAAAATAAAAATAAAAATGTCATACACTTTTATTTTTAATATTTATTCTTACACAAAAATCCAAAAAACTCAATTTCACCCTCAACTAAATTCCATCGAGGTGAAGGTCTTCTTAAGAGAATACTAGTGCTGCGAGTTCAATAGTGCCCTAATATATAAATTCCTTGCATTGGATCAAAAGTTTGAAAAACCCGCTCTCATGTTTATTGAACATACACGAAAAAAGGTTAGAAATTCATTCTGGGAACTATGGGTACTGGAATCACACACCGTCAATTTTCACAGACTAATAAAATTCCCATTTAATTAAAAAAATTACATGTAAATTCCAGGTCTTTCTAGAATTAACCTAATTAATTCTCTGACTACTATTAAACTTGGTGCATAGTAATGGAACACTTATAATGAATTGGAATGGTGGTTGAGATATAGTAAAACCAACACTTTTGGGGTTATTTCCCCTAGATGTATCAGTGAGAAAACTACATTAAATTTTAGTTACCATACATGGTTTTGTTTTTAGGAATGTCACATAATATATAACATATAAAAATATTATAAGGTATCTTATTATTATAATTATCTTATTATTTATTCATAGTGATATGTTCACTAATCTAAATCTTATCAAATATAGATCCTAAGGTTTCTACTAAAATTTATCTAATACCAATTATAAAGACACAAACACTAGTATCCAGTAGTCGATGGTTACATTACTATACTATTAATAGATACAATTGATCACATTCCAAAGGACCAAATACTTTAGTAGTTCTAGAGAACTAGACATATACCTGAATCTCACATTATTGTTTAAAATGTAATATAAAACATATAATTTTAATTGGGGACACCATATTTTCCACTAGAATATCCCTATATATCAAAAAATAATAATTCATCAAATATTTGAGAAAGGAAACATAATAATGGGGGGAAAGATAATGAACAGAAACATTATTATCGAAACACAATCAGATGAAATGTTAATACATTCTCTATTCAATAAAGATAATCATAAATTGTCCCATGTAATATAGTTAATTAAATAAATATAATACATCCCATATAAACAATAATATACACCAAATATTGTTGCAATAGATGAATATACATTAAATATATCACTGAACAGTTCATTATGGAAAATTCATCATATACTTTGACTTGAATTACTAAAATTATAAAATCATTCCCAAATAATAAGGAAAAAATTCATTTTAAAAGTAACAAGTAATTATTTAATGGATGATTCAATTTAATGATTTCTGATGATAGTGGGTAATTACACACATTCTGAAAAAAATACATCCCATTCACACTATTTTAGAAAGGTCAAAAAATGCCACATTTGTATAAATAAATAAAGATTTAATTTAGATGATTTAGTAAAGAATATAAAAATTGGTAAAAATATATTTAATAAATAATTTTTAATGATAAATAACATCATTTTAGATAGTTTATTGAAAATATGGACATGAAAGAGAATGATTACTGACTGAGTATAAATAAAAAGTCATTTTTTCTTAAGATATTATTTTGGTATCATTTGTAAATAAATATAGGTAATTAAAATTAATTTTTTTGTTTAAATGAAAAACTAGATAAGAAGAAAATATTTTTTTAATATTTAATTATAAAATAATCACCATAGTGGAAATGTAATCATAATAAATCTTAAATAATAATAACAGTGTGATATAAACCCCTTCATCAGGATTGATTTTCGTTGTATGTCTTTGATCCTCCTGTACAATAAATATATATTTACTATTAACATATTACAGAACCAAACTCTTATATATCACAATATATGTGATTTAATATTATTTTTTTATCACCCTTTATTAATAATTCTTTTTAAAAATCACTATTCTAGGTGACGACTGTTGAATTTTTCGAAGATGTTCTTCTTTTCTAGTTTGGGTACTTGTAATTTGATCATGTTTACAACATATTGATAATTATAAAAATTATATAAATATATAATATATTCATTATATATTTATTTATAGTAATATATAAAATTTAGAGATTTAAAAATGAATTACACCATTCATATAGAGGGATGATCATACGTACACATGAATTACATTTTCATTTTTTTTGATGGATGTAATGAAAGAATGGTAAATAATATTTCTCCTTTAAATAATATTAATAATATAATATATATACAATATATCTATTATTTTTTTTTATATTATCATCCATGTCAAAATAAAATGAAAATCATATCACATCGCTTCATGGAGGATTTAGTCGACACATATTCATGAGTGATGCTATATGTTTTAATGGATTGTAAGGTAATAAGGTAGATTTGATATTATAATTCCTTAAGTAAAATTATTATAATAATAGAACATTTATACATTATATACATCATTATATACATCTATAAAAGGTGACTATAAAGAATTAATTACATTAGTTCATGAGGTGGTGGTCCACCATACACATGATCGATAAATTCATTTCCCATTTGGTGGTAGAGGATATAGATTTTTTTATTCCATTTACATAATAAAATATTTTTATATTTGTGAATTTTTTTTTATTATTTTATCATATTTAGAGAACATTTTGATGGGGTATCATGATAAATAAACTAAAGACACATGTTTAAGAACCATAACTCATATTCAGAGAACCTATTTAGGTGTATAAGTGAAGTATTCCAATGGTATATTTATGATCAGACTGGTGAATCTAGGTCATGTGCTAGTTTATAAATAATTATTTTTATCATGCATTGGGTTATCCAAAATTCCTCTAAGGTGTGGAGAGGAGGGGGGATGGGGAATCCTTTTATATGTGGGGGAGGGGACCCTCTTGGAATTTTATGTGATAAATATAAGATGATACTGTCAATCCCAATAAATATGACTCAAAATGTTAATAAGTTTAAAATTATGATAATATAATGTCTATATATGTCCATACAATATGATTTATAAAATTTTAATTCAAACAATTTAACCTTATCAATTGGTTTATCCCCAGGTAAATCCATTTCAACCTTAACCACAATAATTAATTCCAACACTTTTTATAATTCATTATGAAAAAATATCATGTAGTAATTAATATCAAATATTAATTATGTGATATTTAAATACAGAATCCTTTTTCCTATATTCCATTTAATGAAGTGGCATAATTAAATTTAAATTGAAACAGAGAAACACATCAAAAAAGAAGGTTTCCAATGAACATGTTTTCTTAAGTATAAAATGTTTTTATATCAAGAATAAAAATAAAATTTTCTGAAAAGAACAAAATAATATTATTTGTAAAAAATTAAAAATAATATTACTTGAAAAAAATAAATCAAAAAAATTTAAATCCCTTAAATGAACAAAATGTTCACAATAATGAATAATATTTTTTTTGTAGTAATAGAAATATTATTCATTCATAAAATTCTCAAAAAATAAATCAATGATATTTTTTAAAATATTATTACAAAAAAGGTAATATTTTCAAATTAATATTGAAAAATTATTTTTTAGAAAAATAAAAGAAAAAAATAAAATGACTCCCCATTTTAGAGAAGATTGGTTTTCCAAAATAAAATTTTATTTATTCCTATCCCATGCATATAAAAAGTATTTATTGAATGATAAAAATATGTATTTAATATAAAATATATAAATAGCATTAAAAAAATTAACCAATAGTTATTAATTTAATTTTTGATGATATAAACAACTTTAACACATACAAACTATTATATAGAGAATCATTTTTTTGAATTTCAAATGTTTTTTATTTTCATTTAAAATCATTCGATAGAAAATGAATTTATTTATTACATGTTTATATAATAAAATTTTCCTAATTCACATATTATTATTCAAACATTATAATGTAATTATATGCATATAATTTTCCAATAAATTATAATTCATTTACACATGAGATTAGGTGTACTGTAAGATATCAAATAGATTAATTTATTTAAATAGAAAGATATCATAATGTTTTAGGGTGTTATAAAAGATATTGGTGATGTTATAGTGACAATATTAGTCTTATGAGTATCATCATTGACACACTTTGGAATTATTGGTTGGAGGATAAGTGTTTTTGATAGTGTCTCCTCAGTTGGGTCAGTAATGGATTGTAAAATAGGGGAGTTTGGCACATGGATTCATGGGACCATTGGATAATTTTGACAAAATTGGGATGGTTTCTTATCAATAGTTCTTGAAACCATTGATGACATCGATCCATGAAGTGATTCACATTTAATATCTTTTAAAACAACTTTTATACCCATTTAAAGTATTTACTTGGGCTGACTATAATATTTTTCTTGATATTTCTATGATGGAGAAGTAGATTAAAAGTGTTCATTCTCAGATGATGGTTCTTCAAGGAATTTTAGTACAAATGGTCAGGTTATAGTGGTTATTTGGATGTGTTTCTCATCAAATGTTTGATCATGAGGTTTCGAGGTGATAATATAACATTATCTTTCTCTAGTACAATATTATTGATAGGCTTTATATGGGATGAATTCATTTATTTGGTGGAGAATTATAACACCCCGAAACCAAATTTTTAGTATGAATCACCATTTTTTAGTTATTGTTGTTTCAATTGATGATCTATAGTAGTACCAATTGATTCTTGGTTGATTTTTTCTTTGTTTATTCTTTTTATGGTTCAATTTTGTTTTTTGATTCTTTTTTGATAGGTCCGAGATGTTATAAGAGATAATTGTGTGTTTAGAATTAGAGTGGATACGATGTTATAGCCAAAATGGATACATAATGTTCACTATATATTCAATTGTAGGATGGATGTGGTTTATTCCTTTACGAATTCCACCATATGTCCAATGAGATCCATTGGAACACTGTTGGATGGCCCGTAGAACTGGGTTCGTATAGAAATCCCATCAAATAGACTGTAGGATCCCACCGACCAGTTGATGGGACTTCCAAAAGACTTGGAATTATACATAGCTCTAATAGTTGGCATGTGCCACTAATTTTGGTGAGAATATGAAGTGAAGTATCATGTTTTTTAATATTTATTGTATATTTTATTTCTAAACACGTATCCCAAAAATTTAATTCAACCATAATGATCTTGGAGACTCTTTATAGATGATTTTGTCCCATACAACCTTTATTATTCATGGAATAAAGATTAGATTGATTTATTTAATCGCATCGAGTAAATTTAATCTCGATTTGACCATGAATTATTTTTTACGGATCTATATATTTATTTGATAGTGGTTGATCATCATGTGTTTGATAGATCTAGACCATGATTTTATGATTGAGGGTTCTACGTTTCTTATATGATTTTTTATATCCCTCTACACTCCCTATTTGGGATCATGTGTTAAGTGATTTTTGATCTCATGAGTTTGGGTAGGTGGTTTCATAATTAAATTTTTATCAATTGAAATTATTATTTAATAATTTATTTTTAGTGGATTTATAAATGATATTTAAATCATGGTTTGAGATTCTAGAAGGTTGTTTTCAAAATGGGAATTTGTAATCTGAAACTTTTTGGTTATGGATATTCATATAATATATTTATTTCTAGAAAATATTCAATAATAAAAGGAATAAATTGAAGGACTATTTTGGGCCATTATTCCTGGGAAATATAGGTATAAAAATGTTTTTTGAATTTTGATTGAAACTAAAATTCATGAGTTCATAATGAAAACAATTTATTTTTTGGTTTTGTAATAAAATTGAATGTCTGAATATTTCATTGAGACTTCTTGAAAAATAATTGATGAAATTGATCGGAGATGATTGATTTTACCTTTAATTTATTTATTTTAAGAGCATTATGGCCTAGGTAGTTAGGCATAATGTTACGCATTCTTCGAATGTTTGTCTCCAACTAGAAATGAATTCATAATGAAACCACTAAATATTCACTATGAAAGGAGGGAGTTTGTTCGTTTGGGTGTACCCTTATTCCCATTATCTTGGGATCATGGGAAGTGTTTTCTTATATAGAGACATATTTTATATTGATTTTTGAGAATACCATTACTAACCTAACTCCAAGACTCCTAACCGTGGTTCTATGATGATAAAATATTTTTATATTCTATTGATTGATAGTAAATTTTTTTCAAGCATGATTTGATATAGATGTTTATTAAGGCCTATTTTGATGGAAATTTTCTTTTATACCTTTTATATATATTCAAATTGAATTCATTAGAATACATTTATTTCTATGAAATATAAAATTTTTACACTCCATGTTTTACCTAAAATAAAAAATATTTTTTTTATTTCATATATATTTCTTATAGATTATGAGAGATATCATTCTAGAAAAATATTGATAAAACCATAATTTTCCTATTGGTTATTTTTTGAATTACATATTATAGGTCCATGAAAAGGGAAAACACCACATAGAGACGGTGTGTAAGATTCCAATTTCTGATTTTTTACTTTTTTTTTATTTTTCATACTAAAAAAAATGAATAATGGAATCCCACATTAGAGTAGTAAATGTATCTGCGATGTCAAGGGGTTCAGGATATAAAATAAAGGAAAATAGGTCATCTAGGAAATGGTACACATTTAGAACATGTTTATTACTAACCATAAGTAAGAACACTAAATCTTGGAGGAGGGAAGTGCATAGTTTTTAACGGATACAATGGGATGTGATAACTATGTGGCCATTGGATATAGATAATGACATGACATCGTCAAGATAAGAAAAATAATGTGAGATGTTCCCCAATTTTGATATATGATACCAGATGGTTGGAACAACACTTTCCAAAAGGTCTTTCCAAACTGTGGGAACATTAAAATTGAAAATTTTATGATTTCCAACATATAATTTCACGATTTCTCCTAATTTTTGTCTCATTTATTCCCTAGTGGACTTGTGTGTGAAGTTGGAGCTCTCCCATAATCAAAGGATTGACTTCCTATGATTCATAGGTGTTATGATTTATTTTTAGTATTAATAAAATCATTGGATATGTCTTTGACTTTGTGACCTTCTATTTTCATAAAGAATGAATATTTTTGGTTTTATCTTAATCTAATGATTATAAACCCTATTTGTGAAGAGTTATTCACTTTAGTGTATTAAGTAGTTTTAGTTGAAATATACGGTTGTGTTGTATTAGAGGATTTGTATGAGAAAGACATATATGGTCTATAATGTTTATCCCATAGTTTTGTTTTCTTTGTGTGTATCTGGTTGTTAAATATTAATGAATTACTATATATTTTAATTTTCTACTAATAAATGTGAGTTGGACCTACTAATGTCACGCAAGACCTATCTTGATCCTTGTCAGGTTTGGTTACTACTATGATACAAGGTTTATTTCAACCCATGATGTGTTTAATTCCATTGAAAATGATAAATGAGTTAAAAATGGCAAGATAGAGGGTTTTTAGGATTAAACCGATTTATTTTTTTTGAAAAAGTTTAATTTTCATACTAGGTTGTTTGGATTTATTTAAAATAAAAGTGTTTATGAAAAGTACTGTGAAATAGTTGGTAAAATGTTAAATGGTTTTGAATATGTGACTAAATGGAATTTTTGAATCTTTTATTTATCTATTCAGAAGAATTATTTTTCAAAAGGTTATGTATTAAATTGGTTAAAGATGTTGAATGAGATAGAACATACTGATAATGGTGAATGGAATGAGGTGGAACCTTGACCTAGTAATGGGTTGAAATTGTTATGTTTTTAGACCATGAAAAATGTGAATTTATGAAATGTTTAGTAATGAGGGACATGATGGATCGCACCCCAGGGTAAGAATTGACAAACCTTTAACTTCTTATCATTTATGTAATATGGATGGATATGATTTTATGTATCCTGGAATTTATAATATGGACATGTAATTCAGTATTTCTTAGATAGGGTGATAAAATAGGGATATGGGAACTAATACATATTTTTATGTTATAGGTATTGAGATTGGTGCACCCTGATATTTTAAATTGAAGATATTAATTAATTCCACTAGTTTTTAATGATAAATTTAAAATATTCATTAATATTTTTGTAGAACTATATAATTGGAAAAAAGGCTTACTAGTTTTGGGCATCACAATAAAAACCAAAAGTAACATATAATAAATTGTTAAATACATAATTGTGGAACTTTTTAATTTTAATATTATGGTCTTTATTTACTAGTACATATGTATAAAATGGTATTAGGATGGAATTTTTTTATACCCCATTCACAGAGGCTTATTGAGTTATACTAACACCATGCTTGTTCTGCTGTTTATACCAAAAAATATTTCATAGTATATAGGTCAGGACAAAGGAAAAGGCCATATGTAAGATGCTCGATTTGAGATATAGGATGAAACATAGTCATAGGGACTAGATGGATTTCATGACCAATTTTGGGGTGGGGGGTTTAGTGTTTTATTTATCTTGGTTATTCATTGACACATGAAACTTGTATAACATAAAATGTTCGCAGTATTGGTTGTGGGAATTCACCCACTTTTGGTAATTGATTACATGAATCATTGTTATTTTTATTACTTTATTTATTATTGATTATCTTTATTTCTACTATTTATTTACTCTATAAAATAGGGTATTGTATCATCATGTAACTCAGTAGACCCTCAAAACTAGTCGAAAACCTTGGGAATATGGGTAGGTTTGCCTTAGGTTATGTGGTGCACCAACTCAATGCATTGGTTTAATAGAACTTAGGACACACTAGTAAAAAATTTATTTTGTGAATCAGATTTTCCATGTTGGTTATGGAAAATCGATATGATAAAAGCCAATAATATTATTTTATCATGTTATCCATCATATAAAAACCATGGTGAAACTAGTATTATGCTTTCACACATTGTTTATATAGTAACTTATGTGATAAAAAAGATTTTTAATGGCTATTATACTTTAACTGACATGATAAATAAATTTTAATTTCTTTATGACATCTTTTATCCTATAAACGATGTGATAAAGAAAATTAATAATGTTATCAATTGTATAAATAATGTGAAAACCCATTTAAAATATCATTATCATGTCTCCTATAATATAACCAACCACATATTCAGTATAAATTTTATTAATATTTTTTTGAATCATTTTTTTATTCGATATTGTGAACAAAAACTTGTGTCCTTGTCATTCGGTATCCCTAGCCTCATTTATTCAATCCAGTGGCCTCCTTTATTAGTTTTCCATCAACGTATGTTTTCCAGTTTTGTTGGTGTCCATGTTTTTATTTCAATAGCCTCATCCACCTGATTTCCCACTCTGTGATATGTTGATGTTTTCTTCTCACCATTAATTATTGATTTGAATATTTTACAGAAGGATGGTATTAGGGTGTATTATTCATAAAAAATGAAATATTTTCAAATTCATGGAATGATTATGTTCACTTTTAATTACATCCTAGTGTATATAATTTTTTCCGCATGTAGTGTTAAGGGGAATAAAGTATGGTCAATTTTGAAATGATAGATACCTAATTATTAATTTCATAATTGGATAAAAATCGTACAAACGGGTCATCAAAAGTATTTTTTAGGTATAAATCTTATTAAATATTGAAAAATGTTTTCAATGTCTCATAATAATTTGATATTACTCCAAAAAAATTATCCACTGATGAATATTTTGAAACAGTGTAAAACCAAGATGTGACATTCAGAAAGACACATGAATCTGGTAATGATAGAAATTTTTTGATGAAACAACCAATATTTTTTGAGCTACCATATTAGACATATCATGAGGAAAAACATATCATTGATTTCATGCATAAGGAGAAGAATATATATGAAATATTTATTAGAACATCAATAGATATTAATAAAAAGTCTAAAGATCGGCTGAATGAAAGATTGAGAATACTTTCCATGGAAATAAGATTGCAGTTAACTCCCAATATTGATGGAAGGTGACCATTCCATCCTCAATGTTGTCAAACATTATCCATGAGAGAGAAAATTATTATTTTTTCAGTGTCTTCAAGAAATCAATGTGATAGATGTTTAATCCTCAAATGTAAATATTTTGTGTCTTTAAAGGATTTGAAACTGATGGGTATGCAATATCATGATTTACACATCACAATTAAACAACACCTACAAGTTGTATTGCATTGAATATTTCCTATAATTGTCATAATTAATAGAATGATGGTGTGTTATTTTTTCAACTCAATTATTCGTAAGGGTATTGTTCTGAATGCTTAAAAAAGTAGAAAAAGAAGGAATCTCAATACTTTTTCCATTGGAAATGTATTTTCCTCCATCTTTTTGGAAACAATAGTTTATTTAATTGTTCATTTTGTGTGAGAAATAATTACTTGTAGACCCATATATATACATTGGACATATCCTTTATAATGTTATATGAATATATTGTAGGGGTATGTTAAGAATCCACATCAAACTAAAGCCTCCATTTTTGAGAAGTATATTTCTAAGGATGTTTTGGAATTTTGTATAACCTACGAGTCTATAGTAGAGCACATTTGTTTGCCTCTATCTCCCATGAATGAGTTAATTATGGGGGAAATGGGATCAATGGCTTGAAATTCAAATTGCTGAGAGGTGAACAGATACATAAGATACATTTATATACATCATGAATATCATAGATAATGCTCAAACATATATAAAATTGCATATTAATCTTTTGAAAAAATTTTATCTAATAAATAATGATATGTTTATTTTGAATGATCATAACAAAACATTTCTTCCATGGTTATATAGACCATGATTGATAGCTCATATAAATCATAAACATTGATATGGTTAGTGGGTGATCTATGATTAAATTTAATAACATGTTCTAGGTATAAAATTATTGTCTATACATATCAAACAAATGAATAGGACAATAGAAGTGAATTTTTTTAATAATAGTGTATTTTTGTTCACTTAAGAAATTAATTTTTCTAGTGATAATGACAAAACCCAATTTCTACATCAAGTGCATATTATAGAGTCATTGAAGCAATATTAAGGCTTTATTATATTAAATTTCATGTTCTAGTGTTTAAGTTCAAATTATTTATTGGTAAAAATAGTGTTAGATATGATGAATTTGGAAGAATACTAGTTAATCTCAAATATATTGGATTACAGGTGTGATCCTTTTATAATGAAAATACATGAAACAAAATATCTATAATCTTGATTATTTAAATCTGTCACAGTGTATTGTTTTAAAATACAATAATAGTTTTTTATTGATGATAATAATGATAATCCTGTAGTAGACATGGTTTTTTCCATATTGGATGATTATGATGAATGAATTTGGGAAAAAATCCTTTAGTACATTCTTATCAGTACAGGTAACATATGATTATTCATCATTTAATTATTTAAATTTTTGTAAAATGTTAGATATTTTAATTTGATTTTCTTTAATAAATCAAATATTATATCTAGTATGTTAAATTTTTTATATTCGTTTGATTTTTATTATTTTATCATGCTTACCATTATATAAAAAACTATTTATTTATTTTATAGAAAAAAATTATTTTAAATCTAATATGTAAAATAAAAAAATGATTGTATAAGATTATATAGAAAAAATATTATTTTTTACATAAAAATTATTTACTAAATTTTAGAATTTTAAATATTCACCCATCATTTTTTGTTTGGTTTCCATTCGATTAAATTTCATTTCATATTTCATTATTTTCTATCATTGATGTTACTATTAAAAATATGAATAAAAATCAGTTAAGTTTAATGTTTTTAATTTTATTGGATGAAACTTTTTCATATTTAATTTACATTAGAATTATAATTGTGTCATTTATATATTTGTGTAATAATCATTTGTTTATTTGATATTTAAAATAATGTTAGATTAATGAACTTATCTACCATAGTCTTCTATAGATAATCGTATACATACCTCTTGGGAGGAATGTGCACATGCTCTTCTTGATGAGTCCCATACTTATTTTCAAGTGACATATACTCGCATAGGTCTAAAAAATATTTTGAGGGTTGGTAAACAAGGAAACACACATTTGTAAAAAAAATATCAGTTTCTCATCGCCTGGACCAAAGGATACTCATAGAATTTAATGAATATGATATTCAGAGAGGTCCTAATTCATAACATTTCAAGAATTTATATTAGTTTATGATAAAAGAAAATTCATTATTTTGATTTTTTATTGGATAAGTGTTGATATATTGATAGAATCTCACTTGTGTGGGACAATGTTGGTATGTTCTTTGTAATTATTTAAATTATCTTGAAATATTTATAGAAATATATGTTTTACCCCTTCCTATCAGATAATTCTGATATACCAAATACTCAAGGATTTTGGAGGAAATATTTATCATTAGCCGATAGAAGATGCAGGGATTTAAAATCAACCATCACTTCATATTTTATTTTTTCAAATATAAATGACATAATCTAATGGACATATATCCCTCTTTATATGAAGATACAGATAAGCAATTTTTTGAAATTAGAAGGCAATACACATTTTTTGTAAGTGAAATTTTACCTTTTTGAATTAATATTATTCCCATATAAATGATTTATTAATATTTTTTTTGAATTAACTACAATCGAGGATATATCATCAAGTGATTCAAAATAAAAACATATACCCTTATAATTTATTTGAGTGAAGTTATACATTATTCGAAGAAAAAATAAAGGATGAAAAATTTCAAAAACTAAGAGCTATGTCATCATGATATGAAAAAGTTTCCCCTCCACCCCCTACTGGAATTGTAAAATGGAAGAGGGATTAGATGATAAAAAAATATAGTATATTATAGAATATATGAGGGTTTTATTTGAGGGTATTATAAGATCTTTAATTTATTTTTTATTTATGTAAATTCAATTTTTTTTTTTTATTAATTACATTTTTATTCAAATTATTCTTAATTTAATCTCTTGAGTGTTAGAGAAATCATGAGGTCTTTTTAGGTGAGGTTAGGTAGGATATTTTAGATACAACATTGGAAAAGCATGAAAACCCAAGTTATGTACATGGATAAGTGATAGGTGTATCGATGAAAAAGAATTTCAACATTATTTAACTCTTATAATGGACGGTTTTTATAAGAAAGTATGAAACTTTTGAGGCTCATGTTTAGGATATTCACGTGACGATGGAGGATAGGATCAAAGATTCAAAAAATTCAATGTTTATAGACATGAATAGATAGTTCCAAACTACATCTCCTACTACATCACCTCTACCATCTGCTCCCAATCGTACACCTTCACTTACAGAACCCACTCTTAATCCTACTCCCACACCTGTAGTCCACAAATTCTTCATTATTTAGAGTTTTATGTTGATGATCAACAACATCATATTGTTTTATATGGGATGGAATTTTATATTGCATATATCATTCATCATCAACAATTATAGATATAATATCATAGGTTCATTTTACATGATATTATAGATATTTCAGCAGGAGTACCATTACCTATATATGAGGTGAGAATAGTTGAAAAAATTAATTTCCACTTTTTAGTTTTACCATCTTGACTTCAACGATATATTACCATAGATGTATTTATATATTTTATATTTTACTTCATTTTTTTGTTAAATTTTCAATAACATTCAAAATTATTTATATTTTTCTATTTTTTATAGAAATAATTTAAAGGTAATGAAATAATGTGTATACAACAACAAATACAATGTTTTAACAGTTCTGATAAATATTTTAGTAGTCTTTATTTAATGTTATGAATGAAATTTTTTTTGTCCGATGTTTATGACATACCAATTGAAGATACTGTTTGTGGCATGAAATGACTATGTTGCCTTTGAAAAATGATACCACAGAGCTTGTAACAAGATATCAGTCAATCATCAGTATGATGAATTTTTTCCCATATAAGTCTTAACATAAATCCTTCCATGTGTTTAATTTATTAGAAATTTATAGCTATGTTGTTTTATTAGGAACCTTTATAAAATGGGTAAGGATCATGAAAAGAGATATTTATATGGATTTATGGACCAACAGTTAATTCTACTTAATGTAAGGATACTATCAAAAGATAAAAAATTGTTATATTATTGAAGTATTTTAAAAGGAATCAATTATTCATGGATGGATGTTTTTTTATTTTCAAGAGTATGAAACATATATCTCAAAAAGTGATATTTAAATAAATATATATATATATGAACATAATAATTACTAAATAAACTTTTCTTTTATATTAGTGGCCATTGGATGTTAGCTATTTTATGTAAAAGGGAGAAGACACTTTTGTTGTTATTCTCTATCTGTTACGAAGTGAAACAAAATTTTAAGGATGTATTGTAATTGTATGTGAGAATTTCATAAAAGTTATTTATAATATAATTAATTATAAATTTATTTCATTCATATTGTTTTCTAACAAGGTTTTAAATTTATTTTGAAAAACCATAATAAAAAAGAGTGACAAGATCTAAAATGTAAAATGAAAGGTGAATTTTAATTTATAATTAGTATATTTGAAATATATTACTTAATATTGTTATTTTTAATTGAAAAAATCATGTAAATAGTGTTTTCATAGAGAATAAAAAATAAAATAATTTATATTTTTTTTAAGACTTATGTATGAAATTATTTCAAAATGATGAGTTAGAATGTTTTAGTAAGATATATTTCATTAATAAATTTTCTTTAATATTTAAATACTTTTTTTAATAGTATATGTTAAATTATTTCGTTTTAATTTTTATTAATTTGAAAACTCTTTGAATTATAATACACATGAGATTAGAGACATACAAGTTGAATGGGAAAATAATTTAATAATTTAGGCTGGATTTTAGTTTGTTTGTACTATATATTCAAATTTTGAATATTGTAATTGTAAATATGAATTTCTATTTTTTTACTTGTGTTGTTGCTGCATGTCTTCTGTATGTTTGTTGATTTGGTAGGTTGTGTAGATGAAGTTATAAAAGTAATAAATTTTTTAAAAAAATCATCTTTATTTCTTTAGTTAGATAACCAATGTGAACGATCCTACATCGATGAGTTTTCACATTGGTTGTATCATACATGATGTGGAAACCCTATTTTTTATGTTGGGTTTTCATGTTCGTAAATATAATAAAAAACATACAAAATGTTTTCAATGATTAATTTTCAATGTCTATTTTCTTAAATGATGTTAAATTACTATTTACAATATCTCCTTTAATAGTGAAACCTAATAAAAAAAGAAAAAAGAAAAAAATTGACATGAATAAGAATTTTCTATACTAGTGCTAGAAAAATACAATGTGGTAACAAAACATTTTTATATTCTATTAGATTACTATCGAGGAAGGGTATAAAAGAGAATAATGTGTGCTAGTCCTTCATAATGAGATCATCTATTAGGGTTACTAAATCATTCGTGAAAACTAACCTAGGTTCCAATGGTGTGGTTATTATTCTGTAGTATTTCATGTTATAGTTTGACTTTTTTTCACCATGGGTGATGCACATGGGGTGTGATATTATTATTTTTTGATATTTTACTCATGGGAAAATATTTCATGAGATTGTGTATGCATGTATAACATTAATAAATAATGAATTATTGTGACATTGATCTTGTTACAAAAACATAGAAGAGAATTAAAGTTCCTTCTTTAAGACATATGGGATTCCTATAGTGGATTAGTAGGAAACCTCAAATTATATTAGAGGATGGAGTATCTAGGATGATGAAAACTACTTATAGAGGACCTAGTGCCCCGTATCTTTTTGCTTGTATATTTTGTAATATCTATAATGGTTGTGTTGGAGGATGAGTTTCTTTGAGATAAGATAGAACACATCTGTAGAGTAATGAAGAATATGGGGATGAGACTGAAGATTATGTTTGAGGGACAGGTCAGCTATATATAGTTTTTCTTAAACCCATTTGTGGTGAAGGTGGGAAATTAAATGTATAAGGAATCAATGTAATAGCTTCCACGCTAACTATTTATTTATTTTATACATAATCTTTTGACTCTTTCATATCAACATGAATTGTGATAAGGATGAATTTGATGATGGAGTTCATGTGTGGTATTATGTCGATCGACACACCATTGGTCATTTAATAATAGGGAATGTAACTTTCAAAGGGGAATTTCCTCAATATTAGTGACTATGATTTTTCGTAGATTTTTATTTTTTTAAGGTATACTTTTTTACATGATATGGTAAATTTAATGGTTGTTATTATATTTATATGACATATACAATTTCTATATGAGAGTGACCATCACATTTGCTGAGGGTAAAACCTATATTAGTCATTGAGAATGGGTTATATAGAAACATCATTATCGGACAATTATTTCACAACTAGGAGTGATCAAAACATAAATTTCAATTATTTTTCTTAATAATGGTAGAGTGTAGAATGATGTCTTCCCTTATGTATTGTATCATTTCCAGGATGTTTTTTCGTAGGACTTTTCAATGCCTCAACCAAAGAGATATGTTGTGTTTATGATTGAGCTAATATAAGGGGACAATCCAGATTTCATTCCACTATATTTAATGGAAACATTAGAGCATCAATCGATCAAGAATCAGTTGGAGGAGTTATAGAATAAAGGGTTTCTTCATCCGAGTATGTCTCCTTGGTGATCACCGGTTTTATTTTCAAAGGCTGATATATTTGTTTGGCTTATTCATAAGTAACAAGATATTAAACTAGATGAATATTATTCATTGATACCCACATTGGTGTATCAATGATTTTTTTTACCGAAGGTGTTATATAAATTTTTAAAATATTTATTTGATATTAGGTTATTATATATTGAGGATGAGACTCTCTAATATATTGCATACTACTTTTAGAATTAGGTACATACTGTATGAGTTTACCATTATGTAGTTTCAGATGATCAAAGCATCAATAGTTTTTATAGACTTATTGAACTAGATATTTGACCCATATTTGGATCAATTTACTTTCATTACCAGAAAATTATCATATACCCACTGTTCGGAAATAAACTATGGGTATAGGGATTAGATGAAAAACTACACCCACTATTTTGGAAAAACTTGGGTATTAATTGGAAATTATCTCCTATACCCACTGTTTTTGAAAAATAATGGGTAGAGGGTTTTTTAAAATTCAATACCCATATTTCTATGAAAATAAGGGGTATTTTCCAATCCTATAATTACAGTTTTCCAAAACATTGGGTATTGATTTCCCATGTTAAGGTGGGGAGAAAAATACATGGGAAAAAAATTCCACTGGAATATCTATTGGGAGTCTTTTCAAACTATATCCACAGTTTATATAATTATATATGAGTAAATATTTATTTATATACCTATAACCTAGTGTGGTGTTGTGATTATGAAGGTGAATTGTATACAGGAGGTCCATGAATCGAAAATTATAGTCAGAAATTTTTTAAAACATGTACCCCTGTAATTTATACCATGGGTATCAGTTAATAACACCATGACATACAACTATTCCCATGGTTTTAGAAACTATGGGTATAGAGGTATCAATTTTTTGGTATATCATAGAGATATACTGATTGAAAAACTAGCCATGGTTCCAAAAATCATGGGTATAGAATATAATAATTGTTTTCGGGGATATACCTATGGTTCAAAACCATGGGTATATAATTTTCAAACTATCGGTATAGCATAGAGATATATAGATAGATAAACTGTCCACAGTTCCCAAAACCATTGGTATAGCTTATAACAATGGTTTTAGGGACGTTACCCATGGATAAAAAACATGTGTATGGGTTCCTTTTCAAGATGTGGGTTTTATCTATTGATGATATCTTTGTGTACTACCAGACCCATGACGATCATGTTGAATATTATTACATCATCTCGAGTACGATAAGAGAGAACAGGCTATAAACAAATAAATCAATGTTTCATTTCAATATCAACAAGGAAAACATCTTGGGTTACATAATCTACATGGAATGTGTGTCGGATGACACAACAAAATTTCAAGAATTTGTTTCTTGGGAACATCCAATTTTTTGCTATATGAATATATTTTTTTGTTTTGGTGGGTTATTATTAAAGGTTCCCCAAATTAATTTTCTTGAAGGAAAGTGAAAATATCAGATTTGAACACGAATTGAATCATGTTTGGGTGGTCTTATGTATGTTAGAATTCATTCTTTGGGATAAAGATACATTTAGAACAACACTATTTTTGATGTTACCAAAACTAAGTGAGTTGAATAACCCCTCTTTTGATGTGTCTAGAATCGGGCTTAGAGAGGTGTTCATGTATAGAGGTTGAGGCATGGTGTATAGAGAATGATAGATGAGGGCATATATGGAATTATTCTATGCATTCTATTAAATTGGACCAAAAAGGCTTATGCATTAAAATATTGACGGCATTACTTAATCAGTGAGATGTTTATAACATATGATGACCATCAGAGCCTCAAATATATATTTTTTCAATGAGAATTAAATATACAGTAGTGTATATGGGTTGAATTTATGTTTTCATTCAACATTTAACTATCCTATAATCTTGGAAATGGGATCAATGTTGCAGATGTGTTGTTTTAGATTACACAGAGTCAAGCTATTCCAGATTCTAGTTCTGAATGGAATATGATGTCCTTTTCCACTAAGATATATATAGGTATTCAAGAGGAGTAATAAATTATAACACTCATGTATTTATCATTTGTACCCTCTCTCATACACTAGTAAATTAGGAGGAATTATGAAGACTCATAGTACCTAAAATTGATGGAAATCCTTGAAGGTGAGGAGCTACCTCCATATTAGACAGCCGATGATGATGAAACTATTCATGTCCATGATCATATTATTGTGCCTAATTGTATGTGGGAAGAGTTCATGTTATATTTTCAAGCCTCAAAGTTAGATGAACACCCTTTTTATTAATATGTATCATGAAATTCATCGGTAGAACTAGTTTCTTAGGATGACGAAATAGATCACATGTATTGTAACATGATTCTACATCTACCTGTAGGTGAGGGTAGAGCTTATGGGGCCTGATGATATTTTTTATCCACTAACCATTGTGGATTTTATTTTAAATAATGTGACCATGGAATTCATTGTGCTTACCAAGGACATCCTGGAATAGTGATGTGATGTGGGTGGATGTGTACCGATTGACAAAGGTGGATTGATTCCTACTGATTCGAACACATTCAATATCGATCATTTGAAAGATTTATATGTTAAAAAAATATTGAATTTTCATGGGGGTTGATATGAATATTATTTCAGATAGAGATATATTTTTTTCCTAACACTTTTGGTATGGATTTTAGAGGGAAGTTGGTACTTGGGTGTTTTTTAGTATAGTTTTCCCCCTATATAGATGGGCTGTAATAACTCTATATTTTTAAAGAAGAACATCATATTAAATAGACTATATGAAACCCAACATCAATAGTAGATGAGATTGTAACACACTAAGATTTTATGATATATTTATTTTTAAATAAATCCAATCTCTTTGATATATCTCAATTTACACAACATTGGGTTTAAACAAAACTAAACTCACTATTAAAATATTATTATTTAAACATGAACATTGCAGACTAACTTTTAAGTTGGAGGTTATGACTAATTATAATTATATAATTAATATTATTTCGTTTAAAAATTTATAAAATAAATTCAATATTTATAAATTTATTATAAACAAGATAAGAATCATTTGAAAGAGAGAAAAACATTTTCTGAAAAAACAGTATTTTTATAAAAGGATATTTATTCATTCTTTGTCCACATAAATTAAACATTATTTTTACCAAATTTATAAAAAAAATTAAAAATTAAATAATATTTTTTAATAAACATGTCAGAATTATATTTGGGATAATTCTTTGAATTTTTTTAAAGATATTGATTTTTTGAGGAATAATGAATTATAGTGATTTTTTTTGAAAACGACTTTTTTGTTTGAATTATTTATGAAAATATATTATGATATAAATTGGTTGTACTTTAAAATTATGAAAATTATATTAAAATGTTACAAATTTCATAAATTATAGTCAATTAAATATTTAATTGTTATTTTAAATTCTCTATAGTTACATGAATTTTCTATTGTGTAACCTATTCATTCGTCGAACCAGCGATTGATATTAAATTATATTCTTCCACTTAATGAATTGAAATGGTAAAAATTGTTTCCATATATAGAATAAAAATAATATATATTATCTTAAAATTTCAACTTAATCTATGAACATAATTAATTTTGAAAACATTAATAATTAATTATAGCATTTAAAGGAAAAAATTAGTTTACCCAAGGGGGGGGGTCAAACAAAGAAGATAATGGTAAAAATTGACATAAAACATTTCTGCCACCCATTTTTGGAAAATTTTTAGACCCTATAATATCTAAAATTTTATAATGTACTATTTTTTAGTAATTTGGAATGAGAAAATGTGTGTATCACTTAATAATTTCAATAATTCCATTTGTCTTTTCTACCCATTTTTTAAAAAGAAAACCCACTCACTTCCTTGCTACAAACATAAAAACCCTTTTGTTCAGCCTACCCCTAACCTGGTTTCACATAAATAATCACCTACACTAATACAATAGGAATTAGTTTGATTATGAATCACTCACAAGAACACTGCATGTTCAAATATAAAGAGGCTCACTCAAGAAGTGGTAAAATTATTAAACATGAATATTTATTATATTTATTATTTAAAATACTTCATACCTTATTAAAATATAATAGTATAATAAAAATATATTATATATAATTAGATGTTATTATATGTATTGAATAACCTATATACTTCTCCAATTCCATTAAATGGGAAACGAAATCAGCGATCATGTGTATGATGGACTACCACCATGCGAACCAACCTAATTAGTAATCCATCACCACCTCTCAAGACCAGATATAATAATGTATTTAAAATATGAATAAAAAATTTATTAGTTTATTATATATATGTATTTATGATATCACATACACTATAATGAAACAGTATTTTCATGAATGGATATTCCATCATTTTTTGTAGAATACACATACACATACCCCAAAAACCATATTATTATAGTTCCTTTGGAATCCTAGAAGAATAAAACTAGTTCACAATAAATCAACATCTTATCCCACCTATATATTCAAATATAGAACCATATTTTGACATAACATACATAATATAATCCTCATATCCAAGGAAAAACCATAAGAATAAAGCTTTCTCGGATGCTCACCTAGGGTAAATAAGGGAGATATGTGAGCTTGAACATGAATATAAAGGGATTTATAACGCGATAATAACATTATAATATCATACCATTAATTTCATTGATAATTTACATGAATCATGGTATAAATATTGGTACTTTATAAAACATGAATCATAAGAGAACCAAAGAACAAAATCCATGAGATCACAACATTGATATTAAACATGAAATATGTTAATACACATAAAATTGTAACTTTTTGAACATATATAAGTAGTAACAGTTTCACTAATTAGAATAAGTAAAATAATTAATGAAATTATATAAATATATGGACATAAAAACAAGGTCCATGTATAAAATTATGGACATGAAAACTAATTTCATGCATAGAATTGTGAACCTGAAATTATGTCCACACATAACATATATACATCTAGATTTAACCATATTTACATAAATCATTAGTGGTAGATATTGGTTCCACCTATCAAAAAATAAAAACAATAAAAATTTATTCCATAAGAACATAACTCATATCATAATCCCTAAAAAGAAATGTGTTTCATTAAAATTTCATTATAACATAACTCATGGAAATGAAAAAAATCAAAACAATCAATACATCATAAAAATAAACCATTTACATAAATAATAATAATGGAATCATTGGATTATATACCCATAAAATTATAATTTACATCAAATAATGTTTTATTATATGGAAAATGGTTTTAAACGATTAGTTGAAATAAATCTTGAGGAGAATCTTCTTTATTTTATAAAAATAATTTTTAAACCATAAAAAAATTTATCAAAAACTTTTTCTTTAATAATATATTTTTAAAAATATAAATTTACCCTTTAAAATAATTTTTTTTTATTTTAACTACTTTTCCCTTGAAAATTCAAAAAGAACATTTAAAACACTGTATGAATATATTTAAAACACATAGTTTTTTATGGAATATAGTTTTTTAATTAAGAGAACATAAAAATACATGAAGTGTAACATATCATAAAATAATTTGATTCATGATACCAAATTTAAATTTAAAGTACAAAAACATCATGAAATAATATAGGTTCGTTATATATGATGTTTCTCCAAGATGGAAAATTGAGACAAAATCACCTTATTGATTTGGTGAAATTTGAACCGTAAACCTAATAAAAGAGAGATAATATAAAGGAAATTTTAATAGACAGAAATTTAAGGATATATATTATTTAATACATTAATGGGTTTTATATACACCAATAAAATAAATTAGTGGTGAATATGGCATAAGTGTCACAAAAAAATGCGAAACTAGAAATCCTGTTTTATTAAGTTGTAACTACTGTCATACTCATCAAATATTAATTTATAATAAATATATGTTTATCATAGATCTATTAAATAAAAAAATAATTCTATATAATAACCTCTATATTTTTATTAGTAAATTACATTAACTATTAATAAATAATTCCATGTTAATGTGATGATTCAAGTAATATCCACTTTGTTTTAAACATGTATTTTGATTTGATATATTATTTCCTCTCTTAATGATATAATGATTTAATTATATCTAGATTAATAACCATGATATTAATATAATATATATTTAAGATATTTTCATTTATGGTGATTCATATAATTTAATGGTATAAAATAAAATAAACCATTCATGGAGACGTAGGTCATACGTACACATAAACGATGTTTTCATTTTGTTTTCATAATAAAAGAAAAAATATATATTATATATTATCATTAGAGATTAATGTATATGTATTATTTATCACATAGTTTCCTAAAATTCATCCTTATTACCATCCATGGGAATTATTGATGAAAAATTAATCACATCACATTGTAGATATGGTAAGTCATATGTACGCACAAGCGACATTATTATTTCCCAAAAGATTATATGGTAATGAGGTAGATATGATATTAATATTAAATAAGTATAATTATTTAATAATTATCATATTTAAAAATTCAAAAATAATAATTCCAACTTAAAAAAGATGGTGATGGAAAATGAATTGTATCCCTATGTGGAGACATTAAGTCGTACGAAGGAATAAGTGATACATTACCTTCTTGTTCAATGGGAAACAAGATGTATTATGGTGTGTTAATAATCATAATAAAATTTAATAATATTTTTGATTATAAAGAAATTATTAAATTATAAAGATATTATTAAATTATATATATCATATACTCATAAGAGGTATATAAGAGTTAAAAAATAGAGAGATTAGTTAGAACGATTACCTCTTCTTCGAAACTGCTCATTTAGATCCCCACTAAAGGGCTCTAAAGTTGGTCCTTTGGGAGGACATGAACCACTATAATTAGTCAAGGTAATTTTATAAGATAATATTTCATATTTTTTTTGATATATAATACTCAATTATGTGAAATTATATGGGGGGGAGGAGTCCTTTTATAATGAAGGTGGGGGAATTTTTGGAATTTGTCAAAATATTTATTTATAATTAATTAAATGAAAATAAAAACATGTAAAAATAAATTTCATGAAATATATAATAATATTAGGTTGTAATATAATCAAAAATATATTTTAAAAAAATTCTATGTTATTTAAAATTTTTTATCTTGATTAAACCTTGGAAAACAAATTTTAATTTTAACAATGGTAAAAAAAATATTTAATATTAAAAGCTTGTAATTTTTATATCTAAATTGTAAATTTTGACAAAAATATCTAATTAATAGTATTTTATACTATATATAATTCTATTTATCCTTATGTAGTTTTTTTATTATTTATAACAAATTTAAAAAAAATTATTTTCATAAAATATCATTAGTTACAATTTTGACACCAATCATTACATAGTCTTTAAGAAAATCAAAATAGAGGGATAAATTTAAATAAAATTATTTTATAAACCAATAAAATTTCATATTATCCTATAAAAATAATAGATCACATTATTTAATTCAAATGATAAATATTTTAGTATTTCTAATATCATTTAATTGAACATTCCAGTAATTGAATAATTAATGCATCATTGTTGTGTAATTATTTATGAGAATTTTAACTGCATTAAAAATTGAAAATTTAATTAATGGATGTAGAAAATCATTTTATATTTCAAAATAAAATAAATAGTTGTGCTTATCATATATTTATCCCCATATAAAAATAATACACATATTAAATGTAAGAGTGTGACATTTTGTCACTCTAATTGATTTTAATAACATATAATCCATTTTCATGTTAATGTGTCCATTAAATAATTATATTTCGAACCTATTGTGTAAATGGTATAATTAAATTCATATAATGGCATTTTTTTTATTGATAGTGTAGTTTAGAATATTCATAATGTTATTTCAACCCTTAATAACCTTATTTACCCTTTACATTAGTAACAAAAATTACTAAACTTAATAATCATCTTTGAAAAAAATGAATGGAACCTATTTAATAAACTCAAAAATTATGATTCAAATTATTTAATATATTATTAATAATTAGAAAAATATAAATGGCTAAAAAATTAAAATTAATCCTGTAAATGTAGAGATAAAATTGGTTTTCAAACTGAAAACATTCAAAATACTGAAACATATATAGAGAAAAATAAATTTTCATATTTGTTAAAATGACCTAAATTGTATTAAATTATAATAGTTTTCTTTAATTATAATTTAAATCCAATTAAAAAACAATTTAATATTTTAAATTATTTAGATGAAAAACTGTTCTAAATTTAAATTTAGTATTTTCCCTATTCATCACAACATGAATGTTATCAGAAAAATATGAAAAACCCATCCAAAGTATATTTTAATATCCCACATCCATATATAAAGATTAATTTTTAATTATTATAAATGTTTCAGTAACATTATTACATGTAAGTGCACCATCAAATGTTGTCAATACTACCTTTTTTGAAAAATAATTCATTTATGCATAAAATTTGATATGTTCTTATATCATGTCGAGAAAAAAATAATATGAATGTTAAAATTTGGATTCAATATATTATAAAATTTTTTAATTAATATAATCCAACAACAGATATCTTTTTATTTGATGGTATAAAACATAGGTGTTCACATTTATTTTTGTTTATAAAAACATTTGGTTTTTAAAGGGTTTACATTGATTTATAATTAATTGGTCAATGAATTATATTTGAATTTATAAAAAATATTTCATAACTTGGTTAATTTGGTTCATACCCACCATTATAATTACTAGGTTATAATTTTCATGATTAAATAATTATAATAAAAAAATGATGCTTTATATAATGCCAATGTTTCATGTAATGCAATCTAAGCTGGTGTTGTATATAGAGAAAGCTTAACACGATGTATTGAATATCTCAAAATATAAAATGAATTTAATTTATTCAAAAAATATGTTTATAAAAACATACTATATTACATTCTACCCTGAAAAAATGAATTTCCCACTAAAAATACTTATACATTATCAAAGGTTAAATACTTGAAAACTCCATTATTAAAACCCCACATCCTAAAAATGAATATTAATAATAACTTTTTCAATAGAAATTTGGTAACATAATGGTAACCAAAAGTAACTTGAAACTGGGTTTCTACATGGGATAGCATATGATCCATGTGAAAAAATAGACATGAATGGTGAATCTATTAATCATGTTTTGATGGAGGAGATGTTGTACATGGTCTGGAGAAAGTTGATAGTCACAAATTAATAAATCATCAATGATCTATGGGACAATTTGAATCATAAATAGTTGTGGTACATGGATATATTTTTTTTGTTTCAGTATCCTTTACCTTGAGTTTAATAAATTTGATGAGAAGAAATAATTACTTGATTTCATTACATTTCATAAGAACAATGTAATCCTTTAGTTGTTCCTTGATCAATTTTCAATTCATCTTTTATTTCAAGAAATGAAGGTGAATTTTCCATTTTCAAATTGTTAGAAGATCACGAGATCCATAAAAGGAAATATAGGTTATTCCATCTATGTAAATCTCTGAAATTATTATACCATAAGACATCCAAATTTTCATAAATCATCATATGGTGAGATAATCATTTAATATATAAAACATTATTTTAATTTTAACATAAAACATTCCATAAATAGTTAACCTTATAACCAATATGGAATATTAAAGACCAAAAAAATTAAAAATAAGGTCTGTAAATTTCCCAAAAATAGGTTATCACTGATCCTTAATATATCAAAAATTAGCTCTTTTTTGTGACATAAAAAACACATATATAAATTCAGTAAATACTCTATTTAATAATGATAATAACCATAATTTCCACAAATAATTATTGAAAACATGAATGATTCCTTATTCTAAATTTTTTGGATAGATTATATATGTCAAAAAATTACATAAACTCTAGCTGTGAAATAATAGGAAAAATTTTCAACAAATACTTAATCAGTTCCAAGGTAATCATCACCATCTAATTTACTTTTTCATATCCAACATATCTTTAATATAACAACATTATAGCAACATTATGAAAATATTAGGGTTATCATTTCACTTAAATTTGTGTTTCCCATGAATATGAAAAATCAATTTATTAAATTTTTATGTCCTTAATTATATTCAACATATCTTTTTCTATCCTTGATGAAGAACATAATCATTAAATTCCAAAACCTCAAAAAATAAATAATCCAACTATATTCATTGACCATTACTCATGTTTCTTCACCTTATTCCTGCACATAATATAAAATATGAATCATTTATTATGGTTCATAGACCTCATTCTAATCATGATATTTAGGTTTAATGGATAAAATACTATTATAACATCTCATACCTTTCACATGTCTTTTGTGGTCTCTTTAACCTCAACAGTACCACCAGTTCTCATACCACTATCCTGACTCTCTTCATGAGATTTACTATAAAGACATCAATTTTCTTAATTTCTATATAGTACAAACATGAAACAATAAATGTTAACTCTATTTGTTCATGTTCCATATATTGACTAAGAACAATTAATATTGTGTGAGAATCTGTGATAATAGATGAGAAACACATAATCATGAAAAATTATTTATAGGATGCCTAAACCATGACACCTATGTTTAAATCTATAACACATTTGTATTATACTTATTCAAATCCCTAGACTCATATGTATAAATTTCTCAATGTTTCTCACTAATATCTTCTCAACGAAGTTTACAAAGGCCGACTGAATCTATTCTCTGATACCAACTATAACGACTTGGGATTTTCACATGTGGATATTACATCCATTTCCTTGAATACACCTACACATTCTCAAATACCATGTTAGTTTATTATATTTGGAGATATAGAGTAATAAAATAATAGATCATAATAAATATATATGTTTTAACTCCTATTTCTTAATATCTAGAACCCTTTTGGATATTCGAAACATAAATCAATTCTTCATATCTTGGGGAAAAGACACATAAGAAAAGGGTGAGCTCAGATTATTCATAAGTGTAAACAAGAGAGATCTGTAAGAAATAACAAGTGCATAAAGGGAAAGAGAATGAGACCATAATATTAAAAGATCATAATATACATATCAGAGATCATAAACATGAATCATGGAATAAATAATGGATTTTTATAAAACAAGAATAACAACGGGAGCAGAAAACCTAATCCATAAGATCATAATGTCGACTTTAGAAATGAAAATATGAAATACACATAAAATTATAACTTGGTAAAAATTTATAAATAGTAACGTGATCAATCATTAAATAAAGGACATGAAATAAAGAACATATATAAATATATGAAAATTAAAAATTGGTCTACACATAAAATTATGGACCTGAAAACCAGGTCCATCCATATAATTGTGAGAATGAAATTAGGTCCATGCATAACATATATACCTCAGGAGTTATCCATATTTACTAAATTAATTAGATGTACATATAGGTCTCACCTATCACATATTGTAAGAAATATATATGTCTTCTAAAATAACGGAATAAATGTGTTTCATAAACACTCCATAATAACAGAAGTCATGGAAAAAAACAAAAATAAAATATATAAATCCATCGGAAACATAAACCATCAAGAAAAATAATAATTATGGAATCATTGGATTATATACATATTAAAACATAATTTACCTCAAATAATGTTATCATAGAAGGAAAATGGGTTTGAAATATTACTTGATCTAATTTTTGTAGAGAATATAATTTCCATTATGAAAAATTATTTTTAAAATATAAAACAAAATTATAAAACCATTTTTATATAAAATATCCTTATAAACATATAAAAAAATATTTGTAATCAATATAAAACATATTTTAAATACCTTTTGCACGAAAATGTATATAATTACAATTAAAACCCTTCTATATCATTTTTAGAAAATATTATTTTGAAGAAACACAAATTTATGAATGAAGAGATAATAAAAGTACAACAAGTTTAAAAAATCATGAAAATAAATATTTTTATGATAAATCATGTCAAATGGTAGTATATACACCTCATAAAAGAAAATAGGTGCATAACACAATATTTTTCTCAAGGATGAAAAATTTGGACAAAATAACTACGATGATATGGTTACTTTTGAGCCACAAAACTCATGAATGTGATATATTCAAACGGATATGTAAATACACAAAAATTTATGGATATTTATTATATAAATACATTCATGGAAATTATATAAACCAATGAAAATATATTAGTAGTGAATATGGTATAATCTTACAAAAATAAATGTGAGACTAGAAATCCCCATACCTTAATTATTGAATCTTGTCGTACTCCTAAAATATTCATATATAATAAATATAAGTTTATCATAAATCTAATATAGACACATATTATTTTATCTATAACCATATATGTCATTATTATGACATTATATTATCCTTTTATCAACAATTTTATATTAATGTGATACTTTAGGTAATATCCTCATTGTTTTTTGCAAGTGTTTTGATTTTTTATATTTATTATCAACTAAATAACATCATTATTTTATTATATCAAAATTTTAATTATGATATAAATATCATATATATTTATCATATATTTATTTAAGTAGATTCATAAAATTTAATGGTAAACAAATACATCATTTTTGGAGACAACATGTCATACATATGAATTAACATTGTTTTTCATTTATTTTTATACTAAAAAAAGAAACATATATGATATTTTATCATTAAAAAATATATTTAATGTTACATATACCATACATATTGATAAAATTAATCTTTATTACAATCCACATGAAATATATATAACAAATGAATCTCCTTAGATCATAGAGATGTTAATTCACACGTACCCATGGGTGACATTATCATTTCCCACAAGATTATATGGAAACTAATAGATATGATTTTATAATTATAAAACAAATTTAAAATAAATATCATACATAAAAATTAAACCCATCAAATTTTCCACTTATAAAATATGGTGATTGAAAATGAATTTTATCCAAATAAGTAGAAGAAAAGCCATATGTATGCACGAATGATACATTAACTTCTTGGTTGATGGGAAAGGAGAATTATAATAGGGTGTATAGGAATATAATTTTTTTTATAATATTCAGTACAATTAATTTATTATGTAATAATATATATTGTAGATTTAGAGGAGGCATAGAATAGTAGAAAAAAGAGAGATCAGTTAGAGTGATTTCCACTTCTTCAAAATGGATCATTTAGATGTCCGCTAAAGAACTCTAGATTTAGTCATTTGATAGAATCATTATCTTTATAATTTTTTTAGGAATGTTAATAAGATAATTTTTTATATTTTTTAATGATTTAATTCTCAAATAGATGATATTAGATGAGGGGGGTGATGTCCTTTTTTACTGAAGGTGGGGGAATGTTTTTAATTTCTCAAATGAGTAATTTATGATAAATTAAATATCTATAAAAATAAATAAAAATTCCACTTATTATATTATAAGATAATATGAGGTTTTATTTTCATTAACCAATATATTTTAGACAATTTTTGGCGTTATTTTAAGCATTATGATTTTAAATAACCCTTTGGCTAACCTATTTTAATTTTAACTATGGTAACATCATTTTTCATATTAAATGTTTATAATATTATCATATAATGTATCAATTTCACCATTAATGGTATATATATGATATTTTATAGTATATATCTTCCGATTTTTCTCTATTTAGTATTCTTAATATTTTTAAGTGATTTAAAAAAATATAATTTTTATAAAAAATCATTAGTGTCAATTTTGAAACGATTCACTACATTGACTTTAAGAAAATCAATCCAGTAAGATAACTTAAAACCTGTTCATTTAATATACCCAAACATGTCATATACACCTTGAAAATTTTTATCACAATATTTCATTAAAATTAAATTTATTTTAATATTTCAAATACATTTAATTGATTTTTTAGTTAGTTGAATAATTACTTGATCGTGATTGTGTAATTAATTTTTATAATTATATCTTCCATGAAAATTGAAATAAAAAATAAATTATGTATATAAAGATTTTATATTTTATAATAATATATAAATTTTATATTATAATCTATTAAACCCCACATAAAAAATATTATACTTATTAAAAGTAAGATTGTGAATTTTTTTCACTCTCTTTGATTTTAATAATATCTATGCCATTTTCATGGAAAAATGTAAATTAAAGTAATAATTTTTTTAATTTATGTTTTAAGGGTCAAATTAAATTAATCAAATAATATTTGGGTATGTGTTAGGGTAGTTTTATAAAATTAATAAAATTGTATTTACCCTTAATCACAGTTATAAAAATTACAGATGTTACAATTTATATTGTCGGAAAATAAAGGAACCTATTTAATTTATTTGTACCTATTTATTCATATTATGGAATAAATTTTTAAAATATAAAAAAATAGATATTGGTTAAATTAATGTAAATTTTATCTAATATATGTGGTGGGAAAAAATTTTAATATGAAAATGTTCAAAAGATTGAAATTTTTTTATACCCAAATTCAATGTGATATTGGTTCAAATGGCCAAAATTGGATTAATTGATCCAAATTTGGATTAATTACAATTTAAAACCATTAAAAATATAATTTAACACTATAAAGAATTATATGATAATGATATTTTAAATTAAAATTCAACATGTTTCACTATTCATCAAAACATGAAACTTATCCGAAAAAATAAAAAACTCAGAAAATGGAAATTTTGATATCCCTATTTAAAAGAATAATTTTATTTTTTGAATTATAATTTATAAAATTGTTATAAAATATATTTAATATAAGCACTCCATCAAAAGGTGTCAAAAGAAAAATTTTAGAAATATATATCTTTTATGTATAAAATCAGATTTTCTGTTATGTCATGTTTATATAACACATAAAATGAATGATAAAAATTATAATTAATATATTATAAATATAATTCTATAATATAATACAAAGACATTTATTTATTTATTTATTTTTATAAAGCACAATTTTTCATATTTAAATAGTTTTTCAGAAATCATTTTTATTTTTTAAATTGTTTTGTGTTCATTTATAATTAACTGGCCAAAGAATTTTATATAAATCTGAAAAAATATTTAATAATTCAATTAATCATTTTAAAACCAGAGATTATAACAACTATGTTATAATTTTCTAGTTTAAATAATTACAATAATTAAATGATGTTTCATATAAACTCCTTTTGGGTATAATGAAAGCTAAGCCGGTGTTTTATCTAATGAGAGACTATCATGATGTATCATATAACCCAAAAAATCAAGGAAATTTAATTTATTAAAAAATAGATCATAATAACTCATGAATTTACATTTACCTTCTTATATTCCATTCTCTGGTGGATACTAAAAGGTTACATGATTGTAGGGTAGACTACCGCTTCATAATGGGATGTGTTTTTCTCTTCTATTACGCCTTATATGGATGGTAGAAATGTCAAAAATAATGAATATATTTTATAAATATTACCTAAACATACTTAATTACATATAATATCCAATCTGTCTTCTTACATTACAATCTATCGGAAAACAATAACATCGCTCGTCCGTACATGTAGACTACTGCCAAAATGAAGCAATGCGAAAAGTTTTTCATTTTATATTTACATAGATGGAAATAAGGATGGATTTTATTAAGATAAATTATATATATATAATAGTTATTATATAAATATGGATAATTTTTCACTTTTCATTCATTCCATCAGTCGAGAAAAAAAGGATACAATATTAATGTGTACGTACGACCTACCATCTCCATGAATGGTATGATCCATTTTTTACATCTAAATTATATAGATTAATATAACTACATATATAATTAATATATAATATATTTATATCATGGAAAAAATTATATTTATTATTTAACCACGATCATATTAAAAGTACCAAAATTTCTGAAAGAAAACATACATGAAAAATTAATTAATTATGACCCCATAGAGTGGTTTTAACAAAGAATTGTTAATAAAAAGGTGATAAAATACAATAATTAATTAATATATGCTATGAAATATATTATTATGCTTCCTTAATGTATGTATAATATGATATATATATATATATATATACATATTATCTTAATCTCCAACACATATAAAAGATGTCGACTCTGAGGTAAGGGTTTCTCGTTTCACTTTTACTTTCATGAGACATATTCAATATTCACCAATTATTCCATATCATTGTTTATATACATCAATTTTTGATATGATATATCATAACACAAGTTCTAGTCAAGGTATGTAAATATTTAAATGAATTTATATCTTTTATGGGGATTATGATTCAAAATTTACCAAAGTGGAAATGGTTTATTTCCAAATATTATCATTATTTGGGATTGTTTTTGTTTAATTATTATTTCAGTGAAATTTTTAATATTTATATCTAAAAAAAATATATTTTCCTCTATTAATTTTCTTAATATTTTTTTTTTCAAAAAATAGTACCATTTCATCAAATATTGATACTTTATATGATTTATAAAATGTTTTTTTTTAAAAAAATATTACTTTATTTTTGAAATTGTTGAAAATAAATTTTCATCAAAATATATGTTTTCTATTATATTTTAAGAATTTTTTAAGCTATTATAAATAATTTATTAAATATATAATTAAAAATTTTATGTTTTTACAAATTATTTTGGGAGGATTCTTCATTTTGTTTTCAAAATGAGGTCTCAATGGATTTTATAGAAAAATTGAAAGGAATATTTGTTTTAACATGTGTGGATTCAAAATAATTTCTCCACTTCATGGACACATAATGTTATAAAGATTATTTCCTAAATACAAAAGTTAATTTAAAAAAAATTATTTTTTATATGTTTTTTGAACAGTTTATAAAATTTTTATTTTCAATGTTTAAAGGTCATTTCCCTCAAGAATGTATTTATTGTATTTTTTTTTTGTTATTTATATTCATTTAAGAAATTAATAATTCAATGTTAGTATGATCCAATATTATATTTTGTACTGATATCATCATTATTAATAATTTGGATAGAATTAGATCATATTTATTGAGGATGTATACTTTTATTACCATTCACTATATTATTCTGGATGGTTTTGGATTTTGTTTATTTGATTCTCATTAGTATTGACATTTCATATATTAGTTTTCCAATTAGGAAAGTTATGATTATTATCATTCACCCTTTTAATATTAGGAATGAATTGGACTTAGTAAGTTACATGTTGGTCCTAGTTATATATTCTACCTGGATGAATTAATAGGTCTCATGAGACAAATCGATAAAAAAAAATTTAACGGGTTTCTACCCTTAGATTTAAACTATATTATTAAAGGTATTTATTGTATGTTTTATATTTCAAAATTTTTTATTCCCTAAAAAAATATTATATATTAATTTTCATGTGATTATTTTATTCGTTTTAATATCAATCAATTAGATTTAAACTCAGTTTATTATTTATATATATTTGTATGATCATTATCTATTCCTGTAATATTTTTCTCATGGTGTTATTTAAAGGACCTTTGTTTAATTCTTTACCTTTCTATAATTACAATTTTTATTTATTCATGATATATTTCAATGTACAGTGACACATAATAAGTATTTTACATCTACATTTTTCAAATGGTTTATTTTCTCTAGGATACCAGGAAGCGTTTTTTATCGATATGTTGGGATATACGAAGGAGAATAATGGAATTCTAAAAGAAAACACTTTGTCTATTTTTTGTTTAAAATATAATTTATATTTCATGTATCTATCTTGTTTACCATAAAATATAAACTATTAATTCCATTAGTATGTGATTCCTTTTTTTAAAGGCAATGTCTTGGTCAATAACCAAGACAAGAAATATTATTATAAAAGGAAGGGAAAATTACAAGAGTTTGAATGAGGAAGTTTTATTACAATATTTTTCATAAAAATGAAGGAGATCGACCGGTAAATCCTCACTCCACGTAATGTCCTAGTTGATACCCATGATGGCTAGACCATCAGCCACCATGTTTGCTTCATGGTAGGTATGTGTGGAAACATATCTAATCTCCGGGAGCGAGCTGAGAAAGTTCTTCCAACTCACTATAAGAGACCAAACAAGGTGAACCACACCATTCCAAATAGTTTGGATAATGGTGGTGGAATCAATTTCAATCCAGATATTATTCCAACCGTTAAGCTTAACAAAGTTGACAGCATGAATCACTGCCATCATCTCAGCCTCCAGGGAGGAGGTAGATCCACATCCACTAAAGAAGCAACCATGAATATGCCATGAGAGTCCCTAAAGATGGCCCCAAAACCTGTGGGACCTATATTTCCTTTCAAAGAGCCATAAATGTTGATTTTAATCCATCCAAGAATCAGAGTTTTCCAGAAAACATCAAAGAAGCGCTTCGGTTGATTGTAGATCCCATTGATTCTAGGCCTATGAAGGATGACAAAGTCTCCAACCATGTTAGCGCAGGAGGCATTCTGAAGGGTGGACACATCTCTGATAGTAATATGAATTCTCGCCCACCCTACAACAATATTGAGTGATGCCCTATTAAGGATAATATCATATCTATCATACTAGATAATATGGATGAGCTCTGCTACTGAGGATAGGAAGAGATTTTTAATTTGAGGCGAGATCCCCAGCTCCATACAACCTTTGAGTAAAGAGAAATTAGAGTCAGCAATTAACCATCTGCAGTCAAAAATTTCAGTGACAAAATTCCAAAGAGCAGTGGCTATGGAACCAGAAAAAAACAAGTGATTGATGTCTACTCTATGTTGATGACATATGTGAAATAGAGAGTTGAGATAGATACCAATGGTTTGAAGGAAAACCTCCATAGGTAAGTGCCTATGAGCAATACACTAGATAAGATTATGTCTGGATGGTTTTATCCAAGGTTTATCAAAAGGCTTAAACAAAGAAAAATTATACTCAAAGGAGGTGACAAGATGATTGTAGAAACTTTTGGAGTCAAGGATACCATTGTGATATGGTTCCCAAATAAGACTGTCAATGTCATTCAAAAAAATATAGTCATCCACTATATGTTTTATATGATCAGGGTGGTCTGAGTGGGGGGAGTGCATTACTTCCTTTTTGGTAAAGTTAGTGGAATTTGTAATGGCATTGGAAGGAAGCATAGAATTGAGGGGAACTCCAGCCCATTTGTCAAGCCAGAAGATCAGGGTTGATTCAGAGTTGACCATCCATCTGGAGTTGTGCATTATATTGACAAAGGAATTTCTAATGGATGGCCATAGGGAAGAATTAACATAAGTCATATTATGAGACTTGAGCTTATTCAGGAAATGATTTTTAAGAAAATAAATATATTCAGATTTTTTATTTAGTAGATTCCAAGTGAGTTTGGCCTGGAGGGATTCATTAAAATACTTGATTCTTTTTATTCCAACACCGCCATTATCGACGGGTTTGCAACATTTATACCAGGAAAAAGTGACACGCTTCCTATCATGGATACTCCCCATCAAGACAATTTTTTTGATATAGGTATTTATTTTCTTGAGGATACTGGTAGGCCATCTATAAATCATTAGTGAGTAAACCATTCTAGAAACAATTTAAGCTTTCACCAGGAAGACTCTACCAGCCACATAAAGAGATTTTCCTTTCCAAGAGAAAAGCTGATTAATAATTTGATCAAGGATATCATTAAAATACAAAGATATAGACCTACCCCAAAGGATAAGAACCCCCAGGTATGTAAAAGGAAAGGACCCTTCTTTGATTCCAAGACTCTCAATGACGTAATTTTTTATGGATTTAGAGAAATTTTTTCCAAAGAAGAAAAATGATTTGTTCCAACCTATGTATTGTCCTGAGATCTCTTCATAGTGACATAAGGTAGCTTTGAGATTGGTAATTTTGCGTTTTCCACCATTTAGGAAATGAATAATATGATCTGCATAGAGTAAGTCAGTTGGGACATTAAGGTTTTGAGCATCATAGATGGGCATAATTTTTTTTAAGCACAAAAGAGATGAGGAGACAACTAAGGTAATATTCCACGATTGAAAAAAGGATAGCAGAGAGGGGATCACCCTCTCAGACTCCTTTTGTACATTTGATATATCCTGTAGGAGAGCCATTAACATGGATAGAAATAGAATCTGAGTTAAAAAGTGATTTGATCCTACTAATAAAGACATCATTGAAACTGAAGCCCTGAAGGACCTTAAAAATGAAACCCCAGTCGATTGTATCGAAGGCTTTCCTATTGTCAAGTTTAATAGAAATGTTTCCTTGTCTGGAGTTTTTATTGAGAACATTGGTGGATTCCGAAGCAAGGCAGATGCAGTCCTGAACAGACCGCCCCTTGATGAATCCAAATTGGTTCCAAGATATAATTCTGTTACATAAGGAGAGCCTGTTGGCCATGATCTGGGTAATAATTTTATAGAGGGAGTTTATAAGAGAAATATTCAAGAAAAGATAAATTTTAGAGGCATTGGGCAAATTAGGTACTAAAGTAAGTAATTGGGCTTTGATATCATGAGGAAGTGACCCATTAGAGTAGAAAGTATTGAAAAGAATAGAGACATCCTTTTGAATAACATCCCAGTGCTGCTGAAGGAAACCATTGTTGAAACCATCAGGTCCTGGGGAAATGATAGGGTTGAGGCTAAAGAGAGTGTCCTTTATGAAGGGTTTGATTTTTTTTATTTTTAATACTATATTAAAATAAAAATATTTTTGATTATAATATAATCCATGTATAAATGTTTCAATTTAGGTTAAGTGTTTCACTAATTTAAGAAGTAATCATTATGTTTCATAATTTTTGGTTTTATTCTATGATATTAGATTTTTTATAAATGGTGTATAGTGGTAGGAATGAGAACAGTATCAATGAAAATAATTTAAAGAGTAGTAATTAAAATTTATTTTATGGGATCAAGACAATATTTCTAAGGTAACCAGACTCCTGAACATTTTAATCATACACAGATGTAGTATCATGTGTAACAAAAATTGAGGAACAATTACCTAATCCTTATGTATTTTAAGGGGTGAAATAGAAGATGTATATTTTAGTGAAAATATTAGATATGTGGATTAAGGGAATTTTTTTTTACCATGTGATAGTTATGGAATGACAAAACATGTTAGATTCTTAAAGGGAGTGGAAGTTTACATAAATTTTTAGGAGAGACTACAAAATGTTTGTTATTTAAAGGGAAGTAAATATGTTTTTACTCTTCAATTATTGAACTGTATTAATCTGGAGAACTACACACATGAATTTATCAAACATCAATTGAATATACCCCAAATTAAGCTAAAGGGTTAAGGTCATACTTATGCAATTTATGTGGCCATAGTGGAATAATTAATGTGATTTAAATTGGATTAATGAAATATATAATTCAAGAATATTATTAATAATATTATTTTTTATAAAAGTTATGAAATTAACATGTATTGTACTTTAGTACCCATTCATTGTGAATGTGACAGAATATGTTGAATGGTACCGATTTCAAGGATAAGTGATTCATTACATTGTCGTTATTTTTAGAAAACACATGTTTAGGGGAAGATAATCCATTATATGTGCTTTATATTGAAAAATAATTATAATGATATGTTTATGGGACAATATTTTTGTCCATGAAATTTGATAGCATTGTTATTTTTTATGTCATATTTTATAGTGTTTACTGCATGTTTGGGTTTATGGAATATATTCATGAACATAAATTTTCTTTTTTTGTATGAATTCTTGTTTCTATTATTGTTTTATAGTGATAAAGGTATTTACCAATTAGAAGTGTGACATTTTAAAGGAACATCACGTTTCTATGTGTTATGTTGTTCTTTTTGGTTTTGGTTTCCCTTTTTCGGTGGAGTATTTCAATCCATGAATTAGGAGCATACCTTTAAAGGAGAAGTCATCGACTTGATGGAATTATTAGGTTTACCCTGTAATTTTTACTTATTGATGGGAATTTACTTGCTGTGTATGTTACATAAAATCCATACAATGGATGTTGTTAGAATCTGTGAACTAGGTGATTGGTGTGAATGGTTAATATATTGAGTAATAGGTACATACAATGTATGAATAAAAATAAAAATTTCAATAAATAAGTTTATGAGTTTGTGTGTGTGTAAATGGACCCTGAGGATTGCATTACCAGAAAATAGATTACACATCATATAAATATCATGGTGTTATATTTTTAGGGAATTTTTTGATGGATATTTTTCTCTAATTCTCTATGTGTCCGTCCCCACTCGACCTTGAGAGCTTTATAAGTGATTTTGGGAGATTCCTTTCAATACGAATCATTTTTCAGGGATTTATTTCATTTATGGTTGGATTTCTCTTATATGGGTAATCATTACTTCTGATTCTATATTAGTTTTCTTTTGGATTTACTTTTCCTATGGTTTTTTAATTTGAGTATGTTTTCTATCAATCCTTATAGTCTCTTGTCATGCCTTGTCTTTTTAAGGGAATCCTTATGGTTATCAATACCCATTTCTAAAGATGGTTATGGTTTCTATGTCCTTTAGGATGTTGGATCTGTTCAATTTTTCTTATTTCTTAAATTAATTATAGTTCATGTTAAATTCATGAGATTGGAAATTGGACCACATGCGTTGAAATTGAAAAGGGTTATGGGTTCTTATTTTAAATGGGGGTTTTCATTCAAATGGAATATACATTAGATGAAAAAGAAAATGTATTTTCAAACCATGAATCATATTATATTAGATTTTAAATAGTTTTTATAAAAATTTGATCATGGTTTTCAAAATGTAAATTGAAAATAATTCCATAGCGGGAAGCATGGATGCATTGTGAAAGAGACACACATAACCATTATGTGGGTGAAACCACTAGAAGGTACCCTATTGTATATAAATAGACAATGGAAGGACTCAATATTTTTTAGATATGACTTTATCAGGTTTGAGTCTTTTGATTTTCTAGTTTGTATTGTCCCATATGCTAGATCCCGACTAAAAGGTGCATTATGGTTTCAAGTTGTTTATTGAATGATAAATTATATCATAGATTTTGGATCACATTTAGGTTTATATTTAGTTATCATTGCCTCTTTTTCTAGATTTAGAAAATATGAAATGAAATTTTTGAGAGATCATGGATTTTTTGAAAAAGGCCTTCCGATTGTTTTATTTAAAAAATTTTGCGTAAAAATATTTTTTTAAAATTATGGACATGATCATTCCAATTATTTTAACTTGTATATATTCTTTGGTGATACCATAATAGGATCTTTTTTTCATTCCATACTTCTATCATTTGGGTGGTTGTAGACCTTTTTTTCTAGGACAAATTAAAATGGAAGGGAATTCTGTTGCATGATGGATTCTCTTTTCATTGCTTTTTTGGTTTGAAAGTGATAGTTGGTCACATATAGACTAGTGTTTATAGACTTTTAAAATCTTTTTTATTTATATTTTTTGTCTTAGTAGTATCTTACTTTGGTTTTCAATTTGTATTCTTGTTTTATGCCTTATTTTTTTATATACATGACACATTTTGTAATCTTGGTTTTAACTAACCCCTTAATGGGTTCACTAGGGTTTCTGGTCTTGTTGAACTAGGTTTATTTATCAAAATTTGGTATTAAAGGGATTATTTATCCTAAAATGGGTCATAACATTCTGAGTTGGTTTTATGAATTGGGTAGATTATAGTAGTGTCTTCGAAATTTAGACAGTAAGTGTGGAAAAGGGTCTTACCAGCTCACTCCCTTGACTAAATATGATGTTCCATAGGTGGTTAGAAAATCATTACTATGTTTAGGACATGGTTTTAATGTTTATTTGAATAAATAATATATGAAATTTTAAAATTAACTTATCTAAAAATTGTAAGGACGTGGTGTGTGTATGGTCATTTATATAATCTAAGTGGGGGATTTTATTTAGATGAACCTATTCCTTTCAAAGGGTGTTTCCCTTTTGTGGAAGAATTCATAACCATATTAAATTATTATTATATTAAATCATTATTTATGTCTCATATTTCTAGATCAATGGTTTCGGAGTTTTTCATGACTTATTCACTACTGGAAAAGAAGGTTATACCAATGGTTTTAAGCCATTGGTATAGGCTGGAAAACCGTTGGTACAACTTATACCAACAATTTTCCAAATCTTAGGGTAGTAAGCCATGAGGAAAGCCCTATACCAACAGTTTGATCTAATCTATTGGTATATATCATTGTATTTATTGATATAAAAATGGTTGTAGGATAACCATTGGTATATGTTTGTAAAACATTTTTACCAATGGCTTCCAGAAACCGTTGGTATATCTTGAATTTTTAAATTTCTCTCAATGTATACCAATGTTTTAAAACTGTTGGTATTGTGTTTTTTGGGAAATATTATATCAACAGTTTTGAAACCATTTTTATTGTGTTTTTCCATAACTCTTATACAAATGGGTTTAAACCGTTGGTATTTTGTTTTTCAAGAACTCTTATACTGACTGTTTAAAACTGTTGGTATTGTGTTTTTCCAGAACTCTTATACCAATGGTTTAAACACGTTGGTATTGTGTTTTTCCAGAACTGCTGCACAACATCCCTCTAGTAGCCCCTCCATTATAAAACTTCAAAACAAATATCACAAAAACCACATATAGACTTAAAATAGTATAAAAAACTCCTAAAATAGAACAAAAAAACATAAAACCATCAAACTCTTCCATCCATTCCATGTACTATACTTCCCTATTTCAATATTCATATGAAAATAATCATATAATAGTAATTAATCTCACCCTTGCACAACCCCACAACTAGCACAACCCCCCCACCTCCCCATAAAATTCTAATTGGAAGAATATTCTGAGAACACATTTTAGAGTTGAATAAGAGTATGAAATTGGCTGAAATCACATTTTTATCTAATCCTAGATTTGGGTATGTAATGATTTGTGATTAATTTTGCACAGAAATTGTATTTTTTTTAATATATGGTGAAAAGGTATTTTCATAGGAGTCTCGTCACTTATGACCCCATGAGTGAAACTACCCAACTCATGAAAAAGAGATTGTGACTATCGTTGATTAGTGTAAATTTGAGGTGTATTCACTTAAAATGATTTCCTTTTGAAAAAAAGAGAGACTTTGAGTGGTTCCATCCACACCATACTATGTATTGAGGCAGGTTTGAGTCACACATAAAAAATGACCCATGGATTGTTTTCCTAAAGTATCAACACAATCCGAATTCATTTGGTTGATTTTTCATACGCCAATTGTTTTAATTTGAAAGCGTATCCATTTTAAACAAATGAAAGACACTTTGAGTGGTACCAGCCACACCGTGCCTCATATTGAGGTGGGGTTGACTCATACATGCCAAAAATTACACATGGATACTTTTCCTAAAGTATCAATAGAATCCGATTGCGTTTGGTATGTTTTCCGTATGTCATTTGTTGTTTTCACTTAAAATGTTGTCCATTTCAATGAAAAGTGAGACACTTTGAGTGGTTCCAGACACCCCGCAAATCGGATTGAGGCGAGGTTGACTCTTACACATCAAAAATGACCCATGGATCATTGTTATTAAGTTTCAATATAATATGAATGCATTTGTTCAGTTTTTCGTATGTCAGTTGTTGTTTTCACATAACATGATGTCGATTTTAAACAAAAGAGAGACATTTTTCTTGGTGTCAGACACAATGCACCTTGGATTGAGGCGGAGTTGACTCATAGACCTCACAAATAACACATGTATCTTTTCTCTAAAATATCAACACAATCTGACCGCATTTGGTCTGTTTTAAGTACGCCAGTTTTTGTTTTCACTTAAAATCATGTCCATTTCAAACAAAAGAGAAACACTTGGAGTGGTGCTGGCCACACCGGCCCTCAGATTGAAGTGGGGTTTAATCTTATACGTCACATATGACCGATGAATCATTTTCCTAATGTTTCAATAGAATATGAGTTCCTTTGGTCAGTTTTCCATATGTCAGTTGTTGTATTCACTTAAAATGATGTCCTTTTAAAACCCAAGAGAGACACTTTGAGTGTTGCTGGCCACACCGCCCCTCAGATTAAAGCGGGGTTGACTCATACACATCAAAAATGACCCATGGATCATTTTCATAATGTATCAACACAATCCGAATGTGTTTGGTCAGTTTTCCTTATGTCGGTTGGTTTTACTTAAAAGCGTATCCATTTTAAAAAAAAATAAAGACACTTTGAGTGGTACCAGCCACATCGGCCCTCGTATTGAGGTGAGGTTGACTCTTACATGTCACATATGACCCATGGATCTTTTTCCTAAAGTTTCAAGAGAATCTGAATGCATTTGGTAAGTTTTTTTATGCCAGTTGTGTTTTTCATTTAAAATCCTGTCCATTTCAAATAAAAGTGAAAAAATTCGAGTGATACCGGCCACACCATGCCTCAGATTGAGGTGGGGTTGACTCATACACGTCACATATGACCCATGGATATTTTTCCAAATTTTAAACAGAATTTTAATTCCTTTTGTTGGTTTTCAATATTGCTAGTTGTTGTATTCACTTAAAATGATGTCCTTTTGAAATAAAAGAGAGATACTTTGCGTGGATCCGGCCACATTGCACCTCGTATCGAGGTGGGGTTGACTCTTACACATCACAAATGACCCATGGATCTTTGTCCTAAAATATAAACACAATATGAATTCTTTTGGTTGGTTTTAAGTATGATAGTGGTTGCTTCCAGTTAATATCTTGTCCATTTCAAACAAAAGAGAAACACTTTGAGTGGTGCCAGCCACACCGACCAACGGATTTAGGTAGGGTTGACTGGTACACATCACATATGACCCATGGATCATTTTTTTGAATGTTTCAATAGAATCCAAATGGCTTTGGTCAGTTTTTTTATGTCACTTGTTGTATTTACTTAAAATGATGTCCATTTAAAACAAAAGAGAGACACTTTGAGTAGTGTCAGCCACACCACGACTCTGATTGTAGCGGGGTTGACACGAACACGCAAAAAATGACCCATTGATCATTGTCATAAAATATCAACACAATAATAATGTGTCTGGTTGGTTTTAAGTATGCCAGTTGTAGTTTTCACATAAAATATTGTCCATTTCAAACAAAAGAGATACACTTTGACTGGTCCCAGCCACACCGGGCCTCAGATTGAGGCGGGGTTGACTTGTACACATCACACACGAACCATTAATTGTTTTCCTAATGTTTCAAAAGAATCTATATGCCTTTGGTCAGTTTTCCATATGTCAGTTGTTGTGTTCACTTAAAATGATGTCGTTTTGAAACAAAAGAGAGACACTTTGAGTGGTACCGACCACACCGCACCTTGGATTGAGGTGGGGATGACTTGTACATGTCACAAATGACCAATGGATCATTTTCCTAAAGTATCAACTCAATCCTAATGCGTATTTGGTTTTCCATTTGTCAGTTGTTTTTACATAAAAGCGTATCCATTTTAAACAAAAGAAAGACACTTTGAGTGGTACTGGCCACACAGTCCCTCAGATTGAGGCGGGGTTGAATCGTATACGTCAAATATGACCCATGAATCATTGTCCAAATGTTTCAATAGAATACTAAGGCGTTTGGTCGGTTTTCAGTGTGCCAGTTGTTGTTTTCACATAAAATCATGTCCATTTCTTGTAAAAGTGAGACACTTCAAGTGATACCGGCCACGCAGTGCCTCAGATTGAGGCATGGTTTACTCATACACGTCCCATATGACCCATGGATATTTTTCATAAATTTTGAACATAATTCTAATTCCTTTGGTCAGTTTTCTATATTTTCTGTTATTGTATTCACTTAAAATGATATCCTTTTAAAAATAAAAGAGAGAAACTTTGAGTTGTGCCAGCCACACCGCACCTCGGATTAAGTCGGGGTTTACTCTTACACGTCACAAATTACCCATGGATTGTTTTCCTAAAATATCAACACAATCCGAATGTGTTTGGTCAGTTTTAAGTATTCGAGTTGTTGTTTTCACATAAAATCATGTCCATTTCGAACAAAAGAGAAACACTTTAAGTGGTTCCGGCCACACTGTCCCTCTGATTGAGGTGGGGTTGACTCATACATATCACATATGAACGATGGATTTTTGTCCTAAAGATTAAATAGAATCCAAATGGTTTTGGTAGGATTTCCGTATGTCAGTTGTTGTATTCATTTAAAATGATGTCCTTTTGAAACAAAAGAGAGACACTTCGAGTGGTGCCAGCCAAACCATGACTCAGATTGAAAAGAGGTTGACTCATACACATCACAAATGACCCATGGATCGTTGTCCTAAAATATCAACACAATCCAAATGCGTTTGATCAGTTTTAAGTATGCCAGTTGTTGTTTTCAGTTAAAATCATGTCCATTGCAAACAAAAGAGAAACACATTGAGTGGAGCCCACCACACTGGCCCTCGGATTGAGGCATGTTTGAATCATACATATCACATATGACCCACGAATCGTTGTCATAATGTTTCAACAGAATCTGAATTCCTTTTGTTAGTTTTCCATATGTCAGTTGTTGTAATCACTTAAAATGATTTCCTTTTGAAATAAAAGAGAGACACTTTGAGTGGCGCCAGCTACACCATGCCTTGGATTGAGGTGGGGTTGACTATTACACATCAAAGTTGACCCATGGATCTTTTTCCTAATGTATCAACACAATCCAAATGTGTTTGATCAGTTTTCCATGTGTTAGTTGTTTTTACTTAAGGCGTATCCATTTTAAACAAAAGAAAGAAACTTTTAGTGTTACTGGCCACACCGGCCCATGGATTGAGGAGGGATTGACTTGTACACATCACAAGTGACCCATCGATTATTTTCCTAATGTTTCAATAGAATCCGAATGTGTTTGGTCAGTTTTCTGTATACCAGTTGTTTTCACTTAAAATCATGTCCACTTCAAATAAAAGTGAGACACTTCGAGAGATACCAGCCACACCATGCCTCAGATTGAGGTGAGGTTGACTTGAACAGGTCAAATATTACCCTTGGATATTTTTACTAATGTTTCAAAAGAATTAAACTTCATTTGGTTGGTTTTACGTATTATCAGTTGTTGTATTCACTTAAAATGATGTCATTTTGAAACAACAGAGAGACACTTTGAGTGGTTCCGGCCACACTTCACCTGAAATTGAGGCGGGGTTTACTCATACATGTTACAAATGACCCTCGGATTGTTTTACTAAAATATCAACACAATCCTAATGTGTTTGGTTAGTTTTAAGTATGCGAGTTGATGTTTTCACTTAAAACCTTGTCCATTTCAAAAAAAAGAGAAACACTTTTAGTGGTTCCAGCCACACCGGCCCTAGGATTGAAGTGGTGCTGACTCTTATACATCACATATGTCCCATGGATTGTTTTCCTAACGTTTCAACAGAATAAAAATGGATTTTGTCAGTTTTCCGTATGTCATTTGTTGTATTCTCTTAAAATGGTGCCCTTTTGAAACAAAAGAGATACACTTTGAGTGGTGCTGGCTACACCGCGCCTTGGATTGAGCCGGGGTTGACTCTTTCACATCAAAAATGTCCCATGAATCATTTTCCTAAAATATCAACACAATACGAATGAGTTTGGTCAGTTTTAAGTATTCCAGTTGTTTTTTTCAGTTAATATCTGGTCCATTTCAAACAAAAGAGAAACACATTGAGTGGTTATGGCCACATCGTCCCTTAAATTGAGGTGGGGTTGAATCTTACACATCACATATGACCCATGGATCATTTTCCTAATGTTTCAACAAAATCCAAATGTTTTTGGTCAGTTTTCTGTATGTCAGATGTTGTGTTCACCTAAAATGATGTCTTTTTGAAACAAAAGAGAGATAATTTGAGTGGTGTTGGCCACACCGTTACTTGGATTGAGGTGGGTTCAACCATTACATGTCACAAATGACTCATGGATCATTTTACTAAAATTTCAGCACAATCCGAATGTGTTTGGTTAGTTTTCAGTATACCAGTTGTTGTTTTCACATAAAATCTTGTCCATTTCAAACAAAAGAGAAACACTTTGAGTGGTGCCGGCAACACCAGCCCACGAATTGAGCCTAGTTTTACTAATACACATCACATATGAACCATGAATCGTTTTCCTAATTTTTAAATAGAATCCAAATGCCTTTGGTCAATTTTCCTTATGTCAGTTGTTATATTCACTTAAAATGATGTCCTTCTGAAACAAAAGAGATACACTTTGAGTGGTTCCAGCCACACCGCGCCTCAGATTGAGGTAGGGTTGCTTTGTTCACATCACAATTGACCCATGGATCGTTTTCCTAAAATATCAACACAATACGAATGCGTTTGGTATGTTTTAAGTATGCCAGTTGTTGTTTTCAGTTAATATCTTGTTCATTTGAAACAAAACAGAAGCACTTTGAGTGTTTACGACCACACTGGCCCTCAGATTGAGGTGGGGTTGAGTCTTACACATCACATATGACCCATGGATAATTGTCCTAAAGTTTTAACAGAATCAAAATGTCTTTGGTCAGTTTTCCGTATGTCAGATGTTGTATTCACCTAAAATGATGTCCTTTTGAAAAAAAAAGAGAGATAATTTGAGTGGTTTCGACCACACCATTACTTGGATTGAGGTGGGTTTGACTCTTACACATCACAAATGATCCATGAATTGTTTTCCTAAAATATCAACACAATTTGAATGCTCTTGGTCGGTTTTAAGTATGCCAGTTGTTGTTTTCACTTAAAATTTTGTCCATTTCAAACAAAAGAGAAACACTTTGAGTGGTTTCGGCCACACCGGCCCCTGAATTGAGCCTAGCTCAACTCGTACACATCACATATGACCCATAAATCATTTTCCTAATATTTGAATAGAATCCAAATTCCACTGGTCTATTTTTCGTATGTCAGTTGTTGTATTCACTTAAAATGATGTCCTTTTGAAACAAAAGAGAGACACTTTGAGTGGTGTTGGACACACTGCGCCTCGAATTGAAGCAGGGTTGACTAATACATGTCAAAAATGACCCATGGATCGATTTCCTAAACTATCAACTAATTCTAAAAGCGTTTGGTCATTTTTCCGTATGTTGGATGTTTTTACTTAAAAGCGTATCAATTTTTTACAAAATAAAGACACTGTGTGTGGTACCGACCACACAAGCCCTCAAATTGAGGAATGGTTGACTCATACACATCACATATGACCCATGGATTATTGTCCTAATGTTTCAATAGAATCTAAATGTGTTTGGATGGTCTTCCGTATTCCAGTTGTTGTTTTCACTTAAAATCATATCCAATTCAATTAAAAGTGAGACACTTTGAGTGATACCGGCCACACCAGGCCTTAGATTGAGGCGGGGTTGACTTGTACATGTCACATATGACCCATGAATATTTTTCCTAAATTTTCAACAGAATTAGAATGCCTTTGGTCGGTTTTCCATATTGTCAGTTGTTGTATTCACTTAAAATGTTGTCCTTTTGAAACAAAAGGGAGACACATTGAGTGGTGCCGGCCACACCACACCTCTTATTGAGGTGGGGTTAACTCATACTCATCAAAAATGACCCATGGAACATTTTCCTAAAATTTCAACAAAATATGAATGTGTTTGGTCTTTTTAAGTATGCCAGTTGTTGTATTCACTTAAAACCTTGTCCATTTCAAACAAAAGAGAAACACTTTGAGTGGTGCCAGCCACACAGCCCTCAGATTGAGATGGGGTTGACTTTGACACATTACATATGAACCATGGATCGTTTTCCTAAAGTTTAAACAAAATCCAAATGGCTTGGGTTAGTTTTCCATATGTCAGTTGTTCTATTCACTCAAAATGATGTACTTTGGAAAAAAAATTGAGAAACTTTGAGTGGTGTCAGCCACAACCCGACTCAGATTGAGGTGGTATTGACTCGTACATGTCAAAGTTGACCCATGGATCGTTGTCCTAAAATATCAACACAATCTAAATGTGTTTCTTCACTTTTAAGTATGCTAGTTGTTTTTTTCTATTAAAATCTTGTCCATTCCAAATAAAAGAGAAACATATTGAGTGGTTCTGTCCACACCGTCCCTCAAGATGAGGCGGGGTTGACTCATGCACATCCCACATGACCCATGAATCGTTTTCCTACTGTTTCAACAGAATATGAATGCCTTTGGTCAGTTTTCCGTATGTCAGTTATTGTATTCACTTAAAATGATGTCCTTTTGAAACAAATGAGAGACACGTTGAGTGGTGCCGGACACACCGCACCATTGATTGAGGCGAGGATGACTCCTACACATCAAAAATGTCCCATGGATCGTTTTCCTAAATTATAAACACAATCAAAATGTGTTTGTTTAGTTTTCCATATGTCGGTTGTTTTTACTTAAAAGAGTATCCATTTTAAACAATAGAAAGATACTTTAAGATGTACTGGCCACACCAGCCCTCGGATTGAGGTGGGGTTTACTCATACACGTCACATATGACTGATGGATCTTTTTCCTAATGTTTCAACAGAATTAGAATGCGTTTGGTCAGTTTTCTGTATGTCAGTTGTTGTTTTCACATAAAATCGTGTCCATTTTAAATAATAGCGAGACACATCAAGTGATACCAGCCACACCGTGCCACATATGGAGGCGAGGTTGACTCGTACACATCTCATATGACCCATGGTTATTTTTCATAATGTTTGAATAGAATTAGAATTCCTTTGGTTGGTTTTTCATATTTTTAGTTGTTGTATTCACTTAAAATGATGTCCTTTTGAAACAAAAGAGAGACACATGGAGTACTGCCAGCCACACCACGCCTCGGATTGAGGTGGGGGTGACTCATACACATCAGAAATGACCCATGGATCGTTTTACTAAAATATCAACACAATCTGAATGTGTTTGGTCAGTTTTAAGTTTTCCAGTTATTGTTTTCACTTAAAATATTGTCCATTTCAATAAAAAGAGAAACACTTTGAGTGGAGCTGACCACACCGGCCCTAGGATTGAGGTGGCGTTGACTCGTACACATAACATATGACCCATGTATCATTTTCCTAATGTTTCAACACAATAAAAAAGGATTTGGTTAGTTTTCTGTATGTCAGTTGTTGTATTCACTTAATATGATGTTTTTTTGAAACAAAAATGAGACACTTTGAGTGGTTCCGGACACACCGCGCCTCTGATTGAGGCGGGGTTGACTCCTACATGTCACAAAGGACCCATGGATCATTTTTCGAAAGTATCAACACAATATGAATATGTTTGGTTTGTTTTCTATTTTCCAGTTGTTTTTACATAAAAGCGTATCCATTTTAAACAATAGAATGTCATTTTGATTAGTACCGGCCACACCATTACTTATATTGATGTCAGGTTGACTCGTACATGTCACAAATAACTCATGGATACTTTTTCTAGAGTATCAATAGAATCGTAATGAGTTTGGTCGCTTTTCTGTATGCCAGTTGTTGTTTTCACTTAAAATGTTGTCCATTTTGAAGAAAAGTGAGACACATTGAGTGGTTTCTGCCACACTACACCTCGGATTGAGGCGAGGTTGACTCATACATGTTAAAAATGACCCATGGATCTTTTTGTTGCTGTATCAACACAATCCAAATGCATTTGGTCAGTTTTCTGTATGTCAGTTGTTGTTTTCTCTTAAAATGTTGTCCATTTCAAATAAAAGTGAGGCATTTCGAGTGGTGCCTGCCTCACCGGCCCTTGGACTGAGGCGGGGTTGGTTCATACACATCACATATGACCCATGGATCATTGACCTAATGTTTCAAAACAGTTCGAATACATTTGGTCAGTTTTCTGTATTCAAGTTGTTGTTTTCACTTAAAATCCTGGCCATTTTAAATTAAAGTGAGACACTTCGAGTAATACTGGCCACATCGTGCCTCATATTGAGGCAGGGTTGACATGTACACATCACATATGACCCATGGATCCTTGTAGTAAAGTATCAATAGAATCTTAATGTGTTTGTTTAGTTTTCTACATACTAGTTGTTGTTTTCACTTAAAATGTTTTCCATTTCAAAGAAAAGTGAGACAATTTCAGTGGTGTCAGCCACACCGCCCCTTGGATTGAGACAAGGTTGACTTGTACACGTCACTTGGGAATTTTGAGTGCCATCAAGTGCGGATTGAAGATCTGGGTGAGTCTAATCCTCTCCATGTGCACCCCATCTTCTAATGTGAACACAAGGAGGGGTATCTATGATCAATTTTCAAAACATCATTAATGTATTGAGTCATGCACATTAAAGGGCTTCCCTTTTCTTCCCAATATGTTCGTGTTGAGAATATTAGAGATATAACAATTCAATATGGAACTATACCCCTTCAATTACCTTGACATTACTTGGGAATTTTCTATAAAGTAATGTATTTTCCTTCAGATGATGAAGTGTTTTCCCCATGTTTAGGTTGTGTTCATGTATACAATCTGCCATCAACATATCTAAAATTATATATTGAGGAGTGGGAGACGTCCCAAACCTGACCGGTGTTTTCTATTCATCTTGTTATTTTATCATGTTCAATATATCATCTTCATCTTTTTCTAGAGGCTCGTCTACCTCATTAGATCAATGTTGGTGTTTTTTAAAGTTTTATCAGAACAAACAATACTGATATGGATTTACTCTATAACATTAGATAAATAATGGTTCAAGGGCTATTCAGGGTTGAGGGAGGAGGGTGGGGGGTTATCTGGGGGGCTGTCCGCGGGGGTTGTTCGGGGTCCAGAGTGAGGAGTGGGGGGCTGTTTGAGGGGTTGTCTGGGGTCCAGGGAGGAGGGTGGGGGGCTGTCCGGGGGGGGGGGGGATGTTCAGGGTCCAAGGAGGAGGGAGGGGGCCGTCTGGGGGGATGTTCGGGGGGCTATCTGGGGTCTAGGGAGGAGGGTGGGGGCTGTCTGAGGGTCTGTCTAGGGGGTTGTCCAGGGTCCCGGGAGGAGGGTGGGGGTCCAACAAAAAATTATGTTTTATGAACCAATCAATTAAAGGGAAAGAAACTCCTCACAATAACCAATAAAATCACATATAGCATCACCAGCCTCCAAACCATTATAATATCATTTGACTTCCATATTTGGTAAAAAATAACGAGTTATACTGAATTCAAAAATATCCATACCAGAGTGAAAAACCAGGTTCCAAAATAAAGAGTTATACATCATTCAAAAATTTAATGGATGAATCTTCCCCTGATCACCATCACCATCACCACTGTCATCATCAGCCTAATCCTCACCTCTATCTCTGTCCTCATTGTCATCCTCTTCATCATCCACATACTCATCTTCAGCCCCATCCTCGCCCTTGGCCCCATCCTCACCCTCGACCCCATCCTCGCCCTCGTACTCATCCTCATCCTCTCCGTCATCCTCTTCAACATCCTCATCATCACCAAGAACGTCATTATCTCGACCAAAACTAGAACTGATGCCTGGTGCATCAGATAATTCACCTATCGACAACATATATGTCTGACAAGCCGCAGTGACATCTAGTGGAAGTGATGTAGATAAAGCTTTGATCAGTTTCATAAATTATTTCTCCCTTGGTTTAACATGTTCTTCCAACTTCGTGACCCTTTTTTAAGACAATCTTGCATTCTCCTTGACCTGTTCCAACTTAGTGGTACTATAATGGATACATGGAGAGGACCAATACCTCATCTGGACTATATTCTTACCAGGTCGGCATCGTACTAGACCAGAGTTCTCATCTCCCAAAACCTGATTTAAATGATTGTGTGGCCCAAAATTTTCAGGATCCTGGGCATCAAGAGCCTCTAAAGTAGCCTGTTAAAAATATTAATAGATTATTAAAATTAAAAATAGATATTAAACTTTTAAATAATCAAATTAAAACATACAATCTTTTCTTGTGTCTGTTCATTAACCGTAGTTCCATTTTTTTTCCTTCTACTCGAGAAACAAAAATTTCTTGAGGGATACGTCCTTTAATATTTAATTTGTGCTTCTATAATGAAATTGAAACAATATAAAGTGAAAGTATAATCATATATTCAATATTCAATAAATCACATAATTTAGGTAGGAAACAATAAAAAGGGAAAGCCCTAAAGAATAATTATAAGCAACTATATCATACCAGCTGCCTCTCATGATCTGACATAGTTGTGCACCCCAAAGTGTGGAGCTATTACTTTGAATCAATTTTTTTTCAAAAGAATCATAAATAATGTTTAATAATAAATAAGATAATATTAATTAAAAATATGAAAACATTCATTTGAATACTTCAAATGGGATTAAAACCTAAAATTTGGGAGTCGCCCAATGGGTAATCATTTGGCGATATTTCTCTATCAGGTAGTCATCCCTGATAGGTAATGTCTCCAAATCCATTCCCAATCTACCACACCAGCCAAAATACAACTCATGCTTATAAGCTCTCCAAAGCTCTCATAGCACCTTTAACCACGCTGGTCATGAACCTTCTCCATCCAGGAAGTTAAAATGAAGTTGAAACCCAAAATATTAGTTTATATAAATATAGAAAAATACTACATTAATACCATTACATTTTTACCCATATTTTTTCCAACGTGTTATCCTTCACTTTGTGTGGAAGATGTCTCCAAGAGAGAGGGCTGACCTTAATGATGTCGGAGTATTTGGCTAGCGTCGCCAAAAAACCCTGACATTCCATCCCATATATCTCAATCATCTATCCATCATCATTATATTCCACCATCAACTATGTATGGCGGTTCCATACTGCACGCAATAGAGTATGCCCCCTCCCCCGCCTCTTACAATAGATGAATCTGTTATTAAAGAAAAAAATATCAATACAATTTATAATAAAAATAAATTTTGGTATAAAAATTTGTTGTAGTTATATAAATATACTTGTGCTAGTTGGATCATTGGGTATCACTGGATGTGAAGAAGCTGACAGAATATCCTATACAGGTGGAGTGTCCCTCAATGTACGCTCCTCAGCCACATACCGTGTCGGAGCAGGAGTCAAAGAAGGTGGAATATAATAGCATGGAGATAATGAACTAGAAGAAAAAGATGATGGAACATACATCTGGCCAACTTGTATTGTAGAAATCTGAGGCCTAAATATCCCATGTGTCCCTAAAGACACACCACAATCAAAATGGGGCGTAGAAGATATGTCTATGGTAGGGGCATGATCAAATCATGTATGACCAGTGGATTGTCTAACTCTCTCACCACGAGCCCTCGTACCACCGGACTTAGTACCGGGACCACTAGATGGTCGTCTACCTTTGACACCACCCCCCTCCTACCACCAGCCTCTGTACTGGGAGCAATATCAGGCTTCTCGTCAGATATCACTCATCTAGGGAGAGGATCCTGAAAAAAGTTTAACACAAAAGTAAACACATGATATTATAAGTTATTGAAATATATATATTTTAAACTAAATACTCACAATAGGAATGAGTGGAGGAATTCCCATCTATGTCTTGTGAATATTATTTTCTTTCATCTTTTTCCACCACCTCTGTTCTATTGGTTTCATTTCCTACAATGAAAACAAATATGGAAGTAATTAGAAACAGATAACTAATGTGTAACCCAAAAAACAAAATATATAAAAACCATTATGATAAAGAAAAAATAAATAATCAGAAGATTTATGGTGGTTTGAAGGTATGTACTAGGATACAAACTCTGAATTATGTAGCTGAAACATGGAGGTGATAACAAGACTGTATGATTCTATATATTTCCCACCACAACTCTGGGTTCACAATCAACTCGGAAAATTGATCTATTGGAGTCATCATAAGTAATAAATGGATTGCTTCCAATTGTAGTAGGGATAGTGTCAAATTCATCATCACCATCATCAAAAACATGTCTGGGTTTTACTTCAATAATTCCAACGAATTTAGGATGACGATGATCTTTGACATAAAAAACATGTTTCACCATTAATGCCAATACATATGGTTTATCAGTGGAAAGAGTGCGAGTCATATCAATAACTCGAAATCCACATTCATCAATAAAGGTTCCTTGCCTAATTATTGAATCAAACCATTGATATTTCATCATCGTGAATCGACCATGCGAGTAATAATCCAAAATTATTATTTTCTCCATGACTCTATAATAAGCTACATTTTCGAAATGAGGTCTATTATCTGATGAAATGACATAACAGTCTGTTGTTGCAGTTAGCATAACACCATCGTGTTGTGTTCTCATGTTTCTTGTTCATTCAATGATAATAAATTTGTATCCATTGATCACAAGTGATTTACAAGCCTGAACCATGGTATTAGGACAAAAATCCAAAGCTCTTATTTCCTCAGAAACAGAATCTGCAGGAAAACTCAATACCTGAAATATAAACAAATATTAAACTTAATTAAATATTATTTTTATTTTGTTATTATAGAAATATTTTTACATTCAATTTCAACCAAGTAGAAAACCCTTTTCTATAAAAGTCTCTTTCCTTCTAAAAGATAAAGAACGATGCTTTGTATATATCAATTAATTATGATCCCTGTAGATAAAAATAATAATAGTTTAACAAATATTTAAAATTAGAATAGATAAGATAGGAGATACATGTAAAATTTACATACTTGATATACTCATCGAACAAATCACAATTGAACAACACTATGCGATGTGCCATCTCTCACTCTTCATGGCTTAATGTCGTCAATGTATATGTTCCTGGAATTCCTCCTATTGAAAGAAGTGATGGAAAACTGGTTTCAATTCTCCCATACTGTTCTTCTACATTTCCCATTGGTCTGTTTATTCTCGTAGTAAGATCAGACAAATACATTGAGCATAAATCCATACATTCTTGATCCAAGTAACCGTTCACAATAGATCCTTCAGGATAATTCCTGTTCCGAACATATGATTTCAATGTACACATGTTTATTTTAGTTGTATATATCAGACGGAATGCAACGAGTCCTCTAGGAAGTATTTCATTTAGAAGATGGACAGTCCGATGAAACATGAATGTAAAAAATGATGGAGGGAATATTTTCTATTACTCACACAAAATTAATGGCATCTCTACCAATAGCTTTTTCAAGAATGATTTTAACAACCTATTAGCTAAAATATCTCTAATCAAATAGCACAATCGAATTACTGAGACTCTTACGTTATTGGACAGGAGATGAAAGATTTCCATTGGAATCAAATCATGAAAATAGACGTGATAATCACGAGTCTTCAATGATTTTAGCTTCAAATCTTTTCAATTGACCTGATTTGATATATTTCTTGAATATCTATCAGGAACTTTAATATTCTCTAGAACTTCTAGAAATTGATTTTTTTCAGCAGGTGTCATCACATAAGAAGTACATGTAGCTTTCCATTTATTTTCACCGATACAAACAAAATGCAATTCTGTTCTGATCCCCCAATCTACCAACTCATGTCGTGATCGTAAATCATCTTTTGTCTTCCCCATTACTTCTAGAAGAATCAAAAGACACATTTCACATATATTCTTTTCAATGTGAATTACGTCTAAGCACTATGTAACAAGTTGGTTGACCAATACGACAACTCAATGAATATACTCTTATTCTTCCAATTGTAACAGGTATCATTGGAAATAGTTTTCCTCTTTCTATATTTCATTACATCATTTCCAAATGAATTACTGAAATATTTCAATTCATTAAGCACATCGGTTCCAGACATATGATGAGTTGGATCTTCAGTCTCCATGGTATTGTCAAATCTTCGAAGATTGTTTTTATATGGATGGTTCATTGGCAAGAATTGTCGATGTACCATAAAAATAAATCTATGAAGAAATTTTAGTATTCTCGATTGATTATTCTTCATGCAAAAATGACATGGCAATTTTCCTTTTGTGCTCCATCTAGACATCATTTCATAAGTAGGAAAATCATTGATCATTCACATAAGTGCAGCACACATCTGAAATATGTCTTTCTAACATGAATCGTATGTGGGAACACCCAAATCCCAAAGAAGTTTAAAATATTTTATTAAATTATTCATGTATACATCTATATCATTTCTAGGATCAGAAGGCCCAGATATCAGTATACTCAAGAACGTCTAAGGTGTTTTCATACACAACCATGGGGGATGGTTATAAATATGTATGAAAACTGGCCATGTGGTGTGCGAAGTAAGAATATGCCCAAATGGATTAAAACTGTCACACGAGAGACCCAGTCTCACATTACGCACGTCAGCTGCAAATTCAGGATATCTAGCATCAAATCTCTTCCATGAAAATCCATCTTTAGGGTGAACCAAATCTTCATTTTTTTATTCTCGGTGTCATTCCATCACATTTTTACTGATATTTCATCAGACATGAAAAGGTTCTGTAATCTGGGGATCAATGGAAAGTGCCAAATTACTTTTTGTGGAGCATGAGATGGTGTTCCATCATATTTTGGCTTCCAACGGGAGGTTCGACATTTGAAACAATCATTTATTTCAGCAGTTTACTCCATAAATAAGCTGCAATCATTCGTGCAAGCATGAATTTTTTTTGAGAATCAAAGTTCATCAACTAATTGACATGCCATATAGTGGTTTGAGGGAATATCTGTATCATCTGTAAGTAATTCTTTAAATAAGGTAATAATGTAATCCATTTCAGTATTTGAAATCCCATATATATTTTTCCCATGAAACAATCAGATTAAAAATTCCAACTTTTTCATTTTACCACATTGCCGATATACTAATGTTTTTGAAACATTATTCAATTTTTTCACCCTAACAACATCATTATTTTCATTGGGCGCATTATGTGTGCTTTTATCGAAATCTTAATGACTGAACATCCTTTCCTTCCCATTATGATGAATAAATGGAAACTGAACCGATCATATATCAAACTCTCAAATTTAGTCATGTCATTTAGATCATCAAAATATTGTGATTCTATTTTCTCTCATGTGTGATACCACACATAATAGATTGTTTGGAAACCATATTTGGTTATATTATAGCTAACTGCTTCACGACTCAACCAAGGTCTTCCAACAAGATTAGAACATGGGCAGTGTATTCAACCACTATCCAAATCCTGGTCAAATGAAAAATCTAGAAAGCTGTTAAAATTATTTTGAAAATTGGTTGTTATCTGATAAGTTTCATACATTTAAATTCTATCCATTCTGTAAAAACATTTCTATAATTCATCTCAAAGAAATTTGATAATATTGAAGTTCAATTGAAAAATATTTAGGTAAATGAATTTTTTTTTTATAAATAAAATCATAACTGACACATTACTCTATATGAGAATCATATTAAGAAATAAAAAAAAAATCCAATGTATATAAGAAAATAAGATACATGATTTCTAATGCCTATATTCAAGGATTTCCTTATAAGATATTCAAAGTGGATCAAAGAATACAAACTCATTAAGGGCCTTGTTGGGAGTACATATTTTATACTTTAACTTCATCAGGGAGATCAGGATGAGGAGTAGGATGATGATCATATCAAAAGTTGTTATGGCCTCATCAAGTTTTAACATAACCATGGATTAAAGGATCCAAGGTTTGGGGCCACAGATCATAGGTTGGTAGGGTGTGTTCATTGAATCATGTCCCAAATGATTTTGGAGAGGGACCTTAAATAGTTATAGGTATAGATTCAATTAGAAACAACTATAAAAAGGATATCCAGGAATTATGACCTCCCAAACCTGGATGCCACTCATTAGTGACCCGAACCCAGATGGTCACATGGCCTCAAGCACATCTACCAAAATTCCAAATGTTATTGACTAATAGTGAGAGACTTTAGTGTGTCTGGGAGGAGTCTATTCTTTCATTACCTAAGTTGCACAATTTTAATATTATTAGTTAAAAAGTGGAAGAAAAATTAAAATGGGAAAATATTGGAAGTGGATAAAAATAACAAAATCAATTATACCAACTAATAAGAGAATCATAAACCGAATGATGGTAATGTATGTCATGTATGAAGAAGAAAAGCATAGTTACAACTAGTAGGAAGTAGTACTATACAAGAGGCTCAATAAATTCTAAAATTTGACTTTACTTCATGAGATAAAACCCAATCATAAGCTGCATGCTCCATCCTATGTCATGTGAGTAGTCATGCATATGTAAAATGGTGATTCCCCCCACTCCCCACTGAACAGCCCCCCCCCCCCCCACCACCATGGAAAACCCATACCCCATCCAAAACTTGGATATCCCCCCTGGACAGCCCCCCTCTAGGACCGCCCACACCCCCTCCCCTGCAGCCCCCAGCTAGATAGACCACCCCCCTCCTTGGACACCCCACAAACCCCTCCCCCAGTAGGACAACCCACCCTGACCCCCTGGATAGACCACACCCCCTGGACAGCATGACTACCCCCGTGGACAACCCTCCCCACCCCTGTGGACAACTCTCCCTCCCTCCATGGACACCCCATACCCCCTGGACAGCCCGACCCCCACCATGGACAGCCCACCCACCCCCTAGACACCCCACCGCCCATGGCCAGCCCACCCACCCCCTGGACATCCTTCCCACCCCTCCTGGATAGCCTGACAACCCCCGTGGACAGCCCGTCAACCCTTATGGACAGCTCACCCACCCCCGTACCCCCTGGACAACCAGTACCCCTAGACATCCCCGCCCACCCCCTGGACAGCCGCACCCACCCCCTAGACACCCCTCTTGGACACCCATATCCCCCCGGACACCCACACCCCTCTGGACACCACCACCCCTACATCAATATCCAAATCCAATTTTCAACTAAACTAAATTCCACCAAAAGTACCATATTACCCCACTAATCAAACCCTTTACCATGTTTGAAGTGTAGAACAAATAATAGAGATCAAATCCAAGGGTTCCGTAGATAGCAACCCAAAAGGTTTTGTTAAACCGTTGGTATATGTTAATTAAAATCATGATTTCCCAACAGTTTTGGAAAACCATTGGTAAATCTGAAATTAGTTTACACATTGCCAATAGTTTGAAGATGCCATTGGAAAAGTTTACCTTCTATAAACTACACCAAAGGTTTCTTTAAACCGTTGGTGTAATACAACTGGAAAAACTCTAAATTCTAGAAGTGATTGGTTATTGTAAATGTTTAATAGAAAATTACTATTAGAAAATGTATTCATAATAAAAGGTGTAAATCTACAAGGCATGTTCTACAGATGGTTCTTATATGTACCCAACCTTAAAATAGTACATATTCTTGAGATAAGTTGATAATTTGACATTAATTCAAATCTAGGATCTTTTTTGGTTTAGAGTGTTAGAGAATAATAACATTATTAATAATTGTCATTATATAATCATACACGAGGATAATATCGAAACAATATCCATTATTTTACCAATGTAAACACTTATAAAAATAAAACACGTCTTCTTTTGTTGATAAAAACCTTTTTAAATTCTCTTCTTTCTCATACTCATCATTATAACCTATGAAAAACATTTTTAAATAAAATTTGTGATTATCATTTATTCTCAGTAAGGGATACAGAATGACAGAAAACAATTAGCATTTCTAAAGAATGAAAACCAAGAAAACATTGTCATAAATTAATACTTTTCACCACTAAGAAGTAATAAATATTATTCACTTAATATAATCTCATTTATTAGAAATTTCTAACCAAAATGTTACTACAAAACCCCTGGAATGCACACATAACATATTAATGGTAAATTGGGACATAATTATACTTAACTGGAATAACTATATGGTCAACTTCCAGACATATCATTCCTACACATGGAATAGCCATACAACGGATTTCCATATCCAATGCGTTGGAGGTTATCACCTAACCACCAATCCTTGGTTTATCATGGAACCACACATATTTGGTTTATCACAGAAACATCTATCTTTTGATTATCACATAACCACTTTTCAAATGTCCAAGTACCATTATATAATCATAACATGTAAAAGATTTAAATTATCAATATAACTGTCATAAAAATTTATTTGCAATAACAAGAAATAATTTCATGATATTGAAAGAGTAAATCTACTTAAAAACTCATTTTCAATACCAAAAAACCATAAAATGGAATAAAGGATTTCATTTCTTTTTTTAAAACAATAAGGCTTATAGAAGAAGCCAAATATCACAAAATCGTTACCATGATGGAAAATTTATTATCGCTACATATGTTAACGACATTCCTTCTTGTAGTTTAGTAAATGGTTTCATAGAAAAAAATATTCCCTATAAATTAGAATTCAAATGGGTTTATTATACACTGTATAAAATAAGGTGTTGTACATTATCCAAATATGCCTCAATTAATGGAGATTGAGATGAAGTCCATTACCTTGAGTCTGACTAATCACTTACAATTATTATGTTCTCGAATAATAAAAATTGGTTAATTTATATTTTCTTGAGATCATTATTCATGTTTAATATTCTTTTCAAATCACTTATTACAAAGTTAGAAAAATTATGCAATTATTTAAGCTCGTAATAGATGTTTTTTCAATATTAGGTACTTGAGTCGAAAATGAACATGGTTTTGATGTCACTTGTCCATGTAGTCATAAGGCCATCACCTATAGAATAATATTTATAATTTAAATATCAAATATATGTACAATATATATTTTTATAATAATCCATAACATTTGGATATAAGAAATAAAATGCACCGTCTCTCGAGATGAAGGCCATACGTACACATAAACATTAATTTAATTTCTTTACCTTATTAAAATAATAAGAATTAAAATATAATTCTATTATTATATTAATTTCATATTTGTGTCATTGTTTTAAAACCCTATCCTTTATAATTTCCACATATAGTGGGAATGAGTCATATCGCTTTGAAGGTGTGGTAGTCCACACATCCTCAAATTAAATAATTGTATTTACAAAATATGGTAACCATAATGGTATGTTCTAAATAAAAATTGAAGAAGCATATGAAAAATATAAATATCATATATATCATATATAAATATTGTGTCTATCATAATGGACACCATGAAGGGTGGTAGGGGAAAACTGAAAAATCATCATTTCACGAGGAAATAGTTCACTGTACACAGAAATAGTAAGTTCTTTACCCATTAAATGGAGGTGTGTGTAAGTATAGGTTAAAAAATTATCATAAAACATCATATAATATTGAGGATATTTATTTTGTTGTGTAATTATTACATTAAAATAGTATATGGGGTGGATAATGGAAATGAAACTAAAATGCATGAGAGAAGGTGTTACCTATTAATCAGGTAACTTCTTTTGGTGTATACCAAAAGGCTTCCTCATGTGGCTTTCTACCCTAAAATATGGTTGTAGGATTAGGGGAGGGATTATAGGAAGTTTTTTGGGCATATTTTGGATGAAACAAAAGGATTTTGATAGGAATGTGTGTCTTTTGTTTGGGAGGGGAGGGATTCCCCTGGAATTATTAAAAGTATTAAATTAATATAAAATCAATTTTAATTCAAAATGGTCCAAAATATATTTAATTCAAAGATAATATGATTATATTATTAAATAATTAAATAAAATAATTTTTATACATGTATTATTTTTTAAAACCTTATGTTTTCTCTTTAGACTTAATTACTCTCTTTTAATTTAATTTTTGTTTAAAGACTTTTAATTATTAAGAGGATATTAATTTCAATTATATGGGGTAAATTTTGCATAATTACACACTTAATTAAATTTTAGACCTTGAAATATCTACTATTAAATTTTATAATATATTTACGCTTTCAAAATAATTTTAAAAAATAGTACTTTTATAAAATATCAATAGTGACAATTTTTTACACTATTCATTTCATTGAATTTATAGAAAATCTAAAAATAGAGAAAAACTCGAACCAAAGAATTAATAGTATTATAAAATGTCATATTATTTGAAAAATATAGTGGTTGATATAAATTATTTCTTATAACAATTATTTTATATTTTATAATTTCATTCATTAGATATTTCTCTTAACAAAATAATTATTATGTCACTGTTGTGTAAATATTTAAAGTAATTATTTATTCTATAGAAATTCTATATAAATTCCCATTATCTAGATAACTGAATTATATTTATAGATACTATTTATGTTTTATGTTTCATAATGTTTATCACTAAATTAAAATTATTATACTTATAAAATATAAGAGTGTGACATGTTGTCACATTATTTAGTTTTAATAATAATTATATCACTTTAAAGTACATAAGTACATTAAATGAATAAATTATAATACTTATGTTTTAAGGGTATAATTTTATTCATCCAATAATTTTTTTTCAGTTGTTAGGGTAATTTTATTATCCTTATCATATTATTTGTTACTGAAATTTTCATTATTTTCCTTTAACTATGATAAATAAAAATTACAAAAGTTACTATTCAAAATGTCAATAAATAATACGGAACTATTTACATGATTTGGAACTTCTAATACCAAATATATAATCTATTATTAAAAATTCTCAATACATAAGATGCAGTAATTAACATAAAATTAATTTATGTTTCCAAAACGAGAAAACAAGTTTTTTTAAAGTAAAAACTATTAAAATATAGATATGTGTTTATATAAAATTTCAAAGTCAAATAACTTCCAATGAAAAAATTTCATTAAATGATAAAAAATAATCTAATTCCACTTTTGAACTAATTATAAAGACAATATATCTATATAAATAAATCAGATGAGAATGTAGCAATGAATCAAAATGTTGTTTTATTCAATATACATTAAAATATGAATTTTCTCAGAAAAATACCAAAATTTCAACCAATGTAAAATTTTATTTCCCTCATACAAATAATTTGTTAAAATTCACCAATATAACACAAAAATGTAAAAATATATATATATATATATACAAAGGGTTCTCTATTAAGAAATGGCAAAACATCATTTTTCAAAAAACACTCCTTTTATCCGTAAAATAAAATTTGTTCTTAGATAATATATAGAAAACATATAATATGAATTTTAAACATTAAATTGTAAATATTACATATATATTTCATTAATAAAATCTATTAATAATGATTTTGTTATTTTACAGACTCTATTATTTTCATTTAAATAGCTTTTCAGGAAAACAATTCCTTTTAATTAAAAATGGTTTTATTTATATTTAAAAATAATTTCTCACAATGTAATTAACTAAATAAATTTATAAACAATATTTTAATAAAAAAATTTATAGTATTATATTACCTTTATTTTAACAACAATGTTGTAGGGTAAAATAAAAACATTTATATGTTTGCTTAAATTTTATGTGGCGTATTATATATGTTGTACAATATATTGTATACTTTTAAAACTTTTAATGATTCATTATCCCCCCCCATTTTCGAAAATTTCATCCTCAAAATTTGGATTTGGGGTTGGTAACTAATGTATAAATTTTCAAAATACCTTTATTTCATTTTCACATTAGAAAAATGATTAATAAATATTTAACATTAAATGAATGAAGGAAAAGTAAAAATTTCACCCATGATAACACATACTTGGATACCATGTAAGAATACAGGGATATATAAGAAAAAATAAGTGTTAATTTATGATATAAAGTGATAGAAAACGTGATCATAAGAAAGTTAACAATCAAAACGCTATTACTTTTTGTAACACCCCGACCATAGTTACCGAGAGTCGGTACATTATTACATAACATTGGCATGATCATAAGAGATCAAGTATCGAAATACCGATTAGTTTAGTGTCCTGGGAAGAATTAAATACAAACATAAGTTTTACATTACATCATGAAATAAAAACATCAAAAATTCCCCTTTGAATACACTTATTTCCCTTAAAATATCCCTACAGGTCAACCAAAAAATAGTTCTTCACATACTTGGAAAAAATAAAACATAGAAATTTGTGAGCTCAGTTTCTCAGTAAGGATAACTATATTGTGGAAACATTCATAAATAAGCATAAACATTCATGGCAATGTATAATACTAAAACAAAAGCCTTTTAATCATACTGTTCAGTATAATATGGAAGATATAAATCAAAATAATTATAATTACTTATTCACATGGATATTATACTAGTAAAGTAATCACATTCAATATCAATATCAATATCCAATTTCATTGTGATGGAATGCATAATGTTGGAAATCATAACAACATAGTCAAGGCCTCATGCCGAGACTAGAAATATAATTTTGTCATGTCATTTTTCCAAGACACAAATTTGTCTCATGAGACCTTATGATGCATTAAGGAGCTATAGCTAGCTCATCCCATCACTTATTATGTCAATTTCATTCCTTATATGAAAAGGTTGAAACACCACATAAATATTCGTATTAAAACTATCATTAGAAATGTTAATACTTTAACCATAAACCATGAATGTTATAAAAGTTACACATCTATAGTCAAACATATAAAAAAACCTTCAATACAATATTGGAGATTTGTATCATAATTAATAAACATCAAACAAGTGTAAAATCCATCAAAGGATGTTTACATAGAAGAAATCAGAACTATTTTAGAGAAATGTCACTTTAATTTTTGAAACCATTTAAAAGTCACATACTTATAAAAGAAAAAATTTATTTTGAAAATATCCATAAAGGCTTGTAAGGGAATCTTTTATGATGTTATAACTGTGGAAAATAACCGCACCTACCATATAAGTTAAAAAAATACATTCTTACCTTAATCAGTCTAAAATGTCATAAAGTACCTTATTTGGAAAATGAAAGAATGATTCATTTAAAAACATTTAATAGAATTTCAAAAAAGGGTATAAATGACTTTAAATCATATTCTAGGTAATATTAAAACTATTTTGAAATACATTTATAAGAATCATGGATGTGGATGCTAAATAAGTCCTAGTAGATACTTACTTGTAAAAAACCTTAGATAAGTAAATAGAATGTAAAATTAACCCTTAACTTGTATTTTTCTTTGATAAAGGGTACATTAACATCCTTTATAATAGTTATATAATTTTTATTATATTATAAAATAACTATATAAATAAATATTATATCATATAAGATCTTCTAATATTTCATTGTTAATAATATTTTAGTAGTACGATTATTTCGGGTGTTAACTGAATCATTTTACTTCTTATGTTTGGTTATGCCAGACATGTTTGTTATGAATAGGATTTATTTTATTCATATCCAAAATTATATTATGTTATGAAAAATTATTTTTAATCATAAAATGAAAATTATCCTGTAATGGTTATGATGGGGAATGAATCTCATCGCATTCATGGAGACGACAATCCGTGCGTACGCACGAGTGACAATAACATTCTATTGATGGTGAAATAGTATGTAATTGGATGGTATATCATATATAAAGAATCATTAACATGCTATTATTTCTTTTTTCATCAGTTATACTCATTATTATACCCATCAAAATAATGAAGTGTTTGAATAACAAACTACAATACAACGTAGAGACAGTAATCCGTACGTAGGAACGTATGGTGACTTTCCATTCATAGGATGGATAGAATAGTGAATATGGTTGTACCATAATTTTAATAAACTCAAAATATGTATATGTTACTGAGTTATTATTTTGGTATGTTAAAAACAAATAAATTTGAAGTGAATGAAGAAAAGAACATTGAAAGAGGTGGTGAAATTTTTACCTCGTCTTCTGGAGTTTCCTTTTGAGTTGATCAAAAGGGTTCCATAAGTTCGATTTATGATTAAAATAAGGAATATCTGTTAATTTTATATTATTTGGGAGGATATTTGAGGAAATTTTGGCCAACCTAAATGGCTTTGGAGGTTTTATTATCAGAGAAGAGGACATACACTTTTATAAGAGAGGTGAGGGTCACTTTAGGAAAACAGTGAAATATTATTTTACTATATAATCATAATCGGTTAATAATGCCTCCAAAATGATTTATTTCAAGCGTAAGGTGGGGATGGGTTGGAAAATATCAACTAATAGGTTTTATGAAGGTTATGTCACCATATTAACCTTATCTTATAGATTTATCTCTTAGTTAAATAGTTTATCTTTTACCATGTATTCTTGTATTATTATAGTAAATGGATAATAAACATTCTATAAAAATGAATGAGAACCTAGTGCGGTTCATTATTGATTTATCTAACCTTATCTATGTAATTTGGCTGAACCTCATATTTTTTGGAATATTATATCAATTAATATTATAGTATTTGTTTTAAAAACCAATTTATGTCAATTTAGACTCTATTTGGTATTTTGTTTTTGTGAATGTCATAAAAACATTATCAATTCTAATAAAATTTATCTAATAAACCCTAAAATTTCATATTACCTTTAAAAATAGTGTAATGTATCATAAATCGCAATTTAAATTTATTTAGAAATTTATTATATTAATTATTTTAATTTTTCATTAATAAGGTAATTACTACATCATCATTATATAATAAATAAATTTAATTTTTTAATATCTAAAAATTATAAATAAAATACCGTTATGTAGGAAATATATTTATCTTTATAAATAATATTTATAGTCTAATTTATCTTATGTATAACATTATATTAAAATTACTTTAGTTATGAAAACTCGAATTTAACTCTCTTAACACTTCTTTAAATAGAATTATATTAAATGTCCTAATCCAATACAAGTGGACCAAAAGGATCATATTTTATTCTTATGATGATTTCGGTCGAAATAAACTCATCTAATAGAATTATTACATGTGTTAAGGTAATTATGAATTCATTTTTTCATTTAATTACCCAATTTACTTTTAACTGTGGTAAATACAAGTCAAAAGTTACTATTCACCAAAAATTATTTTTATCTTATTAAACCACATTTTACTTAATGATATCAACCATGTATTTCATATTTTATAAATAATATTCATATAAGTGTTAAACTTATGTTTTATGTAAAAGTGATAACATGCCTAGGAGGTGGGTAAAAGAGGGTAAAAAGTTTAATTAAATTCTATACATCTAATTTTATTATAAAAATGAATCCCATGAATTACATTGAACTAATATAAGTATTATATACATATGTGGAGGTAAAATGAACTTAAATAAAATAAATAATTATTTAAATAAAATGTTGGTTTTAAACAATAACACAGTGTTTTTCAATATTCATAAAAAATTTAATGTTTTTAGAAAAATACCAAAAATCCACCCTAAGCTAATTTTGGTATTCCGAATCCAAAAATGAAGTCCATTTTGAAAACTAAAAATATAAAATTTCAAAAACATGGAATTACAATTCATAAGTGAATTTTGAACTAATGGTTTTATTTTTTGTGGTGTGCTAGAACTCGAATTTGCATACAACGCAAGCTATTGCGTTATTCCAAGGGAAATTTAAAAAATAAGCTTGGGGTGTTACACTTTTTTATTGGTTAAAAAGAAATTGGTTTCATGTTATATAATGAAAATGGAAAACATTTTTTTAAGATCATTATCATAAATTTGGTGGATTCTTTTACTACCTAGAATTATAACATAAAAAAATATACATACTTGAAAACTGTATTTTCCACAATTAATTAAATTCTAGAACACACTCATATTTTTCTACAATTAATTAGTATTTAAGATGAAATGGTCACACCTGATGCACTAGAATCGTCTTCTAGATAATCACATAATCCAAAAAACATAAAAATTAATTTCTCGTATATTTAGACATTATCCAAAACCAAAATTGTTAGTAAAATATCATATAATCCCCCAAAAGAATAATACCTTGTAAGGATACAGACTAATTTTAATCCCCAAAATTAAATTTTAATACCCATGTTCTACATAGACCATTGAACAAACAAATTTTCATAAAATTCAACAAAACAATATAATTAATATTGAAACCCAAAATTCATAAGGATTTGATCACATTGTTTTCAAGGATATTTTTATCATTTATCTCCAAATAACATCATCAACTATTAATTTATAATAGAAAAAATTAATTAACCAAATCACATTTTCACCATGATTGGTTAACTAATTTCACAAATAACCTATTTCGTATAAGTACCAAATTAGAATCCCAGATTATTGCAAATTATATTTAAAACATTAATCCTGAAATAAAATATCACAGTATTCTATTTTTCTTAGGCATATAGGGTTCCATAAATAGTGAACATTTTCCAAAATAACATGTACCTGTCAATCACTGAATCATTTTTTATTGCCAATGAAATCCATTTGATAATACATAAGTTACCAAAATAATCTTATTCTTCTTTCATCAACATGTTAATCTAAAAAGATAATGTCATACTAACTAGGGACACCACATAAGCTAGTGGTTGGCAATTAACCCTTGTCACCCTTCAATTGTGGGTTCGATTCCCATGGCATTGCCGGATGCGACAGGTTGTAACTTATCCTATGGATTGTACTTTTGAAAAAACAATATCATTATTATAAAATACATCAAATATGATATAAAATTATAAAATATAACCATAACATGTTTTTACCTTAATGTTTGAATTATACCAATCATTTCCATAAAAAATCATAATGAACTCAACATCTTAATTCATTATGTCCTTTATATATTGACATATATTTTTTATTTCGCCTCAAAATTATTTAATAAAACTATTCCCAAAAGAAATAACATTTTTCCTTGATCATGGTGTCCACTGGGTTTTATCATCATTTTTTTCATGTAGATAGATGGTCCATGCATTGCAATAATGATTTAGAGATTCTTCATAATCCCTTACTTCCATTACCCAAATACACCTTGTACAACCTAGGTCATATGAGTGTTCACAGAAAAATTGTTTTTAAAAATAATCATATAAGACATAAAACCTCATAACATCAGATAAAAATTTATTTCTATAAAAAATTCAGCCCAAATTTGAGTTGAAAAATTAAATTAATGTTCCTTTTAAAATACCATAAGTTTTTGCTAAAAGTCTATTTTAAAAGAAAATAAAAATAAGTTGCGTATGGGTTTCTTACTTTTTGTAGATTTTTGAAAATCATAATATGATTCATAAACTTGTGATAAGGTAAAATATCTACAAATTCCTGATAAAATTCACATTTTTTTACAATATGAAAATATTTTGAAAATAATATTTGATAAAAAATAACCCATGACCACAATGTTATCGAGGTATAGTAGAGTTGTTTGATATGTCAAAAAACTGATTGCGAGTGAGTTATAGTTTAATAATGTTTTAGAATCATCTGGAAATGAATTTGAAAAAATTATTGCAAGAAATTCATTACGAATAGAAAATAATGTTGTTTGTGATCCTCCTCCTTCCATTTGAAACTAACTTTATTTGATCTTAAAAATTTATAGAACTAGGATTCATCAAAAGTAATAGAAATATATTTTTATTATATGTTTAAAAAAACTCCCAATCCCCAATTTTTTCTAAACTAACATTTGATACCAACTATAAGGCAAAAACCTTAACATATTTCAAATTTTTGAGATTAGTCAATAATTTTCAATTAATTCACAGCAATGGTCTTTTCAGGTTTAGAGGTTTAGAGAGTTAGTCCATTATTAAAAGATATCTTCCCATAATCATACAAGAGTGTACTATAAATAGAGTATCCACTTTTTTAGCATAGGAAACCCTTTTAAAAATTAAACATTAATTATTTTGTTGATAAAAATAGTGTCGACTTATTCCTTTTTTTAACTCATACTTATATATTGTGATAACTTTTTCAAAAAAAAACATGGGATGAGAAAAACAACTCATCAAGGAATACACAAACAAGGAAAATAGTTATCATTCGTAAATCATGAATAATATGAATACATTATCTTAAAGAAATACTTTTCACCTTTATGAAGATATAAATATTCTTTATTGAATATAAGCTCCATTCTTACAATTTGTAACCGCATTATTACTATAAAACCCATGTAAATCCAAAATAAAAAATAAAAGGTAACTTGGTACTTAATCATACTTAAATAGAATAATCATATGAATTAATTCAACACATATCATTCTTGTACAAGGAATAGTCATACGACCGACTTCCATACCCAATGCATTAGAGGTTATAATGTAAACACCCATATTTGGGTTTCCACAGAACCACCCATATTTGGTTTATCACATATCCACCCATCTTTGGTTTATCACGTAACCGCCTTTCTAATTTATAATTATTATTATATATTCATAACCCGTAAAAAGTTTGCAATTATCAATATTTCACGTATAAAAGTTTGTTTTCAATTAGAACAAATAATTGACAGATATTGAAATAGTAAATCTACTTTCAAAACCATTTTCTATACCAAAACACATAAAAATGGAATAATGAATTTATTTTCCATTACAAAAACTAAGTCTTATATAGGAATCCATATATCAAAAAATAGTTATGGAAGCGGAGAAGTCGTTATCCCTTCATACGTTAAAAACATTACTTTTTTAGTTTAGTAAAATGATTCATAGAAAAAATGATTTCCTTTGAATTAAATGACAATGGAGTTTATTATACACCATATAAAATTTGGTGGTATATAATATCTAAATATGCCTCAATGAAAGGAGATTGAGGCGAAGTCCCATACCTTGAGTCTGAATGATCACATATAATCGTTATTTTTTCTGAATAATAATATTAGGATAATTTTTAAATTCTTGAGAAAATTTTTCATGTATATTATTCCTTTTATATAACTTATTACCATTATATAAAAATTACATAATTATTTATGTCCATATCAGATGTTTTGACAATATTCGGTTCTTGAGTCAAAAATGAACTTGGTTTTGATGTCACTAGTACATGTGGTCATAAGGCCATCACATATATAATAGTATTAATGATTCAAATACAAAAAATATCTAATATATATGTGTTCAGAATAATCTATAATATCTAGTGATAATAAATGAAATTCACCGTTCATGGAGATGGTAGGCCGTACATATAAATAAATTCTACATTCATTTCATTATCCTATGAAATGAATAAGAATTAAATTATAACTGTAGTATTATATTAATTTCATATATCTATCATAGGTTTAATGAGTACATCCTTTATATTTTCCATGTATATCCGGAATGAGTCATATCACTTTGATGGGGTGGTAGTCCCCACTTCCTCAAATGAAATTATCATATTTACAAAACATGGAAACCATAATGGTTTGTTCAAAATAAAAATTACTGAAGAATAAAGAAAATAAAATTATAATATATAACATATATAAATATATCTTCCATCATAATGGCCACCGTTAGAGGTGGTAGGGATATATTGAACAATAATTGTTATGTGTGGCAGCAGTTCTCCGTACACAGAAACAATATGTTCGTTACCCATTAAATGGAGGTGTGTATAAGTGTAGGTTAAAACTGTATCATAAAAACATACTAGTATGTTGAGTATACTATTGTTGTTATGTAATCATAAAAAATTAAAAGTATAGGGACTGGATAAAGGAAATGAAACTAAAAAGCATAAGATAAGTCGTTACCTCTTAATAGAGTAACTTTTTTTGGTTTATACCAAAAGGCTTTCATGGAAGGATTTATGCTCAAAAAGAGGATTATATGATGAGGTCTAGGATTATAGGAATAGTTATGGGATGTTCTTGGACTAACAAAAAGGATTTAGAGTGGAATGGATGCATTTTTATAGAAAGGGTGGGGAGGTCATCCTTGGAATTATTAAAAATATTAAATTAATATAAAAACAATTGTGATTCCAAATGGTCCAAAACATATTTATTTAAAAATATGATGAGGATTAGTCTAAATAATCTCCTAAAATAATTTATAGACATATATTTATTTTAATTTAATAATTATTATTTTTGGTTGACCCTTAATTATTCTCTTTTAATTTTAATTCTGGTAACAATATATTTATTATTAAGAGGCTATCAATTTCACACATATACGGTCAATTTTCAATAATTGGACATATAATTAAATTTTAGACATTAAAATGTCTAATTAATAATTTTAAAATATCATTATTACTTTTGAAAAATTTAATAAAATATATCTTTTATAAAATATCCATATTGTCATTTTTTACACTATTTATTTCATTAAATTTAAATAAAATACAAAAAGAGAGATAACTAGGAAAAAAAGTATTAAATAGTATTGTAACATGTCATATTCACCTTGAGAAATAGTGGATGAAAAATAATATTTCCTATAATATTTATTTTAATATTTGTAATATCATTTATCTGATAATTCTCTTAATAAAATAATTACTATATCAATGTTGTGTCAATACTTATGGTAATTATTTTAACTCTAAAAATTGAAAATAAATTCTTATTATGTATATAATTTCAATATTTTTCTGGAGAATTTTTATTTTTTATGTTTCAACAAATTTATAACTACATTAAAATTATAATAATTATAAGAGATAAAATATTGACATGTGTTCACTTTCTTACATTTTAATAACAATTATATAAAATTCATAGAAAAATTCCATTAGATGATTGGATTTTTATAATTATGTGTTAAGGGTATAAATTTATTTGTCCAATAATATTTTGGCAGGTGTTAAGGTAATTTTATAATCCTTATCATATTATTTCTAACCCTAATTTACATGATTTACCTATAACTGTGGTAATTAAAAATTACCAACATAACTATTCATAATGTCAAAAAATAGTATTGATATATTTAAAAAATTTGGAACTTATTATTCCAAATATGGAATCCAGTTTTCAAAATTCAAAACACATAAGATTCAGTAATTAATTTAAAACTAATTTTCATTGTTAAAATGAGAAAATATATTTTTTAAAAGTAAAAACTATCGAATGAATGAAATTTATTTATATTAAATTTTAATGTAAAATTACATTCAATGTAAATTATTGGATTAAATGTGAACATAATCCAATTACACTTTTAAAAAAATCAAATGTAAAATCTATATATATAAATAAATTAGATGAAAAAGAACTGTTGAATTAAAATGTAGTATTTTTCACTATGCATTAAAATTTTAATTTTATAAGAAAAATACCAAAATTTAAACCGAAATAAATTTTTTATGTCCCTCTTACATATAATTTGTTTATTTTTCAAAATAGAGCTTATTAAAGTGTGAAAACTATATTTAAAATGGCTTCATAATAAAAAATCGGTAAAACAACATTTTAATAAAAACTCCCTTTTTATATATAAAATTTAATTTCTTCCTATATCATCTCTAGAAAACATATAAGATAAATTTTAAACATTAAATTAAATATATTAAATATATATTTCATTAATAAAATTCATCAAAAGTGATTTCATTATTTTATAAACACACTTCTTTTCATTTAAACTGTTTTTTAGAAAAACATATCCTATTAATTAAAAGGTGTTTTATTTTCATTTATAAATACTTGTTCACAAAATAATTAATTAAATAGATGTGTAAAAAAGATTTTCATAAATAAATTAATATTTTTCATTACCTCCATTTTAAGAGATAGGTTATTAGGTAACATAATAATATTTAAATGTTTTCTTAAATTTTATTTGGCATATTTTGTACGCTATCTAACATATTATATCCTTTTAAAACCATGTAATGTTACAATTCTTTTAGTGGAACTTATTTGGTAGAATCAATGATATATAACATTCATACTCTAGGGTTAGTAGGCACAAAAAACCTAATATGAGAAGTCGATCATGGATAAATTTTATCATGTATCAACCACTTGACTTCCATGGTGAATGAAGAAAACAAAATTTAAAGGATTGGATTAAACAAATTGACATGATAATCAAATTCTTGAACACTAATAAAGAATATTACGTGTGTTTTTAAACATATATGCTTGAGGGGAGAGGAATAATATGGTGGAACTCAACAGTGTATGAAAAAATATTCAAAGGAGTTACCTGGGTTTCTTTCAAGAATATATATAATAAAAATTTTAATATAGTGGCTTTACATGTATAAAATACCTACAGTTTTCTGAACATGGAGAAAGGGGAGCATACTGTTCAAGATTATTCCACTTGTCTTGTTGAGATGGTACATCTCACACCAGATCTTGTCACTGGGGATTACATAAAGGCCTGAGGTTCCATATGGGGATGACAACTAATTTTCTATCAATGCATGTTATTTTTTGCCTTAAAATATATATTAGGTAGTGGATAAAGTAAATTTGTATGAGAGAGACATAATTGAAAGGATAGGGTTGGTAAGTTCTTTAGTTGGTACAATGGTTAGCCAGGTGTTTCTTATAGCCATAATTGGATGTGAAAGATTGGTCAGTTTATGATATGAATAGTTTTAGGGGATTTAGATGGATGAAATAGGTTATTTTATACTAGTGTGGGAGGTGTTTTAATACAATGACTCATTTTTTGGGATGATCTAATTAATTTTCTTCTTTATGGGTCATCTGTTCGTATGAATTTTTTCGGTGATAAGATGTTACATGACAGTAAGGATAGATCTATTTTCACCAAGGGGTTGTAGTTTCAAGTTGATTATTCCATGGTTGGTGGGTCTAATTATCATTATAAAGGGGATTAAAAAGTGACTATACCCGAAAGGCTTTATACTATAGTATGTGTTCTAGAGGAATATGATGTTGTTCCTACTACTGTTATAGGTACATTGTTTATTTCATCTTCTACTGTGATAGCTTTTTTTGATATAGGTGATACTGATCCTTTCGTATCATATTTCTTTGAAGATTTAGGTATGAATTTGGAACATTGGAATTTTTTTGGATCTTTATATTACTTTTTAAATGAGGATGAAACAAGGATTCACATGCACCACGTTTCTGATTGTGATAACAAACATTGAGGTGGTTTGGAATTTCATGTTGCCTAATTTTGACATCATTGACATGATTTTATAAACCGATTCGATGATAAACATGATTAACCATATAGAATATTTTCTTCACTTCATAAAATTTCTATATAATAATGGTGTCACTCATAGTTTATAGGGTGAGTTAGATTCTAGATCGAGAATGGAAGGTCCAGTTTTTCCTTATGCCGACGTAATCTCATTCTAGTTTTCAGAAATGTTTCTTCATGTAGTTCACCCTATAATGGGAGGTCATATAACTGTTGTTGTGTGAGCTTAAGATTAGATATTTTAAAATGATTTATCTACTCTAAAACCATATAGAGAGTCAGGTTTAGTATTAACCTACACCCTGGAATGATTCACTTTTCTAGGGAACTATATAATAGATCCTACTATGTTGGTGGAACATAAATTCCATGATGAGGACCTGTATGTGAAAATATTTATTCCTCAAAGAGTTTCAGCATGGTAATTTCATGTTATCATTTTTATTAAATAATACAGGATCCGTAGACATTGTATTGAGTAACAAAATTTGAATAGGGTGGCAGTTAAAAAAATAACCTTTACCTGGAATTGACGATCTCTTTGATCTACTGGGAGGGGCTCATTGATTTAATAATATTGCCATATGGTAAGGGTACCACATGTTTAGATTAAAATAAGAGGATATACACATGGTTGTGTTACAGATTATATTTTGGCATTTTGATATTCTTGTTATTCCATTCATTCTCACTAACACTCCTTTGGTATGTAGGGATTCGATAAATCAAATATTTGATTGGTTCCTAGACTCTTTTGTTGTTGTATTCATAGATGTTTACATAGTATACTCCATGATAGATGTGGAAGAGCAGGGAAATGTGGATATCATTATGTAAACCATGAAAGAACATAATTTTTATGGTAATCATTTGATGTGTGTTTTTTAAGAAACACGAACAGATGTTTTTGGGGAATGTGAAATCTGAGTGGGGTGTTTCAGTGGATCCTAAAAAGATACAATCGCCTATATCTTGAGTGTATCCCTGAAACGTGTTTGAGATCTGGAGAATTTTTCATTTTTTAGGTTAATATATATGGTTGATTTGGGTATTCTTCACACTCACATATTCAATGAAGGATTTAACCTATAAGTATGTAATGATTGAGTGGAATGTATTGTTTGAGACATATTTTGGTGAGGTGAAGATAAGGATGACATCAAAAATAGTTTTGACTCTTCCAGAACCATGGTCGGGTTATGATGTTTTCTGTGATAATTCTATTATAGGATTGGTCTGTGTATTGATGTAGTAGAAATAGTTTGTGGCTTATATACTTAAATAGTTATTACCTCATAGTTAGAACTACCCTACCCATGCACTTGAGCTAGTAGCTATTATGAATCCACTCAAAACATGGCATCACCATCTCTTTAGATAATGATTTATGGTATATATAATCATAAGACCATTAAGTATAATAATATTAAAAGTGATCTAAACTTGATATATAGATTTTTCTGTTGAGTATCTTGAGATATTTTATATCGAAAATGAATATACCCTTGAGAATGGAAATTTGGTTGCTTATATACTACACAAAAAATTACTGACACAAGTCATAAAGGAATCAGTTTTTTTTCCAAAATTATATAAGGAGTGAAATAGTATTGTAGATATATGTTCTTATCTTTGAAAAAGGAAGAACCACTATTTGATGAGTGTCTTTGACTTGAGCATACAATGGACACAGGGAGCAGCTGATTATGTGAAATTATTAATGGTGTGGAGACATCATGGGATATCTCTCAATCTCCCAATTGAGCTTTATGATTTTGTATAGAGTTGAAAATTCCATTTTTCTTGAGGTGATAGTTTATATATAGTTGAAATATGTTATGTTGTTCTGTGCACCCCAGGTCTACAAAGTTGTATAACAAATTGAGACATCAGTATTGCTTGTTGGGGATGAGGTGGTTAGTTGCAGATTTGGAATCACATTGTATCACTTGTCAAAGTGTTAAGGCATAAAATTAGAGACTATAAAGTTTGTTTCAACACATTTCAATTCAGTTATATAAGTGGTTTGATATTTTTATGGTTTTCATCATTGTTTTACCATGAAATCCTAGTTTGAAAGATGAAATTTTTGTGATTTTTGATAGACTCACAAAATCAAAATATTTATTACCAATAAAGAAAATGAAAAAGTGGAATATCTAGGAGTCTTATATGTATGAAATATTCTGAAACATCATTAGATTCATTATATTGTTAATTCTGATAGAGAATCGAGGTTAACATCTATATTTTGGAAGTGTTTTTCGAGAGAAAGGGGTTACCATTTGAAATTGAGAATGACGTATCATCCGAAAATGGATGGATAAAAATAGAGGGCTATCCAAGTACTTGAATATATTATCTGGTCCTATGTGATTAATTTTGGTGGATCCATGGACTGAAATTTTCATTCTATCATGTTTTATGATATGAATATTTAGCATACTTCATTTAGGATGGAGCACTTTAAGGCTAATTATGGGTGGAAAATTTTATCTCCCATGTGTTGGGAATAGTTGGGAGAGAGGTCCATGGTTAGGTTGAGTATTTATTAGGATATGAAATATATATTTTAGATGATCTACAAGTGTTTTATCATATCACAGTATCTTCAAAAATCATATGTTGACCCTCATTGTCAGCTTCTAAGGAATGAGGTTGGTTATGAGATCTTTATCAAAACTTCACCTTACTTGGAACATCATTTTTTTGGTATATATGTTATTTTTTAACTATGGTTTGTGGGACCCATTGAGATCATTGAATGATAGGGGAGGTTACCCGATCATTTTGTTTTACCATCTAAATGTACTTCTATACATGAAGTGTTTCATGCTTCCCAATTGAGGAGGTATATACCAAATCCTTCCCTTGTGATTAAATTTTAGAATGTTGATATTTATCTTGATTACACTTTGGTTCAGTATCAATTTGATACTATTGATTTAAAAGATAACATATTATTCCTTAAAATGAACTCTTAGGTCAAGGTACTATGGAAGTGTGGACTTGATCATTATGAAATGTGGGAGTGGGATTCATTTATGATCTTACAGTGGCCTTATGTTTGGTGGTTCTTGATTATTATGCTATTTCTAGGGATACAAATATTTTTTGTGGGTATATTATATCAAACTATTACTATTCTATTAGGTATGGTTTTGTCTTTGATTTTTTTCCCTTTTTAAAAGTGATTATTTCCATCCAACATAGACATTATACTACTCACTAAGAACTTACATGCCATTTAAGTTATGCACATTCTATTAAATGGATAATCATAGGAATCCGTGAACTTGGTTCATGGCGTGAATGGTTTAAAAAACATGTAATAGGTACACGACATGAATGAATAAAAACATGTTTTTAAATATATACGTGATATTGTTTTTAGGTAAGTGGACATAAAGAATTGCATGATGTGAAAATGGATTACACCCCATATAAATGTTGTGGTGTTAGATTTTTAGGAAACTTTATGAGTGATAAGTTTCACCCATTATATGTGAAACCATACTCTCTCAACCTAGAGATCTCAGTAGATGATATTGGGTGATTACTCTTCATCCAGGTCATTTTGTTCATGGAATGATTACTATTGTTGTTGGATTTTCCCACTTCAGGTAAGCGTTCCTTATAGTTGTACATTGGTTTTGTTTGAGGGATTGGATTTTAAATGTTTTTTTAATTTCATTGTATTTTCAATTAGCCATTAATATTCTCTTGTTGTGACTTTTCTTCCAAAGGCTGTTCTTTTGGTTTTCAATCCATGTTCTCAAACGGGGTAATTTTATCTATGTCCTTGAGGATGGTGGATCTGTTAAATTCAACTAATTTGTTGAATTGAATATATTTATTATTTTATTATTGATATTTTAAAGTGAATATTGTGTGGTTAAATTGAAATGGGGCATGATTTAATGTTTTAAATGGGGTTTTTATAATAATGTAATTATCATGACTTAAAAATGAAAATGGATTTTCAAACCCTAAATCTGATTAGCTTCGCATTGGAATGGATTTTATGAATATGTGAGCATGTTGTTTAAAATGTATATTGAAAAAAATTGAATAGATGGAACCATGGGTGTGTTGATAAATAAACACAAGTATTCTTAGTGTGTGTAACACCACTAGGAGGAAACCCCTTGTATATTAATATGCTAAAACTAGAGTAGATATTAGTTAGATAAAAAGATATGCCTTTTGTGGATTTTCTGCCTCTATTACATATTTTCCCTTAGGTTAGAGCCCGATTTGAAGGTGAAATTTTTATTATGGTTGTTTATTTCATGGTAGATTATTTCAGGGATGTTGGATCACATGGAATTTTTAATTTTGGCTCCTTTACATGATTAATTTTTGTATTTGTAAAATATGAAATGAAATTTATAAAAATTCATTGATTTATTGAATATATATTTGAATTTTTTTATAATAATTATTGTAAAATGATTTTATTTTAATTATTGTAATTATGAATTATTTTTATTAAAAATTTTATTTATTCATTGGTGGTATTTTACTGGGATATAATTCTCATACCCTACAGAATCAAATTTGGATTTCTTAGTATTTATTTTACAAGATATAATTAAAAGGAAGGGAATTATATGGCATGTAGCCTTTTCTTTTTGTCACATTTCAGTTCTGAGGTGACAGTTCATAACATGGGGACTGGTTTGTCTAGAATTTTTTTATGTAGTTTTTCTAGTTTTTATTAATTGTATCATACTTTATTCCTTATTTTTATTGTGACTTATTTTATTTTTTCTCTTATATACATGACTATTTTTATTATCTTTTTTTTACCTCACCCTATTTTGGGATGCTCTGGAGACTAAATTAGTTGACCCAAGTTGGTATATTGTAGACCATAAGATCCACTTTATATTTTCTATAGAATATAATTTTTATTTAGTGACCTTACTTAAAAATACCTGGAAGCAGAATTTGGCCAAAAATATTTTGGATGAGTATTACATTTAACTAATCATAAAACACATTAAGTTGAATTTTGTGAGATAGTATTGATTTGTTAAAGAATAATGTATTATATTAAGTAAATATTTCTAACAATTTTAGTTTGAAGGAGTAATGGATTTTTACTCTTTTATAGTTCTTATGATACGTAATAAGTTAATATTATAGCTTCCAACATAAAATTTTTATCTTGGATATTTATTTATTGGAGTAACAAATTATGTACAACCAAAGGATGAAATAATTATTAAAATTATATTATGTATTTTTATTTTATGGTGTTATATATCATGATAATAATGTAATTCTTCACCATTTGGAAAATTATTGTGAAACAAAAATGTTATACTATTACATTCCTTATGGATAAATCATGCAGTCCCATAAAAAATAACATATTTATGATTTTGTGGTTTTTGAATTTATCTAGATCATTCAGTTTCATGGGACTAATGACCTCTATCATACTCTATAATTACTAGGGCATTTCAGTTTTTCAAAGTCTATACCATCCCTTCCCAACTATGTACCCCAATATAGAAACCTAGTAATATGAAAATTCAAGAAAACCTTCCAACTTCCTTTCTCTCTTATGAAGAGGATGTTTAATAAAATCATCTCATTATTGGGGATTTCAAGAAGTGTATTTTCAAATTGCAAACACTTTATTATTGGGATAAGGATAAAATTTTGAGGGAGAAGTTTACTGGGGGGTTGAATATAACACCCAATGATTTTAAAAGAGGAATATTATATTTTCTAGAAAATATGACATGAAATACTAAGAATATATGCGATTGTAAAACCCCTATATTTGATGATATATTTATTTTTAAATAAATTCAGTATCTTTATTAGCATTCAATACATGAAACAGTTGGTTTAAAAAAAATATGATACTCTATGAAAAAATTTTTATTTTAACCTGACCATTATATCCTATCCATTATGTTGGTGAGTAAAAATAGTTCTAAAAAATTTGAAAATTTTATTATTTAGAAATTTAAAAAATAAAATAAATTTAATCTATTGATTCAAAATAAAATATGATTCAATTAATGATAAGTGAACTGTTTTTTAAAGAGCCAAATTTTTCGAAGTTATGATTTATTGATAGTTTTCACACATAATGAAATAATAATTATTAACAATTTTAGAATATTTAATTAAAAAATTAACATAATTTTTTAAATATAAATATAAAAATTTTCATTGGGTGATAATTTTGGATTTTTCTGAAAAAATTAATTTTTAAGGAATAGTGAATAATACAATCTTTTATTGAAAAATGAATTTTCAAATAAATTATTTTATAAAATAAATTTTATTTTAAATATATTTTAAATTAAAATTTGTTAAATTATATTAAAATTTAAATAATTTAAGTCACAATAATAAATTTCTTACATAATTTTGATATTAATAAACTATATACTTATGATAATTTTTTCTATGGAAAATATCTATTTCCTCACAGGTTTAGTTTTAATCTAAATTGAATCCTACTAATTCATTGAGTAGAATTTGGAAACATGTATAAAATATTTATAATCATAATAATTTTTATTATAAAATAAGTTCAACATATTTTTTGACAACATTGAATAGTGAAATCATTAAAATATAATTACCACGGTTAATGTAAAATTGGCTTTAACATGAGGGGGTTATACTAAGATGACTAGGGTTTAAAATGACATTAAATTTTATAAAAGTAATTTTATTTTAATATATTGATACTATAATTTTTTTTATGACGACCCATTTTGGATTCATTTTTTATGAGATAAACCTAAGTATCAATTTATCGTTTAAAAAATTCCATGTGTGTCTTATCCCCCACATATAAAACGACACCACCTCTCCTCCTCATTGCACACATCCCAAAGAAAATTAAATACCTAAAATCATAAAATACTAAATTACTTACCTTTATACTAGAATCCTTATTTTGGTTTGTAATCCCTCTTAAGAATTATTTAGGTATCAACATAAAGAGGATCATTGAAGAGGTGATAAAATTTACAAAGAGCCTCTTAGTTTATGTTTCTTACACCCCATTATATCTTTATTCAACTATGATAATATAATTAAAAATATCTATAATATATAATTAGATATTATCAGATTAATTATATAATCCATAACCACCTCTACTTCCATCATATTTCAAAAAAAAATCTTTGATCATGTGTACGGAGGACTACCACTTCATGAACATATATAATCTGTTTTCCATTTCCACATTAAAAGGATGGATATAAAAATGAATGTAATATATGTATATGACATATATGTCACTATTATACTTATTTGTGTCATGAACCAGCCCGGTTTTACCCTGAACCGGTCACCTGAGTCGGTCCGCAGCATGGCCAGAAGGGCGTTCCCGATCCCCACGGGCTGGCAACTAGTGACGAGCATCGAGGTATCCAGTTGGGAACGATTTGGAACATAACAAAGATAGAAAAAAAACATAAACTAAACAAACATATATATAAAGGAAAATAAACTAATGAAACTAGCAGTAGATAAATGAATAAACAAAGAAATGCGACATACCTCAAGTGACCTCATGGGTCACCATGGAACATAAACTACACTAGCTTCGAGAGTGATCCAAACCTATAGGAACCTGAAACTGAAAAGTAATGTAGGTGTGATCATGGTGATGCTCAGTAGGAAATACAAGATTCAACAACGCCCTATTCCCTTTCTTTTTATATGAAATCCAAAACATTTTAGTTTGAAAATAGGACGTAATAAAATAATGTTTTTCATTCTCTTCATATTCAAGTAATGAGTTTCCATTTTCAAGTAATGAATTTATCTCCCACTATATTTTCCAAAATAGGTTCTGAGTATATAATAACATTTCAAAATGAAATGAAACAAATTTAGATTAAAATATGGTTTTCAAAAACAAGACATCGAATATGAAACAACTGCAATGAAAAATTACATCACAAGCATTATGCTGCAAACGATCACCATGGGTAATTTTTATAGGTAGATATAATAAGTGGGACCCTAGAGATGTCATACCTTGGTGAATTGTGGCTTATAAACCACGACCCTTAGAAAAGGAGTCATAGAAACCCTGACCCTCAGAAAACATGGCTTAGAATCCACACCCATTAATAATTCATATGTTTAGTTAGTATTGTTGAGTCAATCAATATAGAGGAAACTGGGATGAACCCCTGTCGTGTCATCTAGCGTACTAGTCAAGGTATACCAACCTAGATACCCAAGTTTCCTATTGTTATCTATTTCAAATGGTGGTGAGGTTTTATCAAGGAATATTAGTGAGCATAACATTTTCTTTATCCAAAATCCATTCAACCTCTCACCAGTGTTCTCCCTCCTTAAGCACATTACCCTTTTTATGTCATATAACATCGCATAAGCCTTTCCATTAGATACATATCATAAATCACACATTTAACATACACATCATGTTTCTAAAATAATGTGGCATGCCTTAAAGGGTGTTTTTTCAATTTCACAATTCATTTTCAAGGTGCCAAATGGTCCTTATTAGTCCACAAGAATGATTTTTCATTAGAAAACATGTTCACCCAAAACCCATTTTAGATATCATTTTGGATCATCTTTGGAAAAAAAATTGTCATTTCGCTTTTTCAACAAGATCGGCCAAAAGACCATGCATCTTTTGAATTACCCTCTTTATGTTTGAAACATTAAAGAAATCACTTTCAATGAACCATATATATATATTGCATATGTATTTCATGTAGAAGTAGAAGATTCAGTTTCAATAAAACACTATGAAATTATGGAAATTATAATTAATGATTAAGGAATGGGGGACCTACCTCAAACATGTCGGTATTTGTCGATGACCACTCGAACTGACACTTGGCGCATACACACACATACATTTACACACACACACACACACACACACATATATATATATATATACCCCTATCTGCATTGCACATATTCACCATTCCATGAGGGAATATGTAAAAATATGGCATATATATATATATATATATTCCTTTCTCTATTCATGTACATGTAGGATACCTCAACATCTGTGGCCCAAAAAAATCGTAGCGAGATCTATTTCACTACAAATATCATTTAATAAAGTAATAAAACAATTTATGAAATAGGTCAAAATTATCACCATAAAATTTACTCAAAAAACGCACTTAATTATATCAAATTGTATCTTTAAAAGCAACTATACATCATAACCATGCCAAAACATGACTTTCACCAAATATGCAATTTATATAAACTATTTAAAAAATTTATAGAGAAAATTCCAGAGGTATCACAAGGATTTGTACAAAAATACCCCACTCACATTCCACTTTTGAGACCAAAAGCATACTAAGACCATTTCAAATCATAATTTGCATCACTTTCATAATTTAATATGTCATTTATAAACATAATAAAACAATTCCACGAAACTCTACAAGGCTATAAAACAAAAAATCACTAAAAATACACACTTTATAAAGCAAGCACAATCTGAAACCTTCACAAAGTATCACTCGCATCACAATAAAAAATTCATATATCATTTATATAATTAATAAAACAATTCTAAAATGCACAACAAGGCTTTACCCTCAACACATACTCTATCTACTTTCTTTAATAACAAACGCGCCTGACATAATTTTTCAAATACGGTTTGAAACATTTACACAAATAAAAATTCCATTTAAACAACTTATAAAACAAATTCAACAACACCCCAAAATGCATCTAAACCAAAAGAGCACCCGAACACTCTTAAATAAATTCCAATCCATATCAAAGCCTTCTCAAACACAATTTTAATCCAATTTTTTTTAATAAACTATAAGTATGATGTATAAAATCATAATCAGTGACGTGACTATGTTTTCCATATTAAAAAACAAAACAATGTTTCACATCAAATCATCAAATTAAAAAAAAATCCACCTTAAATATTGACTAACAAACCGAGATAGATGGAAATCATAATGAAATGACCAACACACTAAAAGATAATTACTAAGAACCTTAAAACACCTAAATACCGTAATTTAGCAGGTGTGAAACCAAGAAACAAACATAAAACTAACACTGAGACGAAACCAATAAATCAAAACCTATTGCACCACTTCTCCTGTAGTGGCGGCTGATAGATCATAGACCAATGGGTACTAAGAGATAAATTCCACCCACTATTTAAGGAATAGACACAAAAAAAAATAAAAAATTGGCCAATACAGAACCCTAAGGTTCTGCCAAACCAAGGAGGGGCGACAGGGAGAACAAAATAAAACCAAATAGGATGGATACGAGAAGAGGAAGCTCACCTTGATAGGTTAACCACAAACCCAGAGGTGGTTTTGTTATTTCACTAGAGAAAAAGATGGCAAAGGGGGAGGGTCAGGCTGCTGTAGGGTCACATCACAGGGGGGTTGGGCCATGCGGCTTTGAGGGGGATATGGGAGAGGAGTTCATGGAGAGGGGATCACATAGAGGGGGCCTCTGTGGATAATAGAGCTCAGATGGAAGGAGCAGAGGAGGGAGGGTCGGTGCACAACTGGTCCGTGAAGGGGGGGGGGTGAGCCATTATGACCCAAGGGGGGGGGGGGGGGGGATCATGGAAAGGGTGGATGGGGAAGAGAAGAACAAAAAAAATAGCTAATAATAAAAATAACAATAATAATCATAATCATAATAATTAATAATACTAATACTAATAATAATTTTATTAAAAATAATATTTACCCAAAAAATGTCAATGAAAAATTAAACACAACATGTTAGGTTGGGGTGTGACAATTTAATTATTATATCACATATAAATTCTTATTTTCCATTATATGGGGGATACGACAGTTTCACTCATGTGTACAATAGACTAATATTTCACGAAGTAGTGTGATTTTTTTCACTAATGATTTACATGGAAGATAGTAATGTTAAAATTAAGGAATATATTTTAAATTAATGACATAAAATTATTTATGAAATATAATATCACATATAACTAATTACCTTCCAATTCATTTTAAAACACTAATTTTTCTCGTGGGTAGCTGTGGACTACTGGCACCACATTGCGATGTGAAATGTTTTTCATTTTATTTTTACATGGATGATAATAATGGTGGATTCTATAAATATAAATGGTATATAGAGAATAAAAATGATTTGGGGAAAGTGAATTAATATTTATTTTTCATTTCTTTCCATCCATCATGAAAAAATAGAAACAATATTTATGTGTCTACACAAACTACAATCCCCAAGAATAATATAATCCATTTCCTTTGGTCATGAATTTATTGAATACTATAAATATATATATATAATGAATATATATTATAGTTATATAATTTTTTAAAATTTTTATACGATTTAATTATGATTAAATTAAATGGACAAAATTGAACAAACTAATACAAATATGAAAAATGATGTAATTCTCACTCAAAACAGTGATTTTGATAATCAATTGTCAATAATCTGGTTATAAAATACTACAAGAAAATAATATATTTTATGAAATAAATATTTATGGTTCTATAATAGATGAATAAAAAACATATATTTATTATACATGATGATCAAGCACATATGATAGAATTGAAACCAGAGGTATGAGTTTCTCATCTACCTTTTACTTCTCGGATATATATGCCATATTCACCGATAATTCCATTATGGGGTGTATATACATCTTTTTAGATATTACATATCATGAAACTATTTATATTCAAGGTATTTAATGTTTTAATTTAGTTTATTTCTTTCATGGGACTTATGGCTTAATTTTTACAGAAGTGGTAAGTGCTGATCTTACAATTTTATCATTATTCACGGTTATTTTCATTTATGTCTAACTTGGGTCCATTATTTGATGTTTATATAATAAAATAAATATTTTTTATCCACCATTGGTTATTCATGAACATTTTAAAGTAAAAATTGTAATTTATACACTCTTTTTAAATTAATATGATGGAGAAAATATGTTTTGAAAAATATGAATTTATAAATCATTTTGGTAGAAATTAAAATTTAATCAAAAAAAATGTTATCTAATTTTTTTTTTCAAAATAGTTATCATTTTCAAAATTATTTATTGAGGTATTGTTTTCACATTTTTTCTTTTAAAAAAATTTATGAATGAAATATTCATGTAATTTATGATGGAATAAGGGTGTGTAGTTGATGTTAATGGGAAGAGGTTTTTAAAATTTTCATCACCATGGTGAGAAAACCAATCATCTATGGTGGTATGTGACCTAGTATTGTTTCGAGGAACAAACAAGAATTATTCAAACAATCGAATTAATCCGAATCATTTACATACTTTGATTCAGTGGGGTGATCATCTTCAGATAGTCATAGACAATCATTTCTTGAAGGATCCGAATCTCAAATTATTTTGATCTTTGGCACATTATACATGAATCAATGCAGTCAAAATTCATTGAATTCTGGGTCCAATCATGTATCATTGAAAAATCCTTCAATTTCTTGATGATCACCTTGATCTTGTGCCTTTGATCTAGCAATGTCAATCTTGGTTTGCATACTCAGAGAGAGAATTTATCTCTGAATGATGCATGAGGAGAGAGTTGATATAATTCCAAATAAATAAATATAGTGAGAAATGATATGCTTCTCATTATTTTAATGTTGTATTATAAAATACCAATATAGGGTTTACCAATGTAAAAAATTAAAAGAACCCATTAAATAATTAATAAATAATTTTTTATGAATAATTAACTATATTATTAATATTGTATATATTTATCACATACTTGTAATATATATAGAATATATTACATGATATACACGAGTAATTAACGTGGCTCATAATTATTGGTAATATTAAATAAACATTATATATTTAAATAATATTATTTTTATATAATATTTTTCCATGTATTTGCGTAAATAATTGTGAATACATTTAGTAAATAAATTAAAATAAATTATTCTATACTCAAATAATAATGAATTTATTTATTCCTTACTAATCAATTATTACTTAGAGAAATCCATTACCCTATTCTGAGGCCCACCGAGTTTATATATAGAATCACCCTAGTAAGGAAGATTGTTGAATATGCTATTGTTCCTAACCCTCTTGGCCCATATCTCGATAGAAGTGAAAAATATTCACAGATGAAGAGAGGATTCTTGAATTCCATACATTCCCCTAAATATATAAAATAATAATCACATAAATAATAACTATAATATGAACATTTATTGTGATATAAAATTTCATTGTCCTTAGATATATCATAATGTATGACACATGCTTATGTCATTATACTTTCTTGATTTATTCTTGGTTGTTATATTATGGAAGGCTCCCCTTCCACCACCTTGGATAAGGATTTATGTTGGTACTCCCATCCTGGTAAACAAGGCTTAAGATATAACTTCATCTACCAGTAAGTTAAAATTTCAATCTTGGCCATTCAACCAATGTCATACCACCAATGACACACCCAACAAAAGATATCTCACCACAATTTCATTATCATTGGTTCTTACATGCATCAAAGTACATAATGAAATGTAACACACTAATAATAGTCTCTATTAAGTTGACTAATACACATTTTTGTAGATAGGAACATCTAATGAAGCCCAAATCATATGGTGTTAGTTTTGGGGGGTTTTTTCTTATGAACTCACCTACAAAAGTTCACCAGGTGAAAAATTAATGACAAAATGTTTCAATGATTTTGATACCCCAACACTAGATATACATACATATAATGTGTCTAGTTAGTATGATATTTCAATATAATAGGAAAACTGTCTAAGATTAATGTAATAGTACATCTAATATCTCATTATATATTGGGATATTCTATAACCTTTGGAAAAAAATTAATATATAGAAAATTACATTTAAATAATGGATTCATAAATATATACACTATAATGGGATGTATACATCATACATTTCTCGTTGTATACATGTATTGGTAATTGAGAAGTGCTATTTAGTTTGTTTTAAGGAAACCACTATTAAAAAACTCTCACATGAACTATATAAAACATGTTAATGAACTATGGTAGCCATCAAATGATTAAGATCATGTTTATACTAAGTCCTAGATTTAGTTTATTGGTATTCCACATCTATAATGCATGGATCTTCTACTAGGTTTTACCTCACCTCCTTGAGTAAGACTCCCAAAGTGATGTATATCCTGAGTATATATCTTTTTTTCCACATTTATAACATCACATATTGGCTAGAACTAGTGATAAAATTATTATAATTATAAATCATAACATACTATGTGTGATTCTGAGGATTTAAACAATCATTGAATATTTTATACTACTTTTATAGATTCCATAGAAGCTATTACAGAATCGTTATATGTAGATATGGATATCATAAGAATTTATGAGTTTTTGAATCATTACTATAGAAGGAATATAATAGTAGATCTTATTTATCTATGGAAGACTAGTTTATATCCCCTGAAATACTAGTATACCATTCTCTCCACATGCCCAATAAATATCCTTTAAACTTTTTCAAGTGAAATTAGATTACTTAAATTTATTATACATATAACTAATATTTCCCCCCCATAGAATATATGATGGAAATATCACGTCTTGTACATATGATTTCATTTGTTATTCATCCATCATAGAAACATTTTTAATTCAACTCACCAGATTAATCTCATTCAATTATCACACATGTCCTTCTTGATAGATATATTCCATTTATATTTGGTTACAATTATCTCTTTAATTGTTCCAATATTTATTTTAAAAATATTTTTCGTATATGTTTGATTGAAAGGTCTAAGAAACTGATAAATTTACATTAGAATATAATGTTCCCTATAAATTTTTTATCTTTCTTAAGTCAATCTATGGATTATTTATTTTATTCTAGTTTTTACTAACTATAAGAACAATAATTGTTTTCCATATGTTACCATTCATATTTTACTTGTAAATTCACAGTGCTCTCACTATCTTCTGGTAGACACAAGGAGGAAATTTATTCCAAATGAGTATTACATGATCTTGTTACTTAATTTAATCCTGAACATGATTTTAGTTACTTTAAACATTATTAGCATTATACGATTTCACCATCCATTTCTGATGGTATCATATAGACACCATCAATAATTTATGGTCTTGACATCCAATGATCATTGAATATATCATGTAAAGTATATATGATATTTTAAATTCTAGTGGATTTAGGTATAAAAACAAGATGGTACCACGATTGCGACATCTATATTTAGATTTACATGATTACCCACCATAGTATTCAAAATGATAGTCCACATGTACATAGATACATGAAATACATTATTTAATTTCAATTAAACTTGTAAATTTTAGATAATTTCTATATTTTATTAATTTTATGATTCATTACTCTCAATGAATAAAGTATTTCTAGTTTCGATGAATATAAAACTATCACTATGGTTCCATTATTCATAATGTATGTGTCCCTATAACATTATCTTTCACATGGTATTGGGGAACTCATTCATATTCTAACTATATGTGTATTTCTATAAATGTTGAAACCCAATTCAATATAGGTCCCTCTATATGATGTATATCTATTCACCCTTTTATAAAAATTTAGTCCATAACCTTAGTGTATATTTTCTATAATAGGTTTTTTATCATCCTATGTAACCATAGGATAATTATTCTATATGCAAGTTATATATTTCATAATGCATGTCTTTTATATCATAACAAACACTTTGCATTCACATGCAATTTTCATATTAAATAATGGATTTCCATAATTCTATAACACAGATAATATTAAATTTTCATTATAGTTGGAATATGGTCTTGGGATAAAATCATTCTTTTCGATTCATATCTTGAAAAATAATAAAAGTATTTTTAATGGATATATGTGTCAATATTGATGCTCCTTATACATATATCATGTATATGAGGTATCTTGGGAAATGTGTATTTATGAAATACTCCATGATATATTTTATTGATCAAGGTTAACATGTAAGATTCATTATCATTCCACTTTATCCTCATCATAGAATTTATATCGACAATATAATATGAGTTTAGGAATTCGTCTATTCTACATTTCATTGATCGATGACTGCTTGGTCCAAATATTCTTCGACTTACCTGCCCAAAGAAACTCACATCTACTAACCATTTATATACCATACATAACATTCAAATTCGTTAATGAACCCTTCATGGAATGTAATGAGGTTTATTTACCACTATCTTACCCCTGTAATTGTTCACACACTCTAGCTGAACTAATTCTGAAATCATTTTTTCACACCATTATTTATACAGGGTTAATTATCCAAAACTACGTAAATCAATCTATTGATAAAAAGTAAGGTCTTTTCCTATGAAGATTCTAAGTCCATATCAGTTATATCCTTTAAAACTAGCTAGTTTTTAATTAAAATATATTATCATACAATAAATTAGTAAATAAGTCTTACTTTTTATATTCATTATGTATTTCCATTGATACATGTGTTACTGAACAATTTTTTGAGTATTACACACAATAAGCAACATTAAAAAAAATAGTAATAATTTTTACTTATGTCCAAAGGATATTTGAGATAAATGTTTCGGTCTTAATCAACAAAATTTGAACTGAAGTCAATAATCATGGAAATATATATCTTTTGTGCTTCTTATCGTTGACTTAGGAACCAACCTTACATAAATTTTTGGAGAACACAAATTACTTCTAATAATGTTGTTATACATAATTGCTTATTGTATTTGAATACACATTTGATTGGAATATTGTATTTAATACCCAGGAGGTAAAATAAATACATTTCCGACGATTTATCAATATACCATGTGAATAAGTGACTACATCCTTATTTAATTTAGTTTATTTCCTTTAAACATCAAAATATTTATTTTGTATATGATTATAAAATAACATCATATTTAATACAAATTCTTTGAATACCTTTTCAAAAATGAAATTGATGTCACACATGTTATTTTATGATTTTTTCTTGTCATTACACTTTTTAACTGAAATAACTATTTATTAAACTATATTTTCTGTTATTATTACTTTGAAAATATTTCCAAAATGGTAATAGGGATTTTCCACCCTTATCATAATTGTGAAATATTAAATGAGACAGTACTATATGGGTTGAAATTATTTGAGAAAGTGATCCATTGATGGATAATGATCCATATTTCAATTTTTACTCATCAAGTGTGAAACTATTTTTATTTTTATCATGATTACCTTCTCCTTAAAATAATTATCATAGATGAGGTCACATGTAAAATGATTAATGTTACAATGTAGTATCTATAACTCACATTGGATGATGATGATGATAACATTATGAAAATACCACCACATGCACCATGCCTGAGCCTCTTAGACCCTCAAATCCTAATTTTTCTTAATTGGCATTGTAGACATCATAACCTTAAATATATAATGTTATAGTAAATTTCTCAAGCACAGTTACTACCACTAGAAAACTCCTTCCAGTTTATAAATTTTGATTTTTTAGGATTATCACAATGTTCTTGTGGATTACATGATATTTTGTAAAAAACAAATCAAGAAGTTTGTACTTGTATCTTGATTAACTACAAAGATGATACCGATTATACAAATCTACAAATTTCTCCAACAATATCATAAATTTATAGAAACCATCTATTCAAGAATATGAATACTCTACTTCATGAGTATTCTAGTGGCACAAATCCTTCAACATCTCATCAGAGTCAAAAAGCTATGTCTACACCACTACTCAAAGAATTTGAGGTATACATTTCATTTTCCAACTATATTAACTCACAGATCATTGATCTTTTGAGTAAATTCCAAGATTTTGAAATCATAAAAATTATTTTCTAAATGATTTCCTTTGAAATTGAAACCCGGTATATATGGATACAAAATTTAAAAAAAATATGGTAAGAGAAACCACTAATAACATAATAACTCTCTAGTACACCCAAAAATATTGTTGATATAACACCGCATACACCTTATTTTATTCAAATTGGTATGATTGATGGAATTTGTAACATAATATTTCTGTAAGGGTTTTAATAAATTTTGATGAATGCAATCCAATTCTATTAATCTGTTTATTCAATGTTTTAAAGCTCAAAACTTAATAGTAGTAAAAATATTTATCACATGTAACAACCCACGATTCCAAGGTATCCCACTTTCAGAATAATTCAATAGGATTCTATACACGCAACCCCATATTTGAGAGCACCATAACCCATCAAAAGATTTATTAAAAATACTTTTAAGAATAGTATTATCCACATTAAAAAAAATAAACCATTTTATTTTTAAAAATAGACATCAGTTTTTAATTCTGAATATCAAAAAAATATTAGGGATAATATTTTTTTAATTTTTGGAAAAGTTTAAATTTTTTATAAATAGTGAAAAATATTTATTTATTGTTAAAAAATAGACATTTTCACTTAATTAATTATTCAAATTTTTATTAATTTTAATGTAATAATAGATTAATAGCACATATATTTTCCCATTTTAGGTCATTGGAATCATTTTAATTTTAGAATTAGATATAAAAACTTTTATTGAAATTTTGAATCTCTTTTACCCACCTTCTAACCACATCTAAAAATGAGCATTAAATGTAATTTTACCACATATGTGAGTAGAATTTTTAAAACCAGATATACATTGTTTTAATTAGTGTGAATAATTTGGTCTAATAAGATCAAAATAATTTTTAATGAATATTAACATTTGAATTCTATTTACCACCGTTAAAAGTAAATATTATAATTAAAGGCAAAAATAATTTTATAATAATATAAAATTCCCCTAACACATGTAATAACTTCATTGTATAAGTTTTTTTGACAAAAATCAACCTTAGGTCGAAAATATGATATCTTTTAAGCCACTTGTGTTTGATTAGGATATTTATTATATTTTTTATGAAGAAGAGATAAAAATTTCATATTCATATTTGAATAATTATATAATTCTTAATATAAGGTTATATAAGAACTATGACCAAATATAAATATTATTTGTAAATATAAAATAATTATCTAAATCATAGTAATTTTTTTATAATTTATATGGATTATATAATTTCCATCAATGATGAAAAAATAGTGAAGCTGAAATTATTTTATTAATAGAAATATCAAATAAATGATATTAAAAATACTAAAATAAATTTAACTTGACTTAATTATTGAGATAAATGAATTTTATAGATAATATATACATGGTAGTGACATATTTGATGTATATTTTAGAAGTTATCATGTTGGATTAATATTTTAAAAAATCAAAATATTAAATAGTATCAAAATTTACACAAATCATACTTTAAAATATAGAATATTTTATTAAATGTTATAAAATTCTAGAAAATATAAGGTTCATCCAACTGACTAGGATAGTGTTAGATATGTAATAAATGGTCTAATTGGAGTTCTTTTGGAATTTTCTAGTAACTATATATTCCCTATTTTATAAAAAGATAAGTAGATATGGTAAGAGTTAAACTGTTTAACTATGTGTTAATCCCTAACAGTATTGTATATTTTATGATCTAAAAATGTATTCATTGAGATTATTTAGACCCATACTCATCTTATTCTATAACTAACTCACATCAAAGATATTTTAAACTAAAAAAGTATAATGAATTAATATTTTTGGGGTTTCCAAAAGTTTCCCCCTCCTCTATAATAAAAGAGAACCTCTCATTCTCTTTTATTCACAACTAAAATGACATTTGTCTTCACAAAAAACCTTCCCAATTCTACTCCCAAATTCCCAAAATTAATCCTATATTCCATAAATTGGGAAGAAACCCATCCTTTTAAGTAATTTTCTTCTAATAAAAAGAAGATTCCCAAAAAGGGGTAACTGTTTTATCAACTCTCTCAATGTTCTTTTTTTTTCTTCTACTTCATCATAATTTGTTGTTTGCTTAAAAAAGTAATAATTAATGTATCATATATATACCAAGATGTTATTATAATTGTGGAAAAACCAATTTATTACTTTTATTCATCCTATGAATAACAATATCACCTTGTGTTTGTCCGTACGACTTACCTTCTCCACATCAAGGTGTAATTTGATATTAAATAGTAATTTATTTTTATGTGAATAATGATGAGTATAATGGATATAAATAATCAATACAACAAGATAATTATTATTTATAATTAATATACCATCTAATTAAAAGCAATTTAAGTCATTAATGGAATGATATTATCGCTCGTGCCTACGTACGGTCTACTATCTCTACGACGCGATAAGATTCCTTCTCCACATTAACTATTCAATAATTATTATAAAATTTATATGACAAGTAAAAATAATTACTATGAACTTAATATCACTATTTATATGAATAAATTACATCCTATGCATATCAATCAGGACATACATGACTAACCAAGAATGGAAAGATGAAGGAGTTAACACCTGATAAAATAGAAATACTAAACTATTAATAAAAAATGATATAATAGGATCATATATGATATAATAACATGGATATGGTATGTGAAAAATTTAACAACAAGATTTTACCATTATACAGGAGGTTAACAAACCCTCTACTAAAATAATGTATAAGGTCATGGTTAGTATCACAATTTCATTATTATCCAAGGTTGTTTATACGTAAGTTTCTACTAGAAAATATTTATCATCCATGTCCATGTTTCATAAAATTTATTTTAATATATCATCAAAAAAATTATTTTAATTTTTACCCATGATTTAATTTTTATAAAACATTTTAAAAGGAATCATTCTGTTATATTCCATACAAGGTAATTTATGAAATTTTGACAAATTAAGGAATGAATGTGTTTTAACATATATGGAAAAAGTGGCTATTTTATACCACTATGACACCTTCACATATTGAATAATTCATTAGAATATTCCAAGGATATTTTCAAAACATTTTTTTCATAATTTTTTTTGTTTTAAATTATTTCAAAGTAAAAAAGGATATCTCTTTCAAATAAGTTTATTGGTTTTAATAGATTATTTTCATCTATAACAAAATACATTATTGGATTTTATGATTAATTGAATTTGAATTATAATGATAAAATATTTCATATTTTAGTAATGCTTTTATGATATGTTTGACTATGGATGTGCAATTTTTATACCATTCATAGTTTATTGTTGACGTATTAACATTTCATATTATAGTTTTAATACCAATGCTTATGTTATGTTTCACCTTTTTCATATAAGAAATAGGTTAGACTTAGTAAGTTAAAAGAGGGGTGTGTTGTATCCCAACGATGCAATGGTAGGTATCATGAGACAAACTACGGTCATGGCATGAGGCCATGATGGAATGATTATCCATGGTCTTGGCCCGAGGCCATGATGGTAGGGTTATGATGTCCAAAATTTTCAATTCCTTCATTATTAGATTATTTATTTATATTAGATATGATTATTAAACAATTATAATATACATGTTAATGTTTAAATGGAATTATTTGATTTATTATTTCCATAATATGCTTAATTTTATGTTTTAAAAGGATTGTGCTTATGTTTTACACTTTTACCTAAAAGTTTATTCTTATTTATTTTAGCTTTCTATATATTGTTTGTTCATTTTGAGCATCTGAGCTCACCGATTATTTATGTTTTATTTTTTCCCTGGATGTAAATAAGTATATTATGAATGGAAAAAATAGATAATTTAAGGGATTTGTTTGTTTTCAAAGGATACAATATATTTTTTATTTGAACATGTAATTTAAAACTTATGTTTGTATATATTTTTTCCATGGATAACATATTGATAATTCCTTCGGTATTTTATTTCTTGTTATAATGTAAATGAAATAAAAAACGAACATGATATGCTCTTCTGGGGTCTAGGTGTTACAGTTGGCATCAGAGGATTTTTAGAAAAATTCATGGAAACATTATTTAGAAAAAGACCCTTATTAGGGGAATGTACCCTACGATAAACATTGGAGATAAATATAGGAGAACTTAATAAGGAAGTTGAAAATGTAGATATTATGTTGGTAATACTCTAAAATACATCCATGTAAAGATACTACTTGTGGACATGTTTCGTTCACATATGTTTCTAAGAGAAATAACTCCAACAAGGTTTTTAGGGATTAACTCATGGTAACCTAGTACATGACATCAGTCCTTAATACGCACCTAGTTTGAAACTCAAGGGGGATATGAATATGATAATTAACATTTTATTCATGAATAATTAAGAAGTATTTAAATGTAAATATATCCCCATAAAATCCATTTTTGTGATTATGATATTAGATGTGAATAAATTTTTCCATTAATGTTACATATTTTTAAATTAAAAATTATTATTCATAACTTAGTCCAATGAATTTTGTTGTATTAAATGGAGAATAGTGGAATAAATCAATATTTTATCAACACATGAAATAAATATATATATTTCCCTTATATAAAAGAAAATTTTATTAAAGAATGTGACATGAAATGTTTTGAAAAACTTATTACTATACTGGTAAAATTGACTTAGGTTATGAATAATAAACTTACCCATATTCATAGTCCTAATCTATAACATGGAGGATCAATATAAGTTTACTTCATGAGATAAAAAAATCCTCTATTCAATGGGACTACAAATCCATTTATGGATAAACAATGGATAAGTTTCTTCGATAAAATATATCTTGATTTGGGGAGTAACGAAAGGTAAAATGTTTTCATGTCAGTTTATCATCATTCAGAAGATTAAGATCAATGGTGGACATTAATTAAAAAAATAAATAATATTAATAAGATTAAAATATTGAATTGAAGGAGTTTAAATAAATCTTCATCAAAAAATACATTCCTCATAATCAACGAGTAGATATGGAAAGCCAATTTTTGAGTATGAGATAAATAGAGGATGGAAATGTTGAAAATTAAGAGGCTATCTTCTCAATGTTATAATGATATGATATATAATACATTCCTAACCCAATAAGTAAGGTTGATTGAATCTTTTATGGGATAAAACCATTCCTCAAATGAGCACTGGTCTCACTATCATTCTCATCGTATAAAGGAATAGTCTCATGAGTTATCCATACAGAAAAAATTATATAAATATTATTTCTTAAAAATTAATCAAGATAAGAATAGTAACTCTAATCACATAGGAAATTGGAGGGGATTTAGGGAAAATTTTACTTTACACTGTATTGTAATTGTTGTAAGAAAAACCCTGGTACTTTCCAAAAGGGAATGGGAGTTTGTTACTAGTGTGGAGAAAAAGACAACTAAGATCGTGATTGAATGGGAAATAAAAGAAGCTACCAATATTAATTACTAAAATATTAATGGGATGGTATATTATGAAAATTATTTTCCTATAAATCTAGCAATATTTCCCTAGAAAAGTCCAAGAGAGAAAGTCCACAATTTTGTGATCATAACTATTGAGGGTAAAGATTATAATGATGTGGTGGAAGGTGATTTAATGATTTACAAAAATTTAGACAAATATTTATTTGATTATATTTCCTTGGATTCCTTTATATATTCAAAGTTTTCATTAATAATTATATATTTCCAATTCACATTAACATGGTAGTTGATAGTTAATACCCCTAAGGGAAGTATCATTGAAAAAAATATGTGTTAGGAAGTTCCCATTATGGAATAAAAACATTATTTTTCTATATAATTTTTCATCGTACCTATTTTTGACTTTTATATAATACTGAGTATTGATTGTATATCAAAATATGTTGTGGGAAGTTATTACTAGAAGAATAAAGTTACGGTTTTTGAAAAAGATTTTGAATACATTATCATTACAACATAAACTTAATCTTATGATTCTTATCTAGATACACATCCTATAGCTCTTATAAATGAAATTATTTTAGAAGGAGAGAAGATAAAACCGAATAGTATACAAATTTATAATGTACCTATTATAGAAGAATAAATTTATGTATTTCCAGTGGATTTACTGAATCATCATCCAGAGTGGGAGGTTGAGTTCTCTATTGATTTAATTAATGATGCAAAGTCACTATCAAATAACTTGTATAGAATGGAGACTGTGAAAGTAGTAGATATGATGAAGCAACTAGAGGGGTTGAGTAATAAGGGATTTTTTCTCCCTTGTGTTTCTCTATGGGATCCCTAGTTATTTTTGTTTAGAAGAAATATATATCAGTGAGGATATGTATTGAATATGGAGAAATCAATGCTATTAAAATAAATAATAAGTATTCCTTACCTTGCATTCATAATTTCATTGATCAACTTCATGGAGATCAATATTTTTGGAATATTAACCTTTGTTCTTGATATTATAAATTTTGTATAAAGAAGAAAGATATTCGAAAGATATGATTTTGAACCAGGTATGAGAATTATGATTTTATAGTAATGTAGTTCAGACTGACTAATGTACAATTTGTTTTAATGGATCTACTGAACCCAATGTTAAAGGAATATCTTGATGATTTTTTGTATTATTTATTGATGATATATTAGTATAATCTAAAATTAATGGGCACCATGATGACAACATGAAAATTGTTTTGAATACATTAAGAATAATTGATCTAAATGGGATGTTAATTAAGAGAGAATTATAACATCAATAGATTTCATTTCTTGGATATATTGTATCTATGAATGGAATATCTGTTGATCTTTTAAATGAAAATGTAATCCAATAATGTTCTGTACCAATGAGAATAACTGAGGTATGTGGTTTTTTTATTTTAGCTAGTTACTATCGGTGTTTCGTCCAAAGATTTTCCCAATTGCCTAACCCATTGACCAAGCTAGCAGATAAATGGGAAAAATTCATTTAGACATAATAGTGTGACAATTGTTTTGAAAAATTTAAGAGAATATTATCAAATGATCTTAAAATTTAATCTACCATCTGAGAATGATGGGTTTGTGATTTTTAGTGATGCAACAAAGAAAGAACATTGTTTTTTCCTTAAGCATAATGATAGAGTTATTTCATTTACATCACGAAAATTCAAAACTCATGAACCAAACTATCCATCTCATCATCTTGAGTTAGCTGTAGTAATGTTTTCTCTGAATATATAAAGAAAACATCTATATTTTTAAAGATGTGAGATATTTTAATATCCCAAGTGTTTGAAATATATTTTATCATAAAAATAATTAAACCTGAGACAAAGGAGATGGCATGAGCTTCTCAAGTATTATGATTGGCCAATACACTACTAGATAGGGAAGGAAAATAAAGAAGTGCATGATTTGAGTAGGAAGGACCAATGAATTCTAAATAGAATAATATTATAAAGGGATACCATGTTCATAGATTTAGTAATTTTGGATATGGGAATTATCATGGATGGTGAAACATCACTTCTTTTTCATTTGGTTTCAAAACCATCTTTACTAGAAAGGATAAAAAGTTCTCAGTATGAGGATGAAAATTTTCCAAAAAAATAATAATGTAGTGAATGATGAAAGAATGATAGACTTCATATATAAAGTTATAGTATTGGAATTTGGAAAGGGGCTATGTGTTCCCACTATACACAAGAAAAAAGGGAATTATTTTATGATTCTCACAGCTCCAATTTCTCAGTACACCATGATGGAAGTATTATATATAGTGATTTGAATGAAAATTTTTGGTGGGACTACATGAAGAAGGAGATTTATGATTATGTTTCAAAATTTTTGGTTTGTCAAAAGGTGAAGGTTAGAAGACAACAACCTATAGGAGTCATGCATCCTATTTTATACCTATGTAGATGTGGGATGATATTATAGTGGAATTTGACATGGGGATACCAAAGGATCCTAGAAGAACTGATGTGATATGGGTTATTATTGATTTTTTTACCAAATTAGCATATTTTCATGATATAATAGAATATTTACCACTCGAACCCTTATCAGTAAATTAAATTTATGATTTTTTATAAATTCATGGTGTACCCCTATTCCTTGTTTCTATCCATGATCCATATTTTACATCAAGATTCTATAAAATTCTTCCAAAATCCCTAGATAATGCGGTTTGTTTGAGCACTATATACCAAACTCAAATTGATGGAAAATAATAATGGACCACTCAAAATTTAGAAGAAAAGTTGATATCTTACTCACTTGACTTTTAAGGTATGTGTGATTAGTATTTACCTATGATATAATTTTCCTACAACAACAACTTGCCTTCAAGTATTTAGATAGCACCATATATAGAATTATATGGAATGATATTTCATACACCAAAATATTGGGATCATGTTGGTGAAAGAAAAATCATAGGCCCACAATGTAATAACCCAAGGTTTTATAAGATATATTCTTTTTAATTTCTATCATATCTTCTGTAGTATGATACACCAAGATTATCTTGCGCTATACGCAACACCATATTAGCTTGCAGTATACAAAACACTAATCCTGGATCATGTTACACACAATTTCATGTTTGTTTGATAGTAGTTATTCTATGAAACATTGAGTATATATATATATTCAATGTATTCGGTTTTATGCAGTAATAAAGGAGTCGTGCACTACACACAACCCTGACATGGTTTTCATTACACACAATCATGACCTTCCTCGATAGCGTGTGTTGTACGCAATACTGGGTTTTACTAAACAACGATAAATTATTATAATATTACTATGAACTAGCCGTTATGAATAGTAATAACTAAATTTTGAATTTTATAACATTATTATTCATCTTAAACATTTTCTAGAACATGGTATAAGAGAAAAATAAAGTTTTCGGGTAAAATAAGTATTTTTAAAAAATTACAGTTTTTCCGCCCTTTAATGGCGCACCCACATTAAATCTAGTTTTTGACATGTTTATAAGTTCAATTTTACAAAATAAAGTTATTCTTTGGAATCAGGATATAAAATTTTACCTTGGATAAATTTTTCATATTATTCTGATAACTTTCATATTTTAATAAATAGTAAAAACACACTATATTTCAATTAAAAAAAACTTTTTTCATCGTAATAAATTATCTGATTAAATTATAATATTGAATGGTTTTAAAGTATAAATAGAATATATTTTTACCATTTAATATAATGTATGTCATTAGCATTGATTTTACCTCGACTTCGTAGGATAAATCAGTTCAATCTTTTGCAATGTTTTAAAGAAAAACCCGTTTTCTTTTGATAACAGGATTAATTTTAATTTAATTTCTGAAACTTTTGTGTATTGAATTTGGAAAAATGGATTCCATATTTGGAATCAGTGGCTCCAAATTATGTTAATAAGCTACTTTTTATTTTTGTGCATTATGAATAGTAACTACGGTAAATTTTATTTACCATAGTTCAAGTTAAATCGGGTAATTAAATGTAAATATAAGATTATAAAATTACCCTAACACATGGAAAAATTCTATTGGATGGCTAAAAGTAGACCCCTATCACCTAAGGGTTGGATTAGATTCATTTTATGGACTTTTTACAATAAAAATAGTTTAATTGTTATTAAAACCAAAGAAAGTGACAACATGTCGCTCTCTTAAATATTATAAGTATATTTATATTAATTTAGTGATAAAATTCATGCATCTTCGAACATGATTAGTCTCCAGAAATCTAATAAAATTGTCTACATCATATTAATTTATTTATAATTTTTAGGGATTCAATAATTATCATTAATTGTGACACAATAGTGATGCAGAAATTGTTTATCTAGTGAAAAATCCAGAATATAGTATTTATTAAACTAATAGTGACCCTAAAAGGCATCCAAACCTAAAAAAACTTATTTTTCATGTAAATATAAACCATAATCATTAAATTGTCGAATGTGTGATCATTTGGATCCTTATAAAATCGATTATGGCAATTTTATTATTTTATTTTAAATGATGCCAAAGTTGTCACCTTCATAATTTAATAAATATAACAATTTAAATATTATGATTTTAAGATGATAAATTCAAGTAAAAGTATTATTCTGAAATTTAATAGATTTATATTCATCATAGGATTTTATTTTTAATTTTTATGCAACAAATATGTATATTAAATAATTATACAAAAATGGTGCAGTAATTATTTTATTATGAGATAAACCAAATAAATGGTTTTAAAAATAAATAAATATGAACTATTTAATGTGCTCCACAAATTTTTTAGATACATATGACAGTTTTTTAATCTATTAAATATTTTAGTTCGAACATATCTTCTGTATATATTTTATTTCAATTCAAATCAATGAATAGTGTCAAAATTGACACTATTGTTATTTAATGAAAATAACATATTATAAAATTCTTTAAAAATCACAAAAATATTTACAAATTATAAATTTAGATTTATATAGTCTAGAATGTTATAAAGTACCCAATTATGGACAATACACAAAAAATATGTAATTATTTGTTATAATTTAAAATTTAGAATGTTATTACCACAAATAAAATTAAATTGATTAAATACAGATAAATCAAGTTGATAATGTCTAAAATAGTTTCCTAACATGTATAATTTTTTTTTGATGGGATTACAACCCTATATCATCTAATATTCGAATATGAGTCATTTTTGTGGATTTCAAGTGGGGTTAGATTTATTATAAATTAATATTTTTATGGTTTCCAAAGGTGCCCCTCTCCTCCCTTATAATAGGGCACCCCCCCTCTCATATTTACACAACTTTGAACATTAAAGCTCAGTCAAACCCTGTCCATTTCACTTCTCCACTTCCCTAGAAACATCTTAGAGGTTCTGGTCTTCTTCAAATACCAATCTTAGTTCCCTAAGAGTAGGTTTCAAAAAGGCGTGTCGAAAGAATAGGTAATATCTGTTACCGATTCATTCAACTTTATTTCTTCTTCTACTTCTTCTTCTTTTTATTCATTATGAAGTAATAAAATCAGTCTCACTAATATACTGATATGTTATTATAGGTATGAAACAACCCTATTTCACCATCTATCCATCCTATGGAAAACAAAATCTCCGCGCGTGCATACTTATGGAATACCATCTCCACAACGTGGTGTAATCTATTTTCCACCATCACCTTACATGGATGGGTATAATTGTGTAAATAATGACTATATATTATTATTTTAAAGTGATATTTATTCTGAAATAGTTTACATACACTCCAATAAAATTCCATGATCATGGGAATGATATCATCGCTTGTGCGCACGTACGGACTACCGTCTCCACGAACGCGATGAGATTCATTTTCCATGTTTAACCATTCAGGAATGATTATAAAGTATATATAATGAATAATAATTAAATATATTGAATAATAATGCTACTAGATTTATTTATATATATATAAGTCATCTATTTAATTTCATTCAATTCAATAAGGAAACGAAAGCAGCGTTTATGCGTACGTACGACCTACCGTCTCCATGAACGGTGTATTTAATTCCTTTTATCGATCTATAATATATATGTATATGATGAATATATAATATATATAAATAATGTTTTACATTCTGGAATTATTTAAATTAGGATATAAGAAATAATATCAAGAACCACAAGTCTAAACATATACGATAAATGAAATGATTTTACCCAAAACGTTGCTTTTACATGGAATCTACAATAGAACTGGTAATATAAATTCATAAGTGAAACATATATGATATCATAAAAATGAATATGATTATGTAATGAGTCAATGATATTTTTTAAATCATTATACAGGAGGTTTGGATACGTACGAAGCATATCGGACCTAAGGTAAGGGATACTTTTGAAAATCTAATTTTTATATGAGATTGATTATTCGTAAGGATTTACTGGGGTTATTTCTATCATCCATGTCCATCTTTTATAAAAGTTTTTTCATGTATGTTTAAAGTCCTTTTTACCCATTTTTGACTTTGACTACATGGTATTTAAGGAATATTTCTCTTGTTTACGTTACAAGGTACTTTTTGACTTTTCCGGAAAAAGTATGAGAATAATGTTTTTTTAACTTATACGGCACGAACAGATTTTATGGCTTTATAAAGCCTTATTTTCAAGAAGCTTCCTCCATAATATTTCATGACTATTTTCATGAAAATATTTTTCTTTTAAAATTTCATGATATTTTGTGAAAAGAAATTGATTTTGAATAAGAAAGGATATTTTCCTCAAGAATTCATTTCAAGTGTTTTATCAAAACCATTTTCCATCTAAGATGACATTATTTCATATGTGTATGTTTCAAGTATAGTCTCTATGATTTACATGGATTCACTTTTCTTATTATGAAATGATATCCATTTCTTTTATATGGTTTATGCGATGATGGGATGATTTTTATGAAACCCATTTTATTCGATTGGTTATTATGAATGATATATGTTTATTTTGTGGTACAAGTAAGAATGATTTCATTATGAGATGGGTGGGACCTATATCTCCCTCTAATGCATTCGGTAAAGATTTATATCTCATGAGATAAACATGGCGGGAATGGTAAGTTAATCCGGTTCAGTGTTACAGGACTGAAATGAGGAGTGAACTCGATTCAGAAAGGGACTTTGTCCACTAAGATGGTCTTGGCAGCAATCCCTTGGCTACTATGGAAATCATGACATGTGAGGAATGGTTTCCACAATTACATGTTTTTATCCCATTATATTTAATCATAGTTGATGTTCCATTATGATATATGCCTTACGTACTTACATGATTTATGTCTTTTCTCAATATTTTGATGTTTAAATTTCATGTTCAAATTTTTGCTTCCAAATGTTTATGGATTGTTTTATGTTATCTATTTTTTCCCTTAATGAGAATTTGAGATCACCGTTTTTATGTTTTATTTACCCTAGGAAATAAAAAAAGTTTTTATGTATGGAGACAAAAAGGGGAAGATCGTTATGGGAATTGTTGAATATATTTCAAAATGAATAGAAGATTATATTTCGAGTTTCCAAAGACACTAAACTATTACGATCCTTGTGTGTCTGTTTTTATTATTTATTAAGTATTATGAAAAATTTATTTTCTGTCCATGTACGTCATGTTTTGGGTCTCTAAAGTTGGTATCAGAGGAAAGGTTTAGTCAACCTTTGGAAACAAGGATGCAAAAACGTTAGTGAGATCCCTAGAGATATTTCTATGTTATGTCTAGGGATGTACCTAAGGTTATGTATACAAATACGTTATAGTCCTAGAATTGTGCTAATGATCATAGAATTAATCCTAAGATGATAGATGTCGAAGGTACTCCCCCTTGATTATGTTATTTTCCTTGTATGATTTTTTACTACAGAATTATTTTTGTGTTTTAGTCAATGGAGGGAACCAGAAGGAATTCGGTTAACATTGAATCCAATGGACAAATTGGTAACTATGAGCAACAAAATTGTGTAATGCCTAGAGAGAAAGATATTGTGATTATTCCAAATCAGTCATCATGATATATGATTAACAAGGTGAAATTTATTGGTATTCCTAATTCATCAAATAAGAGGAAGATAAGCTTTTATGTATGTTCACATGTTGAGGAGCATAATGAAAGGAAGATTGAGATTTCTAAAGAAGGGAAGAAGAAACTTGAGGAATACCTCAAATGGAGGGGCATATGTTATCTGTGTGTTGAAAAGGGTCATAGAGTGACAAAATGTTATGGAGTTCAATGTCTTATTTGTGGAGAACATGGGCATTACCCAACTAAATGCCCTGACCTAAAAAGTTACTTCTAAATCAAGGAAGTACTTATTCTAGGAAAATCATTGAAGAGTATGGATTGAAGTGTTTATGTATTGGTATTCAAGAAAAGTGTTGTTGAGGTACTTTTATGGTGTATTAGAATATTTTTGTATTAGTCTATTGTGGTTTTCAATAATTTTATGGTACCGGTAACCATGAAAAGTGATTCAAATATTTTTTTAAAGTAGATAAAATGTGAATATGTAAGGGGTAAAGAGAAAATAATATGATAGTAATCATGAGATCATTCCTAAAATAAGGAAAAAGTGATATCATGGTTTGAGTATATAGAAATTTTGGGATTTTGGTATATGGAAAGAGTTAAGTTTTGACAGCATTCATGTTTTCACTAAGGTTAAATGGGTATTCATTTTTCAAGAGAATACACGATTAAGGTATTCACATGTTTTGTAATTTGACCAACAAGATATATCTTATGATATATGGGGGAGAAATGATTTCATTCACGTGATTGTTATGTGACATTTCACGTAATAATTTTCTTCATAATATGAGCTTGGACCGAAGTATTTTAGATAAGCCTAAAGATTGGAATGGATTATGTTGGTCATAAGTTAGTATTTTTTAAGGATAGAACTTTTTTCGATATTATTGATGGGATGTTATAGTAATGTAGTATTAGAAAAAGGAGAACTTGCAGGACTGGCGACAGCCCATCGTGTCGGACAAGGCTGTGGGAATCGAACCCACAACCAAAGTGCGACTGGCCTTTATCGCCTACCAATGGCCTACAAGAAGTCCCTGTTTAGTAGAAACTAGTTTTATTTTATTAATTGGTATGATATATGGAGTATAAGTTCATTTTTGGAACCATATATGATTAATATTACCATATGATGGACTTATAACTTTTTCTAACCTTTTGTTTGAAACAGATGGAATGACCCATTATTCTATCACATGATCTGCTAACACATCACGAATAAAAAATTCAACTTCATTTCTTTAAGGGATGAAGTGGAAATTGTTCAATTCAGGAACAACAGTGAGATTGTACCAAAATCATGAAAGTATTTCTTTTAATTCAGAAAATTTAGGGAAATTATCTTGAAAACCAAAAATTTTGTCCTAATGACCTTATATCCGATCAATCAGATGATATCTTAGATCATCACAGATATATGGATTTGTGATTGTTGGATTTTTCATAGCCATGTTCTCTTCCACTCTCTATCAGAACATGATGGTTATATTTCTCTTCCATATCCATATTTTCACCTATGTTCTCCAATGTGGAAACCTAGTGATTAGTTTATTTGAGTAACCGTTATGTTTCATACTTTAGTTTTCAAAGATAATTTTTTGTATTCCTTTTTACGATGTGGGTTTAAATTAAAGAAAATTTCAAATAGAAACCCATTTATAACCCCGATGATTTTCGAGGTTGAAATTCATTTTATGGGGGGTAGAATATAATATCCCGAGATTTTATAAGATATATTCTTTTTAATTTCATTCATATCTTCTGTTGTACGATACACCATGATTATCTTGCGCTATACACAACAGTGTATTAGCTTGCAGTATACGCAACACTAATCCTGGATCGTGTTACACACAATTTCATGTTTGTTTGATAGTAGTTATTCTATGAAACATTGAGTATAAATTTATATATATTAAATGTATTTTGTTATATGCAGCAAAAAAGGTGTCGTTCACTACACGCAGCCCTGACTTGGCTTGCATTACACACAATCGCGACCTTCCTCGATAGCATGTGTTGTACGCAATACCAGGTTTTACTAAAAAATGATATATTATTATAATATTATTATGAAAAATCCATTATGAATAGTATTAAATAAATTTTAAATGCTATAACATTATAATTCATCTTATACATTTTCTAGAACATGGTATAAGAACAAAATAAATTTTTCGGGTAAAATAAGTATTTTTTAAAAAATGCATTTTTGCCGCCTTTTAATGGCGCCTCCACTTTAAATATAGTTTTTGACATGTTTATATGTTCAGTTTTACAAAATAAAATTATTTATTGGAACCAGGATATAAAATTTTACCTTGGATAAATTTTTCATATTATTCTGATAACTTTTATATTTTAATGAATAGTAAAAACACGCTATATTTTAATTAAAAACAAATTTTTTCATCATAATAACTTATGTGGTTAAATAAGAATATTGAATGGTTTTAAAGTATAAATAGAATATATTTTTACCATTTAATATAATGTATGTCCTTAGAATTGATTTTACCTAGAATTCTCTAGTTAAATAAATTCAATCTTTTGCAATGTTTTAAAGAAAAACTCATTTTCTTTCGACAACGGGATTAATTTTAATTTAATTTCTGAAACTTTTGTGTATTGAATTTGGAAAAATGGATTCCATATTTGGAATTATTGGGTCCAAATTATGTAAATAAGCTACTTTTTATTTTTCTGCATTATGAATAGTAACTATGGTAAATTTTATTTACCATAGTTAAAGGTAAATCGGGTAATTAAGGGTAAATATAAGATTATAAAATTACCCTAAAAACTGCCAAAATTCTATGGGATGGCTAAAAGTCGACCCATATCATCTAAGGGTCGGATTAGATTCATTTTATGGACTTTTTACAATAAAAATAGTTTAATTATTACTAAAACCAAAGAAAGTGACAACATGTCACTCTCTTAAAGCTTATAAGTATACTAATTTTAATTTAGTGATAAAATTCATGAAACATAGAAAATGAATAGTATCCAGAAATATAATAAAATTATATACATCATATGAATTTATTTATAATTATTAGTTATTAAATAATTATCATTAATTGTGACACAATAGTGATGCAGAAATTGTTTATCTAGTGAAAAATCAAGAATATAATTTTTATTAAACTAATAGGGACCATAAAAGACACATAACCCTGAACAAAACTTATTGGTCATGTAAATATAAACCATAATAATCAAATGGTATAATATGTGACCATTTAAAGCCTTATAAAAGTGATTATGACAATTATTTAATTTTATCTTAAATGATGCCAAAGTTGTCACCTACATAATTTAATAAATATAACAATTTATATATTGTGATTTTAAGATGATAAATTCGAGTAAATTTATTATTATTAAAGGTAATAGATTTATCTTCATCATAGTATTTTATTTTTACTTTTTATGCAACAAATTAGTATATTAAATAATTATACAAAAATGTTGTAGAAATTATTTTATTAAGAGATAAACCAAATAAATGGTTTTAAAAATAATAAAATATGAACTATTTAATGTGATACACTAATTTTCTAGATACATATTACCTTTTATGAATCTATTAAATCTTTTAGTTAAAACATATCTTCTGTATATATTTTATTTAAAATCAAATAAATGAATAGTGTCAAAATTGACACTATTGTTATTTTATAAAAATTACATATTATAAAATTGTTTAAAAATCACAAAAATATTTACAAATTATAAATTTAAATTTATATGGTCTATAATGTTATAAAGTAACCAATTATGGAAAATTCACAAAAAAAAGTAATTATTTGCTATAATTTAAAATTTAGAATGTTATTACCACAAATAAAATTATATTGATTAAATAAGGATAAATCAGATTGATAATTTATAAAATAATTTCCTAAAATGTCTAAATTTTATTGGTTGATGAGATTACAACCCTATTTCATCTAATATTAGAATATGAGTCATTTTTGGAGGTTTTTAAGTGGGGTTATATTTATTTTAAATTAATATTTTTAAGATTTCCAATGTTTCCCCTCTCCTCCCTTATAAAAGGGCACCTCCCCCTCTCAAATTTACACATCTTTGAGCCTTAATGCTCGGAAAACCCCTGAAAATTTTACTTATATACTTCCCTAGAAACATACTAGAGGTTCTGGTCTTCTTCAAAGACCAATCGTAGTTCACTAAGAGAAGGTTTTAAAATGTCGTGTCGAAAAAAGAGGTAATATCTGTTACCGATTCGTTCAACATTATTTCTTCTTATACTTATTCTTCTTTAGTTGTTTCATTATGAAGTAATAACATAAGTATCACTCATATACTGATATGTTATTATAAGTATGAACCAACCCTATTTCACCATCTATCCATCCTATAGAAAACGAAATCACTGCACGTGCGTACGTACGAAATACCGTCTCCACGCCGTGGTGTAATCTATTTTCCACCATCACCTTACATGGATGGGTATAATGTTGTAAATAATGACTATATATGATTATTTAAAAATGATATTGATTCTTAAATAGTATTCATACACTCCAATACAATTCCACGATCATGGGAATGATATCATCGCCCGTGCGTACGTATGGACTACCGTCTCCACGAACTCCAAGAGATTCATTTTCCATGATTAACCATTCAAAAATTATTATGAAGTATATATAACGAATACTAAGGAAATATATGGCATAATAAAGCTACTGTATTTATTTATATATATATATATATGTCATCTATTTAATTTCATTCAATTCAACAAGGAAACAAAAACAGCGTTCATGCGTACGTACGACCTACTATCTCCATGAAGTGTGTATTCATTCCTTTTTTTGATATATAATATATATGTATATGATGAATATATAATATATATAAATCATGTTTTAAATTCTAGAATTATTTAAATCAGGATATAAGTAATAATATCAAGAATGACAAGTCGAAACATATATGATAAAAGAAATGATTTTACCCAAAATGCTACTTTTACATGGAATTTACAAAAGAACGGGTAATATAAAATCATAAGTGAAACATATATGATATCATAACAATGAATATGATTATATAATGTGTCAATTACATTATTTAAATCATTATACATGTGGTTCGGATACGTACGAAGCATATCAGACTTAAGGTAAGTGATAATTTTGCAAATCTCATTTTTATCTGAGATTTCTTATTCATAAGTATTTACAGGGGGTTATTTCTATCATCCATGTACATGTTTTATAAAAGTGTTTTCATGTATGTTTAAATTCGTTTTTATCCATTTTTGAATTTTACTACATGGTATGTAAGGAATCTTTCTTTTGTTTACGTTACGAGACACTTTTTGACTTTTCCAGAAAAAGTACGAGAAGAATTGTTTTTAACTTATACGGCACGAAGGGATTTTTAAAGATTTATAAAGCCTTATTTTCATGAAGAATCCTCCAAAATAATTCATGACTATTTTCAACAAAATCTTTTTCTTTTAAAATTGCATGATGGTTTGTGAAAATAAATTGATTTTGAAGAAGAAATGATATTTTTATCCAGAATTCATTTCAAGTGTTTTATCAAAACCATTTTCCATATAAGATTACATTATTTCATATATTTATGTTTCAAGTATAATGTCTCTATGATTTAAATGTATTCACTTTTATTATTATGAAATTATATCCATTTCTTTTATAAGGATTATGTGATGATGGGATGATGTTTATGAAACCCTTTTTATTCGTTGGGTTATTATCAATGACGTATGTTTATGTTGTGGAAAAAGTAAGAATGATTTAATTATGAGATGGGTGGCACCTATATCTCCCTATAATTCATTGGGTAAAGATTTATATCTCATTAGATAGACATGGCTGGAATGGTAAGTTAATCTGGATCAGTGTTACATGACAGAAATGAGGAGTGAACTCAATTCAGAAAGAGACTTTGTCCACTAAGACGGTCTTGGAAGCAATGCCTTGTCTACAAAAGAAATCATGACATGTACTGAATGGATGCCACAATTACATGTTTTAATCCCATTATATTTTATCATGGTTGATCTTCCATTATGATATATGCCATACGTACTTCCATGATTTATGTCTTTGCTCAAGATTTTGATGTTTAAATTTCATGTTCATGTTTTTGCTTCCAAATAATTATGGATTGTTTTATGTTATCTATGATTTCCTTTACTGAGCATTTGAGATCACCCTTTTTATGTTTTATTTTCCCCGGGAAATAAAGAAAGTATTTAGGAATGGAAACAAAAAGGGGAAGATCGTTATGGTAATTCTTGAAGATATTTCAACATGATTAGAAGTTTATATTCCGAGTTTCCAAAGACACTAATCCATTACGATCCTTCTGTGTCTGTTTTTGTTATGTATTAATTATTCTGCAAAAGTAATGTAATTTCCATGTACATCAAGTTTCGGGTCTCTACACACAACATGTTGATGAAACAATGGAATATATGAAAATTATTCAAACCCACATAAAAAATATCAAAGTTTAGAAAATATATTTAAATATAACTGGTGGAAGGATTTTGAATTTTGAGTAGGAGATCATGTTTTATTAAAGGTATCTCCTTGTATAGGTATTATAAGATTCAGTAAAAAGGTTAAATTATATACCAGTTAAATAAGACTTTAGATATTATAGAATGAATTAGAGTGGTAGCTTACCATTTAGTTTTTCCGCCATGTACCTCCAAATTTCATCATTTTCTCCACAAATTACTTTTATAGAAATACATGCCAATCCCAACATATGTAATCACATATTATGAATTAGAATTGGAACATGATTTTCCTTATTGTGAATATCCAATCTAGATTCTTCACACTATAGAACATGTGTTGAGGAATCAGATGACATAAATGGTAAAGGTTCTTTGTAGAAACAATAAAATGAATGAGATGATGTGAGAACTAGAATAAATTATGTTGAAGAACTGAATGAATATTTTTATGAATTGATATTATAGATATATTGTGGAAGAATTTATTTTAAGGAGGGAAGAAGGAAACAACCCAAACTTCCACGGTATGCTTCTTTTTAAATAATTCAATAGCTTTTTCTAAACACATCCCTGAGTTCGAGTGAACCATAACCTTTCAACTAGCCTTTTAAAAAGTTGTTATGAGTAGTATTAAATACATTAGAAAAATTATTCATTTTAGTTTTCAAAATAGACTTTATTTATTTGAATTCATAATATCAAAATTTTATTAGGGTGAAATTTTGGTATGTTTATGAAAATATTTAATATTTTTATAAATAGTGAAAAATAATACATTATTGTTAAAAAATTGAATTTTTTATTTAAATAATTAGTTAATATTAAATTAATTTTAATGTAACTATTTATGAATAATACATATTTTAGTCTAATTTGGGTCATTAGAATCAATTTTATAGTATAATTACATATAAAATTTTTATTGAACTTTTGAATATCTCTTTTACTAGCCTTTTAACCATATTTAAGAATGAGTATTAAAAATAATTTTACCAATTTTTTGTAAATTATTGTAATAAGTATGAAAAATGTGGTCTAATAGGATGAAATTAATTTTTTTGAATGGTAACTTTTGAAGTTTATTTACCATGGTTAAAGTTCAATATATCAATATAAGAAAAAAATAATATAATATTATTCTAAAATTATCGTAACACTTTTCATAATTTAATTGGATGAGTTTATTTCGACCGAAATCAACCTTAGGTCGATAATATGATCCTTTTTAAGCCAATTTTTTTATATTAGGACATTTATTAAATTTTATTTAAATAAGAGTAAAAAATTTCATATTCAAGTTTTAATAACTATAAAATTTTGGATTTGAGGTTATATAAGTTATATGATCCACTATAAATATTTTTTAAAAATATAAAATAATTATCTTGATCATTTTATATTATTTATTATTTCTTGTGATTAAATAATTACCATTCATGACGAAAAAATAGTTACGAAAAAATTATTTTATTAAAAGAAATATCAAATAAATGTTATTAAAAATATTAAATTTGATTTAATTTGACTTAGTTAATGATATAAAATAATTTTATAGACATAATAGACTAGTTAGTGACATATTAGACGTATTATTTAGAAGTTATCATGTGGGTTTATATTTTAAAAAATGAAAATATTGAATAGTATCAAATTTAACATAAATGATACTTTCAAATAAATAATATTTTATTAAATGTTATAAAATTAATTAAATTATATGGTTATTAAAAATAACAATCATTATTATAAATATTTGAAAAAATTTCCAATTGGAGATCTTTTGGCATTTTATAGTAACTATATAAACCCTGCAGTATAAATATACAAGTAAACACGATATGAGTTAAACAGAATAACTAATGGTTAACCCCAAAATATAATGTTAATGTTGTGAGCTAAAAATGTGTAAAATTAATTGGGTGGGAGTATTTATACCCATAACCATCTTATCATCTATCAAAATAACGTTTTATCTTCTTGAAATTGAAAATAAATTTTTATTAAATTAATAGTTTTGGAGTTTCCAAAAGTCCCCCTCCCCTATATTATAAAATAGAACCTCTCATTATCTTTTATTCACACCTATAAAGCCTTTCGTCTCATCCAAATGTTATCCACTTATCCTAAAAAATGCCCTCAATTCATTATAGTCTCTTTACCTTTTGAATAATTCCAACCTACATAGTCCTTTGGATTAAATCAAACAGAGATACCTAGAAAAGAGGTAATTGTTTCATTAAATATTTCTACGTTATTTTCTTCTTTAATTATGATTCCTATGTTTTTTATATATAAAAATAATAAATATAGTATAATCTACATCCTAAGATTTTATAATAAATATGGAACAACCATATTCATCTTTTTATCCATCATACGAATAACAATATCACCATGTGCGCATACATGCATCTTCCAATCTCCATGCAGTGGTGTAATTTGTTATTCAACTATACATTATTCGGATGTGTAAAATGACGAGTTTATTTGATACAAATAAATAGTAAAAAATGATAATTATTTTCCTTAATTAATATACCATCCAAATTATATACTATTTAAACCATTAAAGGAATGATATTTTCGCTCGTCTATACATACGGTCTACCGTCTCCATGACACGATATGATTAATTTTCCAGGTTGACCATTCAAGAATGATTATAAAATTTTTATGATGAGAAAAAATATTAATTTTGAACTTAATATCACTTATTATATGAATAAAATAAATCCTATACATATCAAACATGACATACATGGAAAAAAATGAAAGGAAAGGAAGCCGTTAAGACACAAAAAAATGGTAATATTGTAATATTATTAAAAAAAATTATATAATATGATCATATATGATATCTTAAATATGGATATGGTACTTGTATTATTTAATAACTTTTTTAACCACTATAAAAGATTTTAACACACCCTCAACTAACGTAAATCATCATTTTAGGATTAATTTGAAAATATCATTATTATCTGAGATTGTTTATAAATAATTATATACTGGGACATCTTTACCATCCATGTCCATGATTCATAAAATGTATTTCAATAGATCATCATTTTTTTAAATTCCTATTTAACATTGTTTAAATTTCTATAAAATATTTTAATGGAATCTTTCTGCCATTTTCCAAGCAAGGTACTTGATGACTTTTTTGAAAAATTAAGGGAAGAATGTATTTTTATGTTATACAATGAGGGCATCAATTTTACATAGTTATGAAGCCTTAAAATTTTGAAGCCTATATTACAGGCTTAAAAGGTTATTTTTCAAAAACTATTTTCCATTATAATTGTGTTGTTTTAAAATAATTTAAATATAAAAAATGGATATCTCCCTCAAATAGTTTTAAGGATTTTATTATATTGTTTTCATCTATATCAATATCCATTGTTGGATTTTATACCTAATTGAGCATGATTTATTATGATATATTTATCCATATTGTATTGAAGGATTTATTAAATATTTGATTATAGATGGACTATTTTTATACAATTCATAGTTTGTGGTTAAAGCATTAACATTTCCTATGCTATTTTTAATATGAATGTTTATATGTTATGTTTCACCCTTTTCATTCGAGGAATTAATTAGATATAGTATGTGATGGGTGGGGCTTTCTATTTTCTCTCAATTAATAATAGCTATAATGAGTGAAAAATATTTTCATGGAAAGGGACCATGATGGTATGGTCATTTATGGTCTTGGGATGATCCCTCAGTGGTGTGGTTATGAATCCTGACATTATACATTCCCTCATTATGAGAATAGTTATTGATATTACATGTGATTATTCGACTAGTAGAATATCCATGTGAATGTTTAAAGGGAATAGTTTGATTTATTCACTCCATAATATAATTAATATTAGGTTTTAAAAGGATTGTATTCCTCTTTATACATTTCCATGAAAAAATATTCTTATTTAAGTTAGCTTCAACTATATTGTTTGTCCTTACTGAGCATCTGAGATCACCCCTTTATTATGCTTCATTTTCCCTAGGATGCGAACAATTATATTATGACTGATAATTAGAAATAATCTATGGGATATATGTCTTTTCAAAGGGTACACTATATTTTTTTCATTTAAATATTTAATATAAAACTTATGTTTTTATCTAGTTTTTCTAAGGCTACTAAACTGATCAGTATTTTGGGATTTTTGTTGTTGTGATCATGGAAATGTAATAAAAATTCATTAGATCAGAGATATTTCTTTCAAGTAATTACATCAAATATTTATTAATTTCACTATTAATTAATTTATGTGTCTCCCACTGTAATGAAATACCAAAAAATAATAAAAAATTATTAATGGAAATAAATTATCTGATATTTCTTAAGCATCTAATTTAGCTGATCTATTTGAAATTAATGGCTGAAAAATCCAATTAAGGAATCATACATGAGTCATATCTTGAATCCTGATTCATCTTTCCCCTATCCATTATGTCTAATTCTCATCTGTATTTATCATCAACTAAGCATGGTTTGTGACAGACATCATCCTCATCATCGTAAAATAATACCATCACATTGGAGAGGGGATCTTGGTAGAGAAATATACAGAATGATAAATTGGATGTATAAACCATCATACATATTTAATGAGGAAAAATTATAATTCACATATTTCAAAATTTAAAAACATACATCATAGACAATTAAATAATTAATTTAACAAAAACCCCATATATACAGTAGTTCATTCGATTACTATAGACCAATCAGTGGGAAAGTGTAATGGAAAATAAAATTAAATGAAACAAAATTTGATATGATGGATTTTAAATTAATTGAAAGAATTAATTGAATTCAAATAATTTATTTGGTCCCAATATAAATTGAATTTTCACTACAAAAATAAAATAAAATAATTAATTATTTTAATACCAAAACTAAATTAGTATTTTACAGTATTAAATTAATTTAATTTTTAAACCAAAAAATTTATTATTATTTAATTTAATATAGTACTAATATTAAATTAATTAACAATATTAATATTGATTATATTAATAATTTATTAAGTCCCAAAACCTAGTACATGGCCTATAGAGGTTGGGATGATGACGCGCAAGCCCGTTTCAGGCCATATAGACCCCATGAAGGGGTGTTATGAGTTTGACACACTCACCCTAACCTTTTCTAGGTTTAATGGTTCTACCTATTCCTGTTGAATGTTAGGTTAGGTCACTTGGGATCTGTCAGAATGTTTGTACTTGGCCAACATGGAGGGTTTACCTTTGAGGTGGTTTGGGAACACGGTCTGGAAGACTGAACGTGCATCGACATAATGTTCAACTGAGGGAGGGGACAATTGTATATTACGATGAATCGTATGTGGGATCATTGAAGTCTTATGTCTTGGTTCCTAGTTGGTGGGGGATCATTATGGATCATGTGTGTTCTTCTATGGTGGATGGATGCTCAGCAACTGTTGTAGAGAGTGGGATGGTGGAGCACCATCATGGCTATAACATCCTCACGATGAGACATATGTAGGAATGTGTGAGCAGGAAGCTCTAGAAATCATGGCTGGTAATGGTAGGATAGAGATGTAGCTTTATACAGTTGGGGGAGATGCATCGTATTGGTACTGGTGACGATAGTGGCCAACATGGTGGTCCCTCATGTGGTTGGATCATGGGGAGGAGGTGGTGGTGGTGATCCAAGTTTCCCATGGAAAGAAGCTGAACCTAGAATGGTTGGATGGGACCTTGTAGGATAGGGAGTGGTCATAAAGGTCACACACACAAGAGTAGGAAGCCAATGGGTTAGAGATACGCATCGAGGGTCCAATAAGATACATTATTATCTATATTGAAAAAGAGGGTCAAAACTCCCCCATTTTGTATCTTTCAATTCACAAGTCTCTTATATGGTTTCTAATTTTCCATTGTAGCCACCATTTTTACAAATTAATACTGGCCACATAAAAATTTGACCATATACAAATCTTCTATAGCCTATTAACATTGTATTATTATATAATAATAAGATTATTATTTTTATTTTGATAATTATATGGATCCTAGAAATTATTTTCCAGCTTCTGAAATTACTCTAGAAAATGGAATCTGGTCGGTACTGAATGGGAAAAGTATGAATCACTGAAGAGAACAAACAACTGAAAAATAACTTGTTTATTTGTTCTTCAAATTTGTATATGGAAAATTCCACCACCTTCGATCAATATTCATTTTCATAATCATTATTTAGTCATCTGAAATAATATCAATTGATTTTCAGATCCATTGGGATTGAAACTATACCATCTGTTTAAGGCCTATGATCGGTTAGAAAGGAATTTAATTTTAATGGTTCTCTAATACAAGTGGTTCTATTTCTAGATCATTGATATCGTATTCCGCTACATTGGGTCGACATAGCTATCTATATCATTCATGGGAAACAATCCCAATTTCGTCAAAACTTTTCACGGACTTAGACAAGGGGACACTATATCCCCCACATTATTTATTCTCTCCTAAAATGACCTGATCTAGTATATTAATTAGGGAATATTATTGGGGAGGATTATACTATATAAAAATGGGCACACAACTAGGGGTATATCAAACATGATGTTCACTAAGGACACTATTATGATCATCAAAGGATGCAGGTGGACTGTCAAGGGGATTAATAAGATTTTGGAGGACTAATGCTCATGGAGTGGGATGGTGGTCAATTTGGATAAAATTCCATTTTATATGGCTACTAAAGTTATAGAGAGATGGATATTGTCACTAGAAGTCGTGCTAAATTTAAAAAGAGGGTCCTTCCCAATAGAGTATTTTGGTTCTCTAGTAAGACCAATTACCATTCGTATTCATCAAATTGATATGTTAATTACTAATATCACTGGGTGAATCCAAAACTAGAAGAACAAGTTTTTATCCTTTTTTGATGAATCACACTCTTAAATAGTTTTGTGTATTCCATTCTAATTTACATACTCTCCACTCAATATTTACTGAAGAGTGTGATTTTAAATTTGGAGATTCTGATGGGTTACCTTTTATGGGATGGGTAAATGAAAGGTACATATAACTTGGAATCATGGAAGATACTATCCACACCTACAATAGAGGGAATTACCATCCTTAGTAGCGTTTCATGGACCATGCAAGGTTTGCATGCTAAATTAACAAGGGAGGATATAGAGGGGATGTTCCTCTAAGTAAAATCAAGTAAAAAAATATGGGATGGTGATTAATATATAGAGATCAAATTGTTCTATTATCTAAAAAAATCAAGGAATATATTGGTAACCTACCATAATATACTCGTTGGATTTTGGGAATGGAAGACATCATCTTCTAGTAACATGGTGGGACATGGTTTTAAAATTTTTCATCACCAGAGTAAAAAAACACAGCTGCATTCAATGATATGAACCATGGTATAGGTCCAAGGATGTCATATGAATTATTTAAAGAACAAAATTAAACCAGAATATGTACCTCATTTCATTTTCTGGTGTGCTTGACTGCAATTAGTCTATGGCGAATGTTTCTTGAAGGATCAAATGTTGTACCCCATTAGATAATCAATACATACTCTAAGAATCCACTTGTTGAATGTGCATCAAATTTTGGGTGCTATCATGGAGCTTCTATAAATACTTCTCCATCCGGGTGATCACTACGATCCTGTGCCTTCAATCCGTCGACAACATTTTTTGATCAGACACTTGTAGAGATAGAATATTTCTCACTATGAAGAAGGGGGAGGGAAAGGATATCATTAAAAATTGTTCCTAGAAATATCTTATCATCCTAGTTATATAGTGGGATAGAAAATACCTAGATGTTGTCCCATGATCCTCATTATTAAAATAACCACAAAATAAGTAATCAATAAACATTTATGGCATAAAAACATCATCAAAAATATTAATTATTTTTCTTCACAGACTACTTATATATATTATTCATATTACATGATAAATATAATTCATTAAATTTACTTTCAATTCACTCTAATATTAAATTAATGTAGAATAATAAAATAATAGTCATTCATATAATACTTTTCCACATGTTTACTTAAATTACTATAAATACATTTAATAAATAAATTCATTCCAATTATTCTATTATTGGATAATATTGAATTTATTTCTTTATCAGTGATCTATTAATACATGGAAAACTATCAGATCCTATTGTGGATCCATAAAGTACTATATGCATAATCACTATAATATGACAGAATTTTTTTAATATGTTATCATGTGTGACCCTCTATGCCCTTTTTTCAATAGTAGTGAATAACATTCATAGACCAAGAGTGGATTCTAGCAACCCATCAAGACCATTAACGAGATATTGAATAGTCATAGTAATCAAAACCAACCTATGATCATGTCCAATGTAATATAATCTATTCAAATTTATATATATACAAAATATGGAAGAACACTTATATCATCCTCCATTTCTAATTTATTGTTTCTTGATCCAAATTGATAATAATTCCTTAATCTACCAAGGTCATGGATTTATTAATTTACTACCATCTTGATTAATCAGTTTTGAGATGTAACTTCCATAAAATCGTTGTAAAAAATTATATCTTGGCTATTCAACCAATTCCATACAACCAACGACATACCCAACAAAAGCTACCTCACCATGATTTCATTATCATGGTTTTTACTTTAATAAAAGTATGTGGTCAAATGGTACATATTGACAACGGTCTTATGTTAGAATACTAATACAAATTTCAATATATTGGAACATACAGTAACACCCAAAACATATGGTTTTTCTATTAGCAGCATATCATCATGATCTCTCCTACCAAGGATCCCCAACTATGAAATTCATGATAATATGACATAATGATTATGACCCCTAACACCTAATAGTTATATATCTATTGTGTCCAGCCAGTATGACCCATATAAACCATATAACATTTTTTTAATATTAATTTTATATTATCTCGAGGTTTTAACTATCTAATGGGGTCCAATATAACCTTTTTGTACAAAAATTAATATATGGGTATTTCTATTTAAATAGTGGACACAAAAATATCCACAATATAATGGTGTGGAAACGCCAAGAATATACCATTTTATAAATGAAATGATAATTGAACAGAACTATTTCATTGGTTCTTATGAACCCACTATTACAACATTTCTCAAAACAAGGACCATTTGGATTTTAATAAAAATGTGAAAGGGATGTTTTTTTATCATGTGTCACATGAACAAAATTTCCCACCATCATGACAACTAAAATTCTTAAATATCAATTTTTAAATATGTTTTTTATTTTCAATGAGAATTTGGAATTTTTTTAGATGTGGTTCTCAAATTTCAAAGGTTATTTCCCTCATGAATATTCTAAATGAAATATATATGGAATTTTAATTTATCGACAGAGACGAAATTTTAATTTAAATATTATCCAATAGGTATATGTATCACTTTAATCATCATTATTATTTATTTGGATGATTTATGATCACTTTTACTGTGAATGTAAACTTTTATTTACATTCACTATATTATTATGGATGGTTTCTGAATATATTTATTGGATTGGGGTAAGTATTAACATTTGTTATATATAATTTTCAATATGAATGTTTATATTGATTATGTTTCACCAAATTCATATGAGTAATGTATTTGACTTAGTAAATGATATGTCAGTCTCAGTTAGAGATAACTCCTCAGTGCATCGCTATGTCTCATTAGAGAAATATTTCAGCAATATTTAATGATATTATACCCAATTATTTAAACATACTTATGAATGGTTATAATATTATGTTTTAGATGACTGATATTATGGATTCCATCATTATTAGATTAGATACTAATTTTCATGTCATTATTCGATTAGTTTTATTATTTATGTATCTATTTCATGGTAATTCCATTATTTATATGCATTTATTTGATCCTTATTTTTCATACCATATTTTTTTCATGCAATTCTTTAAATGGTATGTTTTTCTACTATTTACCTTTGCATATTGATTTTAATTATTTATTCATCATATCATCCAATGTATTCTTTACATTACTAAGCATTTGAGATCACCATTTGTTATATTTTTTCCCCAGGATACAAGGAAGTATTTTATGATTCATATGCACGAATATCCTAAAGAGAATAATATAATTTTTAAATTAAAATAAATTCCTATTTTATTTTTAAAATGTATAATGAATTTAATATAAGTATTATGATTACCAATACTAGAAAAGAATTCTATAATTTGAGATTTGATTCCTTATTTCATATTCCAATTTAATTATATAGAAACCGAATCTAGATTACCAGAGTTAGGGTTGTTACATGGGTAGTTAGAATATTCTACTCTGGTTTCGGAGGACATGCAAAGGCAATGCATCCTTGAATTTGGTGGGACATTTGAGAAGTAATTATCAATTATTTTTTTATACATTAACAACAGTTATTAGGAGTGTATTTAGATAGAAAAATATGTAGAACAATATTGTTTTCTATGTTGATCATCATTGTGTTTTATGGAAGTGGAAGAGTCAAATTTTTCAAAATTGAGTGTCATGTAGTAGATTTTAGAGCATGTTCAATTGATCCAAAAAATGTATGAATACGAAAAAATTTATTAATATGCCATATTCTATCCACCATCATTGAGCTTTTGAGTTTAAGGTGGGATATCATTTGTTCCTTCAGATTTGACTGATATTGGGTCACTTTTGGATTAAAAAATAGGGGATTTTAGCTCCCTTGTATGAAGGGACCTTTGAGATCATAGAAAGGATTAGTCTGGTTGCATATCGATTGGCTCTTCATAAATGATATAATACTAAGAATTATGTATTTCATGTGTAATTGCTTCGATAGTATCATCCTAACCAATATCATTTGATTTATATTGATGATGTTGAGAATGAGGCTAATTAATTTTTTGAGGTGAATATGATTCGTATCATGGTACACATTATGGAATATTTTCAGGGATGTTTAGGTCTTTTGGATGATTTTTGTGGAATTATAGTTATGGTAAATAGGTGACATGGGAGAGGGATGATGATATGTATCCCATTGCCTAGATCTTTTACTATATAGGCTTAGTGATTCATGGGAGAGAAGCTCAATATTAAGCTATTATAAGGTGGAGAGGTAGTAAGATCCTTACCTTCAAAATGGAATGATTTTAATTAATTTAATTTGAGAAACTCCATTAAAATGATTAATGGAAGTCCACATGAGATTTTGCTGGAATATGTAGTGTATTATGTGGTTGGGAAATAAAAATGGAAAAAATGTGGTCATAAAATTAATGGCACATAGTAAGGGCATGGTTAGTACTAACCATGGACCAGAATAGGAAACCCTATATAAGAGAGGTCCATAGTTTGTAAACCATCCAAGGGGAATATGAAAACCAAGCGAACATAAGATAGAGATAACTGTAAGGCCTCAACATGATTTAATAAAATATGAAGGATCTGTAGAAAATTTTGTGACCGGTGTCTCTATTCGGATATAGGAGACCATGTAGTTGGTCAATAGTTTTAAAAAATGCGTTGATATTTAAACGTGGATATTTGACGAATTTACCCTCCTAACAATTATTTTTTTTACAGATTTCTACCTCATTACTAACCTAGCATCATTTTGTGTTAACATAGAGCTTTACCCTCTTCTAAGTATTGAGACCCCACTATTTTTAGGCATTTAGAGATTCATTTAGTTTTAATTAAAGCACTAATTAATTAATTGAAATCATTATTTCTATTACTTGGAAGAATCAAAATTGTTGGCTTCCCATTTTTTAAGGCTTTTGATACCGACATAGTAGGAGTTATTCACATAAGAATTTGATTGTTTTTAATTAAAATAAACGGTTTTATGGAGTATTGGATTTCAATGATCTTGATGTAGGAGGTTTATAATAATTCTCCCATAGTCCACTTTTCATGCGAATGTGGTTGATACATTTTTCTACTTTTTTTTGAAAAATAAAATTGAACTAGACCTCTCTTGTTCCTCATATTGTCTATTGTTGACTATTTTACTGGGTATATATTCACCCAAGAATTATATAATTAAATTGAAATTTTAAGATCAGTTATAAAAATGTGAGATATAGGGTAAAATTATTAAAATTATTATAAATATTGTGTGAACAAGTGAGAATGACATAAGGGGTTGTTTGGATTATCTTTAAAAAAACAAGTTATTAAAATATGAGGTAAACAATGGTAAAATGGTTAAATGGGGATAAATATAATTCCAAATGGTTTTAATGAATCCTTTTTTATTATGTCAAATTAATAATTCGTTAAATGATTAATAAATGAATTAGTTAAATACGGTGAATGTGTTTGACCATGTGGATAAATATTAATGGAATAAGGTTCACTCTTGATTGGATCATGGGATTTATAGGACAGCTCTGTTGGACCAAAAAAAATTTGAATTGACGAAATTATTAGTGATGGAGGACATGATGGATCCCACACATGGGTAAGAATTGGTGGACAATATGTTATTTATATTTTCTTTCGGATTGATGTAAACGAAATTAGACATCCTATACCAGATATGACTGACATGGTTTTACATATTCTTAGGTAAGGTGCCAACATGGTGATCCTGGTACTAATGACAATTTTTATGTTATGGGAATAATGATTGGTGCACATTAGGATATTTAATTTAAATGGTTATTGAGTTCCCCATGTTGTTAAATAGAAATGTAAAACCATTTTTCTGAATTTAGAATATAATTCCATCATGGATAAAAAAAATTTAGTAGACTTGTGTGTCAAAGTAGAAACCATATATGATAGATGGGTAATTTTTTTTTTTATTCATTGAACCGATTTATATATGATGAATTGTAAATTATATATTTATACTTATAAATTCATAGCAATTAGTATATAAATTGATTATTAATATATTGGAAGTGTCAAAATGATTTGTACCGATTCCCTTATTGGGATTCTATAGGTACCCACGTAGATTTCATGCTTGTAGTACATTATAATAGAAAAGAACATATAAAAAATGACTAATTTGGTATATGGGATAGAGCATGGTTGAGGGAAACATAATTATTTTGGAACCAAATATTTTTATTTTCTTTATATTCTTTAATTTTTGATTTCCTTAACTCATGAAAATAGTAATAAATGACATGTCTATAGAATTGTTTTTTAGAATGTACCTAGTTTTAAAATATTCATTAAATGATGCATGGTTATTATTATCACTATATTTGTTAGTTTTCATATTTATTTATACTATTATTTACTCTAGTAATGAGGTTATAGTGTCCCAAAATTCCTAATTAGACCCTTGATGCTAGTTAGTAACCTCTAGTATATTGGGATGTGCACATAAGGCCATGTGGTACACTAGATAGGGGAATTTATTTAGTGTCACCCTGTCTAAGAAATTACTCCCTGAGATTTCTTGATAAGAGGGACACATTCATTTGTATATGACTAGTGGAGTATGTGATAAACTTATTACATGGAGATCTTGTTATGAGGTCTTCGATGATTCATGTGATTAATTTGGTTGATCATACATTTATGAGACTTGTATCAGTCTACTTGTGGTAATTTTCTCTTGGGGAGTTTTTAGAATTACGAAAAATTATTGATCTATAGCCACTTATTTTTATTGTAAATAATTTTGTATAGATAAAAAATTACCTCTTGTTTGATTTTTTTCTTAGGTTCTTGTCCAGCTACTATGGGGATATGGAATTCCCAGCTGGCTATGTAGGGATCATCTTTTTTACTATTTAGCTGGGTTATCTGGGAAAGATTATAACATTTATAAAAGGGATTATATGTTATAAATTTGAATGAATCAAAAATAAAAACAAATATTGCATGATAACATTAAATATAGTGATTCTCTTAACATATATGGAATAAGATCAAGAATAACCATTACAAATCAATAGATGAAAATTGAATTTCCAAAATTACATAATGTAATAATTACATAAGAATAAGAAGAATACTATGAAATTATCATTTCAATATCATGAGATGAATGATATACAATATACATTATGGATATAGGGTAGTGATGAAATGGTAAAATAAATGATGGTTATGAATATTAATAATGACGAATTCATTTAAAAATTAGTAAATGAAACCCTTACATTGTATTACTACACATTCACATTTTAAAGGACCAATTTTTTCCACCTTAAAATATACTGTGTTTAGTAGATTTCTCCACACATAAAACTAGATACAAAAAAATATAGACCATTGTAAGTTAGTCATAATATTTTATGGTATAAACTATGATACCATAATTATAACATATTTATATAACTAAGAACCTAAAAATATAAAATCCCAATTAAATATTAAATCAACTAGTATAACTAAGAACTAATTTTATTCTTCTAAAATTTATTTCCCCCCTCTTATAATTTTTTCACTTATGAATGATTTTTTGACTCGAGAATGATTTGTAACATGGAGGAAAATGAATTGTTAATATACCCAAACTCATTTTCATAATTAATATTTTTTTATATATTTTATGATTAAAATTTAAATTGAAATTTATTAATTTTATAATGTTTATTTTTAAAAATTGTAATAATTTTTCTAGATTTAACATATCCATTTTATATTAAGTTGAATTTTTATATTTTAACAAAAATATTTATTTTTAGGTGAATAATGAAAGTACAGTTTGTTATAACTCACATGACTTTTAATAGCTTATTAGTATATAATTATTAATTATAAATTTATGAAAAAAATTATAATACCAAATATTCATTTCATATGTGACATTATAATTTTATATTTTATTTAATTTAGAAATCCATATTTGACAATTTAAAACTTTATTTATATGTATGTATTTTTTTAATATTTATACATTATTTATTTAAAAAATAATTTTTCTAAGGTTTATAATTGAATCTAACAATATTAATTTAAAATTTTTAAACATTATGTCGAAAATATATTATAAGGACTATATTATTTTTAGGGATAATGTATAAATAAATATTCTATAAACTAGTTACCTTGATGAAACCCAAAATGTAAAAAATGAGAAACCTAAGAAGGTAAAGGAAAAACATGTTAACAAATATTTTTAACTGAGTAGATGAAATATTAATCACCTTATATATTTAACTATATATTATTTATAAATTTTTATGTTTTGTTCCTTGAGAGTGACTTGTCATTTTTGAACATTGTAGGGTATTTACAAAAAATGCCATCCGTTTTCACTATCAAATTGGGAACCCCTTCCCTCAATCTAACTCATAGAAAAACCCGATAAGTTTATCCCACACTATCTCCAAAAATATTATAAACACTACTATACAACTTATGGAGTTTCTAGTAATCTCAAAATTATGTCTCTCAATGCATTAAACCCCTTCCTAATTGAGATATTCCATTAATATAGGTATAATTTCCTAACCCATATTTGTCATTTATATATGATTCTGTTCTATTATAATTAATAAAATTACATTTTACCATCCTAAAATGATAAAATAAGTATTATTTTTATTATTTTGAGTTTTTATAATTAATTTACAAGTATTTGACACCCTCTCTATTTCTATTATGAAAAATAAAAAAAGAACTGTGTGTTTCTCATTCTACTACTTCAACGAATAAAAGTATTTCATTTTTAATAACATTCAAAGATGATTGGGTTTAGTATATATTTATGTGTATATGATATATATAAGAAAAATATATAATTTGTGTGTTTTAATTTAGATAATTCCAAATGTAATGATCGTTATAAGGAAATCCATTGATAATGATAAATAACCCAAAACGAGTTTATCTATATTTTTGTAATAATGAAGGAGACCAAAAAAACCATGTGATTGAATTATAATATTATTATTTATAAAAAATAAATTCCATTAATATTAATAGTTTATAAATGATTATTTTGGCTATAAATAGGTAGATCAACATCGCTTTTATGAACATATTTCAAAATGATCAATATTATTACCACTCGATGCTTAAGAGGGATTTCAACACTATAATACAGAAAGAAATTTTTTATTAATAAATATTAATATATAAAACTTTCTATGAATAGGTAATAAAATATGTAATATATATTTTTATCTTTTTTATAAATGAGGTTAAATCATATCTATGTATATAAAGGGTAATCGTAATGGAGTTGGTAACTCGTACTCCATTCCCTAATTTAAAAAATATATTATTGAAGCTTGAATAACAGGGCCATCCTCTTTGAATGATTTCATCTATTTATTATTGTGTAAAAAGAGTTTCTAATACAAATACATTATAATTAATGTTTTACTTTTTTTATGGATACTTTTTGAAAAGATACTCATAACTAAGCCATTTATAAAAATGAATACATAATGTTTTATGAAATATGGTAACATGATTTGGTTATAAATATCATAAAATGATCCATCTCTAGGGAAGTTATGTTTCATATTCCAAGAAATATGTTATTTAATTATGTGATTATTTTGGATTATCTTGTTTTCTGTATCGAAAAATTTATTTCATTATGTTATTTTACAACATTTTGATGATTTCTGTGACCCATTATTTCCCACGGGTCCTTGAAGATATGATAACGATTGATTTTAAGTGGCTCACATATTTATGTTTGATAACGAGTCAGTTTATATATAACCCATTAATTAATTGGTTAATGTTTATATCTCATGAGATATCAATGCATTGACATATTGAGTTTATTGAAAAAGGAATTGAGAATTTGGTTTTTCTCATATTTTCAAGAATTGACATATTGAGTTTGTTAATATAGGTATGGGGAAAATCTTTTTCCTATGAAATATATTTCAAAAAGTAATATTGTGCTGAATTTATATGGTTTTTATCAATTTAAAAAAAATTAATGATTCATTTCATTTCAGTTATATTCCATCTTGATATCATTACACATTATTTTTAATGAATATCATGCCTTTATTTCATACTCACGTGCTTTATGATAATTGATATGTATGTTGAGACATGTCATAAGAATTATGTTTTCCTAAATATCATGTTATGATACTATGTTTCCCTATCAAGTTTTCTATTTATCATGTATTTTAATATGTTCAATTATTAATATATTTTTTCTTTAGTCATATCCTCTTTCATGTTTTGGATGTGTAATTTTATGATATGTGTTTCCATTACATCATATCTATACTCAAACTGTTATTTTGTTTCCAATTAATAGTTTTTGGACATGATTATATTATTTGATATAACTAAAAAAGGGTTTATAAGAGTACAAATATAGGGAAATGTTCATCATTGAAATAAAATAAGTTTTTTACATAATAAATTTCCAACACATAAAATATTTTGGTCCTTAGATTATAAACCACTAATGATCAGTATTTTTTAAAATCATAGGTTTTTTTGTAATATTTATATTAAGTTTATATTGGTTCAATTTAGTTTTTATCATAGGTCCATTCATATATTTTCAAAGATTAGTTTAGAAAAATCTCTAGTAAAACCATGGGAAGAGACTAAGGAATGGGCCTAAGTATTTGATATAATATGAATGTTGTAGTAATGTAGATATCATGTGGTTATCATTGAAATTAAATACTTGTTTTATACTAAATGAATATTGAGGATCCGTAATTGATGTATATATGGTTAATAAAACCAAAGAGTTCATGCTTTATATTAACTCAACTATAACCAGGGGTTAAACCAAGAGACATAATTACCGACATTGGTAGAAGAACCTAGGGAATATGATTCAGTTAAACATATTATCAAAAAAATACTATACCTGATTTCAATATATATATATATATTAATTTTAGTTATAAAGATATCCATGGTGAAATTATGTTGAAACCTAGAGATTCATAGGATAAATATTTCCTTCCATTTATGAAATCCCCTATATAAGTTTATTGTTTACTTTATTGTACATTAATTAATTTACATAAACACATTCCAAATATAACATTTTTTAATGTAATGGATGAAAAATAAAAGAACTAGTTAAATAATGTGTGAAATATAAAATGTTTATATTTTCAGAACAGTTAAACCACCAATAATAGGTTTGGAAAGGAAAATCATATGGAAATTATCACCAAATTGTATCAAGCTACGTGAACAAGTAAAAACCATGTTGAAATCCTAAATACACAAAGGATGTACTAAATTTATACCACATAACTTATGGGGAAACACCCACCCTTTTTTATTATACATATAATTCACTAGTTTCTAAGCAGTGGGTTAATTAGTTAGATTTTATATTTGTCAGTATCTACTTATCAGATCATGAGAAGGTAATTTTAGAATTATATAATTTAAAATATAATAGTAACCAGTCATGAAGTCTCATCATGAATACCACAAAATAGATGGTATAGATTATACTGAATTATATTTTTTGGAAGATATTATTCACTTTGTATTTTCCCCAAAATATCTGTAAAAAATTGACCAAAAATCCTTGTAATTAAAGTAAAAATAGGACAGATGAATTTGATCATGTGAATAAAATTTTATAAGATATATAACATATTCCACCATCTTCTTATCGAAATATTACATAAAATAAATTTCCTCATTTTTATATTATTTTCTAGTATTCAAAGGGTGCTATCCATAATAGACTTATGTATATTTGGAGAGATTTTTTGATGTTCTCTTATGGTAGAGACGGAAAATAAAACATCACAATATTTTGGGGAAATGTAAATGAATGTGGAATATCAGGTAAGAACTGATGATAATACCCATGGTTGTTAAAAATACAATCTTCAACATATATTAAATGTGGGAGATAATATTTGATTAATTTCTTCAGGGGATCATGGATGTTCTTTATTATTGGTAAAGAAGAACACCAAGCCTAAAATTTTCAGACTAAGAAAAGGAGTCCAATTAATGAAATATAGGAGAAGAAGGTACCTGCTAGTGTTTCTAACATATAACAATGCATAAATTGAATAAAATTTATACATTATGTGAATTAATTCCCCAACCCTCACACTAATAAAAAACATCCCCCACAACCTCCCAACACAAGGGCATATGGAAGTGAAATTATGATAATTACCATAAAGAAATATCTTTGAAAAAATTTTATTTTTGTTACAGTTGATCTTTTTCAATATCTTATAATACCTTATTTAATTATTTTTCATTTCATTATTTTATATCATACAGTTTTATTATGAATATATAATCACAATTACAAAAAATGAATAACGAACTATCAATGAAAGCCCATGGTTGAATAATGATCAAAACAAAGATTTATAAATCTTCCCCAATTATTGTTAGAAAGAGGATAAACCCAAAAAATATAATTATTCTTAATTTGGATTAATTTGGAATAATATTTGGAATGGATTGGTTTTCCCTACATAATTCACATACACAATTTTGGGACAAGGAATCCTCTTTTAATTTCCCAGATCAGTCTATTAGCATGTATCAATTCATGGATGATTAATGACACAATGTGGATATAAATTTTGTATTATGGGTTATGATACCAGAAAATGCGGGTTTATTGACTGAAATGATCAAGGAGAAGTTCATGATTTATGATATTCATATTTTATAAGAACATAATAATTTATTTTCATATGAACTACACAGTCATACCATGTGTATAACGTTAAGTTTTAGATAAAACTCAAATGAGGATCCAAGACTATCTCAAGGATTATTTATAGTATAGATCCCACTAAATTATAGTAGTATAAGAATAAAGTTCAATAGATTTTGGACAAGTGATTTATACACCCTAATTATTTATAATGTAGTTCACCATTCATATTTATTAAAAATAATTATGGATTGATGCATCCCTGCATTCATTATCACAATATTAACAAATCAACGATCAAGAGAACTTATTCTCTATCCCATTTCCAAGATCAATTAGATCAAATCGTAGGATATAATTACTTAGTATATATTGAAATGTTTTCTGTATATCAATAATTGATGGTTAGAAGAAAGATATCTTTATGAAAAATTTATATATGAGTTATGTATTGTATGAAATTATAATGATTTCATTTGGATATAGGAATTATATAGTTATTTTCATTGATATAAGGAATATATTTTTGAGATACTACTTTGGTATTTTTTTGGTTTTCATTATATATTAAATTCAAGTATAACCATATTGAAGTTAAGAGCGTGAGGAAAATATATAGATTGAGTTTAAGATGCGTAAAAATGATAAATTGTATGCCAAAATCAGAAATTGTGGATTATGGATTCATGAAGTAACATTATTGGGTAGTTTAATATTATTAATGGTTATTTTATTATATCCAACAACTGATGGAATTTATTGATAAATGACCTAGAATGGATATTGTATAAAATACCCATAGTTTTCAAAGTGTTAGTAGGATATTACCAATGATTTCTGATGAATTTTCCATGGATTTTATGTTTATAATCCACGTAAACAAGGAAGAGGCCAAATTTCTTTTGTATAGAGGAATATGATGAATATTTAAAGGATCCACAGAAGAGGATATTCACTCATCATATAGTTAAATTACCCTAATGCTTAATTGGGTTTGTATTATACAATAAAACATAGAAAAATGAACTAGGTTGAATCATCATGAAAAATTATTAGGAAATCCCTTATACGTAATGATACTTAATGACTAATGAGAAATGATACCCCACACATGACATAGACTTGGAAGCATTGATTTTTTATTAAAATTTTGTTAATATTATTTCTATGGAGAATATATATATATATATATGATATCCTAAAGATATTTTAATATATTTTCACAAAGAAAGAATTGAATGTTCTCCAATGGGGACGGTTTGAACTAATAAAAGATAATGATTTCTCAATACATTACCATCTGATGAATGCCAATAATATGGACAATTCAATGAGATAGAAAGACTATGAAACAATATCCATGGTGAGGATTGAAAAAGACCCAATGCACATTTGTTGAAAAAGGATGAACCTTGAAGTCATAATGGAATGTGATAAATTGTATATACCCAAAACCAACATTCAACAATCCATTAATGTAAGGATAAAATAAGATTAGAATGATGATGTAAAGACACCAAAAAATAAATAAAATTTTCCCAAGTATAAATTTTATAAATATGGTGTTACGAGGATTGAACCCTAGACATTTGTTTTAAAAAAATAAAAATTTAATAAGGAATTTCATGATTATGTACATAGCTCATTATTATAAAACCATTTTGGAGGAAATAAAAATATATAGATATGAAGAAAAATGTATTGTGGAATAATACTAAGAGTTAAATCAATGATTATATATCATGATATATGGTATGGAAGAGAGTCAATAATGATTGAAAAAAGTATAAGTTCTTATTTGAAACATTACACATACCAATATAAAAATATGAAATCATCCCCTGGGGGATTATCATAGGAATCCAAAAAACATTTAAAGGATGTAATTCAATTTTGTATTTAATAAATGGTCTTACAAAATTACTTCATTTTATGGAAATAAAAGATTATTTCACCCATTAAGGAGTCCTTAAGAAATAAATAAGTGGAGTGGTCAAGATATATTGAGTACTACAAAAAAATTGCATTTGATAGGGATATAAAATTTTCCTCATGGATCAGTAGAAGATTTTAGATATATTTAGATATATTTTAGAGTTTTATAATTGTATATATTCCTTAGAAATATAGTTTTTCTAAGATGAAAATTAATAATCAATGGTATATATTGAGATATTATTAAATAAATTTCCACAGATATTGGGATCAATAACACCCCATGTTATGTTTATCATATAAAAATGATTTCATTCTAAAAGTTAGATGGAACCGTTTGATGCTATATATAAGAATAGATATAGTAATCTATGATTTTTTGATGAAGTTGTAGAGATGAATATGATAGGTCCTAACTATATCCAATAAATAACAGAGAAGGTTTAAAACAAAATGTGGGATGTGAAAGCTATGCAAAGTCATTAGAAGAGTAATGGAGATACTCATCCATGAGATCTAGGGTACGAATTTGGTGACAATATATTCCTTTGAATATCTAAATGAAATTAGTTTATGAGTTCTGTGAATAAAAGGATGATTATAACTATATTCATCATTCCCTTTTAGATCCTTGATCATGTATAGGTCATAGAATTTTACCTAACACTCCCTCCATAACACTCTCATATAAACTAGGTGTTCCACATATCCCTTTTGAGGGAAGTATACACAAGAACCATCACATATACTATGATTTGATGTTATAATGGTGGGATTGGCCTTTATTATAAATTAAAACTTGTGTAAATATTATATTGGAGAGACATGGTTTGGAGAAAAAAATACCAAAAAATTAGTAAGGTTTTTATATGAAAATCATACAGTTTGGGATTGTACATAAGATTCAACTGATGATTTGAGCGAAAAGTACTGTAACATTCATTCCTAAATATTACAGATCTTTGAGGAAAAAATTATTTTTATGGGGGGTTCAATGTAAAAACCTTTTTTTTCCCTCCTTTAATAAATTCAATGTTCAATATATTAATCCACATGCGAAACCAAAACTGTAAAAATAAGTGATGTTGTATGGAATATATATAATTGGTAGGTATAACTAGATATAAATGAATTAATATATATATATATATATATGATAAAAAAATTAAAAAATAAAATATTTACTTTAATACTACAAATATGAAACAAGTTATTTATTTTCTAAAATTAAAAATTTTCAATTTATAATATATTTTTATATGAATAAATTATTAAAACTACATTAATTAGTAATTTGAAGGAATGATGATTTCAAATATACCAAAATTAGTTCTCCTATATATAATGTTCTCATTGTATTTAATTTTTTAAATTAAAAATAAAATTTCAATACATTAGGTTGTTAATATGAAAAAATTATTATCACTTTTTTATTTCCCATTGACAATTTATCTTATGTTTGTTTAACATAATTTTTATAAATAAAACGAGTTTTATGATATTATTATAAAATAACTATCAATTGGAAATCCCTAAGTAAATTTATAATACAGAATATGCATTTTAAAAGTGAATTTATTATATCAAAAATATTATTTTTAATCTGTAAACCAAAATTTGACATTTTAGAATATTTTTTATATTTCTATAAAAAATTATTCTTAATACATCATATTTTTAGCATTTTAAAATTTCGTTCTATCACTTTTAAAAAATGAATAAAAAATATATTTGAAATTTAGAAATAATGGATACAAATTATAAAATAAGGACTATTTTTATTTTTGGGTATAAAGTATATCTTACATAGGAAATAACTGGTTACTTTGGTTAAAACCAAAATTGTAAAAAAGTTTAATCTAAGAGGTAATGACACAAACATTTTAAAAAGGTATTTTTATTGGGTATGTGTGTTTTTTATTGTCCTTGTCACTTCTGATGTCTCTTTTTCCCAATTTTGGAACCACTTTACATCTAAGTGACTTCCCAATGATTAATTTTTTGGGTATTTATAAAAATTCACCCCTTTTTTAATTATAAAATGGGCATTCCTCTCCTCACATCATCTTATATTAGGACTATCAATGCTTAGTGTAAACTCTACCCATAGCTCTCTTCCAAACTCTTAGTTACCTTTTAGATGATTTGATAATCTAAAATTATTATCACTCAAATGTTTAATACCATTCACAAAGGATATAATTCATGAAGATATTTATAAGACATTAACTTATATTTCTCTATCATATTTACTTACGTGATTTTCTTCAACATTAAATTTCATTTTAAATTCATAAAACGATTAAATAAGTATTAGTGTGATATATTTATGTTATTATAACAATGTTAAAAGTATTAAAAAACCTACCCTTTTTCCATTATATGATACAACAATGTGAATCTTGTGTTATGCAGACTACCACCTCCACAAAAAAACTTATTTCATTTTCCATCACATAAAAATATTTAATGTTTTACTATATATATGAGTTGTGTATTATATATATTTATATTAATTTAAGTAAAATTTTTGTTTTTTTATAACACCAAAAGTAATGGTTGTTACAAGGAAATCTATCGATATTTGTAAATAATACAAAACTAATTCGGCTAATTTTTATATTCAAGAAATATAAATACACCACCCTATAAAATTAAATTATATTATTATAAATATTTATAAAAAATCAATTAATATTCCTTCAATTTTTTTAAATCATGATATTATGGAGGAAAATTAATATCAATGCATCATTTATGAACATAGTTCAAAAAAAATCATTATTATTAACACCTGATTTTTAAGTGAGATTGCGACAATATAATACAAGAATATAGATTTTATTAGTGATGGAGTATAAATGTAATTGTATATTTAATAGGGTTCTATAATAGGTATTTAATTTTTTATCTATAGGATACGTGATGTTATCAAAATTTTATTCTTGTAAAGGATAAAGGTAAGGAATTTTATAGATAAAACTCACTTCATTGAGTTATACATTTAATATTGTAAATTTTATTCCACAACCATACATTTTGAATGATTCTCAATTATTATTTCTAATGAAAACAAGATTTTTATCCAAATACATCACTGCAAAGTGTTTAATTTTCAATAAATTTTTAAATAAATGTACATTTTCATATAAGACTCCCCACTTTTACTTTTCTAATAATGAAAAAAAAATTGAAAAAAATATATTATCATGATTTGGGTCTAACTAACTTAAAATAAGAAAATTATAATGTAGTTATGAAATAGGTTTAACCCTATAATATTATTCTTATGTGGTTATCTTGGATGATAATTTTTTATATATAATGATTTAATATTTGATGTTATTTTATACATTATATATGATTAACAAAACCCATTATATTTCCATGGATACTATATGAAATATAGAACATCTCCAATTAGGTGTTTATGAAATTGATTCATTTTCAATTTTTTCATTAAGGTATGATAATGATATATTTTGAGGGGTAAATATATATATATATATATATATATGATGGGTGGGGTACTATATCACCCTATAATTAATTGTCATATGATTATATATCTTGAGATATTCAGGTATAGATATATGAGTTTTTTTCTCAAATACAACAGTATTATTTTTTTCTCACATTTTCAAGAATTAACATAATTTTTTTCATATTCATACGAATAATGGGTTTTATCACAATGGTTTCCCTATTATTATGCTCGTTCAACATTTCATTTTTGTTTATCTTGTTATTATAATTTTTAAGATACATTTCAATTTCAATAAATTCAATGTTTTCATGATTACACATTATTTCTAAATTATTCCACATATATGTATCAATCTCACATGGAATATAATTATTGATATGTTTGCTGAACCACATAGTAACTTTTAAATTTACTTAATGATTATGTTATGATAATTTTTTACTCTATCATGTTTTATTATTATCATCTAAAGACCCTAATCCCAATAGTATGGAGTTGTTACTATACTTTATTACATTGTTATTATTAATAAAATATCACATCTAAAAAGTCCGAATAGTTTATTATATTTTGAAAACAACACACAAAAATATGTTTTACAATATAACTTGAAATGAAATACAAAAAAGAACCTCCTATAGAAACAACCCTATTTATCATGATTTTTCCCACATGTTAATCAAAATATACATCTTCGAGCAATGGGGGAAAACATAATGTATGTATTGGGTTATATCAGATGCTCGTTAAGGGTAATAATATAGTTGAAGCTATCATAAATAAACATAAACAATAAGGCTTTGGGGATAACTAAAATCACATTCCACTAATACATAATCTTAGTCATAATAGGTAAGGCATAAAAGAGTATCTAATTATTTCCCTATATATAATCACATGAGAATGAAACTTAAACATTGATATTTTACTAGTTGAATAATCACATGGATTATTAATAACAAATCTCATAACTAGGGAATGAATAATGCAGTACATCATAATTATACCACCAAATCCATGACCACGATATTTATATAAATGGGTAAGGCCTTAGCCAAAACCTAGTCTAGTTTGTCCCTTGAGATATATCAATGCGTCATGGGGCTATAGAGGTCCTCAAATGACACTTAATAAGTCCAATTAATTCCTCCAATGAATGTGGTGAAACATAATTAGATATACATTCATATTGAAAGTATCATATGAAATGTAAATAATTTCATCAATCAGTACACATAATCACAAACTATCTAGAGTAATATGGAATATGGTATAAAGATAGTATATCCCCCATCAAAATTATCATAAACCATTAAATAAAATTTTCTATATGGTATCATAATAGAACAAGCACAATTAATCATAACACATTAACATAAGGGTCTCCCATGGAAAGAATCGAGTATCTTAATCACGTCACATGACATAAAAAATTCGCTATCATAAAATTATTCCACAGAAAAATGGAATTAAATTATACATGGACCTTATAAAGGGACAATAGTCATATTTTATGATTATTTATGTCCAATTAATGTGAAACATGTCAAAATAGTATTTAAGAAGGTTTTTCATTCAGCCACTTCAATGTGTTTTAAATGAAAATATGAATGAATTATTAAAGAGGAAAACCAAATAATTTTTATCATAAAAAATTAAATACACAAAGATAATTTTTCATGATAGAAACAATGATTTTATAAAAGTATTTTTTCTCACAACCTATTATGGTGTGTACGTGATAATGGGTAAAAATTTTGTAAGGTCCCTTTAATTTCCCTTGCTTATCGAGAGGAATTGAAAACAAAACCATGTAAAAAATGTATTTCCATATAAAATATATTAATTGATATTGGTATATATTCTAGGAGAATAAATCAAATATTTATAAATATTCCATAATAATAATTAATAATTACATTTGGGTAAAGGTAGAGAAAGTGTCACTTGATTGAAATATGGGGGTTTAGAGAGAATCCCTTAGCTTCTGTACAAAAATGTTTTTCACGTTTACATAATACATTGGATAACAAAATTAAATCCAATAATTAATTAATATTGAACCAATTATAAATGTATTTTATTTATTATAATTTTTTTATTTTCGTTTGTGTCATTTTTGGAATGTTATAAGTTACAATTTCGCTATCCAAGGTGTGTTCAATTCATCATTTTATGACTTTTTACCATCGGATTAATTATTGATGTTCTTTTAAAAGAGTATGAATACTCTTTATGAGGAATTATATGATATTTATGCTCCTATAAAATTTATAATGTTCCCATATATTATTATTAACTGAAAAATTATAATGATCTATTAGATAAAATGTTAACGATGAACATTAGTGTATATTGGTGAATTTTATATTATCACAAGCTTAATTTATTTTATTATTTAATATTATTCATATATAATTGTTTGAGAACAGTAAATAAGTTGTAATAAATATATTAAAATCATTTTTATCCATCAAAATATATTTATTTTCAGTATGGAGGGTGGAATTGAAAATAAAAACTCATCACCCACAAAGGAAGTACATCAGCACCTCATAGATGTTGTCTTCGTTTTATGAATAATGAGAGAGGATACGAAAATTGATAATGGATATATAATTAATAAAATAAATTCTATTATATGTAGGATAATATACATATCATTTCCCTATGTATAGGGGAGATGATGTAATTATAGGGAATGAAAAGAAATTAAAAGATAAAGGGGGAGGGTTTAGCCTCTCGAGTGTTACCTCATTCAAAACATAATTAAGACACTTGGAAATGTCATTATGATGGGAACATAAAGACACAAACATGGAGAATAGGTTCGGGTGAGGTAAATTTCATTATATAAGAAATATCTAAAGAGAAGAAGGGTAGTGGATAAGGGGTGGTATTTTTAGTGGAGAGGGGTTTGATGATTATTTTATTCATTATTTTAACATTTGGGCCCATGAATATCAATAATATCGTTTCTTATGAAATAATAATGTCAATAGAGGATGTGATTGAAATAAAATGGGTGATTACCCTAATGATACATAATCAATGACGTAATAATTCTTTTCTTTATTTATAACATTAATTACCTCAAATTACAGTATTTCAGAAATCACCAAAAATTCATCTATTTTGAAAATTGCAAAAATTATCCCAAACCATTTTAAAATGTGTAGATTTCAAAAATGTATTACATTTTATGAAAACAATTACCTATATATAAAAATTTTATTTTTTAATTCAAATCCTCATTTACTCAAAAGATAGTGATTTTAAAATTATAACTGAATTGATGACACATTCAAAAATTAATTAAAATCTCATAATATTATCTTCTAATAAAATGAAAGTAATATATTAATTTATGAATAATTTTTTTTGAAAATAAATTTTTTTAATATATATATATATATTAATTATAAAATTTTAAATAAACATTTATGTTCATAGAAAATTCCAATAATTAATTAATCATTTTTAAAACATTTATTTAATTATTCAATGATATAAATATATTATAATTTAATTCATAAGATACCTATTTTTTTATGAATTCATAGTTGATGTCACTATTTTATTGGTCACATTACTATTCCAAATGGCGACGTTACTATTTCAATGGTAATGTTAATATGTTATAGTATATCATGGTTTGTTTAATAAATGTGTTTCATGAAATGGAATCCATCAAAGATGATGAATTTAAATTAGACAGACCACAAAATCACGAGCTTTTAAATTATCCCCCAATAAAAAATTTCATCTTTGAAATTTCCCAACATTCAAATCATAACAATATTTCTGTATTTCTTCATTATAGTTTCTTTTGGTTCCCATGTCGCCTCTTCAATTTTATGATATTCAAAAAGTACCTTTATTAGCCATGTCATATGCATTCCAAAGAGATATTCTCTAGTGTCAATAATCTGGATAGTCTTCTGATTGTAAAATTATTAGGTTTACGTTATATTTATTCATAAGTGATAACATATTTTGGGTTTTTCATGAACTTACTTAACAAAAGGATGTAGAACACATCATGAACATTGGAAAGGCTATGTGGAATTTCCCAATGATAATCCGAAACTCTAATTATCTGCAAAATTCCAAAAGGTCTGATGTACCTGGGGATCATTTTACCTTTATTAATGAACCTTATGACACCGTTCAATAGAGATACATTTAGAATGAAATGATCTATCATATGATACTCCAAATCATTTCTCTAGTTTTCAGAATAACTCTTTTTAATACATTGATACTCTTTGATATTGGATTGAATAATCCTTACTTTTAGTGTTGTTTCTTTACACATTTTGTAATACAAGCTTCCATTCACCAATTTAATCCCAAAAAGTTGGTGTATGACATATCGTACCATTCAACACTTCATACGGATCCATTTGAATTCTATAATGGAAAATAATGTTATAATTGAATTATAATAAATGTAAATAGTGACCCCACATACATTAAATGTCATGTGAGTAGGACCTCAATATGTATTCTAATGTTTGAATAGTCACATCTAACTCTCTCTTAGTTTGAGGGTTATAAGTAGTGCTCAAATAAACCTCAATGTAACGATCCTGATAAAGACATTTAAAGATTATTGATGTAAAAAATGGATGTTGATTATGTACAATCAATAGAGGTGCACCATGATGAATTAAAAAATCATTAATTTAATGTTTTAGAAGGAGATCTAGTGGAAATTTTCATGACCCATACCTCAGGACCCATGCCATGAATACCCCAAGCTCTCGTGCCATAGGTCTGGGGATGGAGACTAGTGCGGAGTAGGAATATACCATAAAGGAGAGAAAATTGAATAAGAACATGTACACATGGACCCACCTCCAAAAAATGTAATAAAACTAAAATTTCTTAGTAAATATACATACATCACACCAAGACAACCACTGAGAGTAACAATAGAAAAATATAAGTAAAAGGGAAAAATAAAATCCCCACTGAAACAGAAAATCACAACCAATAGGATCTCTTACATAGAAAACCCTACCTAAAAGGTAGGTACCATAAGCTGTTTGAATGTTGTTGAAGTATACCACATTTGTTGGGTCTCCTGGAAGCACCACATATCTCTGGCCCACTAAAGATTCTGTTAATGCTATCAATCATCTACACAGGATATGAAACGTCTGGGTGAATCCCGTATAGGGGTGAGTAAATCAATACTCTATAGGGACCCCAAACCGTAAAGGTAAACCACAATGAAAGACACAAGGAAGGCTACCAAATAGGTACATGATGTGAAGCCTCTGTGAAGTACAATGAAGAGTGTCACTAGAGACATCTCACACAGGGGTAATAATATTTTGAAATTCCAAGAATACCCAAATCTATTAAGACATACTGTATCTATAGAATACATACTACATTCCCTTACAAGATACCAACTCTGTACCTTCGAATGAGACCAACTTTGTGCCCTTATAAGAGACCAACTCTTGTCATCACATGAGACCAACTCTATACCCTTGTAAGAGACCAACTACAAAGCTCCTCAAGAGACCAACTCTGTTTCCCTGTATTAGACCAAATCAATAGATTCATAGGTAACGAACTCTGCTTCTTCACAAGAGATCAAATCCACAAATTTTATATAGCCAGTCTCATGATTATATCCTTATCACACTTCCTTTAGGAGCACCTACACCCCAATCCAATAGGGCATACTCCAACTTCCACGAAAGGTCATGTAGATTATTCCTAAAAGATCAACTCATTTCAGTGGTACTAACATCAAAAATGTGTCTTCAAACAAAGTTACAGTTTGGAAGTTATGGATGATTATGTAAAAAGGTTATGGTTGGGATTGTGTATAGTCTGACCCTGGTGGACCGACCTGACCCGACCTAGTTCCCACCAGACCCAACCTACAGGGTCAATCCCAACTCACTAGATTAGCCTGACTTAGCCTACTGGGTCCAGCTCACTGCAAACCCAGCTCACTGCCAGCCCAGACCACCTTCACCCAAACCAACATACTCCATCCTGGCTCGCTCAAGCAGTCCAGTTCATTCCACTTGGACATGATGTGTGCCGCATCCCCGTCATGTTAATGCGGTTGTCGTGAGGTCCCACTATGGTCCCACTAGACCACATCCCTTGGCCTTGTGATGCATCCTCTTTCCATGTTCGTCCATGTCACACCTCCTGCCATTGATCTGGTGGCCCTATCCACCACCCACAACCACCGTGTCGTGGGTTCCTCCCTCTGAATGGTCGTCCCACTACGTTCCCCCACCAGCACTACCAATGACTTCACTTCTGTAGGCCTCAAACGTCACCTTGGTTGTTTGTTCATCGATTTAGGAATGTCATTTCAATATTATAGTTTTCACCATCACTACAATGGGATCAATGTTTTATTTTCATCACTACGAGGGTATGAGCATGTTCAGAACCACCCAGAAAAGCTGGTTGGGACCACGAGGGTCCTCCCAAAAAGAACTCAAGAACATGGGAGAGAAAATCATGAACCAACAAAGAAGAATAAAACTTTATTAATATTTATATCAATCTTGTATTGTTGTCATTATAACAGATGTTTAAAATCAAATAAAAAATTCATGATCAATCTACCATAAACCCAAAAAACCGGTAAAACCCAACCTGAAACTATTTTTGATCCAGGATCCTGTATATTTGTGGATTGGTTTGTGCTCGTCATAGAATATCATGATCGGGGGAAACGTGAATCAAAATAAAACTCACACCCTACCTAAAAAAAATCAATCGGAGGAGAGAAATCATCAGTTATGGTGATAACTCTGCGAACATCGTCAATCTATCAATTTTCATTACTCATAATTTGTCATCAATGAAGAGAGAGATTCCCTTTCTATGCCTTAGGGAAACTTCATGGCTCCAAGGAAAATTCTCTATCATTATTAATTCAAACGATGGTCCCTACCTCAGATTAATGGAGGAAACAAATTACTGAGTATTAGTGTTTTAAACGTGTCTCAAAATTTCCATGATGATGCATTGTAATGTCATTGAGTTTCCATATCGCATTTCTTCTGAGTCACTGCATAATGTTTAATAAATAAAATAAAATAAATGTTATATTATATTATATTTTTTGCATAAAAGTTCATTAAATTTCTGTTTTTAGTTGAATGGCGCTGACCAATGGTAGGCCCCGACTAGGGTAAAATCGCTTCGGAGCTCAATAGTGCCCTCAGATTTTTGATTTGGGCACCTATTTAGAAGTTATTGAAACTACAAATGTGTTATATTTTTAATAAACATAAAAATTGTTTTAACATTTATTCTGGTCACCATGGTCCTTGAAATCATGTTCCATTTCAGGGCGTAGTCTCGAAATAATACCATATAATTTTAAAAAAAATTACATAGAAATTATTGGATATTAAATACTTCCTACTTTAGGGCTTTACTTCCCGAAAATCAAAAAAAAATGAAATAAATGGGGATACATGAATTTATTTGAGCCTTCCACTCTTATTTTTTTCCTAGAGATTCTTATGCTCCCACCAAACGCGCACTAGAGGAATCGATTTCCTACATAGGGTCCTCTCTTGTCGATCCTCAATCTAAACAGGGAACTCCAAAAAAGTCTCCACGCCGTCAACATCCATCATTCCCTAGTCAACGAAATGTGATGGATTTTGTACATATCTCCTCAACTTGGATACATTGAAGACATCATGCAAGATCTCTAAATGAGGAGGTATATCAATGTGGTATGACACCTCGTCCACTCTATGTAGTTTCAAAAAAGGACAGTTGAACCTCAAAGATAACATGCCGACCTAGACAAATCCTTATATCGCATGTCGATGAGTGATCTGAGGGAGCAAATTTTCACACTCCTTGATCTCCATGGTTCTATGTATCCTATCATCCTAGGACTTTTTATGGATTTGTGTAGTCTTCATCTGCTCCTGGATGACCAGAACCTTCTTTGTAGTAGCCTGCATTAACTCGCAGCGAATGAGTGTTGACTCTTTAGGGTAATTCCAACAAAGTGTAAACCTGCATGGTCACCATTACAAGGACTCAAATGGTAATATACCAATGGAGAAGTGGTAGAAATTGTTTTACGCAAACTCCACTAGGTGTAGTTGATCCACCCAACAACAACCAAAATTGAGGATGCAAGCATATAGCATGTACTCATAGACCTCAATGGTCTAATAATTTTGGAGATTTGTTTGTGGGAGGAAAGATGTACCCAATCAATGTTGAGTCCCAAATACCTATTGTAATTGCATAAACCATCATGAAGTAAAACATATATCAATATCTGATATTATCATAGATGGGAATCCATGGAGTCGAACTCTCTCTGGTACGTAGAGGTGTCCCATGATCTCTACCATAACATATTCATCAATTTCTAGGAAGTGACCTGACATGGTGAGTCAGTCAAAAATCACCTAGATGATATCGTCCCCTCTCGATGTATGTGTTAAACCCATCACTAAGTCCATCGATATTCTATTCTACCTCCAATTCGGCAACTCATGGGGTTGATTCAAACTCGTTGGAACCTAGTGTGTGGACTTCACTTGCTAACAAGTGAGGCATCTAGAGAAAAACTCTTCAACTTCCTTCTTTATCCCCATACTCTAAAACAGATGTCAGAGATCATGAGACATCATTTCAATATCTAGATGTACCACCAAAGAGGATACATGGAACTCCCTTACCACCTCCTCCCATATCATCACTAGTAAAATTGTGTGTCATCTGAAAAGGATGACGTTCTCCCCACCTTTCGAATATCCATCAGGGGAATGCCCTATGGACATTTGAGAACATGTATTCATTCATGTAGTATATCTGAGTTGTGCCTCTTTATCTTGTTGTAAGAGTGGAGGGGTATCTACTATAGACTGAAGATAAGATTCTCCATCTCAATCCATGAAGGATATCTTAAAGGAGGCCAACTACTCCAAGGCCTTGTTCTTATCTGTGAACTCAATATCTGACTAGTAGAATTTTCCACCCCATTCCTCTTCCCAGGATTATAAAATATCTTATACTCATAATCTTGGAGGAACTCCAGCCAATTCCATTATCTTAGGTATAGATCATTTTGTGAAATGATATACCTGGGAATTTTTTGGTTTGAGTTGAAGAGAAACCGCTAGAGTATCTACATCTTCAATGAAAATATTACCACCGCCAACTCTAGATCATGTGTCACATAATTCTACTCATGTGGTCACAACATCCATGAACTATTGTCTATCATCACATTCCCTTGCATTAGGACATAACCATGCCATGTCCCTGATGCTTCACAGAAAACAATGTACTTGACACCATCATTTGGAAATATCAGGATGGGATCAGTTGTCAAAATCTCCCTCAACTATTGAAATCTCTCCCTAAACATATATATCCACACGAAATGTTTCCCCTTACATGTCAATCATTTCACGGTTTCAACTACTTTGGAAAAGTTGTGCACATACCTCATACAATACCCATCCAACCCAAGGATACTCCTCACCTTAGTAACATACCTTGGTGGATCCCAAGCAACCACCACCTCAATCTCTTCTGAATCTACTATACCATAATCCTCTAAAATTACATGTCCCCAAAAATGGACCTCTCTTATCTAGAATTGAATCATTGAAAGATTACCGTAAAATTGGTTCTCTCGGTGTAAGTCCAACACCATCCTCATGAGTATCATGCGCTCCTCATCAGACACTAATCACAATAGTATTTCATCAATAAATCCCACTACAAACTTATCCAGGTAAGTCTTAAAGATCCTATTCACGAATCCCATGAACACTGTTGGGGAATTCTTCAAAAAAAAATTACATCACTAAGTACTCTTAGTGTTCATAGCGACATTTTAAATCTATCTTTAAAATGTCCCCACACTACATCTGAAGCTGGTGATAACATGATCTAATATCTATCTTCAAGAACCATCTCACTCCTTTAAGTATATCAAATAGTTCATCAATACTTGATAGAGGATAACTATTCTTCATGGTAACTAGATCCAGGTGATAGATGTCAACACATAACCTCAAGATCTTGTTTTCCTTCTTGTCAGTCACAACTATGGCGACCCACAGTGAAACATTGGGTCTCACGAAGCCCTTCCTCTGCATGTCTTCCAACTGTAACCTGAATTCACAAAGATTTATAAGAGCTATACAATATTAAATTTTAGTTTACTGTGTCATCCTGGGTTATAGATCAATAAAACAGTCTATTTACATATAGGGATTTAGTCCTAGAACATCTTCTGGAAATATGTCCTCATACTTTCTAACCACTGCAGAAAACTGAGGAATCAACTAACCCACTACACCGAGGGTCATGTTAGTTAATAGATGCTTGATCGGATGAACCATCCTATGTGAGAGCCAAACTACACTTCATGTTATTCCATTTCACTATCAAATAAATCCCATATAACATTTCCATGGACACACCGCACTGTGTGCCTAAAATATTCAATCTGAGCATGAATTGTGGATAACCAGTCCATACCCTGAATGATGTCCGAAGGCCTAGAAACTACCACCAATAGGTCCTAATCGAAAATCTAACCCCTAAGAGTTAGGGAACACTATAGGAACAAGTGTTTGATCATCTAATCTTCTCCTATAATATTATCTATGTGTAGGGACCAGTTCAATGATTCCTCAGGAATATCAATGTATACAACAAGTGTTGTGATGAGAAAAGTGTACCTGGAACTCATGTTTATAATACTGTATCTAGGGTTGAAAATGCATATATCATACCATTAACCATCCATGGAGTCTCAGGATCGTAGGCCCCCATCTCCTGGAGATGGCCTCACAAGTATCCAACAGCTCACTGAGCTCATGTTGGACCACCTTGGGGTGGTGGTGGTAGTGCCTCAAACATCCTTCCAACTCATGCCACTCGTCCCGCTCCTCTAATATGTCTACCACTTGGTGGAAAACCCTATTATGGCATCCACCACTGCCTCAGTTCTCCCTCGACCATCTCTTGGTCAGTTGTAAGACTGGTAAAAAACACTCACAATATTTCCCCAACCGCCACATGTATAGAAAAACCCTTCTCTCTGTCAACCTGCTCTTCCCTGGATGACACGCACCACTGATCCCATGTCCTGGGGACAATGCCTTGGATGGTATAGTCATCTTGGACTTCTACATTAGCTATCAGCTACCCACTAATAGAATCTCACATACCAAACATCGGGTTGTAGCTCCCACAACCGATTACCTCTCTCCAAGAAATCTCTTTTCCAGTAGAGCTCACTCTCACAACCCATCATGAATTGGGATACTAAGGGATATCATTAAAACCATAATATATCATAGTAGTCCACGTTTAAAGGTATGATCCATGAAGGATGGGTCTCGTACATTTTCTGTAGTGTAGCAATAAAAATTATTGAATCTCCCTATGTACTCTGCCACCCTCTAGCTACCCTACTACTCAAGAAGGAGCTTCTATATGCACAAAGAGCTTAATATCACTGAAACGATCTCCTCTATGAGGAAAAATTAAAGTTTTGTCTATGAGAGGGTCACATTTTTTTGAGTTTAGATTTTAAATATCCTCCATACCCAAATGATATATATAGAACACTCGTGGCTATGACCTCCATTTGGTCAAGAGGCATCCCCCCTCAGAGGAAAAATCACATAATTGCCTACAACCAATCCTCATCTACCGAAGGATCTATCAATACATGGAACCTAGGATATTTCTATATATAAAACACATGAAATTCACTAAGCCTACATCTATACTCTACTAGTAATGATTATAGGAACTGTTTCTCTCTAGGCAGTGGCATTACTCATACATCACCCAGAGTGCTATCTCTAACAATTGTCCCTGCACATATGCCTCATCACATGAAGGACCGTCCTTATGGTCACACACCAGAATCCTAGCCTAATGCCTGTGTAGAACCGTCCCGAAATAGTACAAGATATACCATGGTAAATAGTGTATACCTTGTGAGATAATTCTTACTCATGAAGAACATGAGAAGAAACTCAATTCCTATATGGTGCATGTACCATTGATTTTACCAGCAACAAGTGTATCCATGTACAGAGTTGGAAATAAGAAAACATGTTCATAATGTATGTATAAATTGACCACCACACCAACATTGTGTTCCCTAGCCTAAAAACTGAACTGAAAACACTTAACAATATTTCCATAAAGCTATAGTAAAACTAACCACCATATGATACCACTCTATCATGACCTGTCCCCTGAGTCTCGTGTTGTGACTACCCCAAGACCACCTCCCATAGGATATGGGCTGGATACTAGTGCTGAGTAAGCATATCCCATAGGGGGAGGATTTATTAAAAATATATATCAACACACCCATCTCTGATAAATAGTTCTGAAACTAAAAACATTTGAGTAAACAAATATGCATCACACTAAGAAAACCATTGAGAGTAACAGTACAAAATTAAAAAAGTAAATGGGCCATTATACAAGACCATATAAAATAGAAAAGTACAATTTCCTCGATCTCGTCCATAGAAAACCCTACACAAAGGGTAGGTACAGTGTTCTGTAGGAATGTCACTGAAGCGTACCACATCTGTCGTGTCACACTAAAACACCACCTTTATCCTGAAACAAAGTAATCTATCAATGTTATCGAATGTTTGTACAATATATGAGATGTGTGAGTGGATCTTGTATAGTGTTGAGTAAAATAATACTCAATTGGGACCAAAAACCGTAGACGTAAACCACAAATCAAGACACAAGGAAGAATAAAAAAATATGCACATAAATTATAGCCTCTAAGAAGTACAATCAAGAGAGTCAATTGGAAAATATAAGACTAGGGTACATATACTACGAATTTATAAGAATATCAAAATACATAATGATATATAGTCTCCATAGAATACCTACACCACCCCCTTAAAGGAGGCCTAATCCACATCATCACAACAAATCAACTCTACATCACATGAGAAAATCTCCCTCTCATCACAAGATACCAACTTCATGACATTATAGGAGAACAAATCTATGTCATTAGAGGATACCAACTCTATACCCTCTATAGAGACCAAATCTGCATATCTATAGGAGAAGAACTCCACGTCCTCACTGGTTAACAACTCTTCATCTTTTCCCTAACCAGTCAAAATATTTCGTCCTTAGTGTGCTAGCTTCGAGCGCACCTATGATTCAATTCAATATGATGTACACTAACTTCCATGAAAAATCACATAGATTATCCTAAAAGAACAATCTCTTTACAAGGGCCCCAATGCCATAAACCTCTTATCAATTAGATTTACCAGATGGATGTTATGGGCATTTAAGTAAAAAGGTGTTGGTTGAGACCATGTCCGGACTGACCTGACTCGAACTGGGTCCCTCTTGACCCATCCCACTAGGTCTGACTAACCCACCTGGTATGACATGACCCTCAAGGTTCGACTCAACCCACTAGATCGGCCCAACCTACATGGTTTAACATGACCTGTTGGATCTAACCGACCATCCAGGTCAGCCTAGACATGTCGGGTCGACACAGCTAGGCTCGACCTATTGTCGGGCCGACCGGCTATTAGCATGGCCCACTACTGTCCCTGACCTCTTTTGGCTCCAGCTTGAGCAGTCCAGTTTGTTTGACCCGGATGCAGTCGGTGTCGCATCCCCACCTAGTCAATGTGGCTGACTGCCATGGTCCTGCTAGACTATGACCCTTTGCTACATCACATTATCTCCTTCTACGTTCGGGAAATACCTCCCACTAGCCTTTAAGATGGTGGCCCGGTCCACCAAACAATGCCATCATGCCTTGGATTTCTCCAACCTAGTCGCCTCACGACCACATTCCACCATTAGTGGCACCGAATGCCGCTGCTGCTAGCTCCTCTTCTATAGGCTGCCACCACCGATGTGGTGATAAGTTCATCGAGTTATGAATGATGTTGAAAAATGGTGTCCATCACCTTAACTTCAATAGGGTCAGGATCATCTTGTCGTTACTCTAGGGGTCTGGTCAGAATCAGAACCATACCGAAAAACACGCTGCAACCACGAGGTTAGGTCGATGAAGAATGGAAGAATGGGGGTGAGAAAAGCATGAGCGAACAAGGAGGAATAGACATCGATATATGTTCGTGTCAATCATTGTTCCTTTATATTATAACAAAATTCTAAAATCCAATAAAAAAATCGATATCAATCTCCCATAACACCAAAAATAGGTAAAACCTATCCTGTAACAATGATCGAACTGTGGAAAAATCTATTTTTGGATTTGTCTACATTCGTCATATAATATCAAGAACAGGGGAATGGAGAATAAAAATAAAACTCACACCCAAACAGAAAAAAGGATCAGTAGGAGGATAAAATTATTCATTGATAGTGATCCATCCACAAAAATCCTTGATCATTCATTCACCGGCGTTCATTGTTTGTCATCGTCGGTGAGAGAGCTTCTGTATCCTTTCCTTAGGGGATGTTCAGGGATCCAATGAAAATTATATAGAATTATTAATTATAACACTGATCCCTGCCTCTGATTAATGGAAGAAACACATTTATGTGTATCTGTATTTTTAAGGTGTTTTAGCATTTCTACGATGCTGCAATTTTGAATCAATGAGTTGCTGCTTCATAGTGCTACTGAGTCGTTGGGTTACATCGAAGAAATAAAATAAAATAAAAATTTATGTATATTTTATTTCTCTCTTAAAATATACCTAAATTAACAACTGTAGATGACCTTTGACGACATATGTTAGGCCCTTTATAAGGTATACATATTGTTCTTAGCTGAACGGTGGCCTCAGATTTTTGATCTTGGAATCTGTTTAAAAGTTACAAATACTAAACATGAACATTATTTTTAATAAACATAAAAATAGTTAGAACATTTATTTGGGTTACCATGGGCCTCATAATCACATATCGTTTCAGTTCTTGGCTTTGAAATAATCCCAAATAATTTTCAAAAATTTAATATGGAAATTACAAGATATTACAGAAAATGCATCTCTATAGTGAGAAAATGTGCATATTTTGTATGAAAACAATAAATTACCTTCATCACATCATTATTTATTATATTACGTTATGATCCACTGAAAAAATACATTATATTGTCATCCCATATCAAGAAGGAGTTGGTTGAGTTTGCATGACACCTCTACAAATGTCGGTCTTCAACCATTGACTATTTAAAAACTAACGATGTTGATACATAATCAGAAATTTTCAAATTCATATTATCTAAAAAAAATCCCCTTAAAATCTCTATAAATATTAGTTCTACTAAGGTTCATAGAGAAATATTAGCTATGAGAATCATCCAATATCTCCCTCTTTAGCTTGATTATAGTGGGGTTAATGACCCTCTTCCCATATTTAAAAAATCCATCTCGATATATGATGTATACCAATTTACCCTCATCCACAGATTTAATTTTCATTCTCAAATTATCATTAGACTATGAATATTTTATGTTTTCTGATAAATATAGAATGGAATCGATTTGAAAAATTAGTGATGTTTCACCATTCATGATAATATCCATATACATAATTACTAGATCTATGTACATATGATCCCTATAGATCCTCATTTTGGATAGACCTCCCTGATTCATCATGCTCAATACACCGAATACATTATTTTCCTTCCTTGGGTGGCTGATTATTTAATAATCACTTTTTTGACTAGATCAAACCATCCCCCTTTCCTTCTATACAACACATTATGTGATAAGATATATTTTAAAATCTTATGATACAAATATATCTCACATATATTTCTACAGATATAGTGCCTCTATATCTTTAAATAAATGATTAAAACTGATAACTCAAGATCATGACTGTGATATTTTTTTTCACGAGTTTTTAACTACCTCAATGCATAAGTAATAACTCTATCATTATTTATAAGTATAGTACCATGTCGTGGCTTTAATGAATAACTAAAAATTAGAAATCCACTATTTATCAATGGTAGAGTCAAGATCAGATCAATAAATAATCTCTTATTAAATTCATTAATGAATTATTCTAATCCTTTTTCCCAAATACCCATATACACATTATGGGTAAAAATGGATAATGGGTTAGTAAATTAGATTTTGTTATTAATGAAACACTAACATTGTCATGCTAAACCAATGAAAATACATACCAAATTTATGTTTGTTGGTGTAGGCTATTCCTGGAATTACATTTCCTCTACAGGATCAATTGACATTCTATCCTTAGAAATAATATGGCCAAGAAAAGAAACAATTCGATTAAACAATTCTCACTTTCAAAAAAACCTTATAAATATTTTCCTCTACGAGTCTTTTAAAGAATAATCAAGTAGTTATCATGGTCCTCATAGATTTTGGATTACACAAAGAATCACTAGTAAATACCATAGGGAAATTATCATGATATTCCTTGAATACTCTTTTTGTTAGATCCATAAAAATATTGAGTGCAACATTTAGTCCAAATTGATTTACAATAAACTCAGAATTTTTATATGTTGTCAGAAATGATGTATTTGGTATATATTCCCTATACAAATGAAATTAATGATATCCATAATGAACATAAATCTTTAAAAAATATTTAGGTCAGTGAATTGGGTCAAATAATTCATCAATGTGAGGTTGTACATAATTTTTATTTCTCAAAATAGCATTTATCTCCATATAGAAAATGGAAAACCTCAGAGATCCATCTTTCATTATAACAAAAAGAATAGGAGCTCCCCAAGGTGAAAGAAAATGGTGTATAAATCACTTATCAATATATAAATCTAGTTTTTATTAAACTCTATTAACTCCAACATGTCCATTATATAGAGATTCATTTCTATAGGTCTTGTATCGGTGTACATCGTCAATATGCTATAGGTCTTACAGTGGTTACATACTAAATTTTAGCATCACTTTTTTCATTAATAGGGTTTTCCTTCTCTTCTTCTCCAAGAATCCAATTTAGAAGAACTACTAGTGGTGAATCCAGTTGTGACTCAGAAGATTAAGTCTCACATAAAAATATATAAAATTACATATCTTCATCATAAATAATAATTTGTTCTATTTGAAATTTATTTTTTCATTATATTATAAAATACAGACCATAAAAAAGATTATATAAAAATCAAATATAGTTATGATTAAAAATTATAATTTAGAGAATGTTTTTCTTTCATGGTAAGAAGTGATACACAAATATTTATTTCTATAATGTTTCCAAAAGGATTTTTGATAGAAAACACCCTTGTTATGGTGAATTGGAAATATATATTTTTTAAATAAAACTAGAAAAAAACAAAATAAGTTGATGATCAATAATAAAATAAATATTTATATAAATTTGATGATATTATTAAAGTAACATAGACCACATCATTAGGAACTTTAACCCCACCTGTTGTGACTGCATAAACATGGCTTAGTTCCCTTGGAAATTTTTAGGTCATGTTCCATTGTCGTTTGAAAAATTCATCTGCATCGTGTCCGGTCTCATTATAGATGAGGCATGACAAATTATTGACTTTTTTCATTCCCTTGAAATAACAAACATGTTAGACCATTATCCACATTTTTAACAAACTCCCATTACTAATAGGCTTGTTCCATGATGATTATCTCCATATTTATTACATGATTAAATACTATTATTCCCTTATTACCTTTTACTGTATCTTATTTTTTTAGAGTACTCAAAATCATATTTCTTATCTCAATTCCCTTCAAAGCCATATTTTTTTGAAAGTTATTTCTTCATCTTGGTGAAACATGTTAATATATCCTTGTATGATCTGATATTTTACAAGACTAGTTCCCTTTATAAATGTGTTTTAAGAACATTAAGGAAATGATCAATCTTTCTCTTCAGATTATGTATATATTGTAGTACATTACTATATGACCATATAAATATGTATTCATAGTTAGAAATGATTTCATTATCCTTCTTCCTTACACTCAAGAATAATATCTCCATATCAAGTTACTATTCATGTGGTAAATAATTTTCCAAAAAAATTCTTATAATTATATTACTAAATATTTTCAATTCATCATCCTCCGTTGTGTTTTGAACTAATAACCACCATTGATCCACATCTCTTAAAAGATGATAATATTTAAAGATAACCATATCCTTTTCATTACATCCCAAAGTGAAAAATTTATTCAATAAAGAAACTGCAACACCCTGAGATTTTATGAGAAATATTTTATTATGTCTTATGTTATACTCAACACCAAAGGAATCTTTCACAACACACAATACAGACTTGGCTTGCATTGCATGCAATCACGACCTTCCTCGATAGCCTGTGTAGTACGCAATACAGGGTTTCACTAAATAATGATATATTATTATGACCTAGCGGTTATGAATAGTATTAACTACATTTCAAATTTTATTATTCATCTTACACATTTTCTAGAACATCGTATGAGAACAAAATAAATTTTTTCGGGTAAAATAAGTATTTTTTAAGAAATGCAGTTTTGCCGCCTTTTGATGGCGCACCCACATTAAATCTCTTTTTTGACATGTTCATAAGTTCAATTTGACAAAATAAAATTATTCTATTGAATTAGAATATAAAAATTTACTTTGGATAAATTTTTTATATTTTTCTGATAACTTTCATATTTTGATGAATAGTAAAAATACGCTAATTATTAATTAAAAAAAACTTTTTTCATTGAGATAATTTATATGGTTAAATTATAATATTTAATGGTTTTAAATTATAAATAGAATATGTTTTTAACATTTAATATAATTTATGTCATTATAATTAATTTCTAATTGAATTCATAGGTAAAAACATTTCAATCTTTGGCAATGTTTTAACTTCTAAAACCCGTTTTTTTAACAACGGGATTAATTTTATATTAATTACTAAAACAGATGTATTTTTAATTTTGAAAAATGGATTCCATATTTCGAATCAGTGGTTCTAAATTATGTTAATATGCTACTTTTTATTTATGGGGATTATGAATAGTATCTACGGTAAATTTTATTTACCATAGTTAAAGATAAATCGGGTAATTAAGGGTAGATATATGATTATAAAATTACCCTAACACCTGCCAAAATCCATTTTTGATTACTAAACGTTGACCCATATCATATAAGGGTTGGATTAGATGTATTTAAAAGACTTTTGCCTATGAAAATAATTTAATTATTATTAAAACAAACAAAAGTGACAACATGTCACATTCTTAAATCTTATAAGTATAATAATTTTAATTTAGTGATAAATTTAATGATACTTGAAACATGAATAGTATCCAGAAATCTAATACAATTATCTACATAATAGTAATTTATTAATAATTTTTAGGGATTAAATAATTATCATTAATTATGACACAATAGTGATGTTGAAATTATTTTATTTATTAAAATATCAAATAAATGGTTTAAAAAATATTAAAAAAAATATTATATGAACTATTTAATGTGATCCACTAATTTTCAAGATACATATGACATTTTATTAATCTATTAAAGCTTTTAGTTCGAACATATCATCTGTATATATTTTATATAAATTAAAATAAAGGAATAGTGTCAAAATTGACACCATTGTTATTTTATAAAAATAACATATTATAAAATTGTTTAAAAATCAGAAAAATATTTAAAAATTATTAATTATAATTTATATGGTCTCAAATTTCATAAAGTGTCAAATTATAGAAAATTCACAACACATATGTAATTATTTATAATTTTTTAAAATTTAGAATATTATTACCACAAATAAAATTAAATTGATAAATAAGGATAAATCAAGTAGATAATGTTTAAAATAAATTCCTAAAATGTCTAAATTTTATTTTTTTTAATGATATTAAAACCCTATCTCATCTAATATTAGTATATGAGTCATTTTGGATGTTTTTATGTGGGGTTGGGATTTAATATATACTAATATTTCTTATATTTCCAATGGTAACCCTATCCTCCCTTATAAAAGGGTACCTCCTCCCTCTCCTCCTCACACCAATTTGATCCCTAATGCTCTGCCAACCCCTGCAAATTTCACTTACCCACTTCCATAGAAACATCCTTGAGGTCCTGGTATTCTTCAATGACTAGTTGTAGTGCCCTAAGAGGAGGTCTCAAAGAGGCGCTTCAAAGAAGAGGTAATGTCTGTTACCAGTTATTACAACGTTATTTATTCTTCCACTTCTTCTTATTTAGTTTTTTAATTATGAATTAATAAAATCAGTATCACTCATATACTGATATGTTATTATAATTATTAAACAAGCCTATTTCACCATCTATCCATCCTACAGAAAACAAAATCACCGCGCGTGCGTACGTACGGAATACCGTCTCCACGATGTGGTGTAATCTATTTTCCATCACCACCTTACTTGGATGGGTATAATGGTGCCAATAAATACCTATATATGATTATTTTAAATTGGTATTGATTTTTAAATATTATACAAACACTCCAATACAATTTCATGATCATGGGAACGATGTCATCGCTCGTGCGTACGTACGGAATACCGTCTACACGATGTGATGCGATTCGTTATACATGATCTTCATTAAATAATGATTATATAAATTAATTGAATGATTAAATATGATAAATAGTACACTAATACCATTCTGTAAATGAGGTATCTATAACCTAATAATAATAATAAAAATTTATTTGACAAAACATGCATAAGAACAAAAAGTAATAAACACCCAAATAACAAGTAGCAATGAAATATTACTAATAAGAAGATAAGAATATGACCATATATGATATCATAACAATAATTATGATTCTATAATAAGTAAATAACATTATTTAAATTATTATACAGGAGGTCCGGACACTTACGAAGCAAATCAAACCCTAGGTAAGGGACAATCTCTTAATCTCAATTTTTATCCGAGATTGTTTATACTTCAGAATTTACTGGGGAATATTTATCATCCACATCCATGTTTCCTCAACATGTTATATTATTTATATCCACCTAAAATTGATTAAATACAATTTTACCCTTTGGTGAGTTTTTAGTAAAAGATATGAAAAGAATCTTTTGTCATTTTTTGTACGAAGTACTTTATGAGTTTTCCGACAAAAGTACGAGAAGAATGGTTTTTTAACTTATACAGAATGACTGTATTTTTAAAAAATTATTTCCTAGAATCATCCTTTAAAAGTTTTCATGTTTATTTTTAATAAAATTCTTTTAGTTTAAAATTGTATGACATGTTTAGAAAGGAAAAATGTTTTTGAAGTAGAATTGATATTTTCCTTAAGAATGGAGTTCAAGAGTTTTATCAAAATTATTTTCCATCTATGATAATATAGGGTTCTGTTTCTATCCCTATTATTACATTCATTTGATTATGATGTGAGGGAAATATTATTATGAATTCCTTTATCTTATATGAATTATTTTATGATGTCATGATGTTTAAGATTCCCATTTTTAATACATGGGGTATGCTATGATGTATGGTTTATGATTTTGTGGTACACATCAGAATGGTATCATTATGAGATGGGTGGGACCTAAATCTCCCTTCAATGCATTGGGTAAAGATTTTATATCTCATGATATAGACATGGCTCGAACGGTAGGTTAAACTGGTTCAGTGAAAGAGGATTGAAACGAGGAGTGAAATTGGTTCAGAAATGGACATTGTCCACTAAGATAGTCTTGGCAATGATTCTTGACTAATAATAAATGATTCTATATGATTATGTGTGTATGCCAAAACGTTTCATATTTTATGTTATGATTATTGGGATTACATTTCACAACCATAATTTATCCCATGTTTTGAAATTATGATCTCTTTTGTTGGGTAAGATTTCCAAAATGTTATGTTCTTATGAATATGATGTGATTGATATTTCTTTTGTTTACCCCTACTAAGAATTTGAGCTCACCCTTTTGTATGTTTTCTTTCCCCAGTTCAGGAAGAAGGTTATTAAGTAAGATATGCCAAAAAGGACTATAGATATGATGAAATAAATGGGAGACATTGTAGATGACTTATGGACCAGTTGTTTATGTTTCCCAGTTTCTAAAGACACTATACCTATATAGTCCTTTCATAATTCTGTTATATGTTGTAATAAGTATGCTTCAATTTTGAAGTATTAACCATGTATGTAAAGTATGGGTCGCTATAGTTGGTATCAGAGGAAAGTTATATTCAACCTTTGTAAACTATGATGTGAAATCCTTAGTAAGAAACCAAAGGATATGTCTAATCATAGAACACAATCCTAGTGTTTTATAAATGTCCATGAACAACCTATGATAAGACCTTAAGTGTGAAATTTTATTCTTGATTATGTGGTTTTCCTATTATAATTAGTGTTTCTCACACTATTCTTCTTGGTTTTAGTCAATGACTGGATCCCGAAGAAATCGTGTTAATGTGGAATGTGACGGGAAATGCAATGATTGTCCCCCTGAGAAACCAAGCATTATTGGAGATGGAATGAAAAATCTTGTATCCATGCTCACATAACTTTCTCATGCTATGAATCATATAGGACTTCCAAATGAGAAAAGTAAGGAGAAACATTCTATTGAATCCTTCATGAGGTAGTGTCCACCTTCATTAAGTGGGTCTTCTGATCCATTAGTGGATGAACAATGGATCAGTACCATTGAAAAGATATTTTCAGTTATTCAATGTTCTAAACATGATAAAGTCAGCTTAGCGGTGTATTGTTTGGAAGGTGATGCTGATCAATGGAGGAATCTTATTTATAATATGAGGCAAAGGGATGAAATTGAATCCATGGAATGGGACAAGTTCAAGAACATATTTTTCAATAATTATTTCCCTCGTATTATTCAAACAAAGATGGAGAAGGAGTTTCTTGAACTGAAGCAAAAGGATGATGAATCCCTTGGTACCTACGAAGAAAATTTTACATGACTTTCAAGGTACACTTCCCGAATTATTATCCAACCTGAGAGTAAGATTGATCGATTCTTTAGTGGCTTAAAACCAAGTATTCGATGGGCGTTAGACATAAGGGACTTCAATACCTACAAGGAAATTGTTCGATGTGATCTCATGGTTGAGATGGAGATTGGTGTAACCCATCAATCACATGGGTTTGATAAGAAGAGGAAAATGCAATTCAAAGGAAAATCTAAAGACCACACTGAAAAGAAGATTATTTTTCCCTTATTCTCAAAGTGTGGAAGGAAATATGGATGAAATTTTCGTAAAGGGACAAGAAAATGTTATATGTGTGGAAATGAAGGTCATCGGGAAATTGAATGTAGAAATAATTGGAAGAAGATAACTAATGATGTAAACAAAGGAACAGATACACAGAATGAGCCTACTACACTTTAATGTTTCAAGTGCAAGGAGATGGGGCATTATGTCAATCAATGCCCAAATCCAAGGGTTGATGATGATGATCGACATCAACAAACTCTTAAGGCCAAAGAAAAAGGAAAGTCACATGCAATTACTATTGGCGATGTGGAGTATGACAACGAAGTGGTGAGAGGTACACTTACCATCCACTCTAATGTAGAAAATGTTTTATTTGATTCTAGATCCACCCACTCTTTAATTTCTGAAGAATTGTCTAAGGGTATCACCATATTACATCAACAATTAGATATTGAGTTGGCTGTGACAACTCCTAATGGAACAACAGTCAAATCAAAAGTTTACAATTCTTCTCCGATTGAAGTTTGTAGGAAAGTGCTTCCTGCAAATCTTGTGATCCTTCCTATAGAAGAATTTGATGTGATTCATGGAATGGATTGACTTTATTTATGTCAAGCTCATATCAATTTCCAAATAAAGGAAGTCACATTTCCTATTCTAGATCAATCTATGATCGTCTATCAATGCAAGGATGAACATAACCTTCCAGTGGAAATTTATTCTATCTTATGGGTCTTGATTCCACTAAATGAAGGTTATTTATCTCAAATTGTTGGAGGGAAACTCATGATTAATAATATGGCCATTGTACGGGAAATTGATGATATCTTTCCAGAGGAATTTCCTGGTGTTCCACCAAATCGTGAAGTTGAGTTTTCAATAGAACACGTACAGGGTGCTTTGCCTATTTCAAAGACACCTTATAGAATGGCCCCCATTGAGTTGCAAGAATTCAAGACGCAACTCCAAGAGAATCTTGATAATGGATTCATACACCCGGGTGCATCACCTTGGGGAGCACTTGTTCTGTTTGTTAAGAAGAAAGATGGATCAATGAGACTCTGCATTTATTATCGAGAACTTAACAAGATCACTGTCAAGAAAAAATATCCTCTCCCACGCATTGATGACCTATTTGACCAACTACACGAAGCTCAATACTTTTCCAAGATTGATCTTCATTCAGGGTATCAATTAAGGGTCAAAAGGGAGGATACACCAAAGACGGATTTCCGTACAATGTATGGACAGTATGAATTTATAGTGATGTCATTTGGTCTTACTAATGCCCCTTATATATTCATGTATCTGAAGAATAGAGTCTTTAGAGACTATCTTCATCAGTTTGTGGTAGTCTTTATAGATGATATTCTTGTCTATTGAAACAGCAAGGAAGAACATGAAGATCACTTGAGAATTGTATTAAATACCCTAATAAAGGAGAAGATTTATTCCAAATTTACCAAGTGTGATTTCTGGCTTAAAAAATTTTCATTTTTGGGTCACATAATCTCAAAAGAGGGGATATCTGTGGATCCAGAAAAAACAAAGGTTATCGAAAGATGGTCGAGACCAACCACAGTAACTGAGATCCGAAGTTTTCTTGGGTTGGATGGATATTATCGACGTTTTGTGAAATATTTTTCATGATTATATAATCCTCTCACCAAGTTGACTCGAAGAAGAGTTATGTTTTTTTGGACCAAGGAATGTGAAGAGAATTTCAAGGAGTTGAAAAGAAGGTTATCCAGTGCACCTGTGCTCACACTGCCTTGTAGTGGAGAAAGGTTTGTGATCTACAGTGATGCATCCAAGAAGGTATTGGGGTGTGTTCTTATGCAAAATGATATGGTCATAGCTTATACCTCACGAAAGGTGAAAATCCATGAGTAAAATTACCAATCTCATGATTTGGAGTTAGCTACGGTAATCATTGAATTAAAGATTTGGAGGCATTATCTTTATGGAGAAATGTGTGACATTTATACTGATCATAAAAGTTTAAAATATATTTTCACACAAAAGGAGCTAAGTATGCACCAAAGATGATGGTTGGAGCTGATTAAGGATTACGACTACTCAATTCATTACCACCCTGGGAAAGGAAACAAGGTGGCAGATGTATTAAGTCGAAAAGACCATGCTAGCTTCTCCATGATTAGGATCACAAAAGATCCAATATATATGGATTTAAAAAGGATGGATCTTGGAATTATAATGAAAGGGGAAAAATCGTATCTTTCTCAAATGAATTTTCAACCATCTAAACATGTGAAGATTAAAGAGGCACAGAAAGAAGACGTCGAGTTACAAAAAAAATGTGATAAATGTTCTGGAATTCAGCCTTGATTCTGATGGGATAATAAAGATCAGGAATCGGGTTTGGGTTCCTCCCATACCCGAATTAAATAAGGAGCTGCTGGATGAGGTTCATAGTTCTTCATTCATTATTCATCCTGGAAGCACGAAGATGTATAGGGACCTGAAAGAGTACTTCTAGTGGGATGACATGAAAAGAGATGTTTCTGAATATGTCTCTCGATGCATGGTTTGTCAGAAAGTTAAAGCTGAGAGACTAAAGTCTAAGGGGATGATACAACCATTACCCATACCAGAATGGGAATGGGAAAACATCACTATGGCCTTTGTCACTAGAATTCCTAAAACATCCAAAGGCAATAATGCTATCTGGGTCATAGTTGATCGTCTTATAAAGTTTGCACACTTCATTACTATTAGAGAGGATTTCTCTCTAGATCATGTTTCCAGGATATATGTAATGGAATTGGTAAGATTGCATGGAGTACCACATTCTATTATATCTGATCGGGACCCGAGGCTTACCTCAATGTTCTGACGAAGTCATCAGCATACTCTGGATATAGAGTTGAGTTTCAGCACTACTTATCATCCTCAGACAGACGGTCAGTCTGAGAGGAAAATTCAAACTCTAGAAGATATGTTGAGAGCTTTCTCTATAGATTTCAAAGGTGGTTGGGATCAACACCTACCTTTGGTGGAATTTTCTTATCACAATAGCTTTCACTCTATTATTCAGATGGATCCATATGAAGATATATATGGAATGAAATGCAGGACTCCAACTTGCTGGGATGAAGTTGGGGAAAGAAATCTATTAAGACCTGATCTTGTTGATGAAATGGTAGAAAAGGTCAGATCTATCCAACAACACACTTGAGCAGCTCAGAGTTGACAAAAAAGTTATGCCGACAACCGAAGAAATGACATAGAGTTTGACGTGGGTGATAAAGTGTTCTTACTAATATATCCCTGGAAGGGGGTCATGAGATTTTGAAAGAAGGGAAATTTGGGCCGTAAATATATTAGTCCTTTTGAAATTCTGGATTGTGTCGGGATGGTATCTTACTGATTGGAACTTCCACCGAATCTCTCTCAAGTTCACGATGTGTTCCATGTATCTCTCCCGAGAAAGTACATACCTGATACTTCACATGTACTCAGCTCAGAAGTTGTATCGTTGGAGCAAGATCATTCTTATGAAGAACAGCTGATAGATATTCTCGATCATAGAAAAAAATTCCTATGGAACAAGACCACTCTCTTGGTGAAAGTTTTATAGAGGAACCACCAATTAGAAGAAGCTACATGGGAACTTAAGGATATGATGAGGGAGAGGTATCCTCATCTGTTTGTAATGAAGTGACGAATTACAAGAGTGAAATTAATTTTAAGGGGGGTAGAATGTAACACCCATATATTTTATGATAAATTTTTTTACGTCTTATGTTATACGCAACACCAAAGGAATCTTTCACAGCACACAATACGGACATGGCTTGCATTACATGCAATCGCGACCTTCCTCGATAGCGTGTGTAGTACGTAATACCGGGTTTCACTAAACAACAATATATTATTATTAACTAGACTTTATGAATAGTATTAACTACAATTTGAATTTTATTATTCATCTTACACATTTTCTAGAACATAGTAAGAGAACAAAATAAATTTTTTCAGGTAAAATAAGTATTTTTAAAAAAATGCAGTTTTGCCGCCTTTTGATGGAGCACCCACATTAAATCTAGTTTTTTATATGTTTATAAGTTCAATTTGACAAAATAAAAATCTTCTTTTGAATAATTATGTAAAAATTTACTTTGGATAAATTTTTGAAATTTTTTGATAACTTTCATATTTTGATGAATAGTAAAAACACTCCAATTTTTAATTAAAAACAACTTTTTTCATTGAGATAATTTATATGGTTAAATTATAGTATTTAATGGTGTTAAAGTATAAATATAATATATTTTTACCATTTAATATAATGTATGTCATTAGCATTAATTTCACATTGAATTCATAGGTAAAAACATTTCAATCTTTGGCAATGTTTTAACTTCTAAAACCCATTTTCTTTACAACGTGATTAATTTTAAATTAATTACTGAAAATTATTAGTTCTGAATTTTGAAAAATAGATTCCATATTTGGAATCATTGGGTCCATATTATGTTAGTAGGCTACTTTTAATTTTTGGGCATTATGAATAGTAACTAAGGTAAATTTTATTTATCATAGTTAAAGGTAAATCGGGTAATAAAGGGTAAATATAAGATTATAAAATTACCCTAACACCTACCAAAATAGTATTGGATGACTAAAAGTCGACCCATATCACCTAAGGGTCGGATTAGATTCATTATTGGACTTTTTTCCATGAAAATAATTTAACTATTATTAAAACCAACAAAAGTGACAACATGCCACTTTCTTAAATCTTATAAGTATAATAATTATAATTTATTGATAAACCTAATGAAACTTCGAACATCAATAGGATACAAAAATATAATACAATTATCTACATCATATTAATGTGTTTATAATTTTTAGGGATTAAATAATTATCATTAATTATGACACAATAGTGATGTTGAAATTATTTTATTAATTGAAATATCAAATAAATGGTTTTAAAAATATTAAAATAAATATTATATGAACTCTTTAATGTGATACACTAATTTAATAAATACATATGACATTTTATTAATCTATTAATTCTTTTATTTTGAACATATATTCTGTATATATTTTATTTAAATTCAAATAAATGAATACTGTCAAAATTGAAACTATTGTTATTTTATACAAATAAAAAAATAAAAAAATGTTTAGAAATCACAAAAAAAATTAAAATTTATAAATTAAAATTTATATGGTCTAAAATGTCATAAAGTTTCAAATTATAGAAAATTCACAATACATATGTAATTATTTATAATAATTTAAAATTTACAATATTATTCCCACAAATAAAATTAAATTGATAAATAAGGATAAATCAAGATGATAATTTTTAAAATAAATTCCTAACATGTCTAAATCTTATTGGATGGTGAGATTACAACCCTATCTCATCTAATATTTGTATATGAGTCATTTTGGATGTTTTTATGTGGGGTTGGGATTTAATATAAACTAATATTTCTTATATTTACAAAGGTGCCCCTCTCCTCCCTTATAAAAGGGCACCTCCTACCTCTCCTCATCACACCAATTTGAGCTGTAATGCTCAGCCAACCCCTGCACATTTCACTTCACCACTTCCCTAGAAGCATCCTATAGTTCCTGGTCTTCTTCAAATTCCAATTGTAGTGTCCTAATAGGAGGTCTAAAAGAGGCACTTCAAAGAAAAGGTAATTTTCGTTACCGTTTCATTCAACTTTATTTCATCTTCCACTTATTCTTGTTTAGTTGTTTCATTATGAATTAATAACATCAGTATCAATCATATACTGATATGTTATTATTATTATGAAAAAACCCTATTTCACCATCTATCCATCCTATGGAAAAAAAATCACCGCACATACGTACGTACAGAATACCATCTCCATGCCGTGGTTTAATCTATTTTCAATCACCACCTTACTTGGATGGGTATAATGGTGCAAATAAATAACTATATATGATTATTTTAAAGTGTTATTGATTCTGAAATAGTATACATACACTTCAATACAATTCAATGATCATGGGAACGATATCATCACTCGTGCATACGTACGGAATACCATCTCCACCATGTGATGCGATTCGTTCTACATGATCTTCATTGCATAATGATTATATAAATGAATTGAATGAATAAATATGATATATAGTACACTAATACCATTCTAGAAATGATGTATCTATAACCTAAAGAGAAGAATAAGATTTTATTCTACAAAACACGCATAAGAACAAAAAGTAATAAACACCCGAATAACAAGTAGAAATGAAATATTACTAATAAGAAGCTAAGAATATGACCATATATGATATCAGAACAATACGTATGATTCTGGAATAAGTCAATAACATTATTTAAATTATTATACAGGAAGTTCAGACACCTACGAAGCAAATCAGACCTAAGGTAAGAGAAAATCTCGCAATCTCAATTTTTTTCCATGATTGTTTATACTTCAGAATTTACTACGGAATATTTATCATCCACATCCATGTTTCCTCAATATGTAATATTATTTATATCCTCCTAAAATTGTTTAAATCCAATTTTTCCCTTTGGTGAGTTTTTAGTAAAAGATATGAAATGAATCTTTTGTCATTTTTCATACGCGGTACTTTTTGACTTTTCCGACAAAAGTACGAGAAGGATGTTGTTTTAACTTATACGCCATGAATGGATTTTAAAAAAAATATTTAAACGAATCTTCATTTAAATGTTTTCATGTTTATTTTCAATCGTCTTCTTTTAGTTTAAAATTGTATGGCATGTTAAGAAACGAAAAATGATTTTGATATAGAAAGGATATTTTCCTCAAGAATGAAGTTCAAGATTTTTATCAAAATAATTTTCCATCTAAGATAATATAGGGTTCTGTTTCTATCCCTATTATTACATTGATTTGATTATGTTGTGATGGAAATATTTTTATGAATTACTTTATCTTATATAAATTGTTTTATGATGTCATGATGTTTAAGATTTCCATTTTTATTACATGGGTTATGCTATGATGTATGGTTTATGATTTTGTGGAACCATTAAGAATAGTATCATTATGAGATGGGTGGGACCTATATCTCCCTTAAATGAATTGGGTAAAGATGTTATATCTCATGAGATAGACATGGCTGGAACGGCATGTTAAACCGGTTCAGTGAAACAGGACTAAAACGAGGAGTGAACTCGGTGGAGAAATGAACTTTGTCCACTAAGATAGTCTTGGCAATGAGTCTTGGCTAATAATAAATGATTCTATATGATTATGTGTGTATGCCACAAATTTTCATGTTTTATGTTAGGATTATTGGGATTACATTTCACTACCATGATTTATCCCATGTTATGAGATTATGATCTCTTTTGCAGGGTAAGATTTCCAAAATTTTAGGTTCTTATGAATATGATGTGATTGATATTTATTTTGTTTACCCTTACTGAGAATTTGAGCTCACCCTTTTGTATGTTTTCTTTCCCAGGTCAGGAAGGAGGTTATTACGTAAGATATTCCAAAAGGTACTATAGATATGGTGAAATAAATTAGAGACAGTGTAGATGCTTTATAAACCAGTTGTTTATGTTTCCCAGTTTCTAAAGACACAATATCTATACGGTCCTTTCATGGTTTTGTTATTTTTTGTAATAAGTGTGATTAAATTTTGAAGTATGAACGATGTATGTAAAGTATTGTTTGCTATAGAAACCATCCATTTTTCATTAAAAAATATGTTTTTAGTCTAATTGATTGGTGGAGGTTATTGTCTCATGAAGTGTTCAAACCTTGTTACACTACATTGTGGATCAGGTTTCTCTATAAGAGTAAAATTATTTATCATAACATGAGTTAGTTGGAATGGTATTATTATATGTTATTAAAATTAATTTATAGCTTCAACTCCAACACCATTATCTTTCATAGGTAAGAAATCCCTACATTGATATGATCTCCATTCCTTACACTGGGGGTTATTTAAAAATAGTTTAATAAACTAAATTAGATCATAAAATTATGAAACATAATGTATAACATAAACCCCATGAATAAATTTATGAAAATTGTTAAATTATGTATAACGAATCTCAAAATCATATGCTTGGTTAATTTGGGAATATTCTAAAAGTACATTATGGTGTTATTTATCCCAAAACTGTGTTTTTTTATTAATATTGTTTCTAATTATCTACTAAACATACTATGAAACCATATATAAATTCCTAGACCCCAATAAGATGGAGAAGGTGACTCACTTTATTACATTAGTACTATAAACAATTAATCATGTCCCAATTGACCGAATAGTTTTTTAGATTTAAAAAACCCGATATAAACATAATTTTTACAGTACAAATTAAAATGAAATAAAACATATAAAATCCTTTAAAAACATCCATATTCTTATAGATTATCCCTACATGTCAATAACAATATACATCTTGGTGTCCTGAGGAAAAAATAAAATACATGAAAGGGGTGATCTCATGTGTTTAGTAAGGGTTAGAATACAATAGAATCTATTATAAATAAACATAACTAATAAGACATTATGAATAACTAAAATAACATTCATTTAAAATATAATGTTGATCATAATATAGAATGAATAAAACATTTTCAAAATAAGTAAATATAAATAATAAAATGATAATAAAACATGAAAAGAAATATTATACTAGTATAATAATCACATGTATTATCAATAAATGAAATAATAATGAGGGAATTAAAAATATGGGACATCATAAAATTACCATTATGGCCTCTAAATAAAGTCTACATAAATGGTTAAGGCCTCGGCCAAAAATTGGTTTAGTTTATCTCACGAAACCTTACTATGCATCGACGTTCTATATAGGTCACCTCCAAAAACATGTTAGTTCTAATACATTTCTAATATTAAATGGCTGAAACATAATCAAATATACATTCATATTGAAACTAGCATATGAAATATAATTAATTTCCCCAATTAGTAAACATAATCACAAATAATCCAGAGTTTTTTGTGGAATGGTATCAAGATAGTACATCCCCAAACAAAATGATCTTAATACATTATAAAATTATGTTTTATGGTATCATAATATTTAAACCTCAACTAATAATAATATATTAATAAAATGTTTACCAATGGAATGAAATGAGTATTGTAATAATTTCATAATACCTAACAAATAATCATATCATAAAGGAGTCCATAAATGAAAGCATTAAAATCATATATTGACATTAATAAGATGAAAGGGACATATATTGTGGTAATTGATGTCCAAATAAAGTGAAACATGTAAAATTATTGTTTAATAAACTTTTGTAAGGAGCCACATTAGTGTAGTTTGAGGGAAAATATTAAATTATTCTAATTTCCTAAAAAGGTATAATTGTTTTCATAAAACCATAAATGAAATAAAATAGTTTCTCATAATAAAAAGAGTTATTTTGAAAAATCATTTTCACCTGTAAATATATTATGTATTATAATAGAAAATGGGTAAATTATTTGATGGTCTATTTAATTGGTCTTGTTTAATGAGAATAATTGAAAAGGAAAACTTATAAAAATGTATTTCAATATAAAAGAACGAATAAATTATCTAGGTACATATTTTTGGATCTTACACAACTAATATAGGTTTATTTAAAAATAATAATTAAAAATTTCATTAGGGTAAACCGAGAGAGTGAAAAACACTAAAGAAAAATATGGGTTTTGAGTGAATCCCTAATCCTTTGTCCAAAACTGTTATACACATGTACATAATGTCCTAGATATTCAAATTAGACATATTAATTAATTTATTATGAACACATTATACATGTATTTTATTTTTGATAATTTTATTAATTTCATCTACAAATTTCTATGATGAGTAATAAGATTCAATTTCTTCATTCTGGGAGCATCTATTTCTTTATTTTATAATTGGTTTCCCTATGATTAATTATTGGAGTTCTTGTCAAATGTTAGAAAAAATTGGAAATATAAAATATTTGTTCTATACCATAATTCTAAATGTTATGATATAAAATTATTATTTAATATATTAGAATAATTTTTAGATAAAAAGTTAATGAAAAACATTAGTTTATTTTGGATAGTTATTTATTATCACGAACTATTTATGATTGATTATTTTTTATTATACCTATAAAATGGTTCTATAACATTAAATACGTTTTAATACATATATTATAATTTTTCATACCCATAAAAATTGATTTATACCTACCCTGGAAGGTATAATTGAAAAAATAAAACTACTGATCCACAAATGAGGTAAATCAAATCCACATTGACGATGATTTCATTATCTGAATAAAGGGAATGGAGAATATAATAGATGTGGGATAGACCATTAATACAATAATCTTTTATTATACCTATGATATGGGAGTTATAATTTTCCTTTATATAGGTTAGGCAATGGAAATCTATGAAAATGAATTTAATTTAAAGAGAAAGAGTGAGGGTGTTACCTCCATAGTGGAATCTTTTTTAGAACATATTTAAGGCACATTGAAATGGTGTTTGGTTGAGACCAGTAAAAACAAAATGTGGGTAAGATGATTGATAGATATACTTAGGAATAATATAACCAGGATATAAATATTATATGGTTTGAGGGGGTGGGGTGGTGAGGTATGGTATTTATAATGGATGATTGAAGTGTTTTGTGATTATTTTAATTATAAGTTTATTATTTTGGCTCAAGACTATCAATAGACTTGATTCAAGTGAATAAATAGAGTAACTGTGGAAATTTATACAAAATAAATTTTGTCATAACTCATCCATATATTATCTAGGATTAAATAATGAATTTATTTACAAATAATATTAAATACCATAAATTAATGTATTTCACTATTAAAAAAAGAATAACTTTAAAAAAATCCAACAAATATCACCCTAACAAAATATGGATGTTTAAATTTAAAAAATAAAATTCATTTTAAGAAAAACATTTCTTATATATGAGAATTGTTTTATATAAAATCATTATTTATTAAAAAAATATCGATTTTAAAATTATAACTGGTCTTGTGACACTTTAAATGATTATTTATGGTCTCACAAAATTGTCTTATAATAATAAGACTATAAATTATAAATTTCTGAATTTTTTTTTAATTTTTTTAATTTTTATCATTATATTAATTATAAAATTGTAAATAAACATTTAAATTTCCAAAAAATACAAATTTTTAATTTATCATTTTTAATTTTTCTTTATTTATTCCATTATATGATCATATTATATTTTAAATTATAAAATTTCAAAATTTTAATTATACATTCTTTTTTGAGATTACTATTCTATTTGATGAATTACTATTTCTAATAGTCACATTACAATTCCAATGGTCATGTAAATATTTTACAGTATATCATGGTTCGTTTAAGCTCTTTGTTCCATGAAACTTCAGCTATCAAAGATGTAAAAATTTAAAATATATATACAATAAAACCATATGGTGTTATAATTGATATATTCAATTATGAAATTTTACTAATATATTATTTCCTTCCTCATGTTCTGCTTCATTTTTTTGATCTGAAAGTCTATGATATATTTTTCCCTTACAAAGCATTTGAGTTTACCTATTTCAGATGTTTCTAGTCCCCAGGTTTTGGAAATGATTATTTCTAGAAGTATAGGTAGAAAAGAGTATATAATATCATTATTATGGTTAAATATTCACATTTTTTTGTAAAATTGGATGTTTATGTAGCTAACTTTGAGGACACTAAACCATTCAGTCCAAATATTGTGTGACTTTGGTGAGATGAAATATTTCTATCATAAAATTATTTTACTATTTAATTTAAGTTCATATTTTTTCATTAAAATATTCAATATGAATTCACATATAACAAACATAAAATTCATAAAAAACTATTTTATGACCATTTTCACATCAATAACCTTTTATAATATTTAATTATATCATTTATTATACTTTTACTAATTAGTTCCATTTTCTTTTTACCATTTTATGTTTTAATTTATAATTTTTTTCAAATATTATTTATAAGTATATATTGATAGTCATTATATGATATAATTTTCATCATTATTGTATAATTTATGGTACAATGATATAATATTTACATTTTATTTTTAAGATATTATCTCAATCCATAAGTGTGTTTGATTCATTTTTTGAAAATGGATTCTGTATCCTCATGATTCATAAATTTTATTGATTGAAGTTGATATATTAATAATATGATAATTAAAAAATATAACCATTTTATAACTATAAATGATTCATTAGTTTCATTTAAAATTATAAAAATATTATTATTTAACTTATCATATTCATCCATGATATATTTTTACAGCAATGTTTAGGTATGTGGTTAAACCAACCAAAACCAGAAAACACTATAACTTAACAGGTTAGTATAATACAGAAAGAGTATAAGATTACTATAACATAATAATAATGTTATTATTCTATTTTTTGATGTTAATTGAAGTTATTTTATGATATTTCGAAAATTATGGAATATATATTAAAAAAACATAAAAAAATTTTGTGGATGTGATTGTTTGCATAACACATGTTAAACATGTTAATTTCTCAAATAATGAGAGGGAATAATTGTGGATTATAATTTTTATGTCAATAATTATAATTATATTCTATATTTAGAACATATTTTTCAATTAATTCTTTATTGCTTATGAAACTATTTGGTTTTTATAAATGGAAGACATCCCTTCGTCGAGGTGGTGGTCCGTACAAAAACCCAAGAATTGTTATTTTGTTTTTCTAACTAAATGAGATGAAACAAATAATGGTTTTTACAATAATAAAATAACATTTTAGTATAATATTTATACATTTTTATTATATTATAGTGGTTGATATAGGTTTATAAGTGATAACTTAAGACGATAATGTTATGTAATAAGTAATACTTGTATTGGGACCTCACACATTCTCTTGAAAGTATCCCAAATAATAATTGGATTAATATACCTAATTGATACTAGTTTATTATTAATTCTATATACGTTTCTGGTAGTATTGAAATTATAGTATTTAATTTCTAATTTCTACATATCAATGGAAGCATCAAGAAGTGGATGTCTTCCCATTTATAAGTGATGATAAGGGATGTTTTATAAATATACATTATTTTCAATAGTGGATTAACCTAATTAAAGGGTTAATGTATACAGTAACCTATAAAAATAGATTTTAGGGGAAATATGGTCATGAAATACTCTCAAAACTCAATTTAAAACAAGTTTTATGCTTGTTTTAAGCCATTGATTCCTTGTTTTGTTTTTGGGTTTTACAATTTGGGTTTTTAACATAGTAACTAATTTTAACCCTATTATACTAAATTAAATTCACAAAATAAAGTAAATAAACTAACCAAATATTGACCATATAAATTAAAATATAATACCCATATTTCCTAAACCAATTTATAAAAAATAAATCATTTTCTTTTATCTTAAGACATTTAATTTACATAAAAACTGATTAGTTGGAAAATTTTATTTTTATCATTAAGCTTTATTAGTCTTATTTCATATGGATTATGAGATTTTATTATTGATAATTTATTAATATTTTAGTTTAAAATTAAAATTAGAGTAATATTTTTGAATAGAATAATTTTTCTTATCATATAAAAATTATATAATGTAAATAAAACAAAAACAGTTGTACCATTATCCTGATTGTTTACATTAATTATAGTTAAATTTTTTTATGCATAAAAATAATTTAATCTTGTTATATAATATGAAATTATTGAAATGTATTTTGGAATATATTTTTTATATTTTATTTTTTATATGTGATGAAAATATTTTTTATATACTAGAGAATAAAAATAGTTTTTAGTTTAAATCATTACTTCCCTTTCCAAAATAATAATAATAAGTTATATAAATAAAAAAATAAAATTGTTTTTTTTTCTACTATAATTATTTTTATTTGAAAATGATTTCATTGACTATTAAGTCATTATTTAATTTTTATAATTTCATAGAAGTTAATGTATTATAAAAAATTTCTTTTTTTACAATTCACTTAGAAATCAATTATTTTAAAAAACTACAAAAAAATATCCTAAGGATAATAATTATATTTATATTTCAATAATGAAGTCAATTTTTTAAAATTAAAATTTATGAATTTATCTTTTAAAAAACATTTAAAATATATTATGAAAAAATAACATGATTGAAAAAATTCCTAATTAAAACATGAAGAGTTCTAAGTCTTGTTTTATAAGTGTTTCTAGTTGATTAAAATCATATATATTTATCATAAGTTCTTATTCATAAATATTCATGATTATATTATATATATAATACTTCACATATAATTTTAGTTCAGGGTTGTGATTGTTCATTATTGTGTGTGATAGAATCTATCAAAAATAGTATTATTTAAAAGTATCCAAAATATCAGGAAATTACATTTTATTATAACATAACCTACAAATGGTCTAACAGAGAATTTAATTCTATGTCCTCTATTAAATAAATAGAAATACTACTGATCCATCTACATAAATTAAAAATTTACACAACACTATTATAGTATTTATACAATGTAGGAAGTCTCCCATCAGCATGAATTTCATCAATCAGAAAAAAATGAACCACTTGAATGTTTTCAACAGGAAAATTATGAAACACTTAATTTAGTTTAATAAATTCTTAAAAAATCATTTAAATTCATATCTTGATAATTTTTATCTTCCCAACATCCTTTTATCAAAGTGTTAAAATATTCTAACTCTACCAATGTGGAATAAATTTGAGTGGGGTCATGAAATAAATAATTTTTTCTACTCCTTTATTTATAGACTAATACGTATTACCACAATTATAAAATGATGGATATTTATGAATAATTATCCAACATAAAATTCATTCCAATAATATTAAATGTAAAACTCTTACATATTCCCTAATTATTATATACCTAAAAAAATTCCATTTATAACATAAAAATTAGGAGTTAGTTCATCAATATTTTTTTTATGTTTATGAATATACATATAAAATGTAAAATTTACAATTACTCTAATTCATCAACAATTTACCACGTTTAAAAATACTTGAATCTTCTATGAAATCAAAAAACACAGAATGAAAATTTCCCCTATTTATTTCCACTAATTAATTCCCCCATATTATTTATAATAGTGGTTCATGACCATATGTAAATATGTAGACTATTTTATATTCACTAATACTTACAATAAATCTATCAAAATAATCATGATAATATCCAAATATAACATTTATCATTTCATATAATCCAATAAAATGATTAGTGAATATTTCATAAAAATATTCCAAATATTAAATCCTTAATATTATAAAATTATATAGTGGGCCTCCATAAAATCCACATAAATAAATATCATGTATCATGAATATCATTAACAGTTAAATATAAAATTCATGTAAATTATTCGAAAAAAATACCCAATTCATTACCTAACATTAGTTCTCCAAAAAACAATGTCTATATGTTATCATATATCCTAAATAAATTGTAAAAATTTAATCAGTATTAAATTAAAAAAATAATTCTCTATTATAAATAAAAAATAACCATAATAATAAAAAAAATGAAATATATGAATTTAATTTTCAAGTATGTTTTCATTAATTGTGTAGAGTATATATAAGATAGGGTGGTACATTGAGGGGGGATGAATAAGTAGCACATGATCATCTTTTACATGTTATTTCTTTTTATTTTAACACATGTGATCCATAGTGGTTAAGATTCACACCTTAAAATCACTTCCTCGAATGTATTTTAAGTTCCTAAATCATAATAACCACATTTAATTGTGATTTTTTTGGTTTTGGAGCAGTCTGAGTAATTTCCAAGGTGTTTTAATGGTATGGGGATGATATTATTTTATGGGGAGTATTCATCACCATTGAGCTCTTAGCAATGTCATAATATATGTAACTACAACATGGCTAGTTCAACTGTGGTGTAGGGTCCCATGAGGAAGGTCTCAAAGTAACTAAAATTTTCAATATAGAAGTTTTATGAAGGTTATAATATGATATATCCAAGTATATCATTGTAACATGCAGTTGGATCATAGCACATCAAGGGGAAGTCCTATGGCATGGAGAAACATGATAAAACATCATACTCTAAAGGGAGTTCTTACCTTTTAGGGGAAGCTATGTTAGGGAGAGTAGGTAATATCTTTGCTTCAATATTTGAAATAGTGTACTTTGGAGTAGTATAATACATTGTTCTATGTCCCTCGTTCATTTATATAAGATATTCGACATGGTAGGCGATATATTTCTAGGACATGCGTTTGTCTGGGAAGGTCATGACATGTTGTATTTTGTTGTGTCTTGGTATCTTTCATGTCAGCTGGTTATATATCATGGTAATGGTGCTTAGTCGATAGTCTTATATTTTAATTAATAATAATAAATACCCAAAACCCTTTACAAGACAACAATTCTACCTGGTTTCTCTCTAAAACACAAGGCACCACATAAATCTTTTCAAAGGCCTTTAGAGCCCCTTTCGATCATATTTGACACCAATATTCTTTGAATCGATATTTGGAGATCAAAGGATAGTTGTATATTTTTTTCATATGTATCATTATTCATTATATCTTATTTCTTCCAATTATATATTAAAATTTATTGGGTTTTTATCCCATTCATTCTAATAGAGTTTGTATTATTGTTGTTGGCATTGTTGTTGTGCAGTATCCTTAACATGATGATGTTTCTTTATATAAGGGGTGATTAGAGATACATGTGTTCATTTTTATGTCATTGAATAATTTTTAATATTTTAGGTAATGGATTCATTTGATATATTATTAATTACATTGAATCATAATGTTACCATGATTTATATTCTTTTTTTGGTTGAGGAATTAACCATAATATTGGACAAACCGATTTAAAAATTATTGGGTTATGGATTGTGATCCCATGTGTTTTCAAACATGAAAATCATATTTCATAGTGTTTGTTTATATAATGTTCTATATATTTTATTATTTTTTGGTTTGATTTTTATGCTATAGATTAGAATTTTTTTGATGAAGTTTGTTGAGAACGTCAAGCATGTAATTTTTCTTGGCCAGCTAGATAATTAAAGAGGGTTGTTTAATAAAACCATTAAACATATATTTTATTTGAAATTAAATTGAGTATTATTAAATTAATATTTAATTTTTTCCATTTTTTATTGGATTATTTATGAAAAATTTAATCAGTAAAATAATATTGATGATGTTAAATATACATGTTGAATGAGAAATTTTCTTCACATTTTTTTCAAAATGGAATCAATAATATAGTTTTTATTAAAATAAAAATACCAATCAAAAGGACCATAAACCTGACCAAACATTATTGGTCGAGTATATATATACCCTAATCATCCAAGGGTCGATTTTGGGATCATTTGGATCCTTATAAAACCGAATATGACATTTATATTATTTTATTTTAAATGATATCAAAGATGTCACCTTGATGATTTAATAAATATAACGATTTAAATGTTTTGATTTTAAGATGTTAAATTAATGTAAGAATATTATTATGAAATTTATTATATTTATATTTATTATAGGATTTTATTTTATATTTTTATGAAACAAATAAGTATATTAAATAATTATACAAAAATGTTGTAGTAATTATTTTATTAAGAGATATACCAAATAAAAGGTTTTAAAAATATTGAAATAAATATTATATGAACTATTTAATGTGATCCACTAATTTTATAGATAAATATGACTTGTTATTAATCTATTAAAGGTTATAGTTAGAACATATCTTATGTATATAGTTTATTTAAATTCAAACAAATGCATAGTGTCAAAATTGATACTATTGTTATTTTATAAAAATTACATATAATAATTTTTTTTAAAAAATTATATAAATATTTAAAATTTATAAATTAAAATTTATATAGTATAAAATATCATAAAGTATCCAATTATAGAAATTAACAACACATAAGTTATTATTTATAACCATTTAAATTTATAATTTTATTACCACAAATAAAATTAAATAGATTAAATAAGGATAAATCCAAATGATAAGGTTCAAAATAAGATCAAAACATGTCTAAATTTACTTGGTTGATGATATTACAACCCTATATAATCTGAGATTCGAATTGAGTCATTTTCTGAGGTTTTTATGTGGGGTTTGAATTTATATTAAACTAATATTTTTGAGGATTCCAAAGGTGCCCCTCTCCTCCCTTATAAAAGGGAACCTCCTCCCTCTCCTCCTCACACCATTGTGAGCCTTGAAACAGGGCCAAACTCTGCCAATTTCACTTCCCCACTTCCTTAGGAACCTTATAGAGGTATGGGTCCTCTCAAAAGTCAACTCTAGTTCTCTAAGAGGATGTTCAAATGAGGCACTTCGAGTAAGAGGTAATACCTTCTACCGGTTCATTCAAGTTTCTTTTTTCTTATACATCCTCTTATTTAGTTGTTTCATTATGATGGAATAACATAAGTATCCCTCATATATTTATATGTAATTATAAATATGAAATATCCTTATTTCACCTTTAATCAATCCTACAGAAAATGAAATCACCGAACGTGTGTACGTACGGAATACCGTCTCCATGCCGTGGTGTAATCTGTTTTTCCACCACCACCTTACATGGATGTGTATAATGGTGTAAAGAATAACTACATATGATTATTATAACATCATACTGATTCTATGTTATTATATCATTCAATAAAATTCCATTCAATAAATATGGGAACGATATCATCGCTCGTGCGTACGTACGGATTACCGTATCCACAACGCGATGAGATTAATTCTCCATGTTAACCACTCAAGAATAATTATTAAGTATATATAAGGAATAATAATGAAATATATGAAATTATTATTCTACTGGATTTATGTATATATATATGTATGTCATCTACATAATTCCATTCAATTCAATAAGGAAACGAAAACAACGTTCTTGTGTACGTATGGCCTACCGTCTCCATGAACGGTGTATTTCTTTCCATTTATCGATCTATTATATATATGTATATTCTGAATATATATTATATATAAATCATGTTTTATATTCTGGAATTATTTAATAATGATCTAAGTAATCATATGAATAATTACAAGTCAAAACACGGACGAAAAATGAAACGATTTTACCCAAAATTCTCTTTAACATGGAATTTACAAAAGAACGGGTAATATAAATTCATAAGTGAACCATATATGATATCATAACAATGAATATGATTTTTTTATAAGTGAATTTCATTATGTAAATCATTATACAAGAGGTTAGGATACATACAAAACATATCAGACCTAAGGTAAGGGATAATGTTGCTATCTCAATTGTTTTCTATCCGAGATTGCTTATACGTATGTATTTACTGGGGTTATATTTATCATCCATGTCCAAGTTTTATAAAAAAAATTCATGTATATTTAAAGTTATTTTGACCCATTTTTTACTATTACTACATGGTATGTAAGTAATCTTATTTTTTTTACCATACGAGGCACTTTTTGACTTTTCGAACAAAAGTATGAGAAGAATGTTTTTTAACTTATACCGCATGAATGGATTTTTACGGTTTCAAAATGCCTAATTTTCATAAATCTTACTCTAAAAGATTTTATTAATATTTTAAACAAAATACTTTTGTTTTAAAATTTCATGGAATTTTTTGAAAAGAAAATGATTTTCAAGAAGAAAGGATATTTTTGTCATGAATTCATTTCAAGTGTTTTATCAAAACCATTTTCCATCTAAGATTAAATTATTTCATATGTGTATGTTTCAATTATATTGTCTCTATTATTTACATGGTTCACTTTTCTAATGATGAAATTGTATCCATTTGTTTTATATGGATTATGTTATTATGGGTGATGTTTATGAAACCTATTTTTACACTTTGGGTTATAATGAATGGTTTATGTTTATGTTGTGGCACAAGTAAGAATGGTTTAATTATGAGATGGGTGGGACCTATATCTCCATCAAATTAATTGGGGATAGAATTGTATCTCATGAGATAGACATGGATGGAATGGTAAGTTAATCTTGTTTAGTGATACAGGACTAGAACGAGGAGTGAACTCGATTCAGAAGGGGACATTGTCCACTAAGATCGTCTTCGCAGCAATGCCTTGGCTAATATGGAAATCATATCATGTGATTAATGGTTTGACACAATTACATGTTTTTTCCCATTAAATTTTATCATGATTGTTGTTACTTTATGATATATGCCTCTTGTACTTCCAATATTTATGTCTTTGCTCAATATTTTAATGTTTACATTTTATGTTCACGTTTTTGCATTCAAATGATTATGGATTGTTTTATCTTCTCTATGTTTACCCTTACTGAGAATTTGAGATCACCCTTTATATGACTTCTTTTCCCCAGGATATAAAGAATGGTTTTAGGTAAGAAATCAGAAGGGGAAGATCTTTATGGGAGAATTTGTAGATCTTTCACCAAGATTAGAAGATTATATTCCGAGTTTACAAAGACACTAAACTGTTATGGTCCTTTCGTGTCTGTTTTGTTATGTGTTAAGTATTCTGAAAAAGTAATGTAATGTCCATGCACATAATTCTTTGGGTCTCTACAGTTGGTATCAGAGGTTCGGTTTAGTCTTCCTTTGGAAACTAGGATGCGAGAACCTTAGTGAGATCCCTAGAGATATTTCTAAGGTATGTCTAGGGATGTCCCTAAGGTTAAGTATAAATATAGGTTGTCGTCCTAGAATTATGGTAACAATATTATAATTAAACCAAAGATGTTAGATATTTATGTTAATCCCCCTTGATTATGATTTTGGACACTCACACTATTCTTTTTGGGTTTTAGAAAATGGATGGAAACAGGAGGATTCACGATAATGGAGGATATGATGGAAAATGGAATGAAATTATGCGTGAGCTACCAAATGAAATGGAATTTGGAAGGAAAAACATCTTTACTATGCATAATCAGAAAACTCATAATATGATCAATAATCTAAAATTGGGTAAGATTGCTGACTCATCAAATAAGAATAAGATGGTGTTTAATGATGATCATAGAGGAAATAAAGTTCAATTTACCTCATGTATGTCATGTGGGAAGAGGCATCAAGGAGAATGTTTCAAAGGATCTGGAAGATGATTTGGTTGTAGAAAAGATGGACACAAATCCAGTAATTGAAAAAGAAAAGGATTAGTTAACACCATTGATAAAGAAAATGGTATTGCTAAGACATCAACAATGGTTAAATTTTTTAAATGTGGAATGTACCGAAATTATGCAAACCAATGACCTAAGTGAAAGTCTCATGAAGAGAATCATCATGGATGTATGGGTAGTATTTATTTTGATTATGATGAAGAGAATACAAATGACTTGTGAGATGAAAGAATTGTTTATGCTCGTTCAATGGTTTATGATGGTAGTGGAATGATTTACGTTGTATAGGTAATGATACTATGGAATAAAGACACATATAAGGATTGTTACACTATTGTTTTTACTAAAGTATTTGAAAGTATATTTTACCGGTAACCATGAATGGTTATTCAGATATTTTTGGAAAATAGATGATATGCGCATAGTGAAGGGATAAGGAGATAATGACATTTTTGATAGTATTAATGAGCTCATGACTGATATAAGGACAAAATTATATCATGGTTTGAGTATATAGAAATTTAATTATTTTGGTATGTGTAAAGAGTTAACTTTTGACAACATTCATGTTTTCACAAAGGTTTAATGGGTATTCATTTTTCAACAGAATACATGCTTAAGGTATTCACATGTCTCGAATGTGACCAACAAGATATATTTCATGATATGTGGTGGATAAATGATGGTATTTACATGCTCGGTAGATGACATTTCTAGTAATTGGTTTATTTATACTATGAGCATGGACATAAGTATTTTAGATAAGCCTAAAGATTGGAAGGAATTATGTTAGACATAATTTGGTATTGTTTAAGGCGAGAAATTTTTTCGATTTTATTGATGGAATGTTATAATAGTGTAGTTTATGAAAAGGGAAAACATACAGAATGGGTGGAAACCCGTCGCAATGGACAAGGCTGTGGGAATCCACCCCACAACCGAAGTGCGATAGAGCTTTATCACCTTCCACTGGACTACTAGAAGTCCCTGGTTAGTAGAAGCGAGTTTTATTATATTAAGCGGTATGATATATGAAGTATAATTCTATTTTATGAACCATATATGATTAATCTCACTATATATGGACTTATGTATATTTAATAACTTTTACTATCCTTTTGTTTGAGACATATGGAATGACCTATCATTCTATAACATGATCTCTTAACACTTCACGGAAGACAAATTCAACTTCATTTCTTTAAGAGATGATGTGGAAATTGTTCAAGGCACAAACAACGGTAAGATTGTACCACAATAAAGTAATTATTTCATTTAAAAAATTCTTTAACATTAGGGAAATGATCATGAATACAAAAAAAATGTTGTCCTAATGTCCTTATATTTGATGAATCAGATGGTACCTTTAATCATCACAAATTTATGGCTTTGTGATTGTTTTCTTTTTTATAGCCATGTTCTCTACCACTCTCCATCAGAACATCATGGTTATATTTTTCTTCCATATCCATATTTTCACCTATGTTCTCCTATATGGAAACCCAGTGATGATTTAATTTGGGTATTCGTTATGTTTCATACATTATTTTTTAAAATTATGTTTTATTATTCTTTTACGATGTGGGTTTCTATGAATAGTAAATGATTTATAACCCTGACGAATTTCGAGGGCTAAATTCATTTTAAGGAAGGTAGAATATAACAACCCGAGATTATATAAGATATATTCTTTTTAATATCTTTCATATCTTCTGTTTTACGCTACACCAAGATTATCTTGCGCTATATGCAACACCATATTAGCTTGAAGTATACGCAACACTAATCTTGGATCGTGTTACACACAATTTCAAGTTTGATTGATAGTAGTTATTCTACGCAAAATTGAGTGTGTATATATATATATGTATATTCAATGTAAAAATGAAATATGGTTGGATGTTGTTATATGAAACAACAAAGGAGTATTTCTCTAGACGCAACCCTGACTTGGCGAGCATTACATGTAATCGCAACCTTCCTCGATAGCGTGTGTTGTACGCAATATCAGGTTTCACTATAAAACGATATATTTTAAAAATATATTTATGGACTAGCCGTTATGAATATTATTAACTAAATTTTAAATTTTATAACATTATTATTCATCTTACACATTTTATTAAACATGTTATGTGAACAAAATAATTTTTTCGGGAAAAATAAGTATTTTCCAAAAAATGCAGTTTTGCCGCCTTTTGATGGAGCACCCACTTTAAATCTAGTTTTTCACATGTTTATAAGTAAAATTTGACAAAATAAAATTCTTCTTTGTGATCAGAATACAAAAATTTAATTTGGATAAAATTTTCATATTATTCTGATAACTTTCATATTTTAATGAATAGTAAAAACACGCTATATTTTAATTAAAAAAAACTTTTTTCATCGTAATAATTTATGTGGTTAAATTATGATTTCGAATGGTTTTAATGTATAAATATAATATATTTTTACCATTTAATATAATTTATGTCATTAGAATTTATTTTACGTTGAATTCATAGGTAAAATCATTTCAATTTTTTGCAATGTTTTAACCTTTAAAACTCGTTTTATTAATAGCGGGATTATTTTTAAATTAATTACTGCAACTTATCTGTTTTGAATTATGAAAAATGGATTCCATATTTCGAATCATTGGTTCCAAATTATGTTAATAGGATAATTTTTATTTTTGGGCACTATGAATACTAACTACGGTAATTTTTATTTACTTCAGTTAAAGATAAATCGGGTAATTAAGGCTAAACCTAAGATTATAAAACTACCCTAACACATGAAAAAATTATATTGGATGACTAAAAGTCTACACATATCACCTAAGAGTCATATTAGATTCATTTTATTGTCTTTTGACAATAAAAATAATTTAATTATTATTATTACAAAAGAAAGTGACAACATGTCACTCTCTTAAAACTTATAAGTATAATAATTTTAATTTATTGATAAACTTCATGAAACATCGAACATGAATATTATACAGAAATATAAAAAAATTATATACCTCATGAGAATTTATTTATTATTTTTAGGGATTAAATAATTGTCATTAATGGTGGAACAATAGTGATTCAGAAATTGTTTATTTAGTGAAAATCAATAATATAGTTTTTATTAAAATAACAATACATATCAAAAGGACCCTAAACATGACCAAACATTATTGGTAGAGTATATATATACCCTTATCCTCCAAGGGTCTATTTTTGGTCCATTTGGAGCCTTATAAAACCGATTATGACATTTATATTATTTTATTTTAAATGATGTCAAAGATGTCACCTTGATAATTTAATAAATATAACAATTTAAATGTTTTTATTTTAATATGATAAATTCAAGTAAGAATATTATTATTAAAATTATTAAATTTATATTTATCATAGTATTTTACTTTAAAATTTTATCCAACAAATATGTTTATTAAATAATTATACAAAAATGTTGTAGTAATTATTTTATTAAGAGATATACCAAATAATAGATTTTAATAATATTGAAATAAGTATTATATGAACTATTTAATTTTTTAAACTAATTTTATAGATAGATGTTACATTTTATTAATATATTAAAGCTTTTATTTCGAACATATCTTCTGTATATAGTTTTTTATATTCAAACAAATGCATAGTGTCAAAATTGACACTATTGTTATTTTATAAAAACAACATATTATAAAATTTATTAAAATTAAAATAAATATTTAAAAACTATAAATTAAAATTTATATTGTCTAAAATGTCATAAAGTATCCAATTACTGAACTTAACAACACTTAAGTGATTATTTATATCCATTTATAATTTATAATTTTATTACCACAAATAAAATTAAATGGATTAAATAAGGATAAATCCAAATGATATGGTTTAAAATAAGATCAAAACATGTATAAATTTGATTGTTTGAGTATATTAAAACCCTATCTCATATAATATTCTAATTGATTCATATTTTGTGGTTTTTATGTGGGGTGTGAATTTATATTAAACTAATATTTTTGAGGATTCCAAAGGTGCCCCTCTCCTCCCTTATAAAAGGGAACCTCCTCCCTCTCCTCGTCACACCATTTTGAGCCTTGATGCTCGGCCAAACTCTGCCCATATCACTTCCCCACTTCCTTAGAATCCTTATAGAGGTATTAGTATTCTCAAAATACAAACTCTAGTGCCCTAAGAGGATGTTTAAAGGAGGCACTTCGAGAAAGAGGTAATACCTTCTATCGATTCCTTCAAGTTTCATTATTCTAATACTTCCTCTTATTTACTGGTTTAATTATGATGTAATAACATTATTATCCCTTATATACTTTTATGTTAATATAAATATGAAACAACTTAATTTCACCTTCTATCCATCCTATGGAAAATGAAATCACTGCACCTGCGTACGTACGGAATACCGTCTCCACGCTGCGGTGTAATCTGTTTTTCCACCACCACCTTACTTAGATGGGTATAATGGTGTAATGAATAAATAAATATGATTATTATAAAATCATAATGAATCTAATATAATATATCATTCACTCCAATTCCATTCAATAAATATGGGACTGATATCATCGCTCATGCGTATGTGCGGATTACCGTCTCTACGACGCGATGAAATTCATTCTCCATGTTACCAACTCAGGAATGATTATTAAGTATATATAATGAATAATAATGAAATATATGACATGATAATTCTACTAGATTTATGTATATATATATGTATGTAATCTACTAAATTCCATTCAATTAAATATGGAAACGAAAAAAACATTCATGCGTACGTACGGCCTACCGTCTCCATGAACGGTGTATTTATTTCAATTTATTGATCTATTATATATATGTATATTCTGAATATATATTATATATAAATCATGTTTTATATTCTGGAATTTAGTAATCATGATCTATGTAATCATATGAATAATTACAAGTCAAAACAGGGACGACAAATGAAACGATTTTACCTGAAACGCTCTTTGACATGGAATTTACAAAAGAACGGGTAATATAAAGTCATAAGTGAACCATATATGATATCATAATAATGAATATGATTCTGTAATAAGTCAATGACATTATTTAAATCATTATAAAGGAGTTTTGGATACGTACGAAGCATATTGGACCTAACGTAAGGGATAATGTTGCAATCTCAATTATTTTCTATCCGGGATTGCTTATACGTAAGTATTTACTGGGGTTATATTTATCATCCATGTCCAAGTTTTATAAAAATGTTTTCATGTATGTTTAATTTCCTTTTTACCCATTGTTGAATTTTACTACATGGTTCCACATTTCTTATGATGAAATGTTATCCATTTATTTTATATGGATTATGTTATGATGGGACGATGTTTATGAACCCCATTTTTACTCATTGGGTTATGATGAATGGTTTATGTTTATGATGTCGCACAAGTAATAATGACTTCATTATGATATTTGTGGGAACTCTATCTCCCTCCAATGCGTTGGGTAATGATTTATATCTTAGGAGATAGACATGGATGGAACGGTATGTTAATCCAGTTCAGTGATACAGGACTAGAACGAGGAGTAAACTCGATTTAGAAAGGGATTTTTTCAACTAAGATCATCTTGGAAGAAATGTTTTGGCTAATATGGAAATCGTATCATGTGCTTAATGGTTTGACACAATTACATGTTTTGTTCCCATTATATTTTATCATGATTGATGTTCCTTTATGATATATGCATCACATACTTCCAATATTTATGTCTTTGCTCAATATTTTAATGTTTAGATTTTATGTTCAAGTTTTTGCATTCAAATATTTATGGATTGTTTTCACTTCTCTATGTTTATCCTTATAGAGCATTTGAGCTCACCCTTTATATGATTTTTTTTCCACATAATATAAAGAATTTTTTTAGGTAAGAAAACAGAAGGGGAAGATCTTTATGGGAGATGGTGAAGATCTTTCACCAAGATTAGAATATTATATTCCAAGTTTCCAAAGACACTAAACTATTACGGTCCTTCAGTGTCTATTTTGTTATGTATTAAGTATTCCTCAAATGTAATGTAATGTCCATGTACGTTAAGATTTGTGTCTCTATAGTATTAGTATGTATGATATACACTTAATGTTTGACTCCATCCTATGGCCTATTAGAGGACAGATTTAGGAATTAACTATCACACATATCCCATTTATTTCCTAAGATTTCTACATATAGGGGTAGGGGTCATGATAATGTGGTATCATGTGTTTAGGTTAATAAATATGACCACATTTATAGTTAGGAACATTTGAGAATTCATGGGATGGTATGTAAATAATGATAGTTGTTTTTATAAGTGATGTAAGAAAGGTTGACTAACATAGAAATAGGTATTTAAACCCCCTATGTCATATTCCACATATATTTATGTTTAACTATCCTACTAAATAAATTTAATATAGTTGAGGGATAGAGAACAAGGAAATGGTCATTTTTCATTATTCATTATTATTGTGTTTAAAATGGTTAGACCATGGGATTAGGTTATCCTTTTATAAAATAAATTATAAATTAATAATAAATATTAAATATTATAGTTTTAAGAGCTCTACTATTTTTTTTATAGGTATGACACCATGTAAACATCCCCATCATGTTCAAGAATATTTTTTCCATCAATATGTCTTAGAATATATCCATAGATTAGAGGTCAACAACTATGACTATTGGTAGAGGATACTTCCATAGTTTGAGTAATATATTCTTCTTATGAATGAGGGTTTTATTTCAGTCTCAGTGATATGGGGATATATAGATAAGTTGGACATGGCTTCTTATTAATTAAATTATTGGAAGGATAATTTTGATTCATTTTATATGATGATTATATGTATAGAAATGATGTTGTAGTGCATTTTTTCATTGAGGATTTCTAGGATTCAAAGGCCTCATATGAGAAGTATAGGGAGCCACTCAAAGTATATGTTTACTCTTTTTCCCTAGTGAAATATAGAATCCAAGATATTAATACCCTTTGATAGGGATGTTCTAGTGTGAAGGAGTTCTGGATCCATTTTCTAACCATTCTCTATTATTATTTAGACCTATTTCTCATATGGGTGGGAATGGATGAGACATTCAGAGGAGGCTTTTCATCTATTGATCCAATTATAGATCACCCTATTTATGTGTCTGAATTACCTCAAGGTTTTATGATTGGAAACAATTATTAATAGGATACTATCTAAAACCATATCCTCATGAGAGGGGAATCATCAGTATTATCCCTATATTAGAGGCTTTCCATCCAATGATCTAATTATATGTCACCCTATTTATGTTGTTGACAGAACTCAAGGCTCTAGTAAGATAAATTGTTGTTGATATGATACTATCTAGAAACATATCGTCATTATAGGGTATTAATCATGATTCTCTTTGAGGTAGATCTATCATCTGGGGTTCCTGGTTACATGGAATGAAGAGTTTTCAATTAGCTATTTTTATATCCAAACACTCTACAACTAGTTTTCAAGGTGTGGTGTCTGTAAGTAGTTTTCAAAGGGATAAGACATATTATATTCATTTTGAGACAAACATCATAATTTTATTGAGTGATCAACCTTTCAGTGTAGGAAATGATCAGCAGGTGTTCAGCTTAATGTTCCTCTATTGAGGCAATTTCAACTAAGGTAGGTGATGCAAGATGTTCTAGCTTGGGATTAACAAAGAGGATATGGGTATATAATATGATAGTGTAATTAGTATCCTTATCCTTATAGAGAATATAATTCCCATATATATTGAATTAATTATGGTTAGAGTGGTCATGGTGCATATGTTGTAGCTAGTTGAATGCTCTAGAATTGATAGTGCTAGAAAATCAAAAAATCATTTGTGGAATCCTTTTACTATTTTATTATTATGTGTATGTTTTGTTTTATTTAGGAACTGAACACATATTTATATCACATGAAACCTTCTATTATTTATTATTTGAGGTGGTGAGGTTTCTAGTGCTCTTGGAGTTAAATTCTCTTGTTGGAGGTCATGATTTTATGTGTGTTGTATGAAGAGACTCTCATAAAGTTATGGGAAAACTACACTTCTAGGGAGACCTTAAATATTTACATATAAAACCATATTAAATCATCCTTTTCATGGAGTGTCTATATATATTTTAGGAAATTGTGGGTTTTTTTCAAGAGACATGTTATATTAAATGATGATGATGGAGTTCGTATAGTGTTTCTTGGAATGCGAGACCCTTGGATGGGTTAAGGGAATTTTTCTCCATTGAAATATTTGATTGATGTGATAATTATGTCTTCATCGTAGGTTTATATGATGGTGTTTCATATGGCTGTGAAAAAGTACCATGATGTCTTTCATAAGGAGGTTGTCGAATTACCCCAAAAATAAGCAATCGAGTATGGGATAGGTCTACTACTAGGTGATTCTCTGATATCATGGTATACAAATTGGATAGATCAATTTGTGTTTAAATATCCATGAATACAACATGATGATAATTTTTATTGAGGTCTTTTTTGGTTGTGTGTGTCACCATGGGGTGTACAGTTTTGTTTTTATTGATGTTTAATGATGATTTTAATCTCTATATTGATAATCATTACTTGAATCAAGTGACCATGAAGAAACTCTACCCTCTTCTACGGATTGATTAATCATTTGATCAGATAAACTGAGCTAGGTGGTTATTAATCATTGATTTATAGTCATCATATCATCAAATGTTGTTAATGGATTAAGATATCATGATGAATTTTTTATGATTTAATTATGGTCCTTACAATTTTTCTAAAAAAATAAATGTGATAAATTCTATAGTCATGTCTTTGGGGAAGATAAACATAATGTTCTAGAAGTTTCTGTATATGATAATGTTAGCTTCCCTCAATGTAATCTCTCTGTACTAAGGATTTTTAGGAGGAGTATATAGAAAATTTGAGCTCCAATTTAGGATCTATTCATCATAAAATTGTAGTTGGAAAATTCTATAAGTGTTACATCACGTATCCTAATGTTTTCTTTCATGGGGAATGGCATGTTTTATTATGGTGTGGGTGTGGATCATTTGAAGATTGATGCAATCATTTATTTGCTTTCCCCCAAGACTGTTGTAGAGGTAAATATTTGACATGGTCCCACATGATATTATAATAGTTTAATGGTTGATATATCTTGGGCTATAAATATTATGACACCATTGACCATAAAAGATTATAAAATCTTGTGGAATAATAGTTTTATGTAATTTTTGATTACCTAATGGAGAATTTGGTCTCTACAACTTTTCCATAGCAAGAAGAGGGCATTCAATTTTATGATTTATGTGATGATTTAAATTTTGGGTTTTGTTGTGTTCATATATAGAAGATATCATTTATTTCTTATAAGTCTCAACATTTACTTATGGGTATAAGTATACCACCCATCACGTAAATTTATAGTAAGTTGTTTTTTTATTGAATTTGTGATTCCCTAGAATAATTAGTAAGGGTTTTTGGGTTTTACTAATTATAATATCCTAAGGTATGTCTTATCATAGAAGAACATAAACATGTGATAGAGAGGTTTGATGGAATTATTATAGTATTATAATGTCAATATTTCATACATAGTTAAAAAGGGAAATTTTATAGTTTATTCACTGAGTAGGAAGTTACATCATTACATCATGTATGAATCTAGAGATATTTTGAGAGTGGTTGAATATGTCTCAATAATAAGTATATATATATTTTTGGTTGAAGAAGAATATTTTATTTTTCAAATCAAAATGCATTCATCTTTATTGTAGAAGGTGGAAGAGTCCCAATTTGGGGATTCTGAGTTAGTGTTCTAGTGGGACATTGTTGTATTTAGGTTATTTCCTTGATGTTTTTTCCGAGGTTGAAATTTCACCATGAGTTATTCTAGGTGAGGATATTCAACCCTTTGCAGATGTGCGAGGTGTTTCTCTATGAGATACATTGATGACCATTAGTGGTACATCCTATCATGAAAATGATAAACTGACCTCTAAAAAGTAAATTTAAGTTTCTTTGGTTGAATCATGTAGTGGAAGAGTTTTTTTTTATTGAATTTTGGTCTTCTAGAAGGTGAATGTTGAGTACCATGTTCCCAGTGGTATTCTCCATCCATTTGATGGTCCATAATTGAGGTGAGAGGACTTATTTAAGGAATTAATTACTAATTTTCCAAAATATTATGTTGCATATATTGATATATCTATGTTAATGACCCATTAGATTAAATAAACCACTTCATATAGACCAAGGTGTTGATATCTATGATGGTTTTTTCATGGAAGTACCTGGAGGTGGTGGGGACACTTCACAGAGTCTTGAGGATGATAATATCTAATCATGGTCATTGTTTAACCACCATGGTACATATATTTCTCTATAATTTATTTATATCTCAATTATTAATTAACATTAATTTTCAACTACAAATAGACGACCAAAATAAGTGGAATATCCTTATTTTTGAGGTCAAGTAGAATTATTCAGTCCTATATTTTATTGTTTTATGGATGAGGAACCTTCATACTGTTGTTGTTTTCTTATTATAATTGTTTTCACTCTACTATTGGTATATCCACTTTTAATAATTTTTATGAACATAATTTTTAACTCCATTTTAATTCACTAGGGCTGGAGAGTTAGTAAATCTTAGGATGAAGATAGTGCAGAAACCGACATTGATGGTTTATGTGATTTCTAGAAGGATGAAGTATAGAGACCCTATTTTCATACATGATTATTTTATCATTTTAGTTGTAAAAAATAAAGGATTTATAAAACTAGGGTATAAAGAATTAGTGTCCTAGGAAAAAAAGGTTCATGCATAAATTTTAAATATAAAAATGTAAATATTATTTAGATTCTTAGTGGCCCTTGTGTTCTATTTAGTATATATAATCACACATGGATATACATCAAAGAACGTGGTGAGGTAAAATCCAAGAGAAAAATAAAGAAATAGATGAATAAATATGCCATGGGGTGAGAAAATTCCTCATCATCTTAATATTAGTGTGGGATCATAATAATAATTATTATAGGATGCATAGAAAAAAACATGGAATGTGGATATTCTTGAAAATAAAACATCATGTCTTTGTGGTCAAATACCACACATAGTTCCTCATAAATCTAGCACTATGATCACACATAACATATATTCATAATGATCACACAGTCATCATTGTAAAAAAACATATAATCTTTTTCACACATATTTCACATTATATATGGAGATACAACACATTACCCAATTCATTGGAGTTCTATATAATTTTGAAAGCACCTATCTCCTCATAAAATTTACATAATCATGCATCCCACTTAGAATGTATATCAATATTGAGTAGAAAAAACCCATGGAAATGAATGGGTTTAATTTCATATAGAATACATTCAAGATTAAAAAATAGGGTTCCAAAGATTAAAAGGTAATAATATACTTGGTACAAGAATCAACAATATTTAATGGAGAAGAAATAATCTCAATAGAAGTAAGAGATGCATTTTTTAGAAAAGACTGTTATTTTGGAATCTTTTTTGCATTTTTCACAAAATCATTTTTGAAACATCTATATCCTTGAATATAATAGTAAATAAAATAAATTATATTATAATAAAATTAAAATAATATCCAGAATGAAATTTTTCTGGAATGCGGAATAACCCAATGAATGTAAATTGGGTTTGACATTCCCTTTACCTTATGCCCAAATGCATTATTCAATTAAATATCCAAGATAATAAAATTATATTCACTAATAAGTAAATAAATATCCTATAATAAAATTATTTTATTAAATATAATTTTATTATGATATTTTATAGCCATTTTTATAAGTTATATTGTTTAATTTCATCATTCAAGAGTGTTTATTTTCTTAATTTTCAATATCAGTTCACTTGTATACATGTATAGAAAATCATGTAAAATGAGGATATTTTTTTAGAGTTGAAATTAAATGTGTTCTTTGAACATAAAAATTATTATTTATAATTATAATTTTTATTCAAAATATGATGATGATTCACTAAAGAAGATGGCAATGATAATCGTCTAAATTAATTTTTTCCATTTTCAATAAAAACGAACTCGTTTTGCTTTACTATTTAATATTTTGTATTTTTGTTATTTAAGAAACATAAAAAATCTCATAAATTTCATTTTAAAATATTTTTCAACTATTATAATGGGTTTAAGACCATTTTGGAAAAGGTAAATGGAAAAATAAAAACATGTCATCATAGAAGGGGATAAATAACACCTAGCAAAGGATATTTACATTTTTAGAATTAAAGGGAGAGGAGAAGATGATTGATGTTAGATTATTACATTTTAAAAAATAAAATTAATGTATGAATATAAATTATAATATAGTTATCATCCTATATGGATAAGGTGAGTCGAGGAGTGGATAAGAGAAGAAAAGTACTTGAGAATAAATTAAAATAACGTTGAAGTGAATTTTACCTCTTGAACTTATTCTCCTTTAGAACCAAGTGAGGGATATTTGTTTTGGAATTTCATTTAGGGAACTGGATCCTGGAAGTGTGGGAGTTTATTTCTAAGTGTATTAGATAGAAATTGGACAATATTCAGGGCTCGTAAGGATTGATGACATGAGGTGGAGAGGGTGGTATTTTTAGGGGAGAAGAGGGGTGTTTTTTTACTATTTTATTCATTAGTTTATTATTTGTTATAAAGTCTGAATAATTTGAACTATATTATTATATATCATAAATAATAGGGATTATTTCTAGATTTCAGTCTTACATTATCCATACATCATCGATGATTCAATAATTAATATATTTTTTGTTGAGTCAATAAGGGTTTCCTTATGACAATTCCATTCCTTCATATAATGGGGAGATTGTTAAGTCAAAAAGGTTTCCTTATGACTTGACCATTAATATTTTTTTTTTGAAAATCACAAACACCTTATTTCCAGGAAAAACTCATTTTACCCCAATTTTACTTCTATAAGGAAAATTTCCTTACCCAATGAAATTTACCCCTACATTGTTTTCATTGTTCATATAAATATTTTTCTCAAGTATAAAAATAGAATTCATATCTAAAACCTCGGAATCGTCTAATACATAGATATTAAGAATTCTGTTTTAGGATTGAAATTCCTGTTTCGAACTTTTATGATGTTCTACTCTAAATTCACTGTTAAGAAATTTTATGAAGTTCAACTCTGAATTCTGATTATGAACTTATATAAAGTTATAACTACGAATTCTGATGATGAATCCTGATTACAAATTCTCATTATGAATTCTGATAATGAATCTTCATTAAGAATTCTCATTATGAATTCAGATGATGAATTCTGATTATGAATTCTCATTACGAATTCTAATGATGAATTTTGATTAAGAATTCTCGTTACGAATTCTGATGATGAATTTTGATTACGAATTCTCATTATGAATTTTGATGTCTAATTCTGCTTACGAATTCTCATTATAAATTCTGATGAAGTATTCTGATTACTAATTCTCATTAGGAATTCTGATGACGAATTTTGTTTACGAATTCTCATTATGAATTCTGATTGTGAATTCTGATTATGAATTATGGATATGAACTTGTATGAAGTTTGACTCTAAATTCTTCTGCAAAATTGAATCTAACTATTTCTTTATTATAAAATTTGAATTCATTTTCTAGTTAGTCTCTGATCTTTATGTTTCATCACTCCGAATTTTAATTTTCTCTCCATTCCGAATATTAGTTTTAGTCATGCTTTCACTTGTTCTATTCTAAAATGATTTCGTGCCTCAGTTATCAACTAACCGTTTTTTGATAGAAATGTGTATAGGTCCCTCTAAAATTCAAGGAAAAATATTACTATTGGTGGAGGGAGTCGACCGTTGCAGCCACGAAAAAAATAAAATCTTAATTGGAAAGAGCACACAACTGAAAACATAACTTCGACCCTGATCGTTGGCAAAGTGCTATTTACGTGATTTCTACAGAGACATGATCTTATCAACTCTAAATCTTCATGCATAATGTTTGAACAAATTGTTAAAACTTTTCCTTGTGCATATTTTCTCCATGCGACTCCAATTGTTGATATGTACAATCAAGGGCTTCCGGGGATAGGAGGACAAACGCCTTGAAGTTAAGGGCTTCCTTGTTGAGGAAGACAGAGGTGTCGACTACCAGATGGTTTAGGGATTATAGGGATAAAATGATAGACTCTGATATTTGTATCGAGGGATTAACCTATTGTGGGTAAGACATAATTTCTTGAAAGTATAAATAAAGGGACATTTATCCAAGGTTGTTGGATACCCTCCTCTTTGGGATAAAATAGTTTATACCTATTAACAGTAGTTTCACTACTCTGTTTTTCTACTACATTTGTATTGTTAATGAAAGTATAACTATCTTGTATTTCCTTACTCTTTTACTCTGATATAGTTAGATTCTATACACCTTAAGGTAGAATCTTCATCTTTGTAAACCTTAGTTATGTTCTATTTTTGGAATTACTTTTCCAGAATTTAGCAAGTTATTAGAACATATAGAGGTCTTGTGAATTATATTTTTTAACCTAGTTTATCATAACCATCTTTAAAATTTCCAACGTAATTTTTAAAAGGTAAAATTCAACCCCCTCTTGTATCTAAGAATATATTTCTTATTTTGATCCTACGTTTGGTATTACAGGGTATATCATACACAAACACACCATCCTAACAATTCGTATCAGATCACATGGCTTAATCTGAATTAATATCACGATTAGATTCAGAAGAGAATTCTCAGAAGTAAATCTTCAAACTCAAACTTCGTGATTCATATTTTTTTCGGAATCTATTCTTCATTCTCGTAGTTTGGATTCACTTTTTCATAGAGATACTTTTACTCTATATTTTATTTCTTATAATTTTTTCCTTCTTTGCAATCTTTTTCTACTAACAAGTGTTTTTGGAAAGACTTTTATTAAAAATGGCAGGAATCAATGTTGGTTCCATAGACAATCTCAATCCAACCAGACAACCTATCATTGATGGTAATGATTACAAATATTGTAGAGATCTCATGAAGACTTTCATTATCAACACTTAGGTTGAAATTTTTTTTATGCTTACCGGTGGATACAAAATTACTAATAAAGAAGTAAGTGCTTTTAAAAATCAAGAAAAGCATGAATATCAACTTAATTATAAGGTACGAGATACTTTACATTGTTCAATTACTAGAAATATATATATCCAAATTTCATCTTGTGAAGCAGCAAATTTTATATGGAAAAAACTAGAAGTTACTCACTTTGGTACATCCAAATTAATTCAGACTTGAAAATCCATGCATATAGCTATATATAATGGTTTTAGTTTTTATTATGGTGAACCCATATGCACGGTGCAATAGAGATTCATGAATAGTGTGAATAGTTTACAATCAATGGGTTAAAAAGGATTGGATGATTAATCCATTGTTTAAAAGATAATCAAAATCATGAAAAATGAGTGGGAATCTAAAAGGAATACAATTGATGAGAATAGAAAGGTTACTCAGATCACCCTTGATGAGTTGGTTGGCACTCTTCTTCAGCATGAGACTAGAATGAAGAGAGATGATGATATTGGGAAGAAGAAGAATGGAAATGGTGGTGTAGCATTTACAACTAAATCCAATCATATGAATTCTAAGACTCCTGAAAGAGATACTAGATCCAAATATAAGAAAATTATTATCCATTCTGAATCTATGTGTATGTGAATGCTCAGAAAATGAATTGGAAAATCTTGCTCGAAGGATGAACAAGATAGGTGGACAGAGGAACATTCAATCCAGATATAAGAAGAAGGAATGGAATGACAAGAAAGATTCTAAAGTTTCATGCTAGGAATGCAATAGAGCTAGATACATAAGACCTGGATTACCTATTCTCAGGAGAAAAGAAATAAAAGAAAGGTATTCTGAGAAAAATAGAATGAAGGATTACAATTCTAGAGCTAAGAAAGTGTTGAATGCTAATGACACATGGAGTGTGAGTGGTAGAGATTCTTCAGATGAATCTTCGGATTATGAGTCTTCTAGACCGAATAATCTTTTCTTTTAACCAGGATAGCTTTTGATAATCATTACATGATGGCTAAGGTACAAAATGCTGAATCAATGACCAATGTTTCTTTAAATTCTAATGATAGTAAATATTATAACACTTTGGATGAATAATTTTCTTCTGATCAAGATAATACATTACCAACCTATGAAGAATTTTCTAGTTTTGACAAACTCCTTGAGAATGAGAATTCAAAACACATGAAAAAACCTGATAAGGAAAATTTTAGGAATACAAGTCTTACTAATGAAATATCAGATCTTTCTAAATATCATGATAAGAAAAATTCTGATTTTGAAATCATTTCAAAAAATCTTGAGGAAGTAATTTCTGAGAAGAATAAACTTTCTAAAGGTCTCGAAAATGTAATTTCTATGAATAATGTTTTCAAGCCTAGATCTAGTTCAAATATTTTTGAAGACAATAACTTAATTAAAAAACTCAAATCTGAAATATTTTCCTTGAGGAAGTGTTTTTCAAACATTACCCTAGTTAAGGAAAATTTTGATAAAATGTACTCACAAATCCGACCTCGAAGGAATACTTCTGGTTTTGGTTATATTGGTTTCAAACCAATATTTAATAACAAATACTTTTTTCCTCAATGTGCCACATTCTACAACAATTGTCAATATAGTGGTCATTTGGCAAAGAATTGTTCTCTAAACAAAACCTAGTCATCCAGATTTCATAAAGTTTATTTTTCTAAGAAGATGTGGGTTACCAAAATATTACATTATAAGATTTCTAGATCCAAGCATGTCTAGATTCAGCAAATCTAACTTTTTTATTATTTTCAGAAAAATAGAGAAGGTACCAATAGAAATACATGGTACATAGATAGTGGATGTTCTAGGCACACGACTGGTAACAGAAAATATTTTGAAATGATTATCAAAATGAAAGGAGGAAAAGTAACTTTCAGAGATAATTCTCAGGGATAAATTATTGGTATAGGTAACATCGTTCAGCTTGGAAAAACATTGATTTCAAATTTTTTATTTGTTATGTGTCTCAAGAACAAACTCATCAGTATAAGAAAATTATGTGATGAAGGCTAACTTGTGAATTTTAGGAATGATAAGTTCTTAGTACACAATTCCAAGGAAGAGTTTATTCTTTCTTCCCATAGCCAAGAGAATGTTTACACATTAAATTTAGAAGACATTAGGAGCAAATAATTACCTTGGCTTGGTGAAATGGATGATCATTCTTGGTTATGGCATATAATTTTAGTTCAATGTAACCTTAGGAACTTATGCATACTTTCTATAAATGGTTTAATTAAGGATATACCAGAGCTTAGATTTGATTCTTCAAAAGCTTGTGACCCTTGTCAATATGGAAAGAAACATAATTCATGTTTTAAATTAGTCAATGATGTCTCAACTACTTATGCATTAATTCTAGTGCATATGGATCTTTTTTTCCCACACAAAATGGAAGCATTGGTTGCAAATATTATGTATTGCTCTTAGTTGATGATTACACTAGATTTACATTGATCTATTTTCTAGCAAAGAAGTCCAAAGTTTTTTCTTATATCAAAAGTTTTAGTTCCCAAATTAAAAATGAGAAAAACATTTGATTGAAAACTATACATAGTGATCATAGAGTAGAATTTTAAAATTCTGATTTTCAATCTTTTTGTAGTAGAAAATGTTTGACTCAAAACTTTTCAGCACCTAGAACACATCAATAGAATGATGTTGTTGAAAGAAGAAATATAATTTTTCAAGAGATAACTAGAACCATGTTTAGTGAGTATTCTGTTGCCAAAAATTTTTGGGCCGAAACTGAAATTACTGCTGTTATACTATAAATCGATTCTCGATTAGATGTTTTCTTGATAAAGTTTCTTATGAGTTATGGAATGGTAGAAAACCTATACTTTCTTACTTTAAGGTTTTTGGTTTCAATGTATACATTATGAATACTAAAAATAATCTTCTTAAATTCTCACCAAAATCTAATGAATGAATTTTTTTAGGCTACTCGACAACTTCTAAGGCATATAGAGTTTTAAAAAAAAACACTTGTACTGTTGAAGAGACAGTACATGTTAAATTTGATGAAACTGATCCTTTTGTTTTTAAACAACCCCAACTTACACCGTCACATGTGTTTTCAAAAACCGATTATCAACCTATGATAGAATATCCTTTTGATAAAGAAAAATGTTCATGATGATACTCCTGAGACATTTACCATAGAATATTTCCTTCCCAATGTTGATGAAAAGGTTTTACAAATTTCATATCAATCGTTTCTAAAGAATAATACTAGTGATAGTATCATTGGTGATGTCAATAAACCTGTAAGGACTAGAAGTCCCTCAAGAAATGAAGTAGAGCATCTATCATTCTTTTCCCAATTGGAACAAAAAAGAACTGATGATGCTTTAGGTGATGATTATTGGATTAAACCCATGAATGATGAAATAAATTAATTTGATTGAAATAAAGTCTGCACCTTGGTTTAAAGACCTAAGAAAACTTTTCTAATTGGAGTAAAATGGATCTTCAAAAAATAAGTGTGATGAAAATTGAATCATATTAATAAATAATTCTAGATTAGTTGTTAAAGGCTATAATAATCAATAAGGGATAGACTATGAAGAAACCTATGTTCCAGTATCTAGACTTGACTCTATTCGTATCCTACTTGCCTTTGCAGCATTCTTCAATTTCAAACCGTTTCAAATGGATGTGAAATGTGATTTCCTTAATGGTTATGTTCAAGAAGATGTTTTTGTTGAACAACCTCCTGGTTTTGAAGGAACAAAACATCCTGATCATGTATTTCGACTTACCAAATCTTTATATGTCCATAAACAAGCCCCTAGAGCCTGGTATGATAGGATTACCAGATTTTTTATTCAAAATAACTATATTAACAGAAATGCAGATCCAACCGTTTTTATAAATAAAGATGAGAAAAATGTTTATATTGTTCATGTTTATGTTGATGACATTATATTTGGTTCAACTAAACAATCCTTAACTAATTCCTTAGCGAATCTAATGAAATGCGAGTTTGGAATGAGTATGATGGGTGAATTAATATTTTTCCTTGTTTTTCAAATTTCCCAAAAACTAGAAGGATTTTACATGTCCCAAAATAAGTATATTAAATATATTCTTAAAAATTATGGATATGACAACACTAAGAGTATAAGTACTCCCATCGGTACCTCAAACACACTTGATCTTGATGAAGGTGAGAAACCAGTAGAACAAACATCTTTTAGAGGTATGATAGGATGTCTAATTTACTAGATAGATAGTATTCCTAACTTAATGTTTTTAGTATTATTATTTTCAAGATATAAATCCAATCCTATGGAATCTTATTTAAAGGAAGTGAAAATGATTTTTCACTACTTAAAGGGAACCATAGATTTAGGAATATATTACACTCCTAGAAATGATTTTGTTTTAAAGAGTTTTTTGGATACAGACTTTGGTGTATGTAGAATGGATTGAAAAAGTACATCCAGAACATATCATTTATTAGGAGATTCATTAGTTTCTTTTCCCTGCATGAAGCAACACTTTGTAGCCCTCTCCACTACTAAAGCTGAATATGTAGCAGCTGGAAGTTGTTGTGCTCAAGTGTTGTGGATGTAACACACACTCACATGAATATGGCTTGAGTTTTACTATGACTCAAATTTTGTGTGATAACAAAAGTGCCATTTCCCTTAGTAAAATACTTTCACATCACTCTCGTGTGGAGAACATAGATATTAGGCATTACTTTCTTAGGGATCATACAAAAAAAAGAGATATCATTCTTCAATTTATCAGAATGCAAGATCAACTTGCAGATATTTTCACAAAATATTTACCCTATGATATATTTAAATACATTAAATAGAAGTCAGTAATGATAACCGTGAGGTAATCTTCCTTCTTTAAATATTTTTTGAACAATTCTCCATACAGTAATAAACTCTTTTTCATATGGGGGTACATCTATTGTTGATTTTTTTCAAAATTTTCATAATATAAATTTTCGTAATAAAAATTTTAGAAATGGAATTTTTTGTAATGGAAATTTTCATAATATATATTTTCGTACTGGAAATTTTAGTATTGAAAATTTTCATAAGGGAAATTTTCGTAATGGAAATTTTCGTAATAAAATTTTTTGTACTGGAAATTTTTGTACTAGAATTTTCTTACTTATAATTTCCGTAATCTAGTTTTGTAACTCAAACTTTTTTGCAATAAAACTTTTAGATATTAAGTTTTTTGTAGTATGTTTTTCGTATTAAGTTTTTTATAGTGAGTTTTTCATAGTGAGTTTTTCTTAGTGAGTTGTTCATAGTCAGATTTTCTTCAAGAAGAATATCACCTGTTATGAATAAACATCCTAGACAATCCAAAAGGAATGATTTCATTACATAACTTTTCGTTATAATTTTCTATTTTCTGGTATTTTCTCATTTATTTTAATTTTTTGGAATTTTTTCTTCATAAATCTGAATTTTTTTCTTAAAACCTCAAAAGATAATATTCACGATTTCCTTGTGGAAATGTTTTCAACCTTCAGATCAGATCAAGGAGTTTTCCAACCATTTGATTGGAATTTTAAGTTGCATGGTCACTTCCATCGCCTATATAAAGGGGAACCCCAATGGTGTCCCACATCAGTTTTGAAGCTCTCACATCTCTATGATCTGCCTCTGTTATTAAGTCCATTCCAAATCTCTCAGAGTTCCTCCAGTCCGAATGACTATAGAAGCTTTTTCTCAAAGAATTTAAACCTCAAATCCAATCTCAAAATGGAATGTATACAAGGAAAGGATGGTGCTTCCAAAAATTTTCATGTTCAATTCTATAATTTCTAATAATATCATGTTAAATGGATGGGAAGATGTCTACATATCTAAGACAAGTGTTCAAGAATGGGTGTATCCATATTTAATCTTAGAGTTTTATGAGTCAGTGTGATTCTTTAATAAATATGATAAAGAAAAGTGTTTATTCAAGTCTTATGGAGAAACGTACAAACTTTTTTATAACTAGGCAACCAGCTTGGTGGGATTACCATATGAAGGGGAGGTAAAAATTTTCTCCCACAAACTCCCAGATGTTCAAGGTAGTTTTATTAAGGTGAAGGCCTTGCAATGTCTTGGACATTATAATGTGAAGACATCAATGATTTATCATATATATTCTAATAACCTGATCCTTTAACTTTGTGTATAAGTATTTTTAGTACTAAGAAAAGGTGACAAAGATACCCTTAAGAAGAGTGAGATAAATTTCGTATATTTCCTAGTAAATATAATGAAAATTAATTTGATGAGTCATGTTCTAGTTACAATTTAGAACATCAAGAATGGAAATATAAGAGCCGAAATTATCATGTATCTTGCCTTAATTTCAATGCTTGTTGTTCAGTGTCTTGAATAATTCAAGATTTAATGCAAATCTAGGGTTTGGAATTGAAAAGTTATACTTGTTAGTGTTGAAACCTTGAAATGAATGAATATAGGCTATTATAAGGAGACATGAGAGTTCTATGATCTACCTGAGGATGAGGCAGAATCCAATTGGGAAAATGATGAAAAGGATGAACCATCAATTAAACAAGGAAAGAAAAGAAATTTGAAGGAAGTGTAGGAAACAGAAAAAAAATCCCAAATCTAAGGAAGTCTATTTTGCACCTCCTAAAACCAAAAACAAAAAGCATATCAGGATGAGGTCGCTGCAAAATGGAGGGAAGATAAGGAAAATAGAAAAGAAGGGGATCCACAGTTCGGATTGGACCCTACTGAAGCTAAGTCATTAAGGGAGAAGACTATTGAATACCATGAGAATTAAGAAAAAGAGAAGAAGATGAAGAAGAATATGTATGAGGTTGATGTAGTAAAATATCTTTTGAAAGCCACAAAAGTAGCTTCTGAGAAGATTCCAGTGCCAACAACTTTCCTACTCGAGCCATTAAAGGAGGCTCCGGGGAAGAATTTCTTCACTCCGGAAAAATCTAAAGATAAAGAAGTTGTTGAAGAAGTAGAAGAAGTGGAAGTAGAAGAATAAGAATAAGAAGAAGTAGAAGAAGAAAGTGGTGATTTAGATGATCTGATTAAACAAACTGAAGAATATCAAGATAAGGCAAATCCATCAAGAAAATTACCACTCCGAACTTCTGAAGCCGAGTCCTCAGAGATTGTTACTACTGAAAATGAAGAAAATAATGATGGAAGGAAACATGACGACAAGGAAGAAGAAGAAGTAAATTATTTATCTGAGGAAGAAAGCTATGAAAAGAACTTTACTAATGAAGGAGTAGAAAAAGATAAATTTGATGAATAAATATTTGTTCTATTATCTGATAGTGAGCATAAATCTCCTGATGATAATGTCATGCCAAAGATTAATAAGGGTAAGCATGTGATTAGTGATTCTCAAAGAAAATCTATAGTGAAGAGGAAAGAAGTTGTAGGAAATTAAAAAAGTAATCCTGTTGAGCTTGAAAAACCACTCTCACCATGTAATTTCTCAGATTCAGAGTCATCCTCACATGGTCATGATTTTGTGGAGCATTATTTGAAGAAGCTAGTTAGTTCCATTCTGGCTTTTACAAAAATAGAATCTATATTCTAGATGCTCCAACACACTCTTAATCAAAAGTCGGATTTTGTGTCCTTGGTGATGGACAAGTGTGTAAAGATAGAATCAGATCTCAAAACTTTTCTTATAGGATACAAAGCTCATAGAAAGTCTTGCAAGAAAATGACCACTTGGTTAAAGAATATCGTCTAGAATATGGAAGATATTGATAAATTTCAAGAGGAATTAAATGAGGATTTTGATACTAATGATTCCATGATCATTGAACTTACAAATTGTTTTCAGGAAAATATGTCCCTAGAGAAAAATATTCAGTATCAATAGGTGATGGATCTAAATGGGAATCTTAACTCTTTTGTTCAATGATAGAAAGGGGAAATAGATCTACAGATTGAGATTGAAGAGAATCTTGTAAAGTATGATGAAGTTCTTAAGGCTCAGTATGAGGCTCTAAAGGCCCAACATGACAGGATTAAATCCTTAGAAAAGCAAGATTAGGAGGACTAAAAATAGTTAAAGAAGCTAAAAAACCTTCTGAAGAAGCTAATCCCCAAGAAAAAACAAGACAAATATACCTAATACGATCTTTTGTTGTAATGTATTTCCTTGTAAAAATCCTTTCAATATTAATAAAAACTTTGTTTTCTTCTCTTTTGTGGTATTTTGTACTAATATTTCAGGTACCATATTGTTTTCCATTCCCTCAAACATTTATTTGAAAATAAAAAAGGGAGATAAGGAAAAATAATTCTATAGAAAAGTAGGAAAAATATTCATAAGTATAGAAGAAGTATTCATAAGTTAGGGAGATTTTATCTAAGGGGGAGTTCTCATTACGAAAAATTCTATATTGATAATGAAAATGCCAATTCGAAAATCTAGAATATGATCCTTAGAGTTCCAAAACCTAAGGAGGAGTTAGTCGTATTCACCATTGTTCATAAACCAAGGGAGATAGGCTTTAATTTCAATGTCTAGAAATTTATTCTAACTCCCTACATTCTTATTCAGAAGGATGTTTGTGCTTTCCAAAAAGGGGATATTTCTGAGTCAATAAGGTTTTCCTTATGACATTTCCATTCATTCATATAAGGGGGAGATTGTTAAATCATCATGTTTTCCTTATGAATTGACCATTCCTCTTGTTTTGAAAATCACAAACACCTTATTTCAAGGAAAAACTCATTATACCCCAATTTTACTTGTATAAGGAAAATTTACTTACCCACGCAAATTTACACCTAACTTGTTTTCATTGTTCATATCAATATTTCTTTCATGTATAAAAATCAGATTCATATCTAAACCCTCAAAATCATATAATACATAGATACGAAGCATTCTGTTATCGGATCTGAATTCCTATTACGAACTTTTATGAATTTCTACTCTGAATTCCCTGTTATAATCTTTTATGAAGTTCAACATTGAATTCTGATTACAAAATTATATTAAGTTCTAACTATAAATTATGATGATGAATCCAGATTAAGAATTCTTATTAATAATTCTGATGATGAATCCTGATTACAAATTCTCATTACGAATTCTGATGATGAATTCTGATTATGAATTCTTATTACGAATTCTGATGATGAATTCTGATTACAAATTATCATTACGAATTCTAATGATGAATTCTGATTATGAATTCTAATTATGAATTCTGATGAAAAATTCTATTTACAAATTCTCATTATGAATTATGATGATGAATTCTGATTACGAATTCTCATTATCAATTCTGTTGATGAATTCTGCTTACGAATTCTCATTACGAATTCTGATTGTGAATTCTGATTTTGAATTATGGATATAGACTTTTATGAAGTTCGACTCCAAATTATTCTTCAAAATAGAATCTGAATATATTTTATTATAGACTCAGAATTCATTTTCTTGTTAGACTCTGATCTTTAACTTTCATCACTTCAAACTTTCATTTTCTCTCTATTATGAATATCAGTTTTAGTCATGCATTCACTTGTTCTCATATAAAAAGATGTCATTCCTTTAGTTATCAACAAACCATTGTTTGAGTGACATGTGTACAGGTCCCTCCAAAGTTAAAGGAAAAATATGACCGTTGGAGGACGGAGCCGACTCTTGCATCCACACCTATAAATAAGAGCTCATTTGAAAAGAGCTCACAACTAACAACACAACTTCAACACTGATCTTTGACAAAGTTATTTTGATGTTATTTCTAGAGAGAGAGGCTATTATAAACTTTCAAGCTTCGTGTAGAAAGTTTTAATAGCTTGTTCAATATTTACCTTTTGCAGATTTCCTTCGTGTGACTCTGATTTTTGTTGTGTACAATCTAGGGCTTTCGGGGATAGAAGTAAGAGGTTCCAACAGCTTGAAGTTGAGGGCTTCCTTGATGAGGAAGACAAAGTTTCCGACTACCTGATAGTTGAGGGCTTGCAGGGATAGCAAAATAGACTCTGATATTTGTATTGAGGGATTACCCTGGTGTGGGTAAGACAAACTTTCTTGAAAGTATAAATAAATGGACCTTTATCCAAGGTTGTTGGATACCCTACTCTTTGGGATAAAAGTGTTTATACTTGTTACTAGTAGTTTTACAACTCTGTTTTCCCACTGCATTTGTATTGTTAAGGAAAGTATAACTATCTTGTACTCCCTTACTCTTGTAATATGATATAGTTAGATTCTATATGCTTTAATGTAGAATCTTCATCTTTGTAAACAGTAGTTAAGTTCCATTTTTGGAATTACATTCCCGGAATTTGTCAAGTGATTAGAACTTATAGAGGTCTTGTGAATTATCTTGTTTAACCTAGTTACACATAACCATCATTAAAAGTTAGAAAGTAATTCTTAAAAGGTACAATTCACCCCCCTCTCGTATATGAGAATATCTTTCTTATTTCAATTATAATTTTTGTATTATAGGGTATATCATACTCAGACATGCCATCCAAACATTTTTTAAATACTGTAAATTACAAGATTTGAGTATTCACAAAAAAATAATCTATTTTAGAAAAATCATAAAAATTAACCCTAACCTTTTTTCAATGTTTAGAATTAAAAAATTAACTTCATTTTATTTAAATGGTTTTCTAAATTTGATAAATTTAATTTTTAATTAAGATCATCATTTTATTGGAAAATACAAATTTTAAAATTATAAAAGATTTTATAACACATTGAAAAAGTAATTAAGGTATCGTAAAATTTATATTATAATAATAAGGTAAAAAAATTATTAATTGATGATTTTATTTTAGGAAAATTAATATTCTCTCAATTCAATATATTCATTAAAATATCGTAAATAAACATTTTTGAATTAGAAAAATTCTAACACTTTGTTAAAAAAAATACAAAATTTATTTACTGATACTTTAATGTAATTATATCATAATATAATTTATATTATGCCTAATTTTTATGTATACTTTATTATATGAGGTTACTATTATATTTGGCAAAATTTATTATTCATATTGGACATGTTATTATTCTAGGGTCTAGGTATCCATTTCATCTGGGCATGTTCCTTAATTTCATTGAATTGTTATTATCCTATTGTTAATTTATGGTAATTATGTTTTTATTAGGATATATATGATATTCATGTGTTTTAATTATAATAATGGAAATAATTTTATTGAAAAAATTTTAGTGCATTACATTCTTCCCCAATTTTGAAATTTCTCTCTCAAAATTTCATGATGTATAAAAAGGTGAGTGTATTTCTCCTACCTCACTTCAACCTGTTCATATGTTTCCTTTTCATACATATAGTTCCTACATTTTACTTTAACTAGGCGAGTTGTCTTGTTGCATATAAATTTATCCTTATTTTAAGATAACATTAGTGATTTGTCCTTAAAAGAGAGATCATTTTCCAACCATGCGACCTCTGGATTCCGTACTTGTGAGGGATCTGGTTTATAATTCATCATAAGGGATACAAGGAATACATCCTGCACTTCAGTCATGGTTTGTGGATGTTCAATTCAATTGGACACATCACTAAAATAATCATTAATATAGAAGGGGGAAATGTACATAGTAATTTTATTTCTTTTATTTCAAAATATCACGATCAGATTTCATGGAGATATATATAAAAAACCATGTATCCAACCAGAATCACCTTGTCTCATCACTGGTTTTCTGCATAGGTGTTCTACCAAATTTCAGCTACCTTGATGTGATGATAAATGGGTTTCACCTTATATACCATTTCTGATCCAATAATCTTAAGTTCACCAACATGATCATAGAAATCTAGTGTTTTTAATATATTCTTATAAATGGATCTATATGGAACCATTGGGATGCTAGAGTGTGAAGAGTTATTATAGGAGAAATCAATCAGAGAAAGAACATGGTCCCATCCTCCTTTTAAACAAATAGAACATCCTATCAACATTTCTTCTTGATTCTAAATATCTTGTTCATATTGGCCATCGGTTTGAGGATGTTATGTCATACTAAATTTCATCATAGTGTTTAGAGAATATTATATAATTGTTAGGAACATAAGGGTGAATCTTAGATCTTGATCATATAAAACTAGTAATAGGACTCAATACATCATTAAAACATCTCTAATGTGTATAAGTGAAAGTTAATCTACTGATAATTCCTCTTAAATTGCAATAAAGTGATTTTCCACTGTGATTTGATCTACAAAAACCCATATATAATTGTTTCCTATGAATGTTTTTGGATATCTAGTGATAATGTAAATGGTGATGTTTTATCATTTGAATATTGTAATAGATAATGGGTGCATTATCCCCTTTGTAATTTACCTTACACCCTTTAGTTTATATCATACCAAGAACACTGATGTCTATTTTGTGATCTCCTTATTCATTTTTTTACATTAACAGTGCTCTTAGATATCTTGAAAATCTTTGTGCTTCCTGGGTGAATAGAGAATGTTAATCTCTATGAATCATTGAAAATATATGTATTTATATCTAAAATTATTGGTACACATAGTCGTGGACCAAATATTATGAGTCTTTCCTCGTCAATTTTTAACTTCGATGTTTTATTCTTTCTGACATCATCCATTTTCTTCTAAATTTCCCCATAATTACCTTATGTATCCTTTATTTTATCCATGAGTGGTGGTTGAGAAATAATTTGTGAAATTATAGATGATTTTCCTTCATTAATGATTCCAATTTTCTTAATTTCTATGTCTAATAACATCTTATCCTTCTCAATTCTCATCATTGATAATTTTTCAAGATCATTTCTACTTAGATAATCCTCCACATTATTTTCTTTATAAGGATGGTTTTCGATTGATAGGTCATAATACTTGATGAGAACTGACCATATTTGTTGGAACATATTAATATCCTTAAGTGTGAATATATATTTAATTCTCTTATAATCATTATATATTTCTTACATATCAATATAGAGATAATGTCACCAGATGATTATATCAATGATCACAACTACCATCACTAGATCATGTGTGGTATTGTTATTCTCTTGATGTTTTAATTAACATGATCCATAGCCTATCAATTTACCATTTCTAATTAATAAAAATAAAAATCCTTTCTTTGAAGCATCAAAGTATAATAAAAAGAGTTCCCCACTTATTAGATCTATGGGTAGTTGAATGGTGATAAGCCTTATTTTTCATATCTAGGCCAAGGAAACAATGGATCTTCAATATAGATGTACTCATGTGCCACCCTTTGATTGAATTTGTTTAGGAAGGGTCCACATATATTCCTTTTATTGTGATAACATGCCCCAAGAATGATAATTCCTTCGTCAAGAACTAACATTTACTATAATTTTCATAATGTTTCCACCTTATAATTTTCATTAGAAATGTATTAAAATTCCCCTAATGTTCCATATTTCTCTTATAGTATATAATAATATCATCAATAAAGAATACCACATATTTATCCTACAAATATTTGAATACAATATTCATTATGTCCATGAATACTTCTATTGAAATACTGAGTACCAAGGTAATCCCTATAAAATCATAATTCACATACCTCATTCAATAGTTATTCATCAGAATATCTTTTTTATTCACATTTAGATGATGATATCCTAACCAATGATATGCATTATAGAAGTACTTGAACCCATAAAATTGATCTAAAATGACATCTATCCATGTGAGGCGATACTTTTTCTTTATATTTATTTTTTTATCTCACTATAATCAATGTATAGGCATATTAAATCCAAAATTGATCTTTACGATGAAGACTGGAGAACCCCATGGCAAAGCACTCAGGAATATAGAACCCTTGTCTAAATTATGTTCTAACCAATTCATCGACTCTTCTAACTAAATAATATCCATTATATAATATCTCTTCGATATAAGAAGAGATCATAGAATATGCTAAATTAATAAATCAACCTCTCAACCAGGAGGAAGAACCTGTCATTCTACGGGGAACACATCAATGTTGTTACCCACAATGGGCATGTATTTGATCATGATTCTCTCCCTTATATCAACAATTTTATCTAAATATTCTTCATTATAAGGAAATAAAATACAAAATTAAGGTGATTATTGTAAATGTTAATCATCCCCATTTTTACACTTGATCAATACTGGAGGAATCCTTGGTATGTGAACAATGATTTCATTTTTCTGACAGTTGATGTTTTGATTGTATAAAGATATCCAACCATGCCCAATATAGCATCTAACTCCACAAAATAAATTAATAAAATATTTTCTAGTAGATTTAGTAAAAAAATATAACTATTGTGTATTTATATACATTTAATTCAATAATTGTTCCATTTTCTATTCACACAAATAACAAAACCTCTATATTTTTAGTCCGTGATTGATTTGTTCTTATAAACTTGAAATATATGATTGAATGTAAAGAACTAGAATAAATTTTTAATTTTCTATTATTGAATGAATAACAAGAATATCTATCATCACATCATTGTTAGGATGCAACTTATAAATAGTTATGGAATAATATTTCCTTGGATCTTTTGTCATTGGTAGCGGCTGACATTGATTAACCTCAAGTAGTCAAGGTTTAGTGAGCTTGCATTCATAGTTCTATTGGTCCCTAGAGTTTTATAATAGAACAATGGGGGGGTTCTCTACCTTCCCCCACCACATTTTATAGTTTCCTCATGTCTCTTAAACATTCATGGTCTTGTTTTCCTTATATCCCACATTTAGAGAAGTTCCACATCACTTTGAGCCAGTTCACATGATGATTCTTCCAAAAATTTCGAAATGTGAGTGTTTGATATTTATTTCCACCTTTATCATTAGTTACAACATTTTGAAACACCATATTTTATTTCTTATCTCCACTTCCATGGTATTTTTCTCCAAACACCATCTCCATTTTGAGTTAATTAAAAAAAATTCTTCATATCACCCAAAATCTCAAATTTTTTGTGATGTTAGAAGGTGAGGTTTTAAACCAACAAAAAATATATATAGATTAATATAATTGTTGATAACAACACCCTAGGAATATATTGAAATTATTGTTAAATATTATTCATAATAAATAATATATTCACCATAATTTTTCATCAAATATATGAATTAGCTCCTTTTATTTACCCAAAGAGTTTTATGGAAATAAATTTTTATAAATATTTTATTAAATCCTTCCCACTCTATTTGTTAAATTTCATCATTCAACTAGGTGTTCATAATATAAACCCACCATTGTTAAGCCTCTCTATCTTAAATATAATCAACTAGAGTCACCGTCCCTATTTTAGAACATCAAATCACATAAAATAGGTTCTTCATTGAGTTGATCCACTGTTCTATGGCTAGTGGATCAAAATATAAAAAAACATTTATGTTTATTATTACATATAGGATTTGATATCCACTTTCCCCCTATTGGGGGATGGTATAAATTCAAAACTATTCACATTATTGATCATATACTACAACAACTAGGTAAGGATTACCATTATATTTTTAACTCCACCTCCCAAGGAATTGGGGATGTCATTCAGGAAATTGTTGCATTGTCCCTCATATGGGTTGTTGGCCTAGTTTCTCCTAATTCACACAATTTGCTAAAATAAAAAATGTTTTAAATAAATAACTATACATGTCAAGAGTCAATAAGTTATTCCATCATGAAAATAAGTCTAATAGCATATCTTCTGGGATCCACATATTAACCCTTTTTTAAAAAAATGTTTTTTGGTGATTTCATATACATAGCCTCATACATAATGGTTTTAAATAATGTTATATAATTCAACTTCCATAATTATATTACTCATTACCTGATACCTACTATAGAGTCCCTAATTTTCTTACTTGATTATTGCATCATTTAAATGGTAAACTACATAATAGAGTTAGAAAACCAGGATCGAAAGGTTTCATGTCTTGGTAAAATTATGACAATATAAAAACATTATGTAATAAAATATAATTTTTTTAATTATTTAATCTATAGATACTTGGTGGCCTTAATGTTCTCCCTAGTACAATTAATCACCTGACTATATACAACAAATAATGGAGTGATCTACAATCACAATATGTGGACAAAGAAATAAAAGAATAAATGTATTAGTCCTTTAAAAAATTAATCAACATCATATCACAATCATGGTATAATATTAATAATAATGATAGTAATAACTAGATAATGTCATAGAATGTGGAGATTCATAAAAATAAAACCTCAAGTCCTATTGGGGAAATACCATACATTCTTTTGAACAAAGCTAATATCATGTTCAATCCCAAAATATGTCTATAATAATAATGTCATTATCATTGTGGAAAAATATATCATCTTGTTAATGAATATTTCATATTTTCTCATGATATGAATCAAATGAAAAAATGTGTTAGATCATTATATAATTTCATGAATACCCATCACTTCATAACATTTATATAATCATGCATGGCACTTAGAATGTATATCAATCTTGAAAAAAACCATTGTAAGGAAATAGGTCTCATTTATTATAGCATAAATTAAGAAATAAACATTAGGGTTACCAAAATTAAAGGGGAATAAAATACTTGTTATAAGAATCATTAATATTAATTGGGGAAGAAACAATCTCAAGAGAAGTAAAAGTTGTTTTTCCAGAATGAAGTGTTCATTTGGAAAAATCATGGAATTTTTCATATTATAAAATTGAAAACATGTATATCCTATAATAGGATAGGTAAAAACAAATAAATTATATTTTAATTATTTTAAATAATATCCACAATTAAATTTATCATGAATGTGAAATAACCTAATAAAAAGAAATTGGGTTTGAGAATCCCCTTACCTTTAGTCTGAATGGTTTCTTTACATAAATATACCTGTTAATAAAAATATATTCCTTAATTAATAAACCCTAACCATATATACATTCATCTTATTTGTTATTATTTTATTATATTCATCTATGAATATTTTTATTAGTTATAGTGTTTAATTGAATTATTCAAGAGTGTCTATTTTCTTGATTTTCATGATCAGTTCACCCGTATATACGTTTGAAGGTCTTGTAAAATGAAGATAGTTATCCAGAATTTAAATAATATGTTATTAATGAACATAAAATTTTTTAATTGGTATTATATATTTTTGATCCAGATAAGAGGAATATTCATTATATAAAATGGTAATGATAATTAGTTTTATTAATTTTTTGCAGTTTTCAATATAACAAACTCGTTTTGGTTTATTATTAAATATTATGTATATAAATTCATCATAGATCATAAGATGGTTATATAATAATTTTTTCAATATATTTAAACATTTATTATTATTTAAGACCATCCATGAATGATTTAAAGAAACATGAAAACTTATCATCATTGAAGCTGATCAATCATCACATCAGAAATAATGTTTTCATTTTAAGAATAAAATAGAGAGGATAATAGTTTTTATGGTAGAATACACCAGTAACATAATAACATTAATTTATATATTATATAATAGAATTATAAATCCACTCATAAAAGGATAGTGAGGATATAATATCAAAATAAAATAAATTAATAGATAACGGAAGAGGATATTACCTCTTGAACTTATTCCCCTTGAGAACCTCTTAGAGAAATTGGATTTGGTTTTTTGTTGAGAAAAATGGATCATATATATATGTGATGGGAATTGTAATAGTATTGAAAATAAATTGGGCATGATTCATGTTTTGGATGATGTGAGGAGAATAGGTTGTTAGGTGTGGAATCTAAAGTAGAGGAGAATGGTGTTTTTGGATTACATTATTCATTAGATAATTATAATGGCTAAAGACAATGAATTTATTGAACCATATCACTACTATATTAAATAATTTAGTATACAACTAGAATGTAAAATTATACAATTTATACATAATCTATGACTCAATAATGAAGAGATTTGTTTAATGCCTTTCAATATTCAAAAAAAATCTACTATTTTCGAATAATTACAAGAATACACCTAAATTTTTTCAACGTTTATAATTCATAAATTAACCCCATAATATATAAAACTAATTTTATAAATTTTATAATTTTAAACATTAAATAAAATTTTCATTTACTTGGAATATATGTATTTGAAAATTATATTTAATTTTTGAACACTTTAAAAAATTAATTAATATCCCATAAAATTTATATTATAATAATAAGAAAAAAATATTAATAAATGAAAATATTTTATGAAAATAACTTTACTTTTAAATAATTATTTTAATAATAAAAAATTTAATAAACATTTATTTATATAAAAATACGAACACACAAATAATAATTTCTAAAATATTTATATACATACTATATGATAGAATTATATCATGTTATCATTTATAATATAGCTGAAATTTTTTTTACATTCATACATGAACTTACTATTGTACTGGACAAATTAATATTTTGATTAGTCATGTTACTAGTCCAAGGGTTATATTACTATTCCATCAGGATAGATTTCATAATTTAATTAAATATTTTTTATTTCAATCTTCATTAATGATAATGTTGTTTCAATTGGGATCTGTATACTATATATGTGTTTTAATTATAATAAGGGATATAATTCAATTGATAAATGTTTTGGTCATTACATGAAGGGTATATATGATAATCATAAATCCTTTTTTTATTATTGTAGGAGACATATGGAGTTCATCTTTGGAGATCAACTGTTCTTGAAGGTGAGTCCTCATAATGAGAAGACGAATTTTGGTCATGGGATAAAGCTCTCTCCCATGTTTATTAGGAATTTAGAGGTGTTTCCTTATATTGGGGTCACTAAGTATCAGGAAGAACTTCCCTCATAGATGGGCATGAAACGTGATGTCATTCTATAGTATCAACTCTATTATTAAATTCAAGACAACTCACACAATATAAATTAGGGAAATATATATGTTTATGATGATGTGACCTTCAAAGATTTTCCTTTTAAGAACCAAAATCTCTAGAAAAATTTGTTATATGGGTCTGATATTCCATTTGTTCATGTCCATTGGATGTATTGTGGTGTTTACTATAGCACATGGGAACCTACATTATATATACGAACTCGGTATCCTAAGATATTTTTTGTTTATCAAATTCTTTATTGTGTTAATTTTTTTACATTTACGGGTTATAAAAATATCTCCACCTGATGATTTTTTAGTAACACTTCTCTTTCTTGAGAGGTATCTCCTATGAGAATGTGTTTGGGAACATGCAGTTGATGTTTCATGTTTTGGAACTTTATTTCTATGTTTGTTGTGGTTATGCCCCTCAGTTGATGAGATTGTTGGGATTTATCCAATGAGGTGGTATTAAAATAACACATTTGTTTTGTTGTATTCATGTTTGATATAAAATTATTTAGGATGATAATAGTCTTATAGGTATATAATATAATGGATCACATATTATAATCCCACATTATTTGAGATTTTTTGGTGTTGGAGGTGTCTGGAGTATGTTCCATGGTTTTTGGAGGGTAACGGGAGGAGATTCACATAAGGGGGGATTTGAATCATAGATAATTGGGCTACACCCTACTTTTGGTTATTTTGAAATAGAGAGTTCATATGAATCATAGTGTTTAGGGATGAAGAATTCTGGGTAAGTTCCATTTTCAACATGGATACGATTTAGAGGATAGGCTACAATGAATTTCATCTACGAATTTTTTGTAGAGATATATTGTGATGTTGGTAAGTCAAGTCATTGAGTGTGGAGTGTTATGTTGTAATATACAACTTGGGGGGGTCTTCCTTTTTCAAGGTAGCTTCACTGTAGAGAGTAGAATACGACATACCATCCCTTTTTTTAAATATAGTTCTATGGAATAACTTTTTAACCTATTTCATGGTCCTCTAATGAGTATATATGATCTATTTCGTTGAATTTTTTGTGTTCTAAAAATGAATTTTTCACCAGGAAGGTTATGTCACGGTTCATTGTACACCACCATCATACAATCCAAGTCACCTAGTTATACTACATATTCATGGGGGATGAACTATGGTATTATTATTTATAGTTGGCATATAAATACCCAACCCCCTATAAATATTATTTTCTCCCATGTTTCACTCATAATCACTATAATCTTTGATGATATTATTAAAGGAATTTAAAACCCCTTTCGATGAGATTGAACCATTCCTTATTAGGATCAGTTAATGGTGAATGAAGGGAATTTCAATTTTTTTTTGGAAATTGTAGATATATATTCCTCCAATTCAATATTTCCATGATATTGTGGGTGATTTCCATCATTAAAATATAGTTTATCTAATTTTTGTTTTCATAGTTGTGTAACAACCTCATCAGAGGGGTTCAATTTCCTTATAGAATATATGAATGATGATTTGGGTTTTCATTCAATTCTCATTGATGAATATTGACACTTTCAGGATGGGAACTCATTACCTATACTTTTATTTATGTAAAATAATATTATCATTATTTAATTCATCCAGTGAATGTGGAATTAACCATAATAAATGATAATATGGATTAATAATATATTGGTTTATGTTTAGTGACTACATGTGTTTACCACTTTGATGATTGTTTTATTGATGTTTAATTAGAAAATGTTTTATCTATGTCATGGTTGTTTAACTTTTTGGTAATTCTGAGGCTTGTCATGTTTTTATGAAGTTAGTAAATAACATAGTGATTGTAATTTTTTTTGGTTGGGATAACAACTAAATAGAAATTTTAATAAAACTACTTTTTCTTTTAATTTAATAGAAACCAAATTGAATCTTACTTCATATTTATTTAATGTTTTTCATCCATGGGTTAATGTAATTATTTAATGAACATTAAGTTTATAAACTATATTGATAATTCATAAATGAAATTTTAATTGAGAATTATTCTTCTAATAGTTGTGAAACAAGAATTTAATATTTGAAGAATTGTTAAATAAAAATATAATTTTAGGGATATTAACTTTGGATACCCATATTTTTTACATCTGATAAATGAATTATTTAATTCAAGTAATAAAAAACTAGACATTGAAAAATATAACTATTTGGGGGTAGAGAGTCCCCATTTTCATATAAATTATGAATGACTTCTATTTGAGGTAGGGTATTCCCATTTTCATCTAAAGGATTAGCACCTTGTTTTTAAATCCATTTTTGTAAATTGAGTATGTTTTTTATAGATGAGATATTTATATATATATATATGAGCCATACCATGTTGTGTGATGTGAGCCTGGGGTGACTAAAGAGATATGGGTGGGGAGTCCTGTGGTTGTAGAAGTAGTTAACCCCTATGATGGATTTAAGCAAGGTGATTAGCATGATAGTTTCAAAGATTGAACTATAATTATGGAACATATTAATGTTTTTTACCTTTTTGTGAATAATTCTTGGATTCATTCGTGTTAATGTTTTTTAATGTTAGATGGTTTAGTTGATTATTTTTATTCATTCTTTTCCCTACTGCATGATTTAGTGGGATATTATTAGGTATTCATATCATGATAGTTGTTAAGGATATTTCCAATTGAAAACAGAATTATGGTATTGTGAATGAATAATTAATGATTAAATCATGGGTTTGGATGTTATTGGAATGAAATTTGTGATGTTATTACTATTTTTGCATGTAATCACTTAGATAATTCTATGAGGATATCGACTTCACTTTACTGTTTAATGAAAATTAATTTGAGTTAATGTTTATTAATTTATAATGAATCAATTAAGATAAGGTTAAATTGTTAAATAGAAGATGTAATTTACAGTGTTTCTTGAAAAATGATTTTGTAGGACTAGGATATTTATTCCATAGTTATTTAAGCTAGTTGTCCAAGTGTTGTTATCTCCATTTAAGCCTAGGAATACATTATTCCCATAGTTTCATTATGAGATATACTATATCTTGGTTGATTTGTGATTTCATACGCTACACACCAATTTTAGTTGGGTGACTTACACCTAATGGACTTTTGGATGGTGATTTTCCCAATATCTACCTTAGTGAGAAATAAATGACATACTACCCCATATGGCCTTGTTTTGTTTTCATGGCAGTATTATATTCTAGTATGTATAATGGATATCTGTACCCATATATGTTTGTAGTTTTATTTAGTGTCTTGTGGTTTTTTTCACAAACATGTGTCTCCATATATAGTATCCAAAGAATAATTATTGGCATGAAATGTATGTTCTGTAATGGTCTGAGTTATATTAAATAGTTTATGGGATGTGATGGCCCTAGGTATAAAAACAAAGGTATCAAAAACAACAACTGAGAATTGTAAGATCCTAGAAACTAATTAGTTACAACATAGAAATGTGGAAGTAGTTTATAAGATGATGTAACGAAAAATATTCCTATGGTGATACCTGACTAGTGTGCATTCTAGATTTATTATTTTTGGAAGAGATGTCCTGGTATGTGTAATGGGGATGTGGTAGTGGGGAAAATTATTTTGACATAATATTTTATGATCTCTTGTATTAATAACATGGTGGTAGATATCCATGGTGAGGTTATGATTTTTTATACATCTTTTGGTGACATGTTAGCTTCACTTACTGTTTACTAGGCTTTGGTATTCTCTCATTATCTTTTTCTTGACAGGCTCTAGGAATGATCCAACTAAATATACATTTTATTCTCACCCTGTGTATATATACACCATTTTTAGGTCAATGATGATGGGATTGCAACTAGGTTGGAAATTAGTAGTTAAAGATTTCTTGGGAGTGATTTGGGAATCATGGACTCTACCGTGTTTACCATTTTTGAAAATTTTGGTTTCCATTTTAAGTTAAATTTGATTTCTATAATACTATATATGTAATTGTGATTGATTCTACCATTATGAGCATTACTTTTTTGGATCTATTTTCTAGTATCACTTTTTCCTAGTGTTCTCATAGCGGGAAATTACTCTTATCTATATAAGTGATATAACCTATATGCGTTTACTGAGCCAGTAAACCATTAGTGGTAGGAATTATGTTCTCAATATCTCTATTTTCACATTTCCACATGAGGAGTTATACCTATTGGTCATGGTATTCATGATAGATTAGTATCATAGGTTTAGTATCCGGGATATGATAGACTTCAGAGTTTGAAACATGTGAGATTACAATGGATGGTATGGAAGTATTGTTAGTTAAGATTAGAAAGATATGTAACCAAGTGTGATCACACAACACCAAAAATATTTTAAGGTATGTTTATCTTAAATAATTTATTTCTATTAGATATCCTATATTGTATCAATCACTAAGTCTATATGAAACAACACTTGGTTATTTATAGGAGAAGGTCATAACCTAGTCGTTGAACTTAAATATTCCACTATTGTGTTATGAATTTCAAAAAACCGTCATCTACGATTCTGATCAGTAAGTTATTTGGAGCTCATAGAATGAAATTGTTTTTTATGAATAGTAAAATACCATTATGAGTAGTAATACTACCTTTATGAATAGTAAACCATGTTATTATTTTATTTTGTTATGGTTATAATGTAATGAGATATTGATTAATTTTTTCATGGTATTAAAAAATGACTTATAGATTTAAAATTTTAATTTTGGAATAACTATTGATTTCATAGAGAAATTAAATTAATAATATTTATAAAACTATTTTAAAAAAATGTATTTCAATTTTTAATTCTACGAATCAAAAAATGGTTTGGGTGAATTTTTGTGATTTTTCATAAATACTTGAATTCATAGTGAATAGTAAAAATACAGTTTTGAGTATTTGGTATGTTTGATGAATTCATAATGACGTAATAATTAATTTAAAATTCTGGTCAAAATGTGTACAATAAAATACGACATGATTTGTCCCATGTGTCTAATACAATGGGAAAGCCCATGGTTTTTCAAAAACCACTAATGAGCTCTCATTTAAATTAATAAAAAAATCCCACTCATTTACTATAAATAACCACTCATTCCCTCATTTCCATTAATTATGAAATCATTATCCTCTATGATATGATAGTTTTAACTCCCTTTGAGTCCCAGCAATGTGTACTCATTCCCCCAAGGTCCCAAACATCATGTTTTTGGAGTTACTGTACAAGGTAAGGGAATCTACAACCCTTATCTTTTTAAATATATAATTTTATGTTACTCTATTTTATTTCGAATTAGATTATGTTTGGATATTTCATTAAAAATCCCTATTTATTTAAACATTAATTAAGATTTATGAGGCACACCTTTTCAATCATCAAAATATTTGATGAATTTTTAATTGATGTTGTGAGGATCCTAAATTTTTCTGAGGGATTTCTCAACATTCATTTATTTCAAGTCCCTTTCTCTTATTTTCATTTCCTCATCTCCCTTCATCCATATGATATGATAATTAAAATACCTTAAATGAACTATAATATTATTATTCCAATGGAATAATTCATAATCATCTCTCGTTTTCCCCTCCTCGTATACTAAAAATGAAAATGACGTCCGAGATGTGTTAATTTATCACATTCAAGAACGAAAATTTCTCAATTACTATTACCATATTAAATTATATTCATGAAACAATTTTCATGGATAAAAAAGATCTGAATCTATGTATTTAATATTATTTAATGTTCTTTAATCCTTATATAATTACAATATAATATAACAATACAAAACATGTTCATTATGCACAAAACCGCCAAGTCAATCCAAGCATTTATCATTATCTTTTATGAAACAAGTCATCATCATGGTATGAAGAAAAAAATCATTATAAGATAATTTATATAATATTAATGTCTCCAATAGTATATATCATCATTTTGTGATGTTTTACCACATTTCAAATGATCTTCCATTCATGAATATAAGTAAACCGATCATGAAAACCAAGTAAGATAATGTTTCCAATAAAATAAAATTGAGCCTCTTAAACCCATCAAATAAGCCATGAATAAACCTAATAAGGTTAAAATTAATTAAATAAATTTATATTAGGTTATTTAATTATTAATTAATGAATCTAAACTTGATTATTCTGGTCATTAAGATTAATAGTAGAAGACAGTCTGACATTAGTTAAGGGGTTTCTCATCTCACTTTTATTTTAGGGAGATTTCCATTATTCGCCACCTATTTATTATATGTGGTGTATTTTTACTTAAATTATATATATATATATATAATATCATTAATATCATTATATTAATGGTATATATTGATTCACTTCCTGATTATTAACTCAATTTATTACAATATTGTATGGGACTTTGTTTCGGTTTCCATTTCAATGTGATTTTCATGGTAATGTGCACCCAATCCTTCTTATGTAGTGTACCAAATACCCCATCGAGATAATTTTTCATTTTAACTTGTAAATATATTATATATATGTATTCTTGTTTCATGTATATGATTGTTATCTTAATCCATATACCATTTTACATAAGGTGTTTATTTGGGGTTTTGTTTTAACTATAGAGATATTGATTAATATGAATCCCCTACTCTATACATATAGTGAGAATGCATAATTTACTTGTAATAAATCTATGTATAAACAATTATTTGGACTTTTAGTGATATTAGGGCCCCACTATATCATGTCGATGTATTGACAGTTCTCACGAGACAAATTATTTAGTGGAAACCCCTCTGAGTTTGTATCCAAAAAATATATGGTCTTCTACCCACATACTAAAAATATTTCAATGGTATAGTGGAGGAATGTTATAGATATATGACATTTGATTAATAATAATATCATTTTATTCATTTATATTAATTACTATTCAAGAGTTTTTCAGTATGAAAAAATCTATGCATGCAGTCTCATTCTTAGTTTATTACTAGAAGGTGTATTTCATTTCTTCACCATTCCATATTGACAATGAAAATTATTGTATGATTCATCTATTGTTGATTCATTCTTATTCTATTTCAAACCCTTATTGAAAATTTGACCCAACCCATTTCCTTTTTTTACCTTCAAGATGTTATGAGGAGGAGACCATTTATTTAGGCCACATGGATGCAGTTTATTAGTTTTTATTATGTATTGTATTTTGTTACCATTCCCAATGTAATATTAGTTACATGTATGTATCTAGATTATTCAAGACTTCTAAATTGATAATTCATTCAAAATTTTATTCCTTTTAAACATTTTAATGTAATAATTAATTCACCAGCTCTGGGCATCTTGGGTTATGGTGTTACTGATTGTCAAGAAAGTTGGTATTTATCCCTTCCAATGATCTGTTGAATTGGCCTTTATGTTTACCCATCAAAATAAACAATGTAATAATGGTTGAAGGGAATTGACCAGGGAAAGTATCATACAAAATTCTTATTTATTCTTATGTTTAAAATGGGTAGACTATTGGATTTGGTAAATCATTTATCAAATAAAGACTAAATTTATATTCAATATTAATTATTGCTTGTTTAGGATCTCTAATCCATTGTAATTTTCTACGAATGGATCCCGGTTGGTGTCATTTTCATGTTCACAGTGAAGATGTTTAGACTTATGTTCAAGTAGATCATTATATAGAAGAGGTCAGCAACATCTACTCTTGGTGGTAGGCACTCATAGAGTTTCCATGGAAGAATATTTAGAAATATGAGGGTTGAATTTTAGATTTAGTGATTGAATAAATGGTAGAGTTGGTTGGGATGAATTATAGTTTGTTTTGTCCTCGCAAGTATTGATGGGCTTCATGGGTTAAAACAAGGGGACATATACAATTTAATTAGTGGTGGATATTGTTCCTTAGGTATCATGATGAGTAAAAGGTCTCACGAGAGAACTATAGGGTCTATTTTAAAAAAAAAATATTTCTTTGACCATAATGTAATCTAACCTCCATGACATTCTTACACATAAACGAGTGATTTATAGAGTAAAAGAGTTCAATATCCATATATAAACCCTTATAATTTATTTTTTAGGCCTTTTATAGATGATGTGGCTAGGGTAATTTATTTTGAGTAGCATTTGATTCCTAATATCTTGTCCCAAGTCACAGTATTTCTGATTCATCTTATCTAATGGTTATAAGAAGAGAACCCATCATCGATATAATTTTATACAAAACCATATCATCATGGGAGGTGATTCATTAAGATTCTCCACAAATAATAAATATGTTATAGGGTTCCTAATTTCTTAGATAAAATATTTTTTTGGTTAGATAAGTGTAGATCCCATCCCTCAATATATTCATTCTATAGGGCAGTTGGTCTTTGGAGTTTTATAAGGGTCATATGAATGTTTTTCATTTTGGGGATGATGTCATTAGTGGGGGGGGTTACCAACCATTATGAGATGGAAACAAACATATTGTGTTCCAATTTTAGTTCCTTTTTTATGAAGTTTCATCCAAAACCATATGTGAAGGATTCTATCACTTAGGATCTATGAAAAGGAGATGGGGTAGGCATAGGATATTTCCGAAATGAACCTCTTCCTATAATATCATTGAGCAGAAGTGGAGTAATCTATGTAAGGCTTCATGATCTATTGATTCCAGATCCAAAATATCAATGTGTCATTCAAGGTACCCTTTACTTGTGTCTTCCTTGGTGCATTATTTTTTTATTCAGGAGCTATGCATGTCTTCATACCTATTTCCCTAGTATATTATTTGGGATATGAGATGGATAGGATTTTAGATAGCTTATTATTTACTATCCATGTTGGATTTCAATATTACCTATAAAATTTATGTAGATATTGCGAACTATTTTTTGGATTGAACCAATATTTGGGAGACATCCTAGTTTTACCGATATATAAATATGACATCATATTTAGTAGACTTTTTGTATTCATCATCTTCTATTGTGGATTTATTCAAAATAATTTGTGGGTACTATATTTATGATGGAATTACTATAGTGTTTCTTGGTACAATAGACCCTTTAAAGGGTATGATGCATGTTCCATCCTTGACTTCCTTGATGGAAGAGCGGATGTTGAGTTCTCCAAAGGTTCAGCTAATATTGTTTCATAGGGATGTGGAAGAGTCCCTTTATATGTTTATTGATGGGGATATAGAAATATCCCTTCCCGAGGTGATCAATTTTGGGATAGATATTAAAATGGTTTCTTCTATAATCTTGATGTATCCTTATTGGATGGTGCTTTATGAGTTGTTAGAGCTATGTTTATAGCTTTATGATATGTTGGAGTGAGGATTTTTTATCCGACTGGGACACCTTGGAGTATGATAGTTTTTTCATTAAGAAGTCCTGTGAAATTTTGTGTCTCTATATAGATTATTATATCCTGAGTTAGGATAAAGTGAAAAACAAATACCCTCTTACATGGATTAGAAATTTATTTGATCTGCTCATGGCTACATGTTTCTTCAAAAATATTGATATGCAGTCATCTTATTCTCATATGTGGGTGAAAGATGGCGAAACTATGAAGACTACATCATGATTTATTTATGGTCTATATAATTTCATTTTTATAATTCTGAATTTGTTGAATTATATATCCATGTTTATGGGGATGATGAAGAGAGTGTTTTAAAAGAATCTAGATATGTTCATTGTGGTTTTTTGACGGAATACTATTGAAATTCTCAAATGAAGAGGAGTACACTTTTCATTTTGGGAGTTCTTTTTTCATCATAAGCTATTTTTGATTTTCTAAATGCATGAGTTCTTAGATCATGATGTTCATTTCTTGTGAAATTTCTTGTCCTAGATAATTTTATTTATGGTTCATTCAAATATTGAGTCTTTCATTTATTGAGGATCCCCAAATATAGCTGTAGTGGTTCTGATATTCCTTGGACTCACATGCTATTTTTGGGAGGTTCATGGATGATTTATCTTTTGTTTTAAATGTTATAACAACTATGACTAGGATAGAAATTGAATTTATTATGATATATTAGAGTCATGTAGAATTCATGATCCTTAAAAAGATGCTGGCCAGTACTCTAGTTCATTGTCAGCTAGAAGAGGGATTTCAATTGGAAGTTTTATATGATGCTTCACATATTGGGTTGGGATATGTTCTAATGTAATAGAGATCAATTATTTATTATGTGAATTGATAGTTACTTCCCCATGGGAACAACTCATCATCCCATGATCTCATTTTGGAATTATTTTTTTCGTTGAAGATGTGCCACCATGGCCTCATCAACAAGAATTATGTGATTTTTAATAATCATAAGAGCATATGTTAAATAATATATGATTATGATTTGAACTTGTGATAATGAAAGTGTATGGATGTCTTGGAGGATTATTACATAGGGAATTAATATTCATTAGTAAAGGGGAATATTTTTGCTAATTCCTTGAGTAGGATGTCACACAGTAATTTCAAGAATGAATCTAGAGATTCTTGGATAGAATTAAAGATATATAAATGATGTTTCATGCTATAGGAGATATGGGTATAAAATATTTCCTTTTTCAGATGATGGTGAATTTTTCATCGGTTATGTAGGTGGATGATTCCGAAGTAGAGGATTTTGAGGGGGGGTTTGAGAGGTACTGAGTTATATTTTGTGAGACCCTTGATGGATGGTATAATGATGAATAGAATCAGGTGTCACTCTAGGGGAGTATTGTCATTCATTTAGTGATGTGTGAGGTGATTATCTATGAGTTACATAAAATACCTATTGTAGTAAACTATATTGTGACAGATATTTTATGATCTCTGATAGGGTTGTTTTGGTGGTTTGGGTTGACGCTTTTAGTGGAAGATTTAGCATCTCAATGTTTTACATCCAAAAAATGAAGTTTAAGAACTATTTTCCAAGTGGTTTGATGCATGTATTAAATATTCCTCAACCAAAGTGGGATGAAATCAAGATAGAAATAACTAATATATTAAATAATAATTATAGAGGCCATGATGATTAATTGGAGATAATAGATTTTTGATGAAATCATCAAAGTTCATAACGATCAGGGGGGTGTGACATGAGATGGATTCAAATGCTCTTGTCCCGCTCGATGCCTCAGTTCTTGCCAAAGGGTTTACGATTGGTTCTACGGTGGCTGGTGATGCCTTGGTGAAGCACCCTTGACCTACCGTTAAGGATGATCTTCTTCACTATCCCCTGGTCTAAGGCGTGGACCTGAAGGTCTCCGAGGAGGCTTCATCTGTGGTCTCTTTCTCGGAGAATGGATGTCCAGTTCTAGTGGTCCCAACGGCTTCTTTCGTGGTGGTAGTTTCTGATCCTCAGTGGACTTTGGTTGCGTGCTTCAGATCCGATAAGCCCCATCATGCTGTTTTTCAGGATTGAGTTCAACATTGGGGATTGGATCAGGCAGTGAATGTTTCAATCATTAATAGTAAAGCGTTCTGCATTGTCCTGGCGTCTAGGGCTAATTTTGTGAAAGCATGGTATAGGAGCATGCGGTGTGTTGGTCGATGGAGGTTCTCTCTGTCACGATGGTCTATGGATGAGCACTTTGGTCTTGAAAGTGCCAGGGCATCAGTTTCGATTTCCTTGCAAGGGATTCTCCCCCCACTGATGTCCGAGGGCTTCCTGCCGGTTATTGGGGACTCTTTGGGGGGTTTTCTTTGCGTGGTTGAGAGGATTACTAGATTGGTGGAGGACCCTGTGGCATGGATCTGTGTGCATATGGAAATTTCCAAACCGTTACTAGACAACATGGTCATTAGGATTGAAGGATTTCTAGATCTTCGACAACCTCTAGTTTATCTAGTCTTTCATCATTTCTATTCCTTTTGTCGTCTCCTGGGCCACTCCCTGCAGGTGTGTCACAAGGCTCGAGTGGGCGCTTCTCATTATCAGGTGGCTTCGACATTAGGCGCAAGGTTTTCTAGATCCTCTACTCCAGGGTTGGATGGTCTTGATAATGGTAAAGTTGTGGAATATCCAGTCTTGGCCTCCATGGATTCCTCATCCAAGAAGCCTACCCGGTTCGAAGGGTCATATCCTTGTCGCGAGTTGGTGTTATTTAATATAGGTAAGAAGGGATCTCCCATTACTCTGCAGTAGTAGAGGATCATACTCTTTGAAGGGAAGGTTCCGAGCATGCCTTTCCCCCCTGTCCCACCCATTATGGCTCTTGGGCCTCTCTCCTACCATCACATTTCGGAGGATTTCTTTGCTGGATCAAGGTAGTGAGGTATGTGAAGCTTCTGTTCCCTCTTCTCCTAGGTAATCCTTTGAGTTACATATGGTTTCTTCTCCACCACCATCCATAGGCTTGGTTTGGTCATCCTTGTCCCTACAAGCATCTCATTAGTTTCATGGGGGTTGGCAGAGAATGTTGGATCAACAGAGTTGTGCTTCTCCAGAGGGTGGTCACATGGGTACTCTTACAGGTTCGTGATCCACAATTGGTACATGCTCTCTCGTGCAGAGTAATATTCATACTCAGTCTCAATCGAAGATTGGTGAGGGACTTTCCCCAATTTCATCTCTATCCCATAACGGCTAGGAGTCTGGGGTAAAATCCAGGCATGTGTATATCCATGATTAATGCCTTAATTTGGAATGTGGAGGGTCTCGGGGACAAGCCGAAAACAGATTTCATTTCCAACGAGCTCAGAAACAAATCAGTTTCCTTGGTAGTGAGCCTTGAACCAAAATTGATGTCTTGTAAGATAAGGACTTAGGACAGAGGCTATGAGTTCATGGATTCATGCATGGAGACCCCCCTAATTCTCATATTTGGATGTTTTGTAAGGACCATATCAAGGTCGATGATCATATCGTGTCTGATCAGTTCCTCACCATGAAGATTGTGATAGAGTCTCATCCGATTATTTTCTCCTTCATATATGCACACTGCAATGAGTAGGATATAAAGGTCTTATGTAGGGACCTAGAGGTGATAAATCTAGGTAATGACCAAGGGATTTTTGCTGGTTAATTTAATGTAGTGGGAATTCCTGGGGAAAACCAGGGGCTGACACTTTCCCATGGAGAGAAAGTCTATCCTTTTTTCACTTCATGACTAGGAATGGGTTGCTGGATATGGGGTATGTGGGTGATAACTTTACTTGGTGTAACAATCAGCGGGGCGAGATGCGCAAGTGGTGTCATTTGGACCATTTTTTGATAAATGAGGCTACCTTTCCTTGTTCCCAGATTCCAAAATCATCCATCTTGTGAGGTGTATCTCTGATTATTCCCCTCTTCATCTTGGTTTAAAATCAGGGGCGTCATGGGGGGATCAGGTTCGCTTTTCTGCATCATGGGTGGAGGAACCTAGTTTCATTGAAGTGGTTCAGGAGACTTGGAGTACTCATCACCGGGGCAACCCCTATACCAACATTCACAATTAACTTCGGTGGTTAAAGGTTCTGTTAAGGAGCTGGAGGAAGGCTTTACCTGCTCAGGAGAAGGAGTTGATGGAGGTCAGTTTGGAGGTTGGACAACTGGAGACCAAGTTGGAACAACGGTGGGATGAGAACATATTTGCTGAGTTAATGAATAACAAGGATCTTCTCACAGATACACTTCTAAGGAATGATCAGGTTTCTCGAGAAGGGGAGAGGATTCACTGGCTGTGTGAGGGGGACCGCAGTATGGGCTACTTCTATGCCTGTATTAAGGAGAGGCACTACGTCCAAAGGCCAAATATTATCAGGCATGATGGGTCTTTCACAAGTGATCCAGATGAAGTGGGAAGAATGGAAAATGAGAGCATCAAATCATTGTTGGAGGACCCTATTTCTGGTTGGTTCGGGGGGTTTTGAGCGGTAATGCTGAAATCTTTGAGGAGATCCCACCCAGTTTATCGGAGGATTTTAAATCCCTTTTCTGTAGAGTTATGGAGGAAGGTGAAGTGTGAGAGGCAATATGGACCTTGAACCCATACAATGCACCAAGACCGGATGGATTCCTAGGGTCTTTTTATATAGCGGCCTAGGATTTCATCAAGGGAGATCTAGTGCGAGCAGTCCAAGACTTCATCATTGGTGGGGATTTTCCCCGTATTGCTTGTGAAACAAATATGGTTCTTATTCCTAAGTTGCACATCCTAGAGTCCAATGATCAATACCACCCGATCAACATGTGTAATATACCTTATAAGACTCTGGCCAGCATTCTAAATAACAGGATGGCTCCACACATAGATTCTTGGGTGGCCCTGGAGAAAAATTAGTTTATTAAATGGAGGTCCATTCAGGGGGAAATCAGTGTAGTGTAGTAATTGATTAGTGATAATAACAACACGTCCTTTGGGGGAAATCTGGTGATTAAGATGGACATGAGTAAGGCTTATGACCGAATGGAGTGGAAGTTTATCATCAGGGTATTGGATGGTATGGGATTCTCTACCTTGAATACTGATCTCCTATTTCGTTGCTTCGGCTCAGTATGGATCTCAACCTCATTTATGGGCAACCAGTATGGGTTCTTCATGGCTTGTCGTGGGCTCACGTAGGGGGATCCTCTTTCCACATCTTTATTCATCCTATCCCAAAATGTGCCCAACTATTATATTAAATGAGGCGTTCGGATGGGTAAGGTCCTTTTCTTTCATACTAGGTACAGAATCAGTGACTTCTCTCATTTAATGTTTGGAGATGATACTATTTTTTTTCTCAATGGATGTCAAAGTTCAGTGAAGGGGATGATGGGACTCCTTAAGGAGTATGGAATGTGGAGTGGTCAGGTACTTAACAAGGAAAAGAGCCTCTTATATAATGTTAGGGATGTGTCGGAGAGAAGGGCTAGGGGTCCGGAAGCGGGTCTAACTATGAGAAGGGGCTTGTTCCCTATAAAGTATCTTGGGAGCCCTGTGAGCCCTTTATCTCTTACAATCCATCATTTTGAAAAACTAGAAAGAAAGATCACAGGGCGTATTTGAAATTTTAAGAAAAGATTCCTCTCCTTTGGAGGCCGAATTACCCTTGTTAATATTGTCCTTGTGTCCATTCCCATGCACATTTTGTCCACTTTTAATGTTCCTCAGTCTATGGTAGCTACTTTGGAGAGGATCATTGTGTCCATTATTTGGGATGGGCAAATGGAAGATCGACATCATTGGGATTCTGGGAAGCGGCTGGCCAGACGTTTTGCGGAGGGGGGCATCAACATGAGGAGTGTATCCACAACCATGCAAGGGTTTCACACCAAACTCTTATGGGAGGCATTTTAAAGGAGAATAGTTTGGGGTAGAACTATGTAAGGAAGATATGAACTGAATGTGAAGGATCCAAGGCCGAGGCCCTCTAAGATTTAGAGACAGGTTCAACCATATTTTGAATTTATTCTTTAAAATTCTATTTGGATGGTGGGATAGGGGGACCTTAATTTCTGGCTCCAAAACTGGGGGGCCGAGAGGTTGTGGTTTCTGGGCTGCCCTACTCAAAATCTATCTCGAAAAGAGGATTGTGATCATCCAGCGTTTCTCTCGACTATCCTCCAGGAGGATCATCACTCGGTTTTAAGCAACATTGTGTTCAATGTGGATCTAGAAAGGCTTACTTTTATGGATAGAGTGTTGGGGAGGTTCACCATTAAGGACATTAACCATGGAAGGAGGGGTATTATTATAGAAGACTCGTGGGGAGTGACGTTGTGGTGGTAGGAGATCCTGGATAAATTCAATTTATTGCTTTGGAGAGTGAGGAACCATGCATTGCCCACTAAGGATAACATACATCGTCTAGGAGTGAGTACTGTCTCCAAGTGTTGGTGCTGCTGCAATCGTAGCACAAAATCAGTGTATCATCTCTTTTTTGATAGTGAATGGGAGAATTGGGTCTCGAAGCCTTTCGGGGATGGTTCTGGGTGGAATAGGAAAGGGGGACGAAGGAGGTTTTTCTCAGTGCTTGGTTACAAGGATCAGGGGATAAGGGGCCCGAGAGGAAGGCAAGGTCCATATATTTACTAGTGGGGTGCTGGGTTCTTTGGACAACTAGGCACGAAGCAAGACACATGGGCCTAAAAGGCTCACAGACCAGTCTCATCTTCAAATCACAGAACCTGCTTCCGGACATGCTTCACCTGTGATCTACATGTTTGGCGGATCCTTCAGTTATAACTCTCATCCCGACCTCCTCCATCCTCAATCAACCTAATGTATTGGGGCAGGGCCAATGGGTTTTCTGGAACCCAATGTGTGCTGGGTTGAAGCTGAACATGGACGGGTCACTCCACAGGGGGGGCGGCGGGGGGGATATGAGAGGCGGAGGTGTCATTCACGATCACAAGGGAGCTGTTTTTGTAGCCTTTGTGGCCTTCTATGGCAGGGGAGACACATTACAGGCGGAATCTTAGGAAAAGTCCTTTGGTGTGGAGCTGTGTCAGCAGAGGCACATTCATTTCAACGCGGTGGAGATAGACTCCATTATCCTTCATCAAGCTCTCATGGGAACACGGTCTACTCTATGTAAAATTGAATATCTAATTCCAAGGTATAGATATCTTTTGGGCCATCACATTCAGGTTTTTCACACATGGAGGGAGGGGAATAGGGTTGTGGATTTCCTGGCATCTGTGGCATCACCAGACCAATGTATTCCCTCTTTCACTACTCTATGGTCTTTTCCAAGTGATGGGTTTTATCATGTTATTAATGATGCACATGGATTTTACTTTTTTAGACCTCCGAGATTGCTGTTCAGTATGTTTTCTTTCAAAATATATCAAAATTGTTATTTTCTGTCATAGTGATCAGGGGTGTCAATATCAGTGGAGGTCTTGTAAAGGAAGTACCTAAAGGAGGTGGAGAGGATCCAAATATTCCCAAGTAAGATCACTTATAATTATGGTACATTTTTTTGTCAACATTGTTTTGAGAGGTACCTACAATTATTTTGGATATAATTTAATCTCTAACAATACATTTCATATGAAAATAGATGGTTAAATAGTGAGGACAATCCCAACTTTTGGGGATATGTTTCATTATTGTTTCTAAGATGTTTGGGATTCATTGATAAGAAATTTGTATTTTTTAGAGAAATATTTTAATAGTGTGTTTTTTACACCACCATTGGTATGTAAGCATTTAATTATGTGTGTGTAATATTATGTAATTTTCCATTGTGATTGACTCCAGTTGGAGTGTTAGAAAATATCGAACCATAGTTAGTGTGTAAAATGGAAGAGATGGTCAAAGAAATTATAAAATGATTAAGGTAGTGATATATCATCAGAAATATGTTTATGGTCATATTATGAAACCTCTAGAGTTGGATTTTAGAGATCATGCATTCTTTATGGTGACTCCTCATATTTGGATGTGAACATTTTTTCATGGGAGTATGCTTTATCATGTATTTGTTGGTTCTATTAAGGAATTAACTCATGTTGTGTATATAGAATATGTGGTAGAACATCCCCAAAAAATTCCAAAAATACATGAAATCTCCCATGATTCATAGTTCCGTCATTACCTTAAGGATGACTCCCACATCATTCATTTGGGAGAGGGAAATACTGATGATAATTTTACCATCAAGTAGTTCCCTATAATGTTCTATGACCACCAACAGGTGGTGTTTCATTAGAATGTTATTCCATAAGTTCATATCCTTTGGGGGAATTGTAGAGTGGAAGAGATTTCCAGGGAACCTATTCCATAAAAACACAGTAAGTATCCTCACATATTTATTTTTTCTCTTTGTCTGTAGCATTGTGCACATTGTGTTTTTCGACCATTCTGGTTAATGATATGATTTCCACATGATGTTTTTCTAGAATCCTTTCTCTAATTATAGTGTTATATCCCTAGGGTTTGTTTTTAGGATATGGTAGTTTCAATTTTATTGTTTTTACTTTTTTCTTCAATGTGAGTTTTTTGAGCTCTAATGTTGACATGATTATTAAGAGATATATCATGGGGTAGCTATTCAGATGACCCATTTTTTATTAGTTTGATTTAAAATACCTAATGGTGAGAATAGTATGGAGTTATCTAATAATGGTATTAGTGCCAAGTATCCATCTTCCCTTGGGATTTTTTTTGCATTGGACGTGTCTTAAGGAAGTTCCATGGTGGTTGGAGGAAAAGAGGATGAGAAGCAGAAAAGTGGTAAATTATTGGTCTTAGAGCTCTGGTTTGTGATGTAGTTTAGGTTAATGTGATTAGGAGAGGCTAGCTATGGTTTAGTGTCCAAGGATGAAGGATTTGGAAGCAACAACATTTTCAAAATGGCTATACTGTTGGGTTTATGTTGTGGTCTATCTCGGATAATATTTTTCCATGGCATGAGAATATGGAATAGGTTAGTTGAGTCCTATTGTGTTGAGTGATAGGATGAGCCATTGAAATACAAGGTGTGTTAATCCATTTTGATATTAGTTGTTCCATTGATGGTTTGTTGTGATATATAATAATATTTGGAAATGGTGTTATACAACTAGCGGTTTTCCCTATTTTGTGGTCTTATTCAATGTATATAAGATCTATTATCATGGAATGTCATGTGTTCCTCAGATGATGTTTTAACTATGATGGTTATGGTGTGGTCCATCGAGTTTCATAGTAATACCTCTCATTCCATCTAGTTCTATAGTTTAGTAATGGAGGATTCATCATGGTATTCTATTTTATTACCAGCCAATAAATACAGGACCCCCATGAACCAACATTTCTATCAAGATTTTCTATTGAATCCTAGAAACCACTAAGAGCTCTTCAGAGACCATAGAATCCTTTTTTTCATCATTAAACCCTAACTTATAATGACCAATTCATTCTGAATGAATTTGATGTATACCTTTTTTTATTGGTATTTTCTTCCTTTTTTTCTAATTTTCTCCCATTAAATAATTCTACGTTATACAGGTTGATGTCTGTCATTAAAATGGAAATTATATTATTATTTTTGGAATATTTGAAACAAAATTTCATTCGATAGATATATTTATCTTATGTGAGAGGTGATTATATATTTATGATTTCATTCCATTCTCATTAAATAATTTAAAATATTTGAGGTTGGGGAATCATTACTTTACCTATTATTTAAAAGATATCATAAAATTTTAATTATTTAGATTCTATGGGAGGTTTCATAATTAACCCTAATAGATGGTATACCACATTGATAAATAATTGGTTTATTATTAGAGATAAAAAAATTTTACACCTTGAAAATATGATTCCTCATGTTTTACTAAATAGGGTTCTATATAGGTTTTCTTATCTATCATGTTATTTATGATAAGGTATGTCATGTTTTTAATGCAATTTGTAACTAATGTTGGGATAATAATTTGCGTTATTTGGGTAAATAATTACACATTAATTATTAATAAAATTATTGTTCCCTTGAAATTGATGGAAATCAACTTGACACATACTGCATGACTTCTCAAGTTTATTCTTCCATGTTTTAATGTAACGTTCTAATGAATGGGAATCTAGAATGTTTTTTGATAATGTTTAAATAGAACGTATAATGATAATTTTTCTACAAAAATATTTAAAATGTAAATTTATGCTTCAAACAGTGCCTAAATAATAATATATTATTAATGGTGATTCCATAGGTTACCCATTGTTGTAACCTATGAAAAACGAATATGTTAATTAAATATGGAATATAAAAAATTTATTATATGAAATTATTGTTTTTGGAAGAGAGTTCCTATTTTATTATGAAGGATTAATGCCTTATATTTAGGGATGAGAAAGACCATTTTCATATAAAGCATAAATACCTTTTTTAAGGCAATGTTTCCTTGATTTAAATTTGTGTATCCTTATACCATCTATTTTAAGAGGATACGATACTTTGAGTAAAATTTGATTTGAGCCTTGCATGGTTGATGAGATAATTGGTGGGGGGCGATCAGGGTTATGTAATGAGTTGATGGATGTGACAATGAGATGCATGGTGATGTGCATTATGGTTTCAATAATGGTATTGGGATGTTGGAATGTGTTGAAGATGGGATTACCTACTGTTGTTTTGAAGTATGTTTTGATTTCCTATAAAAGTTATGATTATGTCTAGATGGCCAAGATACGTGTTTATCTACATACCTTTCCCCAATTATTGCGGATGTTTGATGTTATTGGTTATGAATGTCATGATGCTATAATGGGATGTTTCACTATTTCTGTAAAATAATGGAATGAAAATTGAATAATAAATTTTTAACCCATGTCTAAAGACCCGGAATTTCTGTGTAATTTTTTTTCATATATGGGAATTTTATGAGTCTGTAAAAATTGACGGCGTAAGATTCTGAGGCCCGATGTGCCTAGAATCAATTTCTAATGTTTTTTCGGGTACGTTCAGTAAATGTATGAGCATTTTTTTCTAACTTTTCAATCGGTGATTGGAATTGAAATCTGAGGGCACCGTTGAACTTGTAGGGGCAGTATTCGCTTAAGAATACTTTCACCTCGACAGAAGTTAGTTGAGGGTGAAAGCTAGTTTTTGGGTTTTTTCATGTAAGAATAAAATAAAAATAAATGTTCCTAGAATTTTTATTTTTATTTGAAACACCCATGTGGTTGTTTGGAGGAGGGGTCCACCGAAAGTAAACCTCCTTGTGGAAGTTGAGGTGTGGGGACCACCATACCTTAACCTCTCCTAATATGTTATTGGGGAGGGGACCACCCGAAACATAACCTCCCATGAGAGGTAATGGTGTTGGGGACCACCCGAGAATAAAACCCCCTTTAGAACCACTTTACATTTGGGTGGAAATGTGAGAATGGTTCCCCAACGAGGAATGCTTCCGACAGAAAGAATGTCGGTGAGGAACATCTCATCTTCTTCCGCAGAAGAACCTTGTAGAGGCTACCGATGTTGGATGTCTTCAACAACCGACATTCCATCCTCATCAGCGTCAAAGAACAATATGAAGTAGGGGTTTATTTGTGTGATTATTCGTTCCATATACCCCCTTATTTTCTTGTGTGGATTGGTAACAAACATTGCAGATGATTATGGTTTGATGTTCATTGCTTCACTCTTGTGAACAGATTTCTACCAAATTAAATGCAGAGGGTGCATGGAAAACTAACATGGCCCGAACTCTCCGCCATTCTTCTTTGGTGTGTTCCTAGAAATTGAGGAAGTAGAAAAAGGAAACAACTTTCCGCCACCCATGACATCCACCACTCCACGCTGCCACTGGGCCACCTCTGTGTCGAGCCACAAAGAAGATTCGTCTCCCCGAACTGATTCACCTTCACCCCTTAAGGCGCCCGACCGAACCGTTTCGTGCCCCCACATTGCCCCGATAGAATCTCTTGGTTCCCCTCGCGGTGCCCCAGCCGAACCGGCCCACACCCCGCACGACGCCCAGCCGAACTGGTCCCTTTCCCCCAATGGCACCCCCACTGGACCGGCCTGCTCCCCATGCGGTGCCCCGGCTGAGTTGGCCTCATGGCACACTCTTTGCCCTCGCCCCTCGTGGTGCCCTCTCGGCTGAACCGGCCTCACGGTGCCCTCCAGGACGAACCACCCTCATGACACCCTCCCGTCCGAGGGACCCCAGGTCTGGCCGAGCAGCATCGTGCCCTCGCGACAACCCCACGGCCGAGCCGCTATCAGTAGCCAAGATAACCTGTGACCTCCACCACCACATGGCGTCTTAGGCCCCTCACGACCCTCGCGGCTTTCCAAACCCCCAAGAGACCGGGCTACATCACGGGCTGGGTCTGACTGAGCAGGTCAAGCTAGGTTGACCTGAACCAGGTAGACCCATGCCAGGTCAGGCCGCGTCAGTCCAACCAGGTCAGACTGAACCCATGCTCACTATGACCCTTTTATTCTATTTTTTCCATATCTTTGGCACTGTACATCTGTTTGATGATGCATCAGAAGCACTGGAAATCATGGAGTTAGATGGTCCCTTTGTGTATAATCCACTAGAATTTTGGTTTGAGATGAGAAATGTTCAGATTGAATCGAGCGTGAATCTAACCAGGCCCGTGGGAATAAAAGTCTAATAAGTCACAGACCAGACATCTGGTTAAAGCACTGTTTGTTTTGTTGAGACCTCTATGACATGGATTACCTTTTAGATACTTTTTCATGGGACTTCATGATAGTTGGAGTAATGACCAGTAGCTCGTGGCGTAGATCCTCTTGGAGACAAGCGAGCATAGTGAGAAGTCCTAGTAGATGGCTGAGACCTGGCAACTACTGATTGTTTTGACTGAGAGTGACTAGAATAGCCTAGTAGGGAGTGCCTTGGTGTTATGGAAAACCAACATTGGGGAGATCCATGGTGTCTCGGTAGACCCATAGTACTCGACAGGAGGAGTACATTAGCAGGCTACGAGGGGGAGCAGACATAGTGATGCGGAAGACCCACGGTGAGGAGTGTGCTTGGTGACATGAAAGATCATACCTAATAGGAGGAGTACCTCATCCATCAAAGGTTTGTGGGAATCCTACTTGGTATCACCGCATGACCACTACACTTGATAGAGGAGGAGTTCTCTAGTAGCCGATGTTATGAAAATGTGACTGGGGATGTTATTTGATATTACCCCTAGAATAAAATCTTGGTTTGATCTGAGTCAGTTTTTTGTGTTATTCTCAAGATTAAGATGGATCTCTTGATAACTTAAGTATATGTATGTGCATATACATATGTAGGGTTATCTTTTGATTTCATTTTTTTGGTTTATCCTTCGTGGGTTTTTTTGATACCTTGAGGGTCTTGGGGTTCCTATTGGGCATCGTTATACTCACCGCTGCACTAGCTATGACCTCACCTTGTTCTGTTGGATGTAGATGATGGACAATGCTATATAAGGCTGAGTGTACCAGGACAGGACGATACCTGGAGGTAGACCATATGGTGTGTCAGTACGCAGAAGTGACGGGTGGATGTGGAGTTCTAAGGATGCGATATGTACCTACCTTTCCGGTAGGAATCCCGGTGGATGATCCAGTAGCTGTCTGCCCACATTTATCAATTGTATTGAATTTCATTTTTACTTGTACCTTTACTATTGGTATTGTAATCTAGCACCTTTTACTTTTTCACTCTATTGTTAAATAGTTTAATTAGTGTTGCATATCCACTTGTGTGATTTCTTGTGTATGTGTTTGTAGGTGATAAAGGAAATGATTTACCAGTTTTATGGAATTATTCCTTGGGTGCTAGTTGGCAGCACCTAGCCTATAGATGTTGGGATTGGTGTAGTCACAGCACGGGCTCTGGGGAATAGGTCATGACAAATTGTAATCAGAGGAATCAATTCTACCACAGAACATAGGACACTAAAATTTCTTTTCTGTGTAGAAATAGTGTTATGTGTAGTGAGCACGGTTATTAGTTCAGTGAGTCCAGTGTTGGTGTGGCGGACGACGTATCCATACACCAGGACCCTGAATTTTGATTTCTGACTTAGTGCACGAAAACACTAATTGTGTATGTGTTTTCAAAAGTTTTCATTATGTTAGCACACCAGGCTATCTTACTAGGTATAAATTTTAACCGTAGTGCACCTGTTTCATTTCACAATGCTTCTGCATAGATAGCCAACTAGAGTTCTGAGAGTTGTACGAAATGATAGCCCACCGAGCGACGAGGCATCGGTGCAAGGCCCTCTTCCAGTAGAGGCATCAGCAAAGGCACCAGCAGTACCTTTCCTCGTTGGGCCACTGATGCCACCAGGCCCTGAAGCAGACGGTGCATGCAGTTTTAGCATGTTTCACAAGTTACAGTGCCAGAGGCCACCCGGGTTTAGGGGAGAGACAGAACCACAGATGGATAAGGATTGGCTGGAGGCTGTGGTGAGTGTCTTCCGACCAGTAGGGACACCATCTGATCTCATGGTGATCCTTGACGCCGGATTTCTATAGGAAGTAGTAGGAATATGATTGAGGTTGATGCTCTAGGTCAATGATGAGGTGATGCTTCTCTGGGTAGACTTCAAGATCCCATTTCGGGTAGAGTTTGTCCCAGCATCTTTTCACGCAGTGCGCATACAGGAGCTACTTCATCTACAATAGGGAAGCATGACTGTAGAAAAGTACTCAACGAGGTTCATTGACCTCTCATGGTACTCCACAGATATAGTGCGTGACATATTATTCAAGGCTCAGACTTTCGAGTAGGGTCTCAGGCAGGAGATCATGGCTTTAGTGATCTCACATCGCATCGCAGTATAGGTAGGGGTGTTATAGAGAGCCCTCTTGGTGGAGAGTTTCTTTGCTGAGTAGTCATGAGTAGCGTGACCCACTACTAGTCATCACGTATTTTTGTATTCTATAGCTGGAAGCAGACATACATCAAAGAGGTCCATGAGGACCAAACCTATAGATGGATGACCGTATGACTCAAGGATCTATTGTGCGGGGAACCCAAAGTGGAGATAAACATGCCATGAGTGGGCAATGTTTTACATGTGGCCGATAGGGTAACCTGGCTCCTACCTGTCCAAACCATCGTACGGATGATTAATAGAGGTCGAAGGACAGCCGAGGTAGTGATATAGATTCGACTGAGGAGGTCCCCTAGGAGAAGGTGGAAATGCTAGAGGAGCTTGTCTTGCAGTAGGCAGTGGGTGATGTTTTGAGGTGTTATTGCCACCACCACCAGGAGGTCCACCCCAAACACAGGGAGTACATAGATAGGGGAGAGCTCAGCTCCAGGCTGCTGAGCCCTATGATCATGGCACTCCGGAGAAGATACGTGGTACGATCTGTGTCTACTACACCATAGCTCCAGTTCTTATAGATACATGTGCCAGTAATTATTTTATTTCCATAACCCTCATTCAGAGCTCGGAGATTCCAACAGATTCATTGGAATTATCCTTACGGCTAGAGATTCATACGGGAGCATATTAATTGATTACACACTGGTGCCAGTGAGCTTACTCTAGGAGGTGAGAGTTTTAGCTAGGATCTCCTAGTAGTAGTGTCGAGGCATTACAACGTCATCTTGGGTATGGACTGGCTATCTACATTCAATTCTCATATTGACTGTATTAGGCACAAAGTGTTGTGTGGTCGCACGGATGGGACCAGGTTTACTTCACCGACGATATGGGAGCCTTTTCAGCATAATATGGGCTTGCTTGGAGGAGAGTTTAGCCAATCACTCATTAGTAGGCTAGCCTTTCCCTTGGAGCTGTTGATGTGGAGAGTCTATGTTATCTTGTAGTGGTGGATCAGTACACATATGTTTTCCCTGATGATGTCTCAGGTCTAACTACATGTAGAGAGGTGGACTTTTAAATCGACTTGTACCCCAGGATGACACTGATGACTACACTAGTGTATAAGATGGCTTCAGCGGAGCTTCGTAAGTTGCAGGTTCAGCTAGAGGACTTGTAGGGGAAGAGATTCATCCAGCCCAATGTTTTTCATTGAACAACCCAGATTCTCATTGACAAGAAGGCGGATTGGAGCTTGAGTTTTTGTGTTGACTATCAGTGCCTGAACCAGGTGACCATGAAGAACAAGTACCCACAATCGCGGATTGATGATCTCATTGATCAGTTGAAGGGATCTCAGTGGTTTTCAAAGATAGACCTCATATAGGTCTATCACCTACTCAGAGTTCGAGATGAGGATGTGCAGTAGATGAAATTCAGGTGTAGGTACGACCACTACGAGTTCTTGTTTATTCCATTCGGTGTAACCAATGCTCCAGTAGTGGTCATTGGTCTCATGAACATGATCTTTCATCCATACCTTGATCTCTTTGTCATAGTCTTTATCGATAACATTCTGATAATCTCGACTACTAAGGTGGACCATGCCAATCATTTTTAGGTAGTACCAGAAACACTCCAAGAGAAATAGCTTTGTAGTAAGCAATCTAACTGATAGTTCTGGATCCGAGAGGTTAACATTATGATACATGTCATATTAGAGTCTGGAGTTTCAATTGATCTAGTGAAGATTGAGGCGGTACTCACTTGGGAGCCACCCAAGAGTGTGACAAAGGTATGGAGTTTCCTAGGATAGGGTGGATATTACCGGAGGTTTGTGCTAGACTTCCGTAGAGTTAATGCACCAATATCATCATTGAGGTAGATAGGGAAAACCTTCCTGTGGTCCGAGATATTTTACAAGAGTTTTCAAGAGCTGAGGCATAGCCTGATTAGTGCCCCCATGTTGAGGCTTCCAGAGGATAGCGTAGGGTACGTAGTTTTATGTGATGAATCAGGGACCAGGCTCAGATATTTCTTAATACTGGAGTAAGAAGTGATCACATATGGTTCTTGATTTCTTAGATAGAACAATAAAAACTACGCTACCCATGACATGGAGTTAGGAGAAGTGGTCTTCGCCTTGAAGATGTTTCATCACTATCTGATGGGAGAGCACTTTATAGTGTACTCTGATCACAAGAGTATTAGGTATATCTTCTTTAGAAGGACTTGAACCTAAGACAATGATGTTGTCTTGAGTTCCTATAGGACTATGACTTCGAGTTAGTCTATACTTCTAGGAAGGGGAACATTGCGGCAGATGCACTCAGAAGGATATCTGGTATACAACTGCTAGGTGAGGCGATGGAGTAGCTGAACGATTTACAAATATCATTTGTGGATAGAGATGAAGCAGCTTTTATACAGTCTCATATAGTGACTCCCCCACTTTTTCACCAATTCAGGGAGGCACAGTGTGGGGACGCTGACTACAAGACACGACGTGCTCAGATATCCATAGGACATGCAGCCGATGAATTTTCTGAAGGTGGGGAGCATGTCATCATGTTCAGAGGTCATATCATGGTACCAATGTCACTTTAGGAGGAAGGGAGATCCACACAACCCCTAGAGCTACACCCTTAAGTGAGGAAGATGTACCAAGACCTCCGATGATAGCACTGGTGGCTGGTAATGAAGAAAGTAGTTGCAGAGTTTGTCTCTCAATGTCTCATTTGCCAGCACGTGAAGGCGGAGCATCAGGTACCTGAATTCTTTGTTCAGACTTTAGAGGTTCCAAAGTAGATATGGGATGAGATATCCATGGACTTCGTGACGGGACATCCACATACATATAGTGGACATGAATCGATATGGGTGATCATCGACCGACTCACCAAGTTGGACCACTTCCTACCGATTAGAGAGAAGGGATCAGTAGAGAGATTGGGATGCCTCTATGTGAAAGAGATTGTGAAGCTACATGAATTACATTCGACGATTATCTCTAATTGTGACATACGATTTACTTACTGGCTAGGTAAGGGGTTGAAGGATGCTATCAGGACATAACATGGTTTGAGCACCACCTTCCATCATCAGACGGATGGTCAGATTGAGCAGACCATTCAGACCCCCGAGGACCTGATTCATTCTTGTGTCGTCGACTTCAGTCGCATCTGGGAGGATCACTTTCTATTTGTGGAGTTTTCATACTACAACAACAATCACTCCACCATTGGGATGGAACCTTTTGAGGAATTATACGGGTGACATTGCAGTACACCCTTGTGCTGGACTGACCTAGGGGAGTCAGCACGAGTGTGACCATAAATGGTACGGTCCACCACAGAGAAGGTGGATGTAATCCAGGAGTAGGTGAAGACTACACAGAGTAGGAAAAGTCGTATGCTGAAAGGAGATAGAGACCTCTTTAGTCTGAGGATGGAGACCACATTTTTCTACAGGTCTCACCTCGACATGGATTATGGATATTTGGGAGAGGTGGAATGTTATCTCCGAGGTTAATCGGACCTTTTCAAGTCCTCAGCAGAGTTGGTGAGGTTGCATACCGCTTAGCACTTCCACCTCACTTTCACCGGGTGCATGACGTCTTCCACGTATCCCAGCTGAGGAGATACATGCACGACCCTTCTCAAATCATCGACCATGGTGAGATGGACATTGATGATAGTGTGAATTTTATGGTGGTTCTAGTAGATATTGAGGATCAATAAGAGTGTGTCATTCATGGATGGTCGATACCTCTAGTGCGTGTTTGCTGGGGACACGAGAACCTCCTTACTAGCACATGGGAGCAGGCGGCTCAGATTCATGCTCAGTACCCCCACATGTTCCCTTATTTTGATTTTTGGCTTACGGGGACATAAAGCCCGAGGTGGGGAAAATCTAAAGACCTGGAATTTTAATATAATTCTTTTAAATATATGGGAATTTTATGAGTCCGCAAATATTGACGGATTGAGATTCCAAGGCCCAATTTTCCTAGAATCAATTTCTGAAGTTTTTTTCGGGTACGTTCAGTAAACGTACAAGTGGGTTTTTATAACATTTTAACCGTTGTATGGAATTAAATTCTAGGGGTACCTCTAAACTCGCAGAGCTAGTATTTGAATAAGATGACTTTCACCTCGATGATAGTTGGTCGAGTTTGAAAGTTAGTTTTTGTGTTTTTTGGGTAGGAATAAAATAAAAATAAAAGTGTATGACATTTTTGTTTTTAATTGCAACACCCATGTGGGTGTTTGGAGGTGGGGTCCACTGGAACTAAACCTCCATGTGGATGTTAAGGTGTGGGGTCACCAGACCTAAACCTCTCATGGGAGGTTATGGTGGTTGGGACCACCCATATTGTATCTTCCCATGATAGGTTATGGTGGTGGGGACCGCCCATGACAAAACCCCCCTTTAATTGAGAGAAACTCTCAACCCCCCTCATTAATGTGGAGGAGCATCTTTACTTACTCCACATTAATTGTGCCAATGCACATATCCTTAATTATCCCACCCACTATAAATAAATTAACTTTTTTAATTCTCCCCAACAAAATAATTGTTGGCTTAATATTTTATATTGGAATTACATTAAATTTGGGTGGAATTGGGAGAATGCTTCTCCAACGAAGAACACTTCCTCCATAAAGAATGCTTCCTCCATGAAGAATGCGAGGAATGATTTCCTACGGCTTCTTCCACGGAAGCACCTTGTAGAGGCAGTCGACGTGGGACAATTTCGATGACTGACCTTCCTTCCTCAATGTCGTCAAAGAACTAATGAGGTAGGGGTTTATTAGTGTGATAATTCATTCCATGTATTCCCTTATTTTGTTGTGAGGATTGAGAACAAACATAGCAGAATATTATGGATTGATGTTCATTTCTTCATTCATGTGAACCCCTTGATACCACTCTAAACACAGAGGGTGAAGACCAAACTAACATGGCCCAACCCTTTTATCATTATTCATTGGTGTGTTCTTCGAAAAGGAGGATGGTGACAAAGCCAATGGCGCTCTACCACCCACGACCTCCATCACTATGCGCCGCCACCGAACAACTGTCGTGCTGAGCTGCTGAGCCAAGTCATCGCCGAAAGCCATGCCACCTTCGCCCCCCATGACGCCCGGATGAATCAGCCCGCACCCCCATGACACCTCTAACGAACTGACATGCGGCCATGTGGCACCCTGACAGAACCTGCCCGCACCCCCCACAACGCCTCATCCAAACCGGCCCGCGACCCCCAGGGAACCTGGCCAAACCGGCCCTGCCCCCCCCCCCTCGTTGTGCCCCGAACGAGCCAGCCTACTCCCCCCCCCCCCCCCCCCCCCGCATTACCCTGGCCGAACTGGCATCGCAGCGCCCTCATCGCCTGCGCCCCTCGTGGTGCCCTTCCGGCTGAACCCATCTCGTTGCACCCTCCCGGCCGAACTGCCCCAGGCCAGGCCGAGCCGCCCAGACCCTCGTGGAACCACCATGGTCGAGCCACTGTCTAAGGCCGAGCCAACCTGTAGCATTCTCTTCCCCGCGTCCTTTCCCACCCCACATCCTCCTGGGCCTCTCACGGCTTACCAGATACCGAGCGGACTGGGCTACTTCACAGGTAGTGCCCTACCCTGCGGGTTAGGTCGGGTCAACTTGAACCGGGACTACCCATGCCAGGTCTGGCCGGGTCGGTTAGACCGGGTCGGACCTAACGAAGGACCACTATGACCCTTTAGTCTCTTCTGGCCCTATATTTTGCACCAGATGTCTTCTTGAAAAGCCATTAGAGACGCTAGAAAGCATGGAGCGAGAAGCACACTTTGAGTATACTCCACTAGTGTTTTGGTTTCACATGGGAAATTGTCAGATTTGATCAAGAACGAATGCACCTAGGACCCTAGGACTAAAAGGATAATAACTCATAGACCAAGGGTCCATTTGACATGTCATCTATTTCATTGAGACCCATATGACATGGCAGACCATTTTGATACTTCATTGTGGGACTTTGTGATAGTTGACGTATCAACCAATAGCTTGTGGAGCAGATCCTTCTGGAGACATGTGAGCGTAGTTCATAGACCTAGTAGCTGGATGAGTCCTGACGACTGCTGACCATTTTTACTTGGAGTGTCTCAACTGGCCCAGTGGGGATCACCTTGGTGTCATGGAAGACCCAGAGTGGGGAGTGCCTTGGTGTCACGGAAAACCCATGGTATTCGACAGGAGGAGTACCTCAGCAGGATACGAGGGGGAGAGCGCTTGGTGATATGACAGACCCACGGTGGGGAGTGCGCTTGGTGAAACAACTGATCCACAATACTCGATAGGAGGAGTACCAAAACATTCCAAGGTTAGTGGGAAGTGAGCTTGGTGTCACAACAGGTCCACTGTTCTCGATAGAGGATGAGTTATCTAGAAGTTGAGGTTTCGACAATGTGACTATGTATGTCACTTGATACTACCCCTAAAATAAAATCCTGGTTTGTGTTAAGTCAATTTTTCTGTGTTTTCATAATGATTGAGATGAATCATTTGATAACATAGGTATATGTATGGGAATATACCTATGTAGGGTAATCTGTTGATTTCATTCTTTTTGGTCTTTCCTTGGTGGATTTTGTGAGACCATGAGGGTCTCGGGGTCCCTACTGAGTATTGTTATACACAGCCCTGCCCGAGCTATGCCAGCATCTTGTTGTTTTGGATGCAGACGACGGACAGTGCTGACTGAGGCTGAGAGTATCAGGACTTGATAGTACCTAGAGGTAGAGCATACAGAGTGTCGGTATGTAGAGGAGACGAGTGGATGTAGAGTGTTGAGGAGGAGATCTGTACCTACCCTTCAGGTAGGAATCCAGGAGGATGATCTGGTATCTATCTTTTCCCTTTCATCAGTTGTATTGTATTTCAGTTGTACATGTACCTTTACTATTCGACTAGTATTCCAACCCCTTTTACTCTCAGCACTCTTTTGTTATACAGTTTACTTAGTGTTTCATATCCAGCTATGTTCTTGCTTTTGCATGTGATTACAGGTTTTAAAGTCAATTCCTACATAGTTTTATGGTATTATGCCTTTTGGTCTAGTCGCCAACCCCTGGCCTATGGAAGGTAATCTTGGGGTAGTAACGTCACAGGCCCCGAGGGACGGGTCATGACACCATGTTATTGGTTTATTTGGAAAGTGGTGATAATGTTAATAATGAAAATCTATATCTTCATTTAGGTTATTTCTAGAAGCAATGGACTTCAGTTTATTTGTTAATGAAATGTAATTTTTTATAATTTTAATTAATATCAAATAAATTAAATAATTCATAGTCAAATTCATAGAAATTAAATAAGTAACTTAATGTATGTCTTCATGAATCCTTGTGTGATAGTAGGATATCAATTACATGGAAATGTAAACTAGGAGTTTAAGTGATGATATATGTAATTTAAACCTTGAATAGGTTATTCCTTGATTGTATTTGTGAGCTATATTATATCAATTGTGTTTTGTGATTCATTATGGTAACCACCCATGTAATTAGGAAGACTGACACCAAGTGGACTATAGGATGGTGTTTTCTCAGACATCCCGATTGGTGAGAAATAAATGGTTGACTACAATATCTAGCTCTACACCTTTCTCTTCATAGTATTATGGAATGCTATACATGGTGGTAATCATTCCCCATATATTATTGTTCAAGGATATAGTGGATTGTTGTTATTTTACACACATGTATCTCTGGATAAATTATCCAAATGGTTATTGTAGTAGTAACACGTATGGGATTTGATGTCTCATGGAATATTACATAGTGTATGGACTGTGATGGTTTTTTTATAACTCATGATGCATAATAAACATCATATAACCTTTGGTGGGTACCCGAAACTAAATGGTTAATATATTAAGATTTGGAATGGGATCAAGAGATGTTTTGAGGCATTAGGTGCATGTTATGACACACAAAAAAATGTGTTCATGGGTTGGAATATTTTAGAGAGAGATGGCCAAAGATGTACAATGTTGATGTAGATTGAAAAAGTATTGGGGAAGTTGTAGTGGGGTAAATTCATTTGATATTATAATATTTTATCTATTGTATGTGTTACATAGTGTAAGATAGCCATGGTGAGGATGCAAGCAGTATATATGTTTTTTTGGTTATTTGTTAGCTTCACTTTTTATTCATTGGTTTTTTATGTTTTTTCTATATCCTTTTTATGAGAGTTCTTGGAGAGGATCCTAATATGTATACATGTAATTCTCACCCTACATTTATATAAACAGTTTTATTATTCCATAAATGGAATTTTTTAGATCACCCTATATATTAAGAGACCCTGATTGTTAGGGAGCTATATGAGCTTGGTGGATACTTCCAATTTTATCTTTTTGGTTTTTCTATTTTTCATTCTCAATTTTACTACTTTTTATGAAATTGAATTCTTGTAATTGGGATTTCTTTAACATTATGATCATGATTTGATTGGTGTACTTGTCTTATCTCTCTCTTTCCGCATAGTCAATTATTGGGAATGACCTCCCTTATTTATGCATGAAATAATATTGATTATTGTGTCCAACCCGTGGCCTATTGGAGGTTAGTTTTGGGTGGTCACAATATCCCTTCTCTCATTATCATTCTAAGAGGGGTGACTCTTGGTGGAGGGGTTCATGACATCTATGCAAGAAAATGATTGAAAATCTACACACCTATTCTTTTTAAATGGTTCGTGCATGATGTGATGCGATAACCACTACCATGATAAGCCATTTTTTTATAAATTATTATATTATTTTTATAATTTAATGAAATTATATATTCCAATAATTGGTACACATGGTTCATGTAGGATGAATCCACTTCTGAACATGGGAATTTATCATGAACTCATTACAATAATGACATGGTGCTATATAGATATGAAAAAAACTATTATTTACAATTCCTATATCACTATTGTATTTTAATCTGATATGTACATCATTACAGGATGATTCACTATAAATGGGTAGATATTCCTTTGAAAAGTCATTGATCATATGATGAAATTAGTGAAACAATAATAGATAATTCATCCTCAAAATGGTCTTTGAAATATTTTTCTCAGGAATGAGATGACCTATGAATTGAATAATAACCATTATTCTCAGAAATTACTACATAGTAAAAAGTAATAATAAACTACCTAATTCAACTTCTATAGAAATCAAGAGTGCAACACATGGAAAACTTCTATAGCTTCTATCTTGTTTATACAATAATGTTACAAAGAAAAATCTAAAATCAAAATCATAATTAATTTTATTTATACTATTTATATACTTTATATAATAATGGAATTAATATTTTATATTTAATAAGGAACATCCAATGATATTTGGGTGTAGTGAATATTATAATCCACAATGTTCATTTCTCTTTTGAATGAATTATTAATAAATGATTTAAAATATTTTATTTCACATAATATTTTAATATGAAAATATTCTTTTTAAATAATTAACTTGAAGAAATAAATAATTATCTCCTTAAAATCGTCTATGAAACATGAAGGAATTATAATTCGATTTACTATGATATGGAAATACGATGTGTTACCCTCTATTATGTCATGGTGAAATCACCTCAACACATGAAATATCCTTTATTTTGATTATGTATACTCAAATTGAGTCATAATTCAATAAATTAAAATCAATGATTCATTGAAAATGAATATAAACTAATCATCATATGATAAAATTTTTAGATACAATGCACTTTTTGATAATTTATGTTACCCTTCTGGATTCTCATGAATCATAAAATTTAAAACTAAAAAATTGTCTATAAAAAGTTATTGATACTTATAGAAACATATGTTTACATTAACCATATGATTATTATAGTGTTTATATGGTTATTATATATATGTACATTGATTTTTATATTATAAAGATTCATAATATTGTAAGGATGTATTCATTCATACAAAATATTGGTTTTGGTTACACTGTGATAGAATGAAGATTATATTTGGAAATGAATTTTCTAATTTTCATATCCTCTTCATGAAAATCCAAAATATATTCAGTATTATTCATAACACGTAAAAATAAATAAAAAATATAGAAAATTAAACATACCACATCTGAAAAGAATCCAATCCATTTAGACAGTGAGTTAAACCAATGAATTTTTTTCCAATATTTTTAAATAATTTATATTTTCCCCCTTTTAATTATTCCTAACCCATGAAACTCTATCAAGAATTATCTAGTAGTAAGAGACACCAAATCAAGTCCCTTTTTCATATTACATATTCCTTAAAAATACACCATATGTTAGAATTCGGCTTTGACAGAACACAGTATTTTTGTGATGAGAAAATATTTTTTCAAGTTATAAGATTTCCCCCCTAAAAAATGTAAAAAATTTCATTAAAATTTTATCCCCCATTTAATAATAACAAAAACCATTATTTTAAATGATAATCTTAGAAAACTCACCTCTTCCCAATTCACTTTTTTTAGAAAATGTGCTTCACCAATAATAGACTTGTGTTCTACTTCTCACCAATTGAATATGCAATTTAAGAAACAATTGGAGACCTTTAAAAGGTTGTTACTGATTTTAGAGGGGTTTAAAATTATTATTTAGTAAAATTGTATAATATATCTCTTTATAGATAACATTAGTTAATGTTTATTACTATTTATCTCATGTACGAATAAACTATTTCATTATATGTTGATTTACGAGCTTTTACATGAAGAAATAAAACATGAAATCTATATATATAAAATTTTAATGATTCACTGGATTTTTAAAATGGTCAATAACACTTATATAATCACATAAGATTCTTGGAGGGATTCTAACAGTTACCTAAAAATCATTTGGATACTCCTTGAACTAAATTATTTAAGTGATTTAAGTTGTATTAGAAATATATTTGTCCTATATACTACTCAGTTCGACTATGTTCCAATTATTTTAGTTCTAAAACTAAAAACTATCATCTAAAAGGAAAACTACACATAATGTGCACTTTATATCATCATGGAAAGAAATAATTTTTTTTCTATGAATGTAGAGAGATTTAAGTTGATTCCTCTCTTATAAAATATCCCAATACACATAATTAAAATTAAATATTAATAGAATATTTTAGATTCTATAAAAGATGAATTTGATTTTTCATTATGATAAATAGCATAGAGACTCAAATCAGAGATAATATTAGGTCTAGAATTTTTTAAATATAGAAATATGAAGATAATTTTTTTTGGAAAATGATAATCTACAACTCTTAATTTAAACAGTATTTTTGACTTCAACCCCACTCTAATGGGTGTCTTCATAGGTTTATTTTCCTCCACCTCATACTCCATAATAATTATTTAGAATATTTTTCAAGGATGTAGAATTAAATTTACATATTTCAATACATTTAAAATATAATTGGTTTCAACTCACCCAATATGAATTTTTTTAATTGTTCCTTAATTTTATTTTGGAATTCATGACATGTACGCTTAAAATAACCTAAAAATGAAGGCCTTTACATATAAATTTATTATATCTATGCATATTATAATTTCATTTATATATAGGATATTTACAAATATAAGCACATGAGACTCAGCCTGGTTGGTGAGTACTCATTATGTGAATCCATGAAGCTTAGGATCAAATCCAGGCGGAGATATAATTTCTAGGTTACTGTAGAAGGTACATTATTTGTGGTTGTTGTTGGTACTATTTGGCACTGTACTAGTAGGGACTATTCCCCCCTTTGTGCTTTCGGGCCAACGATTTGGTCCCCGAGACCTTTAAGGCCATCTGGACACCCAGAACTTCAGACGAGTAAGGCCATCGGGCCACCTCAAGTCTATCTGACCACCTTATGGCATTCAGGTCACCTTAATTGAAGATGAAAACTAGAAAACATACAATGTACAAGCTTTAGAAAGTGGATGAGCAAGGATCATTCACCATAGAAAAAGCTGAAAATATTGCAAGAATGACATGGTATGACAACTACCATCGGGATAATCTTGTTCATGCATGGGAAATAGTAGCAAAATATCCATGAGAATATGGAGATATGATTTTATGATGATGATGCTGGGGAGAAGCAGTTCCATGTAATTAGTCTAGGTTGTATTTAAAATCTGAATACTATGGGAAATGAATTTCTCTAAGGCCTATGAGCCATGTAATTTTCACACCTATGGGCCTTGAAAGTGTTCTACTTCACCCCTTGAAAGGCAGATTATCAAAAATTAATAAAAAATAATGCTCTTCGGTCCATTAAAGGATGTAAAAATATTCCATTGATGAATATTTACTCTATTAATTATCTATATAGTGTCGAATACTATTCCCTAGGATCTGGATATATGAAATATAGTAATTTTATAAATTTGATCACACTATTTCCATCAATTTCAACATTTTTATTCAGGAATCTTAGTTAATACATCTTGGTAAATGACATTATTTACAAATTTATATTTCACATCCATATTATTAATTTTATACCACATATAATATCCCATAAAAGGATCATCCTTTTAGTCTGGATAGGTGAAATTAGATCAAAAGTCTCTTCAAAATCCACCACTTCAACATTGGGGTACATTTTTCACAAAAATATCACCTTGTTCTTGAAAACACAAAAATGAGAATTTATCTTATTGTTAAAGATCCACTTTGTTCCAATGAAAATCATGTTATTAGATTCTATAAGAATTTCCCATGTTTTATTACCTTTTATTTAATTTAAGTTATCATGCATTGATGAATTTACTCCAAAATTTTAATATCTTCTATCATAGATTTTTTTACTCTAAGAGATGAGTGAGGTATAATTTTATAAAATCAACCATATTTTAGTTGGTTATATTGTGAGTTAAATATATTTTATCTTTCTTCTTGTGTACCTAAGTTTTGATTGCTCACAAACAATATTCTCTGTCATGAAATTATTCCTTGGAATTTAAAACATATATTTATTACTCATATAAATATACATGTTATCTACAACTGATTAAAAATTACTATAATCTATTTATAGATCAAACATGATAGATTTTTCACTATGGTGTCCAGTTTACAATTTGTTGTATTCAGATATTTTTTCAAGAAAAGATATATATATATATTTAATATTAATTTTTAGGCGTTTTTAAATTATTATAACATCATTAATTTTTGTTTCCATGTGATTTACTTTATTCATGTAAATGTTTTATTTTTCATTAGATAGAGACCTATGAAATACCTTATTTAACACTATGTTCTTATTTTTCTAGATCTATGTCCTCAATTTTTATTTTGATATGTCTTTATAAAACATTGAAATAACTCAAGCTATTATTTTTATTATTCCAAATTTTATATGTGTTTACATTTGGTTTTTTACTACAAAGAAATAGATTTTGATGAGAACAAATTGTTAAAACTACTAATATTTTAAACAACATTAATCTTTCAAAACACCCGGTCATTGTTCTCCCCATTTCTATAATGGTCATATTTAGTTTCATAGAAACCCCCTTCTGTTGGGGTGTTATGGGAGTGATATATTGATTCTTAATCCTACATATTACATGACAATACTCACTATAATTTCCCATATACTTCTTCCTATTATTAGTTCCCAATTTCTAGACTTGAATGTCATGGATTCTTCATATTTCCCTTTTTTACCATGAACATGCCTTCTATGTGTGAAATTTTAATCATAATTAATATCCTCATATTTTCATGTATAACTATAAATTAATGTAAATATGTACAAGTCACCAATCGAGTATTTGTGTTTCATGGGTTCATGAAAGAATTTGTTTTCATAATTAATTGTGATTTATTGATTATGTCTCTAGTGATTTGTGATTTTCTTTAACAAGTATCCATATTTAGTAGTGTTTTAAAACAAAATCTCTATATCATCTTAATTTGGTCACATGACTATAAAAAATATATAGATATATTTTAATTAAATTATATTGTCTAAAATGGATATGACATATATTCTAGGAATCATTTAATTTTCATCCCTAAATGTGTAGTGAAATACTATTATGTCCATTTTAAAATAAATTCCCCATTGGTTTTTTCTCATGGTGTAATGATTTTCATATCCATTGTTCATTTTTTGAGTCAAGAATTTTTCTAGATGATCACAGTATATACTACATCACAATGTTTAATAACATACTGAAAATTTTATTTTCAGACATAAAGGATTGAAGGATATTCTAACCTCATCTTATTATGATCAACCATATCTTTTCTTCTTCTCCTAATTTTAATAAAACATTCATTTTCAAAGTCCACTTCACCATAATCATGTTAATTCATATTTTTCAAAATAATTGTATCCAAATTCATGTTTGATTATCATTATCTATCATGGACTAATATATCACCCAATTTACTATAATTAAGATATATCTCTAAAAAATAGTATTTCCAATTTTCACTTGTGTAATGATTTATTTTCTATTTATACCTTTTTTCTCTAACATAGAAACATTTTCATATACTTTTCTATATAGTGTTCTTAATTATCACATCTTTTTCATATCTTTTCATATATATCATATTTTTTAATAAATGCATCTAATTACCTCTTATGTATAGTTTTCATCATTCTAGATTTTTTAGTTCTACTTTTCATATAGATATCCCTAACATATTAACCTCAATAGTTCCATGGGTGAAAAATAGTATACCAATATACATGTTGTTTTTTCAAATAGTCAATAAAACATGAACAATATCTTCTAATGTTATATGTTTTAGGAAATTTTTGACTATTTCACTAAAAATATACTTATATTTTTTACACAGAATCATAATTTCCATAAAATATTTTTGAGAGAACTATTTTCATCTAGTTAATCTCAGTTAACTATAAATAATTAGTTTTCTCCTTCTGATATTTTTCAATATTGTATTATCAACTTTTAAAAAATAAATAGAAATTTTTAGTTTTGATATATTGAATATTTTTTGAGGATACATGTGTCTATTATAATTAATCTAAGGAAAAAAGAATTATTTGTAAATAAAAATTTAAACTCCTTCATTAATCCATCCCTCTATAAATTATTATTCATTTTTATAAGTTTATTTTCAGATTTAAGACACATAATTTCTTCCTCTATAATAATTTACTCTTATGTATGGATATTTTTATTTTATTCATTTATAATTATATTTTACTTATTACTATTTAATTAATGATGTTTAATATTCTCAATATATTAATTAATCTTATTATGAAATTCATTATCAAAAATATTTATATTCGTAATATATTTCGTAAGATATTTTGTAATTTTAAGAGTTTTTAATTTCTTCTGTCAAAGTCATCATGTTTTTACTTTACAGGTAAACCATATAGCCATCAAATTATTATTAGTTTTTCCCAAATAGTATCTTATTTCATTTATTTAAAACATGAGATATAATCACAATGACTCTTTTAGATCATTCTACATATTTTTCAACACATGGAGAAGAGATTTCTATTCTTATCTACATAATGTACTCATTTTATTTTTTCCATTTACAAATTCCTTCTAGAGTCAATATATTTAATGTAAACTTCACCATATTGTCTCCCACAATTTGTATGAACTTTTCACAATATTAAATTTTGTAAAAGTAAATTTCTAGAATCATCTAAAATTCCACCACATTTACTAAATATAAACGGAATATTTCTATAAATTTTTTCATTTTATATTCTTTAGGATTTTAAAAATGAGAGACTATAGTTCTTTATGATTTTTATCACTTTTATAATCTCCATCTAATTCATATAAGGATTTATATTTCTTATTTTTGGCAGTAAATTTATTCATATCTTTAAAATCCATATACACCACGTCATTTTTCTTTAAAACTATAATTGTTATAATGCTATATTTTAATAGGTTTTTTTGAAATTAATCATGTTATATGTCATATTGTTATTCTAATGGTTATATTTTAATGTCAAATCTTCCTATAAACATTCTAATTAATTTCTGTAAAATATTGTAATCGTATATAGTGTCAGTAAAATAGTAAATATGGTCAACTATGTCATTCACATGTGTAAAATTTTCATCAATATTATCATATTCAACCATAATTTTATTTTAAAATTTCTTACATTAAAACTCCATTTTTTATTCATTTATTTTATTATCCTCCATTAGTATTATCCATTTTATTCGATAACTATTTACCCAATTTCATTCCCATAACATTGGTATAGATGTTTTTGAGAAAAATATTATGAAATGACGAGTATGGCCATCCTATAAATTTCATGATTCCACCTATAAACAAATAAAACTGAACATTATCTTCTAATGCAATTATGACACTAAATGAGAGAATCACTCTCTTATATTCATTATCATAATTTATTATCTATCATCACAATGTTCTACCTATTGTTATTATTTACATAAAAAAATCCCTCAACTCTTCAAAAATCATTGAATGACCATGACAAGTATAATATGAATGGGACATAGTATTTTAATATATCAATAATAAATACGACTTTATTTAGGATAATATTGTAAGGGGCAGTGAAATAGTTTCACATCATCATCTTTTAAAAAGGCAATTCTTCTAAATTTATCCATTTTGTTTAATTATATTCCATAATATCTCCTTATAATCATTAAGTAATTCGTATTAATTAATAAATAGTAAATATTACACACATGATCATTTTAAGAGGTTTGACCATGATGTGAAAGAACACTCTTTCTTGTGAGGAACCTTTCCTTTTTGACATATATTATTATCAAACTACAATTTGTGAAAAATATGCATATAATTATTACACAAGGTTCATATAGGATTTATCTAATTATATTTGTGTGAACATGTCATTCACATCCAACGCCATTTTTATGTATTTATATAGATATAAACGACCTGAATTTAATAATTTTTTCTTTTTTCTTCTGTTTGATTTTGATCGTCTAATGGTTTTTTGATATTTCAATATAAAAGGGAATAACTTATTCAAGAGGGAATATTTTCATGATATGTTATTAGTGTATTAGTAACTAATCAATTTTCAATATTCTAATATTTAGTATAATATCATCATGTATAATAGAATTCAGGAATCGAATAATATCATTCATTTTATGTAGTAATAAATTTGTGTAATATCACAATAAATATATTTCCTTGACCATTATAGAAATAATGATTCTTTAAAAGTTCAATATAATCATATTCTCTCTCTTAGATACAGTAATGTATCTAAAATTCATCATAAATTATTAATCAAAATAATTTTCATTACCTATAATTTTCATATTCTTTAGGGAATAATTAAAATATAGTTCCATAATTATTATTTGAATTCCCATGATTTTCAAGGGAAATAAATGCATAGGTTAACAAGAATGATTTATTTGACTATATAGTTAATAAATAATTATTACATACAATTAATATCAAATATTCAAATAATAGTAAAATATCAATTTAATTTAATATTAAATATTATTATCCAATATATTTCTTTATAATATTCCATGATAGTGATAGGAATAAATTTTTTTTTCAGACTAACATGGAACTACAAAGTAGAACTGCCTTTATTGACATGGATAACTCCTCTCAAAACAAAACCTCACATTTGGTTCAATACTCTATAATAAGATTGAATTATAGTACATTAAAATAACTATGGTGATTAAACCATTTCCAAAATCCCATGAGAATTATCTAATTCTATATTTTAAAATTTTCATCCATTAGATAATTTAGATCATCTATATGGATTTACCACAAAAATGTATTATTAATACAAAAAATATGACATTACAATGGAATTGATACTTAAAAACCATAAAATATTAATTTACCACACTAAACTTACAGAACACATAAAATTATAAACGATAGGTATACTGGTGTTTAAAAGGGAATGATTCGGGATTACATATATCTTAATTCATACACATATGAAACTGGATGATGGTTTTTAAAATCTATAATGATTCATACATTCTAAAACTTGTTATAAATTTTTCTATTTCTCACCACTAAAATCCAAAATGAGATTCAGCAGTAACTTTTAATACTTTAAATCCATGAAATCACTTCAATCCAACTCATATAACACAGATATATTGTTCAATTAAATTCAATAATTCTCTTGAAAAAAAACCTTCTGCAACATTACTAATGGTTCTAAAAAAATGATATAAATTTAAGTTTAGCATCCATTAAATTATAAAAGTATTTATTTCATGATTGTCATGATCCAAAATACTAAATTTTTCATTACTAAATTTATTAACAACCAAATCAAGGTATATTTATTTACAAATTATGGCTTGTTAAATATTAAATTAGTTACATATATTAGTCATTTTTATGGAATTGGTATGATTTAATTTTTATTTTATGAAATACTTGATGAAGAAATTTTTTTATTGGTTATATAAACTTGAAAAATGATATGTGAAATATATTTTTGTTAGTAAAAAAACTGTAGAAATAATTTTAACCTTTAATTTAATAACAATTTAAACTTTTTGCCTTTTATTTAATAACATGTTGAAATTATATAAAATAAACATGGAAAAAATTATATATATCAATAAAAATATATAAAATTTAAAATATACATGCCTATAGAAAATTATTCAAAAAATATAATAAGTATAATATAATAATAATGAATAAAATTTTATGGTAATATGTTGAATAAATTAAAATTAAATTACATACTAAGAATTATTATTAGATAGATAAGGATTTCATTTAAAGTTATTTCACTCTCATATCACATGTACTTGTTTTTTCATGTTCTATAATGTTATTTATATGACTCTTGAAAAGATTATTTTTAATCTTTTTACTCTTCTTATCTCAAATAAGAATCATGGATTCATTAATGGGATAATTATTCATTTTTATATCAAATCATCCAAAAAAATAATTCCATATATAGATTGAATAATATTCAGAATTAACGTCATAGTCAATATCAATATGGGAAATTCATTTGAAAAAATGGAATGATAATTTATTATAAACATTCTTAATCAATGTGGATTCTCTCCATGGGCCTTTGGTCTTCTATATAAGGGTCTATTTACATAGTATTTTATTATTTTTAAGGTTCATATTCTCTAATTTAGTTATGGGTCTTAATTATATAGATCTTATTTCCTATAGTTTTTTGGTTTTCCCTAATATATTACCAGAAGTAACATTAATGCCGGGATTGTTAGAGGGAAGATCAATCATTTTAATTATTGAAATGTGTAAAATGGAATATATCATCATTTATTTACTTGTTTGGCATTATTTTTAATTAAAGGAATATGTTGAATAATCCAAAATGATTAAGATATATTTATGTATTATAAAAATAGGATTAAGCAATGTGTATGTTTATCCAAATATAGTTTCTAAATTTATGAGAAATTCACTATGATATACACTATGTTCATTGATGAATTTTACTGAATATCTAGTAGTGAGATACCTTAGGATTATAGTGGATCCCATTTATAAAACAAAATAATCACCTCTCATTACTTAAATGTTCTTATAGACATGATCAAATAATTAATTTTCAATTGGAAGATTCATATTCTCATATATGGAGTATTCATCACACCCATTAACATAATCATGGGTTCTATTTCAATGAATGTTCTTTCTATCCTATAGGATCCCATGTTTGTCATTAGGGGTATTTAATATAATATAAATAGTTTCATTTGAGATTCTTAATAGAATCTTAGACACTATTTGGTGATCTAGTGATGATTAGTGGAACCCATTGAAGAAGAATGTTTAAATAATCGATGTGTTTATGAGAATGTATAATGTCTGGTTTTGAAAAATTAATGGAAACTCTCCATAGTCTCAATTAATTTATAAAAAATATAACCCACTGACTACATGATGGCCACATACAAGAATCATGGGCACTTATTGTGTTGCATTATCCATAATCCATTCGACATCATTCAAGATAGTTCCTAGTGGATCATTAGTAAGGGATATTTCATTTTCAATAGATAACTTATTGTAAAATCCCTTATTTTTCTATAAATTTCCTATTATTAATATCTATTTTATAAAATTAATGTGGGAATATTAATTTCATCAAGAATGTGTTGGGTGATGTTAAAAATCAATAAACTCAAGAATCCAACTTGTTAATGAACCAATATTTTGGTCCATCACTACTTCCCCCTTTGGAAAACTTATATACATCTAAATATTATAAGATTATTCACCTAAAATGTAGTGATGATTATAATTCTCACTTCATATAATTCAATTATATTTAGATTAAATTTTACATTATTATGTTTCATGTCAATAATAAATGACTCTCTATGTACAATGTAGTGAAAATAATTGGAATTCAACTTTTAGTGAAATATCACTGATGTGTTTTTCCTAGATCAGAGTCCATTTTTTATTTGTTCTATATTAGGGACTAGGTGAGGATTATCTAGTTTGATGTTGCGAGAGTCCTTATATTTGATTACCATTGTCACATTGTTGATAATTTTCTAGAATAATATTTATTATATAGTGTTGGATGGTCTTCAGAATATAACTATTAAAATGTTATATTCATTGTGGTCTGATGGGTCACATAGGATCTTTCTAACAAAATCTGATACCAATAATTAATTCCTGCTGTTTCACATATTCAGTTAAATTTATTGGCTATTATCTTTTCCATATCTCAATGGTGTAATAATTTTTCCCTTTCACAATTCTATTTTATCCATTTTTGCAATCCTCTTTAGAAGATGGTCACATTATTTAGGGTATGTATGAGGTTCTAGGAGAACTAGAAAACTCTAATCTTAGGGTCAAAATCATCTATGATAAATCCAATATTAAAGAAATCATGACTGATAGAGGTATCATCCATGATCACTAGGGTTATTTAAACGTCTCTTATTAATTATTTTGTTATGAATTTATTTTTCTTATAGACAAGGAAACGAATCTAGAAACTGGTTTATTTAATTTCATTCTGAATTACATTTTCATTTCGAATATTGTTTTTTATTTGTCCATGGTAGTTTAATTCTTGATGATATATGTACCATTTCATTGGAGAATCTCATATATTATTTGGTTATTGACATGGTTTCCTTAACAGGGTTTTTACATGAATCACATTGTGTGTGAATGTACTTATTTGGATAATTTCATAGAAAACAATTATTTAGGTGACAAACTAATAAATTAACAATATAATGGATCCATAAAATTAAATTCAATTTTTTATATAGAGTGAAACCCTAAAATTTTATAATGTCAATCCCCATTTGGGCTTGTTTATTTTTTTTCATTTTATAAGTTATTATTTAAAATTATATTTTTGATTCATACTATGGAAAAAGAGTTGTATTATTTATTTTATTATTTATTGAAAATTTATAAAAAAATGTTGATTTTTTAGATCAATTAATTGAATATTTGTGAATATGATAAATTACATGTTATGTGAGTTAGAAATATAATATGTAAATATTTAATACGTAAGAAGAAATAGGGAGTTATATTTTATTTGGTGAAATAGAAAACAATATATACTTTCTAAATAATATAAATGAGAATATTACAATTATAATTATATCTTAACACATTATGATGAGTGAGTGGAATAGGTGTATGAGGAAATCATAATGTGTATAATTTAAAAAATATTTTTTCTACAAGTCAATAACATGAATATAATATAGTTTTGACAATATGATTTATAATGAGGGATGAATCACTAATGTACATTTTGGACGTGTATAAGGATAATATCAATGTAGAAATTATTTTCTTATTTTTTTATGTGATGGGATAGATAACGAAGTGAAAAAATGAATTTAAATATAATATCTATTGAAAGAATATACAACTATAAGTGGTTGTTTTTTATTTAAATATGTAACAATTATCTTAATTCTAACAGTGTTTTTATATATAGTCAAATGGTTGGGTCCCATGTTACATATAATTATAGGTGTTTGGAATATCATATTTGTTGGAAGAGGATATCACCTGGTTATAATAAATTGAAATGATTAATAAATTCACACATTTGTTAAATATAAATTTAAAACCTTTTTTCATTGTCGTAAAATATATAGGTCATGGACAATTAATTTTAGTGGGTTTTGGTGTCATGATAGAAACTAAAAGCTAAATATGGATAATTGATAAATTGTTGATTTCAGGTCTCTCTTTTTTTTTACTTCTTCATTATTTATTTAAACAACAGAATAAATAGATAATAGAGTATAAATTTCTCCAGACACAATTGGTTATGGCCTTCTATGTTGTACATATACCCTTCTTGGGCCACCCTTGGCGACTGAGAATATTTCATGGTTATGGGTCATAATAAGGGAAAATTCATGATGTAAGATGACTGAGTTGGTATATTCGATGGAGCATGGATGAGGGAAGTAGACGAATGTTTTACCGACTTTGGGGATTTCCATTTTGTATTTATTTTTGGTTTTATTTTACACATAATAGTAGTATGAAATGACATGTTCATAGTATTGTTTGTTGTCATTTACCTAGTTTTTCTAATTGATTACATGAGACATGGTTATTATTATTAATGTATTTATTATTTATAAAAATGATTTCCTCCATTTTTTTTATTGTAAATATGGTACATTCTCGCCACACAAATCATTATACCCTTTCTTCTAATCTATACGCTCTGGTATATGGTGAGTTTTGTATAAATTCATTTAGTGCACCAGATCAGGGAATTGGTTCTATTACACCAAGGATAAGGAATTACGTGGTGGGAGTTATTGATTAGTGGGAATTACGGAGTTATTGGTGACTAGTGTAGCATGTGATCAACTTTTTTACATTTATATATTGTGATGATGTATCTGATTATTCATGTGATGAATTTGGTTGATGTACCATTTTTGAGCTCAATATTCATTTGATTATGGCACTTTTCTCTTATGGAGTGATTTTCAGACTAGTTGCTTATTGATCATTATCCACTTATTAGACATTTTATGAATTTATTATTTATAAATTATTTCATATTTTTTTATTTTCTCCCCAGGTACTGGTCCATAGTTTGTGGGGATCAGTAGATCCCTTCAATCCATGTAGTAACAATTTTTAGAGCCTTTAGCTAACTTATACTGGTTAGGTTTTAACATTTAAAAATGGGTTTATGTTTTATAAATGTAAATACACAATAAAAATTTAAAATAGAACATGAAAAAAGGAAATAGAATAACATAACAATATTATATAAAATATTATAAAGAAGAACCATCATAAATCAATAGATGACAATTCAATTTCCAAAATCACATACCATAATAATAACAAAATAATAAGAGGGTTATTATGAAATTATCATTAAAATATCATGAAATGAATGATATTAAATATAACTTAATAGAATATGTTAGTAATAATCTGTGAAAATAATTTATGGTGCACAACATCATTCATGTCCCAATAATTAGAAAACTAGAGAAATAACCCATTACATAGTATTCTTACATATTCAAATGTGTAAAGAAACATGTTTTTCTTAAATAAATAATATGCTTGTTATATTTCTAAACAAATAACACTAGATACAAGAAAATATAAACCATTCTAATGTATTTATACAATTGGATGGTGTGAAATTTGTTAATAAAATTATAAAACATGTATATATATACAATGAATAAAAAAACAAAATAAATTTCCCTTTTAATATTGACTCAATTAGTAACACTACGTTACTAATATTTTTTAAAAATTTTTTAATTCTTATCATGTATAATATATTTTTATATTATTATAGTATTCACAGTAGGTTATTTAGTAACATTTTGGAAATAGATTAACTAATAAACCAAATATCATTTTTTAAAATAAATTTTCAACAATATATTAGGTTTAAAATTGAAATTATAATTTTTTTATTATTATTAATGAAATATTTTGATATTACAAGGAAATGTTAATTTAAGATTAATTATTTGGAATTATTCAAAAAATATTGATTTATAAGTGAATAATGAAAAAAAATTTAAAAAACGACATGAATTTTATGAAATTATTATTCTATAAGTATGAATATAAAAACAAAGAAGAAAATTATAAATTTATAAATAAATTATATAATTGAATTTACAAATTTAAATTTTTTATTTTATAAATATATACTTGAAATTTTACAACATAAGTTGTATTTATATATATTTTTAATATATTATACATTATGTGTTTTAAAAATATTTATTTTTTCAGTTTTAGAATGGGAATAAAAAATGGATTTAGAATTTTTAAAGTTATGTCTAAAATAAACTATAGGAACCGTGTTATGTTAATGGATAATGAATAAATTTCCTTGAAAAAACAAGTTATCTTGGTGAAAATGTTAAAATTAGTACTCTAAGAGGTAATGAAAAAAACATGATAAAGAACTATTTTTAGTTTATTATATGTGATTTTTAGTGACCTTATATATTAAAATATATATTATTTCTCATTTTCCTGGGAAAATATCCTTGAGAGTTAGCTCTCATTGTTGAAGCATTTTGGGTTTTTACAAAAAGTCCTTCCATTTCAACTAATAATAAGGGCTCTCATCTAATAACAATCACTCATATTAAAACCCCCTAATATCATATTAATCACTCTTGGAACCTATCACAATCATTCATAAAATCATAATTGATGTTATGATCTTCTCAAAAGTCCATTTTTTCAAAGAATTAAACCCCTTCCCGTTGAATATAATCCATGAAAAGCGGTCTGATTCCATAACCTCTCATTCTCTTTTATATTTATTTATGTTCTTTTATACTTAATAAAATATTATTTCACCATCTTAAAATGATAAACTAAGTATAATTACAATAATAATTTTTTATTATAATTATGTTATAAGAATTTACTACTTTCTCTTTTTTCTATTACAAAAAGAAACAAGAATTGTTCATTGTATGGATACAACCTCCACAAATGAAAGAAATTAATATTACATAACTTCCAATAATGGCTGTTTTTAGTATATATTTGATGATTATATGTGATATATATATCTAATACATATCATTAATAGTATTCTTTTCTGATAATTTTTTTAAATGATCATTATATGGAAATCCATCGATATTGTAAAATAACCCAAAATAAGTCATCTCTATTTTTTTAAATAATTAAAGTAAAACATAAATATAATGGAATTATAAACAAAAAAGTATTTATGTAATATAAACTACATTACCATTAATGTTTATTAAATGATGATTCATGGGAGTAAAATTTATATCAACCTTGTATGTATGAACTTAGTTTAAAACTGTGAAATTTATTAACACTTGATGCCTGAGTGAGATTGAAACATTATAATACGTAAAGAGAAATGTTAATAATAAGGATATATATAAATAATTGTATTTGAATTAGTTTATAAAATTGGTAATTAATATATTTATCTTTTTCATATAGGACATTAAATTAGTTCTTCTTAAATAAATTGAAATGTTTATGTAATTGGTAACTGAAACTAATTTCATTGAGTCATAAAATTCATTATTCAGAATTATATTAAAAAAACATCATTTTTGAGTGATGTGTTGTATTTAGTAATGGGTAAATAATAATATAATCCATTTCCATATATTTTATTAAAATAATAGACTATTTTTGAATGTAGACTCATAACTAGGACATTTATAACGATGTATAAAAACTTTTTTCAAAAATATAATCTTAGGATTCAGTTATCGTTATCTTAAAAAGATTTATCTCTAATATAATTGTGTATCTTGTATCAAAATACATTTTCATTAATTATGTGATTATTTTGGATGATATTGTTATTCATATTGATGAATTTAATCAGTTATGTTATTTTATATCATTTATATTATTTTTTAAACCTATAAAATTTACATTCGTTGTTTAGGAAATATTGATTATTTCAATTTTAATTGTTATGAAACCCATTAATTTTCTATGGTATCTTTATGATATGATAATAATTGATTTTATGTGGCTCACATATATATTATTGATGATGAGTCGGTTCCCATATCTCCATATAATTTAGTTTTTTTGTTCAATCTCATGATATGTCTAGAAATGGACATATCGCGTATTTCACATAGGAATGGGTATAATTATTTTACTTACATTATTAACTATCTAAAAAATGATATTGTTTAAATTGGCATGTTGAAAATGTGTTCAATCAAAAAAAATTCGATACTTTTGGTTTTTACACATTTTTACATTTTTACCATGTTAAAAAAATTCAAGATACATTTAATTTCAATTAAATTTATTTTTTACAGATTACAACATTTTTTGAAGGTATTTCATGCCATTATATCATGATATAGTGTTTTATGAATATTGATATGTATTTTTATCCATGTCACAGATTTTAAATTTCCTTAGTGATCTTATTATGATCTTATGTTTCTATACCATGTTTAATGTTTATCATATGCGGTAAAAGAATCTTTTATTCTGATTTTTTTGGTCTTCTTCAAGTTCTCCTTCATGATTATGATCAGAAAAATTATAATATTTTTTACATTATAAAGAATATGAGCTCACCCATTTATTATGATTCTAATTCACTAGTTATGGAGATGATTATATAATGTGATATATCAATAAAAGTGTTTAAAGGAGAACATGTATGGATAAATTTTTTCCAATTCAATAAAATAAGATATTTATGTATATTATTTTAAAAATTGAAAAAAAAAATTATTAGATTTTGTGACAATAATGATATTTTCATATAAATAAATGTTTTATTTTAATATTTATATTATGTTTATATTTTTCACTTTATTTAGTGTTAGAGAAGAATTCAATTATTTTTGGAGATGGGTTTAAATAAATTTATATTAAAATCACATGAAATATATATGGACTGAGTCTATATATAAGATAAAATCTTAATTATCTAGCATAGTAAATATCTTGCGATTCACTAGGAAATTAAATCCAGTTATAGAAACTAAACATGAATGAATAATGTTTTATATATGTATCTAGGGGTAATAACACCATAGAGCTCATGTTGTGTATTAAATCATCCATGATCGGGTGTATGACCATGTAGACTAATTGAAAAATTGGTTTGAAAGTATCATGGGATATGTTTTTATTAATCGAATTATATTTAAAAACCATTATGTTGGATGTGAATATATATATATATATATATATCTCTATTTTTGTTTGAAAGTGGACCATGGAAAAATAAAACTGCTACCTAGAGATTCATAATCTAATATTTTCATATCATTTAAGAAATCATAAATATATGTTTATTGTTTCTTTTTATGTATATTGATTAATTTAAATTATACTCATTAATAATTTTTCTTTACTCGATATAATGGTGGGATCACAAATGAGATGAGTAAATAATGGGTTCAATGGATAATGTGAAGGTTTTCACTAGAGATAACCATCCAAGATTGGGGATGGATTGAAAAAAATGGTGTTAATGATCTCCAAAATATCTCAAGATTTTGGAAACAATAAAAATCTTTTTGACATACTAAATACACTATGTATGGAGTAACTTACTATTGAGTCACTTATGAGGCAAAAAACACCCTCTTTTAGTGAGAATTCTAATCCATTGGTTTCTATGTAGTGTGCTAGTTTAGTGTATTAGTTATTTTTAATTCCCAAATTATTAATGCATGATATGGTGATTTTGGATGTCTATCATTCATGAAGTCATGGTGACCAATGGTCAAGTCTCATCAAGGATACTGTTGAATATGATGATATAGACTTTATCGAATTATAAATGTTTTTAAAAGATATTTTGAACTCACTATGTTCTACTCACTCATTGCAAAAAAATTGAGTATGAATTCATGGAATTGGAGTAAAAAATTAGATGATCAATTAGGTCATTGGAATCAAATTTCAAATGACTTGTATGGTATGATGATTTCTTCATCTTTAATATTGAGTGAAAATTTAATGCGTGTATACTATTTTAATGCATAGTATTCAAATGGTGTTTTAAAAAATAAACTTTCAAATCTATGGAGATATTCTTTGATGAGGTCATAAGGTAGGGATAGAAATTGGAAGTTGTCTGCATTGTGTTGAATAGAAATGGAATTCTAATTATCATGGAAGGAATGATGTTATGAATCATTGGGGCAAACCCAAATTTTATATTGGCAATAAATGTGGGATAAAGCACATGGGTAATTTTCTCAAGGGATCAAAAATGTGTTTTAATTGTGGTAAAGAATGACCCTAATCCTAAAACAAGAAAACTAAGAGTAGTATAATAATTAATGTAAATTTATATAATAATATACCTAAAAATCATTCACGCACACTATAATGAACCATGTGAATGTTGTTTGGACATGATGTGAATTTATTGCCCTACCATTAGGTTGATAAATATTATTATCCCCATTAACATCCTAAAACAATGGAATATGGATGCACATTCAGAATAAATACATTGCTTGTGGGTAAAGATAATAATGTGATACATGATACACCTGATCATTTTTATAATCTGTTACTACTCTATATTACTTTTGTTCATTTAATTATTTTATATCATTTAATATTTTTAATAATACATGAATCACTAGTCCAAAAATTATATAATGAACAATCAATGAAAAAAATAATTTCATAATGATCCCAACTAAGATTTATAAATCTACACTAAGTAATATTTTATTTAGGTTACACACAAGAGATCTAATTCTTATTCCTTTGGTAAAATATTACTTATTTTTTAATATTTTCTAGCATTACCTACATAATTATCATGTCAACTGCTGGGATAATGAATCCTCATTTCATATCCCAAATCATCCTATTATCATGTATCAATAAATGTATATATTTTTATTCTATATAAATGGATATTATATAATATGGGCTTTGATACAAAATAATTTGGAAAATTTGAATCATATAATCACTAAGGAATTCAAAATTGATGATATAAATATTATATAAGAATATATAAATTTATTTTCTAGATTAACTACATATTATTCACCAGATTGATAGTTTTCATTTTCAACCAAAATAACACATTGATCTATGACTATATTAAAGATTTTATATAAGATGGGTCCCAATAAATTATAGGAGTTAAAGAAGAAACAAAAAATATTAGGCAGTGTACTTATGCAGCCCAATGATTTATCTTGTGGTGATCCATTTCTCCTATAAAAAATAATATTTGATTGATTCATTGCAAAATTAATTATCATGAGATTAAGAAAATAATTATTGAGGACAAGTATAAATTACCCCATATTTATGATCTATTTTATATTCTCAGTGGGTCTCGATACATATTGACTATTGTAATTTGATCAATATATCACTGGATATATGTTAAAAAAGAAGATATTTACATGAATCATTTTTATATGACTTGTGTATAATATTAATTTTGAGTGATTTCCATTTGTATTTATGATTTCTCTATCTACATCCATGGATATAATCCTTAGAGTCTTTATAGACAATAGTGATCAATTATTGGTTCTAATTATATATTATATTAATTTATATTAATAAAGAAAGGAAGATAATGATGAATATATGTAGATTTTTTTAAATACCATGATAAATGAGAAACTGTCAAATAAAATTTTCATCTCTCAATTCTAAATGAAAAACGTACCATCAATAGGTCATGTAATCATATGAAAGGGGATATGAGTAGACCCTAAAAGGAATATTTTATTGAGAAATGGATTAGACAGGTAATTTTAACAAAGGTCCATTATTTTATAGGGTTAGTATGAAATTAAATATTATGGGTCAAAATTTTTCACTTCCTATCATGTTTATAAACCATGATAACATGGATTGGTGTAAATTTACTCTCTGAAAATTAATATAAATAATTTTTAAGTGAACTAAAGAATAGGCTAGTTACTTCTCATGTACTTACATAACCCTATAAATGGTAACGTGTTTTAGTTTACAATAATTATTATAATAAGGGGTTGGGTTTTAACGTCAATAATAATGAGATGGAAATTTCTTATTCATCAGTATAATTAGTGAATCACAAAAAAATAACCCACACAATATTTAGACATAGCTGTAGTTTTCTTTTTATTAATGATTTGACGACATTATCTCTATATATACATGTTTGATATATATAATGATAACAAGATATTGAAATATATTTGTCAAAAATAATTAAATGAATATTTTATAAATGGGTGATTAGAAGTAATAAAAATATTTTGATTTCTAATTAAATTACCACCTAAGGAAGGAAAATAATGTTTTTTGATAATTTGAGTAGGAAATACCATGATTCTACATAGATGTTGAGGATTCAAAAAGACCCAACACTCCTCTATTGGAAGAGGATTAATATTGAGTTCATAATGGGAGGAGATAAATACTGTCTAGGCTAAAAGACCACTCATCCTTACATTCTTATAAAGATCCAATAATAACAGAATGATGATATTGAGGTATAGAAAAATGAAGGGAATATTCCCAAGTATAAATTTGATAAATATGGAGTAACAACAATTAAAAATATATATTATTCCCGTAAGCATAGGAATTAAATATATAATGTTTTTAATATAAAAATTTCTCATCCTTATCAATCCTATTAGTAATCAAAAATATATATACAGACCTGACTCAAAATGTTTGATTTCATAACATTTAGAGTGAAATTGATGAGTATATATCTCGATTCTTGATATGGTAGAGAGTCGATAGTGAATGAAAAATGTATATAAGTATGTTGAAAAAATAACCAGAATAGTATCTAAATGTGAAAAAATCATTGTGGGAAATATGATAGGACGCAAAATAAACATATAAAGGTCATAATTCCATTTGGGTTGTAGTTAGTCACATTAAAATTTTAGTGAATTTTATTACAATCAATTAATATTTATCTCCTGAAAAAAACTATGATATACATAAGTGATGTGGTGAAGATATATGTAGTACCACTATCCCTTATATCTGATTGAGATCTAAATTTTTCCTCAGGTTTAGTATAATCATTCATAATGTTTTAGTGATAAGGCAGTGTTTCAGTATTGTACATCATCCTCATAACGATGGATCATCTGAGAAGATAATTGAAACTCTAGTGGATATATTGATATCTTATTTAGTACATTTATTTGAATATTTTGATAAATAAATATGCTAGTATAGTTATAAAAAAAATAAGTTTAAATTATATCATTTAGCTGGTTCCATATGAATCTTTGTATGGGAATAGACATATGATTGTAACATGTTGGGATGTGGTTGGGAGAAGAAGATGATATGTCCCTAATTTCTGCAATAAATTAAGAAGAGGATTAAAACTATTGAATTGAATATGAAAGCCAAAAAAATAGAACAAAATAGTTATAATGAAAATAATAAATGATATACAGAGTTCATTGTTGGTGAAAATTTATTCATGTTAATTTCTCCATAAAAGTAGGTTATGATGTTTCAGAAGAAAGCAAGGTAAGCACCTGGTACATTGGTCCATTTGAAATCCTAGATCTTGTAGAAGTAATATAAATCTACTAACACTACCACCACAAAATTCTTAATTTAATTAAGAGTTTCACATAAAAATTTTGGGGATAAATATTCTAGATCTATACCATATACAGTGAATAGTTATTTACAACAAGACATGGACTATTTTATGTATAACAACATGTGTAAATTTTATATTGAAGGGAAAAGGTTTTGAGAAATAGTAAAAATAATTTAGTCCATAATCACGAAAAAAATCATATGTTTTTTATGATATATAATATCTAAAGGATGATATGATATAAAATCAACCCCAAATTCATTAATATATTTAATAAAATTTTGAGGAAACAATTATTTTTAAGGGGGGTTCAATATAATGACCAACATATTTCCTCCAAAAATAAATAATATTTTCAAATTGAATTCTATACATGAGACAACAAAAAATTAAAAAAATAGACAGTGATACGATATATGTAGAATTCATATTTTTCAATAGTGGATACAAATATATGATATATATATATATATATAATGAGAAAATATATTAATAAATTTAAATATTTATTTGATTAGTAAAACTATGAAAATAATGATTTTATTTTCTAAAATTTATAGTTTCCAAGTATAATATATATTTAAATGAATAAACTATTAACACTTTACTAATTAGTAATTTTATAGAAAAATAATTTATAATATACCGAAATTAGTTCTCCTATAAAAATATTTTATCTCAAAATTTTATTTTTTTTAATATTGAAAAAAAATATAAAATTTAGAATGTGAATTTGAAAATATTATAATATTTTTATTTTTATGATTGTCATGTTATATTATGTAGAATTTTATGAATTTTTATTAAAATATTTGTTTTAGTTGAATATTGAAAAATATAAAATTTACAAATAACATTCATTTTATAAAATTATTACTATAATATTATGAATTAGAAATAAAAAACATTTTTATAAGACACAATATGTATTTTATTAGAGAATTTACACTTTTAGAAACATTTTTTTAAATTTATGAACATATATTTTACATTTCCTATAATTTTTATTTATATAAAAAAATTAAATTTTAATAATGATTTAATTATTTTTTTATTTTTCATTTGATTACTTTTAAAAATAGATTCATAAAAAATGTGTGTAAAATTTCTAATCAATTGTTTTATATTATATAATAACTACATCATTATGTATGGGAAAAAATGATAAATTACTGAACTAAATACCAATTATCATGGCCAAAACCAAAATTATAAATTATAGAAACATAAGAGGTTAAGGGGAAAACATGTTAAAAATTTATTTTAATTGATTATATGAGGTGTGTATTAACATTAGAACTTATCATTTATATTTTTTATCAATTTTTGAGCAACTTTAGTCAAGGATTACTTCCCATTAATTAATAGTTTCTGGTAACTATAAAAATACATTCCAATTTCAAATATTAAACGTGAACTCCTCTAATCACATCCTCTTAGATAAAGATCCCTTCTGTTCCCCCTGAACTATACCCAGAAGATTCTACCACACTCTTAGAAAACTATAGGAGGCTCTGAGCTTGTGAAAAGACCATCCCTCAAAGTGTTAATCTCATTTATAAAGAACATATCCCCAGAAGAGTGTTATAAATCCCTATCCAATATTTCTCATATTTTTCTATAATTACTTTTCTTCTTCACTATATTCCATATCACCTTATAAAAATGATAACATGACATTCATTTTTATATTTTCATGTTATTATAAAAATAATAAAATTATTAACCACCCTCCCCTTTTTCGATTATAAAAAATGAAAATGTGAATAATGCAATATGCCGAATACTACCTTGATGAATAGGCATATTTCATTTTCTGTCACTTAAAAAAATATATTGTTTTATTCCATATTTTATTATAATATTATATATATTTATATATTTATTATATTTCACTAGTTTTTTCTTTTTTGGATAACAAAAAATGTTATAATTTTTATAAGGTAATCCATCGATATTAATAAATTACCCAAATCCAGTTCACCTACAGTATTTATTCCAGAAACATGACTAAAACTCTATTGAAATGGAATTATAATAATATAAATCATTTTATAAAATAAATAAATTAATCTTTAATTTTTTTTAATAGAGCATCGTATAGAGAAAAATGATGATTGGATCCTTTTTTGTAAACCTACTTCAAAAGGGTCAAGATTATTAACACATGGTGTTGAAGGGAGATTAAAAAAATTTAATAAATGAAGAAATTTTTTATAATGGAATAAGTATAAATGTAATTTCATATTAATAGAAATATAAATTATGTAGTTAATTTTTTAATCTTTGTGATATATGAGGCTAAATAACATACATGGAAATAAAGGGTAGAGTTTGGATATTTGGTAACTCAAACTACTTTCATTATGTTTTAAAATTTATTATTTAACATCTTGTTCTAACACCATTCATAGTGAATGAGGTTGTATCTTTATTTAAATGAAAATAATTTCTTCATATCGAAATATATTTCCATGAAATTTTTTCATCATTCTTTATTTTAATATAAATGAGTATTTTTGAATAGAGACTCAAAACATGTATTTTTGTTATAATCACTACAAAAAGTTTTCAAAAATATCTTGTAACGATTTGGTTTTAATTATGTTTTAATGATATATCAATAATAGAGTTATAATTCATGTTTCAACCTATATATTCCTTAATTATTTTCTTATTATAGTGATAATTTTCTTTATAAAAATATTTAATTATTGATGTTTTTTATTCCATTTGGATGATTCAGGAAACACATGTTATTTCAATGGATTCTATATTGAAAGATCCAAAATTGTATTAGGATATTTAAGAAACCATTACTATCTCAATTCGATGTTTTGGATATGATAATATTGACTTTAAGTGACATATATATGTGTTGATATTGACAGGTGGGGTCCTATATCACTCTAAAATTCATTATTTTAGGAATATATGTCATGATATAGCTAGGAATGGACATTATGAGTTTGTTCATATAATAATTAGGATAATGGGTTTGCTCACCTTTTTAGGGATTGACATAATGAGGTTGTTTACATATGAATGGGCATAAATGGTTCTCTCCAGAAGGATTCTTATTACTAAAGTTATTAAATAGTTCTTATTTACTTATCATGTTATTTCATATTTCCTAGAGGCATTTTACATCCAGGAAATTCTATTTTTTAATGATTATAAATTAATTTTTCTTATTCCACTCATTTATATCATGTTCACATGATATATGAATAATGACATGTATTTTAAACCACATAATGAGTTTTCTGTTTCCTTAATGATTTTGTAAAGTTATTTTGTTACTCTATCATTGTTTATGATTATCATCTACAATCTTATGTTTTTTATTTGTTTATTTTTGTATTCCAAATTTTATCATTTATGATTTTGATCTAACACTTTATGAGATATTTTTCCGATAATATGTTTATGAGTTCACCTATTTCTTATGTTTCCAATATCATGGTCATGATGATTATTATATCCCGCGACATATCTAGAGAAGGTTATTGAGTAAGATTATTTTGGATAAATTTTTACCAGTTTAATAAAAAAATGTTTTTATATAGTTAATTTCTGAGACAATAATCATTTTTTCCATGGATTTTATAATTAATGTGATATGGAATATTTATATCCTGAGTTATATATGATATTTATGTTCCATTTAACATTTTTAATTATAGTATACAATCTAACATAATATTTAAAAAAATAACTATATTAATATTCTATTTATAAAAATATTCACATCAAATAAATTTTGGAATCATTAATTATAATAATGTTTTATACATTTCTTACTAATTTGCGGTTTCTTTTTATCATCATATGCTTTTATATATAATTGTCTCACATATTATTGATAATTTTATTACTCATATTCAATAAAAATATAATTATTATCATTTGTAGATAATTTATGATACTGTAACACATAAATTATATTTACTTGTTAAGATATTCTCTTAATCTATAGGTGACATAATTTTGTTACGTGAAAATCGATGCAGTGTCGATGTATTTCAAAAAATTTATAAATGAAATATGATAATTTAATACCCAATAAATTCATAACATAACCACCATATACCCATAAAACAGTAATTACTTTCATAATAAAATATAATATTATTAGTAATTAATTTACGATAGTCATCAATGATAGATTTTTATAGCATCATTAAGGCAAGAGGTTAAATTGACCACAACTAGAACACCCTATATCTCGAAATGTGAGTACAATTATGTTAGTATTTAATATCAATATAATATAATCAAAATCGTCTTATTAATGTTTTTTAAGTTTAAGCATCGTAATTTAATATTTTTTTATAAATAATGATAATATATATGAGAAGATGAAATCAATATTTTGTGGATATGTTTTTCTACAAAACACATGTTTAACGTTTACATTTAAAGAATATTGAGAGTGAATTAAGGTAGATTATTTTTTATGTATAAATAATCATAAATATATCATATATTTATAATTTAATATTCTATTATATACATAGTATTAGTAAAGATAGACAGTGTTGAAAAACACATGATATCTCCTCAGGGAGGCGGTCAACCTCAAAAACTCATGATCGATGATATTTTGTTTTTATAAGTGGATGAATGGAATTAGATAATGTTTTTTAATTTAATAGAATAAAGTATTATTATTATAATTACACCTTTATAATTACATTTTAATGTTTAGTGAAGGATTGGATGTGAAAAATTAATAAGAAAAATTTAATGAATATGTAATAGTCGTGTTGGGACCTTAGAACTTCTCTTGAAATTATCTTTATAAATGAAGTGAATAATACAACGATTTGAGAATGGTGTATTATGAATTTGATTTTGGTATATAGTAAGATTATTATTTTAGTATATAACTACTAAATTATATGGAATAATAGAGGCATTAATGGGTGGAATAATTTCCCTTTTATATGTGTTGAAAAGGGATGTTTTGTGAATACCCATTATTTTTTAGTAGTGTCTTAACATAATTCAATGGTCAATGGCTAACAAAGTATGGAATAATGCAGTTTTTTGAGGTATCAGTTAATTAAATCCTTTCCCACTCATTTTAAAACATTTTTAATAATATTTTATTCTTTTTATTCATTGTTACTTCTTACATTTTAACATTTTGTTATTTTAACTTGGAAACTACAAGTTACTCTATTAGAAAAAAATAAATTAAAAATATAAGATAACTAAACAAACAATAAAATTTATTTTATAAGACCAAATTTAATATTTATATATATATTAATATATTCTTCATAAAAATAGAAAATTACCATTTATATTAAATTATTTAATATATTCAAATTATTTTATAGAAAAAAAATATCTTCACCATTAAATGTATTTAATTTTATTTCATATTGACTAAAAATTTATTGAGTGGTAATATATATATTTATTCATTTAAAATTTAAATTAGATTCAATTTTAAATTTTATTTATTTATTTATTTAGATAAAAGTTATACAATGCAAATTAAATGATAACGATTTTACCATAATCACGATAGTTAACTTTAGTTCTATTAAACATAATTTTAGGATTTATAATTAATTCGACCATATTAAATAATATGAAAATGTTGATATAAATTTATCAATTTAATTTATTAGTTTTATTTTCAACATGAGATGAAAAATAATTTTGTTATACTATAAAATAAAAATAGCTTTTAGTGTAAAACTATAGTTATATTTCTAATATAATAAAAATTGTTTAAATAAATTTAGTCGATTACCTTTATATGTTATTTTTAAATAATAAAATATTTTTATTGATAAATTTTTCTAATGAATTTTATTACTCTTTTTTATGTTATTTTTATAAAAGTTACTCTATTATAAAATTTATATTTTAAAAAATATTATAAAAATAAATTATTTTAAAAAATTCTAAAATATGTATATTACGATAATGATAATATGTGGAATATGAAAATAAATTTAATTTTATATAATAAAATTTTTAATATTGTAAAATTTATCATTAAATTGGATATTTAATATATATAAAGAAAAACTTCTTTCATTGACAAAATGACATTTGAAACATTTAAATTTCTTAATCATATTTTTTAAGTGTTCCAATTTGATTAATATTAATTTTTAATTGTGGGTATTATTATTATTTAATATTCCTAATAATATAAAAAAATATAATACTTTGGATATCATTTTAGTTTAGGGATGTGATTTTTCATCATTGTCTAAATACAATCTGCTAAGTATTGTATTAATTTAAGTGACCAGTTATCATAGGTCTTTACATTTTGTTATATCATATCTTACTCATGGTATGACATAGGATTTTATAGTATTGTCTATGTTTTATATAAATAACTATTAATGATTCTTCTAGTTTTATTTTATACCCCCATATCCCTTTTATGATCTTTACAGAAAATATGGATGTCTCACTGCATCAAAATTGTCAATAGATAGAAACAAAAAATTTGTCAATGAATTTTTTATAATAGAAACATTATCAAACATAATAATTAACATTAATATATTTTTCAAAATAATGTACACTTCTTATCATGAAATTGTTTTCCATCACACCATCATTATGAATATGTTTTTCAAGATTTCAACTCAACCAATAGTGAATAAAATAGAGTGGGATCATGAAATAAAGCATTTATATCAACTATTATATGTATTGACTAATAATTTTAACCCTCCTTTATAAAATAATGATAATTCATTAATAATTCATGAGTTTCATATTAATTCCACTAATATAAAATGTCACAGTCCTTGATAAACGCCCTTTATTAATTCCATCAAAATAAAAACCTTTGCATCTACATTATAATGCCATTAGTTAATCATCTATTGTATTAATATATATTAATATACATGTACATGGAAAAAATTCTATTACTATTCAAAAAATGATTACCCCATTTATATATAATTTAAAATTTATAAAATTTCAAAATAAAATGGAATCAAAATGTTTCCCTAATTATTTTCACCCATTATTTCCCTCATTTTAATATATATATTAGTTCATAACCATAATTACATGTCACAAAAATTTTATATATATTATTACCAGCAATAAATTTTTGACAAACATCATAATATATTCCATATAGAAGTTCAAAAAATTTATATAATCATATCAAATGATTTTGGAATAATTAAGGTCAATATTAACTAGATTAAATCCTTAATATTTTCAAATTATTTAGTATGTTTCCATTAAATCCATATACATAAATATAATGTCTAATGATAAAAAGTAATATTTAAATATGTAATTCATGTAAAATATGCCAGTAATTTTTTTTCTTCAAATTACTCAGTTCAATATGTTGCTTTTAAACAACCCATCAATCTCTTATAACATATCCAAAATAAATCATAAGAATTTCACCATCATTAAATTAATTAAAAAACACCACAAAAGGCCCTATAATAATAAATGTAAATTAATGTGACAAATTGATTTCCAATGTAACTTCACATAAATTATACAAAATTCATATAAATTTGTGTAATACTTAGAGGGGGAGGTTGAATTAGTTGTACGTGTTTTTATTTTACATGTTATTTCTTATGAATTAAAAAATTGTGGCCAATAAAAGTAAATATTCAAATATTAGACTAATTTCCTCACTAGTATTATAGTGGATTAGATCCTTGTAGCCTTATATCATTAGTAATTTTAGTTGTTTTTGTTGTCCAGAAGAAGTTCCAAAGTGTTAAAAAGTTATGAGGATGTGCGGCTTAGATGAAGTGGATTAAAAACCAAAATTATTTGGTTTTTGTTGTATTATAGGTCACAATAGTGTGAAGAGTTTGACTATTGTTCTGGGTATCGAGAGGAAGGATTTATAGGATCTTTAATTTTTGACATGGTGGCCCCATGAAGGTTAGGTTGTGGTATAACACGACAATGATAGTTTCTATTAAGTGGGACCATAAAATAGTCTAGTCATGTCATGTGGTGTGGAGAAACAAGATGCGACATCATATTCCAAGTGGTGTTCTTCCTTTTTCTAAGTAGCTTTTCTATGGAGAGTAGGATGTGGTGTTATCATTATTTCATCAATGGGGTTTTATATTTTAGCAGTTGACAGTAGTCTAATTTCATCATTTAGGTATATAGAATTGCTGAAATGAAAGGTGATATATCCATAGATATGGGTTTGAATGGGAAGGAAGGGGTGTGGACCATTGCAATTTTATTATTAAATGGGATATTCAATATAGATCAAGAAAAAATAATTTTATAGAGAAAATTGATTTTAAAACATTAAATGTTCTTAATAATATTTTATTCAGGTTTCAATATGATTATAATATTTTATTATTTAGTATGGGATTTATTATTTTTTCCAGTTTTTCTAACAATATCACAAATATAATAATTCATATATCATTTTATTTTAGGTATGTGTTTATTCATCAATATCTGTAACATAATCTACTAGGGATAGTATTAATATAAGCGACCTAGAATATTAGGTCATTACATGTTGTTATAAGATATCCTAATCATAGTCATACGTAGGATGTCACAATTTCATTTAGGTTTAGTGGATAGAACTACTAATGATTATTCCAAATACATTTAAACCCCCTATATATTCTTTCTGAACAGTACATGAAACTATGGAAGTCCAACTGCAATAAAATTTTCAATAGAGAAAAACCAAAAATGCACTGATTAATTTTTTTATAACAGAAAAATTATAAAAAATTTCAATTTAAATTAATAATTTTTTATAAATAATGTAGACATATTATAATTATATTTTTTACCATCACATTATCCTTATATTAATGTGGTAAAAGATTCCATCTCATCCAATAGATGATAAAATAGAGTGGGATCATGAAATAATGCATGTCTATTGACACCTATATTTGTTGAGTATTTAATTTAAACCTCCATTATAAAATAATGTTAATTAATTAATAATTCATCAAATTTCATATTAATCACACTAATTTTAAATATCACATTCCCCCAAAATCACTATATATTAATTGCCTTAAAAAATAACATTTTTATCTCCATTATAATTCCTTTAATTAACCAAATATTTTATTTATAAATATTAATATAAATGTAAAGGGGAAATGTTCAATTACTATTCAACCACATATTACCCCTTTTATATATAATTTAAATGTTATAAAAATCTATAAAACATGGAATGAAAAAGTCCCCTAATTATTTACATGAATTAATTCAGTCATTTTCATAACTATAGATGTTCAGAAACATAATTACAAGTCACAAACATTTATATCTATTATTACCAGTAATAAAACATTCGCAAACATCATAATAATTTACACATATTACTTACATAAATTTATATAATCCTATCAAATGATTAATTAATAATTGATATCAATAATACACACATTAAATCATTAATATTTTCAAATTATTTAGTAGGTTTCCAAAAAATCCATATAAATAAATATAATGTCCTATGAGAAAAATAAATATTTAAATAAATATTTCATGTAAATTATGCCAGAAAAATATGCCTCCATTAATTTAGTGAATAATTTCATTAAAACATCCCATCAATCTTTTATGACATATCCTAGAAAATTATTTAAAATTTCATCTTGATTAAATAAATATAACAATCCTTCACAAAAAATAAAATAAAAAACCCACCTATAATAATAAATGTAAATTAAAGTGTAAAAATTATTTCCAATATAACTTCACATAAATAGTGTAGATTCCACAAAAATTGGTTTACTACATAGAGGCAGAGGTTTAATCCATAGTACATGTTCCTATTTTACATGCTATTTCTTATGCATTAAAAACTTGTGACCAAAAAGAGTGAAGATTCACACATTGAATCATTTCCTCACCTGTATAGTAGTGGATTAGATCCCGGTTTCCTTATTTCATTGTAATTTTGGTTATAAGAGGTGTCCAGATGATTTCCCAATGTGTTTGGAGATTTTGAAGAGGATCCTCTCAGTTGAGGAGGATTTATCACCATGCATATTTGGGTTGTGTATTATTGTAAGTCCCTACACTAGGGAGGGTTCATCTGTGGTACTGGGTATCAAAAGGAATGATTTAGATGCACTTTCATTTTTCACATGGAGGCCACATTAATTTTAGGATGGGAGATTTAGTGGATGAGATTTTTTCCAATGAGTGATACTATAGAATAGGCTAGTCAAGACTTGTGAAGGGGAGAAACATGATTTAATATCATACTCCAAGAGGTGTTCGTCTATTTTCTATGTAGTACTTCTATGGAGAGTAGGATGCGGTGTTATCTCTATTTTATCAATGGGGTTCTATGGTGTAGTACTTTACATTGGTCTATTGCCATCATTTATGTATATTCTATTTCTGAAATGGAAGGTTCTATATCCATGAAAATGGGTTTTAATGGGAAGAAAGGGTGTGGTCTATTGCAATATTGTCATAGTACCTCCCATGTCATATAGTTTGGACTAATGGTGATTTTGGTTGTGCCATAGTATTATATTTTAAATTTGGACAATACATATAAAATACCGTTATAAACTATATTTTCTCCCATGTTTCTCTCTCAAAATATTGTTTCCCCAGATAGAATTTTTAGGGCATTTGAATACCCATTCTATCAGATTTAACCCCTACTTATAGGGATCGATCTTTGTTGGTCCCTTTTTATTTATCCTATTTTCTTATAATTTCTTATTCATTTAATCTCATATCCTCCAATCCCATATTGACATGTAATAGTGGATTATATCGATTATTCTAATATAGTTTCTCATGTTCTTGTTTTGTGTGGTTATGGTTATGCATCATTAGAGGGATGATAGTTCAATATAGTATAGGAAACCCATGATCTGTATTGACAATTTATCACATTAATGTGTTTTGAATCTTTAAGGTTGGGGATTCTTTTAGTCACCTTTTATATAAATTAAATCATAATGTTCTAATGTTTTAGATTTTTATGGTGGTGGTGGAGTGAAACCAAAAATTGAAAAACCCAACTTAATAAATAAATGGGTTGTGGTTAGTGATCACATTTTTTTTACCATGGTAATTGTTTTCTTAATGTTTTAATAGATAATGTTATATCTATGTTATTATTGTTTTGTATGTTGGTTTTAGATATTGTTTCTCATTTTGTTTTTAATGAAATTCCTAAATAACATAAAGATGGAAATGTTAGTTGGTTAAATAAATATTTAAAGATTCATGTTTAATGAAATAGTAGTTCATTATAATTTTATGGAAATAAAATTAATACTTAGTGCATGCTTATTTAATCTTGGTATTCCATGTGTTAATGGAATTTTTTTAAAAACATGTATATAGTAAATCATTTTTATAAATTTTAAATGGAATGTTAAAAGTGAATTGTTCTTCTCAATGTTATCAAACTAAAATTTATTCTGGGATGCATGATTATATAATAACACATATTTAATGATAATGTATTTGATTACCCACTAGTGTAACATGATACACATTTATTGGTTTATTAAAGATAGAATAAAATCTAATTGTTCGATAGAGATAATTTTTTTATGAGAGTTACATTTTTCTTATAAAGGATGAATGTTGTGTGTGTACCTACTCAAATTTTCTTGGTTATTTTTTTTAAAATTACTCAGAAAATTATGAGACTTGGAACTGAGATGACATGCGATTCTATGGCCAGGTGTTTATAAAATTACCAGACCCAAAATTTTATGTTTTTAAATAGTGTGTGAGTGGTTTTCCTGAAAAAGATTAATAATGATTAAACGGCTGGCTAGATAATAAATTTGAGGGCACTATTGCATAAAAAATCTTGACATTGATTTAGACAGTGCTTAACCTTGTCCATAGGGGGTGAAATGAAAAATTTAAATTTTTTTATGTAACCCTAAATAATATATTTCAAATAAAAATATTATTTTAAGGCATCATGATTCATTCTTTTAATGGGACCTTATTAAGATTTTGAGTTTATTTCCATAAACATAGAAATCATATTAGAGAATGTGGGGAGGATCTCTCAATAATTATTTCTAATAGATTGGGAAAATTGAGACCTGATATTAGATTGGAAGAGCAGTGGATCTGACAGATCCAAGATTGAGGATCGACGAATGATGAAGATGAAAATCACTCTATGAGTGATTAATGGAAAGACCTCTAGCTTAGAGTTGTTATATAAATATCATCCTTTCCCCATCATTGAATTCCTACAACGAACTCAAATCGAAAAATAAATGGATCAATTCAAGGATAGTGTGTATTGTTGTGGGATGGGATTCACCTTTCTGGTATTATTGGAGATTAATGATCATTGGATATATTTTTAGTTTGTTCATCATTTTTTTCATCCTTTTAATGGATCAGATCAAAACTGTAATGAACAAAAGGCTGAGGTTTGATCATGAGTTTTCTTATTGTTCTTTATCCCACATGATTATTGCATTATTTTCAGTTTAAAGAATGATCGACTGTTGTGCTACTGTTTCTTGACGGAACAATCCAACATCTTGGATCTGGAATGGACACAACATGATTGTGGTGCATCGACAATGGTGTCCAATAGATCAAGGTAGTGTGAGAGTTATCATCATGAAAATGACATTTCACCATAGTGTATTTCAAAGAGGATTTGGCACCATTTGATTAGGAACATGGCCAGGAGATCCCATATCCTCTTCTGAATCGAAGAATGGACCATGAGAGCCCATCAGGTGGCCCAATGAAGGTTCCCCCGGTGTGCTTCTGTTGCGGCGACAACCACCACAACAGAGGAGCTGTGACTTCCTGACATGGTGGGATGATATGGACAAGTGGCTTGGGAAATGGGGAACATGCTGAAACAACGTCTGATTGAGGCAACCACGTGACACAGAGTGATGCAACGAGTTGCCGCATCCGGGGTTGAAGAACCAGACCACTCAGAGGAGGTCGGGCTGGAGCCGTCGGGCCAGGCTGGTGCAGAGGACTGGACCTGGCCCATCCAATCTTCTAGGGGTCAACCTAGTGGGTCTGGTTAGACTCAGAGAACCGAGTTAGTTCGGTGGACCCCAGGTTGGGATGGTCCAACTAGGATAGGTTGTACCCAGACCCAACTAACCCCTTTTCACAAAAGGGATATAATGTCCATATTATAAGTCTTGTTGACAACCCATTTGTGGCATTGGGACCCCAGAAATGAAGATATCTTTTGAGTTGGCACATTGGGATATTAGTAAGGACCAATAAATGTGTAGACTCTCCCCTTGGAACTTCTTTTGAGGATTTGTATGATATTTCATGCCAATCCCCTTGAGAGACGAGTCCCAGATAGAGTTGTAAATCCTCCTTGTGACTGGAGTGATACACTATCACCCTGGATGGAGTTCATTGTATGTTAATGTGACCTCAGAGAATAGGTCATTAATCCTTCATCTAGTTGGCCATATCATAGGGTCCACAATATTCTTATTAATGTCCTACATTTCGAGCTACATCATTGGGTTCACAGTATTATATGAGAATCATCTATTGTTCGGGGAAATATAGATTGGGTTTGTGTTATTTTCTAGAATCCCTTATCTGTATTTCTTGACATTTGACCATCTTTTTCTCTTTGGGTAGGACCCATGTTCGGTGGGACCTCTTTCAAGAGTCCTGGATTAAATCAAGGCAAGAGGAGTGGGAAACCTGGAATGAGCATGCATTAAATAAAATCATGTGACTAACAATTGGATATGACGTACCTTACAATTCATTTTCGTCTATTTTAAGTGTATCTAGATATCCATGGTGTACGTATGGGTGTCAAACTATGTAGATATGAATTTTTAATCATTTATTATTTTCTATTTTGGTTTCAGGGTGTCATATTGAGTATTTTCTACTCATCCTCTAACGCCCCGACCCCAGTTACTCGGATTCGGTGAATTATTTTGATACATTGACATGATTACAAGGAATCAAGTCCCAAAGGACCGATCAGTTTAACAATCTTGAAAAATAGATTACATACATTAACATTAAATTACAATTTCAAACATAAAACACAGCGTAAATATTTCTTTGAGAACACCATTATTCCCTTTATATTAACCCTGAATATCAATCATAATAAACTTCTTGGAATCTTGGGAATAATAAAACATAGAAAGAGGTGAGCTTAGATGCTCAGTAAGGATAACAATATAGCAGAAACTTTAATAAATAATCATAATCATTTAAGGCAATGTATAATTAAAAAAAGCCTTTGAAACTTGATATTCAACATAATATGCAAAAAATAAAATAATTCCATTTACTTATTCACATGGATATTCTACTAGTTGAATAATCTCATGAAATATCACTAACCACTTTCATAATGATGGAATGCATAATAAAAAACATTAATTTCTATATCAAGGCTTCGTGCCAGGACCTAAGGGATAACTATAACCGAAACGCAACCCAGTGTGCCTCTAATAACTAGACACCAACCCGGAGTGCCTTTAATAACCGGACACCAACCCAGAGGGTCTGCTGTAACCGGGCCCCAACCCTAAGGGCTTTCTTTTACCAGTCCCCAACCCAGAACATACTAGTCCAACACATTCATCTTAAGAAGAGGATGAAATATAACAAAAACATTCGTATTAAAACTATCATACGAAATGTCAATAATTTACCCATAAACCATGAATGGTATAAAAATAACACATCCATAGTCATACATATCACAAAACATTCAACATAATATGGAATATTTGTATCATGATAAATCAACTTCAAAACAAGTCTGAAATCCATTAAAGGATTTTGACATTGATGAAAATGATTTGTAAAAATCATTGAGAGAAATTCCCCTTTTTCATGAAAACATTTAAAAGTCACACAATTTGGAAAAGAAGTCATTTAAAGACATTTTTGAATCATTGTGTCCCATACCACTTTGAAACTTTTCAAAGGAATTAACATTTTAAAAAAATTCATGTCCATATAAATAAATCCTTAAAAACTATTTTGAAGACATGGACATTAATGAGTAAGATTTAGAAGAATAGATATTTAAAACTTTTGAAATTATGTTTTAGTAAAAATTACATTAAAATAATCCCTTTTAAAACTCTTTCATAAAACATTGACATCGATAATAAATATGCCCCAGTAGATACTTACGTAAAAACATCCTCGAATAATAAAGAGATTGTCAAATTAACCCTTACCAATTTAGTAACTTACGAAAAATTCACCCCATGAAATAGGTATCATACAATGAATATGTAAATACACATAAATTAATGTTTATTACATAAAGAATACAACTACGGGCAGTATATAAACCACACAAAAGGTAATAGTGGCAATATGGTATGAATACCACGGGAAAAAGGAGTGAGATGAAAACCCCTTACCTTGTACTTTTCCTTTGTCGAGGGTTGGGTAATGTCTTCTATAATGGTTAAATGATTTATTAAATTATACAAGAATAATATACATTAATATGATATCATATATTATCTTTTAACATTTCTTTGTTAATAGTATCTTAGTATTATCATCACTTCGGGTGCTAACTTAATCGTTTTATTTTATATGTTTTGTTTCATGAGCCTTGTTTGTTATGGATAGGTTGTATATTATACATATACATAATTATATCAAGTCCTTAAAAATTACTTTTAATCATCAAATGATAATTAGTCTTTAATGGATATGATGGGGAAATGAATCTCATTGCGTTCGTGGAGATTGTAGTCCGTACGTACGCACGAACGCTACTTCCATTTCATTTTTCATTTTAAAAGGAATAAAAACCAAATAATACATAGGTATATTATTATTAAATTATAATATAATATCTTATATGTGTTACTTGATTTCAGTAATACCATTCTTTATATGTTCCATGTATGGTATAAACAAGTCATTTCACGTTGAGTGGGCGGTAGTCTGCACTTCCTCAAATGAAATTATTGTATATATATAAAACATGAAACAAATAATGGTATGATATAAAATATAATTATAGAAGATTATATACAAAATAAATATCATTAATATAATATTTTATTATATTTCCTTCATAATGGCCACCATGAGAGGAGATATGAGATAATTGAACAATCATCGCTTCGTGAGGCATTTGGTTCCCATCCACAGAAACATTATGTTATTCAGCCATCAGATGGAGGTGTGCGTAATTATAGTTCAAATACTTATAATAAAAATATACTACTATATTTGGGATACAATTTTTGCTTACAAAATAAAGGAATAAGAAGAGTTTAGGGGTTGGAGAAGTAAAATAAAAGAAAAGAAGCTAAGAGAAATCGTTACCTTTAATTTGGGTAGCTCCCTTTGGTTTGAACCACTAAGGACTCCTGAAGTGCCTTATTGTAGAGACCCAAATCTTAACGTACATAGATATTACATTACTTTTGCATAATACTTAGTACATAACAAAACACACACACAAGGACCGTAACAGTTTAGTGTCTTTGGAAACTCGGAATAAAATCTTCTAATCGTGGTGAAAGATCTTTAATATCTCCCATAAAGATCTTCTTTTTTTTCCTAAAACCATTCTGTATATCCTGGGGAAAAGAAAAAATAAAATGGTGAGCTCAAATGATCATTAAGGGTAAACATAAGAAATATCAATCACATCATATACATAAGAATATAGCTTTTAGAAATCATAACCTGCAAAAGAGCTCATAATATCATAACATGGGATAAATCATAGAAGTGAAATGTAATCCCAATAATCACAACATAAAACATGAAACTTTGTGGCATACACACATAATCATATAGAATCATTTCTTGTTAGTCAAAACTCATTTCCAAGACTATCTTAGTGGACAAAGTCCCTTTCTGAACTGAGTCACCCTCGTTTCAGTCCTGTTTCACTGAACCGGTATAACCTACCATTCCAGCCATGTCTATCTTATTAGATATAAAATCTTCACCCAATGCATTGGAGGGAGATATAGGTCCCACCCATCTCATAATGATACCATTCTAATGTGTGCCACAAAATAGTAAATCATACATCATTGCATAACCCATGTAATAAAAATGGGAATCTTAAACATCGTGACATCATAAAACAATTCATATAAGATAAAGTAATTCATAAAAATATTTCCATCAAAACATAATTAAATCCATTTATTAATAGGGATAAAAACATAACCCTATATTATCATAGATGGAAAATAATTTTGATAAAACACTTGAGCTCCATTCTTGAGGAAAATATCCTTTCTAATTCAAAAATATTTTCCTTTCTTAACATGTCATACAATTTTAAAATAAAATATGTTGATTAAAAATAAACATGAAAACGTGTAAAGGAAGCTTCTTGGAAATAATGTTTTAAAAATCCATTCATGACGTATAAGTTAAAAAAAAACATTCTTCGTACTTTTGTCGGAAAAGTCAAAAAGTACCTCGTACAAAAAATGACAAAAGATTCATTTCATATTCTTTACTAAAAACTAACCGAAGGGTAAAATTGGATTTAAACTATTGTAAGTGGATGGAAACAATATTACATATTGAGGGAACATTGATGTGGATGATAAAATACACCCCAGTAAATGCCAAAGTAAAAACAATCTCGGATAAAAATAAGATTGTGATATTTTCCCTTACCTTAGGTCCGACTTGCTTTGAAAGTGTCCGAACCTACTGTATAATGATTTAAATATTGTTATTGAATTATTACAGAAACCTATTCATTGTTATGATATCATATATGGTTCACTTATGACTTTATATTACCCATTCTTTTGTAAATTCCATGTTAAAGAAGCGTTTTGGGTAAAATCGTTTCATTTATCGTAGGTGATTGGACTTGTTGTTCTTGACATTATTATTACCTATATCATGATTTAATTAATTCCAGAATATAAAGTATGATTTATATATCATATATATTCAGTATATATATAATAGATAGATAAATGAAATGAAACACACCGTTCATGGAGACGGTAGTCCGTACGTACGCATGAACACTGCTTTCCATTCCTTATTGTCTTGAATGGAAGTAAGTAGATGACAGATATATATATACATAAATCCAGTAGATTTACCATGTCATATATTCCATTATAATTCATTATATATACTTTATAATCATTCTGTAATGGTTAACATTGATAATGAATCTCATCGCGTCGTGGAGACGGTTGTCCGTACGTACGCACGAGCGATGATATTATTCCTATGGTCGTGGAATTGTGTTAAAGTGTATGTATACTATTTTAGTATCAATATCACATTATAATAATCATATATAGTTACCCATTACACCATTATACCCATCCAATTAAGGTGGTGGCGGAAAATAGATTACACCACAGTGTAGAGACGGTATTCCGTACGTACGCACGCGCGGTGATTTATTTTTCTGTAGGATGGATAAATGGTAAAATAGGGCTGTTTCATACTTATAATAACATATAAGTATATGAGTGATACTGATGTTATTACTTAATGATGAAACAACTAAAGAAGAAGAAGTGGAAGAAGAAATAATGATGAAAGAATCGTTAATAGGCATTACCTCTTCTTTGAAGTGCCTCTTTGAGACCTCCTTTTAGGGCACTAAAATTGGTCTTTGAGGAAGAGCCAAACCACTAGGATGTTGCTATTGGAGTGGAGAAGGGAATTTTTCAGGGGTTGGCCGAGCATTAAGGAACAAAGTTGTGTGAGGAAGAGAGGGAGGAGGTGCCCTTTTATAAGGGAGGAGAGGGGCACCTTTGGAAAAACTAAAAATATTATTTTATTATAAAGTCAAGTTCGGTTTTAAATACATCCAAATTGATTTATTTCGATGCTAAGGTGGGTATGGGTCGAAATACTCTCATCTAATAGAATTTATAAAAGTTTAGGTTCCTATTTTAACCTTATCATTTATATTTAACATTAGGTTAAATAATTTTACTTTTATCGTGTCTTCTTGTGTCATTATACTATATGGTTAATAAACTTATTATATGAAGCCAAACGAACCCCAAGTTGTTTATTATTAATATATCTATCCATATATAAGTCATTTGGCCGAACCATATATTTTTAGGAATTAAATAAAAATTAATAATATAATATTTGTTTTAAAAACTAATTTATGTCAATTTTGACACAATTTGGTACAGGATTTTTATGAAATTTTTAACAGAATGATAAGTTCTAAACAAGTTACATAAATCAACAATAACATGTAACATGAACCTAGAAAATTAGTGTAAGTCATTAAAAGTCTCAAATTACATTTATTTGGGAATTTATAACATCAATTATGTTAATATTTTCTTAAAAAGGTAATTACTGCATCATCGTTGTGTCATAAATAAATTAAATTATTTAAAGTATAAAAATTAAAAATAAAATACCATTATGTAGGAAATCTTTCTATATTTCTAATGAATATTTATAGTCGAAATTATATTATGTATAACCCTATATTAAAAATGTTTTAGCAAATAAACTTTGATTTTAACTCTTTTAACTCTTCTTTGAATTAAATAATAATAAATGTCCTAATCTAATCCAAGTGGGGCTAAATGATAATATTTTACACTTAAGGTTGTTTTTGGTCAAGATACAGTTGTACAATAGGATTAGGACATGTGTTAGGGTAATATTAATATCATTTTTACTCTTAATTACCCTATTTACCTTTAACCGTGGTAAATAAAAGTAAAAAGTTACTATTCACCAAAAATTATTTTAATCTCATTGAACGAAATTTTACTTACTGACATCAACTGTGTCTCTCGGATTTTTGAAATTTCATTCACAGAAGCAGTAAAATTAAGATTTATGAAAAATTTAATTTTTTTAACTACCACTTAGTAGTTTCACTATTCATCAAAAATTGATGTTTTTCAGAAAAATGCCAAAATTTCACCCTAAGCTATATTTCATATTCCGAATTCAAAAATGAAGTCTATTTTACCAAATTCATAACATAGAAGTTGCATTAATTAATTTTTTAATTAAATCCCGCTATTAAAACAAATAGCTTGTTTTTATGAAAAAATATCTATCAAAAGATTGACACTTGCTTATGTCTGGTTTAAATGTGAAATTACATCCAATGACCAACATTGTATTAAATTGTAAAAATATATTCTAAATATACTTTAAAACCGCTCAAATTAATAATATATCACTATTAATTATTTCGATTGAAAAAGTTGTTTTTAACTAAAATTTAGTAATTTTCACTATTCATCAAAATATGAAAGTTATCTGAAAATTACCAAAATTTCACCCCAAGCTAATTTCGATATTATGAATCCAAATATGAATTACATTTTGAAAAATAAAATTCCAAAAAGTGGTTATTACTATTCATAATGGCGAGTTTTAATAATATTTTAATAGCATATTGTTGTTTAGTGAAACTCGTTATTGCGTACTACACACGCTATCGAGGATGGTCGTGATTGTGTGTAATGGAAGGAAAGTCAACGATGCGTGTTGTGAAAGATTCTTTTGGTGTAGCATACAACACAAGACATTAATGAAATTAAAAAGAATATTTTTCATAAAATTTCGGGGTGTTACATTCTACCCCCTTAAAATGAATTTCGCCCTCGAAATTCGTCAGGGTTATAAATGGTTTACTATTTGAAAGTTTCTTTAATAGAAACCCACATCGTAAAAAGGAATACCAAAACCAGTCTTTATAAACAAATGTATGAAACGTAACGGTTACCCAAATAAACTAATCACTGGGTTTTCACATAGGTGAAAATATTGATATGGAAGAGAAATCTAACCATAATGTTCTGATGGAGAGTGGTAGAGAACATGGCTATGGAAAAGCCAGCAATCACAAACCCATAAATTTGTGACGATCTAAGGTACCATCTGATTCATCGGATATAAGGGCACTAGGACAACATTTTTGGTTTTCAAGATCATTTCCCTAAAGTTGATGAATTAAAAGAAATACTTACATGATTTTGGTACAATCTCACTGTTGTTTGTGCCTTGAACAATTTCCACTTCATCTCTTAAATAAATGAAGTTGAATTTGTTATTCGTGAAGTGTTAGCAGATCATGTGATAGAATGACAGGTCATTCCATCTGTCTCAAACAAAATGATAGAAAAAGTTATTAAATATTCATAAGTCATTATATAGTGAGATTAATCATATATGGTTCCTAAAATTTACTTATACTTCATATATCATACTGCTTAATATAATAAAACTAGTTTCTACTAAACAGGGACTTACTATAGGCCAGTGGTAGGCGATAAAGGCCAGTCGCACTTCCATTGTGGGTTTGATTCCCACATCCTTGTCCGACGGGATGGGTTGTCGCCCGTCCTGCAGGTTGTCCTTTTTCTAAAACTACGTTACTATAACATCCCATCAATAATATCGAAAATATTCTATCCTTAAAAAATACTAACTTATGTCCAACATAATCCATTCTAATCTTTAGGCTTATCCATAATATTGTAGTCCACTCTCATAATATAGTGAAAACAATTACCAGAGATTTAATACTATCGTTGATCCCCACATATCATAAGATATGTCATGTTGGTCACATTCCAAACATTCAAAGGCCTTAATCATGTATTCTCTTGAATACCCATTGAACCTTAGTGAAAACATGAATTCCGTTAAAAGTTAACTCTTTCCACATACCAAAATCCAAAAATTCTATATACTCAAACCATGATATAACCTTCTCCTTATATCTGTCATGAGCTCAGGAATACAATCAAATACCTCATTATCTTATTATTCCTCCATTATGCGCATATCATCTTATTTCCAAAAATATCTCAATCACTTTGAATACCACATTAAACCAATACATAAATATTCCAATACTCCATGATACAACATTATTTTGGAATCCCATTACATAAACACTTAATCATTCCACCACATCGTTGTCATATTATACATTGCCAATAGTGATCGCATGTGACTTCCCTTTGTTCTTTTCCTTAAGCGGTTGCTCATGTCGATCATCACTAACACTTGGATTAGGTCATTTATTAGCATAATTCCCCATTTCCTTACACTTGAAGAATTGAAGTGTTGGTGGTGCGTTCTCTGTAGTGTTTGCTTTATTCACATCATTAGAAACCCTTTTTTCGTTACTACGACACTCAGCTGCTCAATGACCTTATTTTCCACACTTAAAACATCTTCTAGTCCCTTTAAGACAATCTCCACCATGCTTCTATTCCACACTTTGTGTATAAGGAAACATTCATCTTCTTTTCACCATTATTCTGAGATTTCTCCTTGAACTCCATCTTTCGTTTCTTGTCAAAACCATGAGATGGATATGTAACACCAACTTCCATTTCGACCTTGATAGCACAACGCACAATTTCTTCATAGCTACTGAAGTCTCTTATAGTTAATTACCTTCAAAGACTTGGTTTTAAGCCACTGAAAAATCGATCAACTTTACTTTCAGGTTGGATGATACTGCCAGATGGAAACCATGAAAGTCTTGTAAAATTTGCTTCGTATATACCAACAGATTCATCATCCTTCTGCTTCAGCTCAAGAAACTCCTTTTCCATCTTTGTTCGAAGAATACGAGGGAAGTACTTACTGAAAAACAAGTTCTTGAACTCGTCCCATTCCATGGAATCAATTTCAACTCTTAGCCTCGTATTCTTGATATGATTCCACCATTGATCAGCTTCAACTTCCAAACGATATACTACTAAGATGACTTTATAATATTCAGAACATTGAAGAACTGAAAATATCTTTTCAGTGGTACTGATCCATTGTTCAGCCACAAGTGGATCGGAAGTCCCACTGAAAGAAGGTGGACGTTGCCTCATGAAGGACTCAATTGAATATTGCTTCCTTCTCTGCTCATTTGGATGTCCAGAAGGATTCATAGCTTGTGTAACGATATCAATAAGATTTTTCACTCCATCTCCCATAACATTTGTTTTCTCAGGAGGAAAATCATTGCATTGTCCATTGCATTGATCAACACGGTTACTTCGGGTTCCAGCCATCATCTAAAACACAAAAAGAATAGTGTGAGAGGCAAAAATCATGCTAGGGAAAACAACATAATAAAGGGGGAGTACCTTCAATATCTAACATCTTAGGTTTAATTCTATGATCGTTAGCGTAGTTCTAGTACTATAACCTATACGTATACTTAACCTTAGGGACATCCCTAGAAATACCTTAGAAATATCTCTAGGGATCTCACTAACGTTTTCACATCCTAGTTTCCAAAGGTTGACTAAACCTTTCCTCTGATACCAACTGTAGAGACCCGAAGCATAACATACATAGATATTACATTAATTTTTCAGAATACTTAGTACATAACAAAACACACACACAAGGACCATAATAGTTTAGTGTCTTTGGAAACTCGGAATAAAATCTTCTAATCGTGGTGAAAGATCTTCAATATCTCCCATAAAGATCTTTTTTTTCCTAAAACCATTCTTTATATCCTGGGGAAAAGAAAACATAAAATGGTGAGCTCGAATGCCCAGTAAGGGTAAACAAAAGAAATATCAATCACATCATATACATAAGAATATAGCTTTTGGAAATCTTAACCTGCAAAAGAGATCATAATATCATAACATGGGATAAATCATAGAAGTGAAATGTAATCCCAATAATCACAAATTAAAACATGAAACTTTGTGTCATACACACATAATCATAGAGAATCATTTCTTGTTAGTCAAGACTCATTTCCAAGACTATCTTAGTGGACAAAGTCCCTTTCTGAACCGAGTCACCCTCGTTTCAGTCCTGTTTCACTGAACCGGTATAACCTACCATTCCAGCCATGTCTATCTCATGAGATATAAAATCTTTACCCAATGCATTGGAGGGAGATATAGGTCCCACCCATCTCATAATGATACCATTCTTATGTGTGCCACAAAATCTTAAATCATACATCATTGCATAACCCATGTAATAAAAATGGGAATCATAAACATCGTGACATCATAAAAAATTTATATAAGATAAAGGAATTCATAAAAATATATCCATCACAACATAATCAAATCCATTTAATAATAGGGATAACAAAATAACCCTATATTATCTTTTATGGAAGATAATTTTTATAAAACACTTGAACTCCATTCTTGAGGAAAATATCCACTCTAATTCAAAAAAAATTTCCTTTCTTAACATGTCATACAATTTTAAAATAAAAGAAGTTAATTATAAATAAACTTGAAAACTTGTAATGTAATCTTCTTGGAAATAATGTTTTAAAAATCCATTCATGCCGTATAAGTTAAAAAAAAACATTCTTCGTACTTTTGTCGGAAAAGTCAAAAAGTACCTCGTACGAAAAACGACAAAAGATTCCTTTCATATTTTTTACTAAAAACTCAGAGAAGGGTAAAATTGGATTTAAAATATTTTAAGTGGATGGAAACAATATTACATATTGATGGAAAATGGATGTGGATGATAAAATACACCCCAGTAAATGCCAAAGTAAAAACAATCTCGGATAAAAATGAGATTGTGATATTTTCCCTTACCTTAGGTCTGACTTGCTTTTTAAGTGTCCGAACCTCCTGTATAATGATTTAAATAAGGTTATTGACTTATTACAGAATAATATTCATTGTTATGATATACTATATGGTTCACTTATGACTTTATATTACCCGTTCTTTTGTAAATTCCATGTTAAAGAAGCGTTTTGGGTAAAATCGTTTCATTTATCGTAGGTGATTGGACTTGTTGATCTTGAAATTATTATTACTTATATCATGATTTAATTACTTCCAGAATATAAGGTATGATTTATATATCATATATATTCAGTATATATATATATATAATAGATAGATAAATGAAATGAAACACACCGTTCATGGAGACGGTAGTCCGTACGTACGCATGAACGCTGCATTCCTTTCCTTATTGTCTTGAATGGAAGTAAGTAGATGACATATATATATATACATAAATCCAGTAGATTTTCCATGTCATATATTCCATTATTACTTATTATATATACTTTATAATCATTCTGTAATGGTTAACATGGATAATGAATCTCATCGCGTCGTGGAGACGGTAGTCCGTATGTACGCACGAGCGATGATATCGTTCCCATGGTCATGGAATTGTGTTAAAGTGTATGTATACTATTTCAGTATCAATATAACATTATAATAATCATATATAGTTACTCATTACACCATTATACCCATCCAATTAAGGTGGTGGCGGAAAATAGATTACACCACGGCGTGGAGACGGTATTCCGTACGTACGCACGCGCGGTGATTTCTTTTTCCGTAGGATGGGTAGATGGTGAAATTGGGTTGTTTCATACTTATAATAACATATCAGTATATTATTGATACTAATGTTATTACTTCATGATGAAGCAACAAAAGAAGAAGAAGTGGAAGAAGAAATAATGATGAAAGAATCGGTAAGAGGCATTACCTCTTCTTTAAAGTGCCTCTTTGAGACCTCCTTTTAGGGCACTAAATTTGGTCTTTGAGGAAGACCCAAACCTCTAGGATGTTTCTATGGGAGTGTAGAAGGTAATTTTTCATGGTTTGGCCGAGCTTGAAGGCTCAAAGCTGTGTGAGGAAGAGAGGGAAGAGGTGCCCTTTTATAAGGGAGGAGAGGGGCACCTTTGGAATAACAAAAACTATTATTTTATTATAAAGTCAAGTTCGGTTTTAAATAGCTCCAAATTGATTTATTTCGAGGCTAATGTAGGGATGGGTCGAAATCCTCTCATCCAATATAATTTTGACAAGTTTAGGTTCCTATTTTAACCTTATCATTTAGATTTAACATTAAGGTAAATAATTTTACTTTTACCGTGTCTTCTTGTTATCTTATACTATATGGTTAATAAACATACTATATGAAGCCAAACGAACCCCAAGTTGTTTAGTATTAATATATATATCCTTATCTAAGTCATTTGGCCGAACCTTAGATTTTTATGAATTAAATAACAATTAATAATATAATATTTCTTTTAAAATCTAATTTATGTCAATTTTGACACTATTTGGTACATGATTTTTATGAAATTTCTAACAGAATTATAAGTTCGAAACAAGTTACTTAAATCAACAATAACATGTCATATTAACCTAGAAAATTAGTTTTAGTGATAAAAAGTCTCAAATTACATTTATTTGGGCATTTATAACATCAATTATGTTAATATTTTCTTAAAAAGGTAATTAATGTATCATCGTTGTGTCATAAATAAATTAAATTATTTAAAGTATAAAAATTAAAAATAAAATACCATTATATAGGAAATATTTTTAGAGTTCTAAAGAATATTTATAGTAGAAATTATATTATGTATAACCCTATATCAAAAATGTTTTATTAAATAATCTTTGATTTTAACTCTTTTAACTCTTCTTTGAATTAAATAATAATAAATGTCCTAATCTAATCCAAGTGGGACTAAATGATAATATTTTACACTTAAGGTTGTTTTTGGTCGAGATACACTTTTCCAATAGGATTAGGACATGTGTTAGGGTAATATTAATATCATTTTTACCCTTAATTACACTATTTACCTTTAATCGTGGTAAATAAGAGTAAAAAGTTACTATTCACCAAAAATTATTTTAATCTCATTGAACCACATTTTACTTACTGACATCAACCGTGTCTCTCAGATTTTTGAAATTCCATTCACAGAAGCAGTAAAATTAAGATTTATGAAAAAATTAATTTTTTTAACTACCACTTAGTAGTTTCACTATTCATAAAAAATTGATGTTTTTCAGAAAAATGCCAAAATTTCACCCTAAGATATATTTCTTATTCCGAATTCAAAAATGAAGTCTATTTTACCAAATTCATAACATAGAAGTTGCATTAATTAATTTTATAATTAAATCCCGCTGTTAAAACAAATAGCGTGTTTTTATGAAACAATATCTATCAAAATATTGACACTTGTTTATGTCTGGTTTAAATGTGAAATTACATCCAATGACCAACATTGTATTAAATTGTAAAAATATATTATAAATATACTTTAAAACCACTCAAATTAATAATATATCACTATTAATTATTTCTGTTGAAAAAGTTGTTTTTAACTAAAATTTAGTAATTTTCACTATTCATCTAAATATGAAAGTTATCCGAAAATTACCAAAATTTCACCCTAAGCTAATTTCGATATTACGAATCCAAAAATTAATTCCATTTTGAAAAATAAAATTTCAAAAAGTGGTTATTACTATTCATAACGGCTAGTTTTAATAATATTTTTATAGCATATTGTTGTTTAGTGAAACTCGTTATTGCGTACTACACATGCTATCAAGGAAGGTCGCGATTGAGTGTAATGGAAGGCAAGTCAAGGATGCATGTTGTGAAAGCTTTATTTGGTGTAGCGTACAATACAAGACATTAATGAAATTAAAAAGAATATTTTTCATAAAATTTCGGGGTGTTACACTTATGCCTAGGGTAAGCCTTCTAGACGGAGTATAGGGATGTATGGAGATTAATTGGTCAGAGGTTGGATGAGAACAAAGGCATTAGAGGTGTGAGGAATTGGTTAGAAGTTTTGTCCTTTTATAAGGGGGAGGAGGGGCTCTTTAGGAAAAACATAAAGTATTATTTTATAATAAATTCATATTTGGTTTCTAAAGGCTAAAAAGTGGATTATTCAAATCATAAGGTTGGGATGGGTCGAAATCCTTTCATCCAATAGATTTTATACTGGTTTGGGTCACTTTATTAACTTTAAATTTTAGTTTTAACCCTTACTTACTTAGTTTGACATTTACCATGTCTCTTTGTATTATTATTTTATATGGTTAATAAACTTACTATAATCTTACCAGAGACCAAAAAGTGATCCATTAATGATGAACCAATAATGATATAAGTTTTTTGGATGAACCTTATATTTTTAGGAATATAATATCAATTAATCATATAATATTTGTTTTAAATATTAATTTATGACAATTCTGACACTATTTGGTATTTTGTTTTTGTGAGAGTCATCACAACCTGATTACTTCGAACAAGATATATTGAATAAGCTCTAACATGTCATAGTCACCTAGAAAATTCGTGGATGTCATAAAAACATTGAAATTATATTTATTTTAATATTTATATTACCATTTATTTGATTCTTTCATTAATAAGGTAATTACTGCATCATCATTATGTCATAAATAAGTTTTATTATTTAATGTCTAAAAATTATAATTAAAATACCATTATGTATATAATATATTTATCTTTCTAATGAATATTTATAATTGAATTTATCTTATGTATAACTGTATATTAAAAATATTTTAATTATTAAACATTAGTTTTATCTCTTTTAACTCTTCTTTGAATTAAATATTAATAAATGTCCAAATCTAATTTAAGTGGACCTAAAGGGTCATATTTTAATCCTAAGGTTGTTTTTTTGTCGAATTAAACTTATCCAATAGAATTAGGACATGTTTTAGGGTAATAATAATATCATTTTTAGCCTTAATTAATCTATTTACTTTTTACCGTGTTAAATAAAATTAAAAAGGTACTATTCACAAAAAAATTATTTTTATCTTATTGAACCACATTGTAATCCTTGATATTAACCATGTCTATCGGATTTTCTAAATTCCACTCACAGAAGCTGTAAAATTATGTTTTAGGTTAATTTATAAATTTTCCTAGAGGTGGCTAAAAGATGGTGAAAAAGTTCAATAAAATTTTGATATATCTGAAATTTTAAGAAACTGAATCCAATTAATTACATTGAATTTATATAGGAATTATGTATCTATTTTGAGATAAAATAAATTTAAATAATATAAATAATTATTTTAAAAAATCCGATTTTAAATAGTAACTCAGTGATTTATACTATTCATAAAAAAATTGAATGTTTTTAGAAAAATACCAAAAATTTACCCTAAGATAATTTTGATATTACGAATTCAATAATGAAGACTATTTTACCAAATTAAAAACATAGAATTTTCATTAATTAATTTAAAATTAATTTCCACTATTAAAACAAAATGCGTGTTTTTAAGAAACAATAACTTTCAAAAGATTGACACTTGTTTATGTTTGGTTTAAATGTGAAATAATGTCTAATGACCAAAATTGGAATAAATGGAGAAAATATATTCTAAAAGAAATTTTAAACCACTCAAATTCATTATTTATTTCTATTAATTATTTCTATTGAAAAAGTAGTTTTTAATTAAAATTTTGTAATTTTCACTATTCATCATAATATTAATGTTATCCGAAAAGTACCAAAATATTACCATTGGATAATTTCGATATTTAGAATCCAAAAATGAAGTCCATTTTGAGAGATAAAATGTATAAAATTTCAAAAATTGGGTATTACTATTCATAACGGCTACTTTGATTGGTCGTGGTGTGTGTTAGAACTCGAAGTTGTGTTCAACACACGCTACTGTATTATTCAAAGAGAACCATACCATGGAATCATGGGTTGTTACATTCTCCCCTACTTCAATAAATTGTGTCCTCACAATTTATGCTCAGAATTGGAAGCTTGGGGTTGACATTTCATAATAACTTTGTTGAAATCCCACATCGAAAAATCTATTAATGAGGCCTCTATTTAAAATAAAGAGTGGTAAGTATGAAGGTTTCCGAAAATAACACATACTAGGGTTCCATGTAAGAAAATATGGATATGGAAGTGATATCTAACAATCAATATCTGATGGATAGTGGTAGAGAACATGGCTATGAAAAGGCCAACAATCGCATAGCCATAAATTTACGATGATCTAAGGTACCATCTAGGACAAACACTTTTGTTCTATGTTCCTTTTCTTAATGTTGAGGAATTTATTTATGAGACTGGATAAGATAATAAGGAGATATAACTACATTATAATTAGAGTTTTATCTATTAATAAATTTCTACCACAAACTAATATTTCACTCTAAAACATAATACAACTCAAAAATACTCTATTTATCTTAATTTTATAGGGTTCCAAATATAATGAAATTATAATTCATATATCAGAGCCATTAAAAAAATAAACTACATTATACAATCTATGGACTTCACATAGTCTAGTGGTAGGTGATAAATCCCAATTGCACTATTGTTGTGGGTTTGATTCCCACAGCTATGTCCGACGCGACGGGTTGTCACACGGTCTGCATGTTAACCATTTAGAAAACTCCAAAAATAACCTTCCAAACTAAATCCCTTCCAACCTTTAGACTTATCCAAAATACTTCTGAAAACACTTAGTCCAAATTTATATGAAGGATAAAAATAATGTAAATCCTTTTTACCCCGTAATAGCATGTGGATACCTTCATCATGTATTCTTTTAAAACACCGAAACATCCTGAAATACCATAAAACCTTATTGATTACATTCATGCTCCCTTATTCCTTATAGAATACTAAATATACTTCATCTATACAAAAATATTGTAAACCCCAACAATAATGGAATATACAAATCTTTAATTAGTTTCAAGGCAGTCAAGAATATCCAATATAATTTACCCAAATCAACCATATCTTATTTCAAAATAAGTACCTCAATATTAGGACCATATTAAGGTTTATCTTTCCTTCAACCATGTAATTTCCAAAAATTTTAAATCGCTGTAGATTCACATTTCTTAGTACCCTAAATTCTCAAATCCTCAATGAAATAGTACTACAATACATTCCTTATTTACTTCCAGTACATCATTGATACGATACTGCAATGAAACAATTCCAAAATAACAACATAAGAACACTAGTCATTACCCTTCATCTGTAGTAGTATCATAACTTGATTATTATCCAATAGCATCATTTTCGTCATAGTCTGATGACTGGGACATTGGTTCGCGTAGTGTCCAAACTCCTTGCAGATCAAACATTGTACATTTTGAATTATGTTTCATACCCTTGAAGTCACGTACATGGTGTCATTTTTCTCCACACTTATAACATACTCCCATTCCCTTCAATAATTTTCCAAGGTTATTCTTTCTATAGTTATCACAAATGGGAAAATCCTTCTTTACCTTATTCCCTTTATCTATCCTTCTCTCTACCATCCATTCTTTCTATTGCATCCCATCGAAGCAATAGGACTCTGAGAATTCTTTACTTATCTTATCAACACATGAAACTATTTCTTCATATGATGATAACACATGGTAGACTATTTCACTTCTAAATTCTTGCTTAAGACCATGAAAGATATGATCTTTCTTACTCATTGGATTATGCGTATTGTTGGAGTTCTCTGTAACACCCCAGGTAAATAAAGAATATTACATTTTCTTATTTATCAAAATTTGTGAATAAAATATTAATATGACTTTAAAGGGGATACTATGCTCGATGGTGTACCCAATACACAACAATGAGTTTCCTGGGAATCTTACGTTGCACTCTAATAATAAAATTTTATTATTTTAAATGGTAGTTAACATGTAGCCGTTGTATTGGCGGGAATGGATAGAAATAACTAAAATATTATTATATATGTTTTTAAATGTTTTTACATTTATCCAATAAAAGATAATGGCTTAAAATACGAAAATAATTCAATTTTAGGCGTATATGCCCTAGTTTTCACTAAAGGTTCACTTATCACCTTTTGATGGCGAACCGTCATTAAATATAGTTTTGTTCACTCTTATAAATTCTATTGGATAAAATAAAACTCTTCTTTAGAATCAGGACATCAAAATTTACTTTGTGTTAATTTTTGGTATCTTTCCGATAAAGTTCTTTTTTTTAATGAATAGTTTAAAATGTTGTATTTTAATTCAAAACCTCTTTTTAATATAATTTATTTATATGATTAGATTATCTTTTTAATTGGTTTTAAAGTGAAATTATAATATATTTTTACCATTAAATCTAACAGTGGTCGTTGGAATTAATTTCACTTTAAAATCGGACTTCAACTAGTGTCAATCTTTTGATACTTATTGTTTCATAAAAACACGCTATTTTTCATGAAAGCGGGAATTAATTATCAAATTAATTAATGTGACTTATATGTTTTGAATTTTTTAAAATAGACTTTATTTTTGAATTTGTAATATCAAATATATCTTAGGGTGAATTTTTGGGAATTTTCTGAAAAACATCAATTTTTGATGAATAGTGAAACCAATAAGTGGTACTTATAAAAACTGATTTTTCCATTTAAATGAAATTTTGCCATCTTGGTGTTTTGAATTTCAAAAATCCGACACAAATGGTTGTCATTAAGAAGTAAAATTTGGTTCAATGGGATAAAAATAATTATTTGGTGAATAGTAACTTATTTAGTTTCTAATCGCGATTAGTGGTAATTAGTGTAGTTTATGGTCAAAATAATGCTTTAATAAAATGAGATGAGCTTGACACATGTTCTACCTTCATTGGTTGTGTCATGGCAGACCAATACAAGCCATGGGTCAACTTGGGGACCCCATGGATCCACTTTGTTTGGGAAATGACATAAATAAATTTTTATTTAATGTAAAAGTAAAAATGACACAAACATAATATGTTTTACGAAAACAATTTTTAAATGGGGTTATAAAGATCAGATATTTGATTATAAATAGTCATTGGAAAGATAAAAATATTTCATACATCATAGTATTTTTTTATAATTTTTAAACTTTATATAAATTAAATTATTTATGACATCATGATGGTGCAGCGATGACCTCATTATTAAACGATTTAAATAAAATGGAAAGATAATGTAAAATCTACAACCTACACATGGAAAAAACGAAAAGTATGAATGTATTTCGAAGCCTTATCACCTTATCCTAGAATTATATCAATGTGGGACCCTTTAAATCCGAAACTCATTTTCAAATAAAGTAATATTTCTTTGCTTTCCAAAAGTGCCCCTCCTCTCCTCTTATAAAAGGCCCCCACCTCTACCTCCGTACCCACACTCCCAAATCCTTTGGCTCGGCCAACCCCTACCCATTTTTTCTCTCCAATTCCCTATATTACTCCTTGAATCCTCACTTTGGGCATAAGCCTTTCCAAGGAAGCCTTTGAGCTCAAACCAAGGGGAGTTACCCGATTTTAAGGTAATGTCTTCTTTTGAGTCCTTTTGTTTTATTTTGCTTCTACAACCCCCTAAACTCTTTTTATTATTTTATTTTGAAACAAATCCAATATCCTAAATATACTAGGATGTTTTTATAAGAAGGATTCGAGCTACACTTACACACACATATATCTAATGGTTAAAGAACATACTGTTTCCGTGGATGGCGAATTTCTGCCTCCCGAAACGATGATTGTTCAACATTATCTTAACACCTTCAAAGGTGGAAATTAAGATGTCACTATATTCATATATGATATATAATATTTTTATGTTTTACTTATTCTTCTGTATTTTTAATTTGTGTCTTACCTTTATGGCTTCCATTATGGGTATACGCGATAACTTCATTTTAGGAAGTGCAGACTATCGCCCCCTCAAAGTGATGTGATTCGTTAATGCCATACGTGGGATGTATAAAGGATGGATTTAATGTTATTATATATGATTTATACTGGAATTATTATATACCTCTATATCATTATTATTTCTTTCCATTAAAGTATGAGATAGAAATGAAAGTAGCGTTCATGCGTACATACGGCTTACTGTCTCCATGAACGGTGCATTTCATTTATTATCCCCAAATGTATCGTACTATTATAAGTTCATGTATATAATGGATATATATGATGAATGAAACATCTAAATGATGAATATAATTCTGGAATTAAAAAATACATACCTCTCATTTAGTTTTAATTCCATTAATATGACAAAGAAATGAAAGTAGCGTTCATGCGTACGTACGGCTTACCATCTCCATGAACGATGCATTTCATTTCTTACCTATAAATGATTATGTGATATTATAAATACATGTATATTCTAGATATATATGATATATATGATATCCAACTCAGGAATTTCATTCTGGATATAAATAACCTTTGACCACATGAACAACATGTAATTGTAAGAAGTACACTTTCGACTTAAGAACCAAATATTGAAAAAACAATAATTATTAACGTAAATGATTAAATAATGTTTATAACATGGAAAATAAGTGATATAAAAGGAATAATGAACTTTAAAAAGGTTCTTAGGAAAATAGAAATTAACTCAAGTTTATTATTCAGGATGTTAAAGAATGATCGAGTCAAGTCAGACCTGAGGTAAGGGATCCTACTCCTCTCTTTCTTTTTATGTACAATATTTTATGTAATTCCTTTAAAAGCTCATATTTATTGTTATTGGAATGTTATTATATATTAATCTTACTTTAAGTTTTATTTTCATGTGATGAGAGACCCTATTCTCTCTCATCAATCCATTTTGGAAGTTTAGAGTGGCGCCGATAGGCTGCCGAATTGTCGTAAGAGATCTAACATCTCTCTTTCTTTTAAAGTACTCTCCTTTATGTCACTTCTTTTAAGATCCTATTTGTTATGTTGGGGGATGTTATTTTATATTACTCTTTCTGTAAACATTATGTTTATGTGATGAGAGACCCTATTTCCTCTCATCAATCCATTTTGAATGTTTTATGTGGCGCTGTTAGGCTGCCGAGTTTTCGTAAGAGATTTTTCTTCTCACTTTTATTCCCATGAGAGTTATGATACATTTTCCACAATTTCCATTGAGTGGTTTATGTACTTACCACTATTACACTCCTTTTGTAATATAATTCCATTTATGGGTATTTACATATTCATTGTATGACACTTCTTCAATGGGGTGTACTTTTCGAAAGTTACCCAAGTCGGTAAGGGAACCTTTCACCCTTATCTTTTTAAAAGACTTTGTTTGTTATGTCTTTTAATTCACATACTATTTAGTTGGGATATGTTCTTATATATCCTGATTGATGTAAATTTTATGTCCAAGTGATGAGATTCCCTTTTTATCTCTCATTAACTCATTTTCTAAATTTTTGAAGTGACGCCGTTAGGCTGTCAAATTTTTGCAAGGGAACTTCTTAGCCCAAATTTGATTCTTTGGGATAATCATGTACTTCTTGAATATGTCGTTCTATGAATATGTGTGAATAACCTCTGATTGTTTTACACTTAATATCAACTTATATTTGGTGTATTCTTTTGTCACACATAATTATGCAATTGATTTATCCTTAAACCAAGGATACCGTCTTTGTAAGGGACTTCGTCTCAATCTCCTTTCATTGAGGCATATTTCATTTTATACACAACTTTCTTTTATATGGTGTATAAACCCCTTTGAATTTTACTTTTATACAAAAGGAATCTTTTTCTACGAAGCTTTTTACTAAACGACAAAAAGGACTGTTTTTTTTAAACGTACGCGGTGACAACATCCTTTTCCGCCGCCGCGAGTATTATTTTGTATGTAGATTCCTCAACAAGCCGTAATGATTTTTAAAATAAAATAAATACCATATACTCTTTTATGTATTTTTGGTATTGAAAATGGTTTTGATAAAGGATTCTATTATGTCAATATATTTATGATATATTTTGATTGAAATGTGGAAATGTTATCATTCCTTTATATTGGTTTTCTGTTTTATGATTTTATATTGGTACTTGGAAATTTTAACGGGTGGTTACATTATAAACCATATGATGGGTGGTGCCGTGAATACCAGGACGGGTGGTTACGTTATAACCTCCAATGCATTGGGTATGGAAGTTGGCCGTATGGCTCTTCCATTATGTATGTATGGAAATTGGCCGTATGGCTATTCCTTTAAGTGATATGTGTGGAAGTCGACCGTATGGTTATTCCACTTAAGTATGTATATGTCCCAAGTTACCTTTATATATGTTATGTATTCTTTATATGGGTTTTATGGTAATCCTTTGGTTACAAAAAGTTAAGTAATGATAATTTTTTCAGTGAAGTGTTTTTACTACTTCATGAAGGTGAAAAGTATTACATTGATAAAGTATTCATGGTTTAGTTGTTGTTTTGAACAACTAACAGTTTTCATTCTTTGTGTATCCCTTACTGAGCTTCTTATGCTCATCCCAAGTTTTTGAAATGTTTTTCACAGGACTTAGCGTGGAATAGGGTCAAGGATGGGATCAAGGGAAAGTCATGCTACCTAAAACATGGAACTATACATGTTTCTTTTTAAGAGTTTTTATTTTATAGAAATTTAGTAGAAGCGACTACTTTGTAATCTTTTGAGATGTAATAGTTATGTCATAATTCTCTAAAACTCTAAACCTGAAAATATCCTCAATGTGAATTACTCATTTAATTCAATATTAAGTAATGTTTAAGGCTGGGGCCTTATAGTTGGTATCAAAGGTCGGTTTAGATAACTTTAGAGGTTAGGGTATTCTCTAAGCATAAGTAACATTACCATAAAGGTTAGGATTTCAGAAAGAGTCCTAGTTTTAGATAAAGTGAATGATTAAGTATATCTTATTGTTTACCTTCCTCATTAGTACATTATGGTTTTGTTGATATACTCACACTGACATTTCTGTTTTTAGTGAATGACTAGATCTCATAGGCACCAAAGTGACAATTGGTTTGAAGGAAACTGTGGTGGTTCTCTGATTAAGAGGCTCGATGAAATGTGGTACTCAATGAGGAAACTCGTGGTTGTTCTAAACCAACTATCAAGGAGTCATGATCAACCATGTGAAACTTGGTATGTTCTATAATGCATCATGTACGATATGACCAATCGATGTGGAAGTTCAGGTAGTAATTAAAAAGGAAACCATTAGGGTTTATATGATCCTTACTTTTTAGGTAATTATTGGTTACTCTATGATATGATGGAAAATGAAAGGAATGAGATAAACATGAGGTTAAAATATGATATGATTATTTTTTAAGATTTTATCTCATTTTGGGGAATGTTTTAAAAATTATATTGTTTTGGAAAAAGGACAACACACAGACCGTGTGACAACCCGTCGCGTTGGACAAAGCTGTAGAAATCGAACCCACAACCAAAGTGCGAGTGATATTTATCACCTACCACTGGACTACGTGAAGTCCCTGGTTAGTTTGACTGATTCTTTTTAGTTACATTATTTTATGAATTAAGAGTAAGTTGATTTTGGGTTATTTATGAAAATGATTAACCTATCATGGAGGATATGTGATTAGGATAATTACTTTTCAATTCGAGACTTTATGAGCGACTGATGTTGTTTGGAGATAAATGTTACGATTTAACTTGGAATACTATGTGACTAAATCCTTCAAATATTTGGGTTTCAATCTTATTTTGGTCTACTTTGAAGGATTTTATGGACAAATTGTTTATCGAATGGTCCTCTTTGTAATTTGGGTTTTTTTGGAAAAATTTGGAGATTAAGAATAGATTTTCTTTTTATAAAGTGTTATCCTTTTCTGGATCATCTGATCTTGTACTAACCTTTTGGGTTTTGGTTTTTGTAAAAGTATAAAGACATGGGAAGTATATAGTTCTCTTTTTTTGGGATAGGTGATTCTCTAGAAGTAGATTATAGTACTCTTAATGTGAACAAGTCTTCCTAAATACTCATTTTTTGGAGAAAATATGAGTTTGTGTAAGGAATCTAATAAAAGTTGAAAGTCAACATGATAAGTGATTATGTTTCCTTATGACTAAATTCCTCAATAAAAATTAACTTAAAACAAAAATGTTGTCTATTAACTTTTCCTACCGGGGAATTGAATACCGTTTAACCCATCACAAGTTTGTGATTTTATTGTGGTTAACTTTCTCCTAATCATGTTTTCTATCACTCTCCATCAGAACATGACCCTATGTTTTCTCCTCCATTTCCATGTTTTAATACTTGGAATCCTATTATGGGTTAAATCAGGTGACCTTTGTACTTATCTTTCTTTATTTTAAAGTGATATTTTTACCGACTCTTGTTCTGATGTGGGACTTTCAAGGATGTTTCCAAGCTCAATTTTAAAAATTGCAAGGGCGGAATTCCCAAAAGGGGGGAAGGATGTAACACCCCAGGTAAATAAAGAATATGAAATTTTATTATTTATCCAAATTTGTGAATAAAATATTAATATGACTTTAAAGGGGACGCTATGCTCGATGGTGTACCCAACACGCAACAACGAGTTTTTGGGAATCTTACGTTGCACTCTAATAATAAAATAAAATTATTTTAAATGGTAGTTAAAATTTAGCCATTGTATTGGCAGGAATGGATAGAAATAACTAAAATATGATTATATATGTTTTTAAATGTTTTTACATTTATCCAATAAATGATAATGGCTTAAAATACGGAAAGAATTCAATTTTAGGCGTATATGCCCTAGTTTTCACTAAAGGTTCACTTATCACCTTTTGATGGCGAACCATCATTAAATATAGTTTTGTTCACTCTTATAAATTCTATTGGACAAAATAAAACTCTTCTTTAGAATCGGGACATCAAAATTTACTTTGTGTAAATTTTTTGTATCTTTCCGATAAAGTTCTTTTTTAATGAATAGTGTAAAATGGTGTATTTTAATTCAAAACCTCTTTTTAGTCTAATTTATTTATATGATTATATTATCTTCCTAATTTGTTTTAAAGTGAAATTAGAATATATTTTTACCATTAAATCAAATAGTGGTTGTTGGAATTAATTTCACTTTAAAAACGGACTTCAACTATTGTCAATCTTTTGATACTTATTGTTTCATAAAAACACGCTATTTGTCATGACATCGTGAATTAATTATTAAATTAAATAATGCGACTTATATGTTCTGAATTTTGTAAAATAGACTTCATTTTTGAATTTGGAATATCAAATATATCTTAGGGTGAATTTTTGGGAATTTTCTGAAGAACTTTAATTTTTGATGACTAGTGAAACCACTAAGTGGTACTTATAAAAACTGATTTTTCCATTTAAATAAAATTTTTCCATCTTTGTGTTTTGAATTTCAAAAATCCTACATACATGGTTGTCATTAAGAAGTAAAATGCGGTTTAATGGGATAAAATTTTTTTTTGGTGAATAGTAACTTATTAAGTTTTTAATCGTGATTAGTGGTAATTAGTGTAGTTTAAGGTAAAAATAATGCTTTAATAAAATGAGATGAGCTGGAAACATGTCCTACCCACATTGGTTATGTCATGGCCGACCAAGAAAAGCCATGGGTCGTCTTGGGGACCCCATGGATCCACTTTGGTTGGGAAATTACATAAATAACTTTTTATTTAATGTAAAAGTAAAAATGACACAAACATAATATGTTTTACGAAAACAATTTTTACATGGGGTTATAAAGATCAGATTTTTTATTATAAATAGTCATTGGAAAGATAAAAAGATTTCCTACATCATAGTAGTTTTTATATAATTTTTAGGCTTTAAATAAATTAAATTATTTATGACATCATGATGATGCAGCAATGACCTCATTATTTAACGATTTAAATATAATGGAAAGATAATGTAAAATCTACAACCTAAAAATGTCTAAAACCAATTGGATGAGTGGATTTAGATGACTTATCACCTTATCCTAGAATTATATCAATGTGGGACCCTTTAAATCCGAAACTCATTTTCAAATAAAGTAATATTTCTTTACTTTCCAAAAGTGCCCCTCCTCTCCTCTTATAAAAGGCCCCCACCTCTACCTCCTTATCCACACTTCCAAAGCCTTTGGCTCGGCCAACCCCAGCCCATTTTGTCTCTCCACTTCCCTCTCTTACTCTTTGAAGCCTCACTTTGGGCAGAAGTCTTTCCAAGGAAGCTTTTGAGCTCAAACCAAGGGGAGTTACCCGATTTTAAGGTAATGTCTTCTTTTGAGTCCTTTTGTTTTATTTTTCTTCTCCAACCCCCTAAAAGCCTTTTATTCTTTTATTTTGTAACAACTACAACATTATAAATATACTAGGATGTTTTTATAAGAATTATTCGAGCTACACTTACACACACATACATTTAATGGTTAAAGAATATAATGTTTTCGTGGATGGTGAATTTCTGCCTCCCGAAACGATGATTGTTCAACATTCTCTTAACAACTTCAAAGGTTGCCATTAAGATGTAACTATATTCATATATGATATATAATATGTTTATGTTTTACTTATGCTTATGTATTTTTCATTTGTGTCTTACCTTTATGGCTTCGATTATGGGTATACGCGATATCTTCATTTTAGTAAGTGTGGACTACCGCCCCCTCAAAGTGATGTGATTCGTTAATGCCATACGTGGGACGTATAAAGGATGTATTTAATGTTATTATATATGATGTTATAATGGAATTATTATATACCTCTATATCATTATTTTTTTGTTCCATTAAAGTATGATATAGAAATGAAAGTAGTGTTCATGCGTACGTACGACTTACCGTCTCCATGAACGGTGCATTTCATTTCTTATCCCCAAATGTAATGTACTATTATAAGTACATGTATATAATGGATATATATGATGAATGATACATCTAAATGATGAATATAATTATGGAATTAAAATATACATACCTATCATTTAGTTTTAATTCCATTAATATGACAAAGAAATGAAAGTAGCGTTCATGCGTACGTACGACTTACCGTCTCCATGAACGGTGCATTTTATTTCTTACCTCTAAATGATTATGTGATATTATAAATACATGTATATTCTAGATATATATTATATATATGATATCCAAATCAGGAATGTCATTCTGGATATAAAGAACATTTGACCACACGAACAACATGTAATTGTAAGAAGTCCACTTTCGACTTATGAACATAATATTGACAAAACAAACATTATTAACTTAAATGATTAAATAATGTGTATAACGTGGATAATAAGTAATATAAAAGTAATAATGAACTTTAAAAAGGTTCTTATGAAAAAATAAATTTACTCATGTTTATTATTCAGGACATTAAAGAATGATCGAGTCAAGTCGGACCCGAGGTAAGGGATCATACTTCCCTCTTTCTTTTTAAGTACACTCTTTTATGTCATTCCTTTTAAAGCTCATCGTTATTGTTATTGGGATGTTATTTTATATAAATCTTACTGTAATTTTTATGTTCATTTGATGAGAGACCCTATTCTCTCTCATCAATCCATTTTGGATGTTTTGAGTGGCGCCGATAGGCTGCCGAATTCTCGTAAGAGATCTAACCTCTCTCATTCTTTTAAAGTACTCTCCTTTATGTCACTTCTTTTAAGCTCATATTTTTTATGTTGGGGGATGTTCATTTATATTCCTCTTTATGTAAACATTATGTTGATGTGATGAGAGACCCTATTTCCTCTCATAAATCCATTTTTGAAGTTTTAAGTGGCGCCGTTAGGCTGCCGAGTTTTTGTAAGAGATTTTTCATCTCACTTTTATTCCCGTGAGATTTATGCTACATTTGCCACAATTTCCATTTAGTGGTTTATGTACTTCCCACTATTACACTCCTTTTGTAATATAATTCCATTTACGGGTATTTACATATTCATTGTATGACACTTCTTCAATGGGGTGTACTTTTCGAAAGTTACCCAAGTCGGTAAGGGAACCTTTCACCCTTCTCTTTTTAAAAGACTTCGTTTGTTATGTATTTTAATTCACATACTATTATGTTGGGATATGTTCTTCTATATCCTGATTGATGTCAATTTTATGTCCAAGTGATGAGATTCCCTTTTTATCTCTCATCAACTCATTTTCTGAATTTTTTAAGTGACGCCATTAGGCTGTCAATTTTTTGGAAGGGAACTTCTTAGCCCGGATTTGATTCTTTGGGATAAACTTGTACTCTTTGAATATGTCATTCTATGAATATGTGTGAATAACCTCTGATTTCTTTACACTTAATATCCACTTATATTTGGTGTATTCGTTTTTCACACATAATTATGCAATTGATTTATCCTTAAACCAAGTATACCGTCTTTGTAAGGGACTTCGTCTCAATCTCCTTTCATTGAGCATATTTCGTTTTATACACAACTTTCTTTTATACGGTGTATAAACCCATTTGACTTTTACTTTTAAACAAAAGGAATATTTTTCTACGAAGCGTTTTACTAAACGACAAAAAGGAATGTATTTTTTAAACGTACGCGGTGACAACGACCTTTTCCGCCGCCGCGAGTATTATTTGGTCTTTGGATTCCTCAACAAGTCGTAATGACTTTAAAATATAATAAATACCATATAATCTTTTATGTATTTTGGTATTGAAAATGGTTTTTATAAAGGATTCTATTATGTCAATATATTTATGATATATTGTGATTGAAATGTGGAAATGTTATCATTCCTTTATATTGGTTTTCTATTTTATGATTATATATTGGTACACGGACATTTTAACGGGCGGTTACGTTATAAACCATATGATGGGTGGTGCTGTGAATACCAGGACGGGTGGTTACGTTATAACCTATAATGCATTGGGTATGGAAGTCGGCTGTATGGCTATTCCATTATGTATGTATGGAAATTGGTCGTACGGCTATTCCATTAAGTGATATGTGTGGAAGTCGACCGTTTGGTTATTCCACATAAGTATGTTTATGTCCCAAGTTACCTTTATATATGTTATGTGTTCTTTATATGGGTTTTATGGTAATCATTTGGATACAAAAAGGTAAGTAATGATACTTTTTTTCAGTGAAGAGTTTTTACTACTTCATGAAGGTGAAAAGTATTACATTGATAAAGTATTAATGGTTTACTTGTTGTTTTGAAAAACTAACAGTTTTCATTCTTTGTGTATCCCTTACTGAGCTTCTTATGTTCATCCCAAGTATTTGGAATGTTTTTCAATGGACTTAGCATGGAATAGGGTCAAGGATGGGATCAAGGGAAAGCCATGCTACCTAAAACATGGAACTATACATGTTTCTTTTTAAGAGTTTTTATTTTATGGAAATTTAGTAGAAGCGACTACTTTGTAATCTTTTGAGATGTAATATTTATGTCCTAATTCTCTAAAACTCTAAACCTGAAAAGATCATTAATGTGAATTACTCATTTAATTCAATATTAAGTAAGGTTTAGGGCTGGGGCCTTATATTCTCATTCCTTCTACTGGGTGCCATTTCTAAAAAATGGCATACACTATATTAGTTTGTGAATAGAAATAGTTAATCCCAAACATGTAAAACACTTAACATAAATTAAACAGTTTATGGATATATTCCATGATCATAAAAATATCTTCTTTAAGAAAGTATATACTCATAAACACTTAATAATGGTTTCTAAAGAAAATGAGAATTATCCTAAGCATATCCCCCGGGAGTGTCGTAACCAAGAGTGCAGCATGGCCTGTTTTCGTGCACCAGTTCCTATTCGAGTCTAGCTCAAAGCAGTGTTTTCAGGTTTTACCCATAGGTAAATCTGTGCCAGAGCCACCTCTACCTGCTCGTATCCAGACATGGATGTATTCCTTATAAAACTCAAAAAATCTCTACAATATCAAAAATTCTAGGATGTTCTTCTCTACTAATCCTCAATGTCTATCATAGGGATATGTGCTCTAATCAGAGTTTATCGAAATCTAGCATCCAAGGGTATTGCTAAACTTTCTCTGATACCAATTCTAACGCACTGACCCCAGTTACCCGGAGTTGGTGCATTATTTTAAAAAATTGGCATGATAACAAGGAATCAAGTCCCGAAGGACCGATCAGTTTAGCAGTCTTGGAAAATAGATTACATTCATTAACATTACATTACAATTTCAAACATAAAACATAGCGTAAATAGTTCTTTGAGAACACCATTATTCCCTTTATCTCAACCCTATATATCAATCATAATACACTTATTTTAATCCTATGAAAAATAAAACATATAAAAGGGTTAGCCCAGATGCTTATTAAGGAAAACAATATACCAGAAACATTAATAAATAATCATAAACATTTAAGGAAATTTATAACTAACAAAAAATCCTTTTAAACTTTAAATTCAACATAATATGGAAAAAATAAAATAATTCCATATTCTTATTCACATGGATATTCTACTAGTAGAATATTCGCTTGCAATATCACTAACCACTTTCATAATGATTGAATGCATAATTCCAAACTTTAATTTCTATATCAAGGCCTTGTGCCAAGACCTAAGGCATAACTGTAACTAGAACCCAACCCAGAGTGCCTCTAATAACCAGACACCAACCCAGAGTGCCTCTAATAACCAGACACCAACCCGGAGTGCCTCAAATAACCAGACGCCAAGCCGGAGTGCCTCTAATAACCGAACACCAACCCGGAGGGTCTGCTGTAATCGGACCCCAACCCGGAGGGCCTTCTTTTACCTATCCCCAACCTAAAACATACTAGTCAAAAAAATTCTTCTTAAGAAGAGGATGAAATATAACATAAAAATTAGTATTAAAACTATCATATGAAATGGCAAAACTTTACCCATAAACCATGAATGGTATTAAAATAACACATCCACAGTAAAAAATATCACAAAACCTTCAACACAATATGGAATATTTGTATAATTATAAATCAAATTAGAAACAAGTCAAAAATCCATTAAAGGATTTTGACGTTGATGAAAATGATATGTAAAACTCTTTGAGAGAAATACCATTTTTTCACGAAAACATTTAAAATTAACACAATTTCGAAAAGAAGTCATTTAAAGAAATTTTTGAATCAAAGTGTCCCATACCACTTTGAAACTTTTGAATGGAATTACAATTTTTAAAACATTCATGTCCATATAAAAAAATCCTTAAAACCCATTTTGAAGACATGGACATTAATGAGAAATATTTAGAAGAATAAATATTTAAAACATTTGAAATGATGTTTTAGTAAAATGTACCTTAAAATAATCCCTTTTAAAACTCTTTCAAAAAACATGGACATGGATAATTAATATTTCCTAGTAGATAATTATGTAATAAAATCCTTGGATAATAAAGAGATTGTGAAATTAACCCCTACCAATTTGGTAAATTATGAAAAATAAACCCTAGGAAAGAGGTATCATACAATGAATATGTAAATAAACTTAAATTAAAGTGTATTACAAAAATAATACAATTATGGGCAGTACCCACTCCACAAAAAAGTTAATAGTGGCAATATGGAATGAATCTCACAGGAATAAAGAGTGAGATGAAAACCCCTTACCATGTACTTTTCCATGGTCGAGGGTAGGGTAATCTCATGTATAATGGTTAAATGATTTATTAAATTATACATGAATAGTATACATTAATATGATATCCTATATGATATTTTTACACTTCTTTGTTAATAGTATCTTAGTATTATCGGCGTTTCAGTTGTTAACTTACTCGTTTTATTTTATATGTTTTGTTACATGAACCATGATTGTTATGGATAGGTTGTATCTTATACATATCCAGAATAAAATCAAGACCTTAAACATTAATTTAAATCATAATATGATAATTAGTATTTAATGGATATGATGGGTAGATGAATCTCATTGTGTTCGTGGAGCTGGTAGTCCGTACGTACGCATGAATTCTAATTCCATTTCATTTTTGATTTTAAAAAGAATCAAAACCAAATAATACATAGGTATATTATTATTCCAGTGTAATATAATATCTTATATATGTTACTTATTTTCATTAATACCATCCTTTATATGTTCCATGGATGGTATAAATGAGTCATATAACTTTGAGGGGGCGGTAGTCCGCACTTCCTCAAATGAAATCATCATATATATATACAAAATGAAACGAATAATGGTATGATATAAAATGGAATTACAGAAGTTTATATATAAAATAAATTTCATTAATATCATATTTAATTATATTTCCATCATAATGGCCACAATGAGAGGTGATAGGAGATAATTGAACAATCATCGCTTTGTGAGGCGTTTGGTTGCCATCCACAGAAACATTATGTTTTTTCACTCATAAGATGGAGGTGTGTGTAAGTGTAGTTCGAATAATTATAATAAAAATATACTAGTATATTTAGGATACTGTTTCTGTTTACAAAAGAAAATAATACGAAGAGTTTAGGGGTTTCAGAACTAAAACAAAAGAAAAGAGGCTAAGAGAAATCGGTACCTTTAATTTCTGTAGCTCCCTTTGGTTTGAACCAAAATGAACTCTTGAAGTGTCTTATGACTAAGTTAAGGCTTCTAGGAGTAGTAGAGGGATGTAGGGAGTTTAATTGGGTAGATGTTGGACGAGCCAAAAGGCTTGAGAGGTGTGAGGAATCGGTTAGAAGTGGTGTCCTTTAATAAGGGGGAGGAGGGGCTCTTTAGGAAAAACTTAAAGTATTATTTTATAATAAATTCATATTCGGTTTGTAATGGCTCAAAAGTGGATTACTCAAATCCTATGGTTGGGATGGGTCGAATTAATTTCAACCAATAAATGTTACATAGGTTTTGGACACTTTATTAACCTTATATTTTAGTTTTAACCTTTAGTTACATAGTTTGACATTTACCATGTCTCTTTGTATTTTTATATTATATGGTCAATAAACTTACTATAAACTTCCAAGAGACCACCAAGTGGTCCCTTAATGATGAAACTATAATGATATATGTACTTTGTACTAACCTTATATTTTTAGGAGTATAATATCAATTAATCATAAAATATTTTTTTAAATATTAATTTATGTCAATTTTGACACTATTTGGAATTTTGTTTTTTTGAAAGTCATCACAACTTGATTACTTGGATAAAGATACATTGAATCAGCCCTAATATGTCATATTCACCTATAAAATTCATGTATGTCATAAAAACATTGAAATTATATTTATTTTAAAATTTATATTACCATTTATTTGATTCTTTCATTAATAAGGTAATTACTACATCATCATTGTTTCATAAATAAATTTAAGTATTTAATGTCTAAAAATTATAATTAAAATACAATTATGTATAAAATCTTTTTATATTTATAATGAATATTTATAATCGAATTTATCTTATATATAACTCTATATTAAAAATGTTTTAGTTATTAAATGTTGATTTTAACTCTTTTAAATCTTCTTTGAATTAATTAATAATAATTGTCCTAATCTAATCCAAGTGGACCTAAAGGGTCATATTTTAGACCTAAAGTTTTTTTGGTCGAATTAAACTTATCCAATAAAATTATGACATGTTTTAGGGTAATAATATTATTATTTTTTCCCTTAATTACCTTATATACTTTTTACCATGGTAAATAAATGTAAAAAGATACTATTCACCAAAAAAATATTTTTTTATTATGGAACCAAATTTTACTCCTAGATATTATCCTTGTGTCTCAGATTTTTTAAATTCATCTCATAGAAGTAGTAAAATTATGTTTTATGTGGATTTACAAATTCTCTTAGGAGGGGGGTAAAAGACTGTGAAAAATTCAACAAATTTTTTATATATCTGAAATTTTTATAAACTGAATACAATGAATTAAATTGAATTTATATAGGTATTATGTATCTATTTTGATATAAAATAAATATAAATAATATAAATAATTATTTAAATAAAAATCTGGTTTTAAACAGTAACACAGTGTTTTTCACTATTCATCAAAAATTGAATGTTTTTAGAAAAATACGAAAAATTTACCCTAAGATAATTTTGATATTAAAAATTCAATAATGATGTCTATTTTAAAATATTAAAAACATTTAAGTTTCATTTATTAATTTAAAATTAATTCCCGCTGTCAAAACCAAATGCGTGTTTTTAAGAAACAATAATTATCAAAAGATTGACACTTGTTTATGTTCGGTTTAAATGTGAAATTATGTCCAATGACTAACAATGGATTAAATGGTAAAAATATATTCTAAATAAAATTTAAAACCACTCAAATTCATTACTTATCACTATTAATTATTTTGATTAAAAAAGTTGTTTTTAATTAAAAAATAGTAATTTTCACTATTCATCAAAATATGAAAGTTATACAAAAAGTACCAAAATTTCACCCTGGGGTAATTTTGATTTTATGAATCAAAAAATAATGTCCATTTTGAGAGATAAAATATATATAATTTCAAAAAGTGGGTATTACTATTCATAACAGCTACTTTGATTGGTTGTGGTGTGTGTTGGAACTCGAAGTTGCGTTCAACACACACTACTATATTATTCAATGAAAATTGTACCGTAGAAGATTGGGGTGTCACACATCCCTACTAAGTTTTTCCCCTCATGTGTAATGTCTTATGTAGATTCTTGATGCATTGACAGATTCCTAGGAAGAGAAAGACTAGTACTAGGACCACACAATTCATTGTGAGATTAGACAGGCCAAGGTGTTTTTGGTGGATTTCTGTAGAATCATTAGAACACTTGTTTGCAGGATAGATTTTTTCAGTGTCTTTGTGTTGGGGGATATTATTATAGCCTTGTTGTAGTTTACTAAATTACCATCTACCATAATCCATTTTTGAGTTGTGTTAGTATGAATACTTTTTTTATTAGTGATTTAATTTTCGAGTTCTCTTTCAATGGTATTGTGTGAGTGCGTACGACTTCTTAGGAAAATGACTCCCTTTTCTGGATATTACTTATCACTGATAGTCTCCATCTCTTGTCCTATTAGAGGAAGGATTATGGTAGTCATGGAATGGGGCCTAGGTTATTGGTCGTGACAGTGTTGTTGGGGATAAGTGTTCCCATTTACATATATAGACTAAAATTCAATTTGGACATAATTTTTCCAATTAAGAATGTTTTTTTCTTATAGAATTTTATTTCTCTGAATTTGAGCCCAGATATGTGATGTGATGTGTGCATGGAATATTTGATGAGATATGATAGTGGGGGATTGATTTTGTTGCAAGATTTGATAATTGTAATGGTGGGTTTCATAGTGATGTGAGTGTTGGACTAGGGGATGTCCCTAGGATAATGGAATGGATGGAAAATCAGTTTACAATTTGTTTTTAAAAAATATTTAAGGGATTCTTGTAAATGTTACTCTTATCGACAAATATATGACTTAATTAATTATATAAATTTAATTCCCCACATCATGTGGCAAATAGATGTGCTCATTTATTCTTATCATAGTGGTATCGGAGGATGTTTCATAGAGTACCCAAAGTTATTGAATAGTAAATGTACAATAAATTTTTTATTCCACAGGGTTGGTTTGTGATGCAATGTGATGTTAATATTAATAATCAGAAACCATGGGATTGATCAAGTTAAACCCAATGGTATTGAAATCACTTTGGTAATTAATGACATGTATGTTTGGATAATTTTAATTAATGTCAAATTGATTATGTTACATAATTTAAATTTATAAAAAATTAAAGAATTAATTTATGGTAAAATTATTAAATTCTAGTGTGAAATTAGGATTTCTATCCCATAGCCATTAAAGTTTGGTTTCCAATTGAAGATAGCTGCAGTAGTCCATAGGATTGGTTAAACCAAAATTGTAGTTTTGAATAATGATGCGTCATGTATTTTTGTTGGTATTTCATATGATACCCCTATATGGACATTACATTAAACATTACATAATCTTGAAAATAATTTTAAAATTCACACTATTATATTTACAAAGATATATTGTGTTTATTTTTTATGTAATTTGTAAATAATTTATAAATAACGACCCACAATAATACAAAGTGGAAACTACTAAAAAAATTACTCTATTTTCCCATAATACAAAAGTTTTTAATAAAACATGAATTATTCAAAATATAAAAATTTTCATCTTGTATTATATTAATTATCCATAATTTACATGAAATTTTATAATACATTATATGAGAAAAAAAATCTCAATTTGGAAAAGAGAAATATGTAAAAAAACTATTAGTCCATGAATACTTATAAACATATGAAATCATTTTCAAAAATATATATTTCTCTCCCACAAAGTATCATATACTTACATTGTGACAACATAAAACAAAGAAAATAGATATAAAAAAACAAATATATCTTAGGGAATTAATTAAATAGTATTTTAACACTCATTAATAACATATGACTTTTAACCCTCACAGATACCTTACCTTGTAACCCACATGACAACCTTATGATGTAACCCTCATGGATACCTTATGGTGTAACCATCACAAATACACTTGAAATAACCATTATGGTTAACATACAACATAAAAATACCTGATGAATTTTTTGGAGATATATTTCCCACCCTTTATTATAAAATATTCCCATGAACCTAAAAAAAATCATCAAACTCGAATACTTTCATCACAAATACATTTCTTTTCAATTTTATAGAAATAGAAATTTAAAAGAAGATTTTTAAAAAAAATTCCCTTACATTAAGTTAATATCACTTAAAACTTATAAAATATTATAGTATAATGGTTTACAGTGTGTTAGTAATTTATTAATGACCTGTACACATGTTTATACTACCTTATATGACCATATTATAACAACTTTCCAGCCATTCATGAATAATATTTTGTTATTTCCAATGTTTCTAGTGCCTTCGTCTCATTGTTTCCATGCTTAGTTCATTGTAATTTTTTTAAAATTTAAAGAAAACTATAAAATTGGAAATGAATAGTATTAATATGTTTCTATTTTATATATTAGGATGATTCATTATATAAAATATTAATGAAAATTATTTAATTTATTTTTTTTACGACTGTCACGATCATATGTCATATTATTTAATAACACTATTATATATTTGTTCTATAACATTATAAAACATGTAATATATATAATAATATCTGATTTAACCATAATAATAGTTTTATATCCATCAATTATGGAGGTAATAGAAAATTAAAAAACATCATATATGACGATGATAAATCAAGAAATCGCGGAAAGACAATTTATTTAAAATAAGAGGAGAAGATTAGAGGTTTGATGATGGATATTCAATTAAGAAAATAGCATTCCAATATATTATAAATAATTTAATTATCCAGTAAATTGGATTATGGGATGTGAGGATTGAAAAGTAAAAGGAATGAAATTAAAAATAAAATAAAATAAAATAAAATATGATTTTACCTCTTGAATTCTCCCCCTTCAGAACCACTTTATGGAACAAAGTTGTGGCCTTTTTGTTAGACCCGAAGGATGTGAACATATAGAATAAACTTGGAAAGGGATTTTTGAGTATTTTAAACAATATAAAATGATTTTTAGTTTTTGAGAAGAGGTAGCGAGGGGTGGTATTTATAGTGGAGGAGGGGGTGTTTTTTTATTATTTTATTTCACAGTTTTTTATTTTGGCTCGTGACTATGAATTGTTTTCATAATTATCAATAAATATATTTAAATAATTGATTATAATTAAATAATATGTTCTTACATCACCCATTCATCATATATGAGTCAATAATTTTTATACATAGCTTATATCATAAATTATCATATATCACTATTTACAAAAAAATTAACATTTTTCGAAAAATAAAAAAAATCACCATAATTTCATTAAAATGTAGAATAAAAAATGGAACACAAATTATTGAAAATAGTTTTTTATATATATGAAATTTAATTTTTAATCGAAATCATAATTTTTTTTAAAATACTCATTTCAATATAACAAATGATATTATGACCCTTTAAAAATTTAATTATAGTTTTATAAAAATTAATTATAATAATAAAGAAACAAAATATTAATTTATAAAACCATTTTAAGAAGATAATTTTTTTTATAAATACTTATATTAATTATAAAATGATAATAAATTATTTTAATTACCAAAAAGACCATCAGTTAATGTATCATTTCAAAAACATTAATTTACTTATTCCAAGATATAAATATATCATATTTTCAATTATATCATAAAAAATATTTATTTATACTATAATAAGTAAGGTTATGATTCTAGTATTTTAGATTCATTAATTTCTATAAATACACCTTCTGTTATTATATATTTATAGTGAGATTAACTATTTAATTCCAAAATAAAAAATATATTTTATATATACCTGAGATTATATATTCTTCTAAATTATTGAAATTTCATCATCATAATTTTTATTCCATTATTAAAAATGATAGGATAATTTTCCATCAAATTTTTTTCATATTCACATGTTTCATCTTCAACCATGTGGTATCTCCACAAAACATTAACATAGACAATTACCATTTTCTAATATAATTTTCGTCCTTGATCGTTCTCTTCCAATAGAACTACTTATGGGATCAAAACATTATATGAATATGGGAGATGCATTCTTAAGAATGAATCTTGAAAAATATTCTCTAGTAAAGATAAACTCAAAGGAAAAACTACTCAGTAGGGAACTGGTCCAAAATTCTCTAGGATTTCAAAATTTCCAGTGATTTGTGGAAATAGATTCCCACTCTTACTAAAACACATATCACTTTTCCAAGGAGATATATGAAAGAAAATATTATCACTGACCTTGAATTTTTATTTCAATTTATCTGTTTAAATTTTTTTCCTACTATATGATGTACTCATGTTTTCCTGGATCATCTTCACTTTATCAGCCACTTCCCCAACTAATTATGGCGCTATCATCTTATTTTCTCCAAATTATTTTCAAAATTATTGAGTTCGACACTAATTTCCATAAAATTAATAAAAGGTGGAATCTTTATACTCGAATGAAAACTAATATTTTATAAAATTTCAATAATGAAATATTTTTATCCTGAATTCTCAATTAATCCACTTAAAAATTTTAAATAATATCCTCCAATGTGATAATATTTTGCTCTATTTTCCCATCATATCGAGGAAGAAATGAAGTGGTATAATATAATTCAGTTACCAATTAATTTTTATGGACTTTAAAAATTTTATAAGTGGGCCTGATATCATTTTAAAATAAAATAGAAAGAGGAAATCAATGCAACCTGAAAATATCATTGATTTAATGTCGAGAAATATAATCTAAATTCATAGTGTCTTGAATAGGAAAACATTTTATAGATTTAGTCTTCTGATCAATAATAACCCAAATATAATTGTTACCTTGATAAGTCTATAGCACTCCCACCATTATGTATATGGAAAAATTTTCCCATTTCAAATCTAGTACTGGTAAAGTTTGAAGAAACCATGTTTGATGTTTTCTACATTCCTTAACATGTTGGTAATTTTATCATTTCATTGTAAAATAAGAAATATCACTTTTAATTCCATCCCAACAGTAATATCCATGAAGGACTTTATACATCTTATTATTTCTAGGATAAACTAAAAATTGAGAACTATAAGTCTCACATAACAGTTCTGTCTTTAATTGGGATTCACATGGAACACATAATCTCTTTCCAAATAACAAGGGAAAAAAATTTCAACATTAAATTATAGGAAATTTACCATTCAATAAAATTCTACATTGATATGTAACACATTGTATTCCTTCTGTGATTACTTAATATTGTCTGAATGAGATGAATACACAAAAAACTGAAAAAAAGAGGAATTTCCTACAACAAAATATTTTGTGACAAAATTCGTAAAATCATTAACCAATGGTTCATGATCCAAATATATCATGGTTCATGTCATATGATGTTTTTCAATCAAATCATCCTCCTTTTATTTTCTTTTCAAAGATGATAATTGAATGTGTTATCCTAATCCTTTATCAATTCTAGACATCTTCTCAATCTTATGTTCAATTACATTAAAGTAAATATATACATCACAATTTTATAGTAAATATATATTTCATATTTATCTCTATATAAATGATTCATCCAAAATTTTAAATCTAAAACAATAACATCTAATTCAAAATAATGTATGTGATCATTTAACTCAAGTGTTTTAATTTGTATCAAACCATAATCAATTACCTTATCATTATGAATCATAAATCAACCATGTACCTTTAATGAAGAATAATTATGAGGTAAAAATCACTGTGTTTGGAATAAAAGGACAACACAAGATCGTTCACCAATATTCTTTTAATTTAATTGACATAAACAAAGTATTTTTTTCCACATAAATTTCATAAGTTTTCATGTTAACATAGTTAGTGGTATATATAACCATTCAATGTTTTTAACAAACTGTCGGAAAAAGTCTGCTAATCCAATAAACAAATAAATCCTTTTTTCATTTTTAGATCTTTTCTATTCATCAACAACTTTTGTTTTTGTAGGATCAATGATTACATAATCCTTATATACAATTTTCCTAATAAAATAAAACTATTCTAACCAAAAATGTCCTTTTCAAAATTTCTAATATAACTAATTTTATTTGAGAGTTTGCAGGACAATCCTTAAATTTTTTCATGACCTTGAATACTTTTTGAAAACACTGTAATATTATCAATAAAAAATCTATCCATATATTCATGAAATATTCTATTCATATGATCCATAAATATAGTAGGGTCATTTTTCTAACCATAATGAATTATTAAAAACTCATAATGTCCATATATAGTTCTAAACACTACTCTTGGAATGTCATTATCCTTTAAAATCATCAAATTATACTTAGATCTCATGTAAATCATGGAAAGATACGGAGCTCCCTTGAGATGATCAAAAAAATCATCAATATGAGTTAGTGAATATGTATTCTTAAAATAATGTTATTCAAATCAATATAATCAATGGAAAGTATCATAGAACCATCTTTCTTTTAAATGAATAAAATATTCTCACCCCATGGTGATGTTCTAGGATGAAATAATCCTTTATCAAGAAACTCCTACAACTAATTTTTCAATTATAGAAGTTCAAGTTGTTACATTCGATTAGGGTATTTTAGTTGGATTAGAATCATGAACTACGTCAATAGAAAATTCATCTTCCCGAACAATTATAACACCATGAAGCTGATCATTAAAAACATACAAGTGTTTATTTACTATGAACATATCATTAATCTCAATTCATCCCTTATTTTTAGAAATATGTGGTATGTAAATTTCCTTTAAATCATTTAATAGTTTATTTTATTATTAATTTTTTATCAATTATATGGGTTCATTCTATTATAAAAAATGAAAGTCTAACTAAAAAAACACTTCTTTATCCGTATAATAAATCATAACATGATAAGGAGAATTATATTCCATGCCCAGAATGACATCAAACACCACAAAGCTATGTACAACAACATTTTTGTGTAATGTATTTCCCTAGAAAACAAAAAGAAGATCATTATAATTACTTATTACCTTAATATCCATGTTTGTGTTTTTAACCAATGTTTTGAGTTCATGTTTGTGGTGAAATTTACAATTTAAAAAAAATGTTAGAAATAATGAAATTTGTAGACCCTATATCCAAGAAGACATAAATAGAAATGTAATTAAATAAAAATTACCTAATACAACATCATTAGACTCCCTAGCATCTGCTGACATAGTCGAAAATGATTTCACTCCACCATTTGACATAAAATATTCCAACATTCCATCACTAAGAACGTTCTTTAGGAAATTTTTTTCATAACGACCCATCTCACCATATTTAAAACACCTTCCAATTTTTATTATAAATTCTAAAAAACAATAAATAAGACATTTTACAATGATATGTCATTTTATATCAATAGAAATACCAAATCTAAAACAATTAATATATATTTTTAAGGCATTCCCCATATTTCTTTAGGGATGTTATTTTTCATCATTGTCTAAATAAAATCTGCTATGTATTGTATTAATTTAAGTGACCCGTAATCATAGGTCTTTACATTTTGTTATATCATATCATACTCATGGTCTGACATAGGATGTTATAGTATTGTCTATGTTTATAGAAATAACTATTAATGATTCTTCTAGTGTCATTTTAAACCCCCATATCCTTTTATGAACTTTACAGAAAATATGGATGCCTCACTACATCAAAATAGTCAATAGACAGAAACAAAAAATTTGTCAATGTATTTTTTCTTATAGAAACATTATCAAACATAGTAATTCACATAAATATATTTTTCAAAATAATTTACACTTCTTATCATGAAATATTTTTCCATCACACTATCATTATAAATATGTTTTGCAAGATTTGGACTCAACCAATAGTGAATAAAATAGAGTGGGATCATGAAATAATGAATGTATATCGACTATTATATTTATTTAATAATCCTTTTAACCCTCCTTTATAAAATAATGACAATTCATTAATAATTCATGAGTTTCCTATTAATTCCACTAATTTAAAATGTCACAGTCCTCGATAAACGCCCATTATTAATTCGATCAAAATAAAAACCTTTACATCTCCATTATGCCATTAGTTAATCATCTATTTTATTAATATATATTAATATACATGTACATGGAAGAAATTCAATTACTATTCAACAAATGTTTACCCCATTTATATATAATTTAAAATTTATAAAAATTCAAAAAAAAATGGAATCAAAAAGTTCCCCTAATTATTTCCACTCATTATTTCTCTCATTTGAATAAATATAGTAGTTCAGAACCATAATAACATGTCAAAAAAATTATATCTATTATTACCAGCAAAACAATTTTCGCAAGCATCATAATATATTCCATACAGAAGTTTAAAAAATTTATATGATCATATCAAATGATTTTGGAATAATTATGGTCAATATTAACTAGATTAAATCCTTAATATTTTCAAATTATTTAGTAGTTCTCCATTAAATCCATATATATAAATATAATATCAAATGATAAAAAGTAATATTTAAATATGTAATTCATGTAAAATATGCTAGTAATTTTTTTTTCAATTAAATCACTTCAATATATTCCTTAAAACAACCCATCAATCTCTTCTAACATATCCAAGATAAATCATAAAAATATCACCATCATGAAATTAATAAAAAAACCCCACAAAAGACCCTATAATAATAAATTTAAATTAATGTGACAAATTGATTTCCAATGGAACTTCACATAAATTATATAGAATTCATATAAATTTCTGTAATACTTAGAGGTGGAGGTAGAATTAGTTGTACGTGTTCTTATTTTACATGTTATTTCTTATGAATTAAAAAATTGTGACCAATAAAAGTAAATATTCAAATATAAGAGTCATTTCTTCACTAGTATTATAGTGGATTAGATCCTTGTAGCCTTATGTTATTAGTAATTTTAGTTGTTTTTGTTCTCCAGAAAAAGTTCCAAAGTGTTAAAAAGTTATGAGGATGTGCTCCTTAGATGAAGTGGATTAAAAACCACAATGATTTGGGTTTTTTTGTATTATAGGTCACAATAGTGTGAATAGTTTGGCTGTTGTTCTGGGTATCGAGAGGTAGGATTTATAGGATCTTTAATTTTGGACATGGCGGCCCCATGAAGGTTAGGTTTTGTTATAACACGACAATGATAGTTTCTATTAAGTGGGACCATAAAATAGTCTAGTCAAGTAATGTGGTGTGGAGAAACAGGATGTGACATCATATTCCAATGGGTCTTCATCCTTATTCTAAGTATATATTCTTTGGAGAGTAGGATGTGGTGTTATTGTTATTTCATCAATGGGGTTTTATATTTTAGCAATTTACAGTAGTCTATTTTCATCATTTAGGTATATAGAATTGCTGAAATGAAAGGTGATATATCCATAGATATGGGTTTGAATGGGAAGGAATGGGTGTGGACCATTTTAATTTTATCATTAAATGGGATATTCAATATAGATCAAGAAAAACCAATTTTATAGAGAAAATTGATTTTAAAACATTAAATGTTCGTAATAATATTTTATTCAGGTTCCAATTTGATTATAATATTTTATTATTTAGTATTGGATTTATTATTTTTTAGTTTTACTAACAATATCAGAAATATAATAATTCATATATAATTTTATTTTAATTATGTGTTTGTTCATCAATATTTTTAACATAATCTACTAGGGATAGTGTTAATATAAGCGACCTAGAATATTATGTCATTACATGTTGTTATAAGATATCCTAATCATGGTCTAACATAGTATGTCACAATTTCATTTATGTTTAGTAGATAGAACTACTAATGATTATTACAAATACATTTAAAACCCCTATATATTCCTTCTGAAGAATACATGAAACTATGGAAGTCCCACTGCAATAAAATTTTCAATAGAAAGAAACCAAAAATGCACCGATTAAATTTTTTATAACAGGAAAATTATCAAAAAATTTCAATTTAAATTAATAATTTTTTTTAAAAGAATGTACACTTCTTATAATTATATTGTTTACCATCACATTATCCATATATCAATGTGGTACAAGATTCCATCACAACCAATAGATGATAAAATAGAGTGGGATCATGAAATAAAGCATGTCTATCGACACCTATATTTGTTGAGTATTTAATTTAAACCTCCATTATAAAATAATGTTAATTCATTAATAATTAATCAATTTCATATTAATCACACTAATTTTAAATATCACACTCCTCAAAAATCACTATATATTAATTGCCTAAAAATAAATACATTTTTATCTCCATTATAATTCCTTTAATTAACTAAATATTTTATTTATACATATTAATATAAATGTAAATGGGAAATTTTCAATTACTATTCAACCACATATTACCCCTATTATATATAATTTAAATTTTATAAAAAATATTTAAAACATGGAATGAAAAAGTCCCCTAATTATTTACATGAATTAATATAGTCATTTAAATAACTATAGATGTTCAAAAACATAATTACATGTCACAAAAATTTATATCTATTATTACCGCTAATACAACATTCACAAACATCATAATAATTTACACATATTACGTAAAAAAATTTATATAATCCTATAAAATGATTAATGAATAATTGATATCAACATTACACACATTAAATCCTTAATATTTTCAAATTATTTAGTAGGTTTCCAACAAATCCATATAAATAGATATAATGTCCCATGAGAAAAATAAATACTTAACTATATATTTCATGTAAATTAGGCCAGAAATATATTCCTCCATTAATATAGTTGAATAATTTCTTTAAAACATCCCATCAATATTTTATAACATATCCTAGAAAATTAATAAAAATTTCATCCTGATTAAATTAATATAACAATCCTCTACAAAAAAACCTGCCTATAATAATAAATGTAAATGAAAGTGAAAAAATTATTTCCAATGGAACTTCACATAAATAGTGTAGATTCCACAAAAATTGGTGTACTAATTAGAGGTGGAGGTTTAATCAGTAGTACATGTTCCTATTTTACATGCTATTTCTAATGAATTAAACACATGTGACCAAAAAGAGTCAAGATTCACACATTGAATCATTTCCTCACCTGTATAGTAGTGGATTATATACCGGTTTCCTTATTTCATTGTAATTTTGGTTATAAGAGTTGTCCAGATTATTTCCCAATGTGTTTGGTGCTTTTGAAGAGGATCTACTCAGATGAGGAGGATTTAACACCATGCATATTTGGGTTGTGTATTATTGTAAGTCCCTACCCTGGGGAGGGTTCATCTGTGGTACTGGGTATCAAAAGGAATGATTTAGATGCACATTCATTTTTCACATGGAGGCCACATCAATTTTAGGATGGGAGATTGAGTGGATGAGATTTTTTCCAATGAGTGAGACTATAGAATAGGCTAGTCAATACATGTGAAGGGGAGAAACATGATTTAATATCATACTACAAGTGGTGTTCGTCCATTTTCTATGTAGTAGTTCTATGGAGAGTAGGATGCGATGTTGTCTCTATTTTATCAACGAGGTTCTATGGTGTAGTACTTTACATTGGTCTATTGCCATTATTTAGGTATATTCTATTTCTGAAATTGAAGGTTCAATATCCATGAAAATGGGTTTGAATGAGAATAAAGGGTGTGGTCTATTGCAATATTTTCATAGTACCTCTCATGCCATCTGGTTTGGATAAATGGTTATTTTTGTTGTACTATGGTATTATATTTTAAATTTGGATAATACATACGAAATACCCTTATAAACTATATTTTTTCCCATGTTTCTCTCTCAAACTATTGATTCCCTAGATATATTTTTTATGGCTTTTGAAGCCCCATTCAGTCAGATTCAACCCCTACTTATAGGGATCGATCTTTGCTAATCCCTTTTTATTTATCCTATTTTCTTATAATTTCTTATTCATTTAATCTCATATCCTCCAATCCCATATTGACATGTAATAGTGGATTATCTCGATTATTATAATATAGTTTCTCATGTTCTTGTTTTGTGTGGTTATGGTTATGCATCAGTAGAGGGATGATAGTTCAATATAGGATAGGAAACCTGTGATCTGTATAGTCAATTTTTCACTTTAATGTGTTTTGAATCTTTATGGTTGGGGATTATTTTAATCACCTTTTACATAAATTAAGCCATAATGTTATCATGTTTTAGATTTGTATGGTGGTGGTGGAGTGAAGCCAAAAATTGAAAAACCCAACTTAATAAATAAATGGGTTGTGGTTAGTGATCACATCTTTTTTACCATGGTAATTGTTTTCTTAATGTTTTAATAGATAATGTTATATCTATGTTATTATTGTTTTTTATGTTGGTTTTAGATATTTTTTCTCATTTTGTTTTTAATGAAATTCATAAATAACATAAAGATGGAAATTTGAGTTGGTTAAATAAATATTTAAAGATTCATGTTTAATGAAATAGTAGTTCATTATAATTTTATGGTAATAAAATTAATACATAGTGCATGCTTATTTAATCTTGGTATTCCATGTGTTAATGGAATTATATTAAAAACATGAATATAGTAAATCATTTTTATATATTTTAAGAGGAATGTTAAAAGAGAATTGTTCTTCTCAATGTTATCAATCTAAAATTAATTATGGGATGCATGTTTATATAATAACACATATTTAATGATAATGTATTTGATTACCCACTGGGGTAACATGATACAAATTTATTGGTTTATTAAATATGGAATAAAAACTAATTGTTCGATAGAGATAATTTTTCTTATGAGAGTTACATTTTTCTTATAAAGGATAAATATTGTGCGTGTAACTACTCAAATTTTCTTGGTTCTTTTATTAAAAAATTATTCAGAAAATTATGAGACTTGGAACTGAGATGACATGCGATTCTATGGCCAGGTGTTCCTAAAATGAACAGACCCAAAAGATTATGTTTTTAAATAGAGCGTGTGAGAGGTTTTCCTGAAAAAGAGGAATAACGATTAAACGTGTGCCTAGATAATAAATTCGAGGGAACATTTGCATAAAAAATGTTGACTTTGATTTAGACAGTGCTTAACCTTGTCCATAGGGGGTGAAATGAAAAAGTTAAATTTCTATGTAACCCTAAATAATATATTTTAAATAATAATATTATTTTGAGGCATCATGAATCATTCTTTTAATGGGACCTTATTCAGAATTTGAGTTTATTTCCATAACCATGGAAATACTCTAAGAGAATGTGGGGAGGATCTCTCAATAATGATTTCTAATAGATTGGGAAAATTGAGACCAGATATTAGATTGGAAGAGCGGTGGATCTGATGGATCCAAGATTGAGGATCAACGAATGATGAAGATGAAAATCACTCCATGAATGATCAATGGAAAGACCTCTAGCTAAGAGTTGTTATATAAATGTCATCCTTTCCCCATCATTGAATTCCTACAACGAACTCAAATCGAGCAATAAATGGATCAATTCAAGGATAGTGTGTATTGTTTTTGGATGGGATTCACCTTTCTGGTATTATTGGAGATTAATGATCATTGGATATATTTTTCGTTTGTTCATCAATTTTTTCATCCTTTTAATGGATCAGATGTAACACCCCAAGCTTCTATGGTACGTTTCCCTTCGAATAATGCGATAGCGTGTGTTGTACGCAACCTCGAGTTCTAACACACACCACAACTAATTAAACTTGCCATTGTGAATAGTAATACCTACTTTTTGAAATCATATATATTCAATATTTCAAAATGGACTTCATTTTTAGATTCGGAATATCAAAATTAGCCTAGGGTGAAATTTTGGTACATTTCGGATAACTTTCATATTTTGATGAATAGTGAAAATTTATAAATTTTAATTAAAAACAACTTTTTTAATCAAAATAATTAATAGTGATAAATTGTGATTTTGAGTGGTTTTAAAGTATATTTAGAATATATTTTTACCATTTAATATAATGTTGGTCATTGGACATAATTTTACAATTAAACCGAACATAAACAAGTGTCAATCTTTTGATAGTTATTACCTCTTGAAAACACGCTTTTTGTTTTGACAGCGGGAATTAATTTTAAATTAATTTCTGCCACTTCTGTGTTTTGAATTTAGGAAAATGGATTCCATATTTGGAATCAGGATGTTCAAATTTTTTAAATAGGTAACTTTTATTTTTAGACATTTTGAATAATTACTGCGGTAAATATTTTATTTACCATGGTTAAGGGTAAATCCGGTAAATAAGGGTTAAAACAATAATATTATAATAATACTAAATTACCCTAAAAACGTGTCTTAACCCTATTGGTTGATAGATGGTCGACCATGGACATCTTTGTGTCAATTTTGGGACCCCATGGATCCACTTGTAAGTGATAATGACACTTTATTTTAATTTAGTTAAAATGAATACAAAAATGACACAAGCATATATCTTTTAGAACAACAATTTTTACACAGGGTTATATATGTTGGATTTTAGATTATAAATATTCATTAGAAAGCTAAAACGATTTCCTACATAATGATATTTTATTTATAATTTTTAGACATTGAATAATTTATTTTATTTATGACACAATGATGATGCAGTAATTACTATAATAGTGAAAAATTAAAATAATTGATATTATAAATACCCAAATAATTATAATATGATACTTTTAATGAATTAAACTAATTTTCTAGGATAATATGATATATTAGGATTGATTTAATTGACTTTGTTCGAAGTAATCAATCTGTTATGAGTTTCACAAAAATCAACTATTGAATAGTGTCAAAATTGACATAAAAGAGTTCTTAAAACAAATATTATATTATTAATTGATATTAAATTCCTAAAAATCTAAGGTTCGGCCAAGAGACTTATATTATGATAGGTTAATCATTAATGGACCACTTGGGGGTCTCTTGGATATATATAGTAAGTTTATTAACCATATTATATAAAAATACAAAGAGACATTGTAAAAGTGAAACTAATTAACTTAGAGTTAATACTTAAAGATAAGGTTAATATAAGTACCCAAACCTGTCTAAATTCTATTGGTTGAGTGGTTTTCGACCTATCCCCACCTTAAACTTTGAATAATAAGCTTTGGAGCCATTAGAAACCGAATATGAATTTATTATAAATTAATATTTCTAGCTTTTCCAAAGGTGCCCCTCACCCCTCTTATAAAAGGGCACTCCTCCTTCTCATTTCTTCACACCTTCAAAGCCTTTTGGTTCGGCCAAACTCTGCCCAAATAATCTCCCAACATCCCTCACTACAACCTAGAGGCCTTAGTTTGATCAGAAAGCCAACCTAAGGAGCCCTTTTGATCAAATCAAAAGGAAGAACCCGAAGAAGAGGTAATGATTTCACCACCCTTTTCTAAGTTCATTTCTTCTTCCACTTCTTCTTCCTTTGTTCTTACCATTCTAAAATAATAACTCCAGTATCTCACATATACTGTGATGTTATTATAAGTATGGTACAACCATATTCAGTATTCTATCCACCCTTTGAATAACATGTCACCATACGTGCGTACGTACGGCTTACCGTCTCCACGTCGTGGTGTAATTGTTATTCAATATAATATTATTTGGATGGGTATAATAATGATGTGTAACTCATGTAAATAATAAATATAACATGTTAATGATTCTGTATATATGATATACCATTCATTTATATATTATTTTAATATCAAAAGAATGATATTGTCGCTCGTGCGTACGTACGGACTACCGTCTCCACGAACGCGATGAGATTCATTTTCCATCGTATCCATTCAAGTATAATTATCATTTTTTGATTTAAAAATGATGTTTAAGGACTTGATATCATTCTGGATATGAATAAGATACAACAAACATGGCTTATGTAACAAAACATATAAAAGAAAATGAGTAAGTTAACACCCGAAACGATGATAATTCTAAGATATTATTAATAAATCAATGTTAAAAGATCATATATGATATCATATTAATGTATATGATTCTTGTATAATTTAATAACAATTATTTCACCATTATACAGGAGGTTAACCTACCCCAACAAAGGAAAAGTACAAGGTAAGGGTTATTTCACAATCTCTTCATTATCCGAGGTTGTATTATACGTAATAATCTACTGGGATCTCTTTATCATCCACATCCATGTTTCATAAAAATGTATTTCAAAACATTTTTACTATTTACAAGAATATGGGTTAAAGTCATTTATACCCTTTTTTGACTTTTTATAAGAGGTTTATAAAGGAATCTTTCCGTCGTTTTCATAACAAGGTCCTTTTTAACCTTTTCGACTGAATTGAGGTAAGAATGTTTTTTTTAACTTATACGGCGGGTGCGGTTATTTTCCGCCGTTATAAAATCGTCGAAGCTTTCCATACAAGCTTATAAGAATATTTTCAAAGAAAATGTTTTATTTTATATGGACCTTAAATGATTTCAAAATAAAAGGAGATACTTCTTTAAAAAGAATTTTGATTTCATCTATGTCAACATCCTTTGATGGATTTTAAAGTTATTTGAAGTTGATTTATTATGATACAAAACTTCTATATTGTATTGAAGGTTTTGTGATATGTTTGACTGTGGATGTGCTATTTTTATACCATTCATAGTTTATGGTGAAATTATTGACATTTCGTATGCTAGTTTTAATACGAATGTTTATGTTATGTTTAAACCTTTTCATATGGGAATGCATTGGACTTAATAAGTGACGGGTGGAGCCCGCTATAGCTCCTCGATGCATCGGTAGGTCTCAAGAGACAAACTAGTGTCTTGGCACAAGGCCTTGAGAAAATCTTATTTGTAGTCTTGGCACGAGGCCTTGGCTATGTGGTTATGATAGTCTGGCATTATGCATTCCAACATTATGAAAGTGGTTATTGATATTGCATGTAATTATTCGATTAGTAGAATATCCATGTGAACAAGTAAATGGCATTATTTCATTTTACTTTTGCCATACTATGTTGAAGTTCAATTTTAAAAGGCTTTTGTTTTAGTAATTCATTGCCTTAAATGTTTATGCTTATTTTGAATGTTCCGCTATATTGTTATCCTTACTGGGCATTTGAGCTCACCCCTTTTCTATGTTTTATTTTTCCCAGGTAGTGAAGAAGTAATTTATGAATGACTTGCAGGGATATTATGAGGGGTTAATAGTGTGGATATGAAGACTTTGTTGTTGTAGTAGTTTTTCACTTTGAAATGTAATGTAAAACTTTATGATTATATCTAGTGTTTCCAAGGCTACTAAACCAATCGGTCTTTCGAGATTTGATCTTTCTTGTGATCATGCCAATGTTACGAAGTAATGCACCGACTCTGGGTAGCTGGGGTCGGGGCGTTACAGTTGGTATCAGAGGAAGTTTAGTACAAACCTTGGAAGCTAGATTTAGATAAACTCTGATTAGAGCGCATATACCTAAGATGAACTTTGAGGGTTAGTATAGAAGAACTTCCTAGAATTTTGGTATTGTAGAGATTTTGTGAGTTTTCCAAGCAATACATCCCTGTCTGGATACGAGCAGGTAGAGGCGGCTCTGGCACAGATGTACCTAGGGGTAAAACCCGAAAACACCGCTTTGAGCTAGACTCGAACGGGAACTGGTGCACGACAACGGGCCTTGCTGCACTCTTGGTTACGACACTCCCGGGGGATATGCTTAGGATAACTCTCACTTTCATTACAAATCATTATGAAGGGTTTATGAGTATATACTTCCTCAAAGAAAACATATTTATGATTATGGATTATATCCATAGATAGTTCAATTTATGTGTAGTGTTTTATAAGTATGGGATTATGTATTTTGATTCATAAACTGATCTAGTTTATGCCATTGTTTAGAAATGGCGCCTAGTGGAAGAAATGGAAACCGTATCAATGCACGCACTCCATGTAGGGGTTGCCCTCCTGCTCAAGATAATTATAGTGGGGCTGGTGATACAACTAGTGCTGATCAGCTAATCACCGTACTGGGACAACTTACTCAGGTTATGAATAATAACCTTACCCGTATGGAGCACCCTGATCCGCAGCGTGGAGGATCAATGTTAGATCGATTCATGAGAAAACAACCACCAAAGTTCAATGGGAGTACAAATTCCTTAGTAGCTGAGCAATGGATATTTTCCCTAGAGAAAATATTTCAGGCTTTGGGGAGTAGTGAAAGGGAAAAAGTTACCATGGCAGTTTACCGCCTCACTGGAGATGCTGATCAATGGTGGTCATTGATTCAAAACATGAAGGAAGATGATGAAGTATCAAACATGGAATGGAGGGAGTTCAAAGATCTGTTTTTAGAAAAATACTTTCCTCGCGACCATCGAGCAGATATGGAAAGACAATTTCTGAGTCTGAGACAAAAGGAGGATGAGAATGTCACAAAGTATGAGGCTAACTTTACAAGGTTAGCGAGGTATGCTGGAGATTATATTCGCAACCCAATAAGTATGATTGATCGTTTCTTTGATGGGTTAAAACCATTTCTCCGTCGAGCATTAGTCTCACAATCCTTTTCGTCGTACGAAGACATTGTCTCATGTGCTATCAAGACCGAAAAAGAATTCTCTAAGTCTTATGACTTTAAAGCGAAGCAAGAGAAGAAGAGTCCTTCTGATCAATCTGGGAATGGAAATAAGGGGAAGAAGGGAAAGGTTGAATATCCATCTTGTGGTAAATGCGGGAAGAAACATCCTGGTACTTGCTTGAAGGGAATGGGAGTCTGTTACAAGTGTGGTGAAAAAGGCCACCAAGCTCATGATTGCAAGGGGAAGAAGGAAGCTACCAACGTTCAGTGCTACAATTGCAGGGAGATGGGGCATTATGCAAATGCATGTCCTAAGCGTCAGGAGAACTTACCTCAGAAAAGGCCAAGGGATCAAGGCCAGGCTTATGCTATCACTACTGCAGAGGTAGAAACTCCGAAAGACGTGGTGGCAGGTAATTTAATGGTTTCCTCAAGTTTAGCAAATGCATTATTTGATTCTGGATCATCGCATTGTTTCATATCTTCCCAGTTTGCTAAGAAAATTAGATATTTCCAATTTGATTTAATAAGGGAGTTGTTAGTTAAAACTCATAAGGGAAGTATCGTTGCAACAAAGTTTTGTGAATCAGTCCCCATTAGAGCACATAAATTTTCTTTATCTGCTGATCTCATCGTCATACCTGTGATTGAGTTTGATATAATCCTCGGTATGGACTGGCTTTCGGACTATGATGAGAAGATTTATTGTAAGAAGAAAGAGGTTACGATTCTTGATGATAATGATAAGGAACACCTTATTTTTAGAGCAGAATCGTCACCACCTAATTCTTATTTAGATCCACCCCCAGTAGTTCAACTTAATTCAATTATTGGGGAGGAAGAGAATGAAATAACTATCGGTGAGGAAAGGAATGTTCAAATAGAGGATGTACCTGTTGTGAAAGAATTTGTAGATGTATTTCCGGAAGATTTACCTGGACATCCTCCAGAACGAGAAGTTGAGTTTTCCATTGATTTGATTCCTGGATCAAGGCCTATATCGAAGACCCCTTAATGAATGGCCACTGTAGAGTTAGTCGAACTAAAGAAACAACTAGAAGAATTGAGTAATAAGGGATTTATTCTCCCTAGTGTTTCTCCATGGGGAGCCCCTGTTCTTTTTGTTAAAAAGAAAGATGGATCTATGAGGTTATGTATCGACTACAGGGAGATCAATGCTATAACAATAAAGAACAAGTATCCCCTACCTCGTATTGATGATTTATTTGACCAACTGCATGGAGCTCAATACTTTTCAAAGATTGACCTCCGATCTGGATACCATCAGTTGTGTGTAAAGAAGGAAGACATTCCGAAGACAGCATTCGAACCAGGTACGGGCATTACGAGTTTACTGTAATGCCATTTGGATTGACTAATGCACCCTCTGTATTCATGGATCTGATGAATAGAGTTTTCAAGGAGTATCTCGATGAATTTGTGGTGGTATTTATTGATGATATCTTGGTATACTCCAAAACCTACGAAGATCATGAAAATCACTTGCGCATTATCTTGAAGACTCTGAGGAGGCATGAATTATATGGAAAGTTTAGCAAGTGTGAATTCTGGCTTCAGGAGATTTCTTTTCTTGGACATATTGTCTCTAAAGATGGAATCTCTGTTGATCCTTCTAAGACCAAGGTAATCCAAGAATGGCCAGCACCTACGAGTATAACTGAGGTACGTAGTTTTATTGGTTTGGCAGGTTATTATCGATGTTTCGTCCAGAATTTTGCCCGATTGGCTAACCCATTAACGAAGCTCACACGTAAAGGGGTTAAATTTGTTTGGACAAAAGAGTGTGAAGAATGTTTCGAAGAATTGAAGAAAAGATTAGTCAATGCTCCTATATTGACTCTACCATCGGGGAATGATGGGTTCGTTATTTATAGTGATGCATCAAAGAAAGGACTTGGCTGTGTCCTTATGCAGAATGATAGAGTTATTGCCTATGCATCACGATAGTTGAAAATTCATGAACAAAACTATCCTACTCATGATCTTGAGTTAGCAGCTGTGATCTTTGCTTTGAAGATATGGAGGCACTACCTCTATGGTGAAAAATGTGAGATTTATACTGATCACAAGAGTTTGAAGTATATTTTCTCACAAAAAGAACTCAACATGAGGCAAAGGAGATGGCTTGAATTACTCAAGGATTATGATTGCACGATACACTACCACCCAGGGAAGGCAAACAAGGTGGCAGATGATTTGAGTAGAAAAGACCATGGAGTTTTGAACAATACGAGAATTGAAAGGGATCCAATTTTCATGGAACTAGTGAGGATGGACATGGGAATAACCAGGGAAGGTGAAACATCAATGCTTTTTCAAATGGTTGCCAAACCATCATTACTAGAAAGGATTAAGAGTTCTCAGACTGATGATGAATAATTCCAAAAGAAGATTAAAGCTGTGAATGATGGGAGATTGAGAGACTTTGCGTATGAAGGTGGAATTTTGAAATTCGGGAAGAGACTTTGTGTTCCCAATATACCTGATCTAAAAAGGGAATTGCTGGATGATGCTCATAGTTCCAATTTCTCTATACACCCTTGGAGCACCAAAATGTATAGAGATTTGAAGGAACATTTTTGGTGGGACAACATGAAGAGGGAGATTGCTGATTTTGTGTCAAGATGTATGGTTTGTCAACAAGTGAAAGCTGGAAGGCAACAGCCTGGAGGAGTCATGCAACCTCTTCCCATACCAGAGTGGAAATGGGACAATATTACAATGGACTTTGTCATGGGGCTACCAAAGACTCCTAGAAGGAACGATGCAATATGGGTTATTGTTGATCGTCTTACCAAGTCAGCACATTTTCTTGCTATAAGAGAAGATCTACCCCTGGAACATCTAGCAAGACTATACATTAATGAAGTTGTGAGACTTCATGGAGTACCCCTATCGATTGTTTCTGATCGTGATCCTCGATTTAATTCAAGATTTTGGAAAAGTCTTCAGAAATCCCTGGATACTGAACTTCATTTGAGCACTGCTTACCACCCTCAGACAGACGGACAATCAGAACGGACTATTCAGACCTTAGAAGACATGTTGAGATCTTGCTCACTTGATTTTCAGGGTATGTGGGATCAATATTTACCACTAGTAGAATTTTCCTATAACAATAGCTTCCATTCGAGTATTCAGATGGCACCATATGAAGCGTTATACGGAAAGAGATGTCGTACACCAACCTGTTGGGATGACGTTGGTGAAAGAAAACTTGTAGGCCCAGAACTGGTGGAGGAAACGGTGGAAAAGGTGAAGGTAATCCAAAATCACATCAAAGCAGCTCAAAGTAGGCAGAAGAGCTATGCCGATAATCGAAGGAAAGATTTGGAATTTCAAGTCGGTGATCATGTTTTCCTGAAGGTATCTCCGTGGAAGGGAGTCATACGTTTTGGTAAGAAAGGTAAATTGAGTCCCAGGTACATCGGACCTTTCGAAATTCTAGAACGAATTGGGGCTGTAGCTTACCGATTGGCAATGCCGCCAAGTCTCTCCAAAGTTCACGATGTGTTCCACGTATCTCTGTTGAGGAAATACATGCCTGACCCAACGCATGTACTCACCTATGAAGATTTAGAACTGGAACCCGATCTGTCTTATTGCGAAGAGCCCATCAAGATTCTTGATACGAGAGAACAAGTGCTGAGAAACCGGACGACTCGTCTGGTAATAGTTTTGTGGAGGAATCATAAGATGGAAGAGGCAACGTGGGAACCCGAGGAACTTATGATGAAGAACCACCCGAGTCTTTTTATGCAGTAATACCCTAGAAATTGCGAGGATGCAATTATTTGAAGGAGGGGAGAATGTAACACCCCAAGCTTCTATGGTACGTTTCCCTTCAAATAATGCGATAGCGTGTGTTGTACGCAACCTCGAGTTCTAACACACACCACAACTAATTAAACTAGCCGTTGTGAATAGTAATACCTACATTTTGAAATCATATATATTCAATATTTCAAAATGGACTTCATTTTTAGATTCGGAATATCAAAATTAGCCTAGGGTGAAATTTTGGTACATTTCGGATAACTTTCATATTTTGATGAATAGTGAAAATTTCTAAATTTTAATTAAAAACAACTTTTTTAATCAAAATAATTAATAGTGATAAATTGTGATTTTGAGTGGTTTTAAAGTATATTTAGAATATATTTTTACCATTTAATATAATGTTGGTCATTGGACATAATTTTACAATTAAACCGAACATAAACAAGTGTCAATCTTTTGATAGTTATTACCTCTTAAAAACACGCTTTTTGTTTTGACAGCGGGAATTAATTTTAAATTAATTTCTGCCACTTCTGTGTTTTGAATTTAGGAAAATGGATTCCATATTTGGAATCAGGATGTTCAAATTGTGTAAATAGGTATCTTTTATTTTTAGACATTTTGAATAATTACTGCGGTAAATATTTTATTTACCATGGTTAAGGGTAAATCCGGTAAATAAGGGTTAAAACAATAATATTATAATAATACTAAATTACCCTAAAAACGTGTCTTAACCCTATTGGTTGATAGATGGTCGACCATGGACATATTTGTGTCAATTTTGGGACCCCATGGATCCACTTGTAAGTGATAATGACACTTTATTTTAATTTAGTTAAAATGAATACAAAAATGACACAAGCATATATCTTTTAGAACAACAATTTTTACATAGGGTTATATATGTTGGATTTTAGATTATAAATATTAATTAGAAATATAAAAAGATTTCCTACATAATGATATTTTATTTATAATTTTTAGACATTGAATAATTTATTTTATTTATGACACAATGATGATGCAGTAATTACTATAATAGTGAAAAATTAAAATAATTGATATTATAAATACCCAAATAATTATAATATGAAACTTTTAATGAATTAAACTAATTTTCTAGGATAATAAGATATATTAGGATTGATTTAATTGACTTTGTTCGAAGTAATCAATCTGTTATGAGTTTCACAAAAATCAACTATTGAATAGTGTCAAAATTGACATAAAAGAGTTCTTAAAACAAATATTATATTATTAATTGATATTAAATTCCTAAAAATCTAAGGTTCGGCCAAGAGACTTATATTATGATAGGTTAATCATTAATGGACCACTTGGGGGTCGCTTGGATATATATAGTAAGTTTATTAACCATATTATATAAAAATACAAAGAGACATTGTAAAAGTGAAACTAATTAACTTAGAGTTAATACTTAAAGATAAGGTTAATATAAGTACCCAAACCTATCGAAATTCTATTGGTTGAGTGGTTTTCTACCTATACCCACCTTATCCTTTGAATAATAAGCTTTGGAGCCATTAGAAACCGAATATGAATTTATTATAAATTAATATTTCTAGCTTTTCCAAAGGTGCCCCTCACCCCTCTTATAAAAGGGCACTCCTCCTTCTCATTTCTTCACACCTTCAAAGCCTTTTGGTTCGGCCAAACACTGCCCAAATAATCTCCCAACATCCCTCACTACAACCTAGAGGCCTTAGTTTGATCAGAAAGCCAACCTAAGGATCCCTTTTGATCAAATCAAAAGGAAGAACCCGAAGAAGAGGTAATGATTTCACCACCCTTTTCTAAGTTCATTTCTTCTTCCAATTCTTCTTCCTTTGTTCTTACCATTCTAAAATAATAACTCCAGTATATCACATATACTGTGATGTTATTATATGTATGGTACAACCATATTCAGTATTCTATCCACCCTTTTAATAACATGTCACCATACGTGCGTACGTACGGCTTACCGTCTCCACGTCGTGGTGTAATTGTTATTCAATATAATATTATTTGGATGGGTATAATAATGATGTGTAACTCATGTAAATAATAAATATAACATGTTAATGATTCTGTATATATGATATACCATTCATTTATATATTATTTTAATATCAAAAGAATGATATTGTCGCTCGTGCGTACGTACGGACTACCGTCTCCACGAACGCGATGAGATTCATTATCCATCGTATCCATTCAAGTATAATTATCATTTTATGATTTAAAAATGATGTTTAAGGACTTGATATAATTCTGGATATGAATAAGATACAACAAACATGGCTTATGTAACAAAACATATAAAAGAAAATGAGTAAGTTAACACCCGAAACGATGATAATTCTAAGATATTATTAATAAATCAATGTTAAAAGATCATATATGATATAATATTAATGTATATGATTCTTGTATAATTTAATAACAATTATTTCACCATTATACAGGAGGTTAACCTACCCCAACAAAGGAAAAGTACAAGGTAAGGGTTATTTCACAATCTCTTCATTATCCGAGGTTGTATTATACGTAATAATCTACTGGGATCTCTTTATCATCCACATCCATGTTTCTTAAAAATGTATTTCAAAACATTTTTACTATTTACAAGAATATGGGTTAAAGTCATTTATACCCTTTTTTGACTTTTTATAAGAGGTTTATAAAGGAATCTTTCCGTCGTTTTCAAAACAAGGTCCTTTTTAACCTTTTCGACTGAATTGAGGTAAGAATGTTTTTTTTAACTTATACGGCGGGTGCGGTTATTTTCCGCCGTTATAAAATCGTCGAAGCTTTCCATACAAGCTTATAAGAATATTTTCAAAGAAAATGTATTATTTTATATGGACCTTAAATGATTTCAAAATAAAAGAAGATACTTCTTTAAAAAGAATTTTGATTTCATCTATGTCAACATCCTTTGATGGATTTTAAAGTTATTTGAAGTTGATTTATTATGATACAAAACTTCTATATTGTATTGAAGGTTTTGTGATATGTTTGACCGTGGATGTGCTATTTTTATACCATTCATAGTTTATGGTGAAATTATTGACATTTCGTATGCTAGTTTTAATACGAATGTTTATGTTATGTTTAAACCTTTTCATATGGGAATGCATTGGACTTAATAAGTGACGGGTGGAGCCCGCTATAGCTCCTCGATGCATCGGTAGGTCTCATGAGACAAACTAGTGTCTTGGCACAAGGCCTTGACAAAATCTTATTTGTAGTCTTGGCACGAGGCCTTGGCTATGTGGTTATGATAGTCTGGCATTATGCATTCCAACATTATGAAAGTGGTTATTGATATTGCATGTAATTATTCGATTAGTAGAATATCCATGTGAACAAGTAAATGGCATTATTTCATTTTACTTTTGCCATACTATGTTGAAGTTCAATTTTAAAAGGCTTTTGTTTTAGTAATTCATTGCCTTAAATGTTTATGCTTATTTTGAATGTTCCGCTATATTGTTATCCTTACTGGGCATTTGAGCTCACCCCTTTTCTATGTTTTATTTTTCCCAGGTAGTGAAGAAGTAATTTATGAATGACTTGCAGGGATATTATGAGGGGTTAATAGTGTGGATATGAAGACATTGTTGTTGTAGTAGTTTTTCACTTTGAAATGTAATGTAAAACTTTATGATTATATCTAGTGTTTCCAAGGCTACTAAACCAATCGGTCTTTAGAGATTTGATCTTTCTTGTGATCTTGCCAATGTTACGAAGTAATGCACCGACTCTGGGTAGCTGGGGTCGGGGCGTTACATCAGATCAAAACTGTAATGAAAAAAAGGATGAGGTTTGATCATCATTTTTCTTATTGTTCTTTATCCCACATGTTCATTGCATTATTTTCTATTTAATGAATGATCGACCATTGTGCTACTGTTTCTTGATGGAATAATCCAACATCTTGGATCTGGATTGTACACGACATGATTGTGGTGCATCGACGATGGTGGCCAATAGATCAACGTAGTGTGAGAGTTATCATCATGAAAATGACATTTCACCATAGTGGACTGCAATGAGGATTTGGAACCAGTTGATTAGGAACACAGCTAGGAGATTCCATATCCTCTTCTGAATCGAAGAATGGACCACGAGAGCCCATCCGGTGGCCCAAAGAAGGTTCCCCCGGTGCGCTTCTGTGGCGGCGGAAACCACCACAACAGAGGAGTTGTGACTTCATGACATGGTGGGATGATATGGACAAGTGGCTTGGGAAATGGGGAACATTCTGAAACAATGTCCGATCGAGGCAACCACGTGACACAGTGGGATGAAATGGGTTGCCGCATTCGGGGATGATGAACGAGACCGCTCGGAGGAGGTCGGGCAGGAGTCATCGGGCCGGGCCGGTACTGAGGACTGGACCTAGCCCATCCAGTCTTTTAGTGGTCAGCCTAGTGGGTCTGGTCAGACTCAGAGAACCGAGTTAGTTCGGTAGACCCCAGGATGGGATGGTCTAACTAGGACAGACTGTACCCAGACCCAACCAACCCCTTTTCACAAAAAGGGATATAATGTCAAAATTTTAAGTCTGGTTGACAATCCATTTATTGCATTGGGAACCTCGAAATGAAGATATATTTTGAGTTGGCACATTGGGATATTAGTAAGGGCCAATAAATGTGTATACTCTCTTCTTGGAACATCCTTTGAGGATTTGTATGATATTTCATGCCAATCCCCTTGAGAGATGAGTCCCAGATAGAGTTATAAATCCTCCTTGTGACTGGAGTGATACACTATCACCCTGGATGGAGTTCACTGTATGTTAATGTGACCTCAGAGAATAGGGTGTTAATCCATCATCTAGTTGGCCATAACATAGGGTTTACTATATTCTTATGAAAGCCCTACATTTCGAGCTACATCATTGGGTTCACAGTATTATATGAGAATCACTTATTGTGCGGGGAAATATATATTGGTTTTGTGTTATTTTATAGAATCCCTTATCATTATTTCTTGACATTTGACCATCTTTTTCTCTTTGGGTAAGACCCATGTTTAGCGGGACCTCTTGTAAGAGTCCTGGATTACATCAAGGCTAGAGGAGTGGGAAACCTAGAATGAGCATGCATTGAATAGAATCCCGTGACTAACAATTGGATATCACGTAGCTTACAATTCATTTTGGTCTATTTTAAGAGTATCTAGATATCCACGGTGTACGTACGGGTGTAAAACTATGTAGATATGAATTTTTAATAATTTGTTATTTTCTATTTTGGTTTCGGGGTGTCATATTGAGTATTTTCTACTCATCCTGTAATGCCCTGACCCCAGTTACCTGGATTCGGTGAATTATTTTGATACATTGACATGATTACAAGGAATCAAGTCCCAAAGGACCGATCAGTTTAACAGTCTTGGAAAATAGATTACATACATTAACATTAAATTACAATTTCAAACATAAAACACATCGTAAATATATCTTTGAGAACACCATTATTCCCTTTAGATTAACCTTTCATATCTATCATAATACACTTATTGGAATCCTGGGAATAATAAAACATAGAAAGGGGTGAGCTTAGATTCTCAGTAAGGATAACAATATAGCGGAAACATTAATAAATAATCATAAACATTTAAGGCAATGTATAACTAAAAAAAGCATTTAAAACTTGAAATTCAACATAATATGGAAAGAAATTCCATTTACTTACTCACATGGATATTCTACTAGTATAATAATCACATGCAATATCACAAACCACTTTCATAATGATGGAATGCATAATGAAAAACTTTAATTTCTGTATCCAGGCCTCATGCCAAGACCTAAGAGATAACAGTAACCAGAATGCAACGCAGAGTGCCTATAATAACTGAACACCAACCCGAAGTTCCTTTAAAAACCGGATACCAACCCAGAGGGTCGACTGTAACCAGGCCCCAACCCGAAGGGCTTGCTTTTACCGGTCCCCAACTCGGAACATACTAGTCCAACACATTCATCTTAGGAAGTGGATAAAATATAACAAAAACATTCGTATTAAAACTATCATACAAAATGTCAATAATTTACCCATAAACCACGAATGGTATAAAAATAACACATCCACAGTCATACATATCACACAACCTTCAACACAATATGGAATATTTGTATCACGATAAATCAACTTCAAAACAAGTCTGAAATCCATTAATGGATTTTGACGTTGATGAAAATGATTTGTAAAAAATTTGAGAGAAATTCCACTTTTTCATGAAAACATTTAAAAGTCACACAATATGAAAAAGAAGTCATTTAAGCACATTTTTGAATCAATTTTTCCCATACCACTTTGAAACTTTTGAAAGGAATTAACATTTTAAAAACATTCATGTCCATATAAATAAATACTTAAAAACCATTTTGAAGACATGGACATTAATGAGAAAGATTTAGATGAATAAATATTTAAAACATTTGAAATGATGTTTTACTAAAAATTACCTTAAAATAATCTCAATTAAAACTCTTTCATAAAACATTGACATCGATAATAAATATGTCCCAGTAGATACTCACGTAAAAACAACCTCGGATAATAAAGTGATTGTAAAATTAACCATTACAAATTTGGTAACTTGAGAAACATTCACCCCATGAAAGAGGGATCATACAATGAATATGTAAATACACATAAATTAATTTTTATTACATAAATAATACAACTATGGGCAGTACATACACCACAAAAAAGGTAATTGTGGCAATATGGTATGAATACCACGGGAAAAAAGAGTGAGATGAAAACCCCTTACCTTGTAATTTTCCTTTGTCGAGGGTAGGGTAATTTCCTGTATAATGGTTAAATGATTTATTAAATTATACAAGAATAATATACATTAATATGATATCATATATGATCTTTTAACATTTCTTTGTTAATAGTATCTTAGTATTATCATCGTTTTGGGAGTTAACTTACTCGTCTTATTTTATATGTTTTGTTTCATGAGCCATGTTTGTTATGGATAGGTTGTATATTATAAATATCCAGAATTATATCAAGTCCTTAAAAATTATTTTTAATCATCAAATGATCATTAGTCTTTAATGGATATGATGGGGAAATGAATCTCATTGCGTTCGTGGAGATGGAAGTCCGTACGTACGCATGAACGATACTTCCATTTCATTTTTCATTGTAAAAGTAATAAAAACCAAATAATAAATAGGTATATAATTATTACAGTATAATATAATATCTTATATGTGTTACTTGATTTCATTAATACCATCCTTTATATGTTACATGTATGGTATAAACAAGTCATTTCACGTTGAGGGGGCGGTAGTCCGCACTTCCTCAAATGAAAGTATCGTATATATATACAACATGAAATGAATAATGGTATGATATAAAATATAATTACAGAAGCTTATATATAAAATAAATATCATTAATATCAAATTTGATTATAGTTCAATCATAATGGCCACCATGAGAGGAGATAGAGATAATTGAACAATCATCGCTTCATGAGGCCTTTGGTTCCCATCCACAGAAACATTATGTTCGTCACCAATTAGATGGAGGTGTGTGTAATTTTTGTTCAAATAAATATAATAACAATATACTAGTATATTTTGGATACAATTTTTGTTTATTAATGAAAATAATATGATGTGTTTAGGGGTTCTAGAAGTAAAATAAAAAGAAAATAAGCTAAGAGAAATCGTTACCTTTAATTTGGGTAGCTCCCTTTGGGTTGAACCAATAAGGACTCTTAAAGTGCCTTATGCCTAAGTAAAGCCTTCTAGACGGAGTATAGGGATGTAGAGAGCTTAATTGGTCAGAGGATGGACGAGACAAAAGGCTTTAGAGGTGTGAAGAATTGGTTAGAAGTTGTGTTCTTTTATAAGGGGGAGGAGGGGCTCTTTAGGAAAAACATAAAGTATTATTTTATGATAAATTAATATTTTGTTTCTAATGGCTAAAAAGTGTATTATTCAAAGAATAAGGTGGGTATGGGTCAAAATCCTTTCATCCAATATATTTTAGATTGGTTTGGGTCACATTATTCACCTTATATTTGAGTTTCAACCCTTAGTTACTAAGTTTGACATTTACCATATCTCTTTGTATTTTTCTATTATATGGTTAATAAACTTACTATAAACATACAAGAGACCCAAAAGTGGTCCATTAATGATCCACCAATAATGATATATGTTATTTGGCTGAACCATATATTTTGAGGAATATAATATTAATTAATCATACAATATTTGTTTTAAATATTAATTTATGAAAATTTTGACACTATTTGGTATTTTGTTTTTATGAAAGTCATCAAAACTTGATTACTTATAAAACTATTTATTTAATAAGACCTAACATGTCATATTCACCTAGAAAATTCTTGTATGTCATAAAAACATTGAAATTATATTTATTTTAATATTTATATTACCATTTATTTGATTATTTCATTAATAAGGTAATTACTGCATCATCATTGTGTCATAAATAAATTTTATTATTTAATGTCTAAAAATTATAATTAAAATAACATTATGTATAAAATATTTTTATATATTTAATGAATATTTATAATTGAATTTATCTTATGTATAACTCTATATTAAAAATATTTTAATTATTAAACATTGGTTTTAACTCTTTTAACTCTTCTTTGAATTAAACAATAATAAATGTTCTAATCAAATTAAAGTTGACCTAAAGGGTCATATTTTATTTCTAAGGTTGTTTTTTGTCAAATTAAACATATACAATAGAATTAGGACATGTTTATGGGTAATAATAATATCAATTTTAGCCTTAATTATCCTATTTACTTTTTACCGTGGTAAATAAAAGTAAAAAGTTACTATTCAAAAAAATGATTTTTATCTTATTGAACCAAATTTTAATCCTTGATATTAACCGTGTCTCTAGGATTTTTGAATTTCCACTCATAGAAGCTATAAAATTAAGTTTTAGGTGAATTTATAAATTTTCCTAGGAGGTGGGTAAAAGATAGTGAAAAAGTTCAATAAAATTTTGATATATATGAAATTATAATAAACTGACTCAAATGAATTACATTGAATTTATATAGGTATTATGTATCTATTTTGAACTAAATTAAATTTAAATAATATAAATAATTATTTTAAAAAATCCGGTTTTAAATAGTAACTCAGTGTTTTACACTATTCATCAAAAATTGAATGTTTTCAGAAAAATACCAAAAATTTACCCGAAGATAATTTTGATATTACAAATTCAATAATGAAGTCTATTTTACCAAATTCAAAACAGAGAAGTTTCATTTATTAATTTGAAATTAATTCCCGCTGTTAAAACAAAATGAGTGTTTTTAAGAAACAATAACTTTCAAAAGATTGACACTTGTTTATGTTGGGTTTAAATTTGAACTAATGTCCAATGACCAACATTGGAATAAATGGTAAAAATATATTTTAAAAATAATTTAAAACCACTCAAATACATTATTTATTTCTATTAATTATTTTTATTAAAAAATTAAATTTTAATTAAATTTTTTTATTTTTCACTATTCATCAAAATATTAATGTTATCCGAAAAGTACCAAAATTTTACCTTTGGCTAATTTAGATATTCAGAATCCAAAAATGAAGTCTATTTTGAAAGATAAAATTTATAAAATTTCAGAAAGTGGATATTACTATTCATAACGGCTACTTTGATTGGTCGTGGTGTGTGTTTGAACTCGAAGTTGTGTTCAACACACGCTACTGTATTATTCAAAGAGAATCATACCGTGGAATCATGGGTTGTTACATTCTACCCTCCTTTAAAAAATTGTGTCCTCACAATTTATGCTCAGTATTGGAAACTTGGGGTTGACATTTCATAATAACTTTGTTGAAATCCCACATCGAAAAATGGATTAATGAGGCCTCTATTTAAAATAAAGAGTGGTAAGTATGAAGGTTACCGAAAATAACACATACTAGGGTTCCATGTAAGAAAATATGGATATGGAAGTGAAATCTAACCATCAATATCTGAGGGAGAGTGGTAGAGAACATGGATACGAAAAGGCCAACAATCGCAAATCCATAAATTTGTGGTGATCTAAGGTACCATCTAGGACAAACATTTTTATTCTAAGTTCCTTTTCTTATGTTGAGGAATTTATTTATGAGATTGGATAAGATAATAAGGAGATATAACTACATTATAATTAGAGTTTTATTCATTAATAAATTTCTACCACAAACTCATCTTTCACTCTAAAACATAATACAACTCAAAAAATACTCTATTTATCTTAATTTTATAGGGTTCCAAATATAATGAATTTATAATTCATATATCAGACCCATTAAAAATATATACTACATTATAGAATCTAGGGACATTACATAGTCTAGTGGTAGGTGATAAATCCCAATTGCACTACGGTTGTGGGTTCGATTCCCACAACTATGTCCGACGCGACGGGTTGTCACACGGTCTGCATGATGACCTTTTATAAAAATCCAAAAATAACCTTTCAAACCTAATCCCTTACAACCTTTAGACTTTTCCAAAATACTTCTACAAACTCTCAGTCCAAAATTTATATGAAAGATAAACATAATGTAAATCCTTTTTACCCCTTAATAGCATGTGAATACCTTCATCATGTATTCTTTTAAAACACTGAAACATTCGGAAATACCATAAAACCTTATTGATTACATTCATGCTCCCTTATTCCTTATAGAATACTAGATATACATCATCTATAAAAAAATGTTGTAAACCCCAAAAATAATGGAATATACAAATCTTTAATCAGTTTCAAGGCAGTCATGAATATCCAATATAATATACCCAAATCAACCATATCTTATTTCAAAATAAGTACCTCAATATTAGGACCATATTAAAGTTAATCTTTCCTTCGACCATGTAATTTCCAAAAAATTTTATCTCTCTATAGAGTCACTTTTCATAGTACCACAAAATCACACATCCTCAATGAAATAGTACTATAGTAAAATCCTTATTTACTTCCAGTACATCATTGATACGACAGTTCAATGAAACAATTCCAAAATAACAACATAAGAAAAGTAGTCATTACTCTTCATCTGTAGTAGTATAATAACTTGATTATTATCCAATAGCTTCATTTTTGGCATAGTCTGATGACTGGGACATTGGTTCGCGTAGTGTTCAAACTTTTTGCAGATCAAACATTATACATTTGAAATCTTTTTCATACCCTTGCAGTCACGTACATGGTGTCCTTTTTCTCTACAATAATAACATACTCCCATTCCCTTCAATAATTTTCCAAGGTTATTCTTTCTATAGTTATCACAAATGGGAAAATCCTTCTTCACCTTATTCCCTTTATCTATTCGCCTCTCTACCATCCATTATTTCTATTGTATCCCATCGAAGCCATAGGACTCTGAGAATTCATTACTTATCTTATCAACACATGATACTATTTCTTCATATGATGATAACACATGGTAGACTAATTCACTTATAAATTCTTGCTTAATACCATGAAAGATATGATCTTTCTTTCTCTTTGGATCATGCGTATTTCCGGAGTTCTCATTCCTTCTACTGGGTTCCATTTCTAAAAAATGGCATACACTATATTAGTTTGTGAATAGAAATACCTAATCTGAAACTTGTAAAACACTTAACATAAATTAAACGGTTTATGGATATATTCCATAATCATAAAAATGTATTCATTGAGGAAGTATATACTCATAAGCCCTTAATAATGGTTTGTAATGAAAATGAGAATTATCCTAAGCATATCCCCCGGGAGTGTCGTAACCAAGAGTGCAGCAAGGCCTATTTTCAGGCACCAGTTCCCATTCGAGTCTATCTCAAAGCGGTGTTTTAGGATTTTACCCCTAGGTACATCTGTGGATGAGCTGCCTCTACCTTCTCATATCCAGACAGGGATGTATTGTTCAGAAAACTCAAAAAATCTCTACAATATCAAAAATCTATGAAGTTCTTCTCTACTAATCCTCAATGTTTATCTTAGGGATATGTGCTCTAATCAGAGTTTATCTAAATATAGCTTCTAAGGTTATTGATAAACTTCCTCTGATACCAACTAAAACGCACCGACCCCAGTTACCCGGAGTCGGTGAATTATTTAAATACATTGGCATGATAACAAGGAATCAAGTCCCGAAGGACTGATCAGTTTAGCAGTCTTGGAAAATAGATTACATTCATTGACGTTACATTACAATTTCAAACATAAAACATAGCTTAAATAGTTCTTTGAGAACGCCATTATTCCCTTTATCATAACCCTGCATATCAAACATAATACACTTCTTGTAATCCTAGGAAAAATAAAACATAGAAAGGGGTTATCCCAGATGATTAGTAAGGAAACAAATATAGCAGAAACATTAAAAAATAATTATAATCATTTAAGGCAATGTATAACTAAAACAAAATCCTTTTAAAATTTAAATTCAGCATAATATGGAAAAAAATAAAATAATTCCATTTTCTTATTCACATAGATATTCTACTAGTAGAATATTCTCTTGCAATATCACTAACCACTTTCATAATGATTGAATTCATAATTCCAAAATTTAATTTCGGTATCAAGGCCTCATGCCAAGTACTAAGGCATAACTGTAACTGGAACCCAACCCGGAGTGCCTCTAATAACGAGACACCAACCCAGAGTGCCTCTAATAACCGGACACCAACCTGAAGTACCTCAAATAACCAGACACCAACCCAGAGTGCCTCTAATAACTGGACACCAACCCGGAGGGTCTGTTGTAACAGGACCCTAACCCGGAGGGCTAACTTTTAGCTATCCCCAACCTGGAACATACTAGTACAACAAATTCTTCTTTTGAAGAGGATGAAATATAACATGAAAATTCGTATTAAAACAATCATAAAAAATGTCAATACTTTACCCATAAACCATGAATGGTATAAAAATAACACATCCACAGTCAAAAATATCAAAAAACCTTCAACACAATATGGAATATTTGTATCATGATAAATCAACATCAAAACAAGTCAACAATCCATTAAAGGATTTTGACGTTGATGAAAATGATTTGTAAAACTCTTTGAGAGAAACACCATTTTTCACGAAAACAATTAAAAGTAACAAAATTTAGAAAAGAAGTCATTTAAAGAAATTTTTGAATCATAGTGTCCCATACCACTTTGAAACTTTTAAAAGGAATTAAAATTTTAAAAACATTCATGTTCATATAAATAAATCCTTAAAACCCATTTTGAAGACATGGACATTAATGAGAAATATTTAGAAGAATAAATATTTAAAACATTTGAAATGATGTTTTAGTAAAAATTACCTTAAAATAATCCCTCTTAAAACTCATTCATAAAACATGGACAGGGATAATAAATATTTCATAGTAGATACTTAAGTAAAAAAAACCTCGGATAATAAAGAAATTTTGAAATTAACCCTTAACAATTTGGTAAATTACGGAAAATAAACCCCAGGAAAGAGGTATCATACAATGAATATGTAAATAAATTTAAATTAAAGTGTATTACAAAAATAATACAATTATGTGCAGTACATACACCACAAAAAGGTAATAGTGGCAATATGGCATGAATCTCACAGGAATATAGAGTGAGATGAAAACCCCTTACCTTGTACTTTTCCATGGTCGAGGGTAGGGTAATATCCTATATAATGGTTAAATGATTTATTAAATTATACATGAATAGTATACATTAATATGATATCCTATATGATATTTTTACATTTCTTTGTTAATAGTATCTTACTATTATCGTCGTTTCGGGTGTTAAATTACTCGTTTTATTTTATATTTTTTGTTACATGAACTATTTTTGTTATGGATAGGTTGTATCTTATAAATATACAGAATAAAATCAAGTCCTTAAAAATTAATTTTAATCATAAAATGATAATTAGTCTTTAATGTATATGATGGGGAAATGAATCTCATTGCGTTTGTGGAGACGGTAGTCTATACATACGCACGAATGCTAATTCCATTCCATTTTTTTTAAAGAATCAAAACCAAATAATACATAGGTATATTATTATTCCAGTGTAATGTTATATCTTATATGTGTTACTTATTTTCATTAATACCATCCTTTATATGTTCCATGGATGGTATAAATGAGTCATATCACTTTGAGGGGGTGGTAGTCCGCACTTCCTCAAATAAAATTATCATATATATATATACAACATGAAACGAATAATGTTATGATATACTATTGAATTACATAAGCATATATAAAAAATAAATATCATTAATATCATATTTAATTATAGTTCCATCATAATGGCCACAATGAGAGGTGATGAGAGATAATTGAACAATCATCGCTTTGTGAGGCGTTTGGTTGCCATCCACAGAAACATTATGTTATTCACTCATAAGATGGAGGTGTGTGTAATTGTATTTAGAATAATTATAATAAAAATATACTAGTATATTTTGGATACTGGTTTTGTTTACAAACGAAAATAATAAGAAGAGTTTAGGGGTTTCAGAACTAAAATAAAAGAAAAGAGGTTAAGAGAAATCGTTACCTTCAATTTGGGTAGCTCCCTTTGGTTTGAACCAAAAAAACTCTTGAAGTGTCTTTTGACTAAGTTAAGGCTTCTAGGAGTAGTATAGGGATGTAGGGAGTTTAATTGGTTAGAGGTGGGACGAGCCAAAAGGCTTGAGAGGTGTGAGGAATTGGTTACAAGTGGCGTCCTTTAATAAGGTGGAGGAGGGGCTCTTTAGAAAAAACTTAAAATATTATTTTATAATAAATTCATATCCAGTTTGTAATGGCTCCAAAGTAGATTATTCAATTCCTATGGTGGGGATGGGTTGCAATACTTTCAACCAATTAATTTTACATTGGTATGTGATACATTATTAACCTTATATTTTAGTTTTAACCCTTAGTTACTTAGTTTGACATTTACCATGTCTCTTTGTATTTTTATATTATGTGGTTAACAAACGTACTATAAACTTCCAAGAGACCACAAAGTGGTCCCTTAATGATGCATTTATCATGATATAAGTACTTTGTATTATCCTTAAATTTTTATGAATATAATATCACTTAATCATATAATATTTTTTAAAATATTAATTTATGTCCATTTTGACACTATTTCGTATTTTGTTTTTTTGAAAGTCATCACAACTTGATTACTTCGATCAAGATACATTTAATCGGCCCTAACATGTCATAGTCTCCTATAAAATTCGTGTATTTCAAAAAAAATTGAAAATATATTTATTTTAATATTTATAGTACCGTTTATTTGATTCTTTCATTAATAAGGTAATTACTGCATCATCATTGTGTCATAAATAAATTTAATTATTTAATGTCTAAAAATTATAATTAAAATACCATTATTATAAAATCTTTTTATATTTATAATGAATATTTATAATATAATTTATCTTATATATAACTCTATATTAAAAATGTTTTAGTTATTAAACGTTGATTTTAACTCCTTTAACTCTTCTTTGAATTAATTAATAATAAATGTCCAAATCTAATCCGAGTGGACCAGAAGGGTCATATTTTAGTCCTAATGTTGTTTTTGGTCGAATTAAACTTATTCAATACAATTATGACATGTTTTAGGGTAATAATAATATCATTTTTACCCTTAATTACCCTATATACTTTTTACCGTGGTAAATAAATGAAAAAAGTTACTATTCACCAAATATTATTTTTTTTCTTATGGAACCAAATTTTACTCCTCGATATTAACCGTGTCTCTCATATTTTCGAAATTCAATTCACAGAAGCAGTAAAATTATGTTTTATGTGAATTTACAAATTCTCTTAGGAGGTGGGTAAAAGACTGTGAAAAATTCAACAAAATTTTTATATATCTGAAATTTTTATAAACTGAATACAATGAGTTAAATTGAATTTATATAAGTATTATGTATCTATTTTGAGCTAAAATAAATGTAAATAATATATATAATTATTTAAATAAAAATCTGTTTTAAACAGTAACTCGGTGTTTTTCACTATTCATAAAAAATTGAATGTTTTTAGAAAAATACCAATAATTTACCCGAAGCTAATTTTGATATTAAAAATTCAATAATGAAGTATATTTTAAAAAATTCTAAACATAGAAGTTTCATTTATTAATTTAAATGTAATTCCCGCTGTTAAAACAAAATGCGTGTTTTTAAGAAACCATAACTATCAAAAGATTGACACTTGTTTATGTTCGGTTTAAATGTGAAATTATGTCCAATGACTAACAATGGATTAAATGGTAAAAATATATTCTAAATATAATTTAAAACCACTAAAATTCATTACTTATCACTATTAATTATTTCGATTAAAAAAGTTGTTTTTAATTAAAATTTAGTAATTTTCACTATTCATCAAAATATGAAAGTTATACGAAAAGTAACAAAATTTCACCCTTGGGTAATTTTGATATTATGAATCCAAAAATGAAGTCCATTTTGAGATATAAAATATATAAAATTTTAAAATGTGGGTATTACTATTCATAACATCTACTTTGATTGGTCGTGGTGTGTGTTGGAACTCGAAGTTGCATTCAACACACACTACTGTATTATTCAAAGAAAATTGTACCGTAGAAGCTTGGGGTGTCACACATCCCTACATAGTTTTTCCCCTCATGTGTCATGTCTTGTGTAGATTCTCTATGCTTTGACAGATTCCTATGAAGATAAAGACTAGGACTAGGACCACACAATTCATTGTGAGATTAGACAGGCCAATGTGTTTTCGGTGGATTTCAATAGAAGATTTAGAACACTTCTTTGCAGGATAGATTTTTCCGGTGTATTTGTGTTGGGGGATATTATTCTAGAATTTTTTTACTTTACTGACTTAACATCTATCATAATCCATTTTTTAGTTGTGTTAGTATGAATACTTTTTAAATTAGTGATTTAATTTTCCAGTTCTCTTTCAATGGTATTGTGTGAGTGTGTATGACTTATTAGGAAAATGAATCCCTTTTTGGATATTCCTTATCACTGATAGTCTCCATCCCTTGGCCTATCAGAGGAAGGATTACAGTAGTCATGGAATGGGACCTAGGGTATGGGTTGTGATAGTTTTTTTTGGGATAAGTGTTCCCATTTACATATAAAGACTAAAATTCAATTTTGGACATAATTTTTCTAATTAAGCATGTTTTTTTCTTATAGAATATTATTTTCTGAATTTGAGCATTGATATGTGATGTGATGTGTTCTTGGAATAGTTTATGAGATATGATTGTGGGGGATTGATTTTTTTTCAGGATTTGATAATTGTAACGGTGGGTTTCATAGTGATGTGAGTGTTGGACTAGGGGATGTCCCTAGGATAATTGAATGGATGGAAAATCAGTTTATCATTTGTTATTCAAAAATATGTAAGGGATTATTGTTAATGTTACTCTTATAGACAAATATATGACTTAATTAATTATATAAATTTAATTCCCCACATCATGTGGAAAATAGATGTGCTCAGTTATTCTTATTATAGTGGTATCTGAGGATGTTTCTTAGAGTACCTAAAGTTATTGAATAGTAAATGTACAATAATTTTTTATTCCACGGGGTTGGTTCGTGATGCAATGTGATGTTAATATTAATAATTAAAAACTGTGGGATTGATCATGTTATACCCAATGGTGTTGAAATCAATTTGGTAATTAATGAGATGTATGTTTGGATAATGTTAATTAATGTATAATTGATTATGTTACTTAATTTAAATTTATAAAAAATTGAAGAATTAATTTAAGGTAATATTATTAAATTATAGTGTTCAATTAGGATATCTATCCCATATCCATTAATTTTGGGTTTCTAATTGAAGATAGCTACAGTAGTTCATAGGATTGGTTAAACCAAAATTGTAGTTTTGAATAATGATGCGTCATGTATTTTTGTTGGTATTTCATATGATACTCCTAAAAATACATTACCTAAAACATTACATAATCTTGAAAATAATATTAAAATTCACACTATTACATTTCCAAAGATATATTGTGTTTATTTTTTTATGTAATTTGTAAATAATTTATAAATAACGACCCACAAGAATACAAATTCGAAACTACTAAAAAGAATACACTATTTTCCCATAATACAAAAGTTTTTAATAAAACATGAATTCTTCTAAATATAATAATTTGCATCTTATTTTATATTAATTTTCCATAATTTATATGAAATTTTTTATTAAATTGTAAGAGAAAAAAATTTCAGTTTCGAAAAGAGAAATATGGAAAAAAACTATTAGTCCACGAATACTTATAAACATATGAAATCATTTTCACAAATATATATTTATCTCCCACAAAGTATCATATACTTACTTTGTGACAACATAAAACAAATAAAATAGAAATAAAAAAACAAAGATATCATATGGAATTAATTAAATAGTATTTTAACACTCATTAATACCATCTGATTTTTAACCCTCACAGATACCTTACCTTGTAACCCACATGACAACCTTATGATGTAACCCTCATGGATACCTTATGGTGTAACCATCACATATACACTTGGAATAACCATTATGGTTAACATCCAACATAAAAATACCTGATGAATTTGGTGGAGATATACTTCCCACCCTTTATTATAAAAAATTCCCATGAACCTGAAAAAACCATAAAAAGAGAATACTTTCATCACAAAAACATTTCTTTTCAATTTTATAGAAATATAAATTTAAAAGAGGATTTTTAAATAAAATTCCTTTACTTCAGGTTCATCTCACTTAAAACATTATAATAAATTATATTATAATGGTTTAAAATGTGTTAGTAATTTATTAATGAACTATAAACATGTTTATACTACCTTATATGACCATATTATAACAACTGTCCAGCCATTTATGAATGATATTTTGTTATTTCTAATGCTTCCGGTGCCTTCATTTCATTGTTTCCATGCTTAGTTCATTGTAATTTTTTAAAAATTTAAAGAAAACTATAAAAGTGGAAATGAATAATATTAATATGTTTCTATTGTTATAAATGGTATAATATATATTTGTTTCTATATGAGGATGATTCATTAGATAAAATATTAATGAAAATTATTTAATTTATTTTTTTTGGTTTTTACGACCGTCACAAACATATGTCATATTATTTAATAACATGATTATATATTTGTTATAGAACATTATAAAACATGTAATATATATAATAATATCTTATTTAACCATAATAATTGTTTTATATCCATACTTTATGGAGGTAATTGAAAATTAAAAAACTTCATATATGACGATGATAAATCAAGAAATCGTGGAAAGACTATTTATTTAAAATAAGTGGATAAGATTAGACGTTAGATGATGGATATTCAATTAAGAAAATAGAATTCCAATATATTATAAATAATTTATTTATCCATTAAATTGGATTATGGGATTTGATGATTGAAATGTAAAAGGAACGAAATTAAATATAAAATAATATAAAATGAAATAGGATTTTTCCTCTTGAATTCTCCACCTTCAGAACCACTTTAAGGAACAAAGTTGTGGCCTTTTTGTGAGACACAGAGGATGTGAACATATAGAAGAAACATGGAAAGGGATGTTTTAATATATTAAATAAGATAAAATGATTTTTGGTTTTTGAGAAGAGGTAGCGAGGGGTGGTATTTATAGTGGAGGAGGGGGTGTTTTATTATTATTTTATTTCACAATTTTTTCTTTTAGCTCCTAACTATGAATTATTTTCATAATTATCAATAAACATATTTAAATAATTGATTATAATTAGATAATATGTTCTTACATCACCCATTCATCATATATGAGTCAATAATTTTTGTACATAGCTTATATCATAAATTATCATATATCACTATTTACAAAAAAATCAACATTTTTCGAAAAATACAAAAAAATCACCATAATTTCATTAACTTGTATAACAAAAAATGGAACAGAAATTATTGAAAATAATTTTTTATATATGTGGAATTTAATTTTTAATCGAAATCATAATTTTTTTAAAATACTCATTTCAATATAATATATGATATTATGACCCTTTAAAAAATTAATTATTGTCTTATAAAAATTAATTATAATAATAAGGAAACAAAATATTAATTTATAAAACCATTTTAAGAAGATAAATTTTATTATAAATAATTATATTAATTAACAAATGATAATCAATTATTTAATTACCAAAAATACCATCAGTTAATGTATCATTTCAAAAACATTAATTTATTTATTCTAAGATATAAATATATCATATTTTCAATTATAACATAAAAAATATTTATTTATACTATAATAAGTAAGGTTATGAATCTAGTATTTTAGATTCATTAATTTCTATAAATACACCTTATGTCATTATATAATTATAGTGTGATTAACTCTTTAATTCCAAAATAAAAAATATATTTTATATATACCTGAGTTTATATATTCTTCTAAATTATTTAAATTTCATCATTATAATTTTTATTCCATTATTAAAAATGATTGGATAATTTTCCATCAAAAAATTTTCATATTCACATTTTTCTTCTTCAACCATGTGGTATCTCCAAAAAACTTTAACATAGAGAATTACCTTTTTCTAATATAATTTTTCTCCTTGATTGTTCTCTTCCAACAGAACTACTTATAGGATCAATACATGAAATGAATATAATAGATACGTTCATAAGAATTAATCTTGAAAAATATTCTCTAGTAAAGATAATATCAAAGGAAAAACTACTCTATAGGGAACTGGTCCAAAATTCTCTGGGATTTCAAAATTTCCAGTAATTTTTGGACATAGATTCCCACTCTTATTAAAACACATATCACTTTTCCAAGGAGATATATGAATGAAAATATTATCACTGACCTTGTATTTTTTTTCTATTTATCTGTTTAACATTTTTTCCTACTATATGATGTACTCATGTTTTCCTGGATCATCTTCACTTTATTAGCCACTTCCCCAACTAATTATGGCCCTATCAACTTATTTTCTCCAAATTATTATCAAAATTATGGAGTTCCACAGTAATTTCCATAAAATTAACAAAAGGTGGAATCTTTATACTCGAATGAAAACTAATATTATATAAAATTTCAATAATGAAATATTTTTATCCTGAATTATCAATTAATCCATTTAAAAATGTTAAATAATATACTCCAATTTCATAATAGTTTTCTCTTATTCCCATCATATCGAGGATGAAATGAAGTGGTAAAATTTAATTCAGTGCCCAATTAATTTTGATGGACTTTCAAAATTTTATAAGTGAGCCTGATATCATTTTAAAATTTAATAGAAATAGGAACTCTATGGAACCTGAAAATATCATTTATTTAATATCGAGAAATATAATCTAAATATATAGTGTATCGAGTAGGAAAAAATTGTATAGATTTATTCTTCTGATCAATAATAACCCAAATATAATTGTTACTTTGATAATTCTACAACACTCCCACCATTATGTCTATGGAAAAATTTTCCCATTTCAAATCTGGTAATGGTAATGGTTGAAGAAACCTCGTTGGAAGTTTTCTCCCTTCCTTAACATGTTGGTAATTTTATCATTTCATTGTAAAATACGATATATCACTTTTAATTCCATACCAACAGTAATAGCCCTGAAGGTCATTATACATCTTAGTATTTCCAGGATAAACTAAAAATAGAGAAATATAAGTCTCACATAACAATTCTGTCTTTAATTGGGATTCACAAGGAACACATAATCTCTTTCCAAATAACAAGGGAAAAAAATTCAACATTAAATTATTGGAAATTTACCATTCCAAAAAATTATACATTGATATGTAACTCATTTCATTCCTTCAATGCTTACTTAATATTGTCTGAATGATATGACTTCAAAGAAACCTGAAAAAAGAGGAATTTCCTACAACAAAATATTTTTGACATAACTCATAAAATCATTAACCAATGGTTCATGATGCAAATATATCATGGTTCATGTCATATGATGTTTTACAATCAAATCATCCTCCTTTTCTTTTCTTTTAGAATATGTTAATTAAATGTGTTATCCTAATCCTTTATCAATTCAAGACATCTTCTCAATCTTATGTTCAATTACATTAGAGTAAATATATACATCACACTTTTATAGTAAATATATATTTCATATTTAGCTCTATATAAATGATTCTTCCAATATTTTAAATCTAAAACCATAACATCTAATTCAAAATAATGTATGGGATCATTTAACTCAAGTGTTTTAATTTCTCTCAAACCAGAATCAACTACCTTATCATTATGAATCATAAATCAACCATGTACCTTTAATAAAGAATAATTATGAGGTAAAAATCACCGTGTTTGGAATGCAAGGATAACACAAGATCATTCACTAATGTTCTTTTAATTTAATTAATATAAAAAAATTAATTTTTTTCCACATAAATTTTATAAGTTTTCATGTTAACATAGTTAGTGGTATATATAACCATTCAATGTTTTTAACAAACTGTCGGTAAAAGTCCGCTAATCCAAGAAAACAATAAATCCTTTTTTAATTTTTAGATCTTTTACAAACATCAACAACTTTTGTTTGTTGGATCAATGATTACATCATCTATATATACAATTTTCCTAATAAAATAAATCTATTGCAACCAAAAATATCATTTTCAAAATTTCTAATATAACTAATTTTATTTGAGATTTTGCAAGACAATCCTTAAATTTTTTCATGGCCTTGAATACTTTTTGAAAACATCGTAATATTATCAATAAAAAATCTATCCAAATATTCATGTAATATTCTATTCATATGATCCATAAATATTGTAGGGTCATTTTTCTAACCATAATGAATTATAAAAAACTCATAATGTCCATATATAGTTCTAAACACTACTCTTGAAATGTCATTATCCTTTATCTTCATCCAATCCCACTTAGATCTCAAGTAAATCTTGGAAAGATACTGATCTCCCTTGAGATGATCAAAAAAATCATCAATATGAGTTAGTGGATATATATTCTTAACATAATGTTATTAAAATCTATATAATCAATGGAAAGTATCATAGAACCATATTTATTTTAAATTAATAAAATATTATCACCCCATGGTGATGTTCTAGGATGAAATAATCCTTTATCAAGAAACTCCTACAACTAATTATTTAATTATAGAAGTTCAAGTTGTTACATTCGATTAGGGGATTTTAGTTGGATTAGAATCATGAACTACGTCAGTAAAAAATTCATCTTCCCGCACAAGTATAACACCATGAAGCTAATCATTAAAAACATACAGGTGTTTATTTACTATGAACATATCATTAATCTCAATACATCCCTTATTTTTAGAAATATGTGGTATGTAAATTTCCTTTAAATCATTTAATAGTTTATTTTAATATTAATTTTTTATCAATGATATGGGTTCATTCTATTATAAAAAATGAAACTCTAACTAAAAACCACTTCTTTATCCCTATAATATATCATAACATGATAAAGAGAATTATATTCCATGCCCATAATGACATCAAACAACACTAAGCTATGTACAACAACGTTTTCATGTAATGTATTTCCCTATAAAACAACAAGAAGATCATTATAATGAATTATTACCTTAATATCCCCAATTTTGTTTTTAACCAATGTTTTGAGTTCATTTTTGTGGTGAAATTTACAATTTAAAAAAAATCATAGAAATAATGAAATCTGTAGACCCTATATCCAAGAAGACATAAATAAAAATGTAATTAAATTAAAATTACCTAATACAGCATCATTGGACTCCCTGGCATCTGCTGACATAGTCGAAAATGATGTCACTCCACCATTTGACTTATAATATTCCATCATTCCATCACTAAGAACGTTCTTTGGGAACTTTTTTTCATAACGGCCCATCTCACCAAATTTCTAATACCTTCCAATTTTTCTTATAAATTCTAAAAAACAATAAATAAGACATTTTAAAATGAAATGTAAATTTCTATCAATAATAATACCACATCTGAAACAATTAATATATTTTTAAGGCATTCCCCATATTCCTTTTTTCCATAATTCCCACAGAATGGAAACTATATTTTCTTATATTCAAATTTGATTTATCAACTGTTACACATTTCTCACCATCTAGACCTTTTATTCCACTTATTTTAAAAGTAAAAATGATCATATTAGAATTCTATTTATAACATCTCTGTAAATAAAACATATTTATCATATCTTTTGAATTCATGTGATGCAAATGACCATTGATATCTTGGCTTAAATCCTAAGAAAAAATGATTTATATTACAATCATGATACCAAACAAGATTTGGAGCACACATTTCTAATATAGATATGTAATTCATACACTAAAATGAAATCTTATAGTAGTTGTTTCAATTCAGGGAAATAATTTTATACCATATGTTGAACCGCCTTGGGAAAATATTTTTCATGGAAAATTTTAAAAAATTCACCCCATTCTATGGAATAAATCATATCTCTATCCCTGATATTCTTGATCATTGACCACTACTGGTCATATACACATTCATAAATGTAAATGTAAAGTCTAAATTTTTTATTCTATTAACACCCCATGACATCAAATATCTATTCATGAGATTTAGTATACTATTCAACCACCACAAGTCTAGATGATCTATTGAAATCATGAGGGTGCTATCTCAAAAAATAATCCACTATCGACATGTTATTTTGTGGTAGATTTGGTTTTCCTCATTCATTGATTATAAAAATATTTATAGAATTCATTAACTAATTAATTACTATCAAAAAAAATACTTTTTTTCAATTCCCACCATTCTTTTTAGGGGATTCAAAAAGATATTCTCTTCACTATTCCTTCATACATCGTCTTGCATATTTTGTCTAAAAAAACATCATGAATAGAAATATATTATATGAATAAAAATGGTAATATTAATATTACATATTATTTCAGCATAAAAATTTGGTAAAAATAATTTATAGTATTCTAATAAAATCATCATATCCCTTAAATTTATCTAAACCATGCCCAAATACCAACTATAATGACCCAACCTTAAACATTACATAATCTAATAACATTTTTTATAATTCAATTTATTACATTCTCAATGGTATTTTCGGTATATTATTTTAGATAATTATGAAATAATTCATACATATCAACCCATAAGTTTACAAATTGGATATTAATAATAACATATGCATTTTCCATAATAAGGTTGTTTTTAAAGAAACATGATTTCAAAAAAATATTCATCTTTGCTTCATCTTTTATATTACCAGTACTTAATCCTTATAAATAAATTTAAATAATGTGATGAGATAAATAAAATTTTTAAGGGGAAAAATGTAAATAAATCAATTTTCTATGAATACTTATAAATATATGAATACATTTACACAAATACATATTTCTCAACCATAATGTATCATATACTTACTATGTGTAAACTTAAAACATAGAAAACATAAATAAAAAATATATGTAACTAGGGGAATTAATTACATAATATTTTAAACCTTATGACTACCATATGATTTGTAACTATCACAAAAACCTTATAATGTATCCCTCACTGCTACCTTATGATGTAACCTTCAAGGCTATATTATGGTGTAACCATCAATGTTACACTTGTAATAACCATTATTGACCAATTCCAACATAAACATACCCAATTCATTAGAGGGATATAAAGGTTACAAACATAAAAATAAAAAATTACAAATAACTATAAAATAATCATTAAACCATAATAATGAAATCATAAAAACATTCCATTTTATTTTTTTACAAATATAAAACTAATAGAGTATTTTTAAATAAAAGTACCATACCTCAGGTGGGTATAACTCCAAATGTGTTATACCCTCTGGTATAATTCTTTATACAGTGTTATTTACTTATTATACAACAGTAACTATGTTTTTTATATCTTATATAACCATATTATAACAACTTTCCTCCTATTTATTAATGATATTTTGTTATTTCAAATGTTTCGTGTGTGTTTTTTTCATGGTTACAACGATTCGTTCATTATGGAATATTTTTTAGTGGAAGAAAAACTCTAAATGTAGAAATAAATTGTATTTGTTTTTATCTAGGATATTAAATGATTCCATATATATTATTTTTATAAAATTATAATGATTCAATATATTTAACTATAATGAAAATGATTTGGATTATTTTTGAGGTTTTTACGACCATCATGAACTCATATTATATTTTTTAAAATAATGTTTATATATTAGGTCCAAACATTATATGGATGTCAATATGTATAATGAAATCATTTTTTACCATGTTAATATTTTTATGAAAATCATTTAATGGGATAATGTAAAATTAAAACACATCATCCATGATGATGGTAAGTCGATACATCACAAACGATATTTTATAGAATAAGAGGAGAAGAGGATAGGTTTGATGATAAATATTACATTAGAAAAATATCATTTCAATATATGTATAATTAAGGAGTCATAATTTAACTTGGATTAGGGGAGGTGGGAGAGGAAACTAAGAGAAAACATAATGAATATAAAATAAAATAAAAAGAATGAGGATTATACCGAGGGAATTTTTATCCTTTAGAAACATTGTAAGGAATGTGGTATTGAACCTTTGGTGAGACTAGAAGGTATTGGACATGAGGAAGAGTCTTTGGAGGGGAATTTATAATAATTAAAAAAAATGTAAAAGGCTTTGAGCTGTGAGGAAAATTGCTGGTGAGGGGTGGTATTTATAGAGTAGGAGGGGTGTTTTTATTATTATTTTTGAATTAGTTTATTATTTTTTCTTAATAAAATGAATAGATTGAGAATTATCAGTAATATATTAATATAAAAATGGAGTGTTCTATATTATGGGATTACATCATCCATACATCATCAATGACTCAATAATTCTTGTATTTCGCTTCTACCCAAAATTTTCATATTTCATTATTCACAAAAAATGATCTTTTTTAGAAAAATATCATTAATACACCCTAAACTTTTTCTGATGCGTTGAATTAAAAAATATCTCCCTTTTTCCAAAATAAATTTTTATATATATGAAATTTAATTTTTAATTAAAATCCTCATTTATTTGAAAATATTGATTTTAAAATTATAAATGAGTTTATGAACTATTGAAAAATTAATTAAGGTATCATTAAAATTTATTAATATGATAATACAAAAAAATATTTATTTTTTATTATATTTTTTGAAGATAAATTTTCTTTCAAATATTAATATTAATTATAAAATTTTAATTAATCATTAAAAATTAAAAAAAATATTAACAAACAATTTATCATTTCTAAAACAACTATTTATATTTTTATATATATAAAGATATCATATATTCACTTATAATAGATATAAATTTTATTTATACTCTCATAGTTTGGGTTAATAATCTCTTAGTACAGTTTTCTTAATTTATCTAAATACGACATATTTTCTTATACGTTTATAATGATATTGTCTATTTTATTCCAAAATGAAATGAAATTATTTTATAAATTCAATGTAATGACTCGTAAATTTCAAGGAATTTTTTTCATAATTTCATTGGGATTTTACGAGTACGCAGCTTATGACGGCACTAGATTCAGAGGAACGGTGTGCCGGGAATCAATTTCTGAAGTTTAGATTGGGTACGTTCAGGGAACAAGTGAGCGGGTTTCTCTAACTTTTGAATCGGTGCTCGGAATCGAAATCTGAGGACATCGATGAAATCACAGTGTCAGCAATTGCTTAGGAAGACTTTTTCTGGAGTTGTGTTTTCTTGGGAGGAGATGTTAAAAATGTGATGAATAAAAATATAATTTATTTACAATTTTATTTTTATTTCTTTAATAATGGTTTAAGTGTTGTGGGAATGGAAGATGTGAGGAAGTTGGGGCGGGGCCCACACGAGCCCCACCTCCTTCAATTTCCCTAACACCCCATTAACCCCCCTCTAGCAATTAATTTTTAACTCTTCCACTCTTCCTCATTAAAATACATGCCAATAAAATGCCTAATTAATTGGACAACGCAAGTTAATTAATTTGGTGAATACAATTGGTATTTTGAAAGGTTGGAATGAGGAATAAAATCAAGCAAAGCCTTATTTTATTATGGTGGAATCGTTGTGTTGAGATTTTTGGAGAGGAGGGTTCTAGTCTTAAAGAATGTCATGTTCCATGTTGAAGAACACGAAGAACGTCAAGACCACAATGAAGAACGCCGTCACCGCAAGGAGTGATCATCATGCGTTTCTTCTCCTCTTTATAGCCGCTGTGATATTCCACTCCACCTCGGACATTCTCCATCAAGCACGTATGGAGCTTGAACTCACGACACAGTTTTCCGCGACAATCTTCTTTCAACAACTATTTCAAGGTAGGGGTGTGTTTTTATGATGTGATTATTCTTTGCGTTCATCGTTAAATATTTTCCCACCACTTATCAAATTAAAGAGAGGAGGTTGGACTGCACGAACACGGTCGATCCTCCTCCCCTTTGTTGATGTTCACAGTTGCGGTTTGGGACGAAGGTGGTGTGGTATAATGACACTGTGCTGGAACAAGTAATATCACCACGGCGAAGGAGCGCGGCACCGTCGTTCCATGCCGTTGAGGCCAAAAGAGGCTGCGGCCAGAGCAGGGCCGCAGGGGAGGGGCTCGGCGCTGTCATGCGACGCCGGTCGGATCAAGGACACAATTTTTGGCCGCGGCGGAGTAGGGGAGGGCAGACGGAACCGCCGGCCACCGGTGCTCAGGAGGCGGGACCAATAAGTCCCGCGCAGCACAACTGGCCAGCTGTTACGGTCGGCCAGATCAGGAAAAACCGGGGGTTTGAACCCCCGGTCAGTGCAGCAGGGCGGACCCCTCGTGGTTCTGCCATTCGTTTTGAAGAGGGTGACAGCTTCCCCCCTTCTACCGTCACGTGGCCCACGGCGCCCACGCCGGGCAGGGCCGCCCGCGCTGGGCCGGGTCCCCGCCCCGGGTCGGGCCGCGCCGGCTGGGTCGGGCTGCGCCATCTAGGTCGGGCCGCACCCTAGTGGGCCGGACCCCGGACCTGGACCTGGGTCGGGTCGACCCGGTTCGGGCCTACCCAGGGGGTCTCGGGCCAGGTCGGTCGGGGTCCAAAACCCCCTTAAATCGGAAAGCTTCGTACAAAGGCCAATAACATGGGCTACAAACCTCTGATCAATGCACCGTCAGTTGCAATGCGATCCCTGGACCGAGACAGTCGTTTCAGTATATTAAAATCAAGGTTTCAGAGAACTTTGGGTATGTCTGAGTTGGTTCGAACACGAAACCAAGCGGGCCCTCGGAGCGAAAACACTTATAACTTGAGCTCCGAACGTCCGACTGACATTCCATCGACATTTGATGGATTCATCTTTGTGAGAATGTTCTTTTGGATTACTCCTCTAAAGTTTTGGACATAGTTGGAGTATGGTCGGATTGGTTTTGACTTAAAAACCAACCGGGCCCCTGAGATGAAAAAGCCAATAACTCTCAGACCAGGCGTCCGATTGACGCGCCGTCTATCACGCTGAGTTTCTTTGGACGAGACGGAACATTGGGATACATAACCTCCAAACTACGTGTCAGTTGATGTATCAACCCCCCTTGGATCATGGAGCGGACCCTCTTGGAATCAAGATTGTTGTGTGCGGGAACCCTAGAGTTGGATGCGACTACAACGGCGATGATGACTGTACTAAAACCCTCCCTGGGTACGACAGCGATGACGACCATACTGGAATCATCCATTGGTTCGACGACGATGACTATTGTTCTTGTATCCTTTCTGGGTCCAGCAGTACATGACTACTGTTCTTGTATCCTATGTGGGTCCGACAGTATTTGACTATGTACTTGTATCCTACGTGGGTCCGGCAGAGTAGTTGGTCTTGTATCCTTTGTGGGTCCGAAAGCTTAGCAGATCTTGTATCCTACGTGTTTCCAACAACATTGATGTATCAGTGGATACATCTGATCATCCCTATCGTCTTACGAAGAAGTATACCTGTGTGAGCGGAGTCTTGACTTTCAATCATTGTCTTCGATATGATTTTTTTGATATCCTGTGTGGATTGGGTTGTGTTATCCTGTGTGGATTGGATTGTTCTATCCTTTGTGGACTAGATCGAACATGGGCGCAGATGATGGATCCGAACAGGAATTGATGACTTAGGTATATGTATGGGCATATACCTAAGTACAGTTGGTTGTTATTTCGTGATTTATCTTTCCTTTGTGGATTATCCTTTGTGGATTCTGGGAGACCATCGGGGGTCTCGGGGTCCCTACTGAGTAGCGTATACTCACCCCTGCATGGGATATGCCTGCACTATGTTGTGTTGGATATAGACGTCGGACAGCGCTGATCATGGTTGAGGCTTGTAGAGAAAATCGGTACCTGGAGGTGGACCACTTGGCGGAATGTACACAGAGCAGATGGCTGGACCCAAAGATTTGAGGAGGCTATCTGTACCCACCCTTCAGGTGGGATTTCCAGTGGATGGCTCGGCGTTGCTGCTTTACTTTTCCATTGCTATAATTTGTTTTCAGTTGTACATTACTTTCAGTTGGGTTTGTATTCTGACCCATTTACTTTCCAGCACTTACAGTTGTTCCTAGATTACTATGTGTTTACTTCAGCTTGTTTACTCTGTGGTGTTTGTTTTCTTTATAAAGGCAATACCTTCCCATTTCGTTAGAATTTATGCCTTTTGTGCTAGTCGCCAACACTTGGCCTATGGATGGAGGGCTTGGGGTAGTCATGGCACGGGCCCCGAGGATGGGTCATGACAATTTTGTATCAGGGGGAGTTTCAGTTCTATCGTAGAACTATGGACTCTGGTCTTTTTTCTATGTGAAGCTATAGTTTTAAGGGTGTTGAGTGTGGTTATCAGTCTAGGGTGTCCAGTGTTGGTGCGGCGGCTGACGTATCCGTACACCAGGACCCTAACTTCTGATTTCCGACTCAGTGCACGAAAACACTGATTGTGTGTGTGTTTCAAAAGTTATCTTTGTGATTAATATGTGTCAGCTACCACTCTACTATTAGTATGGCACCATACGAGGCATTGTACAGTCGACCATGAAGATCCCCTATGTGCTGGACTGGCCCTGGGGAGTCAGCACTTGTGGGACTAGAGATGGTCCATGCCACAACAGAGAAGTTCCAGGTCATCCAAGAGCTGATGAGGACAGCTCAGAGCCGACAGAAGTATTATTCTTACATGAGGTGGAGAACAATAGAGTTTGTGGAGAGCGACCACGTTTTCTTGTGGGTCTCACCTAGATGTGGATTATGGAGATTTGGCCAGGGTGGCTTGTTATCTCCGTTCTTCATCGTACCATTCCAGGTTCTCAGCAGGATAGGCGTGGTGGCTAATCGCCTGGCTCTACCACATCATTTACACCGGGTGCACGACGTCTTCCACGTATCTCAGCTGAGGAGATACATGCATGAACCGACACATATCATCGACCATGGTGAGAATGAAATTGATGACGAAGATACTTTTGCGGAGGTCCTGGTGGAGATAAAGGATCGAGAGGAGCAGGTCCTACGTGGGCGGTCGATTCCTCTAGTGCGCATCAGGTGGCAGCACGAGAAACTCCAGGAGAGAACTTGGGAGTGGGAGGCTCAGATGCATGGTCAATACCCTCATTTCTTCCCCTAGTTTGTGATGTATCTTTACGGGGACGTAAATACCTATGGTGGGAGTAATGTAAAGAACAGTAAAATTCTAAAATATTTTTTCATTATTTCTTTGAAATTTTACGAGTACGCAGTTTCTGACGGCACCTGATTCTGAGGCCCGGTGTACCCAGAATCAATTTCCAAAGTTTATCTCAGGTACATTCAGTGAACGAGTGAGGTAGTTTTTCTAACATTTGAACCGATGCTCAGAATCGAAATCAGAGGAAACCGATGAAATCGCAGTGCCGGTAATTGCATAGGAAGACTTTTCATGGAGTTTCATTTGGTCAGGAGCAGATGTTAAAAATGTGAGGAATAAAAATATAATTTTTTTACAATTTTATTTTTCTTTAATTACTGATGGTTTATGTTTTGTGGGAATGGAATATGTGAGGACGTTTGGGTGGGGATCACATGAGCCCCACCTCCTTCAATTTCCCTAACACCCCATTAATCCCCCCCACTCTAGCAATTAATTTTGTAACTCTTCCACTCTTCCACATTAAAATAAATGACAATAAAATGCCTAATTAATTGGACAACACAAGTTAATTAATTTTGTGAATTAAATTATAATTTTGAAAATTTGGCATGAGTAATGAAATCAGGAAAGGCCTTATTTTATTATGGTGGAATCGTTTTGTGGAGATTTTTGGAGAGGAGGGCTCTAGTCTTGAAGAATGTCGTCTTCCACATTGAATAACGTGATGAATGCCAATACCTCGATGAAGAGGGCTATAACTACAAGGAGTGATCGTCGTGCGTTTCTTCTCCTCTCCTCAGCTGGTGTGAGATGCTTCTCCACCTCAGACGTTCTCCGTCGAGCACATGTGGAGCTTTACCTCATGACGCCATTTTCCGCGACAATTTTCATTCGACAACTACTTCCTGGTAGGGGTGTGTTTTTACGGTGTGAATATTCTTTGCATTCATCATTAAATATTTTTCCACTTATTATCAAATTAATGGGATGAGGTTGGACCACACTGACCCGACCGATCCTCCTCCCCCTTTGTTGATGTTCACCGTTGCAATTTGGGAAGAAGGTGGCTCGGTGCAACGACACCACACAAGAACGAGGAATGCCACCGCGACAAAGGAGCGCGGAGCCGTCACGCCACCCCGTTGAGCTCGAAAGAGGCCACGACCGGTGCAGGGCCTTGGTGGATGGGAGCGGTGTCATCGTGCCACGCCGGAGAACCATGGAGGGGCGCGGCCAGGGAGGGCCATAGCGGAGGGGCGCAGCCCCAGCTCGCGGTGCTGGTCGGACCAAGGCCACAGTGGGGCAGGGGAGGGCGGCCGTAACCGCCGGCCATCGGCGCTCAGGAAGCGGGACCAACTCGTCCTGCACGGCACAACTGTCCGGACATTACTACTGGCCGGATCTGGAAAAACTGGGGGATTGAACCCCCAGTCAGCGCAGCAGGACAGACCCCCCGCGGGTACGTCGTTCGTTTTATAGAGGGTGGCGGCTTCCCCCCCTTCCGCACTCACATGGCATGCGGTGCCCGAACCGGGTCGGGCTGCGCCGTGCCAGCTGGGCCGAGCCGCACCCTAGTGGGATGGACCCAGACCCGGGTTCGTTCGACCCGGTTTTGGCCGACCTAGGGGGTCTCGGGCCGGGTCGGTCCGGGCCCCAAACCCCCTAAAATCGGACAGCTTCAGACAAAGGCCCATAACATGGGCTACAGACCTCCGATCGACGCACCATTAGTTGCGATGTCGTCCTTGGATTGAGATGGGAATTTTTTTATATTACACTCAAGTTTTTATAGAACTTTGGGTATGTCCGGGTTGGTTCGAACACGAAACCAATCGGGCCCTCGGAGCTGAAACGTTTATAACATAAGCTCCGGACATCTGATTGACGTTACATAGACTTTGTTGGATTTCACTTAGTGAGACGGTTCTTTTTTATTACTCCTCTTGAGGTTTGGAAGCAGTTGGAGTACGATCGGTTTGGTTTTGACATAAAAACCAATCGGGCCCCTGGGATGAAAAAGCCAATAACTCTCAGACCAGAAGTCAGATTGACGCGTCGTCTGTCATGTTGAGTTCCTTTTGGCGAGACAGAAATTTGTGATACATAAGCTCCAGACTATGTGTTAGTTGATGTATCGACCCCCCTCGTCTCGTGGAGCATACTCTCCCAGAATAGAGCTTGTTGTGTGCGGGAACCCTATAACTGGCTGTGACTACGATGATGATGATGACTGTACTGAAATCCTCCACGGGATCGGTAGTGAAGATGACCATACTGGAATCCTCCACGGGTTCGATGAAGATGACTACTGTTCTTGTATCCTTTTTGGGTCCGGCAGTACCAGATTATTGTTCTTGTATCCTATGTGGGTCCGATAGTATTTGAATCTGTACTTGTATCTTACATGGGTCCGGCAGAGTAGCTAGTATTATATCCCTTGTGGATCCAACAACTTAGTTGGTCTTGTATCCTACATCGGTCCAACAACTTAGATGAATCAGTGGCTATATCTGATCATCTCTATCGTCTTACGATGAAGTATACATATGTGAGCTGAGTCTTGACTTTCAATCGTTGTCTTCGATATGATTATTTTTCTATCCTGTGTGGATTGGGTTGTGTTGTCATGTGTGGATTGAATTGTGCTATCCCATGTAGACTAGATCGAACTAGAGCTCAGATGCTGGAGCCGAACAAGAATTTATGACTTAGGTATATGTATGGTTATATACCTATGTAGAGTTGGTTGTTACTTCGTGATTGTATGTTTCATTTGTGGATTATCCTTTGTGGATTATGGGAAACCTTTGGGGGTATCAGGGTGCCTACTGAGTAGCATATACTCACCCTTGCACGGGCTATGACCACACTATGTTATGTTGGATGTAGACGACGAACATCTCTGATCATGGTTGAGGCTTGTGGAGAAAGTCGGTACCTGGAGGTGGACCACTGGGCAGAACGTACACAGAGCGGACGACTGGACCCATGGAACTGAAGAGGCTATTTGTACCCACCCTTCAGAAGGGATTTCCAGTGGAAGTCTCGGCGTTGTGGCTTTAATTTTCAGTTGTTGTAGTTTCTTCTCAGTTGTACATTACATTTAGTTGGATTTCTATTCTGACCCATTTAATTTCCAACACTTATAGTTGTACCCAATTTACTTAGTGTTTACTTCAGATTTATTACTCTGTGGTGATTTTTTACTTTCTAAAGGCAATGCCTTCCCTTTTCATCGGGATTTACGCCTTTGGTGCTAGTCGCCAGCCACTGGCCTATGGAAGGCGGGCTTGGGGTAGTCACAGAACGGGCCCCGAGGAGGGGTCCTGACATGCATGGGTTGTCAAAAAACCACTCATGTAGATAGGATGGCTAACAAATAGTGGACTCTGGAATAGTGTTTTAGACAATATATAGGTTTACGTGTAATGAATGACTAACTACCCTCACTAGTCCCACTCTATTTTCATAGTAGTATTATGAGATGAGATATAAAAATGTTAACTTTTCCTATATATTTTTTCAGATTGATATAGTATATTTTAGTTATTTGAAACAAATTTTCTATAGATATTGAATTCTGAAGATCATTAACTATATAAGGTGTATGGTATGTAATGGTATGATGAATATTACAAGGTGTATGGGATGTGATGTTGTGGAGTGTTACACCAGATTTATGATACACATTATTTGGAATTTAGTGCATCTAAAAAAATTCATGGATACTATAATGATATTTGGGATGGGATTCTGAGACGTTGTGACAGAAATGGTTAATGTTTTCATACTTATCCTAGGTGTTGTTTTTTAGCTTATTTTGGAGTGATTTGGGTAAAAATTGATGAAACTATAGTAGAGTGGGAAACTAGTGAGGAATTAGTAGTTGTGTAACATTATAAGATATTATATTATATATACTCTCTTATTTATTACATGTTGATATGTAGACATGATGATTCTCTAAAATTAGTATACAAATCTGTGTGATGGGTTATCTTCACTTGTTATTCATATGAATTTAGTATGTTTTATTTATCATTTTCAGGAGAGGCTCCAAGATAGATCCTCTAGAATATAATAGTTATTCTATCCCAAAATATATATATATATATATATACACTATTTTTACTGGCCAGTAGAATTAGGTTTGAGATCAATATCAATATAACTAGTTCACAGTTGTTTTGGAGTTGTTTGTTCTTTTTGGTCACTGATGAGTTTACCTTTTCAGTACTTATATATTAATTTTTTCAATTCCAATAGTTTTTATTAAATCACATGTATGTAAATGGAATTTCAAATTCTTTTATCAGAGTGAGTCAATTTTTTTATTATTATTATCTATGTTTTCCTAAGGAATTATTACTTGGTATTTCATTTTATCTGTATGAATGATAGATTATTAGTTCATTTCAGTAACTTGTTCCCTATTGAAGAAGGATTCATGCATTCACTATCATCCATATAACATTTTTGACCTCGGAGGTATACCTAAGGGATAGGGGTTCATGACATATTGGTATCACATGTTTAGTATAAGGAACAACATTGATTTTGGATTTAGGCACATGTGAGACCACATGAGATGGTAGGGTAGCAGTGTCAGCTATGTTTAGTAAGGAATTCTACAAAGGGTGGTAGGATTGGACGTACATATTTTGGACACCATAAGACCTATTTTTAATACCTTTATATTTACCAACCACACTAAACAAAGTGATACAGTTTAAGGGGTAGAGACCTATGAATGAATCATGCATCATTCTTATTTGGACATGAGTTTGAAATGTTTAGAAAATTTGTTCAGTTTACCCATTTATAAAATAAAGAATAAATAAATATTAAATATTTCACATACTAGGTTTAGGATCTCTAATAATTTATTATTATGAAGTAATGGCTTCATATTGATATCATCATCAAGTTCACAAATTATATTATCTATAGGATGCACTAATAGATCACCACAGTGTAGAGGTCGAAAAAAATTATTCTTAGGGGAGGAAACATTAAGGGATTAAGTGATCCAATTTTTTTGTGTATTAGGGTTCCATTTTATACTTCGTAACACATGTATATGTATGGGAGGTTTATGTGTCTTCTTTTTCACACTATTCTCAGAAGTAGAACTACACTTCATTGGCTGTGATGATGCTACATGGATTAGTGAGGAAGTTTTGGATCTTGTACCTTTGGGGAAGTGATAAGTCAAAAGTCTTATGTGAGTGATTTTGGGAAAAATTTTTAGAAGTGTTTGTTTCATTGACCGTAATAAAATCCAACCTATAATAGATTCTTACCCATTTATAGGGGAGTTCCTCTGTTTGAGAGTTTAGGATACATTTTTTACCATTATATAGTATTATTTAGACTTATTTCCAAATGAGTAGGAAAATGATATGCCTTTTTAATGTTCTTTTATTGTATGTATCTAATTATTGGACACCCTATTTATGTTGTTGACTTTTATCAACATGATGGTAAGTGAAATGGTCATTGAGAGGATTTTAGCTAGAAGAAAATCATTATAGGAGGGAGTTTTTTACGATCCTCTATGATGTATATTTATTGTTTACGGTTAGGAATTGAATAAAAATAAAAAATTTCAATTAGTTGGGAGTAGGTCTGGACACTCAAAAAATATTTTCATCAGGGGTAGTGGATTTGAGGGAATTTCCAATGGAATAGACATAACATTTTCTCATTTAGGGAAATTTCAACAACAATGATTGTGATCAACGTTTATATTTAGAAATATGATCCATGTGATCCAATTAATGATCCTTTATCGAGGTTATTTCAGGAAATCAATCAACATTAGTATGCTTCATATTATGAAGAAAAAATAGGATTTATGGTAGGCATATGACATCCCCAAGATTCTCATAGTTCTCAGAAAGTATACCATAACCATATAGGTGGTATTAATTATGGTTATATATTCCATGTAGAAGGTTGTGACCAGTTGTATGCTCATGTGTTTTTCATGTTGGTTGAACCAGACAATGATCAAGGTACCCACTGTATGTTTTCAAATGTTTTCATTTATTTGTTTAATTTAGGATATATACCCCACTTTATATCATAAAACCTGTTATATTATTTGGGGCAAGAAGATGAAAGTATTATAGTGATTTTCGTGTTGACTATTCCAGTTGGAGGTAGAGCATATCTGTGTGAATTGTGTACAGAATGTGAGATATTTTTTTGGGTATAACTACTCTTTTGAGCCTCCCAATTTATATAGATACATACATATGAAATTATCCATGGCATGTAATGGATATATTATTTGTAAAATGTAGTTTATTTCATAAGGATAATGTTTTGTTATAGGATTAAAATGGGGTTTTTTGCTGTTTTTTGGAAAGAGAAACCATCAAATGGGTCATTGGTATGTTTTCTCATATGCATCCTTGATGGAAGATCTGATAGCGAGTTTATCAATGGTTCAATAGATATTACTTCCAATGTTGTGGAAGAGTATTCTGATGCCTTTATTGATGAAATTGTAAAATTTCCCCCTCAAATAGAACACAATTTTGGGATATACCTATAAATAGGTGCTTCTTTGTTCACAATGTCTCTATATTGGATGGTGTGTTTAGTGTTTTGAGAGTTAAGACTACATATTGATGATTTATTGGATTGAGGTTTTGTTTGGACTAGTGTTTAACCATTGGGTGAATCAGTTTTGTTCAAGAAGAAGGTCGATGTTGTATTGTGTATCTATAATGATTATCCATGACTGGATTAGGATATAATGATTAATGAGTACCTCATCCATGAATTGATTATTAATTTTATGTGATGAAATTATCTAGTTTTTTCTTAATGGTTGATCTGCTCTCAACATATGAATGGTTTCATGGGAAGGATGGGGATACCTGTCAGATATATTTATATTATCATTATAGGTATTGTTATTTTCTTATGGGGACATTAAATTTGATGAATTGTATATCTGCATTGATGTGGTTACTGAAAATAGTTTTCCATGAGATTCTAGATAAATCTATGGTGGTTTCCCACTATGGCATCCTTATGGTATTCATGATTCAGGATGAGTATATGGAAAATGTGTGTTCCATTTTGGGATTTAGTCATGGTCAATACGAATTCAATATGTTATAAAATTATTATTTTAGGATAGTGATGTTTTTTATTATGGAATGTCATATTGTAGTATGGTTTGGTAGATGAAAAATCTTGGATTGGGTACATCATTTCATATGAATCCCCCAATATATTTGAAGAAGTGTTATATTTTTTTGGCCACAGAGGCAATTTCAGGAGGTTCATGGATTATTTTTATTGGGTTACAACTCATATAACATCCTTGACAAGAAAGGGTATGTCATTCTTGTCAAATAATTACTATCCAATAACATTTTATTACATAAAGGAGAAGTTGGTTTTAAATTTTCTCTCTCCAGTGGAAGGGAGAATTCCAGTTTATTTTTTTTGTGATGATTCAATATAGTGATTTTTGTTGTGTTATAATGTAGTATAGATTATTTGTTTATTACATGTCTTGATAGGTACTTCCTCATGGGAATAACTATGCCAAAAATTATCTCAATTTGGAATTAGATATGTTTATCATGAAGTTATGTTGTGAGAACCTGATCAGTAATGGATGTATGGTATTTGTTAGTCATAAGATCCCAAGGTAATAATTATATCTTCATGACATGATGTTATGATAGATATCGTGGGTGTAGTTCTTGGAGGATTATTACTAATTTCTAATAATCTATACAAGGAAATATTCATGTTTATGCACTGAGTATGATGTCACGAGGTGATGTCGGGATTGGATTTGTTGATTTTTGGATAATGAATGAATGGTTCAAAATGATGCATCTATTTATAGGATATGAATTGGTTAATATTAATTTTTTAGATGATAGTACAACAATAATGGAATCAATAGTTGGATGACTCCCAACTGGTTGATTCTGTTGTATAGGTTTGGAGGGACGAAGTTGTCTTTGGTGATTCCCATGATTGTTTTTTTGAGGATAAATACACCAAGTGTTGTTGTAGGGGAGTATTTTCAGCCCTTTATAGATATTTGAGGTGGTTCTATGTGATTTATATTTCTCACCCTATTCAGTACATAATGGCATCAAAAATATCTATGAACATCTAAGAGGTCATTTTTATTTCCCTATGTTAAAGATTAAAGTGGAAGTGTTTGGGTCTCAATGTAAAATCTTCTAGAAGGAGAAGGTTGAGTGATGTTTTCTCCATCCGTTAGATGTACTATACTTGAAGTGGGAAGAATAATATCTGGAATTCAGTTCCAATTTACCACAAAATTAGAGAGGATATAATTCTATTTGTGTTATAGTGGGTCATTTGATGAAATGAACCCACTTCATTGCAATTAGAGAGTAAATATTCGTGAATTTTATTTTGAGGAAGTACCTATATGAGGAGGTTATGAATCACATAGTCTTGATGATGATAATCAATAATAATGAAATTTATTTTACATCCAAGGTGTGGATGGTTCTCTATAATGTTTTTGGATCTCATTTATTAATTAACACTACTTTTCATCCACATACAGATACATAGGTAGAGAAGACTATCCCAAAACATAAGGAAATGATGTGTATTTGTGTCTTGTATATTGGAGGTTAGTGGAATAGGCACCGACGTTTGTTAGAGTTTTCTTATAAAAATGGTTTTCACTCAACTATCGGTATTGACCTATTTAATTATTTTTTTAAGGAATTTTTTTTCTTTTTTGTTCTATTTTGGTGTTTGTGAGTAAGTAATTATTAATCCAAAGAAAATTAAGAATATGATAGAGGTGATATAGGTAATTCATGAAATGATAAAGGCCTCATAGGATCACCGAAATAACTTTTCTAGTCATATTATGATACTGATGGATTTAAATATTCGAGGTCATGTATTCCTATAGGTGAATCCTCATTGTGGTATATTCTGGTTTTTTTATTGGTATAAACTCTATACCTATTTTTTTGGGACTTTTGAGGTGTTGGATCATGTTGACGTGATGGAATACTAGGTATCACTTCCCGTAATCTTTTTCTAGGGACATGATGTACTCTTAATGTATCAACTCCATTGTAGCCATCATGATTAATCCCATATAATTTATTACGGAATGATCCATTTTGAGGATTATTCATCCTTTAAGGAGTAGACATTGATCATCTCAGATATCCATGCAAAGGTATGCCATGGGAATCATATTCTTTTTTTGTATCCTTTTTAGGAACGATTCTGTAGAGGAGGTACATGGGAACCTATGTTTCATATAAAAAATCATTATCTAGATATATTTGTTAAATATTTTTTTAGATATGTTCATTTTGTTGTTATTGACCTATCTATTTTACAATATGGTTTCATCTTGATGATTATTTTGTAATCATTCTGTCATTTGAGAGGTATCTCTGTCAAGTGAGTGTTTATGACCTGATAGACGATATTTCATTGTTTTCTATTTATTTCTCTTAGATTAGTGGTTTAACCCTATATTTATGACATCCGTGATATGTATATCACGAGGGTCTGTTCAGATGACCCCTTTTCCATTCTTTACCACATGACTTGATTATAAATTCTTGAGGATTAGAATTTATTATAGTTATACGATGTAAGTTCTCATATACTTGTATCCCTCACTCCTTGTGATTTTTTTTGTGGTATCCAAAGAAATTTATGTTTTTTCTGAATGGTAAGTGTAGGAGATTCACATAATATGAATATTATTGACTATAGTTCTCTAGGTTTCCCCATAGTTTAGGTCGTTGTAGCATGGAGAGATGAGATTCATCCTAGAGAATAGGGAGAATGGATTCAGATCCATTTTAATTTTTTTATTTATAGGCTATAACTGTTATACAATATCATATCATGGATAAAAAATATTATATATAGAGATAGTATGATGTGGGATATTTGACTCAAATTTGGTGGAGCAATAGAATTTGGAATAAATATCTAGGGGTAATCTTCCCATTTTGGGTAGATAAACCATGGGGATTAGGTTATGACATAGCCTCCCAATTGTAAATAGAGTTATGTGGAATTGAATATTAAGTTATGTCATGGTCCTAATATGGTTATATAGGATCAATGTTTTGGGAGGATTCATGTTCCTTCTACGTCATTTTAACCAGGAAGTATGTGGAATGGTTTAATGTTCTATGTCACAGTACCTCCCATGTTACATAGATCTATAATATAGTCATAAAGGATATTCTATGGTATTATATTTTATAGGAGGACTATAAATTTATTAAAACCCAATTATCTAATCCAACATTTCTCCCTTTTTTTCTCTCAATCCCTTTGAACCCTTGAAATATTATTGATGGAATTTGATGGTTATTTTGATCAGATTCAGGTGCCACCTTCGGGGTATCGATCCCTGTTGACCAATGGTGAGTTATACCTCTTTTCTTGTATTTTCTTAAAGTTTTCATTTTTAATCCCGTTCAATGTTTCCATGTTATAGAGGTTACAATCCATCATTAAAATTTATTTTCTCTTGTTGTTGTTGGAATGGTTGCAGGACAACACCCTTTGATAGATGAATTATCCTTATGGAGATTTTATTAATGATTTATTTTTTTAGTCCATTATCATTGAAGAACATTTGATATTTTATATTGGGTAATCATTTCTTTTCCTTTTAGTTATGTGAAAACATAATCTTAAAATTCTTTATATAATTTATGCGATGATGGAATTAACAATAATAATGGAAAAACCACATTATCATTATATTTCATTATGAGTTGTGATCACATCTATTTTCCACCATGATAATGGTTTTCATGATTTAGTTATAGATAGTATTCGATTTATATTTTATTATTTTACCATGTTTGTCATCCTATGGTATAACATGATTTTTTGATGAAATTGTTAGATAATGTAAAGATATTAAATCTTTTTTATTTTCAGAATAATTACATAGCCATGTTTAATAAGACCATTTTCATTTAGAATTTATAGAAATAAAATTGATCCTTAGTAAAAATTTATTTAATGTTTCATTCCACGTTTTAATGAAATTTTATAAACAAAATGATACTGATAAAAATATGCTGATAATTATTAAAAGGAATTTTAAATTGAAATATTATTCTAATGATTGTGAAACTTGAATTTATGATTTAACGAATTTTTAAATAATTATATATTGTTAGATCTAATTCCTTAGGATACCTATAGTAGTAACCGATGAAAAATTAATTGATTAATTCAAAATGGATTAAAAATTGTTTTTCAACATATTTAAATGTTTGGGGTCATGAGTTCCCATTTTCTTATAGAGATTCAATTCCATATATTTAGGTTCGAATGAGATCATTTTTATATAATGTCTAAACAATTTTTTTAGGGCCAAAATTCTCTATTGACTATTTTTGTTCCCAGATGAATTATTTTTTCTTTGGATATGCTCCTTTATTTATAATGTGATATAAGAATATGATTATTCATGATATATGTATGGGAGGTCTATGGATGTAGAAACAATTGACGAATATTATGGAATGGTGCACGGTGATGTGCAAGATGGTGTTGGAGATGGAATTTGGATGATGGAATATGTTAATATGTGGTTTACCTAGAATTGTTCAGAATGATGTGATTCTTTCTTATTATTGTTATATATAAGGTCATATGGTTGAGTCCCTTGTTTATCTGTATTCCATTCCCCTATGCCTGAATCTCAATTATATAATCAGTTTTAAATATTTTGATGGTAGATTATGATTTTTCCTACAGTACATAGATTATTTAATGGTAAATTAATAATAAATTTTTACCCCATGGGTTTGGTTCTTGGTTGAATGGAATGTAAATGTTTTTGTGAGAAATGGTCGACTCTCTATGATTATGCCTAGAGAGCATGGACAACACAATAATAGTTAATGAAATATAATATAAATAATGTTTATTAATGGATACAAAATTAATTAACATAAAGTTAATTTTTTAAAACGAGAATAATTACTTTAATGTAAATATATTTTAATTGTTGTATTCTCTTAGGATATCAAGTGATTAGTCTTGGTAGTAGGTTTTTAATTGACTATAGATCCAGTTTATCCGGGAACTATGACATTCCCATAGTCTGGTTGTGAGATATATTATATCATGTATTGATTTTGTTTTCATATTCTACCCACCATTATCAGGTGGTTGACTGACACTCAACAGACTCTGAGAGGGTGTTTTCCCCAATATCTAGGTTATTGAGAGATGTATAAATAAATTCCATCTTTTTTTTCCTTTTAATACTTTTTTAGTAGTATTCTTTACTAGTATGCATAGTGGTTATGTTTCCACATATATTTTTTAGATGGATGTAGTGGATTCTTCTTATATGAACAATGATTTAATATATATATATATATAGTATCTAAAGGATTATTATAAGTTTTATATGAATGGGATATAATGGTTCAAGTTATATTACATGGTTTGTGGGAGGTTATGGCTAAATGTATAACACCCATTATAGAAAAAACATATGGAGAGATGATGTGTTTCAAAATTTTATGTTGTGATAGATAGAAAATGTGTTTTTATAATGGTTTATTTTAGGGGGAGATTACACAGGACATATGATGTTTGGGATTATTGGATTATTAGAGGGTAAGTAGTAGCAGAGTATAGTAATTTGATATTATATTATAGGATATAGTGTTTTCATTATATAGTGATAGATAGACATGGAGATAATCTTAACATAGTATTCATATTTGAGTGATGACTTAGTTTCACATTTTATTTAGTGGGATATAATATTCTTTATTTATATTTTTCAAGAGAATATATATGAAGACTGATACTAAGTATACTATTTATTCTCCATATATTTAAAAATTATAAATATTTTTATGTTATTAGTTTCATGTTGGAGATAAAGTTAGATATTATTAACTCACTGTTATTTGGGGGAAATTTATCTTCGTGTCCAGGGACTAGTTTATTATTTGGTTAATTTTATTTTCATTTTTCAATTGTGTTAGTTTTTTATAAAATTACATGAATGTACGTGTGATTCCATTGAAATTTATGAGCATGATTTTATTACTATAATGGTTTTTATATTTTTTAATGTTCTTTTAGAGTGTATTTCCTATTATTAGTTTGAATGTTATAACCTCATTGATTGTCACTAATCTATGAACTATTGGATTTAGGCTTCATGAACCCACTATTCCCCTCTCCCATTCTAATCCTTGAGGTGTAACTATGGGGGGAGATGTTTTGATAGATTGTTATAATTGTTTAATATTGAGTGGTAGTATGTATTTTAGTGTTAGGAACATGTGAGAATTCATGGGATGATAGAGAATTAGTGTTAGGTAAGCCTAGCAAGAAATCTAACCAAGGATGAGAGGCATGAAAATAGGTATTTATGATCCCTTGGGATCTAAATTATAGATTATTAATTTTACTAGGCGTACTAAATAATGTGAAAATGGATGAGGGTATAAGACCTCGGAAATGAACATGCGCCATTATTCTATGCATTTGTTTTTTAAATTGATATATCACAAGATTCAGTTAAATTTTTTTTTAAAAAATATAAATAAATAATTAATACTTCATAAACCAATTTTAGGATCCCTAATATTTTTTTTCCATTTTATGTATGGATGTAGTTTTAAGTACTCATCATTTTCAAAATAAATTTGTTCAGCAGGATATGTTTTTATATCTCCATAGAGTAGATATTAACAAAAATGAATCATAGTGGGGGAAAATCCATGAGTATCAATTATGGAGTCTTCATAAGTATCAGGGTTCTATTTTAAACAATTTGATGGAGGACTGGGTTGGGATGGTAGAGATAGAATTCAGTTTGTTTTGTACATTGATGGATCATTAGGATTCATTAGTTGGGATAATTATATATGGAGCAATGATCCAGTAGAGGATATTGTTCCACATGGATCACAAGGAAATGACGATATCATTGGTTAATTTTATGGACTAGAAATGAGTAGAGTTTCTTTTATTAATAGAATAGGTTGCTAGCCACCATGAAGATATTACCTTATTTTATGTGAGTACAACTATGGAGGAGTTTTGGATCTATTTCTGGACACTTTTCAATTATTATTCATACATTTTTATAGATTATGAGGATAAGGTATAGAATTTTGGGGAGGATTTGTGTCCAAATATATAGTTTCAAATCCCCATAATATTTTTGACAAATTATCTAAACGTGATGGCGAGAGTAGAGGCCATGGAGTGGATTCTATCTAGAATATTATCACAATGAGAGGGGACTCATCATTATTCTACATGAATCATTTCTATCTTCCAAGGTTCTTAGTTTCATATAATGAATGGTTTTTTAGTTAGTCGTGGTAGATGTCAACCTTCAACAATATTTTTTGTATAGAGTGTTTGATAATAAGAATTTTACAAGGGATTAGAAACATATTTTTCATCTATATTCTAAATTCTTCAATGGATAGAGTTCCTAACCTCTCTAAGAAGAAAAAATTAATTATGTTCCACACTTCTAGTTCCTCCTTTCATGCTATTTCAACCGAGCCGAAAGAAGAGAGTAGATATAGTTTGGGTTTAGTAAATTGGATATAGTGTAGTCATAGGATAGACACAAGATTCTCTTCTTCCTTAGAGATCCTAGAATGGACGTCGAGGTTGTAATCATCTTGTTCATAGAGGTTTTGGAGTAGGTCATGTCTAGTTTCATGCTCTAGTGTTACAATTTTTTGATGAGCCACACATAATTTGTGTTACACTTTATTTTTTTTCTACATTAGTGCATAATTTTTATCATTCAATAGTTTAACATGGCTTCATATCACATGCCATAGCCTATTATTTTTTACTTTCTATTGATAGTCTTCTAGTGGTCATGGTGTTGACTATGATAGTTAGAGTTTATTATTTTCCATGTGAAATATTTAGAGAATCTGAGATATCTTTTGGGTAGTTCCACCCTTACAGAACCATCCTATATTTGTGAATATATCTATATAAAACCACAATTTTTATGGAATATCTCTATTTTTTATAAGTTATTATGATTTAACTCAAAATATAGGTTTTGTTTTCTGATAATGATAGAGTTCATATTGTGTTCATTGGGAAAGAATACCCTCTAAAGGTTAAGAGGAATGTTCAATCCCAGTCTTCTTTGATCGTAAGCTAATGTAGAGTTGATTGAAGGTTTAACTGAATGTGTTTCTCATGGACATGTACAGTTATCATGATTTCTTTAATGGAGAGGTTATATCTTTACCCACTATATAAAAATCAATTTTGGGATATATAAATGGTTAGATTTTTCAATGATCATTATGTCTCTATAATAGATGGAACATTCTATGTTGTGAGAGCTGTGAGTATAATTCGATGGTCTATTGGAATGAGGTATTGTTAATCCATGTGTATCACCTTGAGGTACACTATTTTTGTTTGTAATGATGTCTTATGATTGTATTTGTCTTTATATCGATTATCATTACTTCAATCATGTGAAATAAAATAAAATATAACATCTCCCATAGACTAATGATGTATTCAATTAGGTGAAAGTTGCTGGTTTTTTATAAAGTTTCATCTAAAATCAACATATCATTATATATGGGTAAAGGATTGGGATATCTAAAAGTCTAATTTCTGATTTCATTAACGGAATTTTTAGTTTATCTTAGTTATGATCTATGTGATGAATTTTTAAATCCATGTTTATGGGGATTATTAATGCAGTTTTAGGGTCTTTATAGATAATTTATTTGTTTTTTTGATTGATGAAATCCTTGTGAAATTCTCATAAGAGGAGGGTTATACAGAAATTTTGTGCATCATTTTAGAAGTCAATTTCCATCAGCAGCTATTAATGATGCTTTCAATGTGTGATTTCTCAGATATTAAGCTCATTTATTTGGGAATGGTAATTTCTAGAGAGTTTTGGATGTGTATCCTATCATGATTCAGGTAGTCATTTCTTGGTATTCTCCCAAGGAACTTTTAATGGTGAAATTTTTCTTTTTTTCTCACATGGTTTTTTAGGATATTCCGGGTTTATTTCTATTCTGTTGTTACTACCGTGATTGTTTTTCCTGACGAGGATCTAGAATTCTTGTAGATTGATTAGTTTAAGGTAGCTTTTGAGTATCTAATGTAGAATCTGGTTACTTCTCTAGTCATTATTTATCAAGAAGAGTGAATTTAGTTTTACTTTTTCAATGAATTTTTACATGTTGGGTTAGGATATGCTCAAATATATTAGATAGAAGTTTTTTCTTTTATGTATTAAAAATTTCATCCTAATAGGTATAACTATTTCACTCATGATCTCATGTTGGAAGGAGTTGTGTTTAAATTGATTTTTTCCTAAATTGTCCTCATCAAAAATTGTTTTGTGGTTTTTTACAGATCATAATATCCTACTCCATGTCTTCTCTAAACATTAATTGTGATTATGACAATGATAATCAATGAGAATTATATAGGATTCTGACATATATATTTCTTATACTAAATACATGGGAAATGTTTTAGATTATTCACTAAGTTAGAACTGACATTATAATGTTTTGTGTGAATTTGGAGAATCCTAGAGAGTCATAAAAAAGATATCAATAAGGCATATATATATATATGGTAGTTAATGGTGATTATAAATTTATTTTTTAGGATAATTTCACATCCATATTTTCTTTTACATTTATATGATTCCCAACATAGTTTTTTTAGGTTGAGGTATGGGAATAGGAAGTTGTCTTTAGTGATTCCTTTAATGGTTAGTTTGAGTGTTAATAGTTTGAGGTGTTTTGGGGGATTATTTTCATTAATTTTTAGATGGGTTTGGTGATTCTCTATGCTTTCCATTTCTTACACTTGGTGGTACATCCCAGAATGAAAATGATGTACTAATCTTTGAGATAGTTTTTTTTGGTTTCCTATGTTGAAGCATGATGTTGAAGAGTTTGTGTCCCAATATTTAGTTTTGTATAAGTTTAAGGTCAAGAGATATTTTCTAGGTGGTTTTCTCTATCGATTAGATATTCCCCAATTATAGTGGGACACAATTTCAATCAACATCATTAAAATTTTACCTCACGATTATGAAGTCTATGATGATAAATGGGAAAAAGTGTGTTTATTGATTAAGTCCCATTATAACATAGTGAACAAGGAGTCTATGATAGTGTGTTTTTATTGAGTTAATAAATGGAGGAGGTGGTCAGGATCCCTAGATTTCAAAGGATGATCTCCTATAATCACAATCCTTTTTCTCATGAGGATGTGAATAGATTTATATAAATATTTTGTCTCACTTTTATTTCATAAAAATACATTTCATCATCATATATATAGTTAGAATGAGCTAAAAAATCTCATCCCTTGAAGACATATTTCATTATTGTGGCCTTCATTTTGGAGGTTCATGGATATGGTTCCAATAATTGTTTGAAATTTATCAAGGTAGTGGATTTCACTCCCCCATTAGTATAGAAAAATTTCATTCATATGTATCGTCAATCATTCCACCGTACATTGTGATTGATTGGGGTCGAATAGATAACAATTTTTAGGTCATAGGTAGTGAATAACATAAAAGAGGTGGTCCATGTAATTTCTGAAAAGATTAAAGTAGTGTAGGGTCATCATAAATCCTTTTTCTGATCGTAGTAGGGGAACCAAAGAGTTACAAGTGGGAGATCATGTGTTCCGGATGTTAATTCCTCATCATGGGAATATAATGTTTTGTCAAGATAATATGATTTATCATTATTTTGGTCGGGACTTTTAGGAATTGTCTCATGTTGTGGTTGGGGAATAAAAATTAGCACATCCCCAAATGATTGTCAAGATACATGATGTATTCCATGTGTTTTATTTCCACCATTACGATCATGATTTCTCCTAAATTATTTGATAGGCTGATATTGATATTGATGATAATGTGACATTCATGTAGTAGCTTGATAGGATCCAGGACTGCAAGAATAAGATATTGTTTTGGAATGTTATTTCATTGGTTCATGTAACTTGTAGGCACTATGGAATGAAGTTGAGTAACCCGAAACATGATCCATAGATACAGACATAGTATCCTAATCTATTTAGTTGTATAGATCCTTATTTATAGAATTTTTCAATTTGTTGGCTTAGATATTTCGGGTTTGTGAGATGATTTCCACTTCATTTTTTGTGGATAGAATAAATGTCATTTCAATGGTGTCTCCCTTGAGTGAGTTTTTATGATATAGTGTTTGTTGTTTCATGGTTTTATACCCTGTTCATTTGAGTGAGGTGGTTGATATCCAACGTTGAAATGATTATATAAAGGTAAAACATGGGAGGATATTATGTTGACCCCTTATCAATTATTTCAATACATGTTTGTTTTTAAAATATTTATGATGATAATAGTTTGAGGGGTATCTGATTTAATGGATCAAATCCTCGAGTCCATCTTTTCTTGTGGGCTTTGGATGTTGGAGGTGTCAAAAATAATTTCCAAGGTGATTATTGGGTAAGAAGAGGAGATATGTAGATGGGGATGAATCAATGATGTTGATCTCAATTATTCATCAAAGTGTAGGTTTTTGTGGAATAGAAAGGTAATCTGTGGCATAGGATCTAATGAGGAAGGGTTTAGAGCCACATACAATTTTTTTATGTCTATATTGTGGAGGTTTGGATAAAATGTATCATGGACATTATTTTTTCCATGGAATGGGTCTATGTCATAGGCTGGTCTATTCATATAGTGTGTATTTAAGGATTCACTATATAACATTGAGGGGTGCAATTCCATTTTTTATAAGTGATCCAGGGAGAGTAGGCTTTTACATTTTATCCCTATTGTAAATGAAGTTATGTATAGTAGTGGTTTACTTTGTGTCGTATTACTCTTTTAGGCATACATAATTTGTTCTATAGTAGGAGATGTGTTCCTTATATGATGCTTTGACTGGGAAAACATTGGCGTGGTTCACTGTGTTGCATCGTAGTACTTCCTTTATCACCTAGTTTAGTGGAATAGTATTGGGGGATGAGTTATGGTCATATGTTTTACAGTTGTCCAAATATTACATAAACTCCACCTCAAAACCAAAATTTCCCTCAATTTTATCTCATTAACCCTAGGTACCCTAGAATGATCTTTGAAGAAGTTTGAACAAACTATTGATCAAATTCAACCCCATCATTCTAGGCATAATTATTGTAGTGATCCATGGTGAGATATACCTATTTTTATGATAGATTATTCTATATTTTTACTCATTTCCTATCATGAAATATTTATAAATTATGGTGGATTATGTACGTCATCATAATATAGTTTCTCTTAATAATGTTTTCATGGTTGTGACATGACATCCTTGGAGGGATGCATTTTTGGTAAGGGAGAGGTGGTCACATATCTGTGTTTTCATTCCCTTATAAATGCATATTGTAGAAGTTTTTCATTAGGGTATTAATTAATCTTCCATTTATTTATATGAAATCATAAATTTTTCATGATTTATCTTCTTTTGGTTGTCATGGAATTTCCCTTAAAAATGGATAAACTAGATTAATATATAATTTGATTAATTTCGGTGATCACATTTGTTTCCCAACATGATAATTCTTTTCCCAATATATTAATATTAGTTTTGTATCTATGTTATATATATATTTTTAATAATGTAAGTAATTCTAAGGTCTAACATATTGTGCTTAATGAAATTGTGAAATAACATATAGCCAATAATTTTTTCTATATGAATAAATAATTTAGAGTCATTTTTAATAATGTTTTTCTATTTATATGTATGGAAATGAAATTGATTCTATGTGAATGTTTATTTAGATAAGGTGTTCCAAGGAGAAATGGAATTTACATAAAAATATGATGCTAGTAAATCTTATTGATAATTCATAAAATTCTTGTCAAATGATAATTTTTATTCTCATAGATTTTAAAAATATATTGATACTTCAATTCCTATTTTAATAATAATAGACTATTAAATATAATGCCTTAGGTTTCCTGTAGTTTAACCAATAATAAATGAATTTGTTAAATCAATATAGAATAAAACTGGTTTTTTGATAAAAATAATTTTTGGCGTTCTTATTTCCTATTTTATTATGAAGTATGAATGTCACTTGTTTGGGGATGAGTGATTTGTTTTCATAAAATAAAAATTGCAATGATTTTAAGGATATATTTACCTATCACATTTTTTTTGTATCTACATTTTATATGCACTATATATGAACCTTTATATGCGATGTGATGTGAGCATAGTATGGAAGATGACATATGGGTCGAGAGGCCAAAAGTTATATTAATAATTGAAACCTATGACAATGATATGAATGTTAATTTTCATGATAGTGTCGAGGATGGAACCAGGATGATTGAATGGGATGAAGCTGTGAATACCCATTGTTTCTCGGAATGCTGGGATTCTTTCTTTTTAATGTTCTATTTTCCACTAGATGGATGAGTTTCTTGTTTATTTAAATTCCTTAACCAAATTATTTAGGAAGTTGGATGTTGTTGGTTATTAATATATTTATGGAATCTTATTATGTTTCATATAATACCTAAAATTATGTAATGGTATATGATTAAATAAATTTTAACACATGGTGTTGGTTCTTGTAAGAAAGTGATGTTAATGTTAATCATAAAAAATATGGACTCGGCTGGATTATTCCTATAGTGGATGTACATCACATTGTTTTGGAATGAAATTTAAATTTTTATAATGTAAATTAATGAAAAATTAGTTAATTAACTTAATTATTAATTCATAAAATGTAATAAATTAATTTATTTTATGTATTCATAAACACTTGAGTGATATTCAGATATATATTCTTTAATAGTGGAAGAATGAGGTTTGAGTGATGATAAATGCAGTTGATCATAGGGAAAGGTTATTACTATAGTGTGGCTATGAGTTATATTATATATTTTATATAATGTGATTTCATACACTTCCCACACATAATGATAGGGAGACTAACCTCTACTACAATAAATGAAGGTGTTTTCCAAAAACAACTAATATAGTGAAGAATGAATATTTGACTACACCATCTGGCCCCTCGGCCATTTTATGGTGGTATTTTGTACTTGTATAAACTGTGGGTATATTTCCTTATATATGTGTGTAAAAGGTCATAGGGGAATATGGTTATATCACACACATGTATCTCAAGATATTGTATAATATGGATTATTAATGGTTTAATGTATGCGAGACATGATTTCTAGAATAATATGATATAGTGTATATCCTGGGATAGTTTTTGGTATATTATGTGATGTATAAAACATGTCATATGGGATGTGGTGGCTTCCACAAACTAATTGGATACTATATTGGGAAGTGAAATGGGTTGATGAGATGTTTTGATTCTCTAGTTTCATGTTATGGTAAGTATCCTATTTTTTCGGATGGATTCTTGAAGAGATATTTGGATAAGGATGGCTGAAATTGGGGAAGAGTTTAATAATAGTGGGGACATAGTGTTGGGTATTTTCATTTGATTTTTTATTATATGATCTCTTATATGTGTTACTTGGTGATTGATATCCATGCTGAGGATGAAAAAATAGTACAGATGGTTAGGTGATGAGTTAGCATCACATGTTGTTCACTAGGATTTGGTACGAATTATATTTCATTTTCAGGAGGGGATCTATGTAATATTTTACTAAGTATACCTATTATTTTCAACTAAAATATGTATAAACATATTTATCAGGATATTAAGTATATGTTAGAGATTATCCTAGATTTTACCATCTCGTGGTGATTTTGGAGCTATTTTAGATTAGTGGTCACTACCGAGTTCATCTTTTTGGTACTTTTACTTTTTGTTTAATGTTTTACTTATTTTGAATGACATTACATTCATGTAATTGGGAGTTTTTTATGTTTTAGAACAATATTTTACAACTATTATTGTATTGTATCTCTATTTACTCATATTAATTTAGTGAGAAATACCTCCCATATATTTATAAATGATATAAATTCAGTTATTTTTCCTAACATGTAGCCTATTGGAGGTAGGATTCAGGTGGTTACTATATCTATTCTCTCACTTCCAAACTAAGAGGGGTACCTGTAGGGGGAGGGGTTCATGGAATGTTTGCAAGAAAATGGAGGAAATTACACACCCCTAATATTTTTAAAATGTACATGTATTATGTGAGGGATTACTCATTACCATAAAAAACAATTTTTTAATAACATATTTTATTATTAAATTTTTTTGATGTGATTTTAGATTCCAAATATTGGTACAAAAGGTTAAAGTAGGATGATTTTAATTCAATTTGTTGGAATTAATAATGAAGTCACTAGAATATCCATATAGTTTTATATATATGGGGAAAAACTATTACTTATTAATCTTATTTCACTATAGTACATTAATCAGATCCCCAAATCATCACAGGATAAATCTGTATAAGTGTATAGATATTCTTTTGGAAATTCATTGATAATTGTATGAAATTAGTGAAATTTTAATTGTTCCATTATCCACTTAGTATTATTCAACATAATTTTATCATGCATGAGATTACACATGAATAGAATATTCACCTTTATTCTCAGCAGCAAGAGCCTAGTTAAAAAATAACTATAAACCACTTGATTCGACTAATTTAGAAGTCAAGAGTCCATCACATGTCTAATTTATTCAAGTCATTTATTTTTGATATTTTGAATTATAAAAACGAATTCTAAATTTATTAACACGTTATTTTTATTTCCCCATTATATATTACATAGAAAATAATGGAATGAAACCCCGACAATTAATAAGGAAATTCCCATGATGTTTGGGTGTAGAGAGTTCCTTAGTTGACAACCATGATTTATCTCCAAATTGAATTAGTAGTGAATTATTTAAAATATTTAATTTTAAATAATACATCAATATGAATATATCTTTATCAATTAAGACACTTAGAAATATGAAATAAGTATATCCTTCAATGATTACATGAAAATTTAATGATTTCAAATTATATTCAGTCTGACAATGAACAATATTGTGTCACCCCCCCTATATCATGGAGCACTCATATAAACACATGAAATGTACTTTAGTTTGATTCCATATTCTCAAATTGAATCATATTACATTATATTAATTTTAATATTATTATATAATAATTATAAAATGAGCATCATCTTATTCAATCATCGCAATGAACATTTTATTATGATAACATAGATTATGCTTATAGATTATCATGAATAGTACATTCACAAAATAAAAAATATTTCAATGAATATCGATTGATTCTTATAGAAATATATGTTTATAGTGACCATATAAATTTGATATAAGTTATATTATTATTATTATATATAGGTAAATTTATTTTTATATCATAAATATTCATATTCCCATAGGGATGAATTCAAACATACACAATATTAGATTTTTCTACACAGAGCTAAAATGGGGCTTATTCCAAGAAATTCATTTTCAAATATTTATAACCTAAACATAAAAATATAATATCATATTCAATAGTACTCGTAACACCTCAAAATGAATAAAATTATTCAAACTATCAGACACCAAATCCAATATAAATTTAACTCCATTTAAAGTCTTCATTGAAAAAATGAATACTTCACCTATAATTCTAAACAAACTACAATTCCACCATTGGATTTTTTCAAAATAATGGGACTCTTTCAAGACTCATGTTTTTTAAGAGACACAAAATAATAACCATTTTTCATATGACAAGAATATTAAAAATACACCACATGTTATAGAAATTTATTTGAGAGAACTATAGTTATCAGAGACAACAATTGTTTTAGACAAGTGATAAGATTCACCCTCTCAATTATATAACATAATTCATGAAATTCCTCCCCCTATTTAAAAATAACCATATTCACTGATTTAAAAGATAAGGGTAGAAAAATATCCTATTATATATTCTCATTTATATATGAAAATCTCATCCACTAGGAATAGATTTGTTCAATTAATCTTCCCCACTGAAAATTAATCTATTGTATATTTGAGGACCAACCAAAGGTTAATAAATATAAAAGAGAATTTGTAAATTCATATTCATTATCAATGTCTAAAATATATCATTATGGATAACTTTAGTGAAAATATCTTCTTATTGATCTCATCATAGAAAAAACATTTTTTTACATGTCCTTTTTTATAGCTTCTCCTCAATGAAATAAAACCAGATACTAATATAAATGTACCATGGATGATTCACTATATTTTTATAATGGTGAATAATTCTTGGATTATCAAATTATTTTATTAGTGGTTTTGAACATTCACCATCAAATCATATAGATACACAATCATCTAAATTATATAAATGAAAACACTTATAGTAGAAATATATTTGGAGTATATACTACTCTGTGTGACTAAGTTATGATTATTTTATTTCCAAATGATAGATATATCACATAAGATAAAAACTCTACACAATGTGGACTTTCAATCATCATGGTCACCTACCCAGTTTTAATCTATAATTTTAGAGGCATTCAAGTTGTTTACTATCAAATATAGTATCCTAGAACATATTGTTCCAATTTAATATTAACTATTTTATTATCATTGATATAATATGAAATTTTTTGGTTATTTTGATATCATGAGCATTTAATCACATACTAGATAACATCAATTCTATATTCTCTTAGATAAAGGGAGATAGTAATATTGTTTATGAAAAAATATTTAAATCAACATTCCTACTTTCAGAATCCTTTGAAAACATCAACAACACTCCAATGGATGTATATATAGGTTTATTTAGCTCCACATAAGGCACATCCAACAATTATATATAGTAATTTTCATTGGATTGATATGTAATATTTTCATATTTCAAACATAAAAATACAAAATGTATTTCAGATCACCCAACATGGTCATTTCAAATCATTCATTAATATTATTGGGAAATTTTTAAAATACAGTCTTATATCACCTCCAATATTGATAATATTAATTTATAAAATTAAAATAAGTGTACCTATACTAATTTACATTATATATAGGATTTGAACAAACACCCCTTTGATGAAACATTACTCAATTAATAATCTTTCTAGTGTTGATTACCATGCCCTTGGTTTTGTTTTAAATAAATATGGGGATGCCAACAACATTATCAAGAATTTATTTTCTTATTTGTCAACATATAACTCATTTTCAATTACATCATTTAAATATGTGTAATTTACATCCATATGATTTATTTTATGGTTTATATTATCTCCAATAACATGAAACATTTTTATAAACTGAAATATGGAAATTAAATCAAAAGTATCTTTAAAATATATCCCATAAATATAATAGTTCCCTTTTCACACCAATATCACATTATTCTTGAAATAATTACAATAAAAATACATATTAATCATAATGATCTAATTTTTTGTACTGAAATAAATGTTATTGTGTATTTAAAAAATGACTCATACTGTAATATTTTTTATCAAGCTTCTGTCATCATTCATATACTCCATTTTTTACACATGTTAAATGGATCCTGTTAAAGAATGATGTTCAAAATAAGAGATGAGTGATGTAAATTTTTAGAAAATTAAACATCTTTTAGTTGGTTATACAGTGGTTTCCTCATATTTTAGATTCATTACTATCTACTGAGGTATTCATTTCTCTGAAATTATATTACATTCTATGAAATTATCCATAATAATTTGAAACAAATATTTATTGCTAACATATTCATCCCTTTCAAAATAATTCAGTTTAGAATTTTCATATAAAATTTATACCTCAAGCATGACATAGTTTTCATTGTTCTGTCATGTTTTCTGTTAGTTGTCTTCAGATGTTTCTTCCAAAATATATTTAACATTATTTTTAGCTAATTTTAAATAATGAGAACATCATAAAATTAAACCACCATGTGAATTATTTTAATCTAGTAACTTTATCATTTTCCATAAAAATATACCAAGGATATATATCATTAATATATCATTGATGACGTTTCCTAAAATGTAATATTTGATATTATAATTGATTGGGCTTCTAAAAATCCTAAAGTAACATACAATGAGATTTACATAACACCATAGTTTATATGATGTTAAATATTAGAGTTATACTAAAAATGAATTTTAATGTTCATATTATTACACATTGAAAATCTTCTATGCAACTTCATTCATTCAAAATTTTCCATTCTCTCTATTTCCAAAGTGTGTATATTCAATCTCATAAGAACCCAATTTTGTTGGGGGTGTTTTAGCAGTGATATATTTATGTTTAATCCCATATAGTTTACGATAATACTTAATAGATTTTTTTATACCTCACCATTATTATTTATCAATTTCATGAAGTAAATGTCAACCTCTATTCAAAAACTATATTGTTATCCATAAATATTTCTATTTCATGTGAATTTTTTATCAAATATAACTCTCCAATAATTCATGTATAACCATTAATGAATGTGACAACATAAATTTAACCTAATTATTATTTATATCTCATGGGTATATAAAAATTTATGCCTATTTAGTCTTATAGACTTATTGATTATGTTTCCTCTCCATGTTCATTCCCTTTAACAACCATCCCTTATCGATAATTTTTCAAATCCAAATATCTAACTTAGATTAATTAGGTCATTTCCTATAAAAATTCCATCGATATATTTTACTTATATTAGGTTTTTCTAAAAAAAATCCCCTGATATTTTAATTATTGTATTCTCCTTTTCCCGTAATGTTGAACAATTTTGAAGATTTAAAGTCAGAAAGAAATTCACAGTGGTTAACTCACCTATTTTTCTGATTTTCAAATCAATATTTTTTAAAATGATACATAAATATTTCTAGAGTATCACCTTATATATTTCATCATAATGTTTACATGATTTTTTATTATTTTCACCAATAAATAAATGAAGGTACTTCTCACTTAAACTTATTTTGCTCAACTGTTTCTATTAAAATTCTTCTAGTTTTCATAAAACAATAATTTCTAATGGTCAATACCCCACAATAATGTTCATTTATATTTTTTAAAATCACTATATTCTCCTTCATGTGCGATGAAAATATACTATCATGTATACATGGACTACAACTTTTACTACCTTTAAGGGAGATCTCCAAAATAAATGACATTTTTATCTTTCTCATGTGTGATGTATTCTTTTCCAAATTAAATATATTCTATAACAAGGAAATATAGTCAGATACATCTATCTATAGTTTTATTACTGATCAAATCTTTCATAGAACTCCCCAACAACATCATGTAATTTTTGAAAAGAAACACCTAATTCCCTCTTATATATTTTCTATATTATTTTTGTTCTATTGGTTAATTTTTTTGGGATATGTCATCTAATTTGGACTCACATTAGTTCCATGGGAGAAATATATCATACCAAATAAAATAGGATTTTTTTAAATACTCACTAAAACCTAATCAATATCCCTCAGAACAAGTTATTTTAAGAAATTTTTGATCCTTTCCTTAAAAATATACAGGTATTTTTTACATATAATTATACTTACTATGACTATATTTTTAGAGAATATTATTCTTCCAATTGATATATATTCTATTCAATTTATTATATTACACCATGTGATATTTTTCAACCAATTATGGTAACAATTTTATCATAAAAATGAAACTATTACCTAGGATTGATGAATAATATTTTTGAAGACTATATTTGTAAATTTTAATTAGTAATATACACATGATTTATTAGTACATTGAGATGTTTAATCCATCTAAAAATAATCCATCTCAGAATTAATATACATTTTTAGCAGTTTATTTTCATCCTTAATAAATCTTATTTCTACCACAATAATATTTTCTTCTTTTGTAGGGATTTTTTCTCTTATTCTTGTATAATTATTTCCGACTCATTAGTTTTCAATGAATATTTTTTCATTGCAAAATGTATTCATAATTATGTTTAATTAAATAATTGTAATAATTATATAGATTCAATATATATATTTTAATATAATTTGCCTCTTTTTGAGTTGATAATTTCTATCATGACATATATCATGTTTTTTAATAATAATTTAAACCATATATCCTCACCTTTTTTCTTCTTCTTCTCGACTAAGTTATTTATCTCATTTATTTTCAATATATGATATAATTTTAAAATCTATTTTTGCAGAATCATCATCTAATTAATTTATTTGGTAATAATTTTCATCTTCATCTATACAAGACATTATAATTTTATTTATTCCATAACACCCTCCATCTATATTTATAGGATTTCAAATATCACTTTCTATATTTTTATCTAAATATTATTAGAAATTGATCTCATTTTCTATTGTTACAAAATTAAATGTTATTTTCCTTTATAGAAAAATATTATTCAACATTTGAAATTCCATCACATTTAAAAAATTTAATTTGAGTATTTGATTTATTTACAACATTTTATTATTTTGTAATTTAAGAATTAATGACATGGATTTTTCATGATTCTCATAAATCTAATCATATTTTCTTGAGTCACATAAGGATTCATAATTCTGATTTATTGAATTCAATTTCTACATTAATTTAAAATCTCTCTCCACCTTGAACTTTTTATTTATGATTTCCATTTTTAAATTTCAATAATTCAAATGTGTTTTGTTTCATTAATCATGTTAAATTTTATGAATTAATATTAATGTTTATATTTTGAGGTTAAATATGTCTAGAAATATAATCATTATTATTTTTATAATATTTAAGACATCTATATTATCACTCAAATAGAATATATGATGGACTATTATATTTAACATTGTGAAGATATCATGAATATTATCATATTTATATATTATTTTATATAAAAATATATGAATGTAGAATTTCAATTTTCATTCTATGATTTGGATTTTACCCCATAATGATTGTTTAGTTTATCCAACATCTCTTTACCTCCTTGAAGCCCCATAATGTTGGTGTAGAATATTTCTTAATAAATATGATGAATGGAAAATTATAAGCTTCTTATCAATTTAATGATTACTCTTATAGACAAAAAACAAAAACCATCTCCTATAATGGGTAAATTAACCTCAATGAGATAATAACTCTCTTCTAATCATTCTGATAATATATAATGTATCATTTTGAATCATGAGCCCACGGAAAATATCTCAATAAAAAATGGGTATACCTTTAATCATCAAAACATGTGGACTCTCCATGATGAATATAACCCCCACGTGACCTAGTTTACTCATATATGACCAATAAACCAAATTTTAGTTAGGATACTACTGCATGAGGTGGTCAATTAGTTGAAATTATTTATCTTTTAGAAGTTATTCATATTTAATATTTCCTAAGTGTGTATATATAGTCTAGAATCACTAATTATAATCACTTGCCTACATTTATTCATGAATAAAAAATAAACAAAAAATTTATTATATTTTTAAATGTTTTATCCTAGATGTGAATGATTACTCCTTTATATGACCATCATTTTCTTTTATCACTAATTATATTATCACAATAATTTTTTTACTACAAATTCTTACAGTTGTTTCATATGGTTCATGAAGGATTTCCAAAATCATATTTATAGGCATGTATCATTCACTTCCAACACTATATGTATGAAATCATATTTATAGAAATAACCTATATTTCAAAACATTCTCTTTTCTCTTATGTTTTTTTCATAACATGAAATAATTATTGGATGCTTCAACATAAAAGGGTATATATTCTTCAGGAGAAACTAAGATCACCAGATGATATTAGGGTATCATTAACAGATATATCATCACCAAAATGTTCTTTAGGATAATCACCTCATGGACAGGACCAATCATTAATTAAATAACCTCATCCATTATTAGTAGTATGAACTTATTTTAATAGATCCTAACAGTATATTTCATTGAAAAATATTTAAATATGAGTTCAACATATTTCATATTTTTTAGAATTTTCTCTCTTGAATATAGTAAGGTATCTTCAAATCTCTCTAAATTATAGAACATAACAATTGATATCATTTCACTATTTCATATTCTTCAGAGAATACTACAATTTCAATTATATAAATAATTTTTCAATCAACATGATGTTGAGGGGAAATGAGGTCAATGTTTGAAAATAATTATTTATCTTACTATATAATTATTAAAGAATTATTTATAACATTTAATAGTATGTCTTAGAGAAATATTCAAATATCATTATCATTTAAGCCTATAAAAAATATTAGAATAACCCTTTCTTTCAAATAAACCATGAGATTCATTGTATTCAAATTCCATTCATACTAGTAGAGATATATAATGTGGAACCATATCTTTTGTCTTGTAGAACTCCTCTAAAAAAACAATATCACATTTGGTTCGATCCTGTAAAATCAAAATGAATTACACATCATTCAAATAAATATGGTTATCCTCCCTTTATTATTTTCCTTAGAGAATCATCTAATTAAATATTCACAAAAAAGTCATTCATTTTATAATATAAATTATAAATTTTGAGTCCCACAAACCATTCTTAGGAATACATAAAATAATAACAATGAAGGTTCATTTATACTTACAAACATTCAATGATTTGTTTCCCATATTTTCCGACTAAGCTTATAATATAAGTTAAATATATAGAATAATACATAACATGAAATGGTTTAGGAACAAATATCTAAAAAATCACACATATTCGATATTGGAAGACGGTCACGAAGAATTAGAATGATCCTACATACTGAAATTCCTCTACCAATTTTTTGTATATCAACATTGAAATCACAAATTATATTGATCAATAATTATTACACTAAATAATATTTTAAATATCATCCCACAAACTCATATAAAACTGATTAAAATTCAAATGGATTCAAAGACATGGTTGAAAAAAATAAAATATCCCCAAAATATCTAATTATGCTACAAATAATTGAAAGAAATTTATTTTTTACATTTATTGAATATCTAAAGACAATTATTTGAAAATATGATTGATCTTAATACCAACATGGTTTAATCATATATTTATTTACCACCACTTATTTTTATATATACTACCACATAATAGTTAATGAAATATGAAATTAGTGAGTTGTATTTATCTTTTTATTATGTTCGAATGTTTTAGTTTTTATTTAATTAAATTGTTAAAAATGAAATTTATTTTTTAATTATAAAAATATTAAAAAAAATTATATAAAATATATATTATTTATTAAAAATAATTTTGATGATAAATAAAATATATAATATAAAAACAATTGTAAATTTTTAACAAAATTTTGCCTTTTTAATTTTAAAAAATGTTGAACTCATAGAGAATGATCATATAAAACAATAGAAAACATATATATAAATTTCAAAATAGAATAATATATAAGAAATATTTGAAAATTATTTTACGAGAAAATGAATTGTAATGAATAAAAATGTAAAGAATTTATTTAATATATTAAAAATATATTTTATAAAAAAGTAATTCTTATATAGGTATGGATTTATGGTGTTGAGACTTAACCCATACTCCCTCTAAAATAATTTTTCTTTATTAATATTTCATGGAAATTTTAATATAAAATATTCTTTTATAAATAAATAAAAGTATATTTATATTTAAAAAATTCTACGTGACTAAATAGTCTTATTAAAATAAATTATTTTATTTGTTATTATATAATGACATATAAAATTTATATGTCACAGGCACTTGTCTCATCATGGGCTACAATATTCTTGATATGATTATCAAAAATAGGATTTGTTTAATGATTCAACTTCTTTTATCAAAATTGAATCATGGTTTCCACAGTATCATAAGTATTCATATTGATATTGAATTGGATTAATAAATAATTTTAGATTTATACAATATTTTTTTGTCTTTTGTTCTTCATGGTCAACATCAAATTAGAAAATTCACCTGACAATATGGAATGGTGATTTATTTAAAACTATCATAAAATATTTTGCATCTCCCCATTAGACTAATATTTTCTCTTTATGTTATTCTTTTATCTTTAGTTTTATCATTTAATTATATGGTTAATGATATAATTATTTAAATTAGTTTGTGGTCTTCTTCAGGGAGTCCCTATTTACACTAGGATATTTTTTCCAAATGATATCCCGACAATGAATATAAATGAATTTTTTTCTATAGGTATTATCCATCATTTTATTGAAAGGTTTGGGTGTAGTGGAATCTATCATTAATTTTTTATGATGATAAGTTATTTTTAATATATAGAAGAAGTATTTCTACTTTAAATGTTTTACAGATCCTTAGGGATAATAAAGGTAGTATTAAGAAATGTGTAAATGTTTTTATATGTTGTGATTAATGTTTTGGAAAACTCAATATGGAATTATCCACGATCATTGAGAACCATTATTCAATATTCATGATAAAAACCCATTTCGATTAAATTGGGTCCCATTTATTGAGAAAATAATATTATCTTATTACTTCAATGAAATTATCAACAAGATTACATGATTAATTGTCAAATGGAAGAGTCATCTTATCATATCTTGAGGCATTATCACACTCATTAACAAAATGGTGTATTATATTTCATTAAATGTTCATTATATCATTTGGGATACATTTTTTGTCATTATAGGTACTAAAAATAATATCTACAGTTTCATGCGATATAATTGATTTAATCAATCCATATTCTTAGTTAACAATGACAAAATGTATCCCCTTATCTCTAATATGGACAGATAAAATCCACACAGGTTCTTTTTTTGGGGGGTTCTTTTGGTTCCAATCCACATCATTAAATATATTTCATTGTGGATCATCTATTATTGATATATTGAATTTTGCAGAGATAAATTGTCATTATTTGTACATAATTCAATATATCCCCAATGGATGATAAACCATGCACTGTCTTGAATGATTTGGATTGGAACCTAAATAACCCACAACTTCTAAGAACCCTTGTGGCTTTTATGTGACTATCTTGAAGATTAGGGGATATATATTTTCATTACTAATAGAGAATATGGCTTGATTCCATCAATTATATCCCATGAATTATAATCAAGCTTGTATTTTTTATTCTTGTTGAACATTTTATTATTAATACATTGTTTTTAAATGGGATCCTCTAATCAACACCAACACACATAAAAATTTATTCCATTATATTTTTAATCTCAAATTAAACTATTGATATTATTATCAATACCTATAATGACTAAAATGGGTTCCCAGATGATATAATGGACATTAAATAATGCAGAATACACCATGATGCTAATGGGTATGATAGTGCCTCAATAGAAGATTAGCTGACTCTTCCAGTTGACAATTCATCATGTAATCTTGTTGATAGTGCCTCAACCCATGTTATGTTAGATGATGGTATGAAATTATTAATATCCACCATAACATTGGTTTTGGAATGAATCTCTTTTTCCTCCACTACATCCCCCCATAGAAAGCATCAATTATTATGAATATCACAAGTACATTCACTATTAGTTAAATATTGAGGATTTGTGTCCAATTCTTTGGGTTAATTATCTTCTAAATAAATTTAAACTCTTTATGTAATATTTCTTGTAATAAGACCTCATAATGGATTATTTTGTGAAAATGATTTGAATTCCATTTTCCTCAAAATAATAGATATTAGAGTTTCTAATCGGGAAGCCCATTTTTCATCTGTTCTCTACTAGATAATGAGTGAGGTTTATTGAGTTTGACATTTTGGGAGGCCTGAGTTATGATAACCATTATAAATTTATTTATAATTTTACCTCTAGATATAACTTGAGAAATAACAATTTTAGTCCTTCTCACGGATAGTTAATTAATTTTCATCTTGCAACTTTTATTTAAATTTTTGAATTTTTTTCATATTATGAAAAAAGTCATTTTGAATGTGTCATGGTATAAATGAGTGAAAATCCAGGAATTTTTGGGATTGAATAACTTTATAGAGCCTGAAATTGAATTTTTTTAATGTGATAAAGGAAAAATTAAGTGAGCAAAAATTGTATTTATGTAAATATTTAATATTTCGTAAAAAAGAGAGTGAGGAGTGTTTTTTATATAAATAATGTGATATATATTCAATAAATGTTATAAAACAAAATAGGATACTTATAATAGAAGTTTAATACATTCTAATGAGAAGAAGGAATGGGTGTACGAGTGGTTTATAACATGGATCGTGTTATAAATATTTTTGTATATTAGTGCATAACATGAATGCAAGATAGTGTTTATAAATACCATATAATGGAATAAGAGACTAAATTGGAAGAAAAAACACAAAAAATATACCTATTTGAATCAGAATTTATGATTCATATCTCCCAATCTAATATGGTCTTGTAATACCATGAGGTAATGATAATGAATGGTGGATAAAAAACTAGAGTATGTATATACCATTTTCATTTAAATCATATTATAAGATAAATATTATTATATATTTGACATTTAATATTATTAATAATGTATATGATTAATGTTTGACCATATATATTTTAAAATAACATTGATGTGACCAACAGAATCAGAGATAGAAGTAGTAGGGATGAATTAGTGAGGAAAAAAACTGTTCAATATAATATCCATTTTTTTTAAAATAATTTAGAATATATTATTGATGAATTAAATGAATCTAAATATGGATAAAAATAGAGTTACAACTAATACACAAAAAATGAGTTATTATAAATATTCATTCACTCATTATATTGAATGGCTATTCTTTTGTGATCAATAATTTTGATGTAGAATTCCATGACATCATCTTGTTATCATTATGTAATATTTGAATAAAATTTATGACAATGGAATGGAAAAATAAATTAGGTTATAATGAAGACAATTATTAATAAGTCAATAAATACACTATATTACTATTCATGTGTCTCTATGGCCCAATCTGGTATTAACCTTTATCCATATTCAAAATCAAAGAGAAGACATCCATTAAATTATATATTAAATTTATTGATAATACTATGAATTATTTTGAAAATTTTCATATAATATAAAATCTGTCTCAATACTAGGAAATGAAAATGGATTATATAGGATAGAAAATTATAGTGTCTCTAGTAAAGGTCTAATATGAAATACAAGGCCATATATTTATCATAATTCACCAATTTTGTTGATTCTTTTTCCTCAATCATATCACTATGTTCCACAAAAAAATTCAATTGATTCTATCTTAGTATATCTACCTAACCCTTAGACAAACTTTATTTCATAATTCTTAAAAAAATGTCAAATTTATATAATCTAATGATTTATAGGTCAATTTTATTAATAATATTATAAATCCAAATACATAAACATAAACATAATCGAAACATCATTATTCAAAACATTATATAGTGGTACCAACTTGCATAGATATCTTGAAAATGCATAGGATACCTTGGAGTGAATGGATATGGAATAAGATATGTTAGATATCTGAGTAATATAGTAATCATGGAAATAAATATTAACATGAGAGTTGAAAATAATTACTTAATATCAAACAAATAATGACCATACTAATGGAAATATTTAATAAAAAAATAAAATCACAATATCATAAAATCATGGAGTATTTCATAAAAAAAATGAAATCATAAAATATTTCATGGTTTTCTCCCAAGACCATAATATTCAAGTGGAAATGCTCTGATCTTTTATTTGGTTAACTAATCATTCCCATAAACATAACAAAAAAATCACCATAGTGGATTAGGTTCAATTCCTAATCCCATTCATCACATATCATTAAATATAAATCATTACCAAATGAATTGGATGGATATATAACTCTTCTACTACCCTTAACATAAATGAAAATTATATATATACACAACACATGGGAAATATAAGCCATACATGAATGAAAAGCATGATCAATATCATGGGAAGTAAGTTGGTTTTATAATTTTGATTCAAGGAATAACTAATGAATAAATATTAATAATTTTAATAATAATATGTAATTATGTCATTTAGTTGTTTATATTTTAATATGAAACATATATAATGATCAATGAGTATAAATATAGATATTTCATTAGAATTATTTAGGATAAGACGAAATGAAATCGTAACACTTGGGTGAAGCAATATGAAATCAGTAAAAATTATTTTTAAATTAGTAGAGTGCTTATTATATTCCAAATAAATTTATTTAAAACAAGATGGTTTACATAAAATAATAAGTTTTTTATAATATATTAATGGTTATGAATAATTTTATTGGAGCGATTCTTGATAGGACACATGAAATCATAATGTTCTCTTAAATTGTGCTTACATGAATGTTGGATTTTAAATGGGAAATAAAAAAATTTATAACCAAAAAAATGAAATTTCTATAAAAATATAATTATATATTAGTTAAATATATTAAAATAATATGTTTAATAGAATAATATTGTGTAATTGGTAGAGAAAGAATTTTAATCAGAAACTCATAAGTAACAATGGTGGATCGAAACAACTATTATGGATTAAGAAAATTTATAATATTACATGATATAAAGAGAGAGAGATAAAATTTATTTTTTAAATAATTAGAATAAATATGATATTTTATATCCAATTTGTAGTTATATACAATTTAAATGAAATTTGGGGCACATTATAATATGTCTCTCCAAGATGAATATTATGAGATGAGGACCTTGACACATATCCAAAAGCACTCTTAACATACAATAACATTATAAATAATTTAATTATTCTTTTTATATATATACCCAAGAACCATATTCAAATATATTTAATTTTCAATGTCTTATCTATTATCTCTTCTTAATTATTTACAATATAGCATTCACTTAAATCTGTAACTCCGGGTTATTTAGTTAATTTATTCATATTTGTTTTATTGATTATGGTCGAAGGTGTTGTAAAATGACTACATGATATCCATATTTATGGGTCATCATTCATTTTAATATTCCACTAGAAAATTATTTATAAAATTTCAATATTATCCTAAAAAACCAAATTAGGTATTTTCACTAAATATTAAATTTAATTCCGTTAAATATACTATTATAGGTTAATATTTTATTACTAATATGATGTCAGATATTACATCTCAAGACTGTAAGAGGTGTGATAATTTTCATTTTAACATATAGAATACATCTTTAACGTCATTCATGTTAGGTGGTCATTGAATTCTCCAAACATCATTCATTGAGGTGGTTGTCTATGCACATAAATGATGATGTTTTTTTCTTTTATCAATGATATTAGAGAAAATTTTTAGGGTAATTTTTATATATTGTAGTGATATCTAATCATAGTAAAAATTATGGTGCTATAATAGCTTCAGGGATAGAGTTTTAATTAGGGGTGTAGAAGATTAAAAGAGATTTTAAATGTCGGGTTGAGAGTATTACCTCTCCCCTGGGGTTTCTCCCATTGGTATCCTATTAAGGGTCTATAGTTTTTCATTTAAATGTGTTAAAGGGGAAAAACATTTGAGTGGTTTTTAGGATATTCCAGGGTAATGATATTTTATCCAAGGCATTAGCATTTATATAGAAATTGGGAGGATTTAGTCTCATTTAATATGTGATCAAATTGAAACGCTAGTAAAAATTCATTATATATCAAAAAAATTACTCCATTATTCTGGACCAAGTTGAAAAATGCACAATAATGTTTTGGGAAACAAATTAAGTTCAAGACTCCATATAACATCCTATATCACAAATATTTTCTACATGTGGTAACCACTCACACCTTGTTAACCAGTATTACCCTAACATACCCCTACCATGTTAACTCTCCATTTACCAATGGAAAATATTTTTAATTTTAAAAAATAATATTTATTTTACATAATAATGATTACATAATAATTATAAATATTTAAATCATTATATATGACATTATTTCCCTTAGGTAAACAAGTATATTATTAATAGCATAAATAACTTGTAAAAACCATTTTTTAGCAATAGATCATTTTAAGATTAAAATTTATGTGTGAAATAATATTATTAATGTATTTTTTTAAATAAATTAAATGTTTTCATATTAGGAAATTAAATTTTAAAAGCTACATTAATTTTAATAATGATTATTTATATTAAAATAGTAAATTTATTTTTTTATTTTATTAATAATATTAATTTTGTTTAATATTGATAAAAATAAGTTTTTTGAATTTAAAAAATAAATATTGAAAATAAATAAAATTATTATTAAATTAATTTTTTATTAATTAAACGGGTTTTTAAAATCCTATATTTCATTTATATAATGATAATGAAATAAAAGTAATAGTTATGAAAAAAAGTTCATTTTTTTCTATTTATCTAAAAGTCAATTTTTTTAGAAAACAATTATTCCTATGATTATTTTAAAATGATTAATATAAAAAAATAATTAATTTTATTATATTAAAATTATTTAATTAATAAATATTACTTTTATATATATGTTTCTATAACACATTAAAAATAAAAATTTGAAAAATATTATCAGAGATTTAAAATTTAAAATTTTGGTCTGTAAATAAAAAACAGCATTTCTAAAAATATAAAGTCACTTATAAAATACATATTTCTTCTTATGAAAATATTTCATGAATATTAAATTAATATTTATATACAAATAATGTCATGTCCCCCTCCAAAAAATGATACCACAATAAGTGGAGAGAGAGAGTGACTGCCTGAACCCTGCCTCTAGTAGGCCTTGGGTTGGGGACTAGCACTGAGGGTATAATAAACATTTGTTTGGGAGATATTACCCTAGAATATAATCTTTTATAAGAGCGAGATAACAAGGATACAATTACCAACACATATTTTGAAATATATATAATTAAATCCCAAGAACAACATGCAGTTTTATAATGTACTATAACAACTAAATGGAAAACATTATGTATAAAAAAGGTGAGGATGATAGTAACCATAAACCCTAAATGATCTCGAAAAACCCAAATATAGTAATATATAGCATGATCTTGAACATTCTGGAGATGACATGAAAAAAAATTATATATACATCAGGTTAGGATAATAATATACTTACTAAGATCCTCCCTAAATCCACTCATAGAAAAGATACAAAAATCCTAATGAAGAACAGTAATGAATAGAGGAACTAATAGATCACCTAAATAGGTATACTATGTACCTAGCCTCATCATGGCTAACACTTACAAATTATCACATACCATAGAGAAAATTATACAATCATAATAATCAAGTATACCCTGGTCTTACTTCTCAACTCATTTTCGGCTCATCTACAATAGCATATTCCATGAGAATATATATCCAAATGCATATTATACTAATGAAACATGGGCAAGGAATCACAACAAGAACCACAATCATCACATAACCACAATATCACACACTATATATCCATATTTAGTAACAATGTAGTTTCTGTAATCCACCACAACCCATATGAAATATATTATACATAATATATTATACATCAATCCAATACAGCCCATACATCATGTGAGTACCTTAATCTCTCAAAGCCTCTATAGAACATACCTATAATAATCCATTGGATACTATATCTAGTTATACATGTGTGTGAAATAACTATAAGACATAATATCCTTCTACACACATATATGGGAGATCCAACCACATTGAAAACTAGGATATGTAACTAACAAGGGAAGAGAGTGGGGCCAGAGGGGGTATTCATCCATCCATCTTCAACTGGGATGGGGGAAACACCCTCATCGAGTCCACTTATTATTATAAACCCTAACCTCTATTGGTGGGGTAGAGTTAGAAATAAAAAAAATATACATTATATAATATAAATCCAAACAATAGTATGGGGATTACCATGTTTTAGAATCAACTGTATATACTGTCTCTCAGAATACTGGATACCACTACTAAGACCATATATTTTATAAGAACTGAATCATATAAAAGAGATAGATTAAATTCATTCTATATGTTCAACCATTTTATCATATTAATTAATTCATTATAAATTAATTAACCACTCAAAATATTCTATATTATATTACATTTCAATACATATATCATCAGAGTAGGGTCTATTCCCTTCAAGTATAATGAAACCATGTCACTAGTTTATCAATGTTAACAGAATTTTTTTTTTAATTTTTATTCCTCACTTAACCAACCACATGGGTTAATAATTATTTATGAATTATTTCCATTACTTCATATCCATTTACTATTGGAAAATTATCATAATTTACCAACAAAATAGAAGATTGAAACCGGGAAGCTCCAACTTTCTCAAATAGTCAAGAATGGAAAGCATAATATTTATAAAACTCAACCATCAACCATTAAATTGATTAACATGTGAGAATCATAATTCGTAGCGTATAACTAGCTATTAAACCTAGATTTAACCCATTATGTCACCTCTTAATCCATCCCTGACACCCACATGCATATATCGAAGCATCTTTCCATCAAAGGAATCAACATCTTCTACATCATCCGAGTCTCGCTTCCCATGTATGACAACATCCATCCCTAGAGCAGATCACATTTGGGGCTCCCCAGACCATATCACATCATCCAGCATAGGGCCAACTATTCTTGGACCATATAACATGGATTTTTTATAGAGTACATCCCAAGAGGCATGAAGAAACATGAAATAAAAATAGGTAATTTCCTCAAAATAATGCATTTTGACATCCCTTTCCAACAATATATCACATCTCCAAAAACAAGTCACTCATCCTTATGAAGATATGGGAAACTAAAAAATTAATAAATTATCTTTATCACATAACTAGTTCATATTCCATCTTGAATTAACGGAATAATTTATTAATAGTTTACAACTACAAGAAACCTAAGGTATCAAGCTATCAAGATCTATCAAAATACAAACATGATCGTAGTATTTATTGTGGTTTCTAAAATACTAGATAAGTATCATTCAAAATTAACTTTCCTTTAATTTTTAACCACTATCATTATCATGATTCATTTGTATAGAACAATTTTATCATCCATTGTAATAAACAATTCAATTAATCATTCTTACATGCATCAATTTAAAAACACCAAATTACATTTAACAGTAGATTACAAACATTAATATTTTTCAAATAATCGTAATAAAATTTATTATGAATTAAATACAATTTAAAATATTTACCAATTTTCCATCATGAACAAAATTTTAATCCATATCATAAAAAAACATGTCATGAACTGCCAAGACACCCCACTACCCGGATTCCCATACTGACACTAACATGATATGAAGGGAATTTCTAATCCCCATGGTTTAGCGACTTTCACCATGAATCATATAAAATCAATGTGAGAATGAAATTGACACCAAAAATGTGTATGTAAGAAAATTATTCAGAATGAATTAAAGAAAAACAAGATAGGGATAACTATACGAAAATCCAAATTGGTAAAAAAAACCAAAGTAAAACTCCGTGTAGATGAAAAATTGGATAACTACCCATGTAACAGTGGAGAAAACTGTACAATTCCATGTATCAATAGGAAATACCACATTCATGTGGCACATTACCCTTGCTCGAACCAGGGTGAAGATAATCTAGAATCACTAAAAGGAACATGTATGGTGTGATCTAAAATCAAATTAGGGTATTACCAAAGATTCCAAAACATATGAAAACATATAATAAAGTAAATAAATATCTCCCTTTTAAATAAATAGGCATGCATGTTCAAATAATAATTAAAAAATTCAAGAATTACATTTAAAATGATTGAAATACACTCAACAACTAGATTAAAGAGTCATTTTGTATAAAACTATTTATATATATTTATAACTAATGTCTATAATATCTTATAGTAAAAAATGGAACATTTTTAAAATAAAAGCATGGAGAAACATGGTCATCTTTAAAAAGGAATGATAGTTCAAAGCTTTGGGATCTCAAACACACTCAGGTGATCATGGTAAAATGTATATACACGCGTCCCTCTAACACATGCCAATTTGGACTCATCATCATACCAACAGGGATATAAAATATAGGATTAGTATTTGTTTTAGATGTAAGGATTCAAAAAGGGTTATATCTATGTAATTCACTAACTACATAGTCTTCCATGTGCTCTAATGAAAATAGTAATGGGAAATTTATATTAATTCCCTGGAAAATAAAATTCATCTTAGTCTCCCATTTCAAATATTTCAAATTTCAATTAAAACCCAACACATGTGTTTTAATTTAAACTTTTATTTTTTCTATAAAACAACTTTGTTTCTATCAAAAAACTATTCCTTACATTTTCCCAATTTCGAATTTGAAAAAAATTTCTCAAATAATTTTTTTCTATTAAAATTCCATAATTAAATTCCATAATTTAATTTCATAAATTTTAATCCAATAATATGATACACACAAATTCAATGGAATTAGGGGTTATTTCCAAATTCGCAAAAAATCCAATTTCTAATCCATGTCCCACAATTCTATGAAACTATGTTTTGAAAAAAATTTAATGAATCTAGACAATAAATAAAATTTAAACTGAATAATTGAATTAAATCCAAGAATTACATGGTTTATCAAAATTTACCATCATAAAAGAATGACCTAATAGTTTCATGGAAACAAAACACCAGCATAGAAACCAACAACAAGAATGATGGTGAATAAGTTCTAGGAAGTAATGAAAATAATAAGATTCCAAATAATGTATTTTAGTTCAATCAATTCCATGATTTTCTATTAAACTCTAAAAGGGAAAGAGAAAGTGATTGAAATATAGAGAGTCTGCTTACCTTGAGAGTTACAATACAATCGATACAACGATCAATTGCTGAACAAAATGAAATTTAATGTTAATAGGTCTCCAAAATCACATGGGGATTGGTCAAAAGTCATGATCAAGGATGTTTGGAGAAGAGGAAAAAAATTCAGCAGGGATATTTGTTTAAAATTAACCATCGGGACTTCACAAGATGTGTAGCCTGATTATATTTTGTGTAATTAACAAGTTCCATAAACGCTGAAAACCCATATCATTTTTTTTAAAAATATATTAATTATTATTTTAGAATTTACACATCATGTAACCATATTAAATGGTGTGTAAATCCACATCATTCTATAGAACCATCAATTTTTATTCTAAAAAATCCAAAAAGTCTCTAACTTCACCACTATAGGTGTCATCGGAACACTTTCTCATCCCTTCCCCAAAAATGAAAATGGGAAAAAAAGGAAAGTCTTAAAATGTACCAAATAGTAATGTAACAGGATGTGGAAACCTCGACAACATATAAAACATTAAATCCCCATAAATCCTATGAATAATATTTTACATTGAAATTGTGATACCAATACTCTCTCATAAGTACCTCAATTTCCTACATCCGATGAGAATACAAATAGTGGTTACATTACAATCAAAATAAAGGTATCTTATTCCCACAATGTACCTTGGATTGAGAATAATAATTCATTATTTTCTGTTCAGTCAAATATAGATTATGTTCAACGTTAATATCACTCCATCTAAATGGTAAGAATTTTTCCCCACATTCCCAACAACCTCAAATGGTACCATAAAATGAGGATCAAGTTTCCCTTTAATCCAATGATATTGATGACCCATCTGAGGTGAAACATTCATTAAAACCTAGTCACCAACTAAAATCCCAATGGTCTATGAAATAGATGGGCATATGATTTATACCAGCTCTATGTGGCCGACATTATCTGAAAAATATACTATATCTATAATGTCATCTCTTGAACCATGATAGGTAAAACCAAGGATCATTCACCAATCTCAAACCAAAACAAGGGATATTTTCAATGCTGGTTATACAAGTCCTTAAAAGAATCAATATTGATAAAAAACAAGAAACTATTATTATAAGAGAAATAAACTTTTTCCAGATGGTCATCCCATGCTCAACCAGAGGCGAGAATGAAAGAATTGATCATATCCTCAAGAATTTAAATAGATCTTTCATTATATCCATCTAACTAGTGATGGAATTCCATGATTTAATGGACATGAATTCCCAATTCTTCCAAAAGTCCTCTCTAAAAGAGAGAAGTTATCTAAGCAACCCTATCAGAAAATATAGACGATTGAATTCCATTAAAATAAAAAATCTATTTCACATAGATATTTCGTATCTCTTAATCATTCTCTATATCATTAATGTGTATAAAAAATCTGATTAGTAAACTGATCAATCACAACCTATATCTCATTTTCATTCTCGAGGTACATAGAATCCCAACCACAATTTCCATTAAGATATCATCCCAATTTAAAGTATGCACTAGAATAGTATGAAGAGAACCTAAAGGTTTGTGGTGATCATCCTCGACCTATTAAGAGATATAAAAAGAAGAGGAAAATGAAATAATGTTTTATAATATACATGGGAACCGAAATTTATTCCACAGGTCATAGATAATCTTCATGGTTCCTATGGGTAGTTTCAATTGGGTGATTTAAGAAATCAATCATTACTCATTCCCTACCATATATGGTACATCATAATGATTTTAATTGAAGAGTATGCCCTCAATATAAGAAAACACTTTGAGGTATGGTCTCCCAACCATAAATAGAGACTATAATGTTGATGTATTCATCATCAAGCAGTTGTTTGAGACAAATAAAATTGAGAAGAGTGTATTCCATATTAAATATGTCCAACGAAACCTTAACCCATCATTCTTGGACTATAATATGTAATTATGAAAAGAGATCCATCAACTTTTAGTGTTCTAATGATTTTATCACATTATGGGTCGAATGTTTCCTAATCAAATCATATGCAATGAATTACATTTTTCAAAGGTATAGGTGATGTCAATGTAAAATTATTGTATGCATTCCACCGAAAAAAACTGGATGAGATTCAAATATTTTTTATGGAAGATATTTTTCAAGCTCTTAATGTCATAGTAAATAGTAAAATTTTCTCTGAATATTTATTACCACAAACTCATAAGAATGTGAATCATGGATACATGTTCAATGTACTAGGTTATATAATTAATCTTGTATGGACTAACATATCAACAAAAATAAGAAACGACTTGATCACCCTACATAAGAATGTAGCGAAAACTGGAAAATGATGTATCATAGAAGACCACATAGCCATGCACGACCTATTAGAGAGTCAACACCGATGTAGTAGTAAAAAAAAGTTTCATATCAAAAAAATAATTCTAAAAAATCCTCAGAAAATTAATACATTAACCCCTTCTATGTCAGTGTAGTCATTAGAGAATTTAACCATGAGAAGTCTTTAATGAATCAATGATAATACCAAGCTAATTGCAAGATAATCTGAATCTTGGATTTTTTTCGAGGTGTCTTTGATGTCATAATATCCTTCACCTTTTCATGATAAACTAAAATACCATGCTCTAACACAGTATGTACCAAGAAATTCACTTCTCGAATCTAGATATCACATTTCAAAAGCATGGTATATATTCAGTGATTTCTTAAAAAATTTAGAAAATTTCTCAAATGACACACATGATCCTACTTGGACATAGATAAACAATGAAATCATAATTGAATACTAATATAATGGTTTCAATATACTAATGGAAAATATTTTACATTAAATCAATAAATACTTTAAGATCATTGGATAGAAAAAATAAAGTTAAATGATAGTCCTGATGGTCACACAATATCTGAAATCTAGTTTTCTAAATGTCTTATTCATTTACTCTCAATTGATGGTAACCATATTATTGGTGAATCATATAGAACAACTTAACTCCATTAATATAGTCAAAAATATTGTTAATACATTTAAAATGTTACTTTTTATATAGCATAACTTGATTGAATTTTGTTAATCAACATAATGGTTAAGGGAACCATCAACCATTTTATCAAAGAGAAACAAAGACTCCAGATATAACAAAATTGAGCATAAAATATATTATGTATATGATTATATAACTAAGTTTTCAGATGTTTTATTTTATCTGGTTTTATGATATAATTGGGAATTAATACTCGTTGAGTTCCATGTACTAAATAGATAGAAAAATATAAATCTGTTACTATTGAAAACCCAGATATGTCAAAATAAATCATTTTGGGAAACACAATGAAAACTAGTTGGAGAACAATGCTCAAATATTTTCACTCTAGATCAAAATAAAATACCAATATTACATTCCCCAATATTGGATAGTAATTTCCATCTCTATATGACCTCATGATCCATTCTCCTAAAATGATTTGAATAACCAATTGTGTGTAGTAAAGGAGACCAAAAGATAAAAATCAATTTGGAATTTATTGGTAATATGAAAATCCATCAAAAATATTAAGTTAAGATGATTAATGTTATGAACCAAAAAAATATCAGAAAGCTCAAAATTTGATAGAGAGAAAACCAATTTTAGAAAACAGAGACCCTTCTTACTCTTTGTTCCATGGGGTGTAGCAATAACCATTATCTACGATAAAATCTCCATAGAATGATTCAGCAAATTAACAATACATGTTGAAATAAATGAATGTGATATACCAGTATCAAATAAAGTTTCCACTAATAATGAATCTATAGTGATGGTACATCTAAAAGTCACTATACCTTGTATCTTCTACCTTTGAAGACACATCCACTATGTGGAGAAGCATCATTCTAGATATTTTTTGCTTGAACCCCTCAGATCTGGAAGCATCTGATTCAGCAACAATTTTGGTGGGTGCTACTGATTTTGTTACACTACCCAGATATAAAAGGAAATGGAAAAACATTTTAAGTTTACTTGATAATCCACACGAACCATCAATCATGGATTTATCCTTTCAAACCCTCCAAGAATATGTTATCTTTCCAACCTAGTCATAAATTAAATGGATTCTTCAAGTAATTATATGAGTATTAGAAGATCCTTTATATCAAGAAACACTATGAGAATCATAATGTTTCCTTTTTTCCTTTAGAGAAATTAACACATCCCCTGGGAGAAAAATAACCTCCCAACAACCCAGAATTTCTAGACAGGTCCATTTCACCCATCAACACTCAATCCAACACATCTTTAGAAGAAAAATTCATTAGCAGTAAAACCTCAGAATAATTATCAGCTCTAAGTTCCATTATGATCCTTCAGGTTTTCATATTATCATTTCATACTATCTGTGGTGAAAACTACATTAGCTCAGTATAACAGATTTCAAACTCTACCGTGTCCTCCAACTCATGATTTATGAACTCTAAATACTTGTAAATCACTATCGAATCAAGACCAAACTAGTTGGTGATATTTTACATGAATTATTTCAACACTAAGACCTTATGTTTCTTCCCTATAACTATCATGTCCCACGATATCTTTCAAAATCCCTCCCGCATAAATATTACAAACATAACCTCTATTTCAATAGGTTTTTTTCAACAATTAAAACAAATGTTCAATCCTTCTCAACAATTACTATGATTCTTGAGGATTATTACAACCATTGAATGTTTTTGGAATATAGATAAGGAACTTATGAGAAATATTCCTGGAATAATCTCTATGGGGTTCCATAGTTGGCGCTTAATTGGAAATAGGTGGAGGTGCCAACCATAGGGCTTCGATAGTATGTGCAATCTCTTTAATCATACTCAGGTATCAAATAGGATATTCTCAATATGTTTTAGAAGAAGCTTACACCTGGATCCAATTTTCATATCTTCTCGAAGTCATGATGCTACAAATCATTAGTGGAAAACATTGCAGACAATAGATTATCACTCAAAGATAGAAATTGGGGAAAAAAATATAAATATATAGAAAAATCATATTTGTATTTCTATCAATGTAAAGAAAAATTATGGAAAATACCATAACTATTCCTCAATAAATATTTCCCTAACAAACCATAGTGACATAAGACTCATTATGTTGTGGGATTTCTAGGTACTAAATTACAACTATATCCAATGTCACAAAAAGATTACACAACTGCATACTGATATCAAGGAAATATTCTCAATCACGAGAACAGATACCACTATATCATAACCCGGCCCAGGCACCCCAGTACCCAAATTCCAAGGGGGAGACATACATGGGCGAAAATAAATTTTCAACCACCATGGGATATAGACTTGAACCTGACATTAGAAAAATATAGGTAAGGAAAAATTTTCAACAATCATTGTGGAAGAAATATAGTCAATTTGGTGTGCATACAAAAATATCCACTCGGAGAACTATACTATAATTCAAAAAGGTAAATAAACCAAAAATTACAAGTCAATGAACTATAAAAATATAAAAGAAACCTATGTCCCAGAAAACAAAACTATCTATGAGAAATGATCAACAACTACTACCTCCTCCATGTGGTTCATTTCTCTTTATCAAACCTAGAATATGATAATTTGTATTCATTCGAATGTAAAGGTAGTGTTTGAGATAGAATCCTTGTAAGGAGGCACCAAGGATTCTATAAAAGATGAAAATATTTAATTAACCAAATAAATAATTCAATTTTAAAAGAAGATTCAAGTATTTTCAAATAATAAAAAAAAAACATTTATTCTATACATTTCAAATGAATGAAAAAGATTAATATATTTCTTAAAATCATTTTGTATTAAACATTTTATATAAATTAATAAGGCATGTGTAAAAAAAATTTCAAAAAATTGTGTAATATTTTTAAAATACAAGCAATGAAAAGACATGTTCATATAAAAAAGGTATGATAGTTGTAGGAAATTAAATTTCACACACTCAAATGTTATCATAAAATATGTGTATACACATATCCCTCTTACTCACCCAAAAAGGGACTCATCACCATCCAATCAGGGATGTGATTTTCTTCCCTTGGTTTTTTTACTTGTAAACCATCAAAAAGGGGGATATCCTAATAACTAACTAACAATTTAATCTTATATGTGCTATAATAAAAACTAATGAAAGGAAATTTATATAATTATTTTTAAAATAAAATTCATCCCATTCAACCATTTCAAATATTATTAATTCCATTTAAAATCCAACAAATGAGTATATAATCAAAACCCTCTTTTTTTAAAAGAATTCCTTTGGATTTTTACAAATAAAATTTTAATCCATTTTCTAAATTTCTAATTTGAAATAAATTTCATTAAATCAATCTCACAATTAAAATTATAAGATTTTATTCTTACAAATTCCTTCCAATTTCAGAACACATCATAATTCTTTAGAATACATAGTATTTTATAATTTCATGCCAAATCCAATTTCAAATCCAAATCCACCCATTCAATGGAATTGTGTTTTCCATAAACCAAATAAAAAACATATAATGAAATTAATTTAAATAAAAAAATTAATTTTAACTATGAAATTTAGGGTTAATCAAAACTAGACATAATAAATGACACACCTTCTTTTTTATTGGAAACAAAATACCCTCACAAAACATGTTAATAAGAATGAAGTCACAAAAGATCTAGGAACTGAACCTAAAAACAATATTCAACAACAATATGTTTATATCCACAAATCCTAAAATGATTAACCAGACTCCATAGAGGAAATGATAAATATATAGAGATATTGGGAGACAGTTTACATAGAGAGAGTCATAGTATAATTGCAACAAAGATAAAATGCTGAATGAAATGAACTATAATGGTTTAGGGCTACAAAATCACATTTTGATGGATCTTAGGATGATAGAAAATAGTCTTTGAGAAGAGGAAATAAAATTTTGAGCTGGGAAACCTATTAAAAATCAACCCTCTAGGCATTACATTTCGTGCAACCTGGTTTCACATAATGTAATTGGAATGTCCCATAATTTTAGAAAAAAATGGTTGCCATTTATTAAAAACATATTTATTTTTATTTTATAATTTACAAGTATTGTAACTATATTACATAGAATGTAAATCCCAAGTGAGATATAGACCAAGGAGGTTTTATATGGATGAATACAAAAATTATTTAACATCACAACTATAGGTCTCCTCCAAATCACTTCTCCACCCTACCTAGACAATGAAAAAAGGAAAACCATGATGAGAATTAAGACATAACTAATAGAAAGGTAATGGGATTCTACAAACCATTCTATCAAATAAATAAATAGATATCACACTATTTAGAAAGTCATGGGGAAAACACTACCACTGTATAAGGAAACAACATCATCAACATTTGATCCCTAACAATTTTTTAATCCTAAGGAATATTCTTTAAGGAAATTACATATCTATAAAAAATGATAAACATTGATTCATTTATGATTGCATGTAAATATAGAGAATTAAAAAATACCCTACCTCAAAGGTGTCAATATTTTTTTTAATGAGGATGGACATACGTCTTATATCCTTGAATCCTCTCCCACAAGAACAACATTTATCTAATGTTGCAAGAAAAAAAAACAGCAGAAAATAAAACCAATAACGATCCATTTAGAAACAATAGAGAATAATAACTATAGCATGTTTACAGTATATAATATGGAACATGTTAAAACTAGGATAAAATGCTCATAATTAAATAAAGAAATCACCTTTGTTCAACTAGAGTCACCCCATATCGAAGATGGAATCCCATTTATTGATCCCTATAGATGAAATCTCAATACACAGATGGATGGGTTCCCAGATAACCTTGAATGAGAGAGAGATTGGCATTCCATATGGTTTGTAAAAAACATGAGTGGCTAAAAAATATAAATATGGACAACATTCTGGAATTACACGATGTGTAATATCCTTTCAAATTGATTAATCCTTAGGGTTATGAAGACTATTAAAAATAAATTGAATTTTTATTATTGATCCCTAATAATTTACACACCATGAACCATCCATACATAATTCACGAAGCACACTTACAGATAGTTTAAATTACCAATTTTCATAATGTTTCATCCAACATCACTAGGATACTTCCCAACCACCTCTTTAAATCATACGCCTTGAAAATAAAAAAAAAGAAAATTTGTGTGGATCTGGGATCATATATTTGATAAATATCAAACAATTATCATCTTTGAAAATACAAAACCAATCTAGAGAGGAAAATTAAAAGGGGCCATCCAAACATCTTCCCCATGAGATACCACTCAAATATCTCACCACCTTAGGATCTTAACCACCTCATCAGAAGAAGAAAATGGAAAATAATAACACAAAAACTTCAACCAGCTCCTAAATATTCTCACTGGGGAGATACCTCACAAATTACATTAATGACATAACATGAAACAAGATGCAAACATATCATAAGTTATAAATATAGATATTTATAAAATTCCAACATTATAAGAGAAGATATAGTCATCAAATAGATTAGACTACTATGTGAATATCAGTGAATCCAATTACCAAGTACACTCCTCCAAGACATTGATCATCCATAAGATACAATACAAGGGAACAACACACCCCTGAAAAACATTCACATGGAGATCCTTAATCACCATAGTTAACTCTTAGAAGGTATTATCATCATCAACATCAATATTTCTCTAATAAATGACATGAGAGTTGTCTTGAAGGTAACTACTGAGATAAGACACATGAATAAAATTGGGTATTTGGATCTTTAGCAGGGGAATAACTGTCTGATAATGTACATGTCCAAAAATAGCCAACAACAGAATATCACCAAAAAAATAGAAAATAATGATTACTCCCCTAGCCAATTATTTTCTTCCCATGGCCAAGATTCACGTTTAAGAACACAAGACCACTATAATAGAACTCCATAGTTCCTCTCTAATGATAAAAATATGATTTTTATGATCATATTCATCTTTCATCCTCCTGCGAATTACATGAACCATCTCTTCCATATTTTGTACCAATTTCAGCCTAAAATTATCAATTTCATAGAGAATAGACCAAAACAATAGTGAATATTTTTTTGACTATACAAAGATTAAAATGGTTCCACATTTATGATGGAGTAAAAAACTATTACTGAACAAAAATTGAACCAATGGATCGTGCCTCACCCCCAAACCTCCAATAACATGGACATAAGAGCACAAAATTTCATTAAGAGTCTGGATAGTCCACTAAATTTAACCACTTTCTACAAATGGAATGTACTAGTAGCATAAAATTTAGAACCAAATCCATGATCGATACCTATCCACACCGTGGAGGAAAAATAAGTATCTTGATAAAAAATGATAATACTCGGGGCTTTGTGGAGTCAAACAAAAACCTCAAGATAATTAATTAATAAAAACTCAATTTCTCTCGACTTATAGATCTATGTCAAGTGGAATTATTAAATAAAATGTTCCACTATAACCCATATAAAATTATATCCTCACTGAGCTCGAGAAAATTTGGTAACAAATTCCATTGATATATCGTCCCACTTCCACTAGGGAACATATAACAAGTCTAGCAACAAACCAAGAACATGTTGTTGTGCCTTTTCCCTTTGGAAGTACATAAAATGAGAATAAAACACTGAAAATGAATGATTAATCATAGGAAACAAAACATGACATCTCTAATCTTGGTACATCATTTTCACATGAGGAATTACCACTATAGTATAACTCTAGAACTCAATGAGAACAATCTCATTAATCACCAAACGATAAAAAAGTCGCCAAAAAAACCCTATTGATATCAATCATCAATATAATCATTAAGGGAATCAGTAAAATTAAATTGGAATCTCTGGGACACGACCTTCATATCCTCCAATTGTAATCTATACACCTACTACAATAGAGATGATTGTACTATCATCTTGAAATAACAACCACTACCCCATCCTTTACCATATCATGATTCATCAATGAGAGATCCTCCATCACTTTAATGGAATTCATTGATTCACAATAGAATCACTACATAAATCCATACTCATCATAGTATCTACCACATTTCCCTTCCATAGAAGATATGAAATATAAAAGTCATAAGGATTTTGAAAATTACATACAATAACATTGGTCAATGTAGAAATCATGCTGGGAGAAGTCATACATCAGGCTCTAATGGATTGTAGAAATCACAAAAATGCTATCCAATGGGGAAAATTTTCCTTAGCATCAATGAAAACAAAAGCTCAACCAACACAATTTTATGGTTGGTAGTGTTACGCTCATTGTGATGTAACTATCTAGATCTATTTAGAAACAACTGATATCTACTGAATTGTGACACAACCCATGATATGAAAAAAATAATAATAGATAATATCACTTTGAACTACATCAAATGGAAAACAAATAAATTTATCACCAACAAACTTATCCTTCAAGTACTAAAAATATTACAGACACAAGTCAATCTACATGGATGCTTCATCCTTTTGGGACAAGGCTACAAGAGCAGTCATAACCTAAGAGAAGTCAGATAAAACCCTCCATTAATAACATAAAAGGCCAATGAAACTCAACTACTATTCCACGATCATGGTGTCTCCCCAATACACTATTTCCTATATCTTCTATTAATTTACATCTACTTACTATTGGGATACACCAGCCCCAATAAATAGACTTCGCGATATCAAAACTCACACTTTGGAAATTTCCCAAAATGATGGTCATGATGAAGAACTCCGAAATTTGAATAAAGATTATCTGCATACCTCAACTCCAAATTAGTGTACATACATATTTCATTGATGAAAACTAATAAAACAATTATACAAGAACTCACTATAAATTGCATTCATCATCCCCATAAACACAGAAAAATCATTCATTTCACCGAAAAATATCACTACGAACACATAATGACCATGATGAGAATACAAAGAAGTATTCTAAACATCCACATACTTCACCCATATCATATGATACCTAGACCATTAATTGATCTTTTATAGAAAACATTATCCCTTAATCTAATCAAATGAACAATCAATCGGTGTAATATGATATAAGTTCTTCATTATCACTGGGATCAAGAAACAATAATCAATAAAAATTAAAAACATAACATAAATATTCATTTTAAATAAAACAAAACTCCCAATGATGACACACTCGGTCGATGAAAACCACAATACAACTAATCATCATGAAACACTCACAACTCTCCCAACTCAGAAGGCTCAATCCTATACAGATACATTGAGATAGGATAAAATCATAGTCGTAGACTGATCCCACACTCGATATCTCATTAAAGGGTTAAATCTACAACCTCCTATGGACATACATAATGGTACTCTTACACAACCATAGGAAACACCGTCTATTGAACTATGGATGATCTAATAATTTGTACATCCGTCAATGATGATAAGGATGGAACATACCTCTAACCCATCTGAGGGTCTCAATAACCAAAAAAACCCGAGCTTCTCTCCCCTATCACCATATAAAAACATTCTTATTGACTGAATTTGTGATATCCTACAACAAATATAACAAATACACTACAAGGATTTTTCCATATAAATTTTTCCATTAAGATATGTAATATCCCCAAGATCTATGTTTCCCCAGCATTATCTATCAATATATACACACTTCATGCAAGTAATCTTGAAATCTAGCTGGAGAATTCATCACTAAGGTCATATAATGCCTATCAACCTCAAGTACCAAAGAATGTATAAGGTTAGAGGATATAAAAGAATTTTTTCAATCCTAAATTATAAAAATTATGCACCTGTGTAGAAAAAAAGAAAAGGGTACCATGATCAATGTTTGGGATACTCGAATCTGGAAACACTAATGTATAAATTTCACAAATACCAACTCTACAACCATTCTAATACTACTAATGACCACATCAATAGTTGTGATATGATATCTAAGAATGAGGAGGATCTTAATTATTTCTTCTAAATTCCACATTTCATCTCTATTGATCCCAAAAATGAACACCTAATTATTGTTTCCATGGATGAAACTGTATCAAAGATGAAACCTATTACGGACTAGTTTTTACTCACTGACTACTCAGAAAGGTCGGAAACTATCCTCACTGATGACCTCATCCAACACATGAAAATAACATATTTCATCCCTTATCATAGGTTTTAGAGATTCTAAACCATGGAAAATTAGATAATGAGGGAATCAACCAACACAAATATGCTTTAAAAATCTATCTTCCAACAATTGGGAAACCCATACCATAGCTCTACTTCTTAAGGAATCACAATAAATCCCATATCATAGAAATATTGTTTTGGACATCATCCTATGAATAAAATTTTATCTCTATATAACCTCAGGATATGTATTTAGCATACATGGCATGGCCTAACACAAGATCTCTTGATGAAAACCCTTCTAAAAATGCCTTTCTATAGCCTCATCACCTAGAAACAGGTACGAAACATACCAAATTAGGGTTCTAAAATGAATCATGAACTATAACAACTTGGATCCTCCTTTCCATGGCTAAGAACATATTAGGAAGTGGATGCCTTCATGGTTTCATAATGAACTATTCTCCAAACTAGTGTTTGAACATCTCTTATTAGATTGCTGAATAATCCCAATCCTTATGGAATGGGAACAACCATTGCCTACCTGCCTCATATTGTATTGTCCCATCTAATGAATACTAGTACTAATTCCAATCATGGTTAAAAAATGTCAACCTCTTTCATCATGTCTTCCATGACTTCATATAAAATGGATCCCACATACATCAATAGACATTGGCTCTAAAACAATCGGAGTTCCCTCCCCAATGAGTAATCATTGTCGACTTCTAATCTACAATGATGTACTAACACATCCTCGTCATCTTATTCAGCATAAACCTATTGTGGTTGTCAACCTGGAGTCATTCCTGCAAAAACATAAAATTTTTAGAACTCCAAAGACTATAATAAGGATTATTTATCATTAATTAATTGATTAATTATATTATATTGTTTATGGGTTTAACCAATACCATGGTCCCTAATTTCAAACACATAAACAAAGAAGAGTGATGCATGTTCCTTTTATATGTATCTACAAGGAAATATGTATCAAATAAATTAGTAGGATAAGTAATCATATATATATATATATGTGCATCAGATCACATTGGTTCTAAAATATCATTTTCCAAGCCGGTGTCATATGTGTACATCTCATACTAAACATAGCTGACACAATTTCCTTAAAAACCCATATAACCTAACATGTACCTACTCTATACTAAATTAGCTTCCTCGACCCACCTTTTTATACGACTCTATCATGAACCCCTCCCCGCAAATATAAAACAATTAGAGGAGATAGATGGTGACTTCCTTTTTCTTACCTCTAATAGGACTCGGGTTTGAGAGTACAAATGAGGGTATAATAAACAAGCATCTATGCCGTATTTACCTCTAAGAGTGATATTAGAAGGATAAAAAACCCCAAAACTTATAAGAAATATATATATATATATATATATATAATTTCCTATGTAAAACATAAAATCTCATATATTACTATAAAATCTAAAAATTGTACTACGAGTACTAAAATGATAAGGAATATAGTGGTCATGAAGCCTAAGTCCTTCTAAACCATGAGCTGGTAAAATCTAAACTGGTCTCCATCATTATCCATATCACCTAAAACATAGTTTATATATATAGTGTGATAATTATAGTTTACATAGTTGAATGCCCTCTAGAGGGTATCATGATAATAGACAAATAAACCATGTGAAGTCCAAGTGAAAAATTGTTAAACAAACTAATCACTGAAATATGTATTATAATTTATTATTCACCAAATTGTTATGTATCGAAATGTATCAAAATAAATACAAAAATAATATAATAATAAACCACAAGGGTATCCTACTATTGTATCCCCACTTGTTTTCAACTCATTACCAATGCCGCATGTCCAGAGAATCACTCTCTAAATGTACGAAAGTCTGAAGACACTTTGGTGAGGTGTCACAAAATGCACCTTATGCATCACATAACAGAACCATCCAATATAACATATCCACATATAGTAGATAAGTAGTTTCAAAATCCACCACAACCTGTATGACATATAAAAACAATTGGTATTATACCTCAAGCCATTACATCCCATACACCAAGTAAATACCTCACACCATCACAACCTGTATGCATCATACCTATAATAATATATTGGATACTATATATGATAACACACGTGTGTGAAATAACCCAAATCCATAATATCCATCTACAAAAATATGTGGGAAATATAAAAACCATGCATACATGCACATGTAACTACTAAGATAAGAGAGAGTCGCTATAGGGGTTATTCAACCATCCATCATCCCCCTAAAATGTTAGGTAAACCACCATCCTAGAGTCCTCTCGGTGTGAGTATCCATAAAAATATTTAAAGTTGAAGCATACAAAATTAAAAAATATTCATCATATAATATATCTCACAACCATAGTATGGAAATAACATTGTCTTAAACTCAACTAAATCTAACATCACTTGGACTCCTGAAAGACACTATTAAAACCAAATATAATATATGAAGAGTAGCATATAAAAGAGAAACATTAACAAGCTTCTTTAAATTTAATAATTTTAATCCATTAGATAATTCTTTAGACATTAATTAACCTTTAACATTATTCAACATTAAATTACAATTTAATATATATATCATAAGATAAAATTCAATGCCCTCTAGGAATAATCATAATAAAGTCCATAGTTTATCAAGATTAAAATCATTTTTAGCAATTTCAATATATCATATACCAACACCATGGGTTAGAATAATGTATTACTCATTTTCATCAATCCATATCTCGTTTATGTTTTAAAACCTTCCAAATATACCACCAAAAGTAATAAATCAAACAAACACCTCCAGTTACCTCATCCAATGGGGAAATTGGTGATAAAATAATAAAGTTGTCTAGAATATGTTAAATGGATTCACAATTAAGAATCCCAAATATATGATTCTCATCAATGATTATGCTTGGAACTAAGAAACTACAACACCTATAGGGCCATCCCTGACACCAAAATTCATATACAAATTCATATTTCTATCATAGGCATCAACTACTGCTGTAACATTGAGGCATCTTTTCCCATGTATAACAACAACTTTTCTAGGATCACCCCACATCCATTACACCCAACAATATATAAATAAACCATATTAGGATCAACCATAAAATTATCATGTTATAAGGATCATATGAATATCACACCACAAGAATAATGAAAAAATAATATATCAACAGGGAAAATAATACCTCAAAAAAAGAATTCAGACTTTTCTTGAGATCCATATCTCACACCTCCAAATTAAAGAAACTCGGCCTTCTTAAGATAATGAGAAACCTAGTCCCTTGATAATTATATTTATCACACAACCGATTACTTTTCCATCTTGAATTAACTGGTTTATTTATTAATAGTTTTAATTTATGTACAACCTGAGCCACAATCTAGAACAATATATCCATGGAAAAACAAGTTTTTGAAATTTATTCATGTTTAAATAAACCTTGAGTTTTATATTTATCAATTAAAATGAATATTATTTGTAATAAATATAATTATCTTTATTTTGGTTTTTTATCTGATTTTATCATTTACTATAATAAATAATTCAATTAAGCATTCATACATTCATCCATCTGAATAAAATGAAATCACAACAAACACTAGATTACTAACATACCTCTTATTTAACTAATATTGGAATATTTAATTATCAATAAATTAAAAATTTAAAACATGTATCAATTTTCAATCAATAACAACATGATAATACATATATAAAAACACATTCTAAAAAAATTCAAGGATATCACATTGTCTAAGAAATCCTGAGGATTACACTATCACGACATAAAGAAACAACATCTTTAACATATGATCACAAACCAGTATTTAATCCTATTAAATATGTATTAGGATAATTCAATCATTATATAAATGGATAAAGCATGATTAATTTAAAAATTTAGGAGAATATATAGAAGCATGGAATCCAGTACCACAAACAATTCAATGTTATTTGTAAGAGAACAAACCAACATCATGGTTCTTAAATCACCTCTCTCAGAAGAATTGAATCTATTAGATGATGTCTTAGAATAACTGAACCATCAAATATGGATACAATTAGAATCAATTTAGACCAATCTTTGAATCGCAATTATAATATACAAAAGGAAATGAGATTATACCTAGAGAAATCCCTTGGAATTTAAGAAGGATCATGCCATGGGTCATCTTGGAACACAAAAAATCAATGATGAAATCCCAAATTTTGATCCCCATAGATTGAATATAAATATTATGATGGGAGGGAAACCAAATCACTTACAAACAATTTGAGAGAGACACTCTCCCTAAGGCTTAGAGAAAACTCAAGCAGATGAAAAATTTAATGATGTATGACATTAGGGAATTACATAATGTGTAATCCCATTTAACATCATTTAATAGTTAGGGTTAATTTGATTCCAAAAAATATGTCAAATTTTAATTATTTAACCGAAAAACTTACATGTCATGGGTTGAACTAGGAAAAGTTCTGAACCACACTTACATTGAGTGTAATACATACTATGCAAGTAATATCCCTGTTTCGATCATTTTGTAGCCAGTAATTCTAGGATACATACATGAATCCTCTCAGAATCAAAAGACTCAAAAACAAACAATCTTTTAGTTCACATATATCCAAGATATTACAATTAATTTTATAAATATCATGATATTTATAGAAATGAATTTTTATATTATTCATGAAAAAATCAATCTTTTTAGAAAAAACCAAAAAATTCATATTAAATAAATATTAACATTCTAAATTGAAGATTAATTTGGAAAAAAAATTAGAATTTTTTATTTTAAAATTTAATAAATATTTTAAAATACTATGGGATACATTTCATATATGAAATATCACATTAATATAATATCATTATACAAATTAATACTAGATGATAGTCTTTGACAGATCCATCCATGGAGATTCATGGGGAGATTATTGATTCATGATCATGATTGATTTCTATGATATTATACTTTTGAGGTTGAATTCCTCTTTATTGGAGTTTGCCTCAAAAGTGAATGGGGAGATTCAGATGATATTAATATCTATAAGAGGGAATACCAACATATGAATCAACGATCTGAAATCAATAACAAATATGGGGGATCTATCAGTAATATTCCTTGTAAACCCCTTTATAAAGTGTTGTTCGGAAGGATTCAAAAAAATCATTTAATTAGGTCTATGTGAGTTCCAAAATGATCATTGAATACTTATTAAATTGTAGGAACTCAACCATTATTTATGTTTCTCTACCAAAATGAACATATATATCAAAAATTGATGATATTTTTCATTATTTATACATGATTTGGGATTTGTATAACTGGGAATTTGTAAAAGTCGGTCATGGATTTTTTAGTTTCTTTTCCCTAGTAAATAGATTAAGAAAATATCTCAGGGACATAGTTTTATATATCATAAAACCTTCCTTCCTCATATTTTGGAATGGTGTTTCAATTTCAACAATTTGAAATAAAAAACTACTATTCTCATGTTTGGATTGAAATAATTGATTAAAATTGGATTTTATGGAATCCGAAAAATCTATATGATAATCATTCATTAATTTTTGTCCACATTTAAATGTATAATGAGAAAAAAAGATATATTCAGGCCCATTCCCTGGGTAGTAGTATATTTAGATCTCAATGCATATCCAATAGAAAAAGATATTTTTTGCTACATGTGATGATGAGTGGACATTTAGACTTTTTCTTGAGAATCTTCTTGAATTATTATTTTATTACATGTTCATTGGTCATTCTGATGAAAAATATTTTTTGGTTTTCATAAGAATATTTTTATGTAGTCATGATGATGAACATTTTAAAAGACGAGATCTTTATATTGGAGTAAGAATGGTAGGGTATCATGCGATAGTGAGAAAGATATTGGCCTTATAGACTCTGTGGAAGATATTATATAATATATGAGTATGAAAAGTGGAATTTCTATACTCTTGAAATGATTCAAAGAATGGTAAATGTGTTAGATACATATGGGGGCCATTAGGTGGGGCATGGACATAAAATTAAAGGATCATGTGTGCAAGATGGAATTTTACAATTACTCCAAAATGTAGTGGATTAAAATTGATCTTAAATTATTGGTGGTTCACCTTTGATATTCAATGGAGATCCTGGATCGACAAACATGTATGTGTGTGGTGATATCACTAAACATGGTAACATGGTATTATAAATGGGAAAATACCCTCAAGGTGAGGATCATAAAGAATCCTTGATGAGAGGGCCATGTGTATAGTTTATTTTCATTGCATAATATTATAAAAATGATTGTTATCAAACTATTACGAGACTCATACTATAGATAAGTTGAACATATATTGTATATTTAAAAATATGTATGGAAATTGGGAAAAAAATGGAAGATGATTCTTTATAACCTAATATGTCTTAGAATAATACTGATGCTAAAAAAAGTATTGATATTGAATTTTTTTCTTTAATTCCTATGAATAATTCACGACCATTGAGATATTACTCACAACAAAATACCACTATTATAACAAGTTTCGCACCTATTTCCAAATGGAAGAATCCATAGTCCAATTATTTCAGCTTGTCAAAACATGATTTGTAGTTGGAGAAGGAAAATAAATTTGATAACAGTTTCAATAATGATATCTGATATATTCTTATATGATTTGTTTTTTTTGAATGTTGGCATTTTATATCTTGGTTAATCCCACTATAATATCATTGTATATATTTTAAATTTTATAATTATTGGGGTTGAGCACATACTTTTCACAATTTTAAAAATAATTTACTTTTATTATATCAGACTAAATCAATGTATATGTTTTAACAGTCAAGACATACCAATTTTTCATTTTTTCTTGTGATGTGTGTGAATTTATTGTTCAAAAATAATTTATCTAATTAGAGTAAAAAAAATTAAAATAATTTTTCCATGTGATCTATCACTTAAATAAATAGAATCCTTATAATTTCGAATTATATAATATGGGATTGATTTCCATAATAAAATCATAATTTACTATATAGTGGTAGTCATCATTTTTTGATCTATTAAATGATGTTATATTTCCCTATAATAAACTTAGTATGATCCCATTATAAAAAGATACTTTCCATTCATAATATAATCCTAATAAGAAATGAAGAGACAAATTTATAAGGTGTAACATTAGTAAAACCATAATTTTTTTTATATATGATGTATATAATAATTATATTAATTATCTTTAATTATAGTTATATACCTAAAATGTAAAATATTAAATGGTATAAGATGCTGAAAAATCAGGAGTGAAAAATAACTATCTACCTCAATAATAGTTGTTGCATAGGAACATCCTTATTGACATTATCATGGAATTGGTTAGTGTTGATTTCCATGTTTAACACATGGATTGGTGTATTGGGTTTCATAGATCCCAAAATCCTCACATATAAAACATAGAATCCTTATTAGGTCCTTAAGAAAAACATTATATACATTTATGTTATGTTTTTTCCTTAAACAGATGTTGATATATGACCTACCTCACGACATGTAAAGAATATTCTCCCCAACTAAGGAAATTACCTTGGTGCTTATTCCCATATTTTTTACATGTAGGGAATTGGATATTATATCTCTCAAAAAATTCACCATCTGATTTTTTAAGAGACTTAATCCTCATATTCTTCGGTTGGTTTAAGACTTCAACTATGATAACATGGTTAATGATATTTAGTGATTTATATTATGGAAAAGTCATGATATTTCTCAATTACACTCCAATGGAAATTGGTTGATTTATGAGATATTTATTTTGATATCTTCACACCAAGGGATAACATGGTTACTTTTTGTTTAATGATTCACTAAAAAAATGGAATAACATTAATGCGGATAAATTGTTATAATAATATAATTATATTTAAGGAATAATGAAAATATATGGTGAATATTTATCAATTTATAATACAATGATTTTATCGTATAATTATTCTAGTTCGATATATATCACCCATTTCTTATTAATATCATTAATAGTTTAACCTATATCATTTTTTGACCAAGGTATATCATCAATTTTCTAACCTATGTCATTTTTTAATCCCAGTTTACCATAAGACGGGTTCTCTATTACTTTCCAATATAGTTGACAATGTAACTGTGAAATTAATCCTTTAAAGAAATTTTTAAATAAAATATAAATAACCAAATAATATACCCTGAAAGTATCATACATGTTGTGTAGTTCTATATATTTTCAATTAACAAGGTGGTGATCAAGTTAATAACCAACCATCCATTTTGGGGACATTACCCCTTGGTAAATAAATGTTAAAACATACTTCAAATTATAGAATACTGATAATAGTTTCGTTACAGGTAAAACAACATACTCAAAACGTTTCCAAAATTTCTAGATGTTATCATATACATATGATTATACCATTAAATATTACGATGATCATCTTAACAAAATTAATAAAAATATAAATACTTTACTATTGATAAAAACCATTATGATAAAGCCTTAGCCACACTTTATTTCATAATATTTGACATATTTTTCCAAAATATACATATTGATGATCTATAGTTCTATTTTCTGTATATAGTTATACATAAATATACATAATCATAAATATAGAATCAATATCTCTAGTAAAAACTCCACACGCTGCTCCTAAATCCCATTTATCTTATAAAATAAGATAGGATAGTTGGGGGAAATAATTTTGGATAATTCTGAGCTCAAAATCATAGTAAAAGAATAAATATGATTATAAATAAGAACATAAGATTCAAGGGGAAAATAATAAAAAAGAGAGAATGATCATAATTATATAACCAAGGAATAATGGTATTAAATCATATGATCATTGAATATTGGAATATTTGGAAATAATATATGAGATGAAACAAAAATCACTGGACAAGTATTACTCTGAATACTATAATCATTATGAAGAAAAAGTCGTGTTGTTGTTTAGGTGCAATGCCCATTCCCATAAAATTTTTGGACAATGTCCCATATTTCATTAGGTACACTCCCTAATCCCATATACATACTCCCATTAGATGTAATTATTTACTAAATTCCATATATGGATATATAATTCATGAACGACCAATAAAACAAATTAAAATAATAAATATTCGTGTTTTTAAATGAAAATAAATTGTAAATAAATCAAAAGTATGATTAATAAAATGAGAAGGAATTGGGTTTCATAATCCTCAATAATGGAATAATCTATGGATGAACAATATTGAGTCAAAATAAAATTATGAAATAAATTATTTTTCAGTTAATGTATGAATATGTAGCATTCATATTTATAAATATGTTACAATATAGATATTTCATGAGAATGATTTTTGATAATAATGAATAATGACACAACTATTGGGTGAAGAATTATGATATAATTAAATTAAAAGTTTAAATAAGTAAAAGATTTATAATTTTAAATATAACTAATATTTAACCAGTATGGTTATCCAGAAAATATTTTTTATTTTTAATATATATTCATGGTTAAGAAATTATTGGGATGATGCTTGAAATGAGATAAGATATATGAAAGTACATTAAAACCATTATTACTTAAAAGTGCGAATTTCAAATAGGAAAAAATCATCTACAACCCAATCAATTAAAAAGATATTTAACTATGTTTATATAAAAGGAATAGTTATAAAAAATAGAATATTTTCATGAGAATCGGATTGTGTAAAAGGGATAGTGTGAAATAGAACATGCCACCATCATGTAACAAGGCTGATGTAGAAGATCCCTTACATCTTAATAATAATTCTTAAAAAACCCATTAAATTAAATAAAGATTAATGATGATGTTATAAAACATTAATAATGATAATTCATGATATTATATGTTCAATTTGTAGTATAAAGAATATGAAAATGAAAATTTATCTATAAAAGAAAATTCTTCTCAATGAATGAAATTCTCGGATGATACCCATACCTCATATTTGAAAGCCCTATGATCATTAAGATAATATAATTAAAAATGAATTAAATTAAATATATTTATACCATACAAATGTATTAACCTATATTAATTCTATTAATCCCATGTATTATATTTTTTATTAACATTTAATATAAGTCTCAATTATTTTGATTTCTAAAAGTTGTTTGGTTTATTTCATCATAAAACTATAGTTTTATTGTCCATGGTAAAAGGGATTGTTAATTAAAATCATGATATATATAGTTTGAATTTTTATGCTATTAATTATTCCATTAGGAAAATATATATACATTTTCCAATGATACCCCAAAATAATCCATATTAAGAAACGTGCCTTGAAAAGTCCAATTAATGAGGTAGAAGTTACAATAGATGTTTTATTATTTAAATTACATATATACTGTCATGTATTGTCACTACATAATAATATTTGTGAAAAAATATCAATTTTAATATACAAAACACATTTCTAAATTCGTTCAATCGAGGTGACTGTGGAAAAAAAACATGTCATTTGTGGATGCGGTGGACCACACACATACATAAATAAATTTTTATTTTTCTCAACGATTTTAGAGGGAAGTAGAAAATGTTATTACTATTACTACATTACCATTTTTAATATTAAAAATTATTTATAATCATTTATTCATTAATAGGCGGACCTTATGGGTGTATAATTGTAATAGAAAATATGAATTTTTGGTCGATATTATTACTTGTCTATTGGATGTTCTCTATTGATTAACCCCTAATGTTCCTTAGTTTGGTATGTTTTTGTAAAAAAAGGCATCAGTTTAGTGAGAGTGTGTTTATTCTGTACTATGGTATTGTTTAGTTTTATCCATGTGTATGGAATGTGGATGTGGTGGTCTCCTTTTATACGTGAAGAAAAGTTCACTCTACTAAAAATCTATTATTCATCAAAAATAACACTCGTTTATTCAAGGAAATGGGTTCCAAAAAAAGATAATAATGGCGTGGATGAAATGATATGCTATATCCCCAATCTTCTATAAAATATCACACATTTTAAAGGAACTTTTACCATGATAAACCACTTTTACCCTAACTTATCCTTACTATATAATTCCACTTTCACCCTTAGAGACTAATTTTAATGGAAATAATTAAAATTAAACTTATTTAATAAACAATAAATGTTTATTTTAATCATAAATAAATATTTTCTTATTAAAATCTCAAGGATTTATAGAAACTAATTTGATTAATATTACATATAATACGTAAATACCATTTCATATAAAATGATCAGTTTAAATATAAAATTATAGTGTAGGATAAGATTATTGATGTTTAATATTTTCAAGATATAAATTGGTTTGTTATAAAAAATATTATGTGTTTCTAAAATCATTTATGAGTAATATTTTATTAAAAAAATTAATTAAATTTATATACCAAAAAAATATTATTATAAAAATAAAATATTACTTTTGTTTTATAAGGCTACACACATGTTTTATAAATTTAAAAATATACCATTAAAATAAATAAATTTGTTACATAAAATTATTAATAAAATAAATGTGTTAAAAAAATTCAATGTATTACTTATGTAATTATTAATCAACAAAAGTCATGTTAATAGAAAATAACTTCTCACAATTCATCTAAAAATCAATTTTTTATGAAAAATTTAAAAAAGATCTTAATATTATTTTTAAAATATGTGTCCAACAATGTAATTAATTTGATTAAATTAACCATATATAATTTACAAAAATTAGTTTTAGATATAAGTTCTTCATTCACAATAAATAACAATTTCATAATACAATATAACACATATTCTCTTATTTGAATTATGATCTTTTTAAAAAAATTATATTTAGGAAATATGTAATAAAATTCTTATTTTATTTTAGAAAATGTTATCAAAAAATTTAAATTCATACTTATATACCAAATGTTTGATATAAGTCATGTTATTTATATAATGGTATTTTTAATTATTAGAAAATGTCAATAATTTTTGAAATGGACCAAAATTGTCAAACTAATATTGAAATTATAATTCCAATAATGATGTAAATTTTATAAATTAGATTTATAGAATTTTATATTTAATCATTAAATTAAAATTATAAAGTACTATTAGAAAATGTTTGTATGGGAATATAAGTATTTAAAAAACTAGTTATTCTTATTTGTACATTATATAATATAGTAATATTGATATCACTAATCAAATAGTAAAAAAATTTATTGGAATCATCATTTAACAAAAATAGACAAATTATATTGGATAAAAAGTATAGTCTATAAAAATAAATATTCAATTCACAATAATTAATTAAATAAATTTGTTCAAAATAAATTGTATAGATGGAAATATATGTTTTTATATTTTATAATTTATTTACTCTAATCCTTAAAAAATTGTCAATGGATAGTTTTTAATGGTATAAAAGTATCATAATATTTCTTTAGTGTAGTGTAGAGTTTGGATAAAGCTGTTGAACATATTTGACATAATTATGGGAAATTATTTATTAAAATATCATGTTGTTACAAAAAGTCACCCCAAATTCATTAAAAATGATGAAAACTAAGATTTTTTCTCTCAGCATCATTGTATAAAAATAATTATACTTAATCCATGATTATTACCATTCCCATTTTCCCTCATCCATATCATGAGGTGTAATATAGAATCATCCCTCAACTACTAATGCTTGTTTCAACTCCACCTTCCTATTTTCCAAAACCATGTCTTCTTCAACTATGAGATTTTGTTGCTTAAAAATTACATAATAGATAAATCCAAGATATTTTTTATATTCACATGGTTATCCAAATAATATATAGGCAACTATGACCAATAATATTGTTATTTATACTTAAACACATTATTATACCTATTTTTAACACTCTAGTTCTGCCATTTTATGAAGCATATTTTACCCATTTCACATTTCTAATAATAATTATATTCTATATCCCATTTATTGATGATTATCAAGACTATTATCCCCTACATTAAAAATTTCAAATAATGGTAACATGGAAAATTTGATAATATATAATGTAATTTTTTATTGAATTCACTCATAAAAAATTTCCAATGTGCTGAAATGCATCCTTAGTTATAGGTTTTATGATGATATAGTCCTCATGTTCCTTTAATGAAAAATATTATAAATAATACACTCTATATTACACATTCTTCTAATAATGTTTACATCATATCAATATTCTATGAAATTTAATATTTCAAAAATTATTTTAAATTGATTACACTTCGATATTCAAATCCAATGATTAATGGGTATGAAACATTCACCCTCATATATTCATGTATTGATTAATGCATGTCATTTTTATGGATTCTGATTTCAAAACATACTAAACATATTATGTGGATAGTGTAAATTAATTTTTATCCTAAATGTGGTAGAAACAACATCTTCATTACAACATCATTTTGTGACATGATGTTTACAAACAATATATGATTTCAACTAGGTAATAGATATTGCGAAATAAAAAAAAATTTAAATATTTTATTTTATTACATATGAGGTTAGAATATAGAGTTACATTGGTACATGAAATGATTTAATTTTATTTCATAAAGTTGGAATATATAGAATTATGTTGGAATAATGTCTACTTTATAACAATATACTACAATATCTTGTTTATACATTGTTATGTAATGTCATATTTTTATAATCATTGAGAAATAATTTTAATCCACAACCCATCATTTGATATACTGGGAAAACATATTCCTATATTCTCTATAATTTTATATAACACTTAATTTGTCCGTTCCGGATGTAATTTATAATACATGAGAATGAATGTTCTTTTAGTGAATCATTAAACATTCTATAAACATTAATTTCAATCCCAATAATAATGTCATGTCTCTATACATTAATATTTCAATAATAAATTTTCATTTTTGAAAAAAATATCATCACAAGTTATCTCTAAAATTCTTGTAAAGATAATTTCAACAACCTGAATGTTCATAATAACTGTGTTTTTATCATTTAAATTTACATTAGTATTACTATAAACCATTCAATTATTTAAATTACGAATTTTAATTATGATTTCCCAAATTTATTACCATGAAAATGTTTTTCTAGATCCTATATCATGTTTTCATTTCATAAAGAGATCACAATTCTTATACATAATGGATATAACATCATTATTATTAAAATTACGCATTCTCTTAATAGTTTCCATGTACTAAATATAACATCATTTAAATTAGAAACATATCATAATTTTTTTAAGAACATATTAGAGAAATAATGAGGAAAATAAAGCATTGTATCTAGAGTAAAAGTGTCATTAATATCTGTAGGATATATTTTCGAATAATTATGACAAAACGGATCTTAGGTATTATTTTCTACATCCCCATTCTCATTAATTTTATTATAATGTGAACACATTTATCTAATAACATTCATATGTATATGATATGAAAAAAAATTAAAAATTAACATTCATTTCAAATTGATTTATTATTTTGAAAATTAATATGATCTTGTAGTCATACAATAATTATTTTTCAACACACATTTGTTCAACTTGTTAAATAATACAAGTATAATTATATCTTCTTAAACTATTCATGGTAAAAAAATCATAATGTAACATCAATTTATACTAATGAACACCATGTTATTTATAATTTTTTTGAATGTAGTTTGTTTTTAATCAATACTTTCCTCTTCATTGGATGTAAGATAATCATATTATTTATTATCACAATACATTAAACAAAATGATTTTTTTCTCCAGATTTTATAGTCCTCATTTGATGCTTCCTTGATATAATAATCAATGATAAATGATTTTTCCATTTATAATGATCTTATTTTATAATAACATCCATGACTCTAGTGATTTTACATCAATTTCTATAATAACCATGATAACTAAGTTCATAAGTTTTACATAAATTATTTGTCCTCTCATTTGATTGTTTATTAAAATTTTGTAGATATATTACTATAATTAGGATGTAACATTGGTTCTATAATATCAAAAAACTCTTTATATTTGGTTTCATAATATTTTATACATCAATGGGAATATTTATCAGAATTTCACACAATATAAACTAGTAGATAATATTAATATCCACACACACACACACACACATATATATATATATTATCTCTCAAAATCAATTACACTTTTATGCATTAATGACATTGTTCTCTCAGTGTAATGTAAATTCTAGAACATCATACAAACTACTCCATTTCATTATTTTTTTTTTGGAGAAATCTATTAATTCAAAATTCCTTATATATAGGATGATGCATCCAACATGATTTTGAAACCATCCTAAAAAATAAAAAAATCTCTCAAAAATAGATGATTTACATAATAGAATGTATTAAAAATTAATCTGAAAAAATAATCAATAAATATAATATAATATTTATTTCAATTGGTAAAATAAATATCCATTGAACTTACACATCCAAGTGTGTCTATTAATGTGGATTAATTCTTCTAAAAGAATGACATTTTATGACATTTTTGAAGAATATCTCCCTACCGGATGCATCAAATGTGTTTTATATCTCAAAAACTAAAAATTTGAACATCCATTATAAATTTATACTTTAATATTTTTTTTCATATTCACTATTACAAAAATGGAAAAAAGATTATTCTAAATATTTTTTATCATATCATAATTATTTCACAAATTTTATATTCATTTGAAATATGAAATAATTTTCCATATTTTCAGAAACCCATATTGATGATTATTCTGTACATATTCCTCTTAATTTGGACCATTATTCTATAATATAACATAGTACATATAAAATTATGATAACTGTTCTACATATTATTCCACATGTATTTAAAAAATTGGTCATCAGTTGATTCAAAAATATTTTAACAATCTTTGGAACTTAAAACTCCTTTCAAATTATTTGATATATCATTTTTTGAATTAAAGTAATCCTCCATCATATATATGTATATATATATATATATTGCAAGATAAGTATATTTTGGTTCATGTGTTATATGATAATGATTTTCAAATAATAAGACTTTCTTCCTTTTAAATCATTATAAGCCACCTGAACAACCATTGTTATCTCATAACTAATTATTAAATTAATGTTTTAGGTGTTTTTATTTTATTATGTATAATATCTTCTTTTATGATTGTTATTTTATAGGGAGTCCAGGTTTATCACTTATAATGAATATTTCCATAGGATAATCAAAGTAGTTATATAAATGAATCATTTATGTTGGACACTATATTGGGTGAGATATGTTGTTATTAACATGTCTAGAAATAAAATTTTGGTCTATTTTTTCTTAATGGATATATATATTTTACCATTATATATATTATTTATGATCATAGAGTAAAAAGTCTGATATAATTCATGAATGTAAAATTTCAATAGTTGATAATAATTTTATAAAATAATCTTATATGATTTTATTCAGATTATAAATACCATTATATTCATCTATAACCTCAGTCATAGGAATTATTTATTTCCCATTGTAATTGTGCTTCACCTTAACATTAATATAATTTTTATAAACATGTCACTACTCCTATAATTTTGTAAAAATCACATTAATGTAACAATGGGTATAACAAGTATATTTGTGGAAGTGATTACATTATTTCAATAGTTTTATGTTATTAGAACAAACTATTTATAATCTTGATTGACCAATATAATAGTTCTCTTAATTATCACTATAATTAAATGTATTATCATTAGAATCCATAACCAAATATAATAATGTATACTATTCCATGATTTCATTGATAGAATATTATTTTTAAATGTATTATTAACCAAGGAATAATAATTTTCAACTAAATTTTCATCAATTAATATAGACTCTTCATTATTTGAAATAAACTTTTTAAATCCAATTTAATTTAATTTAGAGCTATAGTTTGTAATTAATTTTTATAAAACTCGAAAAAAAAATAATAAGATGGTTTTAAGATATATGTTAAAGCAGTAAAAATGTAGTTGAGTTATTATGAGATTATCCTATTTTAATTAAAAAGTATCTATTTGTATTTAAATAGGATATGTTTTTATTGCAGGTATCATCTGAATAGTCCATAAGAAACCTTTCAATAGATGTTAAGAATTATTTTCAATCATAAGGACCATAATCTGATTATTTATTCATGAATCCAACCTATATAATCATTAATTGAAAAATAAATAAGAAAAATGTAATAGTCATCAAGCAACATAAGAATGAATCTATTTTTCATAAACATCATTTAAAAACTTTATTATCGACCAATTTAACCATATTTAATAGATCTATAACCATAGATCAATTTTATTGATAATTATTCCACTATTTTAAGAATATTATCTTTTAAAATTTGTAATGTTTATTTATTCAAATGAAAAAATATTTGAGAATGTAATTTTTCTTAATTTATGAAACCCATTGATGTAAATGTTTTTCTTCAATGATTGAAAAAATCACATTTTGAATTTTATTCTTGTTAATTCACAAAATATATCAAAATAGATAATAATTATATCAATCCAATATTTTCATACATTAACATTAAAAAAAATTATTTAATAATTAAAACATCATTTAAATAAATTCCCAAAGACTATAGTAGTACTGTTCTTTTGGAAAAAAATGATGCATAACCATTGGTACATAATTGTGCTATATTATATCTCATTAGGTTCTTCATGACTATAAGCCTTTTTAGAAACATCTAGAATAATACATATCATCATAACGTAGGGATGAAAAAACAAATAGATGGTACATTGGATTCTCAATAATGGTAAACAAGGGAGATATCTAAGCATAATCATGAGTATACTGGTATGAGAAGAAGATCATAACATCAGAAGATTACACCCTACATATCAATGATCATAAACATGAATCATGTTATAAAACATGACAGTTAAAAAGATAAGAATCATAATTAAAAAAATAACACAAGTTAAGGAATCATAACATATAAGTAAGAAATGGAATTTTTTTCAACCACATAATCACATAAAAATATTTCCATAGTCGCTATGGAATTGATTTTGAGGCCATCATTAAAGAATGTGTTCTGTTCTAGTACTATTATTCCTTTAAAGGATCACTCCCATGACAATTTTAGTTGCATTATTTCACTCATCATACCATTTTAGTAGTCATGGTTCACTCCCAAGGCCATATTAATAGCATTAGTTCACTCCAAATAGCATCATAGTAGTCATGGTTCACTGTCACAATCATATTAGCAATCAAGTTTCACTCCCAAGATCATATTAGTCTATCTAATGAAATATAAATCATTACCCAATTAATTAAAGGGAGATATAGGTCCCACCCATCTTATAATGAAATTATAAATACAATTTCCATGAAATCATAAACAATCATATCATACACCATAAAATAAAATGGGTATCATAAACATGTAATCATATCTTATTCTATATAAAAAGATATAGGTATTAGAATAATTTAATCTGAATAATATCCAATGAAATGAAATGGGTTTCAGAGATATATAACCAATGATAGAGAAAAATGTTTCAAAAATATCATCTCATATAAACATAAACCAATCAAAGAAAGAGTAGGGATAGAATAATTTAATAATTTCCCTTTAAATGAATGATTATCCCAAATAGATGTAATATTATATAAGAAAAATATAGAATGATTTTATGTAAATATTTCATGTGGAAAATATTATTTCATATTATTAAAATATTTTTGAACACAAAACCTGTTGAAAACCAATTTCTTGAACATGAAAACTTATAAAGAAAACATTGATAATATTTTGAAAAAATTTTCCTTTTAAAACCTCTTAAAAACCAATTTTGATAGATTAAGAATCATTTTAAGGAAATTTAATTGAGAATACAATGAAAAATTATAAATAAATATTGAAAACATTTTGAAATACTTTCTAATATAAAACATATGAATGAAGCTTGAATAAATCTTAAAAACTATTCCATTGAAAATACTTTAACAATTATAAAAATAACATAAAAAAATTTCAAAACCTTTTTCTTTGATAATTATTAAATATTATTTATTTGTTTTAAAACCATTCAATTGATTATACATGGAAAAATTATAAATATGTCATGAAAACGTTTTGAGAACTGATTTTCTTAAAGATAAATGAAAGAAATTTTAATTTTCTTGAACCTTTCTTTCCATGAACCTTATAAAATTAAATCAAAAACATTTTGAAAATTTTTTGTTAATAAATCACTTTATTTGAAAATATCCATTATAAAACTTGTACGGGTGGTTTTTAATATCCTTTTTAAACCCTTTTCTAGGATAAAATATTATCAAAAAAACATTTTAATTATAAAACACTTTAAAAAAATGAATTTCAACAATATTAAGAAAAATACTTCTTAAAAAAAATTACATTTTAATATTATAATGTAATGTTTAAGAGAATTTTGATTATGACATTGGGTAAATTCGTTCATAGAGAACATTCTTTTTTCTCCGTAAAAAGTATTAAAAAGTCCCTTAATTGGAAAATAAAAAGAATATTCCTTTTAAAGAAAACATTTATGTTTTAAAAATTAAAACATGGGAAATATTTTCATTTAAATAGAAACATATAATAGGGAAATATTTTTTTCTTTTTATATAAAATATTTTTGATGGAACTACGATTTCTGACCAATGAAATGTAAATTTAGACATTATTAAGAAAACAAATTCTTGATCATATTATGTACTAAAGAGAAAAACAATTATACCATTAATTGGATATATCATTAGTATATAAAGGCTAATAATATAAAAGAGAGTTTATGATATATGGATCAATATATTTCTTCAATGAAATCAATATCTTAGAAAAAATTGATAAACGATGAGAATGTTTCTGTAAATTCTATCCTCTTGGTAACTTGGGATCATACACTTTAGGAAAGAAAAGTAAATTACATAAAGATAAAAATTAATCTTAAAATAATGATATTCATGATATAACTTTTAAAATTTATGTATTAGCACATGAAAAAAATTGGTGAATGACAAAAAATGGGTCTCAATGAAGGAAAATTGAGACAAAACTATGTTACAGATTTGTTAAATTTTGAAACATAAACTGCATGAATGAATGATCATATAATGAATATATAAATACCCGTAAATTAAATACAAATAATTATACAACACATTCATGTGAATTATATAAACCATACAAATGAAATGAGTGTTGAATATGGAATATATCTCATTGATATAAAAAGTGAGATGAAATTCCATTATATTGTGTCTTGATTCTCATCATACCCTTTCAAAAATACTTTATTATAAATAGATATTTATTATAAAAATATAAATAAATTATAATATTAAATCTAATAAAATAATAATTATTATTATTACTTTATACTTCCCACTTGTTAACAATTCTATTTTAAGGTTTCACATCGGGTAACATCCATTTTGTTCTTCAAATGTTTTTTCATTTGTTATATCATTGGTCCTCGTAATTATTTTTTTGATTTACAAAATAAAAACCATGTTATAATTATAATTTATATTAAATATATTTTTATTATAATAATATATATAATATATAAGTATATAGTGTAATACACTATTCATGGAGACGGTAGGCCGTATGTTTTCCTGATAATGGTTTATGTTTTTATTGTATTATTGAAAGAAATGGAGTGAAGGGAATATATTTAATTATGTTAAAATATATAATTATTCACATATAATTATTATATATATAAATCATATAAGCTTACTAAACCCATACTTACCACAATTAATGACGTGTTTGAATTAATCATGTAACATTAAGTGGGTGATAGATCACACTTCCTCAAACAAAATTATTATATTTAGACAAAATTGAAACTATAATGATATATGTTATAAAATAATTGAGTAATCTTAAAGTAATTATAATTATCATATATATTATATTAAAATATATTTTTCCATCATAATTTATACCAAGAAAGGTTGTAATGGAAATGTGAACAATCATTGTTTCGTGAGGTGGTAGTTCACCACACACGTAAACAGTTTGTTCATTACACATTAAATTGAATTGTGTGTAAGTGTAGGACTAATATAGATGACAAAAAATTATTAGTATATTTTGGATTTTATTATTTCATTCAATAATTTAATTAGAAGATTTTATGTTGTTGAGATAGAAAATAAAGTGAAATGATCTATAGAGAGGTTGTTACCTCTTCTTTGGGGAACTCATTTTTGTTAATATCAAAGGGCTTCCATGGATTAAATTTGTCAAATGGTGAGGATACATGGTTTAGGAGTGGTAATTTTAGGATCTATTTGGTTATATTTTTTTCCAAAGTGGCTTGAACTGTGTGAGGAAGTAGGAGGAGAGGAGGCATTTTTATATTGGTGGAGGAGTGGAACTCTTTTATGTTTTTCAAAAATGAATTTCACGCATACCCTAATCATGCAAAGTGGAAAAAATAATAGATAAAATTAGGGTAAAGGGAATTACAGTGAAAATACTTAGATCCAATGTCACTTGTACATGTTTTTAGGTTATTTCGGGTCCTAAATTTATGATTTAGTACTTTTGTTAACCTTTTTTTTCTTTTAATCATTATTATTAATAATTATGACATTAAAAAATATATTTTATAACCAAATAAGTTCAAAAAAATAGAAATTATAATTTTTTTGGATTAAAAATATGGTATCAATTTTTACAAATTATAATTGTATAAGTGGTAGAAAGTAATTTAAAATTAATCCCTCAAGTAGGAAGATAATGTCTGTTTTAAAGTAAAAACATCTGAATGAATGTAAAATTTTAATATTCAATTTAAAATTTAAATTGATTAATTTGATCTAAATTGGCTTAATTGATAACCATATTATCTAATTAAACATGTATCCCAACTTAAAATGTAATTTAACCTTATAAATAAATTAGATGAAAAAACAGTTTTGAACTAAAATTCAATATTTTTCAATATTCATAAAAAAATGAAACATCATTGAAAAATACCAAATCATTACCCTAATATAAGTGATATAATAATATTAATAACATATAATTTACTAGATATGTTATGTATTATTTTATTAAATAATATCAATTTAATAATATATTATCGTTTGGAGAAACTCATTCAATATTATTATACAAGACATTGAGAAATGTAATTATTTCATGTAAAAAAGATAAAAATAGTTTTTATTATAGATAAAGATAGAATTTATTCATCATGTAGTGCATGATTAACATGATGTTGTGTACAACAAAATCAAAATATTTTTATTTAATATAAAATAATAAATTTTTAGGGTTTTGTGAAATGAAAAATATCGATACATTTTAAATTAATTAGGGAATAATGATTCACAAAATATCATGGTGTTATGTTTCAACCCCATTAGAATTAAATTTTCATATGATTATTTTTTGAGTTCTCGGTTGTTTAATAATTTTATGTTCTTTTAGTATAATCCCACGTCATAAAATCGAACAGTAAGACTTCCTATAAAAAACAATATTTGAGCCAAAATAGTTACCATAGTAAAACATAGTTGGGATCCAACATAGTATAACATAGGTGGAAAGTGAAAAAATAGATATGGAAGATAAATCAAACTATCAATTTCTAGAGGATATTGATAGTGAACTTGGTCAATGGAAAGATAATATTTACAAATCCATAAATATGTGATTATCTAAGATACCATCTGATTCATCAGAAAAGATGGAACTATTATAACCTTTATAGTTTCATGACCCATTTTCTATAGTTGATAATTATCATGAGAAGTTATACATACTTGATTTCATTCCCTTTCATATGTAAAATCTCACCCATTCATCATGTCTTAACCAATTTCCACTTTACCACATTGTCAAAAAAATGAAGGTGAGATTTGTATTCCTAAAGCATTATCTAATCACAAGATCTATGGAATGTCATCTCATATCTATTTAGTTACCAAGAACAAATAATTGTTAGATAAGGTTGTCAAATATGCATAAATCCACATGTGGTGAGATAATAATTCAATATCATAAACACCATATAAAGTGTAACTTAATCATCCCATTAATAGTTAACATTATAACCCTTATGAAAGATGAAAAAAAATCATTAGACATAAATTAATGGAATCATCTTAATTTTGATACACTATATAACACAAAGTATCTCTTGATTTTTAGATTCCAAACACGTGAATACCCTAATCGTAAATCCTCTATAAAAATTGTAATAACCTAAATTACCATAGTTTATTTTGAAAAAACATTATGATTCCTTATTATAATGACTACTAGAGATATTAATGAAATATAAGAATCATTAAACATCATTGATGACGACATAGAACACTTTTTCAAAATGTCCTTAATTGGTTTTATGATCAATGGTACTATAAAATTTACATTATCCAAAACAGTCATTTCGTTATCAAATATAAACACAATTTTTTCAATATCTTAAATATAATAACAGATAACTTCCCTTAGTCAAAATATTACCATTTCATTTCATCACTTTTTCTAGTCCTTCAAAAAAAGTAATCATAATATTTTGAAAAATTAGAGAACAATATAAACTAGTTATTCCTTGTATATTTCATCATTTATAATACATAATTACTGAATCAAAATACATAAAAACATTAATTATTCCACATCATCATTAATCTATAAGAAATATACCTAATCCTATTAATTAATACCTATTTATTTTGATATTTTATATGGAGTCTATTCATCATCCGCAATATAACCATTACTCATAAAACATTGTTGATTCTATTTAGTAGATTACAACTTATGACATTGATATCTATAATAACCATTCGTTTTGAACATAAAGTATTTTACCTTTGATGATTTCATAGGGAGAAAAATGTATCCATATATTTCATGAACTGAACCCTTTTTTTGTAGTTACTTTCATTGTCTTCATATTATCAATAGTCAAAACATCTTCTTTTTCCACTAAGACATTAAAAATGTTGACTATTTAACTATTCGTGGTAGAAAGGGATCCAAATATTTATTCCTATATAGTCTCCATTACCCAATACCTCATTAAACTTCTTCACTCTATTCTTGAAAGATTTTGAGAGTTAGTTAATGTACATGTTGTTAATAATGATCTATGAAAATAGATTAGGCCTCATAAAAACACTCATCACTCTAGTGATCAAACCATTTGACTACTTGTAAGAAAACATTATATCACATTCAACATTACCCATGTTCTATAAGGTTCCTACAATTGACTAAAACAGGAAATAAAATTGTGAAAAACAATTATCATTGTAGAAAACCGTGTAATAATAGATTGGAATTACTTATAAGATGTCTAAATTATTAAACCTTTATTAAACTATGACACCACTGGTTTATCCTAGGTTATTCATATAAAAATTTTATTTCCATAATTCATGATTCATCATGATTATTTTTTCAATTCCCAAAGCATATCCCCTAGGAATATCAAAAAAGTTATGCAGTAAGGACTATTTTTGTATACTAGGTTACACTGAGTAAGTCCTAGGACACCTTGTTAGAGTTGTTTCTCTTAGGTACATATGTTCTATTACAACATCAAATGGTATTATCTAGATAGGGATGTATTTCTAGGAATCCACACACTCTATCTTTCACCAATATTGTAGGATGATTTCTTACACTTCTATTTGTACTTATACTTATTCGTAGACAATTACATAGAGTTCTCACTATGGTTTTATAATAATATCATACAATGGTAAAATATAACTTTTCTATGATACCAACTATAGTGACACTATTTTTTCATACATTATCATAATATAACATTTATTTTAATACTGAATGATGGATTAAAAGAGAAACAGAAATACCATTGTAGTCTAGTATATTTTGAAATATGGATTCATAAACACCGGTACATAAGTGAGATACATTATCTATCACAAAGGTTTTATTGACTACCTCCCTTATTATTCACATCAATAAAAATAAATATCCTTATAAAATTGAAACAAAACATAATAAATGGTTATCTCAGATGCTAGTTACTGGTGAAAAAGTGAGATACGTAAGCATACAGATGATTGTAATAGTATTAGAACAAGGTCACAACTTTGGAATATCAAACCCTATATATCAAAGATCATAAACATGAGTAATGCAATAAATAATAGAAGTTCAAAATAACTGAATCATAATAAAATAAAGAACAAAATCTATGAAATAATATCTTAATAATGAGACATAGAATTGTGTCAAACACATAATAACATAAAATTATGTCCATATTAGTCATAGAATTGCTTTGAATACCATGTTAGTAGAATGGGTTCACTAAAAATACCATCTATGATGTTATGGTTCACTCCCATTTCCATAATAGTATCATGAGTTCACTATCATACTAGATTGGTAGTTATAGATCACTCCAATGGTCATCATAGTAGCATGGTTTTACTCTTTATACCATCTTGGTAGTAAGAGTTCACTCCTATGGCCATCATAGTAGTCACAATTTACTCGCAAGATTATCTTATTATATCTCTTGAGATATAAATATTTTCTAATGCTTTTGATAGAGGTATATGACCTCCCATATCAGAAGGAAATCATACAAACATGTGCAACCAAATCGTAAACATTCATATCATATCCCATGAAATAATTTTGGTATCCAAAACATGAAATAATATAATAACCAATAGAAAAATATACACGTAACATAATCAATTCATACAAATAATAACCCATGAAATAAAATAGGTTTCAAAATAATAATAACTATGAAAGAGAAATCTATTTCATAAACATCATTCCGTTAAGATATAATCCATTCAGAGAAATATATGTATGGACACATTAAATCATTTCCATGGTAAGGAAAGAGTAACACCAACAAACTTCATCTTAGATGAGAAATAATTTTAAAAGAATATTTAAAAGTAGGTCTTATTGAAAATATTATTTCATATATGGATATTTTTTTACATAAAACTTTTTGAAATCCATTTTCATGAAAAAAAATTATAAATGAAGATTTAACAACATTTTCAAAACCATTTCTATTGAAAACATCTTGAAATATTATAATGAAATATTGAAAATATATTTAAAACCATTTCATTAAAAATAATTTTAAAACATATAACAGAATATTGAAATTTTTTAAGAACCAATTTTACTAGAAATTTTATGATAAAATCTTGAAAACCTTTTTAATTCCATTTCATTGAAAATGCATTGAAATATTATCAATAACTATTGAGAATTTTTTTAAAACCATTTTAATTAATAACATACAAAACATGTTTAAAAACATTTTGATAAAATTATTCTTAAATTTTTTTTTAAAATTTATGAAATATTCTTATAAACTATAAAAAAACATTTTTGTTGAATTTTTTTTATTATTATAAAATATGTATTGAAATCCATTTTAAAAACATTTCAAGCGTAAATTATTGTTGGAAAATATTTCTTAGTAAAAGACATATTATGAATGAAAATATATAGAATATTAAGATAAAATTTTCATTAAAAAAATTTATCTGGTAAAGGAAACTTCAAGGAAATATTTTTCTTAATTTAAGCTAAATCCATACATGTTGAACATTCCTTTTTCACCGTAAAAATAACTGAAAAAATCCTCATCCAAAAAATGACAAGATCATTGATTTTTTAGAAAATAATTTTTTTAAGAAGAAATCCATGGGTAAAATTTTCATTTAATGATCATTGGAGAATAGTGAAATATTCTTGTAAGCCTTTTAGAAACCATGGTTTTTAACGAACACTTATTTTTGACCAAAGATATAGGTAATGTCTGACATTATTAAAAAAAATTCCTTATCATCTTATGTACCAAATTGTTTAAAAATGATCGCATTACATGTAAATAACATGAATAACCATAAGTTATGAAAATTAATGAGAGTTCATAAGTTATGTATCAAAATATTTTATCAATGAAATCAAAATCATAAAAAATATCACAAAATGATGAGATGGTTTCAATAATTCCTTACCACATGGTTACATGGGATCAAGATCTTCTTGTAAGAAAATAAAATTATATAAATAATAAAATATCATTAAAATAATTTTATTCATTATATAAAATGTGAATTAAATTTATATACACCTAGAAAAATAAATTATGTTCATAAAAAAACATTACTCTCAATGACAGAAAATTGAGATAAAACTATCTTATAATTTGGTCACGTTTGAGACTTGAAACCCATGAAGGAATGTAATATTTTTGTAATAAAGGATATTATGTTCTATAAAAATATTATTCTTTTTTATGGTTTTCAATCCTCCTTAGAAGATCCAGAATTTTACAGAGAAATAGATCATACAGTTCATTAAGAAAAATGTATAGAAGGTGGTGATTCTTTTGAGAATTTTCCAAATTATTTGGTCCAAAAATTAGTGAAAAGATAATAGTGTTTTTGGAAAACTATGTTGTGTGGTTGATTTAAGGAGGGATAGAAACTTGTGAATAATGAGTGATTTGGGATCAGTGCATCAAAATATAGAAAAGGAAAAAAGTGAGCACAATATATTAAATTGCACAAAAGATGATGTTGTGTAAGAAAAATATTACATTCCCAATGCAACATCAAAAATGGGATTTCACACTAATAAAGAATCATACATTCACTGAAAATGATGTCTTAGAAATGTACACCTAGGGTTGTCAAGTCCTATAAATAGGTAGCTACCCACATGGAAGACTTACGATTTTTTCCAATGAATATTGGTTTTCCCTAGAGAACGAAATTTTTCGATAAAAAAGATTTATATAGAGTTATTCAGGTGAGAAAAATATTCATATACTATAAAAATGACCAAGTGAAACTTGTGGTATAGTTTCAAAAAACATCAGGGTTGTCTGAATGTCAGTTTTCATGACAAATCTCAAATGATGGTCACAAAAGAGGACCATGCACACAAAACAAATATGTTTCACCCAAATTTAGTGTTGATATTCTAACTATATTTTGGTATCCATTTTGTTTGATCAGTTATTCCTAGAGAATCCTATTTAGAGATTGTTGTAAGAAATTTCCACACAAGATAGAGATAAAACATCGACTCTAATCTTTTGAAGAGGCCTTCTGGTTTATAAACTGAGTTAGACTTCTCCCAATGAAGTGAACTATGGGAAGCAAATGGATGTGATCCAGGTGATGTAGTAATATATCCCATGTAATTTTAATGGTATTATTCCTAGCACAAAGTGACAGTATCTAAAACTCTTGTAATCCATAACGAGTGAATAAAATTGAACTTTGGAATGACCGACAACATATTGGTATATTTTCTTTTAAATAGTCCTTTCTGGTGATCCAAGTAAAAATTGTTATATCATCTCTTTTCATGTGATAGTTTTATTTGCTCCTTGTTTTCTTCTAACATGTTTAAAATTATCATACCAATATGGTAACAAGATCCATTAGGTTAAAAGATAAAATAGACACCCAGATTCACCCCTCCCCTCATAGTGTGTTGCTAGGTCTTTCAAATATGATGGTAATGTAAACAAGATAATATTTATGAATAATCATCAAATAATACATTATATTCAGTATATACATCATTCTAAAGAAATGAGTGGTTAACATGGTATTTATCTCAAGATTATAAAGGGTGATATAAAATTTCCATACCATGTGTTTTGAGTATTCATGTAATCATTTAAAAATCATGTATAATAAATATAAAAATTGTATAAATCCATTATATAACTATATTCATATATATATATATAATACTGTATATGGTTTTATTATGGAGTCATATTAACCTCATGTTATCAATTATGTGTTAAGGTTTCACTTTGGGTAACACCTTCATTAATATTTACATGTGTTATAATTTGTTATATATTTCTATATTATACTAATTATATAGAAATAAATTATTTCCTTTTTAAGTGTTTCATAATACCCCATATAATATATATGTACAAATTCAAATACCCCATTCAAGGAGATGGTAGGTCATACATAATCATGAATGCAATTTTAATTTTATTATCATATTGAATGAAAGGGTGTAAATAAAATATATTTATACATATGTATATATATGTATATATGTATATATATAATTACTAATGTATAATTATTATATATTTTATGCCACAGTACACACTACCACAAATGAAAATATCATATTTTTAATGAACAGAAAGTATAAAGATATGTATTTTAATGGAATTAAAAGATATTAAATAAATTATAAATATCCAATATATTTTTTATAAATATAGTTTCCATACCATGAGTTGTATGAAATTTAAAAGTTAACAATCATCGTTCCACGAGGCGATAGTTATCCATACACGTAATCAATAGGTTCACAACCCATTTGAAGAATTTGTGTGTAAGTGTATGTATAAAAAATTGAATAAATAAATATATGTATATTTATGAGACATGTTTTTTATAAAAGCCTGGAAGAATAATATGTGAGGTATTGGATAAAAAAAAGAAAGGATCTGGAGGATGTACGTTACCTCTCCCTTGGTTAACTCCTTTTGGTTTCCCCAAAAGGGATTACATAGATTTATTTATTCTAAATGTGTGGATTTAAGGTTTGGGGAAGGTATTATGAGAATATATTTTTGTAGATACTATGACAATGTGACCTTATAAGAGTAAGGAAGTTGGAGGAGAGGAAGACTTTTTATAGTAGAGGAGGAGTGACAGTCTTCTAAATTTGGGAAAAAGAATTCCACCCTAATTTTTCACATGTAATTTGTATAAAATAATAGACCCAATTTGATAATGGTGAGGATAATGCCAAAATATTTCCATCCAATGGATATTGTAAATGTTTTTATGTTGTTTTGGGTCTTAAATTTAAGCATTAGTACTTTTTAACCTAATTTTTATCTTAATAATTATAATTAATGTCAATATCTTTCACTTATCTTTTTGGTAATAAAATAATTTTAAACAGAATGACATTAGAAATTGGTTTAATTAAAAACATGGAATCCATTTTTTCTAGTACCTAAAAAAATTGAGGCAAAAAATAATTTTAATTAATCTCGTAGACGGGACGATAATTCAGGTTTTTATGTAAAAACATCAAAAAATTGTTTTGTTTTTATATTAAATTTCAAAACAAATTGATTATATGGACTAAATTATGTTTATTGATAAAAATATGATCTAACTAAACTTTTAAACCAATTTAAAAATTAATTTAAACTTATAAAATATTAAATGGAAAAGCAGATTTCCGTAAAATCTAGTATTTTTGATTATTGATTAAAAAATGAATATTCATAAAATAAAAATAACAATGTAGAAAAACCTAATTAATATATTACACTTTAACATATTAATATAATTTTATAAAAATTAAATATATAAAAATTAAATAAATTGGATTTAAAATGTGTTCACTGTTAAAAGGTCGTAAAATTTCCTTAATAAAAATAAAGGTTTTCAAGAATAAAATTTTGTTTTTTATTATGTTATTTCTATAAAATATATTGCAAGAATAAAAAATATATTTTTTTTAATATAATATATATATATATATATATAATATTAGTATCACTCATTAAATGTACTTAATTTAATTTATTTGGGTATAACAGCGTTGTGACGAAAATATTAATAAAATTTTCCATTCTTTTTAGTCAGTTTTCATATTCATTTATAATTAATTCATAACCTATATTTTAATATTATATTTGTGTAAACCAAATATTTTTATAAATTAATTAATATTATTATTAACTACTAATTTGATTGGAATTATATATCTTATAATATTGAATAATAAAATTTTAATAATATATTATTGTTCAGTAAAACAAAGTATTTTGTGTTATTCAAGACTAGATGAAAGTCATTTATTAGTATAGAAAAAGATAAATTATGTGTTATATATAGAGAAAACTAATGTTTATGTTTCATTTAGTGATTGATTAACATGGTGTTTTATATAACGAAAGCCCAACATAGTGCTTTAATACCAAATAAATTATATTCTATGTTGTGTGAAATAAAAAATATCCAAAAGGTTAAAGTAATTTGAGAAAACTATTTCACAATATCTAATGGTGTTATAATAAATTTTTAAAAAAAATAATGATTTTACATCTTTTATTTTGAATATTAAACTTGACCTTGAAAATGGACTTTCTAAAGTTGATCACTAGATAATCATTTCAGCATTTTAACTATGATGATTATTTTATATATTGAGGTAAAAAACCTCAATTTATAATAAATTTTAACTTATTCAAGCTATGTTTTGAGTTCTTATGATTTTACATAATTTGAAAATTTTAAAATATGTAATTTTATTATCTATTGATGAATATGAGTTTGATATGGATTTGTTTCATGAAGAATATAAGTATACCTCTAAATTCAAAAATGTATTATTTAGGAAATTTTTATTACAAATTATATATAAACTATAAAATTTACATTTAATGAAATAAAATTATAATAATAGTACAAGTTTAATTCTGCAATAAATAGTAATTTAATTAATATATAAAATATTATTGAGATCACAATGCATATTTTTGTGTGTAATAGAATATTGTAATGAAAAGAACATTATATAATATTATTTTTTTAACATTGATAGAGAATACTAAGATAAAAATTATTTTTTGATTATTATTTATCTTTATTGGAATCATGGATTAAAAATATTCTAAACTATCAAAGATACCTCAAAACTACGGGTATTGTAGAATATTCAATAAGATGTGAGAGAATAATTTAATCTGGTTCCCAATTTTACGAATCCAACATTTATATATATTTTATCATGATCCTCAACCTAAATTAAATATATGTTTGAGTATCAAGGAGATGATCATTATATTATTTTAAATTTCATAAGTAATTTTTTATTTAATGTAAATTTTGATCAATTTTAATTCCTTCCAACTGGTCATAAAAAATTTTAGGAATGGAGAAAAACCTGTTAAATAGGTGAAATATTATCCTCAAATTGATTAAAATTATCTCATGGATTTATGTTAATTAGAATCATAGTTCATATGAATAACCTAAACCTACAAGCACCTTGTGAAATTGTTTCATTCCTATATTTATCTATTCATAATCACATGATGTTCCTCTAATGAGCCACCCCCCGGAGCTAGAAAAAACACCCAAAAAAGTATCCATGATCATGCAATGCCCCATTAGAATGACAACTTAATCATGACTTCCCCCTCATGTGATTTGTTTTCATCATGCAGCATGAAATTTGAAAAATTCTTCAATATACACTTTTTTATTTATATAATAAGAGATGAAAATGGTTTAAGAATAACATGAATGGAGTTACACTAATTTTTACACAAAGGGAAGATTGGGTCCACATGATCGGTCTATTGATCACATAGAATACCTGGTGGAATAGCATTATCCCCAAGGGAAGGACACTAAATAGCTAACATTAATCATGTAAAGTATTTCTGATATATCTAATTGATCATGTAATTCCATAATGGACAACTAGTGGTATTACATGATAGGCTTTATAAAATTAATATTGAAAATATTGTACCCTTATGTAAAGAGGAGTTACCCAATTTTTCAAGAGATTGGGTATGTTCTTCTTATAATTAATATATTAATCATGAAAATGAACTCCGAAATGTCATCCTGATCATTTAGATACTGATATACATGTCAACTCAATCATATGATGGATATCAAACATGTAATTTTGATAATATGATATCAAGATAAAAACAAACAAGAAAAAATTGTGAGTTTTATAAAATAAATCTGGAAAATGAAGATGATTATTTTTTAGGGTGTCATGTTATTCTCATCTGCAATCATTATAAGCTTCAAATAATCTATTAATAGGCACATGAATAACTTTATAAAACCCAACCTTAATCATGTAGATGCTGGTTTGATTGGTAGCATGATCACGCAAAGACTCACAAAAATAATGAAAAGATGTTTTAAATTTCATTCAATATGTTTAATTTAATATGTGAAATTAGAGTGAAAATACATGGGTTTAATAAATATGGAAAATTATTTTATGATCATGTAGTCTATACTAATCATGCGATGAAATAATGATGTCAGAGAAAACCTGTGACTATATCACTTGTAATACATGATGTAGTGCTCCTTACACCAACTCAAGACAATATATTTCAATTAATAGCCATATGAACTGTCATATATCTGGGAGGAAATTCCTATAATTAACCCACATTCATAGAAAAAAATACACAGAACAGTGTAGATGATATGGCTTATTTCAATAGTGGAGAACCATGAAATCACAGGAGTCTTCTACATGATAATAACAGTGAATAACCTAAGGGGTTATATTGTATGTTTAAAAAATTCAAGTGATCGCACAATTTATCATGAAATGGAATTCTAGAATTTCGACTAAATCATGTGAAGGACATTTATCACGTCAACTTGATCATTTTTCCTCATTATGCCAACTCTTGAGGAACAATGGGTTATTTATTAAAAAAAATTTAATAATCATTGAAGCATCATGTGAATAAGAAATACTTATTATTATTTGGATGGGTCACTCAATTCTCATAATCTATTAATAGTACCTAATATTACATCTATATGTGTCATCTTTTTCACATAATGTTCTATGGAAATTACATCCAAATCATACGATTCCCCCCAGACATATCAGTCTTTCCATATAAAATCCTATAAATATGAAGGTCCTCGAAATCCCTTATACATGTTTTTCACGTATTGTGATTACTTCTGGACATATCATTCTAGTTAAAAAAAGTATTCTAAATGTTCATTTTGAATCAAATGATAACCTCTTAACAATTCATGTAGATCATTTTATATCCTTATGACATGTCATCCATGTCATGTGGAGCACCATGGACAAGTTTTCATTGGTCATATGAAGCTCCATTTGAATGATATCCTAATTCATGCAATGTACCATGGAACTATCGGTCTTGGTTAGGTGAAAATCCATATCTTTGTATGTTGGATCAGGTGATTACCTCTTGGCAAGATGGAGAGTTCAAATGACATTAATCAGGCATGTTAGGTAGACACTCCGTTCATGTTAGGATAATACCATAGACATATTTGGCATATACTTGAGACATGATATCTTTTTCTAGTATGAATACATGGACTTGATTTCTAGAATAGTCTGAACAACCAAACATGAGTCTTTGTTCGACCATTTTCCCTTCACAAGGTATTTTTTCATAATGTACTAGGGTTAGAAAGTTATACTACCTTATTTGTGTTATAGGATAATCATTCCACTGAAATTTTTCAAATTAACCACTCATGGTACTTACCGTATAACCATCAGATCTTAAGGGTGGAATATCTATAATGGGATCCACTTCACTGTAAATCCCATGATATTCCATAGGACCCACCATTTGTGGGCCAACCATTCACCCTTATCCATCGATTTATTTGGGAACATAAACAAATTTCAAGAACACTAATTTCATTACAAATATGATATGTATGATGCCTTTATATGGCCTGATATGAAATGGGAGTCAACCAGGTGTATGCCCCTCCATTCCCTAATCACATTGACTCATGGGACCATATTTTTATATGAGGCTTCCATCATTATTTTTCTATAAATAGATAAGAAATATGAACATCTTTAGTAATACTTATAAGTTGAATCCCCAACCACTCCCTTAAACACATTAATCCAATCTCTGTTTCATGGTAAAAATTAAAATATATTAACACTAATTCTTTTAAAATGTAGCATATGTAGGAATTAATCCTAAGTCATGAACTCTATTTCAAACACCCTATTAGAGCCAACACAGTCTATAAGTCTTACAACCACACATAGTGAATCCAATTATTTTCCATCACTTTTTCCCACATTCACCATAGATCATGTGGGCTTAATTACTCTCTTGGATGTTGTCACTAGAACCATGAAATTTCCCTAATTAGGGAAACCATAGTGCGTTCTCCCAATTCAATGAAATGATATAAATTTTTAGTTACATGGGAACCCACCATTTTGTTTTTAACTAATTCATTCCTATGCTAATAATCTATGGGGAAATAACCCTCATTAGTATTAATTATATGTACCCACCCATCAATGTTTTGATGGAAGATTGAACAACAATGACTCTAATTCTAAAAATAATAAGTATACATATGATTCCATGATAAGGCCCACACTCCTAACTTAATGCCTTTGGAATATAAGAAATTTACATTCCTTGTGATGTTAAACTACATGATGTGCACTTTCATTAATGAATTAAAATAATGTCAAAATAAACTACATGTTGTTTTATTTCCGTTCTTTTAGGATATATATGACACTATGTGAAAGTTCATCCTAATCTCGAAATAGAAATATCATTACTAGATTGTATTAAACTATAGGATTCCTGGTTATATGGACTTAAAGAATAAGTAGTAAGCCATTAAAATTCATAATGAGAACTATATAGAAATCCTTTGATACATATATATGATATCCTTAATCGACCCCCATTTCATATAAAGATTTAAAACTATATTATTTTTTAATGATTCAAATCCTATATTAGTATTTGTGAAATATTGTTGAATATATCATATATCTATAATATTATAGAGTCATATGAATTTCATAAATAGATATCACATATTTAAATGAATATTCAACAAATTACACTAAAACATGATGAACGAATACAATAGTTTACTGTATTTAGTGACTATGTACAAAATAGTATGATTTGGTAAATGATATTAAACATATTCCATTATTTTATTCTCCTTTAGTAATCATCACAAATATTCCATGCATAAAAACTTTCTTCATAACATAGGAAAAGAAAACATATGAAAGGATGAGATCAGATTCTTAGTTAGTGTAAAAAATGATATATGTAAGTATAAAATAAATATAAGGGTTCATTATCCTGAGAATATCATTTTAAAATCATAACCTATATGATTTATCATAAACATGAGACATAGAATAAATTTTATAAGTTCATAAAACATGAATAATAATGGAATCAATGAACATGATACAAGTAACATAACACTGACAAACGACATATAATTTTTCATAAACATCATATCATATCATTTTAAAATTGTATAAATAGTGACTGGATCACTAATTTTGTTAAGGATAGGAATTCAAGTCCTTTCATAACATATACAACTAAAAATAGGTCCATACACAACATTATGTACATTAAATATAAGTCCATGGAAAACACTGTGACAATTTAATCATTTTCATTAATAATATTGTAATCATGTATTCAGTTTCACACATAAAATTGTTAATTTGAAATTATGTTCAATCAAGGAATATTTATTCATGATTTATACATCATTATTCAAGGGATTGGAGGGGTATATTGGTCCCCTATCACATAATGAAAATGGTGTATAATAATGCTATAAAATGATAAATAATTAATCATATCATAAAATAATTAATGAAAATGTTTTTCTAAATATTTCATCATATACTAACCTATGGAAAAGTAATAGGTTTCATAATCCTTTAACAATTTCATCATAGAATAACCTATAGTGAAAATAAATGGGTTTTAAAATAATTTACTTATGGTATAACACATGAAGGGAAATCAGTTTCATAAATATATTTTCATGATAAACCATTCAGAATATAATAAAAATGGAATCCTTATTTTATATCCCTATAAAATCAAATTTTACATCAAATAATATTATATTATATGGATACTAATTTTCAAAGTCACTTGAAAATTTTCATAAAGAAAATAACTAGTGATTGGATATTTTTATAAAAGTAATAATTCACAAACAAACAAATAAATTTTCTTTGAAAATAACATTAAAAAATTATAAATTACACAAAAAAATTAATTGATATGATATAGGAAATTTTAATTCATTCTATACACATTAAAATAAATATTTATTTCAAATTTTTAATAAAATCCAGAAATGCATTGTTTGGAAAAATTCGTAAAGATTTATTTTCAATTTTTTTTAAAACAAGAAAAAAACGTAAAAATTAATTTAATAAACAATTCTAATAAATTTTAAAAAAAATTAGATATATTTTTATAGTAAATTATTTCAAAATAATAAAGGGTTTTTATCGAATATAAAAATACATAATTTTATTTCAAATTTTATTAAGCTGTTGAGTACATAATGAGAGTAAATTGAAGTGGAAACATATATTTTCATGAAATAACTAGAAAAGAATAATATTCATTATAATTATTCATATTTATATCATTATATTTCAATATAGGAGAATCATTGAAATCCAATTCCAATAATCGATGTGATTTATCACAAATTCATTATAACTTTGGTAATCATATGAAACATAATCATAATGAATGATGGATCCAAAAATAGATATGCAATCCCAATTTTATTCATATGAATAATTAAATAATTAATTCATGGGAATTATATACCCCATATAAATCAAATAGGAATTAAATATGGCTTGAGTCACATTGAAGTAAAAACACGAGACATTAATCTTTTACCACATTAGTAATCATTTCAATTGTGAAACACAATAAATAATTATAGGAACGAAACATTATATATCATTAAAAGTAGGATAATCATGATATATCATTTCATGGGAGAGGTAAATACACCACAGAGCCCATAGGGTAGGGTTGAGTTGGTTACTAATAGTGGCATCCAGACCATGAGGTTCCACGTTTAAGTCCATTGGAAGGAAACACGAACTACATGCTGTTATTAACTCTCATGGGCCATCTACCCCATTAAGAACTATCCTAATCCCATGGTCGGGAACCTTGGGCCTCACTGGGGATTTGGGGAGTGCAGGTGATGAGGCCACACCAATACCTCATTACCCGAATACAACTTTGACTGTATGGCTTGGGTGAGTTGTTTATTGGTGGGGGTGTCCTGTCCTCGAGGATCTGGGTTTGAGCCCCTCACAAGGCAACAAGTACTATATGCCATTATAACATCTCACAAGACCCCATAACTAGTTGGGAACTATCATGTTCACATGGTTGGCCACCATATGCCTCATTGGGGGTGTGTGGCAGGTAGGTGGTGAGGTCGAACATATACCTTGTTAACCAAATATAAATTTTTCTATGGGGCACGAGTGATTTGGTTACTGGAATTGGTGTCCTAACCCTGAGGATCTATGTTTTATCCCCTCATAAGGAAACATGAACTTTATCCCATTATAACCTTTCATGGGACCCTTTACCACATAAAGAATCAGCCTAAGGCCAAGGTTGTCCACCTTGGGCGTCACTGGGGACATGTGGTGCATAGGTGGTGAGGCCACACCTATTCCTCGTTACCTGAATACATGTATTCCCATGGGGAATGGTTGAGTTTGTTACTCGAGGATGCATCTTAGACCTATGGTTCCCAGTACGACTCCCTCACAAGGAAACACTCACTATCTACCATTATATCCTCTTATATACCCCTCTATTTTGTTGGGAAATGTCATAATCCTAGGGCTTCCCACCATGGGCCTTTCTGGGGACTTTTGGTTTGCAGGTGGTGAGGCCGTATAAGTACCTTATTACCCAAATACACATTTTCCCATGGGGCATGGTTTAGTTGGTTACTGGTAATGGTTTCCCAATGCCAAGGTTCCATGTTCGAGTCCCTATCATGGAAATGTGCACTATATGCCATTATAACCTCTCATGGGACACTCTACCCTATTGATAACTGGCCTAAATCCAATATTTCCCACCTTGGGCCTCACTAGGGATGTGTGGCAAGCAAATAGTGAGGCTTCACCAAACCTCAGTACCAAAATACAAATTTTAATGGATATATTATATCTCAATTCTAGATATCCACTCTCTCTTCAATATCATGGCCAAATTATGGTACCACTCCACCCAAGAATATATGATGGTTTTTTTAGCCATTATCAGATGTTTTCTTCATGTGGAAAATCATATTCCTACACTTCTTTTTTAGTGGTTTTTGGGAGGATAGTGGTGAATCCCCTTCTGTGTGGATGGATTTTGGAGGTGTCTTTATGGTGACATTGGAGGTGAAGAAACCTCTTGGTGATGATTATTTTATCAAGATAGCTATAAATTTCAAATGCAGATCAATTGTGTCGAGCTTGAGGGCAATGTTTTCATTCCTAGTGTTCATGACATCGTGTTACATTGATTATAGGGAGATGAACTAGCCAATGGTGTGGGGTGGAGTTGATTATGGACTGGTGGGATTCATTAGATTTGAGTAATGATTGTCTTGGTACCCTGGTGGTTCCACCTAAAAGTGGTTATAGCTAAGCCAGTCAGTGATGTCCACAGTGGTTCTAGTGATTTTGGCCAGCAATATCCAATGATTATTCAGTGAAGGTGCTCCTTGTTTTGTCATGGAGGCATTCTAGAGGGTGGTGTGATAGAGGTTATCTAAGTATGAGGATATCCTCATTAGGGAGGTGTGATTTGAGGACAGATGGATGTAATTGTTAGGGTCGTGTGCTAGGTGGATTTACAATATTTATACAGAAATTTCGGTGCTGCTATTGGAATGATGTGTGATTAGAATATCACCAACAGATGACCTACCTTATTAGGGAAGTGTGATTAGGGGTTCTCTATTGGATGGGGATGACATGGAATTTATGGTTGGGTGTCATTTGACCTTAGGTATTGGGTTGATCTAGGATATATGGTATGGATATTATTGATAGGAAGGTCTATGATGCATGATCTATATCAGTTGTAGCCATGGAATGACATAGATGGCAGGCATTGGTGCTAGCAATGATGTCATTTTTTTCTCATTATGGATTTGGAAAATAATGAGTTTAGAAGATGAAAATATTCTATATGGATGAAATACCTATTTTTTCATTGATTCATGGGTGATTTTATGTAGTTTTTGTGTTGTGGTGGAGTGGTTTCATTCCAAATAATTATTTGGCTTCTACAACCATGTGGTAGTGGTTCTTTTGGTCCCCTTTATTGGGACACTTTCTTGTTTTGTGGCACTTTTCTACATGACTTTTGTTGAGTTTCAATTTAATTCCTTTATTTTTAAGGCTGAGAGTTCTCATGTCCTGAACTTTTTGAGTATATACACAATATAAAATAAACATGTTGTGAATTTTCAAATGCATCCACAAAATAAAAGAGAGACTTGAAATCCCTTAGTTTATGTATTGATTTCATTAATACATGTTATAAACTCATGTACAATAAATATATGTTTATTATAAATCATTTATTAAACCATACTTATATACATTAAACCACATATTATTTACTTATGACCATTTACTACACATTTAATACCTATTCTTCATTAAAATCATGTTTCAGGTTACAACCGCTTTGTTTTTCATATTTGTTTTTTACTTGGGATTTTTCATCCTCTTACTTGATAATTGTTAAATCAAATTCATAATATTAATAATTAAATAATTAAAATATTTTTTTATGAATTATAATTATAATAAAAATCATGAAAAATAAATTGCCTAAATGAAGTTTGTTAGAATCATGGATACTGTAGGCCATATGTGTGCTTTATTAGTATTACCATTTTCAATAATAATTATTGACAAGAACTATGTTATATTTTATCTTCAAAAAATATTCATAATATAATATTGACCATATAATTTCTTTATATATACATGTTTATATAATCAATGTGGTTTGCTGATGAAAAGGTATAGTCACATCACTTAGAGAAAGTGGTAGTCTACACAGACACAAATAATTTCATCATATTTAAATTGGTAAAAATATTAGAAATAAAAGGATATATTATTTTTTAATAATGATAAATATTTCCTTAATATCATAATTAATTAATTTATATCACATAGAATTAATAATTTTATAATTATTATATTTCATGTAAATCAAGAGTGAAAACAAATCACATCACATTGTGAGGCGACAATCAACCGTACACCTAAGAGATACTATATTGCCCATTACAAAATTGAAGGTAAAAAAATTATATTCTTATAGAAACAAATGTGTATAATTATGTTATAAATATCATATATATATATTTTATATCCTCCATTATCCACCAAATGATATGTGGTTATGGATAAATGAATGACATCAGTTCGTGAGGCAATAGTCTGCCAAACACAAGATTGATGTTTTTATAACACATTTTAGGTAATTATAGATGTTTTTTGGTCATTAAAATAAAAAATGGAAGTATATTTAATATAATTAGTTTATTATATCCTCACTTATTTTCAATAATTGAAGTAGGTTCCCAAAATAATTAAATAAAAATTCACCTCAAAGAACGTTACCTCCACTTCAGGTAACCCCCTTATATTTTCATTAAAAGACTCACATGGTGTGATTTAATCAAAAAATTAGAATTTAATGATTATATGAGTGAATCTCATACGGTATTTTTCTATTTATTTTTTAAACTAAATTATTTTTATGGTTTTATGAGTATAGGAGTGGGGGAGTCCTTTTATAATTAAAGGGGGTAGTAGACTTTTAATTTTTTGAAAATAAAATGTCGTGCCCACATTTTTCACTTGGTAAAAGAATTAAATATGGTTTATTATTGATATGTATAAATTATTTATTATAAATATTTCCATATAAAATATTTTATGAATATTTATAGGCTAATTATTCACTTATAATTTTAGATTAACCTCTTTGGAAAGCCAATTTCTACCATAACTAGAGTAATTTGTTTTTACTGTTCTCAATAATATTTTATGAAAAAAAAATAATCTCAAATTATATAATAATATAAATTGTGATGATTAAAAATATTTTAATTTTTTTTCAAAATCTATTCACATAAGTTGGCAATTTTAATTTAAAATTATAGTCACAGATATACTGAGAAAATAGGTTTCCATAGAGAAAAGGATTAAAAGATTACATGTTTTTTATATAAATACTTGAGTTGAAAACTATTTAAATTCCCTAAAATAGAAAAATATTAATATAATTGAACTAAATTTACTTAAAAAAATTCAATATAATTAAAATAAAGATATAATGTATATAAAAATTAATTTTTCAAGTATAGTTCAAAAATTTCATTATTCTTGAAAAAAATAATATTTTCAGAACATTCAAAAAATTTTAAAATATGGTAATTTTAAAATTATTTATAAAAATTTTACATTAATTTTTAGAATATTATTTATAAATTCCTAAATAATTAGTTTTAAAATAATTGAAAAAAATGCTATAAAACAATATCTTAAAATACAAAATTAATTAGATAAAATATGTTATTTATTCATATCTACTATATCGAAACTAAATAATTTGGATTCTTAAATGTTTATTTGATAAATGATATATAATTTTTCAATTTAATTCACCATCTCTATGTTTTGTAATGTTTTTTGGAAAACATGTTTATTTTCCTAATTTTTTTAGAAAAATATTTTCATTCATTTAAAATAGTTTTCATTTTCATTATTCTCTAAAATGTCACCAATGAATTCATTTTTTAATATTATTATAAAAATATAATTTAATAATTTAGTTAATAATATTTCTCACCTCAATTAAAATGGAAATATAATAATATTTCTATAATATTTCATGTTTTATTTAAACCCATTATTGGGTATAATTCAAGCTAATATATGTGTTACATCTCATGATTAATATTAAACTGATTAAATTCATTTCAAAATAAATATTTCAGAAAATATTTCTATGTAATGTTAAACACCTATAAATTGTATTTCTCCCTTGAAACTCATCTCATTCATTAATGGTTTAACATTTAAAAATTCCATCATAAAAGACCACATTGTAGAAAAGGGTTAATATGGAATCACATTGAAATGGAGAAAGATATTTGAGACTGATATTTAGAATATCACAAAATAGGTTCCCTAAAAGGATAACATAGGTGGGATTTGAATACATGGACATAGATGAAAAAAATAATATTGTTATACTATTTTTGAGTGATGGAAAACATTTACCACAAGAATGTGGGTGATCTAGAAATGGGTGGCGACCAAAATTCTATAAACCATAGGTCCAAAAACAGACACTGATATCATTAAAAAGGAAGATAAAATGAGAAAATTTATTTCAATATCCTTTTCCCAAATTTTTTAAATTCAGTTATCATCTATTATAAGAACATATTACAATGTAGATGCATTATATCATTTTATATCATATCCAAAATTCCATATTTTTGTTGTTCCTTGATCAATTTCTACTTCATCTTTTACTCTAAGATATGAATTTAATTTCATGTCTGAATCACTGAATTTGATACATAAAATAATGATAAGTCATTATTTTTTTCATTAGATAAAAAAATTATCATTTATTATATAAAATATAAAAATCATCATATGGTGAGATAAATTGTTATTCTCTAAATACTCATCTAATGTAAAACATAAACCATTACATTAATATGTAACCTTATGATCCTACCAAAAGAATATAAAGAATAAAATGAAAAATAATATAAAAAAATTTACAAAATCAACTTTTCAATAATACCCCATATACCATAAAGTGACTCTTGATTATCACATGTCATACATGTGCATAATTTCATAATGTATTCTATTGAAACATGTTTATAACCTAAATTACCATAGAATTGTTCTGAAAACATAAATTATTCCCCATGACATAGATAAAAAATATATATTTTGAATTATTGCATACATCCATAAATTTTATCATAGACCACATAGACACCAAATTATTGACCAATTCCAAGGTAATAAGTAGTATTGAATTTAAAATTTCCATATCAATAATTACAACATTTAAAATAATAATTCATTTGTTAAATTATGCACTTATTAAGGGTTATATTAAATTAATTTTGTGTTTTCTATATAGCATCACCATCCTATTAAATCAATTTTCTAGGTCATTAGTACCATTAAACAAGTTATTAAAAATCCTTAACAAATATATTTTACAAAAAATTATTATTATATATATATATTTACAGAAATTATTTATAGAAATATAATAAATAATCAAATCAATAAATCCACCTCACCCTTAAACCATTAACTTATAATTAGCATCATATTCCATAATACCTCATTCTTTTCTTATTTCATTTGTAGTCTCTTATTTTTCAGTAGTAAAATGGTTACTATTACCATAAGAAATCAATGTACATAATTCCCATAATGTACAGAACTAAATCATTAATCCATTGATAATAACTTAATAACAAAAATATTCTATTCAATTATACTAATATTATATTTCATTTTACAACATCAATTAGTTAAACTATAATCTTAATATAAACATATAAAACAAATTATCTCTCATTTTAGACATTTGGTAGTGTGCTTCCCCCAAAATTATAGACATATACAAAACCAAGTCTTCTTTCCTACAAGATTTACACTTCCTAAACTGTCACCTAACACTATCATTCAATTCTCTTCTTAGTCTGATATTTTTTAAGATCCATAATTTTAATAATTTTTTGCAATAAATTGTTAGGAATAAACATAATATTATTAACTCCTATCATCATTACATTTAGATATACATAAAAAAATTCCATCAAATTCAATGATAACCCATTTCATTTTGGTTACAGCAATTGAATAAAACCAAAAATAAATGTGTGAGAAATATTTATCATAGTGGAAATCCAAATTATCATGAACTGTCATATATAGTGTATTCAATTCATGAATCATTATTTTTAATCTATAAAACCATAGTATTATCCTACTTCATTCATTGTAATCATATATTATTGTTCATCATGAAATTTCTTAAATATTATTATAACTTCAAAATCACATCCCCCAGTAGTGTTAATAAATGTGTGTAGTAAAGCCTTTTATCATGCCCTAGGTGAAGATTGAGTCCATAACAACGTCCCCATTTCATATTTTTTACCCCTAGGTACTACTATTATAGATCCAAATTTACTTTTCTTATCTATTAAGGGATGTATATTTATCATAATCCACTCCCTATATCCATTACAAAAATTCTAGTACATTTTCTTGTATGTTGATTCATCAATAAACACTTCCTTGGACATGTACTTAGGAATATCCCGAGTGTTTTATCCTTATATATTCCATATGATATATAAAAGTAACTTCTAATATAAACTATAGCGACCTAGTATTCTCAAACAAAATATTACATATTTTTAGTTGAATGTTCATTTCATTACACAAAAATATTCTAAGGGACCTTAATTGTTTAGTGTATATGAAGACTAGGTAAAAAATAATATATAATATTGAAACATCTCAAACATCTCCAATAAGGATCTTCTTTTTTTCCTCTTTACAAACACACCATTATAAAAAAAATTCATAACTTGTAAAAATAAAACATAATAAAGGGTGATATCAGATTCCCAGTAAGGGTTAAACATGGAGATAAATAACTAAAACATGAATATATGGATAAGATATCATGATAATAACATTTGAATACCATACACTAAATATCATATATTATATTCATGAGTCCTGGAATAAATCACGGTAGTTTATAAGACATGAATCATACTGGAATCAAGAAACACGAGAAATGAGAACATAATATTTGAATAACACATATATTTTATGTATAAACATAAGAACATGACATTGATAAAATGTATAAATATAGTGATGTTAACTCAATAAGATGAGGATTTGATATTAGGGCCTCACATAATCTTATGGACATGAAACTAGGCCCACACATAACATTATAAATATGAATTATCGGTCCACAGATAACACTGTGATCATGTAATTAGTATCATATATAACTTTTTCAACATGTAATCAATTTCATGTACAAAAGTGTGAACATGAATTATGTTTATTTATAAAATATTTACTCATTAGTTATCCATCATTACCCAATAATTCTGAGGGAGATATAGGTCTCACTCATTACAAAATGAAAATCATTTGTTTTTGTGCTAATAGATAATAAAAATTGAAAATATAATATCTCATGAATTGAAATGGTCTTAATAAAAATTTCATCATATCATATCATTTGTAAAATATAATTATTTCATAATAATTTCATTATTTTATCATAGAATAACCTATGAAACAATTAGTGGGTTTCTATATTTTTTTAAGTTGGTATAACACATAGAAGTAAAAATGGTTTCATAAAAATCATTTTATAGTTTCAAGTTTAGACAAATAATAATAAATGTATCCTTGGTTCATATACCTATAAAATAATATGTGTCATCAAAGAATGTAATCATAGAGAGATAAATAGAATTTATTTTCAAGATCTCTTCTAACATTTCTTGAGGAATATAACATTTCACGGAAAATTAATTTTTAAAACATACAATTTAAAAAATATAAGAATATACAGTTCATTAAAAATAAAACGAAATATTTATTAATTAATTTAATTAATATAATGTTTATAATGGAAGAAAATTGTGTTCATTTCGTACAAGTAAACAGAAGGATTCCATTTATATTTTATATAAAATTAAAATGATCATAGTTTAGAAAGTGACATGAATATTTCATTTAAAAAATAAAGTAATAAAGGAAATTATGGAAAAAAAATGTCTTTAATAAATCATTCAATGACTTTTAAAAAAATTAAAATATTTTCAAAAACAATTTCGAATAAGAAGGGTTTTCAACCAAAGATAGAATTTTATATGTTATTTTATTAAAATAGTCTTCTAAACTATAGAGAATGGAAAGATAAATAAATTAAGGTAAAACATGTATTCTAAAGATGTAAAAATTGGAGAATATTCTTTATGATAATTATATAGAGTTATATCATAATATTTTAACACAAGAGACATGAAGATTAACAATCCTGATAAAGAATGAAATTGTAACATAACTCTCTTACAACTATAGTAATAATTTGAAACATAAAACCCATGAAATAAATATCATAAAATGGATATATAATCCCCATAATTTTTAGGATAACAATAAAAAATGAAATTCAATGAATGTATATATAGCAGATAAAATAAATAGTTGGTTAATATGGATTGTGTCTCACCGAAGAAAAAAGTGAGATTGAAATCCATTAGCAATTTAGTAATCTTATGAATTGTTTTTCACGACAAATAATTACCTAAAAATATTAAACATAATTATGATGCGGATATTAATTACATGAAAACTAAAATGGTTACTATATACACCACAAAAAATAGATGAGTGGTGAAATTTAATATTCGTCACATTAATAAAAGTGAGACTAAAAATATATTTCCTTAAGTATAAAATTCTTTAATACACATTATAAACTTATATATATGAAATATAAGTTTTCTAAAAATCTATTATATAACCATAAATATATTTTATAACATATATTATTTATTTATGAATATTTACTACCAAATTCTTAATAATTCCTAGTTAATATCACATTTCGGGTAATAGTCATTTTGTTTTTATATATGTTTTGATATGTTATTTTTGGTCATATTATATTTATCATGGTCAAATAATATCCCTAACAATAATCTGGACATTAATTAACATATTTATACATCAATTAATATTTTATAAATATTCTTGAATTTTTTTTTAAATGTGGTATGTTATGATCATGGAGACGGTAGGTCGTATATACACATGAGTAAAGATTCCATTTGTTTAGTGATAATTATGAAATAGAGGAAATAATTATATAATACATAAATTATTATATTAGTATCATAAAAACAATATTATTTATTTAAATTTATATATACACAGCATCTATATTGTGTGGTGATGATAGGAGAGAGTCACATCGCTTTGTGAAGGCGGTAGGCCACATGTAAATGAATGATGTTATCATCATTCAATGAGTGAAAATTTATGAAATAAAATTATATTTTATCTTAACAAATTATAAAAATTTCATTAATATCATAATTATTTCATTTATATCAAATATATATATTGATCGTTTCCTTATCATCATCCATGGGAAGAGTTAGTAGAAACGTGTCATCACTTCGCAAGGTGATAGTCCACCAAACACACGAGTGATGTTATCGTATCACTAACGGAATAGAAATTAAAAATTTATATTTTATATAATGACTCTATTAGTATATTTATTTCACAATAGTCTTATATATATTTCAATTACATCATCATACCCAACCTTTTGAGGTGGTATGAGAAATAATTAATGACATTGGTTCATGAAGCAGTTGTCTAATATACACACAAATGAAGATTTCATAACTAATTCATTATAATTGGGGATGTATTTATTTTATTAAGATTACATAAAAAATACAATATATTTATGATAATTATTTTAAAATATCATAATGCTGCTATAATATTTTAATGAGGTGGAGGAAAAATAAAATAAAAAAATACTTGAAGAATGTTACCTATTTTTTGGGAAACCTCATTATATTTTAACCAAAATACAAACTAGGTTTGATTTATTAAAAAAAATACATATAAGATTATATTATATATTTTATAAATTTATTATGGTTTGTCTTTTATGAATAAATAGGTTTAATTTTTTAAATAGCTGATGATAGGGGCGACATTTTATAATTGAGGTGTATGGAAAACTTATAAATTTTGAATAGAAAAGCGGGTTCCTAAATTCATCAAATGAAAAAAGGATAAAAATTGATTATTGATGATGATTATATAGTATATGGTAAAAATATTACCGTAAATTGTATTTTATAAAAAAAATATACCATTTTAACCCTTATTTGTTTTATTTTATCCCCTAGGTAAACCTATTTTTACTTTTACAATAGAAATTAATTTTTACTATTTTCAATATTGATTTGGTTAAGAAAATAAAGTTGAATATATTTTATAGTATAAAATATTATGATTCCAAATATATATTCATTTTTTTATGATTCAATTCCCTTATGTAGAAAATTTAAATTTAAAATTAATCTCACAGACATGATGAGAATGTGGGTTTAGAAAGTTTAATGTTTCAAAACAAGAAAAGGTTTTTATATCAATATTAATTATGAAAAAGATTCCAATTAATTGAAATGTACAAATAAGAATAAAAATTAAATAATTTTAATTTTTAAATATCAAACTACATTTTATCTTTTTATGTAATTAAAATGAAGGGGATATTTTTAATTAAATTTTTTTTATTTATCAAATAAATAATAATTTCCATGAATTTTAATAAAATCAAAAAATGATAATTTTGAAATAAAATATAAAAACAAAATATTATCTTTTTAAATAAAATTTCTAAATTTTATCATGAATTATTTTAGAGTAATTTTTAAAAAGATGGAAAATTGTTATTTAGTAAAAATATAAATTTTAAGCATAAAATTTGATTTTTTGGGATCTACTCTCTAGAAACGAGAAAATGTGAATGTTAAATATTTGAATGAGATTATAATAGATAAAATTAATAAAAATAATTCCACTTTTCTTAAAATTTATTAGTGTGAAAGATGTTTTTTTATAAATTTTTTTTCTCTGAAAATGATTTTTTTCATAGAGTTTTTATTTTAATTTTTAATTAATTGGTCACCAAATAATTTATTAATATACATGTGTAAGTAATATATTTTTTTATTTTATTTAATAATATTCATACCATCAAATTCAAATGGAATCATAACAATACTTTAATACCTTGTTGTGTTTGGTTCATACTAAGTGTTGCATATAACTCAAGCTAAACTCAATGCTACGTATAATGAAAAATATTGAAAAGAATACTTTTGAAAAATGTTTTCAAACAATATAAATTTGTTATAACGTTTTTATTAGAGTAGTAATTAATTTCACCAAATGGGTTTGATGAGCCCTACCTCACATCCACATAATGAATCGGTGTTACTATGTGTCATTGTGTATGAAACCCCAAATGGTTAGTTGTGTTTGAAATGATGTCATGGATTCATCACAAATGTTGGAAGAATTGGTGTCTCTATGGATAAAACCTAATTAATTTATTTTCGTGAAACTATACTGACCCCCTAAAAATAAACTATCAAACAATAATATCTAAATGAAAAAAATGGTAAAGCTATCATGAATGCATGTAAACACAAAATAAGTGTATCATGTTGGTGTTCTATCATATGGTTTCCCAAACCCAGAGAATTTCCATTTGAGAAAAATGGGAAGCAGACATGAAATAATTTTATAATAGAGGAACTGAATCATAATGGGTGTCAGGATACTTTTTTCCCAACCCAAGATAATATCTAGATGACAAAATGGTGAACCCAATGTTAATATTTCAAATATTAAAAATGATTATTTGACCACATGTAGGTCCAATTTTTATTCATTCTCTTATGAAAAAATGGTATTAAAAACAGTAAATATCTTATAATAAAACATAAATTTTGTCCCCATTATATAATCCATTTATTTTTACACATTCCATAATGAAAAAATTAATGAACTGAGAATAAGACTGAATAAATGTGCAAGTCATACAAATCTTATTTATAATGTTTCATTCATGCAATGATACATTTATTGGAGACCTTTTTCATAGAATTTATTTTAATTTTATATACTAATCCCTCAAAAAATACCTTTACTCATGATTATGTATTTATCAAGATTATTTTCTTAAACCGCAGTTATTATACAAACCTCAGTGGGTCGCAAAATAACTACACCCACAAGTATCTTTCATCATTTGTTTATGAATGTGCTGGTTCAGGAATACCCCATACATGGTTTGTAAAATACATTTGTCGATATATTTATATATATATATATATATATATATGGTTAATTGAAAAAACCCTTATAATATAAGGAAATATACAATAAAACAAGTGGTACCTGTCGCCACCATTTACCTCATCGAAGTGTGATAAACAATACCTTCCTTACCATATGAAGGCAGATCAAGGTATCATCTATGGGTCCATCCTAGATCAGAAGCTCCCATGAATAAATCCTATAAACCTCTATCTCCACCATCATCCCACCAATGAATCTTGGTTTACTATTGAGTGTACCACCTTACGAGTCACCACCCTTGACACTCACACCATATAACTAGGCTGGTATTTCCAAACATGAAAAACTCTAGATAAAAGATGGGGTTATATTACCTCTTCCATTGATGATCCCCATTAGTGTATTAAAGTGGTGTCAAATGAGATGACTCAGATATTTTCTCACCCAAATCACGTCCGATGATATTTTTTGAGATCAAGAGTGGGGTACACACATATCCTCACACATGTTCCCAAAGTCCATTTGTATATCCTGGTAGAAAAAGTAATAAATTAGTGAGATTATATCCTCAAATAAGTAAAATACATCTACCATTATATCATAGTGATTGGGAACATGCAAGATTATATCCATGAACATACAGTGCTGAAGTGCCAATATATTCAAATAATTTAAGAAGAACTCTCTCAACATATTCTGACATCGATACTAATATAAGGAGAGGTGTATTTTTGTATCCGAACAAATAGATTAGGATAACACTACTATCATCATAAACATGTTGCTACTCCAGAGTAACAAAACATTCTTACTCTCATTCATGAGTATTCCCAATATATTCTTGTAAAGGATGGTGTACTAGACCGATCTCATATTCACATTCTTACTGGGGATCAGCAACCATATTCAAAACATGACTCAGTATAGGTTCACATTCCTATCAAAGTAATCCAGTGGAATTATCCAAAGGAAAAAGTTCATTCTCCTACCTCCACTCTAACAGAAATTCATTGGTAACTCATGGATATAACTTTCGGGAAATCTCAAACCTCCTCTGATAAATCTAGTCATCATTATCCAAGTTCTTATAGAAGTAGGGATCATATCCCTACATCCTCCAATGAAATACGTCATCATCATTATTAAGAGGTTATACATGTGGAGGCTCATATACCTTATCCCATTCAGAAGGCCTGTCAGTATATTCTGATGGGGAATATATATATAAATTTGTATCATACTCAAATTTCAACCAGTATAGACCGATATACTCTAATAACCACCCACGAGCAGGTTAATATCCCGTCCAATAATTTAAAATCCCACAGAAATACTCCAACGTATTCATAACATGGGATCACATTCAAAAATTAATACGTTGTCATCAGTGAGTTATGAAATATATCATGAAGAATGATCATATCCATGTTAAAACATAAAATGAATTAAAAATTATTATTTCCATAATGTAGAATGAGGCTCATATCCCTGATATTCTCTATACCGCTATCCTCAAGGTATTATGGAAGCAATATATAAAACATGAAGGGTCCATCAACTCTTAAACCAACTCATAAGATGATAATGACCTCATTAGTTCTCTTCATGGTAGTATAGAGATATATTATAGGGACACTACTCCTGATATCTACCTTATATGACATCCCCATGGTAACATATCACCCAAACAAGGAAAACCACTAGTTATATAGATACCTTTATGTAGATATGTTCTTGAAACAATAGGGAAAACCATATATATTCCCTATAAAATATCAATAAAACCTTATCCAGTTCAGTAGTAGACCTTGATAAAGAACCTCTATAGTCATAATAGAATGATGCATAAGATTTGAAAGAAGAAAAACATGATAGATTTATAACGAGAGATTGAAATATAAAAAAAATCCAAACAAATTTTATTCCATGCCCACTTATTTTTCATGTCATAAATGAAATATTTCACATACATAACTTATTTTAAAGTTATTTTTAATTTATTTTCCATTCATGCTTTGTTTTGGAGGTTTCCAAAGGTTTTATGGAGAATATGTGAGTTTTCAAGAATTGGGCCAAACCGTGAGCCCAATTCGAGATTTAAAAATAAATTTTTGTTTCTTTTATAAATTTTTCATTTTTTAATATTTTTCATTAATTCCAACTCCTAAATGTCCTCCCTGATATATTAACACCAAATATAAATTTGGAGCCTTTATAAATCCATAATCATGGGGGATTTGGGTTTTTATTTGAGAATTGGGCCAACCCGAAAGCCCATTTTCCAGTTTAAAATTGTTTTTTAATTTTTTAATATCTTATTCATTGTAATGAAGTTTTCGGTGATTCTACCTCCCCCTCGACCCTAAGGAGCCCAGACGCGCTCCCATTCATTTTACCCCTCTTTGGAGCTCGTTTGTAGCGCGATGAAGTGCTGAAATTCTTAGGGTTTCAAAAATCGGGCAGATTTGAGGAGGTAAGTTATTTACATCATAACTCTCTCAATTCTTACTATTTTACCCCCATTCCAGTTCCTATATGATCTCATAATCCCTATTCTAACATTCCATGAATTGTTGTATGTTTTCAAATTCATATTCTGGTGGATTTTGAGTCGTTTTCTTCAAGATTATTTTGGGTATGTGTTTCTCTCTTCAATTCCTTCCTTCTCTTTAGGGTTTCCTCCCACATTCATAAATTTATAGAGTTTCCAGATATTAAGGTTCATACCTAGGGTTTGATTTGGGGTATTTTTGGTAAAATATTAGGGTTTAGGGTTTGTTTTCACATCCTTGTGGTGTAGTGGAGGTGCGGTTGAGGTTTCTCACCAAGATTCAAGGGTTTTGACTCAAAAGGTAGGTGGTTCCATGTGTAAACAATTAGTGATGATTTATCTTGTTGTATTTAACCATTTTTCATATTCCTCATATGTTGGGTGGGGTGCAAAAACTGTTTATGATTGATTTGGTTATGTGTTAAATTTTATAGTCGCTTTTTAACATGAAATTAGGTGTTTTCATGTGTAACTCATGGGGTTTTATTTGGGTGTGGTTTATAACTTATGAAATTGGTTCATTAAATCTTGTTTTGCCTGCCAATTCTGGTTTGGTAATTTAATAGTGTCATGTGGTTCTAAAAGAAGGGTTTTTAATAGGTTTGATGTGTAAAACATTGTTATACTTCTTGAGGTCATTTTAGGAAAATGTGTGTTTTCATTTGTATCTTTTGTGGTATTATTCAAGGTTATTTTATAACACTTGAATGTGTTTTTATAAATGTATCTAGGACTGTCAATTCTACTTTTTATAGTAATTGGTATGGTTTTGGTCTTAAATGGGGGTTTTAAATGGGTTTTGTGTGCAAGACATAGTTACACCCCTTGAGTTGTTTTTTGAAAATTGTGAATATTTTGTTTGGTTAAAAAAAGTGTATAAAAGAGTGTATGTGAACTGTTTGGGGGGTGTGACCACCTAATATGAGTTTTTGAAAGGTATGGTGGTTATTTAAGATTTCAATTTTTTTTGAATGTTTTATAAAGTGCAGAAATGTTTTAGAAAATGGGAAGAGAGCTGCAAAACATGGTTGTGGGCTGTTTTGTGTGAGTGTGTTGTGAAAATTGAATTTTGTTGATGAAAGTGGTATTATATGTTATTTGACTGGGCTGTTATGTGAGTTATAATGTCTTGTAATGGTTTATAAAAATGGTTTAAAGGATTTGTGGAAGTGTCCATGTAATGTGAAGATTGTTGTGGGATATTTTTGTATGAGTTGGATTTTAAAATCAATTGGAATGAAAAGTGTACCTTTGTGACTTGTGTGGTATACATGTGGGATGTTTGGGGAATTTTTTATATGGAAATGATATTTTCATGTGCAAAGTATATATCTTGACTTGTTGAACTTGTTTGAGCACAAAGGGAAAACCCGGGTATCTAGGTGGGTGGACGTGTACTAGTATGCTAGTGAATCTGTGAGGTTTGGCCTCAGTTTCACTTAGCAAGATTGACGCTTACAACTCTAACTAAACTATGATGATGATTATTGGGGACCACTAGGTTATGGGTATGTTCCCTACAAGTGGCTCGTGCACGAGAATGGATATTTCTGATGGTTACTCTCACAGAGATACGAGGTACCTGGGACCCATAGCTAGCTAGTGCCTAGGGGTTATTTCCCATTGCTTGTGCTCACTGGATACTTTGTTATTACCGTCGGTATACGGTATGAGAGGCTATAAAATTCAGTAGCTATGGTATTTATTTTAAATGTTTTTATTCTTTAAATTAGCCCACCTAAAAACTGTATTTATTTAATGTTGCATCTTTTAGAAATTTTAACAAGCATCTCATGTCTTTGAAAACTTGCATGCTTTTCGCCATTAAATGTTTATCACATGGAATCTATTAGTGGTGGTATACTATTGGTATTTGGCCCACACCCTACTTACACCCTTGGGTGTAAGTAGACTTGGTTATTTTTGTTGTCGCAGGTTGGGTACAGTTTTTTGGTTCCAGTGGTTCGGGTTTCTAGTAGGTCCTTGGTAGTGAAGTCTTGTGGAGATAGCATAAGGGTGGTGCCCCTTGACAAAAGGGTTCTTGGGATATCCTTATTTGTTTTTTTTACATCTGTAATGGTCTTTAAATGTAGTTTTAACTTATGTAATTCAGTTCTGAAATTTTGTAAAAGATGGTTTTAGTTGAAAAATCCAGATTTGTTTTATTGAGATTTTTTGTTGTTTAATGTTTATAAAATCGGGGAAATCGTTCCGAATTATCATTATATGATACCCGGGCACTTGTGCCAGCCTGTGGGGATCAGGAACACCCTTCGGGCCTTGTCACGGGCTGGGTTTGGTGTCGATTTTGGCGGCGACCAGATTTGGTTCGTGACAAAATGGTATCAGAGAAGGTTCGCTCCATTTGAGTCATGTTATTTGGGAAATAGTCAGGATAGTCTAGAGTTATGATTGTTGGGACATGGAATTCTGGTTATGGGTAGTGTGCTTGATCACCACACCTCATTTCAGGATTTAAGTCGCCGGGGGAAGTTGGGATTTGTCTATGTCTTTGGGTTTTCTTGGTTTGATGATGATTAGGGGAAATGAAAAAGAGAGTTGGGTTAATGGTCTCAATGAGCTCGCAGGGTCTGACAAGCCATGTGGAGCTGGGGATATTCCCTAGAACACTCTCTGTGACAGTGAAGTGATTGGAATATGGCTTCCAACCATATATCCAAGTCACCCACTGAAACTAGTTTCCTCTCGCATTGTCTGGTGTTCATTAGTTTTGAAATCATGGAATTTTGGTTTTAAGGTGACTTGGTTTTAAGAAGCGTAAAGTTTTTATGAAATGATTTTCAAATAAAGAGGTAATGGTTGGGTTTATGAAATGGCCGAACTGAATTTTCAGAATTGTTTTGAAATATAAAATGGTGTTCTTACACCTCTTTGAAAGCAGGAACTATATTGAAGTTGGTTTTGAAAAGTGTTTCCAATAGAGTTTTCTAAAAAATCAGAGTGTGTTTTAATGGGATGAGATGTTTTGAAATTGATGTGAATATCTTGAAAGTGAGTTATTGTCTAAATGGTTGTGACTTTCTGAAAAAAAAAATTAAGATGTGATTTGGGATTTTGATCTCGTGGTTAACGGTTTTGAGAAAAAAGGATGTGTTGGTTGACCGTTTTGGTTTTGAAAAGTGGAACAAATTTTTATTTTAATCTTTGGTATTTTCGTGAGCAACCACATGCATGGGGTTATATGGGAAGATGGATGGTTGATGACATGACTCGATGAGTGTCGAGATGTATATGAGGAGGGTTCCAGGTGTGGCACTGAAACATGCATGTGTAAGGCCCATGGGGTGGTACTATTGGTGGATGCGCTAACCACTGAACCATTTGTTTTCAAAGAAATGTTTTTAAAGAGTAATATGAAGACTTGATGAATTGTTTGGAATGGTTTATATTATGTATTTTTGGAAAATGTTGATGCTGTGGGATGTTTTGAGTCCAAGAACCCCTCCTGTTTGAACTTTGTTTTGGGTTTGGGTTTGGTCAATAAGTTGTGTTATAAGGACAGTTAGTGGTCTCTTTTGAAAAATGTTTTGGGACGCATTTATGATGGTTCCCTTAATGTGTTTAGATCTGGTTTGTGGTATATCTTGACTAATAGACCATCTTGGTTGGGTCCTTGGGTTTAATCGTTGGATAAGGTACACCCCCATTAATGGATAGTGCACAACTGAAGTGCAACCCAGATTGTTTCGCCGTTTGAAGACCCTCCAGTTGATCAATATAAGGAATATTTTTTTCTTGTGATTTTTAGATTGAGTCTACACCCATTCCTTTATTTGATTTTTAGATCCTCTTGTAATGGGAGAGTGCTTGTGGATGGGTGAAAGAGACCATAGTTTCTTATATTTCATAATTCGTCAAAGGTGGATGTGGTCTAGGGTTGTTATTTTGGATGAGTGTCTTGATGGTGTCTAAGAGGGCCTTTGGGGTTCTTCAAAGTTTCTTTGAAGCATGAGTTCATGATAAACCACCAGTTTGAGAAATATGGTCACGATAGGATATTGTGGCCAGTTTCTAGAATTGTGTGTTGTTTGGGAATGTTGTATAAGGTCCCTCTCCATGCATTGTTTACATCAGTAACAATGGCCATGTTCGGTGATGCCTTATGATGTCATGTGCTCGATTGACCATATAGGTGAAAGTCGTGAAATCCTCCGAGAGTCCCTGTTGTGTTGGGTGAATGTCTCCCTTGGAAAAACTACAAAATCATCTATTTTATAGGAATGTGAGTGTAGGTGTTCTTTACTTCTATTGTTTCTCACCTGAAGAAACTAGTTGTGATGTGTGTGTATCTTCTTAGCCCTTGATTTAGTGAAATATCGGGATAAGGTAAAGTGAGTTTGGAATGTGTTATGTCTAGAAAACTTATTTGGGACTGCGGTGTAGTTTTTGGTGGCACCGAAAAGAAGAATTCTCATTCAGTGGGTTTCCAAAAATTAACTACGAGGCCGAAGATGCTTCAATCATTTGAGCTCCAGCCATAGGTCTCGGAGAGAAGCTGGCTCGTAGTCAGGGGAAATCCCAGGGCCATTTAAACCCTCGTACAAAGTCCTATCCTTAGTATAAAAGATGGGAATAGTTCAAACCTCTGGTTTCTTCATGGTTGAGCACATAGTTTGTGCACGTTTAGTAGTGGTTGTGTGCTAGGAATCCACGTAGAAAGAATTATATTCATAGTTAGTGCACAGTTTCCCAAACCATGCAGACTAATCGTACGCCCTTCCTAAATCTTTAATTTCTTTTTGGGTCTTTCTGTGTCGGCCCATGCTGGTCGGTTAAGATGGTCAGTTCTTATGGTGGGGAGACCCACTATAATTCTCATGAATGTTCCTTCATAAAAATTTAATGGAAGTATATCCCTTGTACTAGAGAGTATGTTTGGGCCTCCCACTATTAGTGTCTTGATTTTGTCTCGGGAAAACAATTTAAGTCGTCTCTTATTGTGGGGAGCCCATTTGTGTCTCTTCATACGAGTAACTCATATTTTTTTCCCTTGGACTTGTCTGGGAAGTAGGTATTATCATTTGAAGATATCTAACTACCTACATATTCATTGGGTAAACATTGATATTGGAGAGTTTCCAATGATTTATTTATATTAGAGAAGTGTAACCTTGTTCAATGTTGTTGTTTTTTTTTTGGGAAAATTGATTGAGTATTGTTCAGATTGTGTTAGAGGATTTTTCATTTGGGATAAAGCCTGAATGTACTTGATTGTTTCAGGAAAGTGGTGTATGTTTGTTTTGTGAGAGTATTCCTTCCATCATTGATCACTGGAGGTGTTTTGACCTTTGGGGGTGAAACCTGGCAAGGGTGTACCTATTGGTTTCTCAGTTGGGTTTGGTTGTTGCTTTCACCTTGCTGTGACTTTCCGGGGCGAAAAGTTGTCAAGGTGGGGAGAATTTTCACATACATAACTTATTTTAAAGTTATTTTAAAGTTATTTTCCATTCATGCTTTGTTTTGGGGGTTTCTAAAGGTTTTATGGAGAATATGTGAGTTTTCAAGAATTGGGCCAAACCGTGAGCCCAATTCCATATTTAAAAATAATTTTTTTTTTCTTTTATAACTTTTTCATTTTTTAATATTTTTCATTAATTACAACTCATAAATGTCCTCCCCTGATATATTAACACCACATTTAAATTTGGAGCCTTTATAAATCCATAATCATGGGGGATTTGGGTTTTTATTTGAGAATTGGGCCAACCCGAAAGCCCATTTTCCAGTTTTAAATTGTTTTTTTAATGTTTTAATATCATATTCATTATAATGAATTCTTCGGTGATTCCACCTCCCCCCCGACCCTAAGGAGCCCAGGCGCGCCCCATTCATTTTCCCCCTCTTTGGAGCTCGTTTGAATCGCGATGGAGTGCTGCAATATTTAGGGTTTCAAAAATCGGGCAGATTTGAGGTGGTATGTTATTTACATCATAACTCTCTCAATTCTTACTATTTTACCCCCATTACAGTTCCTATATGATATCATAATCCCTATTAGAACATCCCATGAATTTTTGGATGTTTTAAAATTCAGATTCTGGTGTATTTTGAGTCGTTTTCTTCAAGATTATTTTGGGTATGTGTTTCTCTCTTCAATTCCTTCCTTATCTTTAGGGTTTCCTCCCACTTTCATATATTTATAGAGTATCCAGATATTAGGGTTCATACCTAGGGTTTGATTTGGGATTTTTTTGGTGAAATATTAGGGTTTAGGGTTTGTTTTCACATCCTTGTGGTGCGGCGGAGGTGCGGTTGAGGTTTCTCACCAAGATTCAAGGGTTTTGACTCAAAAGATAGGTGGTTCCATGTGTAAACAATTAGTGATGAGTTAGCTTGCTGTATTTAACCATTTTTCATATTCCGCATATGTTGGGTGGGGTTCAAAAACTATTTATGATTCATTTGGTTATGTGTTAAATTTTATAGTCGCTTTTTAACATGAAATTGGGTGTTTTCATGTGTAACTCATGGGGTTTTATTTGGGTGTGGTTTATAACTTATGAAATTGGTTCATTAAATCTTGTTTGGACTGCCAATTCTGGTTGGGTAATTTAATAGTGTCATGTGGTTCTAAAAAGAAGGGTTTTGAATAGGTTTGATGTGTAAAACATTGTCATACTTCTTGAGGTCATTTTAGGAAAATGTGTGTTTTCATTTGTATCTTTTGTGGTATTATTCAAGGTTATTTTATAACACTTGAATGTGTTTTTATAAATGTATCTAGGACTGCAAATTCTACTTTTTATAGTAATTGGTATGGTTTTGGTCTTAAATGGGGGTTTTTAAATGGGTTTTGTGTGCAAGACATAGTTACACCCCTTGAGTTGTTTTTTGAAAATTGTGAATATTTTATTTGGATAAAAAAAGTGTATAAAAGAGTGTATATGTACTGTTTGGGGGGTGTGATCACCTAATATGAGTTTTTGAAAGGTATTGTGGTTATTTATGATTTAAATTTTTTTTGAATGTTTTATAAAGTGCAGAAATGTTTTAGAAAATGGGAAGAGAGCTGCAAAACATGGTTGTGGGCTGTTTTGTGTGAGTGTGTTGTGAAAATTGAATTTTTTTGATGAAAGTGGTATTATATGTTATTTGAGTGGGCTGTTATGTGAGTTATAATGTCTTGAAATGGTTTATAAAAATTGTTTAAAGGATTTGTGGAAGTGTCCATGTAATGTGAAGAGTGTTGTGGGCTATTTTTGTATGAGTTGGATTTTAAAATCAATTTGAATGAAAAGTGTACTTTTGTGACTTGTGTGGTATACATGTGGGCTGTTTGGGGAATTTTTGATATGGAAATGATATTTTCATGTGCAATGTATTTATCTTGACTTGTTGAACATGTTTGAGCACAAAGGGAAACTCGGGTATCTAGGTGGGTGGACGTGTACTAGTATGCTAGTGAATCTGTGAGGTTTGGCAACAGTTTCACATAGCAAGATTGACGCTTAAAACTCTAACTAAACTATGATGATGATTATTTGGGACCACTAGGTTATGGGTATGTTCCCTACTAGTGGATGGTGCTCGAAAATGGATATTTGTGATGGTTACTCTCACCGAGATACGAGATACCTAGGACCCATAGCTAGCTAGTGCCTAGAGGTTATTTCCCATTGCATGTGCTCACTGGATACTTTGTTATTACCGTCGGTATATGGTATGGGAGGCTGGAAAATTCAGTAGCTATGGTATTTATTTTAAATGTTTTTATTCTTTAAATTAGCCCACCTAAAAACTGTTTTTATTTAATGTTACATCTTTTAGAAATTTTAACTAGCATCTCATGTCTTTGAAAACTTGCATGCTTTTCTCCATTAAATGTTTATCACATGGAATCTATTAGTGGTGGTATCCTATTGGGCTTTGGCTCACACCCTACTTACACCCTTGGGTGTAAGTAGACTTGGTTAATTTTTTTATCGCAGTTTGGGTACAGTTTTTTTGTTCCAGTGGTTCGGGTTTCTAGCAGGTCCTTGGTAGTGAAGTCTTTTGGAGATAGCATAAGGGTGGTGCCCCTTGACAAACGGGTTCTTGGGCTATCCTTATTTGTTTTTTTACATCTGTAATGGTCTTTAAATGTAGTTTTAACTTATGTAATTCAGTTCTGAAATTTTGTAAAAGATGGTTTTAGTTGAAAAATCCAGATTTGTCTTATTGAGATTTTTTGTTGTTTAATGTTTATAAAATCGGGTAAATCATTCCAAATTATCATTATATGATACCCAAACACTTGTGCAAGCCCGTGGGGATCGGGAACGCCATTCGGGCCTTGTCACGGGCTGGGTTTGGTGTCGGTTTTGGCGGCGACCAGATTTGGTTCGTGACAAAATAAAATATGATTGTTCCATATTTTCATTAGAACATGCGGGGAACCTATTATATTTTAAATCCCAGAAAACGCCCATATCCAAGTTATGGGAGTGACCTCCATGTCCTAAAAGGGATTATTTCATCTATACATAGATTCCATCTCTATTTATCTAGACCTCGATATGGAATGGTATAAAAAACCTTCAGCATAATTATTTATGAAACACACAAACTATTTATAATTTGATCATTGAATCTCTATAAAACATCCATATCAGAGGATGTGAAGAGTTTTGGGTGCTCTACATTACTGAACCCCCGAAACAGTGAGGATATAATGATTCTACATCATATAATGTGACATCCACATGATAGATTTGGGTTGAATTTAATTAATATGATGTTTTTAAACATAAAAAAACACATCCACATTGATAATGGTAAGACATCATGAATACAATGAAAAGGAACCCAGAATACTCCTATGTTTTTCCTTTAAACAAATGGGACCACATATGGAACACAGAACTTGATGTATCAGATTACCTAAAATAATCAATTAGAAAGTGACTCACATCATAAAAAACCATTAAATCAAGCACATTCATGAATCATATTTCACAAAATCTAGAACATCATAGTGGAATCTTCTATAATTTTTTTTCAAGATAAAATCTATCCATCAGGGCTAGGGGTATTAATACCTCAATATCAACCATTAGGTTCATCACACACCAAGAATATCTTATAAATAATTATTTTATTTATAGATTAACCTTATACTATAAGGTTTTATTAATTTCACACTCATATTACATAAAAGGATTTATCATATCCCTAACAAGATTAATCAGATCCTCAATAATAAGAATAGATAGTTCCATTAGTTGCCCTAAATAATACAAAACTCCCAGTGATGGTGTAATTTTTATCATCATCATTGTCCAAAATGAATAAAATTATCTAGTATATGAGATAATCATTGATTTTTTTCATCTTAATAATTCCTCATTCCATGACACCCACCTCTTCTATTTTTGGCATAATCAAATAACATGACCAAAAACCCATTTAAAGTCATTATTCAATTACCAATATATTAGGAACATATAGAAATCGTGGTTAATATACATAAGGGATATAATAAAATGTTGTAAAACATAAAAAAAATTAGATAAAAAATAATGTAATAACCCTTGAAGAGGGATAAAGTAGGACATAACCACCCTATTTCAAGATAAGTGATGAGATAACTATAAATTTTTGAAACACCACAGTGAATTTTTTTTTCAATCTAGAAAATGATGTGGACGAACAAGTAAATATGGGGGATGAAATATAGAAAACAGTCCTCTAGACAAAGATAATATGGATGTGAAAACTGAGGTTTCACGTACATGGAATCAAAGAAAGGACCATAACTGGGAACATAATAATAATGTGTTTCCACCTCCTCAATTACATATAAAATGGATGAAGGGAAAGTTGTTGATACATCCCAATTACCACCTAATGGATATTAAATCCCCACTATATAGTAATGAATGTCCAAAAATGAGAATGTGATATAGAATCTTAGATAGCTTAGTGCAGAACTAGTTAGAGAAAATATTCTCTCTAGGTGTCAGCTTAAAAAAATGTGCATATCCCTCCTAATACACATATGTAGTGGGATAATCACCATAAAACATTTTTTTTACCATCAAGATGGTTCCAGATCTTATAAATAGGTCAATTTAAATGTGGAATCTGAGGATGAAATTGAATTTAAACCATTACTATTATAACCTCATCATCATTAGTTTGCACATATTCTCTTAAAAGATACCAAGAATCTATAGGACATGAATATGGGGATGACTCAGAAATCCTCTCCAATTTCATAGAACTGGGAGGTTTTCCAAATAATGATACCCATAAGAATAATCAACACCATCAAATACCTAACTATTCTAATGTAATTCCACAAGAAGGGATGATCTCCCATGCATCTAAAAAATAATAAATAACATGGATTGGTGGATTCCAATTTTTCCATACCCAATTTCATCAAGTGTATCATACAACCTTCAACAACATGAGATATATATAAATTCATCTCTTGAACATCATGTCCTCTAGTGGTTTGATGATGGGCCCCTAAGATAAGCAAGAGGTTACATAGTTGGGATGTTTTATAAAGACCCTAGTAGGGACAACCTTTATTTGGTATAGAAACCTTACAATAGGTTCCTTTGTTGGTTAAAAAGATCTTATTTTATGATTCCTTTATCAGTTCAATTCTATGATATTAGAAATTATGGTCGTAGTCCTAAAAAATTTGAAAATTGTTTGAAAATTTTAGGGATTCTTTCTATATATCAATATGGAATGTTTTGACCTATTCACTCAGTATCCCACCTTCACAAGAGAAATTATGGTAACATTGTAATGAAAATATTTAGGATGAGATGATTTTTTTATCTTTATTACATATCTATGAGAATTACCTGAGTTTATATATAGGGGAAACTTCCTAAAAGATGCATTTCAGTGAAAATTTAAAAAATATCATACCACAATGACGATATAAGGAATCCAAGATAGTATGGTATACCCTACTCCAATTACACTCATACTACTGATAGTGATCATCTAATCACCCGAGATAGTCCCGAATATCATGGACCCTCCATATTAATAGTAGTAGCCCCAGAATTTCCCACATTTGAATGAAAATGTAGAGTAGGGTTTCCTGAAATTTTTGGAATCGTTGAAAAAAGTTCATTCTTTTCTAAATGATAATTTTCCCTATTATTTCTCCATATATATAAAGAATAACTTTATTTATGTACCATAACCCAAGAAATCAAATGATGTTAAAATAATTTAACATTATGACTACTACCATTTTCATGTGAGATAGGACTACTACAACTAGGAATGTTTGGTCTTCAAAAAAACCATTAGAGTATGATTGAATCAGGATATGTGATATTGGGAAAGGTCTCAGAACAAGTGAACAATTTAACTATCACCAAACCAAAATAATATTACATTTAATGATAATTTTAAAATACACGTGGATAGATGTTAAATAATTGGATGTGGTAAAGATAGTTGAAGAATCTATAACCACCCTAAGAGTGTATCTTTACAAACTTGTACCAATCCAAAAACATAGGGATTAATCATTGAATACACCTCTTGGATGTAGATATAATATTAAATCATGATAAAATACAGTAATATAGAGTCATTCAGAAAATCCAACAGAAACTCTGACTCCTATTGATTGCATCCCATCAACATCTAGAAAATGGGAACCAATATAGAAAATAGAAACCCTTAAGGATGGAGATCTCATTTTTCATTTAGTTAACATAGTTAACATAACAAATTACTTATATGATAATGAATATTAAAATGAGTACAAGTTCCTCATAACTAATAGGGAACTGGAGGCCATGGAAATAAAATTAATTACTACATGGGATTATGCGGGTGTAGCCAAACCTAATATTATGGTCACATTTCTGTGGAATCCATATTCATACCTGAAACTCCTGGAAGGGCACTTAAAAATATCCTATAAAATCATTGATATTCCTTATATACATTCCACATTTATTCAAACCAAACAATATTAAACATATAATTAGTAGGGGATCAATTATTTTATTAGTCTGAAAAAATGGGTAGGCTAATGAAATATATAACATCTTCAATAGACGATTCCATGACTTCCACCCATGAACTATACTCATTTACCTCAGATACCTCATCACCTAAGTCATTTGATAAGGGAAAAACCAACATTTTGAAGAGTAAAATTCATATAGAAAATACATCCTTCAAAAATAGATGGTTGTAATCTGATCTTATAGAGATTAACTTTTTATTTTCCCCCCTACATCACTATTCTAAAATGATTTTGTATCAAAAATACCAAATTTAATAACAATTTTATGCTATTATTTATTAAATTAATTTCTGTTAACCACAATTCAAAATATTAATTTCAATTGTTTAGTTGATTTAATTATATGTGGATTTGATTTGTAGATCCCAAGATGAGGTTGACTAAAATTGGCTCAAATTGTAAAAGATTCCATGATAATTTATAGACTAAATCAAACAATTCATAAGATACTTACATTAAATTTGGCATAAATTGAGGGATTTTATCTAAACTTCATTGGTCTATAGATCTTCTGAATAACTTCAATCCCAATGCATCGATTAAATGTCCCAATCGAACTGATCTATTAATGAAAAATAGTCTACACGATGTATAAATTAGTGTAAAATGTTTCTTCCATATTTCAGGATTTCAACCAAAAAATGATAAAAATAATTATTTGGAGATAGTAAGGAGGTGGGGAAACATGGTCAAATTATTTTTTAAAAAAGTATAAGACTATACTCATGCTAAAAACAATGGTCCAAGTGGATTTATGATCTTTGTTTTCTAAAAATCTCTTTCCACTTTTCTTATAAATTGGAAACGTGGGAACCCATTTATTAAATTAGAACCATGAGAAAATAAAACCCATTTTGGAGATAAAAAGGTTTATCTTCTTTATAAAAGAATTTTTCATGTCCCCTATCCATAGATGGGGATCATGGATGAATGATAAGATCAACCAGATCCTTCTCCTCCACTCCATGGAATGTTAAATGGTGGTCGGTCATTTCGAGGGAGCTAAACACACTTATGAGAGAGTTCTATAATTATTTCATCTACTTGTTTTGTGTAATTTTTTTGTTAACTATTTCAATTATTTTCTATATTATCACTGTTATACACTTAATGCATTTCTTTTATAAGGACCCGGCCTTAAACATTACATACGTTTGAATTAAATGAATAATTCACATTGAGGATATTTTCAGGTTTATAGTTTTAGAGAATTAGGACTTGACTATTACATCTCAAAGATTAAAAAGTAGACACATCTACTCAGCTTCCATTTTTTCCCAAATATAGAAACTCTTGAACAAAAGAGTCATGTCTAGTTCCTTGTTTTGTACATCTTGACATTTCCTTGATCCCATCCATGACACTATTCCACATTATGTCCTGTAAATAACATTTCAAAAAAAACTTGGGGTGAGCATAAAAAGCTTAGTAAGGGATACACAAAGAAGGAAAACTATTAGTTTTTTAAAACAACAAGTAAGACAAGAGTACTTTATCAAAGTAATACTTTTTACCTTTATGAAGTAGTATAAACTCTTCAATAAATAAAATATCATTACTTACCCTTTTGTAACCAAAAGATTAACATAAAACTCATATAAAGAACACATAACAAACAAATGTTACTTGGGACATAAACATAATTAAATGGAATAAACATACGGTCGACTTCCACATGTATCACTTAATGAAAGAGCCATACGGCCGACTTCCAGACCCAAAGCATTGGAGGTTATAACATAACCACCCGTCCTGGTATTCATGGCACCACCTGTCATATGGTTTATCACGTAACCACCCATCAAATGTATAAGTACCATTAAAAATTCATAATACATAAAATAATTATAAAGGAAAGAAAACATTTCCACATTTCAATCATAAGAGATCACATCATGATATTATCATAAATAAAAACATCTAATAAAATCATTAAAACTCTATGAGAGAAAAATCCCTTTATACATAGAAAATATTAAAAGAATACATTTAAAATAGATTTTAGAATCAAAGTGTCCCATACGAATTTGAAGATTTTAATGGAATTACAATTTGAAAACATTAATCTATATATAAATAAACACTCATAAACATTTTTAAAAAATTGAAATTAAAGATAAATATTTATAATAATAAATCTTTAATACATTTAAAAATTATATTTTTGTTAAAGAGTTTTTAACAAAATGAGAGACTCTTGACTACAAATAATTATAGAATAACATTTAATCAGAACAATATAATATCAGGATAATAAAGGGATTCATGATATAATATGTCAAAGGACAGTAAATAAACCATATAATAGTGAATTGGTGAATAAAAACAATTAATACTCAATGCAAATGTAAATTTAGATGAAATCCATTATAAAGATGGTATCCTTAAATTAAGGACAAATCAATCTCATAAATATGTGTGACAAATATAAATACACCCAATATAAGTGGATATTATGTGTAAAAAAATCTGAAGTAATTCACACATATTCATAGGATGACATATTCAATAACTACAAGTTGAACCCAAAGAAATTGAAATCGGGTTAAGAAGTTCCCTTGTAAAATTTCAACAGCCTAACAACGTCACCTTAAAATTCAGAAAAATAGTTAATGAGACAAAAAGGGTATCTCATCACCTGTAAATTAAATTTACAGAAATAAGGATATATGAGAAAATATCCCAATTTAGTAAGATGTAATTTAAAAGACATAACAAAAGAAGTCTTTTTAAAGAAGAGGAGGGTGAAAGGTCCCCTTACTGATTTGGGTAACTTTCGACACGTACACTCCATTGAAGAAAGGTCTTACAATGAAGATATAAATACCCATAAATGAAATTATATTACACAAAGAGTATAATAATGGGCAGTGCATACACCACTCAAAGGAAATGTTGGAAAATGTTGCATAAATCTCAAGGAAATAAAAGTGGGATGAAAAATACCTTACGAAAACTCAGCAGCCTAACGGAACCACTTAAAACATCCAAAAATTGATTGATGAGAACAAATAGGGTCTCTAATAATATTAACATAAAATGTAATGATATATTAATATAAAATAACATCCCCCAACATAACAAATAATAGCATAAAATAAGTGACATAAAGGAGATTACTTGAAAATACAGAGAGAGGTTGGATCTCTTACGAAAATTCGGCATACTAACGACACCACTCAAAACGTACAAAATGGATTGATGAGAGAAAAAGGGTGTATCATCATATGAACATAAAACGTACAGTATAATTAATATAAAATAACATCCCAATCATAAGAAGGATGATATTAAAAGGAATGACATAAAAGAGTGTACTTAAAAAGAAAGAGAAGGGTAGGATCCCTTACCTCAAGTCTGACTTGTCTTGTTCGTTTCTTTATATTCTTGAATAATAAACATTGGTAAATTTATAATTTCCTATGTACCTCCTTTAAATATTATTATTCAGTTAATATCATATATTATAATGTTTTAATAATTGGATAATAATGTGAGTTCATATCAGACGTTTTTGTCGATGTTTTGTACATGAGTCAAAAATGAACTTGTTTGAAAATGATTGTCCATGTATTTATAAGTAAATAATCTACAGAATAGTATTAATGATCTAAATATAATATATATCCAGTACATATTAATTTTATACTGTTCCATAACATTTAGAGATAAAAAGAAATGAAATGCACCATTCATGGAGACGGTAGGCCGTACGTACGCATGAACGTTACTTTCATTTCTTTGACATATTAATGGAATTACAAATAATTGGGTTATATATATATATATATTATAATTAAAGTATAATATATATGTTTTATAGGTCACATATTTTCATAAATTTAATTCTTTATACATTCCATGTATTGCATGAACGATTCACATCACTTTAGGGGGCGGTAGTTCACACTTCCTCATATGAAATTATCGCATTTGCACAACATGAAAAGCATAAAGGAATGTTTTAAATATAAAATACAGAATCATATGGAAAAGATAAATACCATATATATCTTTTATAAAATGCAGTGACATAATAATGGCCACTGTGAAAGGTGTTATGAGTAGATTGAACAATCATCGTTTCGTGAGGCAGTAATTCGCCATCCATAGAAACAATATGTTCATTAACCATTAGATGAATGTGTGTGTAAGTGTAGCTATAATACTACACATAACAAAATCCTAGTATATTTAATATACTGGTTTTGTTATAATAGAATGGAATAAAAAGACTTTAGGTGTTTGGAGAAGAAAAATATAACAAAAGAACACAAGTGAAGACATTACCTTTAAATCGGGTAACTCCTCTTGGTTTGAACCAAAAGGGTTTGTTGAAGAGAATTATTCCAAAGGTGAGGATTCAATTATGAAGAGAGGGATGTGGAGAGATATAATTGTCAGGTTTTGTTCGTGAAAAAGGCTTGAGAGGTGTGGGTAACGTGGTAGAGGTGGGGGCCTTTTATAAGAAAAGAGGAGGGGCACTCTTGGAAAGTTATAAAATATTACTTTATTATAAAATGATTTTAGGATTTTAAAGGTCCCAAAATGATATATATTCCAAGGATAAGGTGATAAGGTTTCGAAATCCACACATCCAATAGGTTTGTGAAAAGTTTAAGACATAGATTTTACCATATCTTCTCATTTTATTTAAATCGTTCATTTATGAGGTAACCACTACATCATCACGGTCTCATAAATAAAATATTTTATTTAATGTATAAAAATTAGAAATAAATATCATGATTTACAAAATTTTCTTATATTTATAATGAATATTTATAGTCCAAAATATGACTTTTATAACCCCATGTAAAAATTTATTTAGTAAAAAAACCCATGTTTGTGACATTTTTATTTTAACATAAAATAAAAACTTATTAATGTCATTTTCCAACCAATGTGGCTCCATGGGGTCCCCAAGTTGACCCATGGATTTTCTCGGTCGTCCATGAATCATGCAATAAGGGTAGGAAATGTGTCAAGGTCATTTCATATTATTATAACATTATCTTTACCATAAATTACATTAATTATCTCTAATCGTGATTAATAAAACATAAAAGTTACTATTAACCAAAAATTTATTTTAATACCATTGAACCAAATTTTACTTCCTAATTAAAACCATGTAAATCGGATTTTTGAAATTAAAAACATAGAGGTGGTAAAATTTCATTTAAATGTAAAATCAGTTTTTTTAAGTACCACTTAGTTGTTTCACTATTCATCAAAAATTAAAGTTTTTCCGAAAATACCCAAAATTCACCCTAAGATATTTTTGATATTCTGAGTTCAAAAATGAAGTATATTTTACAAAATTCAAAACATATAAGTTACATTAATTAATTTAATAATTAATTCCTGCTATCAGAACAAATAGTTTGTTTTTATGAAACAATATATATCAAAAGATTGACACTAGTTTATGTCCAATTTCAAAGTGAAATTAATTACAATGAAAACTATTGGATTAAATGGTTAAAATGTATTATAATTTCATTTTAAAACCAATTCAAAAGATAATCTATTCATATAAATAAATTATATTAAAAAGTGGTTGTGAATTAAAATACAATATTTTTCACTATTCATTAAAAAATGAACTTTATCGGAAAAATACCAAAAATTTACACAAATTAAATTTTGATGTCCTAATTCAAAAGAAGAATTTTATTTTGTCAAATATAACACATAAAATTGTCAAAAAGTGGATTTGAAATATGTTCACCATCAAAAGGTGGTTAATCAGCCTTTTAATGAATATTAGAATGTTTACGCTTAAAATTGTATTCATTCGCATTTTTAATCATCTAACATTTATTGTAAAAATTAAAAATATTTTAAAACATATATAATCATTTTTTAGTTAGTTATGTTCATTCGAGTCATTAAAATGGCTAGGTGTTAACTACCATTTAAATTAAAATTATTTTATTATTAGAGTGCAATGTAAGATTTCAAAGGAACTCGTTTTTGCGTATTGGGTAAGCCATCGAGCATAGCATTCCCATTAAATTAATATTAACATTTTATTCACAAATAGGGATAAATATAAAAATGTTATATTATTTATTTACCTGGGGTGTTATATCCTTACCCCCATTTGGGAATTGCGTCCTCACAATTTAAAAATTGGGCATGGAAACTTCATTGAAAGTCCCACATCGGAACAAGAGTCTTTAAAAATATCACTTTAAAAGAATGGGAGAGAAGTAGAAAGGTCACCTGAGTTAACCCATACTAGGATTCCAAGTATGAAAATATGGATATGGAGGAAAAAACAAAGGGTCATGTTCTGATGGAGAGTGATAGTAAACATGTCTATGAGAAATTTAACCACAAGAAAATCACAAACTTGTGATGGGTTAAACGGTATCTGATTCCCCAGTAGGAAAAGTTAACAGACAACATTTTTGTTTTTAGTTACTCTTAATTAAGTAATTTATTTTTGAGCTTAATAAAATCATAATTAAACATACATACTTGTCCCGTACACTTTAAACTGTTACGAGATTCCTTAATCAAACTCATATTTTCTCCAAAAGACGAGTATTTAGGAAGACTTGTTCGCATTAAGAGTACTATAATCAACTTCTTGAGAATCACCAAATCCACAAAAGAGATCTATATATTTCCCATGTCTTTAGATATCAACCAAAACCAAACCAAAAAGATTAGTACGAGATCAGATAATTCCCAAAAAAGATATTTTTTTACAAAAAAAAAACTACTCCTAATATCCAAAATTTGACAAACAAAACCCAAAGTTCAACAAAGACCATTCAATAAACAATTTGTACATAAAATTCATAAAAGTAAACCGAACTAAGATTTAAACCCAAATTTTTGAAGGATTTAATCACATAGTTTCCCAAGGTAAAAATTAACATTTATCTCTGAATAACATCAGTTTCTCTTAAAGTCTCACACTGAAAAGTAATTAACCTAATCACATATCCTCTATGATAGTTTAATAATTTCCAAAGACAACCCAAAATCAACTTACTATTTATTCCTAAAATCATCTAACTAAAAATAATAATTAGTTAAACTAACTAGGGACTTCATGTATTCCAGTGGTAGGTGATAAATACTAGTTGCACTTTGGTTGTGGGTTCGATTACCACAGTTTTGTCCGATGCGACTGGTTGTCACACGGTCTGCATGTTGTCCTTTTCCAAAAATATATAATTCATAATAAATTCCCCAAAACAAGATAAAATATTCAAAAATAACCATAACATAATTTAACCTCAAGTTTATCTCATGTTGTTCATATTCCATCATAACGTATAGTAACCCATAATTACCTCAAAATTAAGGATCATATAACCCTTAATGGTTACCTTTATAATTATTACCTGAAATTCCATGTTGAGTTGGTTATCTCATACATGATGCATTAGAGAACACACCAAGGTTCAAGTGGTTGATCATGACTCTTGATAGTTGGTTTATAATAACCACGATATTTCTCATTGAATCCCCCATTTCATCCAGTCTCTTAATCAGAGAACCACCACAGTTTCCTTAAAACCCATTGTCACCTTGGTGCCTACTAGATCCATCCATTTACTAGAAACCAAAAAGGTTAGTGTGAGTATATCATCAAAATCATTATATACTAAAGAGGAAGATAAAAACTAAGATATAAATATCCAAGTTATCTCAAACTCATTCCAGCCTTCAAAAATAACAATGACTCTATCTAATATAATAACCATTGTGGTTATACAAAACTTTTAACTTAAAACTCTAACCTCTAACGTTATCTAAATCATCCTATGATACCAAATATAAGGAATCGGTATTAAACATTATTATTATTGAATTAAATGAATAATCCACATTGAGGATCTTTTCAGGTTTAGAGTTTTAAAGAATTAGGACATAACTATTAAATCTCAAAAATTACAAAGTAGATGCATCTACTCAGATTCCATTTTTTTCACAAACATAAAAACTCTTGAACAAAAGATTCATGTCTAGTTCCTTGTTTTAGACATCCTTACATTTCCTTGATCCCATCCTTGACCCTATTCCACATTAGGTCCTATGAAAAACATTTCAAAAAAAAAACATGGGGTGGGCATAAAATGCTCAGTAAGGGATACACAAAGAAGGAAAACTATTTGTTTTTAAAAACAACATGTAAACAAAGAGTACTTTATCAATGTAATAATTTACACCTTTATGAAGTAGTATAAACTCTTCAATGAATAAAAGATCATTACTTACCCTTTTGTATCCAAATGATTACCATAAAACCCATATAAATAACACATAACATATAAAGGTAACTTGGGACATAAACATACATAAATGGAATAACCATACTGTCCACTTCCACACTTATCCCTTAATGGAATAGCTATACGGCCAACATCCATACCCAATTCATTTTAGTTTATAACTTAACCACTCGTCATGGTATTCACATCACCACCCGTCATATGGTTTATCACGTAACCACCCGTCAAATGTCCAAGTACCATTAACAAAGCATAATACATAAATTTGTTATAAAGCAAAGAAAACATTTCCATATTTCAATGACAAGAGATCACATCATGAAATTATCATAAATAAAAACATCTAATAAAATCATTAAAACTCTATGAGAGAAAAATCCCTTTATACTTTTAAAATATTAAAAGAAGACATTTAAAAGAGATTTTACAATCAAAGTGTCCCATAACACTTTGAAGCTTTTAATGGAATTATAATTTTAAAACATTAATTTCTATATAAATAAATACTCAATTTTTTTAAACATGGACATTAAAGATAAATATTTATAATAATAAATCATTAAAAAATTTAAAAATGATATTTTTGTTAAATAGTTTTTAACAAAATGAGAGACTCTTGAATACAAATAATTGCAGAATAACATTTAATCAGAACTTTATACAATCATGAGAATAAAGGTATTCATGATATAATATGTCATAGGACAGTAAATACACCATGTAAGAGTGAATTGGTGAATAACAACAATTAAGACTCAATGGAAATTTAAATTGAGATGAAATCCATTATAAATATGGTATCCTTAAATTAAGGATAAATCAATCTCATAAATATGTGTGAAAATATAAATACACCCAATATAAGTGGATATTATGTGTAAAATACTAAAAGGTAATTCACACATATTCATAGGATGACATATTCAATAACTACAAGTTGAACCCAACGAAATAAAAATTGGGTAATGAAGTTCCCTTGTAAAATTTCGATAGCCTAACAGCGTCACATTAAAATTCAGGAAAATAGTTGATGAGACAAAAAGGGTATCTCATCACTTGTTCATTAAATTTACAGAAATAAGTATATATGAGAACATATCCAAACATAATAAGACATAATTTAAAAGACATTACAAAAAGAAGTCTTTTTAAAGAAGAGGAGGGTGAAAGGTCCCCTTACCGATTTGGGTAACTTTCGAAACGTACACCCCATTGAAGAAGGGTCATACAATGAAGATGTAAATACCCATAAATGAAATTTTATTACACAAAGAGTATAATAATTTGAATTACATACACCAATCAAAAAAATGGTGGAAAAAGTAGCATAAATCTCACAGAAATTAAAGTGAGATGAAAAATCCCTTACGAAAACTCGGCAGCCTAACGATGCCACGTAAAACGTCCAAAAATGAATTGATGAGATCAAATAGGGTCTCTCATAATATTAACATAAAATTTACACAAGTAAGAATATAAAATAACATCACCCAACATAATAAATAGGATCTTAAAATAAGAGACATAAAGGAGAGTACTTACAAATAAAGAGAGAGATTGGATCGCTTACGAAAATTTGGCAGCCTAACGGCGCCACTCAAAACATCCAAAATGGATTGATGAGAGAAAATAGGGTCTCTCATCATAAGAAAATAAAAAGTATAGTAATATTAATATAAAATAACATCCCAATCAAAAGAATGATGAGCTTAAAAGGAATGACATAAAAGAGTGTACTTAAAAAGAAAGAGAGGGATAGGATCCCTTACCTCAAGTCTTACTTGTCTTGTTCGTTTCATTATTTTCCTAAATAATAAACATTGGTCAATTTATAATTTTCTAAGTAACTCCTTTAGATATTATTATTCATTTCATATCACATATTATAATGTTATAATAATTTTTTAATAATGTGAGTTCATATCAGACGTTTTTGTCGATGTTTTGTACATGAGTCAAAAATGTACTTCTTTGAAAATGACTGTCCATGTAGTTATAAGTAAATCATCTCAAGAATAGTATTAATGATTTAAATATCATATATATCCAGTACATAGTCATTTTATAATATTCCATAACATTTATAGATAAAAAGAAATGAAATACACCGTTCATGGAGATGATAGACCGTATGTACGCATGAACGCTACTTTCATTTCTTTGACATATAAATGGAATTAAAAATAATTGAGAGATATATATATTATAATTAAAGTATAATATATTTGTTTTATAGGTCACATATGATCATTAATTTCATTCTTTATACATTCCATGTTTTTCATGAACGAGTCACATCACTTGAGGGGGCGGTAGTCCACATTCCTCGTATGAAATTATCGCATTTTCACAACATGCAAAACATAAATGTATGTTTTAAATATAAAATACAGAAGCATATGGAATACATAAATACCATATATATCTTATATAAAATACAGTGACATCATAATGGCCACCATGAAAGGTTTTATGAGAAGATTGAACAATCATCATTTCGTGAGGCAGTAATTCATCATCCACAGAAACAATATGTTCTTTAACCATTAGACAGATGTGTGTGTATGTTTAGCTCAAATCTGTAACATAACTAAATTATATTATATTTAATATACTTTTTTTGTTACAAAAGGAAGTAATAAAAAGAGTTTATGGGTTTGGAGAAGAAAAATAAAATAAAAGAACACAAGTGAAGACATTACCTTTAAATCGGGTAACTCCTCTTTGTTTGAACCAAAAGGGTTTCTTGAAGAGCATTATGCCAAATGTGAGGCTTCAATGATGAATAGAGGGATGTGGAGAGATGAAATGGTCAGGTTTTGGCCGAGCCAATGGCTTTAGAGGTGTGGGTAAGGTGGTAGAGTTTGGGGATTTTTCAAAGAGAAGAGGAGGGGCACTCTTGGAAAGTTATAAAATATTACATTATTATAAAATGATTTTAAGATTTTAAACGTCCTAAAAGGTTATATTTAGATGCTAAGATGATAAGGTTTCTAAATACACCCATACAATAGGTTTTTGACAAGGTTAAGACTTATATTTCACCCTATCTTATCATTTTATTTAAATCATTCATTTATGAGGTAATCACTGCATCATCACGGTGTCATAAATAAAATAATTTATTTAATGTCTAAAAATTATAAAACAAATATAATGTTATAGGAAATATTTTTATATTTATAATTAATATTTATAGTTAAAAATATAACTTTTATAACACCATGTAAATATTTATTTAGTAAAACAACCCATGTTTTTGACATTTTTATTTTAACATTAAATAAAAAGTTATTAATGTCATTTTCCAACCAAAGAGGCTCTATGAGGTCCCCAAGTTGACCCATGGATTTTATTAGTCGGCCATGACTCATAAAATAATGGTATGACATGTGTCAAGGTCATTTCATCTTATTATAACGTTATCTTTACCTTAAATTACACTAATTATCTCTAATCGCGATTAATAAAACTTAAAAGTTACTATTCAACATAAATTTATTTTAATCCCATTGAACCACATTTTAATACCTAATGAAAACCATGTATGTTGGATTTTTTAAATTCAAAACACAGAGGTGGTAAATTTTCATTTAAACGAAAAATCAGTTGTTTTTAAGCACCACTTAATGGTTTCACTATTCATCAAAAATTGATGTTTTTCAGAAAAATACCAAAAATTCTCCCTAACATATATTTGATATATCGAATTCAAAAATGATTTATATTTTACAAAATTCAAATCATATAATTTAAATTAATTAATTTAATTATTAATTCCCGCTATCAGAATAAATAGCGTGTTTTTATGAAACAATATATATCAAAAGATTGACACTAGTTTAAGTCAAATTTCAAGGTGAAATTAATTCAAATGACCACTATTTGATTAAATGGTAAAAATATATTCTAATTTAACTTTAAAACTAATTAAAAAAATAATATAATTATATAAATAAATTAGATTAAAAAAAGGTTTTAAATTAAAATACAACATTTTTCATTATTCATTAAAAAATGAACATTATCGGAAAAATACCAAAAAATTACACAAAGTAAATTTTGATGTACTGGTTCTTAAGAATAATTTTATTTTGTAAAATATAACACATAAAATTGTCAAAATGTAGATTTAAAAGAGCTTCTTCATCAAAAGGCAGTTGATCGACCTTTTAAAGAATATTAGAATGATTACGCTTAAAATTGGATTAATTAGCATTTTTAATCCTCTAACATTTATTGTAAAAAGTAAAAATATTTGAAAAACATATATAATCATTTTTTAGTTAGTTCTGTTCATTCTTGTCATTACAACAGCTAGGTGTTAACTACCATTTAAAATAAAAATCTTTTTTTATTAGAGTGCAACCTAAGATTTCAATGAAACTCGTTGTCGCATATTGGGTAAGCCATCGAGCATAGTGTTCCATTTAAATTAATATTACAATTTTATTCACAAATAAGGATAAATATAAAAATTTCATATTATTTATTTACCTGGGGTGTTACATCTTTGGTTTAAGTATGTGAAACACATTTCATTTCAACAACAATAAGGTTGAGAATTCAAGTGGTAATCATAGGTTGTTCAGATTGGACAACACAATAATCATTTTTATCTCACACATTCATGATATTTCAATATGATTTGGTATACCATAATCTATGCTTGATGATAAAACCTTAAAACATGATTTTTTTTGTCAAGGGGATCTTCTTTATTAATTGTCCCAAGAAGAAAGAGTGTAATCAAGATCTTGACAACACTCAACAAAAGAATAACATTAAAACATATCAATTTTTTTAAAACTGTACTCTCAAAGATATTTAGTGAACATGAAATTACCACCTTATTTCTTAATTATGGAAACCCCACCTTCTATTTTCAATTATAAAACTGTTCATATTATGTTATTTTCATAAAAAAAATTTCAATAGAACCCCTATTTTAGTAATTTTTATTAAAAACGAATAGTCTAATTTTATCAAAGCTCCATGAGAGATGACTTATTTTCTTCTGTAGAATATAAATCAACATTTTACACTAATTCAATTTCATGTTCCATGAAAATTAATTTATCTTTTTGTATTATATCTGAGGAGTGCATCAGTTTTTAGTGCATGTTTTTTATAATATATTTTGATTTTTTGTGATTATTTATGTGTTTTATCTTATACGATGGAATATCATTTTATGTTAAAATATATTTATTTTTGTGGTTTTATTCATGATTCTTTCTACTTTGTGTGATTTTCTTCTTCCCAAACCTGAACCTGATAGGATCTTATTTCAGCAACACTGAGACACTAAGGATTAGGCTTTGAAGAAGGACACACCACAACTTGAGAATTTTCTAAACCCATCATAATTGGGAAATAAAAATAAATAAACATAATGTTTATAACATGGATAAAAATTACAAAACATTATAATAACTAACATTTCCTAATGTTGATATCCAACATTCATAAATCAAAAACATGGTGAGGCACAAAATTTTCATCATAAACATATATTAAATCACTTTTTACTATGATTCCATGAACTCATTGGGGATGATTCATAAAAGATCTTAAATGATTTTTCATATAGTGTGTTCTATATTGAAAACATCTAATGTGGATGAAGAAGAAGTATATCTTATGTAATTCCATTTATCATTATATGATGCAGAAAAATATTAGTTTTATTATGTTAATTCCACTAATAGAGGTTGGGAGGACATGAGACACCATTTTCATGAAAAATACATCACATCCTCTCAAACTGAAACTATAATAAATGAAAATTATTCTTATATGAAAATAAATAGGAAACACACATCATGAATATTGGTAAATATTCACAAGTCATTGATCAGGTTTCCTATAACAGCAAATAAGTAATAAAATATTAATAAAATACTTTTTTGTTTGATTATTTCCTATAGATCATAACATTATTAATGTTTATATATGTGGTATACTAGTTGAAAACCCACCAATAACTTCAAGTACTGTCACTGATAAATTCTTTAGAATACTCATCAATTTGGTTCAACATTTAGTGTTCCCATTCAAGGATTCCATGAGGTAAATTTTGTTTTTTGTTTGAGAAAATGGTGGGAATGAGTTTTTAAGAGGAAAGTACCCTTCTTCGTCAACATGATCTTTCCCCAGAGAAATCATAATATCCTCATCCCATAAATTAGGATATTTGATATTCCAAAAATAAAAATTCTTAACAATTATTTAAACAATGAGAACCTTCTATTAGTTATGAGAAATTTTTTTCTAAAGCTCCCCTATAACTGACCTATTATGGAAGAACCATACTATCCATTCATCCCTTGATGTAAAGACAACCAATATGATTCAAAATGGGGTATTCAAAAAATACTCCAAAACCATGTAACTAGACAAGGTAGATCAGACATCCATAACCACCACCTCAAAATCATCAACCATTAAAAAGTTCTTTCCAAAAACCCCCTAAAAACCAATCCTATCATCGAGTACATGGTGAAAAAAATGGAAACATAAAACTTCCAATTTTATAAAACCCTATAAGATTCAAAATAAGAACTAAAAACCCAATTATGATAACCTTCCATCTCAGTGGGAGAAATCCAATGTCATGGGTTATGTAAAATACCTTCTCAAACACTATTCATCACAATGGATAAGGGACACATTAGATTAGTCACACTTCAGAGCAAAACATAACATAAAATCTAAATAAACCATCCATTAGTGTCTCCCCCTCCTGAAGAAACCACCATCCTCGCTACTGAGTATAGTGAATAAAAAGAAAAACCATATCCTGAAAAAAATACCACCAATGGAAAGATACTTTCAATTGATGAAGCACCAATAAAAACATTACTATTACATTTACCAATTATCCATGTAATCAATGAAATAAAAAATTACCAAGCTTGATAAATAAATAATTTAATCCCTAAAAATTTTCATTTTACCATTCCCTTGATTGATTTTGTAATGATTATTACACAATATTCCATGTTTTTTAAGAAGATGTGTTCAAATTCATAAATCCTTCATGGTTATGAAATGGTGATCATGTAGAGGAACATCTCAGGATTGATAGATCCATCAGTTCCCACCTAATGAAACACTCTTAGTACATTCATGAATTTTTGAACCATATGGGAGTATTTTCTTCCTATCAAAAATCATGACTTAGGAGATTCTATAAATTTTATGCCTTAGTCAATTTTATCTTATGTGAAGGTCATAGAACAAATGACCACTTTTATTTTTCCATCCAAAAAGTAGGATTGCAACATACCCCACTGGTGTGTTAGTGGATGTTCTTGTGAGGGTGAAAATATTAACTTTTCATGCTGATTTTTATATTATTAAAATTAAAGATGATTGGATAAATGGAAAATACAAAATTATATTAGGGAGACCTTTCTTCAAATCTACCAAAACAATAATTATTGTCCATAATATAACATTATATATGATGTTTAGGGGTGACCTTTTCCACTAAAACATCCTTTTGCCTATGAATCACCCTTTAGATGAGAATTCCTCATTTTTATATAATTCAATTGATTTACTCCATTACCTAGAAAAAACTTCTTTCACCCCTTTAACCCCCTTCTTAGGTTTTCAACTTTTATAGAAATTATAGGTAATGGATTATGCATTAAATCTTTTAGTGGGTTAGTAAAATTTCATGAATTTTATTTCCTAATTTTTTCTTGAACACTAAGGATATAGTGACCATAGATGATTTATATAAGCTCGAAAAAGATCATTCCTCTTATGAGTCCATTACCATATAGATGTTATATGATATCAGTGACCTCTGACATTCACATTCAATACCACCAAACCAAAATCCCATAGAATTGTATCTTAAATCACTATATAGAAATTTTAAATATAGATATATCGAGATTGGTAATAATATGTCTATAATAGTTTCTAGTTCACTCCCTCTAGAGAAATAATTACACCTACTGGAACTTTTAAGGGAGTATTTTGGTTGGACACATGATACCATTCTTGTTATTAGATGATAAATTTTTGACCACCATATATGTTTATGAAACGATGATAAACGAGTGAGGAAAGAACATGGTCAATTGAAATATAACCTCACGTATTTTGTAAAAAAGGGGATAACCAAATTTTTTTCATCTTAATAATTTATGATATCGTTTAATTCCAATGTGTTAGTGCATGGTAGATAGTTCCCATGAAATTTGGACATACTTCAATTACAAATGAGAATAATGAGTTGGTTTCGACCCATGGGTAGAATAATATGCATGTCTGTATAGACTATCACCAACTGAACCAATAGACTAGGAAGAGAAATTTCCCATTTACATTAATTTACCATATTATATAATGGATATCATGAAAGTCAAATTATTTCTTTTCTTTATTGGTATTCTAGCTACTTAAAGATCCATATTTCCCATGAGGATCAGGAAAATAAAATATTCAGTTTCCCCTTTAGAACATTTTCATATAAGTGGATTACATTTGGTATATGAAATGCTCTGGTACGTTCTTTAGATTCATGGTTAGTATTTTTATGATTACCTAGAATATTTCACAAATATATTTATAGAATATTTCATAGTTTATGGATGATATTCTTATGAATGTTTGAGTGGTCATGTATTTCATATATTTTTATTTTTAAAGGACTATTATACTAAATTATGATAAATTCAATTACATTGTTTGACAAGGTATAGTATCTGGGCATGTCAATTTTGGGATGGAATCCATGTAGATAAATAAAAAGTGGATGTCATTTTTTCCCAACCATTTCCATAAAATTTACAGGATGTGCAGTATTTATTAGGTCATGCTGGATTTTTTCATAATTTTATTTGTAAATTTAATAAGATTAAACTCCCTATATCTAGGTTACTCCAAAAATAAAAGTATTTTTTTGATAAATAATTTGAGGGATATTTTAACAAATTGTAATGAAACCTCACATCTCCCCCGATAATCCCACCACCTTACCTAGATTTACATTTTGAGCTCATGTGTGATGCCTCTAACTATACACTCAGGGATTTCATATAAAATATGTTGATCGAGCACCACATGACATTTTTGGTGTCACATGTACACTGGACCATGACTAATAAAACTACAGTATAACTAAAAAATAATCTCTTTCATTTTTTTCCAAGGTTACATAGAGGTCATACCTCTTATAGCCAAATGAAATTATGTTCAGAGAACAGAAAAACCTATGATATCTCATAATGATACCATATGCCAAACCATTTATAATTCAATTGATAATTGTAGTACAATAATATAATATAGAAATTAGTGAAAAATGGGGCATTCGATGTGGTGGCTAACTATATTAAATGGAACATCCCATCCTTGGAAATTTATCATCCCAATTTATTCTCACTTATGACATGTATCCTGATGAGGAATTATACCGAGTTCAAGATTATATTAAAAAGTATGCAGAAATTTAAAATTATTTTTTATCACCTTGAATTCACACTATTTTCAGAAAACCCCATGATAATCATCAAAAACATTATTCTTGTTGGAATAATTTAGATGAACCATAAATTTAGTGCACATGTAGTGATTAGTTCCTTAGACATTGTGTTCTAGATATTGGGGTTTTTGTATATCCTTAGGTTTTTTGCACTCTTTTTTATGGGGGCCACATTGGTCCCAAAATAATTCTCACAAGGTCCTAAATTACGGTGTCATTTGGAGAACATTGTTTCGGGATGCAAACAATTTCTATAAATATTATCATCACATTGAATGAATAAGGAATGTCTCAAATAGAAATCAAATTCAACAACAACCATTTCTCTTTAATGACAATTTCAGTTATTAGGGTAATGATTTCATGAGTAATTTCCCAATTTCATTGGGAAAATATAAATTGTTTTTGATGTTGATAATGAATAAAAATTATTAGAGGCATTAGACACAATGATTATTGATTCCAATATAGTTTTTTAATATTTGAGGACCCAAAATTCTTTTTAGGTTTCAATTAACTAGGTTTATCATTACTGACAAGGATGTTAATTTCTACCACTGAAAAATTCCTTCACTTTTTAGTCTGTATGGGGTCAGGTATCGATTTTATACAACATATAACCTAAAAACTAATTGAAAAGATTAGGTTTCTAATATAGAGGTAAAACAGATTCTTTAAAAACTATTAAAGACAATATAAAATATTGGTGTCTTATACTTCATGATATGTTTTATGATTATCATACTCCCTTTAATACCCCTATTTAAATGGAACCCTACAAGATTCTTCTTTGAAAGTGTCATCACCTCCCTGTTGAGAGAGATATATAATTAGGGCTTCTAGGCTATTAAAAATATAATTATAATATTTTTGGTGCAGGTGATAAAATAAATTTTCATATTGATGAGATGAAGGAAATGGATAGGGATTCTTATGAGAACTCTAGGATAAATAAGGAGTTAATGAAAGCTACCCATGAATATCTCATCCTTCATAGTCAATTAAAAATTTGGTAGAAGGTCCTAATTTTCATTCAAATAATGAAGCACCATCTAATTAAGATTCATTCCTATTGGTTTGGTCCAGATACTTTTTCAAATTTTTATCCATTTGTTGTCATTAAAGTTTATAATGGGGAAGAAAAACAAACCATAATTTTCCCCAGGAAGCTACTAAAGCACTTTAATTAATCCATTCTTGAGTCCCTGATGGAGGAACACAAAGTTAACAAATCATCCTACCAATTAACCCCACCAGATTTTATCCCTCCTTACATCATTCTCTTTTATTAAAGTGAAGACATTTCATGCTCTAAATGTAAGGGAATGGGTATATTCTTGTGTCATTTATGAATTCCCATAATTATTCATTTATTATATTTTATAGTATAGTAGTTTTACCCCATCATTTCCACTATCATATTAGTGTCATAATATTAATTAATTAGTCCATCTTAATCGTGGAAAATGATTCTGGCATAATCCTGGAAAATTATGGCACGTAATCATGTAGAATAATTCCCACATAGTCATGGAATTATTTAAAATGCATGTGTAATTTCCCTATATAATTGTTTTAACAAAAAACATATAATGAATGTGTGTTTTGTTCGGAATATTATATTTCATTTTTAATTTTTCTGGTAATTTTTTTACTTTTCATTGATTTAGATGGTTCTATAATTTATAAACCTCTTAGAATAATAGTAACCTTTGTCTTTTTAGTTTATGAGAATACTATTTCAAATAATATCTCCACACATCCTTGCACCCATTCATGACGTGTGATTATTTACTACTTATTTGAAGGTAAATATATTTTAGGCTATTGTTTCTCAACGTTTGAAAATGAATTTTCCATATGTTTGTTCATTATACATTCTATTTCATTACTATAATAGATTGAAATATGCATGTGTTCCTATTATCTAACTATTTTACTCCATCCAAAAATCACTCAAAATGAAAAAAATGATTCGGTCTTAGGTAGATCAAAAACCACTCTTCCATGACCATTGATCTTTTCATAAATATTACAATTAGTGTCATGAGGAGATCAAACAGTGGTTGAGTGTTGAGTGTGAGAGTTGTTCCATGTTAATAGGTTAAAAATAATACAAAAATAATTAACAATGTTGGGATAAATTCATTGTAAAAAATATTGGGATATCTTGTTCAAGAGATCAACATTTGACATGTAGAAATAATTATGTGATTAGGTCTTGATATTTTATTGAAAAAAATTTATTATAGGTTTAGTGGACAGAATCATTTGAGAATAATTTTTTTTTAAATTTGTTGTATTTAATGAATATGATGGAGAAAGAATAATAAGAAATAGTTTCTATACTCAAAATGATAATTAGTGAAATGTTTTTCATTTTAATTATTTTCAGTTATTGGAATATTTAATCTCATAAAATTTCACTCTGATAATGTCCACAAGACGTCACATTCCATGATCACTGAGAATAACTCTTTGGTGTGATGTTTTAATTGATCACATTTCTATCAAGAATTAAATATTAAATGTTAAATATTCATGATGGTTTTAATATAAGAATTCATAGTTTTTTTGGAAATGTGACCATTCCCAATAGAGAAACATTGGACTTGTGGGGGTGTGATTATGTATAGATACACTATTAATTTTCACCCTTACATTAAAGTGTTAAACTGGTTTTTATCATAGATTCAAAAAATTATAACAAATAACACATCATGTTTGCTTAATTAATTATGTGTTAATAACATTTAAAATTTTATGTTTCACTTGTTTTAATGATTTCATTGTAGGTGTATGTGATTTGGAGGGCCCATTATAATGTGGAAGAAAAATGGTCCAAAATGTTAAAGATTACATGAGCACTAGTGGACTCGGATGAAAAATTCTTTATATTAGTATTTTAGATTGGGATACAATTTTGTTATCTGATATAAAATACATTGGGATCAAACTCTTATGAAGATAGAAACCTAATTATTTTATTAATGGGCCCAACAAAACTGATCTTTTCAAGCAACTGAATTTGCACAATTTAAATGGTGTTGTGACGTGATTCATCTCTATATCATTCTTTCAACCACTAAATGTTGTGAAGATTTCGTTGGATATATTCCATGTTATGGGGGATTATTTTGTTTTGTTTTTTCAAATTCATAGTACGACTTCTAGGATTCTAAAAACATTGGGCCAAGTGGTTTTATGAAATATTTTTTCCCAAGACAACCTTCCAATTTTCCAATGAAACAAAACATGGAGAAACACATTTGTATATTCAAACAAGGGGAAAAAGATATATCATTTTTGAGAGCCAAAGGAGTACTATTATAATACAATAGGTTTTAGAGGCCCCTATCATCAAAGGGGGATCAAAGATTAATTCAAAGTTATACCCCAACCTCTTCCTCCTCTTGATGGAGAGATAAATGATGGATAGTAATTTCAAGGCGATATAGACACTTTGGAGGGTGTTATTGAAATTTTATAAGATATTTGTAAATTTTTTGAATATTTATTTGTTTTATCATCGGCCTTTAAAATTCATTTTGTTTTCTAATTTCTTTATTATATAGGTTCTATGGACTATGAGTTATAATATGAGAGATTTACCTCTGGTAAAACATGAAATAGAATGGATCCTATGTTAGTGAAAATGAGAAAACAAAGACAACCCTTAGAAGCAGGACCCAACACAAATTAAGACTTTTCTAAACCCTTTTTTTAACCAAACTAGAAACTATAATTCCAAAGTATTACATAGAAAAAAATATCTGAACATTAAAGTAACTCAGCTCTACTAATGTCTATATCTGACCTCCATATATTGAAAAACAAGGTGAGGAACCAAATTTTGAACTTAAACCAATTTTAATTTACTTATTAACACAATTCCATGGACTCACCGTGGAAGATACAAATATGTATTGTGAAATCTATATTAAAATATGATAATGTGGTTGATTAAATAATATATAATTTGAAACAAACATTTTCATTACTTGATTCCCCAAAATAATGTTTGTATTATGTTAATTCTCCAATTAGATGTTCGGCAAACATGAAATTCCTTTTTCTTGAAAAATACTTCCCATCACCTCAATATGAAAATATAAGATAATAAATTTGTTTAATGAAACAATCCCTAGGGGTAATAATTTCTAAATACTGGTTTATATTTAATAGGTAATTTTTATCATTTATTAACCTCGAAATAAGTGTTCAACATGTAAAAAAATATTTTGATGATGATTTAATTCATATTTATTTTATCATGATTGATAATGATGAAGTTGGGATGCTAGTTAAAAAGATACCAATTTCTACAAGGATATTAATTGATAATATCGTGTAAAACCCCAAAAACAAGGTTTATGTTTTAGTTTACCCTTTTGAGGTGTTTGTGATGTGAAAATTTCATAGTTATAGAATATGTGGACATAATGTTTGAAGAGGTAAGTACCCTTCTTCGAAATACTTCATCATTCCAAGGTAAATACCAATATACTCATACAATCAATTATGATATTTGTTTTACTGACACCCATTACTCTTAACAATTTTCACAAATTATATAACTTTTCAAGTGTTATAAGGAAAATTTTCCATGCTTCCCCTCTAACCAACCCATTACACATGAATCATACAAATTATCCTAACCTGGTTGTAAAGACACCCAAAACAATAAGAATGGAGGTATTCAAACCAACATCAATTACCATGGAATCAAAACTGGATGATTATTCATCCACTACCAACAGACCACCCAAGATTCTATACAAGACCTAAAAACAAAATTATGCCATCTTTCCATCTCAGTCAGGGAAATACATAGTCATGGGTCTGGTAAACTACCATCTCAACCACTACTCAACATATGGTATAAAGAATATGTCAATTAGGCCACCATTTGGAGTGTAATAAAACATAAAATCCAAATTAACCATCCGTTAGAGTTCTCCCCTTTTGAGGAAACCACCATCCCAACCATTGAGAATAGAACATGAATAGAAAACCCTTACCCTGATAAAAATACCACCAAATGAAAGATAATTTCAATTAAAGAACCCATAATCTATACCATTCCTCTTCCATTTCCAAAAAGGGTAGTATGAACAAGTTAACAAAAAGAAACCAAACTTGATATGAAATTTTGGAAACATTTGAATAATTTTAGGTAAACATTCCCTTGATCGATGTCGTAATGAAAAATAGAAGATTTCAATTTTTTGAAGGAAATTACTACACATAGAAGGAGAATTTATATTGATGAAATGGTGAGATTGAGGAGGAACATCTCACCATTGATAGATCAATAACTTCAAACCAAATGGAAAGATACTGAGACATTCTCTATCCTATGAAACATTGTGATGTATTTCTTTTCGGCATTGTGTACCTTGGCCATTTGACAATGATTTTCAAAGGGTAGTATAACTTGTAGACCAAGATTCATCTGATTAGAAGATTCATACTCTGAGTATTCATCATAATAGTCTCCACCACTAGCACTCCAGGTTTTATTATCCTTCAAAACATTCATATCTTTGGTCTTGTATTACTTATTTCTATTCCTCTCAAAATTATTTACCATTCTATACTTTTTCATATGAATACAACTATCTGGCCTTATATATTGTGCTCTTTTGCATTCATAACAAGTGACTTCTGAGACTTTCTTGACTTTTAGTTCTTTCTTATTATATCTATACTTGAATTATATTTTCCGAACTATTGTGTTCTTCCTTAGAGAAAGATTAAAATGTTCATCATCAGAATCCTCACATTCACTAGATTCTAATAAAATAATGACTTTCTTAATCATGGATCACATATCCCTTTTTGGAGTTCTTGACATAGTAGTTGTAAAGGATAGAATTTCATTACCATTATTCTTTCTTATTAATATCAGCATATCTTTCCATTATTGTCTTTGTTTGAATCAGTGTTCCAAAAATCTCATCAAGTGTAATTGGAGATACTTTCATATTCCCATAAATAGATTTTCTCTTAGATTACCACTCATTTGGATTGATATCTATAATCTTTTCCAAAAGAGATTCATCATAAAGACCATTCTCACAATATATTTTAAACTATTAACAATAGTTATAAAACATTGTTGTACCAGGAAAAATATTTCTCCATAACGAAATAAAAATCCATGATATCATGCTCTATGAATAGATCTTCTATTTTCTAAAACATTGGATTTCCCAAAATGTGTAACATCCAGTTTCTTCTAGATATATTTGGAAGAATTACCAGATGAAATATGACTATATATATTCTAGGTTAGGGAACATAACAATGTTTTGCATTCCTTGTATTTTAGTTTTTATCTGAATTTTCTATATTAGTAAAAGTTATGACTTCCTAATTAGGAATCTTATAATCTTTAGTGATCATAAAAATGTTGTCTATACCAGTATTAATGAAAAAATTCTTCCTACAATCTATTTAATATTCATAATCATTACCATAAAAAATGGTGGTCCTGTGGGATTTTGATTGTCAATTGAACATACAATCATTGCATCCATTCTTAGAAAAAATTTCTTTCCAAAAAGCTTGTTAATAGTAAAGACATCTAAATAAAGAAATAATTCCTAATAAAGGGAAAATTATAACAATAAAAACATGTTGAAGAAAACATATATGTGAATTTAAGTATTTCAAAAACCTCTCTCTGATACAAATTGTAGTATCAAAATAATGATGTAGATGTTCAATTACAAAGTGTGTGAATTGTATGGTTAAAAATATTCATTTTTAACATTAAGAAAAAGTATGTTTAACATAGTAAAATAAGTTAAATTCACAAGACCTATTAGGTCTACAAACCGGCAAGGAACTGGAAATATTTTTTCAAAAATGAAACTAATGAAATGTTTATAAAGAAAATATTCTAACTTAAAGCATATAGAATCTTACTTATCAGAGTATACAAAAGTTCATGAAAGTATAAGATTGTTATAAATTCCTTATTAATAAAAATTCAGCATAAATAATCTTCAAAAAAACAAGTAACAAGTATGAAATGTTTTAACCCAATGAAAAGGATATCCAAGAACCTTGGATAAAGGACCATTGATTTATACTTTCAATAAATTCTATCATACCAACTCCAGGGAATGACCTTGATAGGAATATCGAAATCTATCTTGTTATCCCCACAAGTCCTCAAACATCAAGGTAGTCGGCACATCTGCCTTCATATCCATGGAATCACCCGATTGTACACAATAACAACAACCAGAGTCGCATGAAGCAAGAAGAATAAGATTTTAAGTAATAAAAAGGAATTAGAGTCTCTATATCTCGGAATCACTTCAGCAGCATATAATATTTATAGTGCTCAATGTTATCTCTATTGTTGTGAGCAAATTAAAATGAGCTCCTATTTATAGGAATTTCTCCAATGGTCGGCTCCCTCCACCAACGGTCATATTTGTTCATAAATCTTAGAGGGACCTATACACGTGTCATTCAAACAACAGTTAGTTAGAATCATATTATAAGACATCGTCTCATAACTATAACAGGTGTAAGAAAAAAAATCTCGCTTAACCAAATATAACTTTTGGATTCTAAGGAAAAACAATTTTTGGAGTCTAGAAAAATAAACAATTGTACACTATAAATCATGGTTATTTGGAATCAGTTTTCCATGGAATTATGAATCGAATTCTATAGATTTTGGAGTATGAATTCTGAAGAATTTGGTGTTTGAATTCGAAGGAACCCAGATTATGAATCTTAGGGAATTGGGAATTAGAATTCTATGGTATTCGGAGTCCGAATTTCAGATAATTCAAAGTCTAAATTTTAGAGAATTAGGAGTGTGAATTTTAGTGAATTAAGAGTCTAAATTTAATAAAATTTGGAGTCTTAATTTCATAGAATTCAGAGTCTAAATTTCCTAGAATTTAGTGATTGAATTTTTTAGAATTCTGAGTCTGAATTTCAATGAATTGTGAGTCGGAATTTTAGTGATTTAGGAACCACCATTGATAACCTGAAAATAAAATACTCTGGATCTATGAATTTATTGGATTCCACGGTTTTAGATGTGAAACATATTTTTAATAATTAGAAAAAAATGAGTTATATTTATAGAAACTATAAAATGAACAACGAAAACAAAGATAAGGTTAAAATTTCTTGGGAAATTTTTTTCCCTTATTATGATAATTTTTAAGGAAAAATAAATTTTCTTAAATTATAGTGATTTTTATGTTCAAAAACAAAAACGAATGTAATAGTAATAAGAAAACCTTACTGACTCAATATTTCTGGATTAGAATGATGTGACATTACTAACATTCACTACCATTGGGTATCATATAAATCAAATTCATGAAGCCATTATAGATTCCCTAATGGAGGAACTAAATGTTAAAGAATGGCCCTACTGATGAATCCCATCAGGTTTTATCCATCCATCGCACATGCTCTTTTATTACACTAAGGACACATCATGATATAGGTGTGGGTGTATGGGTATATTCTTATGTTAATTACGAATAGTAACCATATTTATTCCTTTAGATTTTTATTATTGTTTAGTATTTTTATTCCCCATCCCCATTTCCTCCTCACTTTTGTGTGAAAATATTCACTAATGATTCCATCTTATTCTTGAAAAATTAGTCCCACATAATCATGTAAAATTATTCCCACTTAATCTTGAAAAATTATTCCCACTAATCATGCAATTATTAAAATTTTATGATGGATTTCCATATTTAATGTTGTTTTAACAACAAAATCTGTGATCGAATGTTTTTAGGAATAATATAAAATTTATATGTGAATATCTCTAGTAAATTAGATATTTTTATCTTATTTAAATCTTTCTATCATTCCAAAATAGTTCGGAATAATGGTACCCTTTATGTGATTATTTTAAAGGATAAATGTGTCAATGAATATCTCCACACATATTTTCACCAAACCATAATGTTTGATTACTTTTTACTCAATTGATGGTAAATATAATTATGGTTGATGTTTATCTACATTAAAAATTATTTTTTCATACATTTTTTATTTATCCAATCTATTTCATTACTATACCAGATTGACCAAATCATGTGTACTTGTTACTATAATGATTTACACCATAAAAACATAAAAACAAATTCACCTTAATATGTTTTGTGTCTTCAGAAGGTCAAAACCCATTATTCCTTAATCATTAATCATGATATATATATATTAAAATTATTGTTATTAAGAGTTAAAAAAATGGTTAACTGATAAGTGTGAAAATTCGACCATGTCCAACTTATGAAATAAAAAAATTAGTAGAGTGGAGAAATGTAAAAAATATGTGGATAATTATGTTGGGAGATGAAGGTTTGACTTCTAGGAATGCTAACATAACGGGGCCTTGAAATATTATTGAAAATGACATAGTGTGGGATTAGAGGATTGAATTATTAAAGTTGATTTATTTAAAATAACTCATATTTACTGTATAGAAAGCTGATAGAATTTCATGAAACTTTTTTAGACATGCATGTGTAAATTTTCTATCTTGGTTATCTTTTTAATTTGTATATTATATTTCTATATTTCATCTCTTATAATTTCATAATGATACACTCCATGAGACATTTTTTCCAGAATCACTAAAAATAAATCCACTGTATTTTCTTTGATTTGATAATATAACTATCTTGAATTAAATATTTAATGTCAAATCATTATGAAATTGCGATTATATTCAATCATAATTTTTGGAAATGATACTTTTTCAAGGAGTGAAAATATTTAGGTGTGGGGGTGTTATCATGTATCTATTCCCTATTCATTTTCACCCAAATGTCATTATGTTACATTTAACTTGTATCATAAATTAAAATTTAAGTAACATATTTAAATTCTTGTTTCATTCAATTGTTTTGTTTTAATCATTTTTAAAAAGAGTAATTTCACTTGTTTGGATGATTTCATTGTAGGTGTAGATGATTTGGGGGGGTCAATATGAAGTTGATGAAAATTTGGAAAAAATGTGTAGGATTCAAAGAAAACTAGTGGTATCACATGGACACTGATGATGATTTGTTCCTTAAATTAAGATGAAATATTTTTATCTAATCAAAATTTCATATAGATACAACTATTATAAGGACACCAAATCCATATTCGACCATTAAAGGTCCCAAATGAATTGATCATTCCAAACCATTGAATCTTCATGAAATAAAATGTGGTGTGAATTTTTTGTCTAGATTATGTGAATTTGTCTAATAAATGATTTCAAATTTTCAATGGAGATATTAAATAAATCGGAAAACATTATTTTAGTTTTATTAAATTCATGATAATAATTTTTGGATTCCAAGAACCATGGGCAAAATCGTTTTGTGGAATATTCATTACCATGTCCCCATCAACTTTTCATATAAAATGGCACATTATGAACCCCATTTGTTTGTTTGAACTAAGAAAAAAATCATCAGTTTTAGAAACACAAGGATTACATTCCCCATCTAAAAAATATTTGGAGCCCCTTTTCATCATAGGGGGATCAATGATAAAGGTAAAGTCCCACCCAAGCGTTATCCTCATCTAGATGTTGAGGAAAATAGTGGATGGTCATTTTGAGGGAACTACACACACCTGTGGGGGTGTTTCGTAAAATTTTCTTCTATTGTTTTTTTTTTAATTTTTGAGTCATATATTTCCATAATGTTACATATTATCACCCTACTACTCTAAATTCATTTCTATGGAATATCTAATTCATACACATTTCATTTCAACACCGACTGCGTTGAGAATTTATGTGATAATCTTGTGTTTGTTTTAATTAGAAAACACAATATTACGATTTCTCTCACAAATATATGAGATTTATCTATGATTTGGTGTCCCTTTTTATATTCTTGAGGTTTAATCCTTAAAAACATTATTTTTTTTGTCATGGGTTTCTTCATTCTGCAATGTATTAAGAGTCATGAGGGGAATTATGATCTTGACGAACCTAAACCAAATAATTCTATTATACCATATAATATTTTCAAAACATTGGGCTATCCAATTTGTGTAATGAACATGATATTACCTATTTATATCATAATTTTAATATCACACATTCCATTTAAAACTATTAAACTCTTTAAATTATGTTATTTTCATAAAACTATCTTCAAAACCACCCCCTATTTTAGTAATTCTTATTAAAAAATAAAAACTTTAAACCTATCAACTATACTTTAGATATTTCCGTGAGATATCTATATTCTATAAATAAACATAAAAAATATAATTAATTTTATTTGTTAGAAAAATCAATTCATAGACAAATGAAATATTTACCTCAGATATCTTCTCTATATTTCAAAAGAACTCAGAGAGGTACTCATCAAGGTCCTCTATATCTGAAAAGAGATTTATGTACAATTACATATAGTTAAGGCATAATGAGTAGAGAATATTACTTGAGAAGTCAATATGACTATATCATTCATAGAATTTGACCATTAAAAATTCATACCGAGATATATAAGACCACTCTATGTCATTGAAAAACTCAATAATGTTGATATTTGAAGGGATTATATGAAAAATAGTTTTAGAATAAACCTTAAATAGGTATAAACTATATAAATCATGGGATATATCAAGGGGGATTTTCTATAATGAAAATCACCATTTAATGATATGATAAATGTTATAAAATTCTTCTCCTGTTTATAAATATTAAATTTCAGTTCATAGAACAGATATCTAATAATGAGTTTTTGGTTATCAAGAAGGACAAAACTTTTGATTTCTTAGTCATAAGACATAGGCTTCATAGCCACATAGTGATACCCAGAACATTTCATCAATGTTTAAAGAACCCCATCAACATAAAAGTCTGTATACTACATAGTGGCATCACTACCTTTGAGTATTTTGAATCCTTATATGATAAGGTAAGATTACAAATGGGGAATGAAGAATAATAAATGGTGGATGATTTTATGAAGGTTTCCACTAAAAACGTTATGGGTACCTCCAACATTAATCCTTGGATTATTATTGACATAAATAATGGGATTCCAATAATATTGAACAAGGTAGTATAATCAATACATGAACGATATCTAGAGGAAAAAAATTCATTATCTCATGTTTATATGATATATAACACATAAACTAAAAAAAATTCTTCTAAGAGTTGTGAAACTAATACCCTATCAATATTTGAGAATCACCATTTCCATTTTTCAAAATTAAAAATTAACCCAAGTAATTATATATAACACATGATGTTTATATCTCTCCTTCCCCTGATTAAAATATAATAGAAGATAATATTCCCAAAAATATCTATGGTATAACTCTTGATTTCAGGATTCTAATGTATCCTCCCATGACCTATAATATAATAATATAGATAAGGAATTACGTCAAATTATCCACCATGTATGATGATGACCTCAGAGACTTATAAATAGTAGAGTAAGAGGATGACCTTAGGAAACATCCTCTATCATTTGAGGTAGGTGCCTTTACTATGATTTCTGATCTCAGATATGAAATTATGGAGATATAGGCTGACCCATGAACTATGTTATTTAGTTCCTCCAAGAGTCTATTGGAGGAAAATATTTAAAAAAAATATTATAAAAAATCTATGATATGATTACACATATAATTACACATAGATGCCTAGAATGAACCATGATTCAGATACTCTCACCTAGACATACCTAATAACCAATGATGTTTCAAGCATTATTCTAAGTGAATTCTCCCTTATTAACCTAGTTAAATTAAAAGGAAGTTTAAAAATTAAACAAATCCAATTTTTTCTAAATGTTAAGAACTAAAATGGTCCAAAAAACATTCATTTCCAGAAAAATAATGGGATGATAATGTTTTATATTGATTTTAGAGACCATAATCAACACTACACAGAGGCCTATTTTGCATTAATGATCATAGAATTTTTCACTAATGCAACTTCTCTATTCCAAGACCTTTTTCTTGAATGGGTATTTAGGGTAAAAAATCAATAAAATGGCCTATTTAGTTGAACAATAAACTTCCTTCACATTAGTTGATGGGATATTATCCTACCAGGTTATTCCATTTAAAATATAGAATGTTGGATCCACTTAAACATGAGAAACAAATCATATGTTTAAAACCTTCTTTTTATGAATTAGGGAATTTTATGCCAATTACCTAGTAGTTAATTATTAATAGTGAAGTGATCACCTTAGTGATCTTCAAATAATCTCCAAAATAAATTTGCATCATAGTTTTATGATTAATACATTTAAGGAATATTTCATAAAAACTTCATGGAAATTCATTGTCTTTGTTGTGTTCCAAAGAAACATAATGTTTGATCCATAATAGACTAATTAATTACAATAAATTTTACACCCATAATATTAATGATAGTGGGGTTTCTAAGGACACCTATCTTATATTAAACAATTCATAACCTCTCAGGATGGAAAATATCTAAATTTCACAATGTTAATGAAGAAGGTAGTCACCTACCTTTGGGATTGGGACTGGAAAGTAGGTTTAATGATTCTCAAGTAGTGACTACTCCACTCATTAGTTAGGGTAATGCCAATAGAAGGAAATAAATTTTTCCAATATGTGGCCTATAAGGAATGATTTATATAAGATTTCATCAGATAGAAAATGAAGAGGGAAATAAAAAACTATACAATCCCATTTAAAAAAATTCTCAATTCTGATACTCTATATTACAATATCCATGTTAAATACTTCATAATCATATTTCTATTGAAAAATACAAGGCATTACTTACAGCATAATTAATTCCATCTAGTCTCTTATATCGACCTACCGAAGTAAATTATTGGTATATTTATGTTAACTCGGTCTTTTCCCTAATGTATGGTTATCTTGAAACAATATGATATCCAATTTGTGTCATAGAAGGTAGTTAAAGGGCAGGGCCTCAATGATTTGCATACAAAACATCCCACCATAGAAAACATGGTAGTTGACACTGAACATCTAATCAAAGAGGTTTTATATCCCCATGATTCTACCCAAATGTGGTAGATGTTTTTTTATGGTGCCTCTTGGAGATACTATAGGTAACAGAAATAATGATGTAAAACTCAATCAGGGTTTTCTAAGGATAGATTTTATTGACCACAAATAATTAATTATACTATATTAATTATCACTGACTTATGGTTGTACTAATAATGACACAAAATAGGAAGCACTTATCACCATCATGAAGCTATACCAACAACATTAGATACCGTACAAAATATAAAAATGGATTTAAAGCTAGTAATACAATAAATAAAAAGTTAGTATTCTACCTAAAAGAAATAATTATCCCTTCTCATTGGTTATGTACGAGGATTGATAAAAAATTCAATTTTGATCAAGCATTACATTATTTAAATTTATTAAAAAAATTGGATTTCTAATGCACTGTGCATTGTAGCCAATGTTTTGGCCCATCCCAATTAGATAGATGTGGTATTCTACATCACGCAATGAACATTTGTATCACCAATCATCATCAATGGAATAGAGGAAATAAATCATGTCAATATTATCCTAGTGCTAGGTGAACATAAAACCAAAAATGGATATATGGATCCAATAATAGATTGCCTACAAAATAGAATTCTCTTATTAGATCGATCCAAAATGGAATAAATTCGATGCAGTATAAAAAAGTGGCCAATATTATTTATACAAATGAGCATATATCCCTCAATGAATGAGGCTTCAATGGAAAACTCCATAGATGAATTTTAGGATATAATTTAACCTTCCTTGAAAAATTCCACGAATAATATTGCATGACTAATCAATATAAAAACAAAATCTCACACCATATTACGAGAATTGCCTACTACAAGAAAAAAAATATGGAAGACTACATAGAATTCACTAGGAGGTTTCATTCTTGCTAGATCCCGGAAAACATCATCCATTAACCACCATAGTTTCTACATAGATCTAATAATTCCTAGTTTTTCTGCAGTATAGTGGATGTGTGTTGCAGGGAAAAATCCCCCATATATAGATAAGAAGTGTAAATACAGACTTAATACGAAAATTTTATTTTGAAAATTGGATATGGCTATATAAATAAACAATATAGGTATAAATAACATCATAAACTTTATAATTTTCAATGTTATCACCAGATTTGGTGTCCCTCACATGATATTGATGGAAAACAGAACCTATTTCTTTTCATTCGTGATGTGGAATATATATCAATAGTAAAACAAATATTACACCCATCCATACCAAAAACATATTGATGACAGTGGAAAATACATTCCTTCAATTATACTTTATCAAAAATAATCTATAATATGGTGGAATGGTATTAATATTCATATTAGAATATTCTCTTTAATTCTTTATCGGCCTATTGTACAACCATGTTCACAACCACCTAATAAACTATATATTAAGTGGTTTATAGGATAATGGATGTGAATCCCATTGATGTACAATTTACCTCACTCTAAATAGATATATATTGAGATCCCTACTATGATTAACAATCACATTAAGTGTTTTATGTAAATCCCTAAGCATGACATACAAGGACATTACATCCCTTTTTTGGACTACATCAAACATTAAAAAAAATAAACACCCAAAGACCATATTAGACTGGTGCCTTTGGAAAATGGGAACACATTCTAATAAATTAGTAAAATATCTTCATAATATCCCATAAAGACCTTTCTATTTTTTTTTTATCCAAAACCCAATCTATATATCCTATAAAAATGAAAACATAAAAATGGTGAGCTTAGATCCTTAGTAAGCGTAATCAAGGAAAATATAAATTAAAACATAAAGATAATAATGTAAAAACATGAATTAAAATTTTGACAACCATTCCCCATATAAAATATATCAAAATATTCAGTTATGAATTAGATCATGGCAATTTATAATACCTGAATCATAATGAATAAAAATAACATAATCCATGACATTATTCCATTAACATATGACATGAAATTTTTGGATACACATAAACATGTAACTTTGTGAAAATTTATAAACAATAATTGGTTAACTCATTAAATTTAGGACATGAAATCAGGACCTTTCATGAATATATGGACATGGAAACTAGGTCAACTGATATAATTATGGACTTCAATACCTGGTCTACGTATAGAAATGTGAACATGAAATCAGGTTCACATATAACATGTATACCTCATAAGTTATAAAAAATTTTACAATGAATTATAGGGAGATATTGGTCCCTCTCCTCAAATAATGAAATCATTCATACATGATCCACAAAAAACATAATTTATATATCAAATCATATCTCAAATATTGAATTGGTCTTCATAAATAATATTCCATCATATCACAATTCGTGAAAGACAAATATTTTTTATAAATAAAATTTCCTCAAAAACATATAAAAAACATTGGAATAATGGGAATAATATTATTTAAATATATCCTTATTATATAATTTCATATTATATGGAATATTATTTTCATGAAACACTTTTAATTAAATATTGATGAAAATATTCTTTTTTCTTAACTTATTTTCTTTTCATAAAATGGCATGAAATTTGTAAAAATACTAAATTCTTTGAAAATAAACTTGAAAAAATGTAATGGGAGATTAATGTAAATATTTTTTTAAGAAATCCTAAATATCGATTCATTCATTATGATATTTTAAAAATATTATTCTCATACTTTTTCTTAAAAAATCCAAAAATTACCTCCATATAAAATGAAGGAAGGATTCCCTTCAAACCATGTATTAAAAAGTCCAAAATGGATAAAATTGAATTTTAACATAAATAGATGAATTTTAAAACATTTTAAGATTTTTTATAAAACATATTTATGGATGATTAATATACCCTAGTAAATTCTTATAAATAAAAAAATCTCAGATAATACTGATATTGAGAAATTTTCCCTTTCTAATTTATAATTAGTTGAATCATATACCACATAAAATAAATAAAATTATATTCATATTTTAAATATAATAAAATTAATAATAATACTAATAATAATTATAAAATTCATGGGTATTATAAACACCACAAAAAATAAATAGGTGGTATAAAAGGCATGTGACCAATAAAAATATATGCAAGACAAAATAATCCCTTACCTTAGCCTTATTTAATCTTTATGGGTCTGCAACTGGTGTATAGTGGTTTTAAAAATATTATTAAATTGTAAAATAATCATAATAATATATATGATATCATATATGATTCACTTATGACTTCATATTACACATTTATTTAACAATTCCATTTTAATACAGCATTTTAGGTAATAATTACTTTTTTTATCGTACTTGTTTTTAATTTTTACTCTTGAACTTATTACATAGATCAAGACTTACATAAATCATGAATATAAAATATGATTTATATATTATATTTATTATATATATATATATAATATATATATATAAATGAAATAGAATACACCATTCATAGAGATGGTAAGCCATATGTACGCAACAACACTATTTCAATTTTCTTATTGAATTAAATGGATACATGTAAATGAAATATATATATATAACTAAATTAGCACTATTTTTTCATATATTCCATTATTATATATTATTTATATTTTATAATCATTCTTGAATGGATAATGTGGAATATGTATATCATTTCATGGTGGAGACTGTAAGCCTTATATATGCTCGAGCGATGGTATCAATCCCTGAATGGTTAAATGGTAATGAATTAGATGTTATATTAATTATAAAGAATAAATATACAATGAAATTAATTATTTAAATCCTTTATGTTGATTTTTATTCCCATTTAAATAATTTATATATGAAAAAATGCTTACACCACGGCATGGAGATGGTATTTCATATGCACACACACATTGTTATATTATTTTTTGTAGGGTCGTTAAAAGGAGTAAAATGGTTGTCCCGTAATAATAAAATTGTCTCATAATATATTATATTCTTTAATTATTACATTAGTGTTAGAAAAACATAGGAAAGGAAGTATAATATGAAATGAACATTGAAATAATATATAGAGGGGTTTACCTCTTCTTCAACTTCTTCGGTCTATATATCCAATTAAAGGAACTAGTGTTAGTCCTTTGAGAACACTATGACCTATATAATTGGAATAATGAAATTCATATAGGAAATGGTGATGCTATGAATGATATTTAAGGCTTAATGTGAAGTTAATAGGTGAGGGATGATATGCCATTTTATAATTGAGGTAAGGGGCACATTAAGAATCTCAAAAAATATGAATATAGACTAAAATATGACCACTTTAAAAAAAATATATATTTTACAAGATGATATGAGATGTGTTTGTAATATAATCGGCTATTAAATTTTAGACATGTTTTTCTATAAATTTATATTGTTTCTTCTTAATTAACCCCTTGTTATTCTTTTTTAATTATAAATAAGATAACAAATGATTCAATATTATTATTTGATGTAAATTAGAAAAAAAATAAAACATAAAAAATATTTTAAAACATATAATAATTAATTTATATATTAAAAATTATTACGATTTCGAAATGATTTAATAAAAAATTATTTTTATATACCATCAATAGGGTCAATTTTGATACTATTCATTTCATTGAATTTTAAAAATATCAAGATAAGTTATAATCCTCAAAAAAATATTTTATTATATCCAACATGGTTTAATTTATTCTATAATATTTATTTATAATAAAAAATTAATTTTTTATTATAAATCAAATTAATTTAATATTTCCGTTAATAAAATAATTATTACATCAGTTTTGTATAATTATTTAATGTACATATCTTTTGAATAAAAATTGAAAATAAAATAATCTGATGAAGATAAATCATTAAAATTTTATAAAAATTCTTATAGTATAATATATCTTCTGTATAATCTATCATTAAGAATATTGTATTTTTTAAAACATGAATATGAAAACAATAACATAACTTTAAATAAAATATTATAAGTGTCATAATATTTTTCATATGGCTCAAAATGGTAAATAACATGACCTATGGATTAATGTGATCGGGCTATACTCTAACAATAATATTTGCTAATTTTTTTTGTTCTTTTAGTTGTTATTATCATTTTATATAAAATTAAACTATTGATTTTTTTTCAAAAGTTAAATAATATATTTATCATCCTTGTATGGGAATTCAATGTAATAATTTAATTTAAATTTTTTTTAAATAAATTTCCTTTATGTATATAATTTTATTAGATTTACTATGGATATTAATCTTTGATGGTTTCTCATTTTTATCATTATATTAATATTATTATATTTAAAAGAAATAAGGGGGTTATATGTTGTTACATTATTTTATTTTAATAATATATAAATCAATTACTTATAAATGAGTCTATTAAATGTGTATATTCAAATACAAAGGCATTAAGGGTATGTTTTTTTCATGAAATAATATTTTGGTAGGTTTCATGTAAATTTTATTGTCCTTATCATATCATTTGTTATAGTAATTTAACGATTTAACATTTACAATGGTAATATTTTTTACCAAAGTTAGTATTCATGAAATCCAAAAAATAATAGGATCCTATTTATATAAATTTAACCCACTATTTATAAATAAGGAATCCATTTTTCCAAATATGAAGAACATAAGTTTTAGTAATTAAATTTAAATTAATCTCGTTAAGGGGATGAGAAAACTGTGTTTAAAAAGTTAACACGGTCAAACAATTGACATGTGTTTATATAGAATTTCATTGTGAAGTTACTAGAAATGACATAAATTGGATAAAATAATAACAAAATAATATATTTAGAAATTGAAACAAATTAAAAGGATAATCAGTCAGTATAAAAAATTAGATAAAAATCATATTAGAATTTAAATGTAGTATTTTTCAATAATTATTAAAATATGATAGTTATCAGAAAATTAAAAAAAATTATACAAAAAAAATTATGTCCCATTACCAAAGAAAGAGTTTATTATTTAAAATAGAATATATCAATGTTACAAAATATAGATTTAAAATGGGTGCTCCATAAAAATGCGGCAGAACGTCAATTTTTAAAAAATATATATTAATTTAAAAATTAAATTTATTATTATATCATTTCTAAAAAACATATAAGATGGATTATTGACATTATATTTAATATATTTAATTTTTATTCCATTAATAAAATCCATCATGTTTAGTTTTTAGATGAAAGTTAACATTGTTCATACCCACATATATAATAACTAGGTTATAAGGTGTCATAATTATATTTATTTTTTCACATTAACACAGTTTTTCATGTAATTAATTATATCAAAATAACATAAGATTTTTGGTAACACAATACAAGCATAGTGTTTTGTATACTGACATCTAAGTTGTTGTTGCGTGTAGAGAAATTATACCTTGGTGTACCGTTTAACACAAGAAATCCATGAAATTAAGAAATCCATTTCATTAAAATATCACAGTGTTACATTGTACCCCCCTTAAGTAAAATTTATCACTCATAATTCATCTAGGATATTAAAAGGATTTAATATGTGAATTTTTATTTCACAGAAATCAACATCATAAAAACAAATACTAAAACATCCTTTTAAAAGGAAATTGTTAGAAAATAACAGTTACCTAAAAAAATTCGTAACCAAGTCTCAACATAGGTGAAAATAGGTAAATATTGGGAATGGAGGAAAGTAATATATAATCATAGATATTGATAAATATCACATATCCTTAAAAATTTGGTGAACCAGTAAAATTTAACAACTAAAAAACTATAAACTAAATAAGTTTTAAACAAGTCATTGATATCATCAAAATAATGATAATAATATAGCCTTTGACATCAAGATCATTTTTCCTAATGTTGAAGTATTTTCATGAAAAAAATCACTTACATGTATATGGTATAAAATCACTATTGTTCGTGCCTTGATAAGTTTTCCCTACAGCTCTTATTCAATGAAATTAAATTGAAATATTCATTTTTGAAGGTTTAACATATCATGCAATACATAAATATAATTATAGGTTATTCTATACATCATTGTTAAAACAAAACGTTTATCACAAGTTATCAAATATGCATAAGTTCACCTATGGTAAGATAAGAAATTATTCTAAAAAAATCATGTTTAACATAAACATTCCATATGTTTATAAACATACAATACTTCAAAAATCTAAAAATCAAAAACATTGGAAATGGGTTCACTAATCTTGCATTAACATTTACCCACCATATATCATCAGATATCCCTTTTTTATAACATTTAAAACATGTGAAAACCATCATCATGTATTCTATTGAGTCATGTTAATAACCTGAGTTATCATATAAACTTATTGAAAACAATCATGTCTCCTTATTCCAAAACATATTGAATATATTTCATAAGCCCCAAAAGTTTTATACGTTATTCCTGATAGAATAATAATATTAGAAAAAATTATATATTTATTTCCAAAGATACGATGATATTCTAATTTATTACGTTATATCAAAGATATATTTATCTAAACATCATTATCTTAACAAAAGTGACATATTAAGGGCTATATTTCCAATAATCATGTGTTATAAAAATATATCACTGTATTGTTAAATCAATTTACTAGGACTTTATAACTATTAAACATATCATTTTCAATTCATAATGAAAATCATATCCTAGAAATAATATATATATATATATCATGATTATTATAACATAATATATGAATTATGAATCATATACACCACAATCATCCAACTTTAGTCTTAAAAAATTACTCAAGATCATTTAAATTAGTCTTATCAAAATATAAATCATGTATTAAGGTTCCTCAACCTCAATATTCTTAGGTTTATTGTAAATAATACTCGATGAACTTCACATACATTTCAAATTTAAATTACAATCTCTTAAACCTCAATAGTATGACCAATAATTTTACCTTCGACATGACTCTCTTCATGATATTTCCATTTACGAAATCAATTTTCATGACTCCCATGTGTTCCACAAATTAATGATTCATCGGCAACTATGTTTTACCTAGTTTGGTGTTTTGAATAAGTGAAAAAATCAGAAATACATATTAGATATTAAAAATAGATATGTGAGGTAAATAACATATATTATTTATATCTAGAGTATCTTAGATTAAAACCTAGTTTAATCAATGTTATCACAAATAATATAGGATTTTATGTAATATATAGACTTATCCTGAAGAAATCCTAAGACGTAACCTTAGAGATATCTATCGGTATATCGCTAAATATTATGAATCACAATTTCCAATGGATGGCTAAACCATCAATATGATAATAAATGTAAAGCCACAAGATTGATTTACATAGACATTACATCAATTTTTTATAATACATATAAAATTACAAAAATAATCACCTAAAGACCATATTATTTTAGTGACTCTAGAAACTAGGAACACATTCTCTTAACTTGGGAAAATATCTTCAATATCTCTTATAAATATCTTCCCCTTTAGTTTTCCTAATGAAAGTTTTTCATTATATCTTAGGGAAAAGAAAACATAAAAATGGTGAGCCTAGATGATCAGTAAGGGTAAATAAAAAAATTTAATTAAAATATGAACTTAAAAATTTATAAAAAATGAACAAAGCTTTTGAAAACCATACCCCATATAACATATATTAAAATCGAGAGTTATGGAATAAATTTTGGTAGTTAATAAGATATGAATCATAAGTAAATCAAATAACATAATCTATGAGTTCATAATATTAACAGAATAAATGAAATTGTAGAAAACACATAAACATGACACTTTGATAACATGTTTAAATAGAAACAGGTTCCATCATTAAATTATGGACATGAAATCTGGAATTTTCATAAACTTATGAACATGTAAACCAGGTCTACTAATAAAATTATAGAAATGAAAACAAGGACCATGTATAGAATTGGGAACATGAAATCAGATTCACAAATAACTTATATACCTCATGAGTTATCAATCATTACCATATTCATTAGAAGGAGATATAGGTTGCACCTTTCACATAATAATCTCACTATTACATGCTAAACAAAAAACCTAAATCATTTATAAAATAGTATTCCAAGGAATAAAATGGGTTTCTTAATCATTACTCCTTCATCACATAATTCATGAATGAAAATTGGGTTTTTCAAATAATATTACATCATAGAAATAATCAAACCCTTGTAATATTAGAGATAGAATACATGAAACACATCCTTATTAAATAATCTCATATTTTATGGAAAATAAATTATCTAGAACACATGAAATTAATTTTTTAGAAAAACATCCTTTAATATTTAAAAAAGATTTCTTTTCTTAAAATACGATGCAATTTTAAAAGAAAATAATTTCATTGAAAATACCCTTAAAAAACAAAATGGGAATAATAATGAAAATAAGGTGTTATGAATGTTTAAAAATCTATTCATGCAATATAATATTAAAAATACATTTTTCTCATACAATTTCTAGAAAAGTTAAAAAATACTTCAATTGAAAATGAAAGACAGATTCCTTTCAAACTATGTAGTTAAAAGGAAGAAATGGATTAAAATGAATTTTAACATCCATATATGAATAGTAAAACATTTTATGAAAATAATTTCATAACAAATAAGTATGGATGATAAATACACCCCAGTAAATACATATATATAATCATACTCGGAAAATAATGAGTTTACATAATTATAACTTACCAATTTATAATTAGTCAAATTTTATGTATCATAAAATAAATAAAATAATATGCATATAGTAAATATAATAACGTTCATGATTGGAATCTTAAAAATATTCATTGATAGTATAAACACCAGAAAAAAGAAATTGGTGGTGTATAAGGCATATGTCCCATAGAAATAAAAGTGAGACAAAATAATCTTTTACCATAGGACTAATTACTTTTATATGTGTCTTAATCTTTAGTATATTGGTTTTAAACATTTTATTAAATTGTTATAGAGCCATGATAATTTTTATGAGATCATATATTATTCACATATTACTTTTTATTACCCATTCATTTAAAAATTCTATTTTAAATAACTGTTATGGGTAATAATAACTTTGTTTATTGTATGTGTTTTTAATTTTTTTTATCGATCTTATTATATATATTTTAACATCATTATTTTTAATAAAGAAACACAATGTTCAATATCATACATAAAATGCAACATCGAGCTAAAACGGTCTTCTAGAATATTATTATTTTAATGATATCGTTATAACATAGATGTTATAATGGAAAGAATGAATAGTAACAAATAAATCATAAAAATGTAGTTTACAAATGTTTAAATAATGACTTATTGGTTACCAAATTTTTTATAAATGGATATAATAACCATTTTAATATAAACAATGTGTATTAATGAAAACCAATTTAAAAGAAAATAATCATATTTATTAAATCATATCACACTTTATGTATTTTTATTTGATAGAAAATATTTTTTATATATTGAAGGTAATTTTTTAAATTAGTCTTATATTTTTATTGATATTATAAAATGCCAAATTCAATTTTTCAGATAAAAGAAATGGTTTCGGAAAAAAATAGTTTTATCTCCTTTTGATGGAGAACCCGTTCTAAATGTTGTTTATGAAAATCTTATAAGTTATATTTGAAAATATAAACATATTCTATTGTATAGGGATATCAATGTATTTCTTGGTTTAAATTTTGGTGTTTTTTTGATGAAATTCATAATTTAGAGAATAGTGAAAAAAACTACATTTTAATTGAAATCTACATTTTCTATAATTTAATTATATATATTTATATTTTATTCTTAGTTGGTTTTAAATATTTTTTGGATTTTTTCTCGTTTAATCTAATTTTGGTAATTTTTTTAATTTCACATTTAAATTTGACATGAACACATTTCAATCTTTTAATAGTTTTCTCTACTTAAAACCCTGTTTTCTGGTTTTGCTAATGGGATTTAAATATAAGTCAATTAATTCAACATTTGTGTTTTTATTTTGGAGAAATTTATCCAATAATTTTAATCATAATGTCGAAATTACATAAATATGTACCTTTTATTTTTTTAACATTATTAACAGTAACTTTAGTAATTGTTTTTATTTACCACTATTAAATAGTAAATTAGTTAAATAGGGGTAAAAATACTATTATAATAATATAAAACTACCCTAAAAATGTTCTAATATTATTGGATGTGTCACGGGTGACCCAAAATATACATATTATGAAATATTGTCATTCGGAAGAAATTTGGGAGTTAAAATGACATAATATAATATATAATTTAATGTAAAGGGATATAACATAAACATGTATCATTTTAATAAACATAATTGAAGGTGAGGTAATATAATTTTCTCTTTGACAATAAATAGTAATTAAAATTTTAAAAAAATTTCTTTATCATGGAATTTTATTTATAATTTTAAGATATTAAATAAATAAATTTATTTTTGACACACTGATGATGTAATTGTTACTTTATAATTGAAAATTCAAAAAATGATATTATAAATATTAAAATAAATGTAATTTTAAAATATTTATGTAATACACATATTTTCTAGATTATTATGACATGTTATTTTTATTTTAATATATTTTCTAAGAATTAATCAGGTTTTTATAGCATTAAAAACATCAATTACTAAAAAGTGTAAAAATTGACATAATTGATATTTTAATGAAAATACAATTTCATTAAGTCATATTATAGTCATAAAAATATAATATTTTAAAAATGACATAGATAAATTTAAAAATTACATTAATGATCCACATGATGTCCTATTTTCATTTTAATGATCATTTATTTACCATAGAGTGTAAAAATACAAAAATACATGGTAAGAGTTGATTTTTTTTATTAAGGGATAAAGCCCAATAATAGGGTTAAATTGTTGACCTAAACATGTATAAAACATATTGGTTGAATTAATTTCTATACATAATCATATTATCGTCAAAATTTATCACTTTGGAGATATTATAATTCCAAAATAAATTTATAATTAAATAATATTTAATTAATTTCTTAAAGATACCTTCATCCCTCTTCTAAATGGCATCCATCTCCACCCACTTACTCACACCTTTCAAGCCCCTTGACTCACCCAAAATATTCCTAAACAAGCTCCCAAAATCTCTAAATTCCTCATATAAGTCTTACCATTGAAGTTAGTCAACTCAAGGAATCCTTTTGGCTCAATGCAAAATGAGTAACCTGATTTAGATGTAAAATATTCTCTCAAGAACCTCTATTTTTTTCCTTCTACAACACCCTAAATTATCTTTATTTCATTATATTATCACAACAATAGTATAATAAATATACTAGAATTTTTTTATGATATGGTTCTATCCTACACTTTCACATACCTCCATCTAGTAAATAATGAACATACAATTTATGTGTACGGTGAACTACTCCTTCACGAAAGACGATTGTTCAATTTTCTCCTACAAAATCTAATGGTGGAAATTATGATGGAACTATATATATATTACATATATTATATTTATATTACCTCTATGATTCAGTAGTTTTTATATTTAACATACATAAATGCATTTCATAACGTGTAAATATGATAATTTCATTTGAGGAAGTCTTGACTACCTCCCATTTAATGTGATTTGACTCATTAATTCTATACAAGGAATAAATAATGAATTATTTTAATATAACATAGGTAACTCATATAACATATATTTTATTCTAGAATTAATATATACCAATGTATCATTTATTTTTTTGTAGCATCCTGGATCTGTAAGCCACACAGTGGGTGCCCAAAACATAGTTGGTCACATTAACATAAGCGCATTTCCCCAAATGCCCGACGCTGCCGAATAGAAGCGAGGGCCTAGGTCTGATAGTGGGGAATCGATACCCTCATTTATCAAAGTTAGCACTGCAGAAAATAAATATAACATACAACAACGAAAGATGTAAACAATATACAACTAAAATAGCAAAATGATGTAAAAGATAACCAATAGTTATATATAAAAAGGAAGCATGTCACTATTTATAGGAAAGCAGCACAAACAGGATACACTACAACACAATACAATAAAACTCAAAGTACAGGGTACAGCAACAAGAAAAAAATAGTCAACAGAATGCAGCAGCATAGTAAGACTAAGCTCCGTTCAATGCTCTCCTACTCCTCTAATACAATCATGTACCTGTATAGGGACCCTTTCCCCTGTCAACACCTACAGCAATATAGTATGTTTGGGAAGATTATGTGACCCAAATAGGGTGTGATAAATAATTCCCAGTAGGCACCCACCAAAGGCTCTCTCCCAACTATCGGTGAGAGTGCACAACAATGGTGTGAAAAAGTAAATGCAATAAACTAGTAAGTACTGAAAAGTAACTATCACTACCAGTTTTGTTGCCATTTTAATTATTAATTATCACCTCCATTATTGTGCTTCATCTTGCTAGGTACAACATAAAAAATCACCATAGTGAATATTATAAATTGTTGTGTCTTCAGACATAATATCCTTAACCACAGGTAACAGAATAAAATACCTGCAGGTGATTTCCCTTATGCATAACGATAATTTCCCTCTGGAATACGTGATATTTCTGTCAATCATAGATACTACTACCCATAGGCATAAACAAAGGATGCACTCAGGATAACCAAACACTACCCACATGCTAAGTAAAACTCTACCCGCATGCTAATAGAACATTGTGCATAGGATAATAGAATGTTTCCCTCAGACTAAAGGAACAGGGCCGAGCCCAAAGCATAATAAAAAAAATTGCATAAACATTCTCTCAAATTAATTAAATTCACAATATAATAATGGCATAACCTTGGGTATCCTGGCCAAAAGGCTAAATAGAAGAACACACCCTCGGGGGGTGTGTCGTGGATTGAAGCAGTGATCCCAAACAACAGTTTAAACATATCATTAAGTTATCTACACAATTTTAGATATATTTTAAAAGAATTATTTATCCATACGAGACCCCATCCATGGGCCTGTAGCAAAAAGGTTCATAATTTCAACACAAGAGCTGAATGGAACATCAGAACACCTACCCTGATCGTCTCTAATCGGTGTACGTGAATGACGTCTCCTGAATCGTCCATGAACAACGTAAATCTGGGATAAACGTTCAGTCATTAAAACTCATATAACATTTCGTCAGGAAAGAATTGGTAATAAAAACACAAGGAGAGTGAATAAATCACCCACACTTTTCAATCAAGATCGTCAGAGAAGGATTCAGATTCCCAGTGTGCATTCAGAAGATCATCAAAGATCTGGCCTCCTCTCCCAGTTTTAAAACGATCTCAAAGCCTCCTCTGCTGAATGACTAGGATACTGGCAGTTTTATGTGAAAAAATTTACACGTAATGTACTCCTAGGTACACAGCGTGTACTTTTATTTTTTTTAACTCTTCTTCTGGCGTATTTTTTCCACCACGTCACTGTTCATCCGACGACATGAATACATGGCGTGAATTCTTGATTACATAGTGTGCACTATCGCTCCACTGGCTGCTACCTCCACCACATTAATATTCACCTACCGACTGATTACACAGCATGTAAAAACTATGTACATCGTGTGTAGTCTGTTTTTACACCCTTTATCACTGACAGGCCTACACGCCCTGTGTACTCATCCCACACGACCAATGTATATGGTGTGTGGAAAATTACACTGCGTGCACTCACAAAATTTGGGATCTTTTCCCATTTTCCTTATTTTCTAAAAAACACATAAGAAAAATGGAAAATAAAAAACTCGTTCCTCAAAAATAAAAACAGTGTTCTTACATTTTTCATTCCATTAATATGATAAAAAATAAAAGTAATGTTCATGTGTACGTTCAACCTACGGTATCCATTACGGTGCATTTCATTTCTTATCTCAAAATATTATTAAAAATTATAAATACATATATAATGAAAATTTATGATATTAAATTCTAGAATAATATTCTAGAGATGATTTTATTTTCATCAATGGACAATTTACATCAATAATAGTTCATTTTCGACTCAATTACCGAATATTGACAAAACCACCGATATAAACTTAAATAATTATGAAATTTTTATAAAAATGTACTAAGTGATATAAAAGGAATAATAAAATTGAAAATGGTTCTCAATATTGTATAAATAAAAATAAATTTATTATTCAGGAACATTAAGATAATATGTGACCATTCAAAATCAAGGAAAGGTAATTCTTAATTCAATCATCATTTATTGAGTTAGATATCCAGGACATTGGTTTTGTTTTCCAAAAAATATGTCAGAATGACCTATGATTGTTTTACATTCAATGTACAATTATATTGGGTGTATTTTTATTCTCACACATAGTAATTTAATTGATATATTGTTAATCAAATGATTAAATCATTGTAATGTACTTCATCTCAATATCTTTTAATCCAGGTATATTTCGATAATATAACCATCCTTATATTATTAATTTTTAATTATACCTCTTTTATTTAAATTTAATTCAATTGTTTTAAAATAGAATATTTTTTATGAAGTGTTTTACTAATTGGAAAAATTAAGTTTTTTTAACATACGTGGTGATAATGACCTTTATAATGTTATGACCATTATATGGTATTTGGCTTCCTCTACCATTATTAATCTTTCTAAAATGAAAATTAAATACCCTATTAAATTTTTATGTATTTTTTTATTGAAAATAGTTTTCATAATAGATTGATTATATAAATATTAGTAAATTACATCTTATGATTGTAATGTGGAAATGTTATTTATACTTTATGTTTTTTAATGTGTTATTTTAATTTTATGTTTATTAGTAATTGATTATTTATATGGGTGGTTACATGATAAAATTAGGGTGTGTGATATCATGATATCTGTCCAATGAATTGGGTAATATGGAAGAGGTAAACGATTTGTTTTCTCCTAATATATTTAGGGAACATACTATAATTGGTATTCCTAACATACCCATATAGGTTACTCCCTATGTAGCTGTGAAAGGAATAATGTTAGTATGATATGGAAGTTAAAATTAACCTTTATGTTTTATGATTTCTATAATATTCAATAAGAATCATATGATTCCATGATATAAGCTAAAGACATTATTTTTTATGGGTGAAAAGTTTCATTTGGTGAAAATATATTCTTTTGTTTTAAATATTCATGGACTAATAGTTTACTTCATTATATTATATTATTTACCGATTTTTTTATTCTCATCCCTTGTTTCTAAAATTTTATAAAGAATGTATAAGTATTGTAAAGAGAAAGGAACATGTGAAGAATAATTTTTTCTAGAATAGGAAATCATGTTTTAATTAAAGGGATTCCTATAGTGGAAAATTGAATACTATGTATAACTATCCACATGTAATGTCAAGGTCTATTATGTAATTTTTCTGGCCTAATTTCTCAAAAAATATACACTTAAAAAGAACCTCAATGTGAATTATTGAAAAAAAAAATATTATGTACTATTTAAGTATGGGGTTATATAGATGTTTTAATAGGTTGGTTTAGACAAAATTGATGATTAAGATGTTTTCCTATGAGTTAGGGTTATTCTCATGGGTCTAAAATTTTATGTTTGATCATATGTTCGATGTATTAGAAACACATTTTAAGGCAGTATGTTTTGAAATGTTAAGAAGACTAATGGTATTTTAGGATATATTCTCTTATGAGGAAATTATCAGATCTGGAGGACCATATAATAATATCTTTACCAATCACTAATTCCATTTCAATTGAAGATGAGGAAAGTGAAAATGACAAATGAATGGTATGGATTAATTCTTATCTTATGATTTGAAATTATTGAATCTAAAATGCAATTCATTTTTTTGTTTTAAGAAATATGTATTATGGAATAATATAGAAAAGCATGGTTAAAGGATCATGAATGATACTGAATGATTATAATTAAATTCAAGAGTTATGATAGATTGTATGATGATTAATATTAAAAAGTATTAATTATATTTTGATGATGGGATGACTTTTGGAATAATTTTCCTAGTATGTATCACCCATAATTTACTTATGTGCAAATGTTATTTGATGAATAATTATAATTTCTTTTATGGAATTAATTATGAAGGACCTTTAGTGTTTATATGATCCTTGATTTTGATGTAATTATGTGTTATTACTTTTTGGCATGAAAAATGAAAGGTATGAGATAATCATTGAGTTTGAAACTTGTTATAGTAATTTTTGAGTATTATATCATGTTTTGGGAATGTTATAATAATTATATCATTTTTGAAAAGGGACAAAATGCAGACCATGTGACAACCCATTGTGTTGTACAAGGGTATAAGAATCGAACCAACAACCAAACACTAACTAAGATTTATTGCCTTCCACTGGCATACATGATGTACCTAGATATAATGACTTATTATTTTTAGTTAAATGATTTTATGGATTTATAATTAGTTGATTTTGAGATGTTATTATTTATAAAATGGATATACTTAGTATAGGAATATTATTTGTTGAATAACTGATATATGTTATTTTAGAATATATTCTCAATTTTGGTAACACTATATGGCTATAGAAAAAATACTATTATATTTCATTTTACGATTAATTATAGAATTTTATTTTTGAAGAAGAAATTTATTTATTGTTGATATATGCAGATTTTGGTTATTTATGTAAATTATTACACTATCATGGAGAAGATGTGATTAGGTAAATAACTTTTCAGTATGAGACTTTTAGATTAGTCATTGTTATCTGGAGATAAAGTTATGATTTTTTATAGAAAAATATGTTATCAAATACCTCAGTATTTTGGGTTTCAATCATAATTTTGATTATTTATAAGAATTTTAAGGTCATTTGTTTGTTTAATAGTATATGTATAACTTGAGTATTATTGTTTAATTTTGTGGATTAAAATTTGTCCTTCTATTTATAAAGTATTAATATTTTTGGGGGATTATTTGATCTTGTCCTAAACATTTTGGATTTGGTTAATATCTAATGATAGGTGAAATATATAGATCATATTTTATTTAATATGTGATTCTTTATAAGTTTATTCTAGTGATTTAAGAGTTTCCCAAAAATCCTTAATACTCATTGATTTGGGGAAAAATATGAGTTTGTGTTGGAATTAAATCAATGAATGAAAATATTCATGTCAATTAAATATATTTTCTAAATTTATTATTCCATGTAGTAAAATAATTCCTCAACTTTATACAGTGTATCTTAAATAAAAAATATCTTCCGTTTACATTTTTTTACAACAAAAGAAAATATAGTTTAACCCATAAAAAGATGTCATTTTTTAGTTATTATCTTTATCCAGATCTTGGGTTTTATCACTATCTATCATAACATGAAACTTATTTTTTCTTCCATATCCATGTTTTCCTATATTTAACCCTAGTATGATTTTTCTCTGGTGACATTTTTACTTCACTTTATATATTTTAATGAGGAATTTTAATTAATCATTTTTCAAATTTGGGTTTAAAAGAATTTATTTTCAAAATTAATACCCTAGTTACCAACCCCAAATTCAAATTATGAGTACAAAATTTATTAAATAGGGGAGGATGTGACATTATTTGTTTTATGAAATAAACATTATGTTCAACAGTGTACATGATGCGCTACATTGTGCTTAAACGAACAAATAAATATTATTATTTAAATTTTACCCAAATAACATATATGTTGGAATGGCAGGAGTGAATAGAATCAACAAAATTATGGAAATATGGTTTAAACATATCTAAAAAATGAATCATTGGTTACCAAATTTGTTACAGATGGAAAAATAATAATTTAATATAAAGGATTTGTTTTTAGGAAAATCAATTTCAATGTGAATAACAATGTTTATAAAATCATATCACTCTTTATTGAATTTTCTTTTCTGGAAAATATATTTTATGTATTCAATTAAATTTATAGATTCACTTTATATGTTTTATAGATATTATATAAGAAGAAATTCAAATTTTCGGATAAAAGAAGTATATTTTTAAAAATTCAGTTATACTACCTTTTCTTGGTCAACTATTTTTAAATAAATTTTTAGATAATTTTATACATTATATTGGACATAATAAACTTATTATATGTAATAGATACATTAAAATTTACCTTGAGGGAAATTTTCGTGTTTTTATGAGGAAATTCATATCTTAATGAAAATCAAAAAAGAGTACATTGTGATTCAAATATGCCTTTTCATATAATTTATATATACAGTTATATTAAATTTTTAAATAGTTTTATACTGTTATTGGATTTTTTTATCATTTAATACATTATTTATAATTTGAAGTAATTTCATATTTAAATTGGGCATCAAATCATGTCAATATTTTGATAGATTTTACTTCTTAAAAACCCGATTTTTTGTTATTACAATTAGAACTAAATTTAAATTAATTAATGAAACTTATGTGTCTTTTATTTTTAAAAATTGATTCAATTTTTATAACCATAATTTATATATTATATAAATAGGTTCCTTTTATATTTGGGAATTTTTAATAGTAACTTATGTAATTATTCTTATTTACCACAGCTAAAGAGTAAATTTTGTTAAAAGGGAAAAAATAATAATATTATAATATCAAACTATAATAAAAAATTTCATAATATTATTTATTTGTGTCATGGGGGACCAAAAAAATACTTACTCTGAACATTTTTCATTCGGGAGTCACTAGGGTGTGAGAATGACATTTTATAACAATTAATTTATAGTAATTCCTAATACAACATAAAAATGTATCTTTTAACTAAAATAAGTATTTGGTGGGGTTATATAATTGATCTCGCTGGATATAAATAGCCCATAGAATGAAAAACCTATTTCATACATCATGTTGTTTTATTTTTTACTTTCAGACATTAAATATATAAATTTATTTATAACATAATGATAATGCAGTGATTAACTTATTAATGAATTACTCAAATAAAATATACTATTAATATGAAAATATTAGTAATTTGAAAATTTTGACTCCATACAAATTTTTTTGGGATTATTATGAAATTTTATATTTGATTTAATGTTGTTTTTAAGAATCAATCACTTTTTTTATTTAATAACAATCAATTACTAAATATTTTCAAATTGACATTATTGAGTTTTAAAAAAAAATAAAATTTTAATAAATGATATAATATCCATAATAATATAATAATTGTCAAAATGTATTGTATGATGTTAATAATGTCATTATTTGTCCCATGGTGGTTTTATTATCATTTTATAGTAAATATATTTACCATATTGTGTAATATTTCAAGAAGACCTGGTTAGAGTTTATTTATTTAACTAATGGTTAAAGAAAAGATATAAAGAAAATATTGTCACATAATCATGTATACAAAAAATTTATTGAGGGGATTTAGACTCATTTTAATATTATATTACAAATATATAAATTTTGTGTGATTATAATTCATAAATCAATTTATAATAAAATAATATTCAAAGAATTTCTTTAAGTATCTCTACTATATCTTATAAAAGGCCACCATATCTACCCACTTACTCACACCTATCGGACTCCTTGGCTCTACCATATTCTACTCATATAATATACCAATATCCCTCACTTCCCCCAAGAATATTTACATTGGGTAGAAAGAAACTCACGTAACCTTTTTGGCTCATATGAGAAGGAATAGCCCACTTTTGAGGTAACATCTTCTCTCAAACTCCTTGCATTTATATTCATTATCTGACACCCTATCATGTATCAATTATGTTATTTTATTAAAAATATTATAATAAAAACACTATGGATATTTTATAGTTTTTTTCCAATATTTACACATTCCCCTCTCTAATGATATATAACATACTCTTTCTGTGTATGGTGAACTACTACCACACGAAACGATGATTGTTCAATATTCACCAACCACCAATCATGGTGGAAATTATGAGAGAAATATATTTACATATTAAATATATTATATTCATATTGCCTCTATTCTTCTATATTTTTTATATAAAAACAACAATTCTTGTTTCTCTAAAGTGTAAATATAAAAATTTCATTTGAGGAAGTGTGGACTATTACCCCCAAAAATATATATGAAACATTAATTTCCTACATGGAATGTATACAAGATGGAGTTAATGAACATATGTAACATATATAACATATATATTATACTATAATTATAATATACCTATTTATCCATTATTTTTGATTCATTTAATATGAAAATTTAATAAAAGTAGTGTTCATGTTTACGTATGACCTACTATCTCCATGAATGGTGAAATTAATTTATTCTCTCCAAATTCTATCGACTATTGTAAATACATATATAAAGTATATATATGATATTTAAATCCTGAATAATATTCTGTAGTTGATGGGATTTTGACCACAAGGACAATTTGCATCAAAACATGTTCATTTTCTACTCAAGTACCGAATATCAACAAAATGGCATATATGAACATAAATAATTATTTAACATGTATAAAATGTTAATAAGTTATATAAAAGGAATAATAAAATTGAAAAAAGTTCTCAAAAAATTAAAAATTAACTTGTGTTTATCATTCATGAACCAAAAAATTTTACGGGATGAGTTGGAGACAAGGTAAGGGAAATTATAAATCAATCTCCATTCATTGAGTTAAATATACATGTCATTGGTTTTTTTCAAAGAGTATGCGTGAATTAAATATGATTGTTTTACACATAATATCAAATTATATTTGGTGTATTTTTATTTTCACATGTAATAATGTTATTGATTTATCATTAATATAATGATATGATCTTTCTAAGGGTCTTCATTTCAATCTCCATTCATTGAGGCATATCTTGATAATATACACCTTCTTCATTTATACAGTGTATAATTATATCATTTTTCATTTAATTTAATTATATGGTTTTAAAATGGAATCACCTTCTATTAATAAAATAACTAAACGACAAAATGAAATTTTTTTAACGTACGTGGCAATAATGACCCTTTCACTACCATGACCATTATTTTGGAATTTTGCATCATCTACATGCCGTAATGATTTTTAAAAGAAAATTATATACCATATTACTTTTTTAGGTATTTTATTATTGGAATGGTTTTGATAATGGATTTATTATACCAATATTAAGAAATTATGTCTTATGATTGCAATAGGTAAATTTATGTTTTTCATTAGGATTTTTCATGTGTTATGACTATGTTATGGTTCTTAGAAATTAATTATGTATATGGGTCATTCCATAATAAACCAAGGGTGGGTGATACCATGGAATCTCTCTAATGAATTAGCTGACTATTTTTTCCAAAATATGTGAATGGGAAAGATAAGAAAAGGAAAAAATAGTTCCAAAAGGGGCTGCTTCATGAAGCACCTTCATAAAGCACCTACTCAAATCCCATTAGCACTATGGATGATGCATTTCCAAGGCCTTATCGTCACCTTACATAGTGGAAGGTGACAGTGGACTCCACAAATATAATGAACTTAATAGTAGACTTTCAACTAAGGAGGTAATATGGCTGCCTCTTTGATTACATGGAAATTTACTATAAGTACTCGACCTTAAAAAATTACATAATAATTAATTAAATGAATAATTCACATTAAGGATCTCTTTAGGTTTAGATTTTTAGAGAATTAAGACATAACTATTACATCTCAAATATTACAAAGTAAACACTTCTACCCTATTTCCATTTTTTCATAAAAAAATCATAAAAAAGAAACATGACTAGTTCCATGGTATAGACAACTTGTCTTTCCTTGATCCCATCCTTCACTCTATTCATCTTTATGTCCTGTGGAAAACATTTAAAAAACATGTGATGAACATAAAAAGCTCAGTAAGGGTTATAAAAAATTGAATGAAAACATTTGTTCATAAATATATACAAATCATAAAATATTTTACATACCTCTTGAAAACATAATATTTATGAATAACACATAGAAATCATAAATAATAAAGGTAACTTCTGGCATCCAAATCATACTTACATTGTAGCTATCACAGCTACATAGGGAGTTAATTTGGAGTACCCATCCCATTTTATTCCCTAAATCTATTAGGAGAAATATTAACGTTTACCTCCATCATGTTACCCAATGCATTGGATAGCTATCTCGGGCTCACCCGCCCATGGTTTATCACAGAACCACCCGTATACATAAATAATGCCCAAAAAACAATAACATGATCATAACACATAACATAAGCAAAAAGGAAGGATAACATTTCGACATTGTAATAACAAAATTTCATTTAAAGATATTGAAATAATAAATCCATTATCAAAATCATTTTCAACACAAAAATATGTAAAAATATTATATGGTATTTATTTTTCCTTTTAAAAACATTACGGCTTGTTAAGGAATCCAAAGATCAAATAATACTCACAGTGTCGGAAAGGTCATTGTCACTGATTACATTAAAAAAACATTCTTTTTGTCTATTAGTAAAATGATTAATATAGAAAACATTCCTTTTGAATAAAAGTAAAAGTCAAAGGGGCTTATACACCATATAATAGAAAGATGTTTATAAAACAAAATATGCCTCAATGAAAGGATATTGAGACAATGTCTAATACAAAGACGGTATCCTAGATTAAGGATAAATCAACTAGGTAATTATGTGTGAAAAATATAAATACACACAATATAAGTGGATATTAAGTGTAAAATAATCATATTTCATCCACACGTATTCATTCAAAGACATAATCAAGAAGTAGAGTTTTAACCCGAATAATTGAAATTGGATTAAGAATTTCCCTTGAAAAAATCGGATAGCCTAATGACGTCACTTTAAACTTCAAAAAATGAGATCATGAGAGATAAAAAGGGTATATCATCACTTGGACATAATATTTACACCAATAAGGATATATAATAACATATACCAACTTAATAAGATGAAAATTAAAAGTCCTAACAAAAATAAGCCTTTTAAAAAGAGGAGGGTGAAGGGTTGCCTTACTGATTTGGGTAAATTTCGAAAATTGCACCCCATGAAAGAAGGGTCATACAATGAAGATTTAAATACCCATAAATTAAATTATATTAAAAAAATAATACAATCATGGGTTGTAAATACACCACACAAAAGGGAATAGTAGCAAATGTATCATGAATTTTACGAGAAAAAAAGTGAGATAAAAACCCCTTACCTCATTTTAATCAATAAAGTCATATGATCAAAAGATAATAAACAACAAATTAATCACATAATACCATAAATATAAATAGAATAATGAAAATATATATAAAAATGGCAGTAAAAAATACACCAAATGAAATAAATAAGTGACAAACAATGGAAGGATCACAGAATTAAAAGTGAGATAAGAAATCCATTATGAAAATTCGCAGCCTAACAGCGCCACTTAATACTTCCAAAAATGGATTTATGATACCAAATAGGGTCTCTCATTATATGAACATAAAAATTATAGAAATATTAATATAAAATAACATCCACCAACATAATAAAGAGGAGATAAAAATAAAAGACATAAATGAGAGTACTTAAAATAAAAGAGAGAAGTAGGATCCCTTACCTCAATTCCGACTTGTCTTGTTCATTTATTTATATTCATGAATAATAAACTTTTGTTAATTTATAATTTATTAAGGAAATCCTTTAATGTTTATTATCAAATTCATATCAAATATTTTAATGTCATAATAATAAGTTAAATATGTGTGTTTATATTAGACGTTTTTGTCGATGTTAGGTTCATGTGTCAAAAATGAACTTGTTTGAGAAGAATTGTCCATGTAGTTATAATTACATCATTTATAGAATAGTAATAATTATTGAAATATAATATAAATAAATTATAATATCATTTTATACTATTCCCTATCATTTAGAGATAAAAATAAAATGCATCGTTCATGGAGACGGTAGGTCGTACGTACGCAGGAACGCTACTTTCATTTATTTTTTAATATTAATGGAATTAAAACTAAATGAGAGATATATATATTATAATTAAATAATAATATATATGTTATATAGGTAACATTTTTTCATTAATTTCATTTTTTATACATTCCATGTATTTCATTAACGAGTCACATCACTTGAGGGGGCGGTAGTCCACACTTCCTCATATGAAATTATCGCATTTGCACAACATGAAAATCATAAAGGTCTGTTTTAAATATAAAATACCGAAGAATATAGAAATAAAATACAATATATATCATATATAAAATACAGTGACATCATAATGGCCACCATGAGAGGCGGTAGGAGATAATTGAACAATCATCATTTTGTGAGGCAGTAGATCGCCTTTAATAGAAACATTATGTTTTTCACCCATTAGATGGAGGTGTGTGTAAGTGTAGCTCAAATACATATTATAACATCATCCTAGTATATTTAAGATACTTTTTTATGTTAAAAAAATAAAGGAATAAAAATAATTTATGGGGTTGGATAAGAAAAAAAAAACACAAGCACATAAGAGAAGACATTACCTTTAAATCGGGTAACTTTTCTTGGTTTGAACCAAAAGGGTTTCTTGAAGATATTTATTCCTAATTTAAGGAATCTAATATAAATATAGGGATATTGGGAGATTATTTTAGTATAGGTTTGAGGAGCCAAAGGTCTTGAGGAGTGTGAGAAATGGGTAGGAAGTGGTGTCTTTTTATAAGAGATAGGAGGGGCTCTTTTGGAAAACTTGAAACTATTATTTTATTATATAATTATTTTCCATTTCAAAAGGTCCAATAATCATTAAATTTGAAGATAGGGTGTCCCATGTTCGAAATAAAATCATCCAAAAATAATTGGACAACTTTTGGATATTGTTTTAATCTTTATCTTCTTATTTATTTAATTTATTGATTAATTACGTAAACACTGCATCATCATTGTGTCATAAATAATATTATTTATTTGATGTCTAAAAATAATAAAACAATTATCATTATGTAGGAGATATTTTTATCTTTCTAATTAATGTTTATAGTTTAAAATATAACTTGTATAACCCATTGTAAAAATTGTTTTAGTAAAAAAATACATGTTTGTGACATTTTTATTTTTACTTTAAATAAAATTTATTAATAACATTATCTTCCCCATGTGGCTCCATGTGGTCCCACAAATTGACCCATCGATTGTCTTGGTCGGACATGAATAATCCAATAAGTTTAGGACATTTTTTAAGGTAATTTTCATATTATTATAACATTATTTTTACCCTAAATTACCTTAATTACCTCTAATCGAGGTTAATAAAATTCAAAAGTTAGTATTCGCCAAAAATTATTTTAATCCCATTGAACCAAATTTTAATTACTAATGACAACCCTGTATGTCGGATTTTTTAAATTTAATTCACATAAGTGGTAAAATTTCAATTAAATGAAAAAATCAGTTTTTAACTACTACTAATTGGTTTCATTATTCATCAAAAATTGATGCTTTTCAGAAAAATCCAAAAAATTCACCGTAAGATATATTTGATATTAAAAATTTAATAATGATATCCATTTTACCATATTCAAAACATATAAGTTTCATTAATTAATTTTATAATTAATTCCCGCTGTCAAAACAAATCGCTTGTTTTTAAGAAACAATATCTATCAAATGATTGACACTTGTTTATGCCCAATTTCAATGTGAAATTAATTATAATGACCAACATTATATTAAATGGTAAAAATATAATTTAATTACACATTAAACCCAATTAAAAATAATATAAAACTATATAAATAAATTACATTAGAAGGAGGTTTTGAACTAAAATCCAATAATTTTCACTATTCATTAAAAAATGAATTTTATTAGAATAATACCAAATATTTAAACAAAGTAAATTTTGTTGTCTTGATTCTAAAGAATGATTTTATTTTTTATTACATATAATAGTGAAAAAATTATATTGAAAAATGTTTCTCTATAAAAAAACAGGTTAATCGACCTTTTAAATAATATTAGAACATTTATGCTTAATATTGGATTCAATCGCATTTAAAACCTCTAACATTTATTGGATAAATGTAAAAACATTTAACAGACATGTACAATTATATTTTATTTAGTTATATTCATTACCTCCATTACAACAGCTAGGTGTTAACTTCTATTTAAAATAATATTATTATATAATTAGTGTGTAGTGTAAGATTTCAAAGAAACTCGTTTGTTGCGTATCGGGTACGTTATCGAACGTAGCTACCCCTTTAAAGTAAAATTAATATTTAATTAACAAATATTAATAAATATTAATATTTCATATTATTTATTTACCTGGGATGTTACATCCTTCCCCCCTTTTGGGAATTGCATCCTCTCAATTTTAAAATTGGGCTCAGAAACTTCATTGAAAGCCCCACATCAGAAAAGTTGTCAATAAAACTATCACATTAAAAGAAAGAATGAGAAGTACAATGGTCACCTGAGATAAACCATACTATGATTCCCTGAAAACATGGATATGAAGGAGAAAATAAGTGTTATGTTTTGATGGAGAGTGATAGAATACATTATCAGGAGAAAGTAAACAATCTGAAATCCACAAACTTGTGACGTGTTAAATGGTATTTTATTTCCCCAGTAAGAAGAGTTAATAGACATTATTTTTGTTTTAAGTTACTTTTCATTGAGGGATTTATTTATGGGATTAACTAAAACATAAGGAAACATACTTACTTGTCATGTAGACTTTCATCTTTTACTAGATTTCTAACACAAACTGATATTTTCTCCAAACTATGAGTATTTAGGATGATTTGTTCACATAAAAAGCACTCTAATCAACTTCTATAGAATCAAATAATACACAAAATATTAAATTTATAATTCCCATATCATTAGACCTTAAACAAAACCAAAATGGTTAGTACAAGATCAGATAATCCCCAAAATGGATAATCTTTTACAAAAATAAAAACTACTCTTAATCTCCAAAATTTGTACATCAAAACCCAAAGTTCATCAAAGACCATTCAATAAATATCTGTCTATTAATTTATCCAAATTAATTAAAACTATGATCGAATCCCAAAACTCAAAAATATATTATCATATAGTCTCCCACGATACATCTTATTATTTATCTCTAAATAACCTCAACTACTCTAAAATTCTCATATTTAAATGTAACTAAACTAATCACATATCCTTCATGGTAGGTTAATCATTTCAATAGATAACCCAAAATCAACATATTATTGATTCATAAATTCATATAACTAAAAAGAATTAGTCAAACTAACTAGGGACCTCACGTAGTCCAGTGGTAGGCGATAAATCCCAATCGCACTTTGGTTGTGGTTTCGATTCCCGCAGCTTCATCTGACGCGGCAGGTTGTCACATGGTCTGTGTGTTGTCTTTTTTACAAAACTATATAATTCTTAAAAAATTCCCCAAAAAGATATGAAATATTCAAAAATTACTATAACATAATTAAACCTCAAGTTTATATCATGCCTTTCATTTTCCATCATAACATATAGTAACCAATAATTACCTCAGAAGTAAGGATCATATAAACCGTAATGGTTACCTTTATAATTATTACCTAAACATCCACATCGAGTTGGTTCTCTCATATGTGATACATTATAGGACTCACCAAGGTCCAAGTGGTTAATCATAACTCCTGATAGTCGGTTGAGATTAACCAGATGAGTTCTCATTGCATCTCCTATATCATTGAATTGTTCTTTCAAAAAACCGTCACAGTTTTGTTCACATCCACTATTACTTTGGTGCCTGCTAGATCCCGCCATTTACTAAAACAAAAAATTTCCGTGTGAGTATATCATTAGAATTATCATATGATATCATATAAGGAGGGTAAATACTATGATATAATTATTCATGTTATCATAAACACATTCACTTTATCTAAAACTATGACTCTTTTTGAAATCCTAACCATTATGGTAATGTCACTTATTCTTAAAGGATACCCTAAAATATAAAGTTATATAAACCGACCTATGATAAAAAATATAAGGAACCAACCTTAAAACATTAAATAATCCTGAATTAAATGAATAATTTACATTGAGGAGCTTTTCAAGTGTAGAATTTTAGAGAATTAAGACATAACTGTTACATCTCAAAGATTACAAAGTATACACTTCTACCCAGTTTCCATTTAATTAATAATATAAAAACTATTAAAAAAGAAACATGAATACATCCATGTTTCATACTACATGACTTTCCTTGATCCCATTCATGAACCTATTTATCTTTAAGTCATGTGGAAAACATTTGAAAAACCTGGGATGAGGATAAAAAGCCCAGTAAGTGTTATAATACAAAGAATGAAAACATTTGTTCATAAATATATACAAATCATAAACTATTTTACATAAATTATTAAAACATAAGCTTTATGAATAACACATAGAAATCATAAATCATAAAGGTAACTTTTGGCATCCAAATCATACTTACATTGTAGCTATAACAGCTATATAGCGAGTTACATTGGAATACCCATTACATTATATTCAATAAATATCTTTGGAGAAATTTTCACGTTTACCTCTGTCACATTACCCAATACATTTGAGAGATATATCGGGATCACCTACCATAGTTTTATCATGGAACCATCCGTATACATAAATAATTCCCAAGAACCAAAACATGACCATAACACATAACATAAGCATAAAGGAAAGATAACATTTCTACATTACAATAACAAAATATCATTTAAAGATATTGAAATAATAAATCCATTCTCAAAATCAATTTCAATAAAAAAAATACATAAAAAGTGTATATGGTATTTATTTTTACTTTTAAAAAATTACAGCTTGTTAAGGATTCCAAAGATCAAATAATACTCGTGGAGGCGGAAAGGTCATTTTAACCGCTTACATTAAAAAAACATAATTTTTGTCGTTTAGTAAAATGATTCATATAGAAAAGATTCTTTTTGAATAAAAGTAAAATTCAAAGGGGTTTATATGTCATATTAAAGAAAGATGTGTATAAAAAAAATATTCCTCAATGAAAAGAGATTAAGATGAAGTCCCATACAAAGAAGGTATACTTAGATTAAGGATAAATCAATTACGTAACTATGTGTGAAAAATATAAATACACACAATATAATAGTATATTAAGTGTAAAAAAATAAGAGGTCATTCACAGAAATTCATTGAACGATATAATCAAGAAGTAGAGGTTTATCCAAAATAATTGAAATTGGATTCAGAAGTTCCCTTGAAAAAATTTTATAGCCTAACGGCGTCACATTATTCTTCATAAAATCAGATGATGAGAGATATAAAAAGGTATCTCATCACATAGACATAACATTTAAAGCAATAAGGATTTATAATAACATATCCCTACATAGAAATATGTAAATAAAAAGAACTATCAAAATGAAGACTTTTAGAAAGAGGAGGGTGAAAGGTTCCATTACCAATTTGGGTAACTTTCGAAACATACAACCAATGAACGAAGGGTAAAACAATGAAGATGTAAATACCCATAAATTAAATTATATTACAAAAATAATAAAATCATGGACAGTAAATACACCACCCAAAAGGAAATAGTGGCAAATGTATCATGAATCTCACGGGAATAAAAAGTGAGATAAAAACCTCTTACGTCGTTGTAATCAATCGAGTCGTATCAAAAAAAGATAATAAACACCAAATGAATCACATAATACCAAAAATATAAATAGAATCATGATAATATATATTAAATTGCAGTACAGATTACACCACATGATATAAATAATTGGCGAACAATGGGAATATCATGGAATTAAAAGTGAGATAAGAAATCCCTTATGAAAATTTGGCAGCCTAACGATGCCACTTAATACATCCAAAAATAGATTGATGAGATCAAAAAGGGTCTATCATCATATGAAAATAAAAATTATAGTAAGAGTAAATAGAAATAACATCCCCCAACATAATAAAGTGAAGCTTAGAAGAAATGACATAAAAGAGAGTACTTAAAAAGAAAGAGAGACGTAGGATCCCTTACCACAAGTCCGACCTGTCTTGTTTGTTTCTTTATGTTCCTAAATAATAAACATTGGAAAATTTATAATTTCAAAGATGGTATCCTTAGATTATTGATACATCAATTACGTAATTATGTGTGAAAATTATAAATACACCCAATATAAGTGGGTATTAAGTGTAAAATAATCAGAGGTCATCCAAACATATTCATTGAAAGACATAATCAAGAAGTAGAGGATTATCCCAAATTATTGAAATTTTATTAAGAAGGTCCCTTGCAAAAATTCGATAGCATAACGGCGTCACATTAAACATCAGAAAATGGGATGATGAGAGATAAGAAAATGAATCTCATCACTTGGACATTACATTTTCAGAAATAAAGATATATAAGAACATATCCCAACATAAGAAGATGTAAATTAAAATACCTAACAAAAAGAAGTCATTTAAAAATAGGAGGGTGAAAGGTTCCCTTGCCGATTTGGGTAACTTTTGAAACATACACCCCATGAAAGAAGGGTCATACAATGAAGATGTTAATACCCATAAATTAAATTATATTACACAAATAATACAATCATGGGAAGTACATACACCACCCAAATGAAAATAGTGGAAAATGTAGCATGAATCTCATGGGAATAATAAGTGAGATAAAAACCATGTACCTTGTTGTAATCAATCGAGTCATATGAAAAAATGATAATAAACACCAAATGAATCAAATAATACCATAAATATAAATAGAATAATGATAATATATATTAACTGGAAGTAAAAAATACACCACATGAAATAAATAAGTGGTGAACAATGGAAATCTCACGATATTAAAAGTGAGATAAGAAATCCCTTATGAAAATTCGGCAGCCTAACGACGCCACTTAATACATCCAAAATGGATTGATGAGATAAAATAGGGTCTCTCATAATATTAATATAAAAATTATAGTAATATGAATATAAAATAACATCCCCCAACATAAAAAAGAGGAGCTCAAAATAAATGACATAAAAGAGAGTACTTAAAATGAATGAGAGAGGTAGGATCCCTTACATCAAGTCTGACTTGTCTTGTTCATTTCTTTATATTGTTGAATAATAAAAATTGGACAATTTATAATTTCTTAAGGAACTACTATAAATTTTTTTATTCAATTCATATCACAAAATATAATGTTATAATAATTAGTTAAATATGTGAGTTCATATCAGACTTTTTTGTCAAGGTTCGGTACATGAGTTAAAAATGAACTTTTTTGAAAAGAAATGTCCATGTAGTAATAATTACATCATCTCCCGAATTGTATAAATTATTTAAATATTATATAAATCCAGTATATATTCATTTTATATTATTCCATAACATTTGGAGATAAAATGAAATGCACCATTCATGGAGACGGTAGGTCGTACGTACGCATGAACGCTAATTTCATTTCTTTGTCATATTAATGGAATTAAAACTAAAAGAGATATTTATATATTATAATTACATTATAATATATATGTTTTATTGGTATCATAAGTTCATTAATTTCATTTTTTATACATTCCATATATTTTATGAATGAGTCACATCACTTGAGGGGGCAGTAGTCCACACTTCTTCATATAAAATTATCACATTTGCACTACAAGAAAAGAATAAAGGTATGTTTTAAATATAAAATAATAAAGAAAATAGAAAACATATATATCATATATATCATATATAAAATACAGTGACATCATAATGGCTTCAATGAGAGGCGATAAGAGATAATTGAACAATCATCGTTTCGTGAGGCAGTAGTTCACCATTAACAGAAACAGTATGTTCTTCACCCATTAGATGGAGGTGTGTGTAAGTGTAGCTCAAATACTTCTCATAAGATCATCCTAGTATATTTAATATACTGTTTTTGTTACAAAAGAGATGAATAGAACGAGTTTAGGGGGCTTGAGAAGCAAAATAAAACAAAAGAACATAAGAGATGACATTACCTTTAAATTGGGTAACTCCTCTTGGTTTGAACCAAAAGGGTTTCATGAAGAGGTATCTGCCAAAGGTAAGGAATCTAAAATGAAGAGAGGGATATTGGGAGATTATTTGAGTAGAGTTTGGAGGATCAAAATGGCGTGAGGAGTGTGATAAATGGGTAGGAAGTGGGGTCTTTTTATAAGGGAGAAGCGTGGCTCTTTTGGAAAACATGAAACTATTATTTTATTATATAATGATTTTCAGTTTCCAAAGGACCAATAATCATTAACTTTTACTATAAGGTGTCCCATGTTCGAAATAAAATCATCCAATAAGAATTGGACTAGTGTTGGATATTTTTTTTAAACATTATCTTCTTATTTAGTTAATTTATTCATTAATGACGTAAACACTGCATCATCACTGTGTCATAAATAATTTTTTTTATTTTATGTCCAAAATTTATAAAAAAATTACCTTGATGTGGGAAATATTTTTATCTTTATAATTAATGTTTATATTCTAAATTATAACTTTTATAACATCTTGTAAAAATTGTTTTAAAAAAACAATACATGTTTGTGACATTTTTATTTTTACTTTAAATAAATGGTATTAATAACATTAGCATTCCCAAGTGGCTCCATGGGGTCCCAAAAATTGACCCATGGATTCTTCAGGTATTCCATGACTCATTTAATAAAGTTAGGACATGTTTCAAGGTAATTTTATAATATTATAACATTATTTTTACCTTAAATTACCCAAATTACCTCTAATCGCGGTTAATAAAACTCATAAGTTACTATTCACCAATAATTATTTTCTTACCATTGAACCACATTTTACTTACTAATGACAACCATGAATGTCTGATTTTTGATATTCAAATCACATAAGCGGTAAAATTTCATTTAAACAAAAAAAATCAGTTTTTAGCTACTACTTTGTGGTTTCATTTTTTATCATAAATTAATGCTTTTCAGAAAAATAATAAAAATTCACCCTAAGATATATTTTATATTAAAAATCCAATAATTATGTCCATTTTACCAAATTCAAAACATATAAGTTTTATTAATTAATATTATAATTAATCCCCACTGTCAAAAAAATAGCGTGTTTTTTAGAAACAATATCTATTAATGGATTGACACTTGTTTATGTTCAATTTCAAAGTGAAATTAATTCTAATGACCACCATTGGATTAAATGGTAAAAATATATTTTAATTACGCATTTAACCCAATTAAAAATACAATCTAAACATATAAATATATTATATTAAATGGATGTTTTGAACTAAAATACTTCATTTTTCACTATTCATTAAAAAATGAACTTTATCGAAAAAATACAAAATATTTACACATTGTAAATTTTGATTCCTTGATTATAAAGATTGATTTTTTTATAACATATAGAAGTGAAAAAAATTATATCTAAAAAGGGTTCTTCATCAAAAGGCTGTTAATCGACCTTTTAAATAATATTAGAATATTTATGCTTAAAATTTGATTCGTTTGCATTTTAAAACAGTAACATTTATTGTATAAATATAAAAACATTTAACAAACATATATAATCATAATTTAGTAAGTTATATTCATTCCTTCCATTACAATGGCTAGGTGTTAACTTCCATTTAAATAATATTATTGTATTATTAATGTGCAATAGAAGATTTCAAAGATACTCGTTTGTTGTGTATCGGGTACGTTATCAAACATAGAAACCCCTTTAAAGTAAAATTAATATTTAATTATAAAATATTAATAAATATGAAAATTTCATATTCTTTATTTACCTGGGATGTTACATTTACGTAATCCTCTACGTCCACTATTGATGGTATGAAGGATCCTCTATGCCATGGAGGGTATGGCGGTTTAACTCACGGTTACAATGCACTTAACACAATATACCTTCGATAGAGGAGAGAATGATTCTTAATGGTACTCCCTCAGTTAATCATGCCCCCTGGAGACTATAAATACCCAGCACTCCCATTCTAAATGGTCCATACCCTGACATTTTTTTTTGAATTCCCATATCGTGAAGCATCCATATATCTGTAAATCATTGAATAAATGAATCATCTATGGTACTTGAGTATTAAAAAATCATTTTCCCATTACTCAAAATTTCCCCCTCCTCAGGTAGGGATGCACACCATAGATCCTATGGGTCGTCGCCAAGGTGTGAGAGCCCTTTGGGTACTCGGGACTTCGTGAAGCCCCCATGCTTGGTGAAGAACCCTCTAAAACAATGTCTACTTCATGATAAAGCTGAGACACTATGCTTAAAAAAGTTATACTAATTGAAAATTGATATCCTCTTCGAGCATTAGTACACTTCAAAGATCTATGCTCTGCCATGACAGGTGATTTGTCAGCCCTTATGCTCTGTGAGCCAGTTTCCTTGTGAAGCCAGGTGCTCTGCGGGCCTCTATACATTGAGAACCCATGAGCATTACGATGACTTAAGCTCTACGAGTCCCTATGCTCTATGACCCCTGGATCTTTTCATATCCCCTATGTATGATTCCTCTTTCTTCATGAACCCTTCCCCCATGTGGTCCTCTAGGATTGTATGATTTGATTTCAAGGTCCCCTGGGTAGTTATTCATGTTGGGTTTCTTAACCTCACACATCTTCACATAGGCATGCTTACAACTATTTGTTCTACACAACTTCACACTAACATGAGTCCCTCAATGAATCACTCTAGAACCCCATCTTCATACAACACTTTGGTGTGTTCCCTTCACCACGAGATAAAGTTCGTCGGTTCTATAAGTCCTAGGGATGAGGAGTAAATCCTCACCATCCATGTTGTAGGCCATCAATCTTCGATGAACCTACATCCACAACACATGACACTAATCTATGATCACTACATAAGTGACAAGTCCAGAGAGAACCGTGAGGTGGATGGTCACTAGAGCATTCTCAATTCCCTCTCCCACTAATCATGATTACTATGCACACATCAGGTAGTCTACATGTAATCCCTAACACCCTCTAATGGGATGATTAAGGTACGATGACCATATCCTCCTTGTACATCTGGACACCCTACATTCTCATCAGGCCTCCCTTGTAGAGAAATTCCATATCTTCATCTCCTTGTCTACCTAAACATGCATAATACCTGATCCATCCATCTTAGACACACCTTTCACCATCAAATCATCCGGTAATTGTTTCCTCTATAGTCATTGAGTAATCATTGATCATGAAATTCACTTTGGGACAATTTAGTGTACAAGACCCATCCCTCAAATCCTAACTAAGTGGACTTTGATCCCTACCCATTCTAGGTAGGGTATGTAGGAAGCCTTCGCGAGGTTCAATCCCAACACCCATCCACCCCGACCACTTCATGCTTTTTAACCTTCATCCACGATGATGTTAGACAGTATACCCATTTCGTCTAACATTTCACTAAACTATATGTATTTGAACTACATGGGTTTTTATTCTGGTATCCTAGATATGGTATGTAGAAATCCTCCATGAGGTTCAACCCCCAAACACTGGTAGACAATAGGGTCTCTTTTTTTTGGACCCGCAACCTTGGTCCACTATTTAGAGGCATCAGACCAGTTCTCGGGCTGCTAACTATACATAGGCCCCACACTAAATTTTTACTCTTTCAACCAAATGTGTCTATCTTACGATGGGATGCTAATCATGGGTAAAACACACCAGGTCTTTAAATTTATATCCTTTGTGTACAATCCAATTTCAAGCCCCCATTCTTGAACTACATATACTTTGATTCCCTACCTCAATGATTCATAGGAAGAATCCCTAAGGTTCAAGACCATATCTCATGTCCCATCCTGGTCTCTCCCTTAAGCCTGTGTGTCTCGGGAAGATCATTCCCCAACCCGGAGGGTATACTTCATTCTAGTCCCCATCCATGAATCTATTTCCATGAACTGCCTCATTAGGTGACTCATCACCCCACCAAACTACATGAACATTGATCTCACACCATGAGGATAAATATGTCATGACCCGACCCTACCCGGGCTCGAGCCGCAACTACCCTAGGCCCGCCTCCAGAGGCTAGGTGCTGGCGACCAGTGCTGAAGGCACAATAACTCGGGGAGGCCTTTTCCTAAGCACCTGTACACACACACACGCAACACACTCAATACCAAACTGAAGAGTAAATGAAAAGACAAGCAGAGTAAAAGAACAACTCCTATATATAAACCACAGAGTGCATCGACCTCTACAAGAATCAAGTAAAGTGCTGAAAAGGAAAAAGGGGCAAAAAACACGCCCAACCAAAATATGCCACAACCCGACAATAGGTAAACAAAAAGAAATAACTGACGGGTCTACCACCTGGAACCCAGCCATGACCACCACACGCGGTCCAATCTCCCATGATCCTACGCTCCATTGAAGTCACGCTCCACCTGTCCGTCGTCTGCAATGGCACACCAAGTGCGGGCAAAGACCAAGCAGGGGTGAGTTTAAAAATACTCTATGGGATACCCTGAAGGCTCGAGGGAGCATCAAAGGAGGTACTGAAGGGTGAGCTGTAGAGAGAACAGAAAAGTAGAGGGGTACAACCGAGGGTCCCGCTCCGGTGGTCACGGAGGAATGCCTCAGACTAGCCTAGTAGTAAGGACTGAGTCTGGAATGCCAACGAGTACCCCACTGCCCAGCCCTGCTGGAGGGTAATTGATAACCAGATATCAGGTGACCCACTGCCCAGCCCTATTGAAGGGTAAACCATAACACATCATCCGGCGACCCACTGCCCAGCCCCGCTGCAGGTTAAACCATAATAAGATACTGGGTGACCCACTGCCCAGCCTTGCTGGAGGGTAAACCAAAATAAGATACTGCGTGACCCACTGCCCAGCCCTGCTGGAGGGTAAACCCTAATACATCGTCAGGAAACCCACTGCCCAGCCCCGCTGGAGAGTAGACCTTAATACATCATCAGGCGACCCACTGCCCAGCCTCGCTGGAGGGTAGACCTGTAACTAGATGGCGGGCGACCCACTGCCCAGCCCAGTTGGAGGGTAAACCCTAAGAGGTCGTCGGGTGACCCACTGCCCAGTCTCTGCTGGAGGGTAGACCCTAAGTGCGTCGGGTGACCCACTGCCCAGTCTCTGCTGGAGGGTAGACCCTAAGGGCTTCGGGTGACCCACTACCCAGTCTCTGCTGGAGGGTAGACCCTAAAAGTGTCGGGTGACCCACTGCCCAGTCTCTGCTGGTGGGTAGACACTAAGTGTGTCGGGTGACCCACTGCCCAGTCTCTGCTGGAGGGTAAACCCTAGAAGTCAGCGAGTAACCCACTGCCCAGCCCCGCTGGAGGGTAAACCCGAAGATGTCGATGAGCAACCCACTGCCCAGCCCCGTTGGAGGGTAAAACTCAGAACTGCTCTGGCCATCTCTATAGGAGGGTGCAACACTGGCCAATCGAACACGGAGTGGGTATCACGCAGCCACCCAACTCTAGAACAACTCCCCCAAAAGAGTTTCAGAGCCTTCTCCATCACGGGGTGCCATTAGCACCGCTACTGGCTGATACATCGAGAACGAAACCAGGGGAGACCACTCAACCCTGCTGGACAACAAACGAGCACCGAGCCATGGGAAAAACTCCTCCCTGCTGGTCAAACAAACACACGGAGGGACCCTCTACGCCGCGAGAGGTCCATGTACGCAAAGCAGAACACGACACGCATGTGGGGCGCACATGACGTGTGGTCCCAAGTCAACCCCAACCAAGCGCATGAACGTCTCAGGTACAAACCACACGTACCTCCAAGCGTTCTCATATAATCCTAGAGTACACCGCATCTCCAGCCCTAAAGCTATCGTGCACACAGTACCCAACGTCAACGCGAAGGCGTGACGTAACAACTCCAACCTGCCACCTCAAAGGCCCAGGCACGGCCAACCACGTCTCCTCAAGCATTTACATCACTCACACGGGAGTGCATGCGATCACTCGCCAAAAGTCCGCTACATGCAAAGTAGGGCGAACCACCACTAGAGCACCTTCCGTGCTTCCACATTCTCAATATTGCGTAAGAGGAACCGTACAGCCAAACAGATCACACCGTTGTAATCCTTGCGAAAAAATACGCGAGTTAGACTACTCACTCGCCCGAAACGGTCAACAGGTGGAAAAGGTACTATTCACCGTGACCAACCCGCTTGGGGCCCACCCCACAATCCCGAAACTGAACCAACGGATCACGCCACTGTGATCCCCTCGAAAAAACACACGGGATTGACTACTCAATCACCCAAAACGGCCACCCGGTGAAAAAGGTACTATTCATGTAGCCCGGTCTGGTGGGACCCACACCACATCTCCGAAAGAGGTCGGGCGGAATGCGCCATCGGAATGCTCTCAAAAAAACACGTCAAAAGTACTACTCACTTGAGTAGAACGGGTATCTAGAGAAAAAGATGCATTCTGGTGCACCGCACACGAGCGGCGCCACATGGGACCCGCATCCCAGTCCCGAAACTCAACGAACGGATCACACCGTCGTGATCCTCTCGAAAAAGTACACAAGATGGATTACTCACTTGTCCAAAACGGTTTCCCAATGATAAAGCTGGAAATCACCGTCAACTCCCGAAACCGCTCTCATGGGCCCCGCACCATTGTGCGGAATTACAGCGGGCAGATTCCACCATTGCAATCTCCTCGGAAAAACATTCAGAAACGACTGCTTGCACGCCCCGAATGGATGTCCGAGGAAAAAGTCGTGGAACGCAGCCCGAAGATCAAAGGACGGGCCGTGGGGCCCGCGCTTCAACATCAGCCTCAACTCCTGGAACCGCACTGGAAACCTCCGCCTCAGTGCCAGGGTCACAACGCCACTGACGGCGCTCAAAACGGATGTCGGACGCGTCTGCGCCGTCCTAAACAAGAATCCCGAAAAACGCTCATTGACTTAAGGACGTGTTGCACCTCAGCGGCCCCTCGTTTTGGGAATTAAAAATTCCCAAAACCATCTCAAAAGCTTCGCCTTGACGCAAGCTCCGCGCTGCTGTAGACGGCGCGCAAAACGGAGGCCCGTAGCACGAAATACAGGTGTCCGAAGGTATTAGGGGAGAACCCTTCGGGCCGGACCGGCCCGGTCTGGCCGGTCCGCCCTGCTCGGCCCGGCCCACTCCGGCCGGCCCGCTGGGACTGCGGCCCAGCCGCCTGGGTCCGGCCCAGCCGACCCCGGGGGCCGCCGCCCCGCGGCCCGCTGTTTGCCTCTCCCGCGCGCCGCCCGGGCGCCTCCACCGACCTGCCGACATGGCCGGTCGAGTCCACGCGGAGACCCGCCTTCGGCGGGTCTCGGTCTCCCCAGCGGGGTCGCGAGCCGCGAGCCCGGACGCCCCCTGGTCAGCGCCCCCAGCCGACGCCCTCTCGCCGGCTCCCAGCTCCACCGCGACGCCGCAGGCCGCCAGCCGCCTGCCGAAGCCGGCCCGCCGCCTCCTTCCGAAGCCATGGCCGCCGCGCCGCCTGCCCGGAGCCGAGCCGCTCCGCCGCGCCATCTAACCGGACCGCCCTGCCGACCGCCGGAAACTGCAAAACCACCCCCAACTTCACCGGGCCGCTACGGACGCCTCCGAGCTTTGATTTCACATCCGAAAGGTGCATCGGAAAGCTCTGATCGAGCTCTACTAATCTATGGGCTTTGTTCGAAGATCGAGCGACAATTAGATATTATAAATCAGGTTTAAAAGAAATGCAGGAATTTAAAAAACAAAATAAAACTCCTACTTTGTGGGGCATTGCCCGATGCTTCCCGCGCGATCCGCCCCACGCCGTTGCCTTGCCGGAGTTGGCTCGCCGGAGCTCGCCTCGCCAGATCTCGCCGGAATGGTGGAGGGAATGGGGAGGGTGTGAGGAAGAAGAAGAAGAAGAGGAAGAATGGGGGTGGGTGTTTAAATAAAAACACTTAAACACCCCCACCCGGCACGCCCCCGACATCGCTCCCGAAGCAGACAAAACGGAGGGTGTCCCTAGGGTAAACAAGACGCATCGAGCACAACATCGGTCTCATAATTTTAATCCGAGACCCCGTTCAAAAGCTACTAAACTTAGCGCCCGAGGCCGCCAAATTATGAAAACGCCCCTAGGGCCATTTTTCACAAACAGCCCGCGCCCGCGAAACATACACCCCTCCTAGCGTAAACGACACGCTCCAAACTCAACAGTGCCCTCGGTTTTCTAATCCGAGCCATCATTTAAGAGATTCTGGAGTTTCGTCATTAAACGAATTAATTAATTAATTAATTTATCCGTTTAACCTTTTGAAAGCGAGCGAGGGGTCCAAACATCCTGCGCCGACCAGTTTTATGTCATTCCCAGGGTAAACACCCCATTCCAAACCCTTCCGTACACTCAGATCTATGATCCAGAACTCCGTTTAGGAGTTATTGTATTTATTTGGTGTTTTCAGTGTGAACGCACTGAAAATTTAATTTCGGCCACTCCGGGGCTCGGAATCGTACGCCGTCTGAAGGAACTGCTCTGGAATATCATCAAGAATATTCCAAAGTCTTTAATAGCAAAAACCAGGTTCTTACAAAATAAAATGCCCCCATGAGGTTAAATTCAAACACTATCATCATCTTCACATTCACGATAGAACATTATCCATCATCCATCCTCGTTTACCCTGGGATACCACATCCTGGTATCATCATGCCATCCACTTCCTCACTGCTCCTAGCAGTTCCTTGGCTACTAACCATGTGTATAACCTAGCATGACTTCATTTTTTTCCATAATATACATCCTAATCTGATAATTCATCCTCTCAAACTACATTGGGTTTGATACTTTTCATCTTTATATGGTACGTAGGAGGCCTCCATGATGTTCAATCCCAACCAATGGTAAACCATTGTTTCCCCTTTAAGGGGACCCAACCATTCCCGGATCCATCCACATTGGATGTCTAGATTTATACATCTATTAAACATCCAATGGCTCCCACCTCGAGATATACCCATATGATCCACTCCGATTAGTGATCGGATCAGTACAATCAATCTCATCTGGACACTAAAATCACGACATACCCAGTGTTAATCATGGGAAGCTAAGGAAAACCTCAAAGACATGCCTATGTCAGGAGGTACCCCGCACATAATGTGGGATTCCTCAAGCTTTTTCACCCTTGAGATGCCCCATCATAAGGGAAAGAAATCGAGGTGTACAAGTGTTTCAGCATCTATACATGGTAGTGATACCCAACAATACAACTCCCATGATCAAAGGTTTATTCCTAGAATTGTCCCATTTGAATGTCCTGAATGAAGTAGTGTAATTAAAAAGTTTCCAAAAATATTTGGAAATAGGAAGAGTTTCAAGAACAACTTCTTTATATTTAATGGAGACCTGGACTAGGAGAATTTTTTTTGGAGGAATCCATGGAAGGGGAGACCAACATCTCATCATCTCATTTCGATCAATTAGAAAAACTCCCTGAATAAGTGAGGAATGCCACATTCCATTGGAAATAAGGAATATGGGGAAACAATTAGCCCATTTTTTCATAATTATGTGTACCACAATGAAAGTGTCAGAAACAGAAATTATGAACCTGAAATGAATTTTCTCCTCAACATTCAGATTAGTAACATTCGAGACATTAGCTGATAAACATGTCAACATATCCAAATATCTTACACCATATCCCTCTTAGAAAATAGTGTGACTGGCATGAAACTCACCCATTTTTGGGGAACTTAATCATTGGGCATTACCGTCTATGTCATTGTCAGCATTGATATTTCTACCCAACCATGGAAGATTTAATGGCACTGGGGATTTGGGAATCATTTTCTTATTTTCTATACTTATGGGTGAAGTTTCCATATTTTCCAGTCCCAATCTCTAGCTACATGAAACGTATTTTTAGCCAATTATGGATGTAGGGGAAGGGGAAATTCCAAAACATAAATCTGGCATGGCTAAATTCAATTATGCGGAAACTTCCACAACCACAACTATCAAGAACCAACACTCCCTCTCACCCTTTGAATTTGTTTATGGAATAGTGATCAATACTCTTATTCATCGATACAAACATGAGTGGGTATTACCGACAAGTGAAACGGAACATTAAGACAAATAGGCTTCTGTTCCATGTCAGCGCTGCCACCCCAATGGCTATACATGGAGCTGATGCATTCCACTCCGACCATCAACAACTTAGGAGCCTATCCCTAGAGTGATCATATGATTCCCTCCCTAATGTAGATGATGTGAGTGATGTTTGAGTCTGCCAAGAAAGGATCTCATTTAGGGGGCAGATGATGAGGGATCCCACTCAGCCATGTCATTGTTACCGGTTGATCATACAAATCGAAGGGAAGGTTGTTCTTTCTTTTAAATATTCAACTCTAGTCAGGCTGACTAGTTGTGAATGTTGGGTGCGAAATCATGAATAATACCACCAGGGGGATCATATTTTGAAGCTCATGTGGCTCAATCACCCACAGGTTCATGATATTGGTCCCCTATTTTTAACCCAGTGAAGGGGAACCTTTGTGTCCCACAGTAGGGAAGCTTCAAGGACCAGTTCGGAGTCAGGAACTAAAAACCTCGCAAGTAGGTTTAGATGACATCCTCAGTCACTGGTGTGAGAAGTAACCATCACGGGATGATCCACGATGATGTTATCCAATACGGAGGTCCAATTTAAACCATTAATAGATATAGTATAGGACCTACCGTCTACATCATCCATCATGGAGGTTCTCATGATTCCACAATCATAAAAATTTCCCTCTCTACTATTTTATCAATGAGAATATCCTACTTTAGATGTAAATACCCGACCCCAGAACTTCCCAGAGGGAGGTTTCATCCTCGAACTCTCGGGAGTCGGTTCCTTATTGTATTATGTTGGCATAAGTACAAGGAATATGAATCCCTAAGGACAAGTTAGTTTAGTATTATTGTAAACAAGATACATACATAAGTTCAACATTACATTTTTAAAGGAATAACAACACTAATTTATTTCACTAGAGTCATCACATCTCCTTGATTATGCTTGCATGTCATTCATAAAATACTTATTCTTGTCCTGAGAAAATGAAACATTAGAAGTGGGTGAGCTAAAACACTCAGTAAGAGTAAGTAATACAACGAAATATTATTTAAAATTAGACATGGTGAATAATTGAAAACACATGCCTTTAATAATAAACATGAACACATTATGGCAGGAATATGAGCTGAGTAAATAATTCCATAATAACAAATAATCATGGGTATTCTACTAATCAAATAACCGCATGAAATATCAATAGGTGAACTCATAATGATGGAATTCATAAGACCGGACATTCTGAAATACTTTTTCAAGGCCTCGACCAAGTCGTCTAATGATTAAGGCCTCAAACAAAATCCATATCACATTGGGAGAGGCATCGGCCAATTCCTCGTCTAGTTGTCTCATGAGACCAACTGATGCATTGAGGGGCTATAGTGGGCCCCACCCATCACATAATAAGTCCAATGCATTCCCCATATGAGCAGGTATAAACATAAACAGCAAATACATTCATATCTAAACTATCATATGAAATGTAACTATCTTTCCCCAATTATAGAACAAAAAAATTAACCAGTCGGAATAATATGGTGAATGGTTTTAGGATATATCATCCATTATAAATTTAGTCATAAACCATTCGATAACATATGTTATATGAAATCATAAATTATTTTAAAGGTAATGTCCCAGTCAACAAAAATGGAAAAATTTATTAAAAATAAGCGAGAGGAGTACACAATTCTAAAAGATGGAATATTGTTACAATCCTTAGTAAGGAGAGGGAGAAGATCATTCGACAACTCATCAAAACATGTAATGGCCTGGTTGATCCCCATGTTTGATAGACCATCGACCACCATATTAACTTCACGATAGATATGGGTGGCAATATACCAGATCTCCAAAAGTGAGTTCAGACAGATCATCCAACTTGTTGTAAGGGGCCATGAAAGGTGGACATCCCCATTCCAAATAGATTGGATGATGGTGGTGGGGTCGCATTCAATATAGATATTATTCCAGCCTTTACTTTTGATGAATTGGATGGCATGAATGATATCCAACATCTCGGCTTCAATGGAAGTGGTGATCCTGCATCTGCCATAGAAACAACCATTACAGTGACCTATGAAGTCTCGGAAGATTTCCCCACAGCCCGCAGGACCAGGATTTACTTTAGAAGCCCCATCTACATTGACCTTGATTCAACCAGGAAGAGGGGATTGACAGAAGATTTCAAGAAAGAGCTTTAGCTGAGGATATATTTCATCAATATTCAGGAGCCGCAGAATCATAAAGTCACTGATCTTGTTGTCACAATTAGATTTCTGGATCAGGGATGCATCCTTAATATCAATCAGAATTCTCGTGTGACCTGCAATACGATTGGTCAAGTGGTTATTGTGAATAATAGAATTTCTGTCATACCAGATAATGTGTAGGTCCTCTGCCACGGCAGTTAGGAAGATGTTTTTGATTTGCGGCGAGAACTCAAGATCCACATAATGTTTTAGCTGCGAGAGGATATTGCCTTAAGGAGGCCATCTGCAATCAAAGATGTCAACAATAAAATTACACATAGAAAACTCTTTAGCACATGATAAAAATATATGATTCATATCTTCACGGTGTTGATGACAGAGAGGAAATTTGGAACAGCAATGGATGCCATATGATTGGAGACAGGTCTTAGTAGGGATACGTTTTTGCCCCAAGCACCAAATAAAATTAAGCCTGGAAGGTTTAATCCATGGTTTTTTGTTGAGTTTTACCCAGGAAAAGTCCGAATCAGAGTCAGAGAAATAATGACTATAAATAAATTTTGAGTCAAGGATACCATTATGGGACAGCTCCAAAACTAGAAAGTCATCATCGCTTGAAAAGGGGTAGCCATCAACCACATGCATGATTGAGTCAGGGAGGACTAATGTTCTGGAATGCATCGCCTCCTTTATCGTATAATTAATGCTATCAGGGGTAGTATTAGGAGGAAGCACGGAGATAAGTGGAGAGGTAGTCCAGTTATCCAGCCAAAAGCGAATGGTGGAGTCCATACTAACCAACCATCTAGAATAATTCAATATTCGGACAAAAGAATCCCTAATAGTGGGCCAATGGGAAGATTGGACATAGTGTAGATTTCCATTTTTTATCCTCATAAGAAATTTATTTCTAAGGAACTCATAGGAGTCTGAGGTGTTATTGATTAATATCCAATGAGTTTGTCCTAGAGTGCCTTGTTGAACAATCTATGAATTTTAATATCAATTCCTTCCTTCACAAGTGGGGTGCAACAAGTCAACCAAGGGATGGTGACAAGTTTCCTTTCCATAATGCTACCTGTCCAGAAAAAGTTTCTAATATAATTATTAATTCTCTTGAGAAGACTAAGATGCCACATATAGATCAGGAGAAAATAAACCAATTTTGAGATAATGGTTGATTTGACCCGGAAAATACTGCTATCCATGGACAAGGATTTCCCTCTCCATGAAGTAAGATGATTAATCACTTCATCAACCACAATGTTAAAGTAAACAGCTTTCGGTCTGCCCCAAAAAATGGGAACCCCGAGATAAGTGAATGGGAGATAACCCTCTTTGATTCAAATATTATCAATAATGTGGCCTTTTTGGAAGGGAGGTAATGATTTCCCAATGAAAATAATGGATTTGTTCCAACTAATGGGTTTCCCTGAGACCTATTCATAGTGAGCTAAAGAATTTTTATGGTTAAGGACATTTTGTTTTATTCCATTGAGGAAAAGAATTATGACATCTGCATAATGAATATGGTTCGGGACAGTTAGATTTCTGGAATCCGAGATGGGTTTCAGTTTCCCTTGGTAAACATGAGAGGATAGGAATCTACTAATGTAGTCTTCCGCAATAGCAAAAACGATGGTAGATAGAGGTTCCCCTTGATGAATTCCTTTAGAGCATTAAAAATAACCTTTGGGAGAGCCATGTACCAGAATTGAAATAGAGGAAGAGTTGAAGAGAGATTGAATCCTATTAATTAAGACATCATTGAAGCCAAAGGCTTGAAGGACTTTGAAGATAAAATTCAAATCAATAGTGTCGAAGGCCTTTCTAACATCAAGAATAATAGAAATGTTGCCTCCTCGGGAGAATTTGTTTAAGGAGTTGGTGCATTCTGAAGCAAGGCAGATGCAGTCTTGTATGGATCAACATTTGATGAAACTGAATTGATTCTAGGAGATAATTTTGTTATAATGGGAGGAAATCCTATTAGCAAGACGCTTGGTAATGTTTTTATAAATTGAGTTGATTAGAGCAATGGGCATAAAGAGATGGATTTCCGAGGCATTAGGAACATTAGGGATAAGGGTGAAAAATTGAGAATTTATATCATTAGGGAGGGATCCAGTCTTAAAAATTTATTGAAAAGTTTATAGACATCAGTGAAAACAACCTCCCAGTGATGCTGGAAAAAACCGTTATTGAATCCATCAGGACCTGGGGCACTGTCAGGATTAAGATGGAATACCGTAGCTTTGATTTCGTGATCCAGAGGAGGAGACAAGAGAAAACTATTGTCAGCTTCATTGATTAAGGTCAGTATGATCCGAGGAAGAATATTATTGTTGATATGAGGACCGTTGAAAATATTTTCAAAGTATGTGACAACATGATTAGAGATGGTAGCCTTAGAGGAAAGGATATTTTCATTATCTTTCAGAGAGGCTAGGTGTGATTTATTTTTATAATCCTTTGTAGGGAATTGTAAAATTTGGTGTTTCTGTCCCCATTAGTGATCCATTTTTATGACCTTTTTTCGAAGGTTATCTTTGAGGGCTAGGAGGGTGTTGAGCTTGAAAGCAATGTTTATTTAATCTTGGGGATCAGAGGAAATGTCAGAGATAGTAGAGGAGGTTTGAATTTGGTTAAGATCAGTTTCAAGACTAGAGATGTCATGGTCAATCTGTTTGAATTTTAAAGGAACCAACCCTTGAGACAGACATTAATATGGTTAATCTTAGAGATATAGGAAAAAATATCAGAATTCTGATTCGTAGAGTTACAACAACATTGAATGATATGGTAGCAGTCCTGGTCATTGGAATAAGCATTATTGAATTAGCAGGGGAGACTGGATTTGACATTTTTTTTGAGAAAGGAGACTAGAATAGGATTGTGATTAGAGTTATGTTTAGGTAGGGTTATGGTGGATATGGTATGCCACACATCCATCGCTGGGACATTCACACGGCCCCTATCAAGTTTACTAGCAACAACCCGGTTATAATTCCTATGAATCAAAGTGAATTTAGAACCTGTGATATTTACATTGACCATGCTACAATATTATACGGAGGTTCTGAACTCCCTAGAAGAGATGGGGGAGTGTGATGGTCCAAACTTCTCACTGGGAGAAAGGATTCCCTTGTATCAGGCTTGTATCTTTGGAATCAATTTTGAGAGATCCTTTTAAAACATGTAACTATCCAGAAAATAGGGAAGGATTTTTGTTGGTGTACATATATAGAATAATCATAAATAATTTATGAGGAGTTCATATCAGTACATAACAATATCATCAAGGAAATTAGACAATAAAAGAAACACGAATGGAAACAGAATTTCGGGTGGAAAACCATTACCTTTACTCCAAATGTCTTCCAATATTGTACTTAAGCTCCAGGAATATGAAATTATACATTATAATAACTTATTTCAGAACCTATTAGGCATTTATTTAGTTTACTATAATTCTGGTTAGTTCATTTATGTCTTTATTGATATGTTATTTTATTGAATTTCATCGTTCTGGAGTGTTTGTTTCCTTTATTTTCATATTCGGTTCACTTGTTTTTAAGTAATGAAGTTCATGTGGAATGGTTATAAATATCTATGATTTTAAATTATATATTATTTATGAACATAAATAATTTGTTAATTGTAATTTCTATCATTTGGTTATATGTAATGAAGATGAATCACTAGATGAGAACCACTTCAATTATTTGGCGGTATTTGGATTATTATGAACTAGTTTTGTCATATAACTTAATTATATGTACATATAATGGTTATTTAATATTAATTATCTTATAATACATATATTATAGTCTATTTCAACCATAAATATGGTTTCATGACCAGTAATGAAGAAGTAATTGAGGAACGAAACTTCGTCGTCCACGAAGGGTATAAATTGGAACCTCATGGATGTTAATTTCATTTATAAAAATAAAAGGGAGGGAGTAAGAATATTTATGATGGGTCATCCGTTAACATGACATAAATCCAGTATATATATGTTACTGTAGTTATCATGATAATTTGTATAGAGGAGGTTAGGAGAGAAAAAAATAGATGAACTTGAAAGTAAAAGAAAAGTTATGAGATCCTTTATGAAAATTCGATAGCCTAACGACGTCACTTAAAATTTCATAAAATAAAATGATGATAAAAAAGGGTATACCATCATATTGAAATCAATAGGACAGTAAGAATAGTGAATAAAATCAAACCTCAACAAATGAGAAAGGAATTTCAAATAGATAACATAAAAGAAGTGCCGACTTAAAGAAGATAATGAAGGATTCCCTTACCTGGTAGAATAACTCCAGATCATTGAATGATGGGACCTTGGGGGATTAGGGACACCTTTGTAGGACTCATAGATAGTTAAATCCACCATAGAATCGAGTATGAGGGAATCAGAATGAATGAAAATGAAGGTATGAGTGGGTATTTCTAGAAATAGAGATGTAATTTTTTTAATAATTTCAAAGGTACACCTCATCAGTGGTTTTTTCCAGACCATGGGCTTGAACATGGTATATGCCCATGGTTTAAGACAAACGGGACACCTCATGTCATAACTTACTATACAAAAGTAGACCATCATTTTATTTTAATTATTATGTCATTATGATGTCATTAAACTTCTGAATACTCAAAACTGTATTTTTCACTACTCAGGAAAAATTCAAGTATTTTAGGAAAATCCCAAAAATTCACCCGTACCATTTTTCAATGTGTAGAATTCAAAATTTAAATCCATTTTTCAAAAATAATTTTCTAAATATATTAATTTAATTTTTAAATAAGTTCATAGTTAATTCGAAAAAGTACATCTTGAAGTGCATTTAGTTTTATGTGACATTGGAAAATTGATTATGATCCCATTATACTATTTCCATAAGAAAATAAAATATTATTATTATTTACTATTCATAAGGTCATATTACTATTCATATTACTGTTCATATTACTATTCATAAGGGTATGTTACTATTCACCAAAAATCAAGTTTGTTCTATCAGACTCCGAATGACTTACGGAACACAACTCTAGATGACCATTTCATGAAATTCAAAACATAGAAAAGGATTGATTATAAAATTGAATTCTATATTTATTTTCAAAACCGTGGGGTGTTACATTCTCCCCTCCTAAAAATATTTCTTCCTTGAAATTCACATAATATTACCTAAAAATATCCAGGTATGTCTTTAACATAAGCTCCTCAGGCTCCCATTTTACTTCCTCCATATTATGGTTCCTCCATAGAACCATCACTAGACGAGTCGTCTGATTTCTCAATAATTGTTCTCTAGAATAAAGAATATTGATAGGCTCCTCACAATAAGATAGATCGGGCTCAAGTTCCACTTCATCATAAGTGAGTACATGTGTTGGGTCTGGCATGCACTTTGTTAACATTGACACGTGGAACACATTGTGAATCTTGGAGAGACCTAGCGGCATTGCCAAATGGTAAGCTACAGATCCAATTCGGTCCAGAATTTTAAAAGGTTTGATGTACCTGGGACCTAATATGCCTTTCTCACTAATTCGTATAATACCCTCCATGGAGATACCTTTAAGAAAACATGATCACCATCTTGGAATTCCATATCATTCCTTAAATTATTTTTATAGCACTTTTTCATACTTTGAGCAATTTTGATATGGTTCTGGATGATCATCACCTTCACCATTGTTTTTTCAACACGTTCTGGTCCCACGAGTTTTCTTTCAGCAGCATCATCCCAGAATGTTAGTGTACGACATCACCCCACATTTAATGCTTTATAGGGTTCCATTTGTATGCTTAAATGGAAGCTATTATTTTAGGAAAATTCTACGAGAGGTATGTACTGATCCCACATGTCTTGAAAATCATGTGAATAAGACCTCAAAATATCTTCCAATGTTTGAATACTCTGTTATGATTGTCCATTAGTTTGTGGGTGGTAGGCAGTTCTCAAATGAATATCAGTATCTAGGGCCTTCTGAAGACTTTTCTAGAATCTTGATGTAAAATGTGGATCACAATTAGAAACAATTGATAGTTGTACTCCATGAAGTCTCACAACTTCCTTAATATATAGTCTTTCTAGACGTTCAAGTGCTATATCTTCTCTTATAGAAAGCAAATGTGCTGACTTGGTAAGATGATCAGCAATTAACCATATTTCATCATTCCTTCTAGGGGTATTCGGTAGTCCCATGACAAAGTCTATTGTGATATTATCCCATTTACACTCAGGTATGGGGAGAGGTTTCAATACTCCTCCAGGTTGTTGCCTTCCAGCTTTCACTTGTTGACAAACCATACATCTTGATAAAAAATCAGCAATCTCCCTCTTTATGTTGTCCCACCAAAAAAGTTACTTCAAATCAATATATATCATAGTGCTACTAGGGTGTATAGGGAAATTGGAACTATGAGCATCATCCAACAATTCCCTTTTTAGATCTGGTATATTAGGATCACATTGTCTCTTCCCAAATTTCAAAATTCCATCATCATATATGAAGTCACCCAATCTCCCATCATTCACAGCTTTAATCTTCTTTTGAAACTCCTCATCATCAGTCTGAGAACTTTTTATCCATTCTAGTAAGGATGGTTTGGAAACCATTTGAAAAAGAATTGATGTCTCACCTTCCATGGTTATTCACATATCCATATTTACTAGATCCATGAAAATAGGATCCCTATAAACTATCATCTTGTTCAAATCTCCATGGTCTTTTCTACTCAAGGCATATGCCACCTTATTTGCCTTCCTCGAGTGGTATATTATCATTCAATCATAATCATTTAGTATTTCGAGACATCTCCTTTTCCACATGTTGAGTGCTTTCTATGAGAAAATATACTTCAAACTCATGTGATCAGTATAAGTCTCACATTTTTAACCATAGAGAAAATATCTCCATATCTTAAAAGAAAATATTACATCAACTAACTCAAGATCATGAGTAGGATAGTTTTTCTCATGAATGTTTAGCTGCAGTGATGCATAAGCAATAACCCTATCATTTTTCATAAGGACACAACCAAGTATTTTCTTTGAAATATCACAATAAATAACAAACATGTCATTCCCTGATGGTAGAGTCAATATAAGAGCATTGAATAATCTTCTCTTCAGTTTTTTGAAACATTATTCATAATATTTTTTCCAAAAAAATTTAACCCCTTTATGTGTGAGCTTCGTTAGCGGGTTAGGTAGTCAGGAAAAAATTTGCACGAAACGCCGATAATAAACTGCTAAGCCAATAAAACTATGTACCTCAGTTATGTTTGTTGGCGTGGCCCAATCTTGGATTGCCTTTGTCTTCATAGGATCAACTAGGATTCCATCCCTAGAGAAAATATGGGCAAGAAAAGAAATCTTTTGAAGCCAGAATTCACACTTTCTACACTTCCCATATAATTCATGTCTTCTAAGAGTTTTCAGAATAATGCGCAAGTTATTTTCATGATCTTCGTAGATTTTGGAGTATACCAATATATCATCAATAAATACCACTAAAAAATCATCGAGATATTCCTTGAAAACTCTTTTCATTAGATCCATGAAGACAGAGGGTGCATTAGTCAATCCAAAAGGCATCACTGTAAACTCATAATGCCTGTACCTGGTTCGAAATGCTGTTTTCGAAATGTCTTCCTTCTTTACACCCAACTGATGTTATATAGACCGAAGTTCAATATTTTAAAAGTATTTATCTCCATGATTTTAGTCAAATAAATCATCAATGTGAGGTAGGGGATACTAGTTCTTTATTTATGTAGCATTAATCTCCCTGTAGTCGACACATAATCTCATAGATCCATCTTTTTCTTAACAAAAAGGATAGGGGATCCCCATGGAGAAACACTAGGCCAAATAAATCTCTTATTAATCAATTCCTCAAGTTGTTTATTTAGTTACACTAATTACATAGTGTACATTCTGTAAGGGGTATTCAATATTGGCCTTGAATGAGGAATTAAATCAATGGAAAAATCAATTTTTCATTCTGGAGGATGTCCAGGTAAATCTTCTGGAAACACATCAACATATTCTCTCCCAATAGGTATATCTTCTATTTGAACATTACTTTCCTCTCCCACAAATATGTCATTCTCTTCCTCCCCAATAATTGAATTTAGTTGAGCTACTGGGGGTGGATCTAGAGAATAATCATGTGGTGATGATTCTGCTCTAAATATAAGGTGTTCTTTATCATCGTCATCAAAAATCTTAAGCTCCTTCTTCTTACAATAAATTTTTGCATCATGGTCTGCAATCCAATCCATACCGAGGATTATCTAAAATTAAATCAGGGGTATGAAGATAATATTATCAGATAATGAACATTTATATTCCCTAATGGGAACTGATTCAAAAAACATTGTAGCAATGATAATTCCCTTAGGAGTTTTGAATGAAAACTCCCTTGTTAAAACAAATTGGAAATATATAATTTTCTTAGAAAACTGGGAAGAAATTAAACAATGAGATGATCTAGAATCAAATAAATCATTGGATAATTTTGATGAAACGATCAAAATACCTCCCACCACATCACATGGAACTTCAGCCTCTGTAGTTGTGATCACATATGCGCGTACATGCTCCCATGGAAACTTCTGTTGCATATTTCCTAGACGTTTTGGACAATCATCAGCATAGTGCCACATCTCGAGACAATTATAGCATCGAACATCATTTAATTCCTTATTTCCTTTGCAATCACCAGAAAGATGGCCTTTCTGACCGCATTTGTAGCATACACCTTTTCTTTTTAAGCACGCACTGGGGTGTTTCCTTCCACAATTGTCACATGGTGGATATTCAACTCTTTCCTTCTTCACTGTTTCCTTATTTCCTTTCCTAGGGTTTTTAGCAGCCCTATTCTTTTCTTGCATCCCCCTAAGGTCAAAAAACTTATAATAATAATTTTCTGTCTTGATGTCACATAAAACTATATCCTTATAGGAAGAAAAACTTAGGGAGACCAGTGCCCACCAGTGGAATGGCTTTAGGCCATCAAAGAATCGATCAATTTTTCTCCATGAATTTCGTATATAGTCCACAACATGTCTTGCTAACCTTGTGATGTCGGATTCACACTTGGCAACATTTTCTTCATCTTTCTACCAAAGATTCAGGAATTGTATCTCCATATCTACTCACTGCTCACGAGGGAAATATTTTTCTAAGAAAATTTCTTTAAAATCCCTCCATTAAATCTCTTCTATCTCTTCCTCCACCATTGTGTTTTGGATTAATTACCACCACTGATCTGCATCTCCCGATAGATGATATACTACCACAACAACCTTCTCTCTTTCATTACATCCCAATGTGAGAAATATCTTCTCAAGGGAACATATCCAGTAAGAACCCAGTTTTTGCTACGAAAGACTTTGGAATATTATTGATGATATTCCAGAGCAGCGCTTCAGACGGCGTGCGATTCCGAGCCCCGGATTGGCCGGAATTAAATTTTCAGTGCGTTCACACTGGAAACGCTAAATAAATGGGATAACTCCTAAACGGAGTTCCGGATTAGGGATCCGAGTGTACGGATGGGTGCGGAATGGGGTGTTTACCCTAGGAACGACATAAAACGTGTCGTCGGGGGTTGTTTGGACCCCTCGCCCGCTCTCGGAACGTTAAACGGATAAATAAATAAATTAATTTATTCGTTTAATGAAAAACACTAGTATCTCTTAAACGGTGGATCAGACTGGAAACCCGAGGGCACCATTGAGTTTGGAGCGTGCTGTTTACCCTAGGAGAGGTATATGTTTTGCGGGCGCGACCCGTCTGTGAAAAAGGGGCCCGGGGTCGTTTTTGTAATTTGGCGGCATCAGGCGCTAAGTTTAATAACTTTTGAACGGGGTCTCGGATTAAAATTCTGAGACCTCCGTTGTTCTAGAAGCGTCGTGTTTACCCTAGGGACACCCTCTTTTTTGTCTGCTTCGAGAGCGGGGTCGGGGGTGTGCCGGGCGGGGGTGTTTAAGTGTTATTACTTAAACGCACCCCCTCCCTCTTCTCTTCCTCTTCTCCTCCCTCACACCCTCTCCCATTCCCTCCTCCATTCCGGCGAGCTCTGGTGAGCTCCGGCGAGGCCACTCCGGCGAGGTGGCTCCGGTGAGGCGATGGCGCGCGGCGGATCGCGCGGGAAGCGCCGGGCGAAGCCCAACAAGGTAGGCGGATTTGAGTTTTCCACCCCTTCCCCGTTTTAAATCCTCATTTATGATCAATCGCACCATTGGATCCTCAAACAAATCCCGTGGTTGCATAGATCCCGTCCCGAGCTTTCCAGAAAGCTATCCGGATCAAAATTTCGACCACCAGATCGTTTCCGGTGGTCCTTGGAAATTTTCCGGCCATGGGCGGTTTTCGGCGAGGGTCGAAGGCGGTAGACAGCGGCGGCGCAGGGCGGCGCGGGGCGGAGCGCGGCGCAGCAGGGCGGTCGTCTGGGGCTTTGAAGGCGGTGGGAGCGGCGCTTCCGGAAGGCGGCGGCGGCCTTCGGCGGCGGCTGCCAGAAGCTGGTAGCGGTGCCGGCCGCGGGCGCCGGTAGGCGGATGAGAGGGGGGGCCGCGAAGCGCGCGGCCCCCGTGCGTCGACCGAGACCCGTGTTTTGCGGGTCGCAGTGGGGGATCAACCGACCGCGAGGTGGCCGGTCGGCTGAAGCGAGCCGCGGCCAGCTGGCCGCGGCGGGGTGAACCGAACCCGCGACTGAGCCGCGGGCCGGCTGTGCGGACCGTGCCGGCCAGCGCGGGCCGACCCAAGAAGGGCGGACCGGCCTGTCCGGGCCGGTCCGGCCCAAGGGGTTTTGCCCCTCATTCTTCGGACGCCCGTATTTCGGGCTACGGGCATCCGTTTTGTGCACCGTCTACGGCAGCGCAGAGCTTGCGTCGAGGGGAATGTTTTGAGATGGTTTCGGGAAATTTTAATTCCCAAAACGAGGGGTCGTGGAGGCACAACGTTTCCTTTGGTGGACGAGTGTTTCTCCGGGAATCTTGTTTTGGACGGCGCAGGCGCGTCCGACGTCCGTTTTGAGCACCGTCAGTGGCGTTGTGACCCTGGCACTGAGGCGGAGGTTTCCAGTGCAGTTCCAGGCGTTGAGGCTGGAGTTGAGGCGCGGGACCCACGGCCCGTCTTTTTGACCTACGTGCAGCTTTTAGCGACTTTTTCACAGGACGTCTGTTCGGGGCGTGCGAGCAGTCGTTTCTGGATGTTTTTCAGAGGGGATTTCAGTGGTGCAATCTGCCCGCCCTAATTTGGCACGATAGTGCGGGGCCCATGAGGGTCGTTTGGGCGCCGACGGTGACTTTTCCATCTTTATCACCGGGCGACCGTTTTGGACAAGTGAGTAGTCCATATTGTGTACTTTTTCGAGAGGATCGCAATGGTGTGATCCGTTCGTTGAGTTTTGTGACCGGGATGCGGGTACCACGTGGCGCCGCTCGTGTGCGGTGTGCCAGAACGTATCTTTTCCTCAGGGTACCTGTTCCACGCATGTAAGCAGTCGATTTGACGTAATTTTCCGAGAGCTTTACGATGGCGCAGTTCGCCCGACCATTTTTCAGGGACGTGGTGTGGGACCCACCCGACCTAGCTACAGTGAATAGTACCTTTTTCACTGGGTGTTCATTTTGGGCGATTGAGTACTCAATCCCATGTGTTTTCCCGAGGGGATCGCAGTGGCATGATCCGTTGGTTCAGTTTCGGGATCTTGGGTTGGGCCCCACACGGGTTTGGTCATGGTGAATAGTACTTTTTCCCCCTGTTGACCGTTTCAGGCGAATGAGGAGTCTAACTCGCGTGTTTTTCTGCAACGATTACAACGGTGTGACCCGCATGGCTGTACGGAGCCTCTTGCGCGATATTGAGAAATGTGGAAGCATGAATGGTGCTCCAGTGGTGGTTCGCCCTACTTTGCTTGTAGTGGAACTTTGGTGAGTGATCGCGTGCACTCCTGTGTGAGTGATGTAAATGCTTGAGGTGACGTGGTTGGCCGTGCCTGGGCCTTTGTGGTGGAGTTGTTACGTCACGCCTTCGCGCTGACGTTGGGTGCCGTGTGCACGATAGCCAATGGGCTGGAACGAGGTATACGCTGGGAGTATACGAGAGTGCATGGAGGTACGTGTGGTTTGTACCTGAGATGTTTGTGCGCTTGGTTGGGGTTGACTTGGGGCCACACGTCGTGTGGGCCCCATGTGCGTGTTGTGTACTACCTTGCGTACTTGGACCTCTCGCGGCGTAGAGGGTCCCTCTGTGTGTTTGATTGACCAGCAGGGTGAGGTTTTTCCGCTGACTCGGTGCTCGTTATTTGACCAGTAGGGTTGAGTGGTCTCCCCCTAGTTTCATTCTCGATGGATTGGCCAGTAGTGGTGCTAGTGACACCCAGTGCTGGGGCAGACGCTGCACCTCTTTTGGGAGAGATGTTCGGGAGTTGGGTGGTTCCGCGACACCCACTCCGTGTTCGGTCGACCAGTGTTGTACCCTACTGTAGAGATGGCAGAGCGGTTCTGAGTTTTACCCTCCAGCGGGGCTGGGCAGTGGGTTACTCATCGACTTCCTCAGGCTTACCCTCCAGCAGGGCTGGGCAGTGGGTTGCTCACTGACTATTAGGGTCTACCCTCCAGCAGAGACTGGGCAGTGGGTCACCTGATGCTATTAGGGTCTACCCTCTAGCAGATACTGGGAAGTGGGTCACTTGACGACCTCTTAGGGTATACCCTCCAGCAGGGCTGGGGAGTGGGTCACCCGTCGTCTAGTTCCAGGTCTAGCCTCCAGCAAGGCTGGGCAGTGGGTCGCCTGTCGACTTATTCCAGGTCTACCCTCCAGCGGGGCTGGGCAGTGGGTCGCCTGATGATGTAATTTGGTTTACCCTCCAGCAGGGCTGGGCAGTGGGTCGCATGATGATGTATTTGGGTTTACCCTCCAGCAGGGCTGGGCAGTGGGTCACCCGATATCTGATTATGGTCTACCCTCCAGCGGGGCTGGCAGTGGGTCACCAGTTTATGTATTAGGGTTTACCCTCCAGCAGGGTTGGGCAGTGGGTCACCTATTATTTGGTTATGAATTACCTTCCAGCGGGGCTGGGCAGTGGGACACCTGTTAACATTCCAGACTCAGTCCTCTCGACTAGGATAGTCTGTGGCTTACCTCCGTGATTACCGGAGCGGGACCCTTGGTTGTACGGGTTGGTGATGGAACGGCTTGACTTTGAGAAGACCTCTCGACTGCAGGGCAGTGATGAGGTGTTGTTTGAGTTTCCATAGAACTCTCAAGTACGAGGGGCGCTTTCCCCACTGAGACGCGTTCTTGCGACACGATCTAAAACCGTGCGGGCGAGTCAGTGCCGCCCACAGAGGATAGTGTCGAGGTGCGGTGATTGAGCCCCCTTGTCTTGCTGTTCGGGGTAGACGTGCGGGATGCTGGGCATCGATGGAGTTTACCTCCGGGACTGTTGGCGACTATTTTCATGGGCTTAGCTGTGGGACAGAGATCCCCTTATGACATTGTTCGGGATTCTTGTTGAGCATATGGTTATGTATATACCTCGTACGAGTACCCACTCCTTGGGTTTTGGCTACTCTCTTTCCATGAGAGGCGAAGATGCGTGGGGTATGCCATGTGATTTCCGTGGCTAGATTCTCATGGTTGGATGGGTATACTCTCCTTCTATAGACAGCGAAAGCTCGACGAGAAGTGTACCTTCTCACCGTTCCTAGCTCCTTGTGTTAGGACAAGTATTCTTCCTTTCTCTTGTTGGGTTGAGCTGGACTTTTACTGCACTTTCAGTTGTACTCCTCTACTTTTCTGTTCGCTCTACCAATCACCCTTCAGTACCTCCTTTGTTGCTCCCTCGAGCCTTCGGGGTATCCTACTGAGTATTTTTATACTCACCGCTGCTTGGGCTTTTCCCGCACATGGTGCGCCCTTGCAGACGATGGATAGGTGGAGCGTGACTTCAGTGGAGCGTAGGAGCTTGGGAGCTTGGACCGCGTGTGGTGGTCATGGTCGGGTTCCATGTGGCAAACCCGTTAGCTGTTTCTTTTCGGTTACCTATTGCCGGGTTGTGGCACTTTTCGGTTGGGCGTGTGTTTTCCCCTTTTCTTTTCAGCTTGTACGTTGTACTTGTAGTGGTCGATGCACACTGTGTTTTTTTATAGCAGTTGTTCTTTTTACTCTGCTTGTTCTTCATTTTTACTCTGCTCTTTTTCATTGAGTGTGCTGCATGTGGGTGTGTACAGGTTCCTAGGCAAAGGCCTCACCGAGTTGTTGTGTCTTCGGCGCTGGGCGCCAGCCCCTAGCCTATGGAGGCAAGCTTGGGGTAGTTACGGCTCGAGCCCGGGTAGGATCGGGTCGTGACAAAGTGGTATCAGAGTTGGTTCGTTCCTTGGGACGCTGTTCGGACGTCCCTAAAAGAGGAATTGGTTGGGATATAGGGCAATAGTGTTAACGTGTCTCGAGAGCAGCTCTCCAGCCAGGGAGTCCAGTGATGGTGCGGCGGCCGACGTATCCATTCACCGAGACCTTGATAACCCGCTTGTCGACTTGGCATGCTTAGACACTTGTTATAAGGAAAATTGTTTTGTGCATCACATAGGACTGAGTCTTGAATGTCCTTATTGAGTCAGCTCCCCATTGTGGTTGTTATCGGTATATACATATATGCTCATTTGACCGCGACACTCCTTGATAATATTCAGGATGTCTCCGTGAGGACAGCCAGCCAGGATACCAGCTATGGGTGCGTGAAGACGACCCTGTGAGCTATGAGGCCATAGTCCAGGACCCATCATCCGATCCCTTTTCTCCGGGTTGGCCGGTAGTAGTACCCCCTCCTGTTGAGCATTAGACAGTTTCAGCGGAGCAGGCTGAGTTTGAGCGCTGGTTGAGCACGCCCTGTGAGTTCCAGCAGCAGGGACCGTTGAGGTTCAGTGGTGAGCCAGACCCTCAGGTAGAAGAGGTTTGGCTTGAGGTAGTGGTTCGCCTTTTCAAGCTTGTGCAAACACCATCAGATCAGAGAGTGGCTTTTGCAGCCACCCTTTTTCGTGGAGCAGCTCGGCGTTGGTGGAGTCTGGTGACTCAGTTTATTGACGAGTCGTCGTTTTCATTTGAAGACTTTCAGTTGTTGCTCCATGAGGAGTTTTTCCCCTCCTGCTTGCACTCCGTTCGGATTCAGGAGCTCCTGCAGTTTCAGTAGGGAGGGATGATGGTGGCTGAGTACGCGGCTAGTTTTGCAGACCGTGCACGCTTTTACCCAGACATGGCCCATGACGGCAACATCTGAGCGTGGAAGTTTGAGTAGGGTCTCCACCGGGAGATTCATGCTGTCAGAGTACCCTTGGGCATTTCCACATATGTCGGGGTACTAGAGCAGGCGCTGGTGACAGAGGGCTTCCTGTCATGTTTTCCGGTTGGTAGTGGCAGTGGGTGCGATGGAGCCAGGATGTCTAACGTAGCTAGCAGGCGCTGGAGGATAGGACCTCGATGCAGGTGGCCTTCCCACTGCCGGTTTCGGAGACGTGGTCGTATACCACTATGGAGAAAAGGCGTAGGGCCTCAGCCGAGGATGCCCTTCCATGAGTGGATTCCGGGATGTGGTCGTACAACACAGTGATGCCGGAGGGCACCAGGGCATCCCAGAGAGTGTCGTTTCTATGCTTGTGACGGGCGAGGTCACTTGGCATGAGAATGCCCGACTAGAGTTGCTGAGAGCTTCGAGCAGGCAGTAGGCGCACCACCACGGCAGAGGCATCTCCGTGATCGGAGTAGTGGCCAGAAAGGTGGGGCTAGCAGAGGAGCGGGAGGAGATGGAGGTGGGGGACGACGTTACAAGATCTCCCCATCACCACTAGGCGGTCCACGTCAGGCTCCGGGAGCTGACAGTTGGGACCATGGACATCCGCGAGCTTTGGATGTCTACGATCCTACAGAGCATGGGATGGTGAGAGGTTCCCCTTTTTACTCTTCTACTTTTTGAAGTAGTATTTTTAGACTCTTCATGTGGAGGAATTTTCTCTCCGCTCCTTGTTTGAGGTGTTACTAGGGTGATGCAGGGCGTCGGGTGTAACCCTGTGTTGGAAAAAAAAAGGCGTGAGACCTTTTCCTTTAGTCGATGGTGTTGGCTCCTTCGCCTGTTGAGCGTGTAAGAGAGCATCGACTGTGGAATCTTGTATGACCAGATATCCTTGGGTGTTTCACCATATGGATATTCTGAAGGAGGGAATCACTGGGCCTTGTTTCTAGTGCGGGCGGTGATTCCAGTCGCGGCGTGCGACGTAGAAGTTTGACCGGGGAGGTGAGCTACCCCCGAGGGCCTTCGGGCCGTGTGAGACCACACAAAGGGATGGAGAGGTACCCTACTGCCTTGCCATAACCCCAAAGTATGGAGTGGGTGCACGACATCGGCAAGGGACGACCTCGCATGAACAGATCAATCCTTTGGTCTGTATGGGGTGACGCAGAGCTGTGCGTGAGTTCTCAGGGTATGGGAAAGCCAGGTGTGGGATTGGTACCCTGTGTTTCTCCCTAGTTTTGCATTTCAGGGACGCAAATCTTGAAGGAGGGAAGGATGTAAGAACCCGGTTTTTTCTATGAAAGACTTTGGAATATTCTTGATGATATTCCAGAGCAGCGCTTTCAGACGGCTTGCGATTCTGAGCCCCAGAGTGGCCAGAATTAAATTTTCAGTGCGTTCACACTGGAAACACTAAATAAATTTGATAACTCCTAAACAGGGTTCTGGATCAGGGATCCGAGTGTACAGATGGGTGCGGAATGGGGTGTTTACCCTAGGAACGACATAAATTTTGTCGGTGCGGGATGTTTGGACCCCTCTCCCGCTCCCGGAACGTTAAACGGATAAATAAATAAATTAATTTATTCGTTTAATGGCGAAATGCTATTATCTCTTAAACGATGGCTCGGACTAGAAAACTGAGGGCACCGATGAGTTTGGAGCATGTCGTTTACCCTAGGATGTGTATAAGTTTTGCGGGCACGGCCTGTCTGTGAAAAAGGGCCCCAGGGGCGTTTTCGTAATTTGGAGGCCTCGGGCGCTAAGTTTAATAACTTTTGAACGGGGTCTCAGATTAAAATTCTGAGACCGCCGTTGTGCTCGAAGCATTGTGTTTACCCCAGGGACGCTCTCCTTTTTGTCTGCTTCGAGAGCGGGGTTGGGGGCGTGCCGGGCGAGGGTGATTAAGTGTTATTACGTAAACGCACCCCCTCCCTCTTCTCTTCCTCTTCTCCTCCCTCACACCCTCTCCCCTTCCCTCCTCCATTTCGGATAGCTCCGGTGAGCTCCAGTGAGGCAAATTCGGCGAGGTGGCTCCGGCGAGACGATGGCGCGCTGCGGATCGCGCGGGAAGCGCCGGGCGAAGCCCAACGAGGTAGGCGGATTTCAGTTTTCCTCCCCTTCCCCGTTTTAAATCCTCATTTATGCTCAATCTCACCATTGGATCCTCGAAAAAATCCCTTGGTTGCGTAGATCCCATCCCAAGCTTTCCGGAAAGCTATCCGGATCTAAATTTCGACCACTGGATCGTTTCCGGTGGTCCTTGGAAATTTTTCGGCCACGGCCGGTTTCAGGTGAGGGTCGAAGGCGGCGGACGGCAGCGACGCAGGGCGGCGCGGGGCGGAGCGCGGCGCAGCAGGGCCATCGGCCGGGGCTTCGAAGGCGGCGGCGGCGGTGCTTGCGGAATGCGGCGGCTGCTGGAAGCTGGCCGCGGCGCCGGCCGCGGGAGCCTGCAGGCGGAGTAGAGGGGGGGCCGCGAAGCGTTCGACCCCCGTGCGTCGACCGCGACCCGCGTTTTGTGGGTCGCTGTGGGGGATCAACCGGCCGCGAGGCGGCCGGTCGGCTGAAGCAAGCCGCACCGGGGTGAACCGAACCCGCGGCTGAGCCGTGGGCCGGCTGTGCGGACCAGGCCGGCTGGCGCGGGCCGGCCCAAGCAGGGCGGACTGGCCGGTCCGGCCCAAGGGGCTTTGCCCCTCATTCTTCGGACGCCCGTATTTCGGGCTACGGGCGTCCATTTTGCGCACCGTCTGTGGCAGCGCGGAGATTGCGTCGAGGGGAATGTTTTGAGATGGTTTCGGAAAATTTTAGTTCCCGAAACGAGGGGTCACGGAGGCGCGATGTGTCCTTTAGTGGACGAGCGTTTTTCCGGGAATCTTGTTTTGGACGGCGCGGGCGCGTCTGACGTCCATTTTCAGCGCCGTCAGTGGTGTTGTGACCCTGGCACTAAGGCAGAGGTTTCCAGTGTGGTTCCAAGCATTGAGGCTGGAGTTGAGGCGTGGACCCCATGGCCCATCTTTTTGAGCTCTGTGCAGCTTTTAGCGACTTTTTCATCGGACGTCCGTTCGGGGCGTGCGAGCAGTCGTTTCTGGATGTTTTTCCGAGGGGATTTCATTGGTGAAATCCGCCCGCCCTGATTCGGCACGATAGTGCAGGGCCCACGAGGGCCTTTTGGGCGCCGACGGTGACTTTTCCATCTTTATCACCAGGCAACCGTTTTGGACAAGTGAGTAGTCCATCTTGTGTGCTTTTTCGAGAGGATCGCAACGGTGCGATCCGTTCGTTGAGTTTCGAGACCGGGATGCGGGTCCCACGTGCCTCCGCTCGTGTGCGGTGTGCCAGAATGTATATTTTCTTCCGGGTACCCGTTCCATGCATGTAAGCAGTCGATTTGACGTGCTTTTCTGAGAGCTTTGCGATGGCGCAGTCTGCCTGACCTTTTTTCAGGGACGTGGTGTGGGACCCACCCGACCTGGCTATAGTGAATAGTACCTATTTCACTGGGTGATCATTTTGGGCAATTGAGTACTCAATCCCTTGTGTTTTCCCGAGGGGATCGCAGTGGTGTGATCCGTTGGTTCAGTTTCGGGATCTTGGGTTGGTCCCCACACGGGTTTGGTCATGGTGAATAGTACCTTTTCCACCTGTTGACCGTTTCGGGAGAATGAGTAGTCTATCTCGCGTGTTTTTCCGCAAGGATTACAACGGTGTGACCCGCTTGGCTGTATAGGGCCTCTTGCACGATCTTGAGAAATGTGGAAGCATGAAAGGTGCTCTAGTGGTGGTTCGCCCTACTTTGCTTGTAGCGGACCTTTGGCGAGTGATCGCGTGTACTACCGTGTGAGTGATGTAAATGCTTGAGGTGGCATGGTTGGTCATGCCTGGGCCTTTGAGGTGGAGTTGTTACGTCACGCCTTCGCGTTGACGTTGGGTTTCGTGTGCACGATAGCCTATGGGCTGGAACGAGGTATACTATGGGAGTATACGAGAGCGCTTGGAGGTATGTGTGGTTTGTACCTGAGATGTTCGTGCACTTGGTTAGGGTTGAAGTGGGGCCACACGTCGTGTGGGCCCCATGTGCGTGTCGTGTTCTGCCTTGCGTACTTTGACCTCTCGCAGCATAGAGGGTCCCTCTATGTGTTTGTTTGACCAGCAGGGTGGAGTTTTTCCCCTGACTCGGTGCTCGTTTGTTGACCAGTAGGGTTGAGTGGTCTCCCGCTGGTTTCATTCTCGATGGATTGGCCGGTAGCGGTGCTAGTGACACCCAGTGCTGGGGCAGACACTGCACCTCTTTTGGGAGAACTGTTCTGGAGTTGGGTGGTTGCACGACACCCACTCCGTGTTTGGTCGGCCAGTGTTGTACCCTCCTGTAGAGATGGAAGAGCAGTTCTGAGTTTTACCCTCCAGCGAGGCTGGGCAGTGGGTTACTCATCGACTTCCTCGGGCTTACCCTCCAGTAGTGCTAGGCAGTGGGTTGCTACCTATCTATTAGGGTCTACCCTCCAGCAGAGACTGGGCAGTGGGTCACCCGACGCTATTAGGGTCTACCCTCCAGCAGAGACTGGGCATTGGGTCACCCGACAACCTCCTAGGGTCTACCCTCCAGCAGGGCTGGGCAGTGGGTCACCCGTCGTCTAGTTCCAGGTCTACCCTCCAGCAAGGCTGGGCAGTGGGTCGCCTGTCGAATTATTTCAGTTCTACCCTCCAGTGGGGCTAGGCAGTGGGTCGCCTGATGATGTAATTTGGTTTACCCTCCAGCAGGGCTGGGCAGTGGGTCTCCTGATGATGTATTAGGGTTTACCCTCCAGCAGGGCTGGGCAGTGTGTCACCCGATATCTGATTATGGTCTACCCTCCAGCAGGGCTGGGCAGTGGGTCGCCGGTTGATGTATTAGGGTTTACCATCCAGCAGGGCTGGGTAGCAGGTCACCTGATATTTGGTTATGAATTAACCTCCAGTGGGGCTAGGCAGTGGGACACCTGTTAACATTCCAGACTCAGTCCTCTCGACTAGGCTAGTCTGTGGCTTACCTCCATAATTACCGGAGCAGGACCCTTGGTTGTACGGGTCGGCGATGGAACGACTTGACTTTGAGAAGACCTCTCGACTGCAGGGAAGTGATGAGGTGTGGTTTGACTTTTCTTAGAACTCTCAAGTACGATGGGTGCTTTCCCCACCGAGACACGTTCTTGCGACGTGATCTAAAACCGTGCGGGCGATTCAGTTCCGCCCAAAGCGGATAGTGTCGAGTTGCGGTGATTGATCCCCCTTGTCTTGCGGTTCGGGGCAGATGTGCGGGATGCTGGGCATTGGTGGAGTTTACCTCTGGGACTGTTGGCGACTCTTTTCTTGGGCAGAGCTACGGGACATAGATCCCCATTCGACGTTGTTCGGGCATCTCGTTGAGAATATGGTTATGTATATACCTCGTACGAGTACCCACTCCTTGGGTTTTGAATACTCTCTTTCCATGAGAGGCGAAGACATGCAGGGTATGCCACGTGCTTTCCGTGTCTTGCTTCTCGTTGTTGGATGGGTCTAATCTCCTTCTATAGGTAGCAAAAGCTCGACGTAAAGTGCACCTTCTCACCGTTCCTAGCTCCTTGTGTTAGGACGAGTCTTCTTCCTTTCTCTTGTTGGGTTGAGCTGGACTCTTACTGCACCTTCAGTTGTACTCCTCTACTTTTCTGTTCGCTCTACCGCTCACCCTTCGGTAACTCCTTTGTTTCTACATCAAGCCTTCGAGGTATCCTACTGAGTATTTTTATACTCACCCCTTCTTGGGCTTTGCCCGCACGTGGTGTGCCCTTGCAGACGACGGACAGGTGGAGCATGACTTTAGTGGAGCGTAGGAGCTAAGGAGCTTGGACTGCTTGCGGTGGTCATGGCCGGGTTCCAGGTGGCAGACCCGTCAGCTGTTTCTTTTCGTTTACCTATTGCCAGGTTGTGGAAATTTTTGGTTGGGCATGTGTTTTTACCCTCTTCTTTTCATCTTGTACTTTGTACTAGTAGTGGTCGATGCACTCTGTGTTTTTTATAGCAGTTGTTCTTTTTACTCTGCTTGTTCTTCCTTTTTTACTCTTCACTTTTGCATTGAGTGTACTGCGTGTGGGTGTGTACAGGTACCTAGGAAAAGGCCTCCCTGAGTTGTTGTGCCTTCGGCGCTGGTCGCCAGCCCCTGGCCTATGGAGGCGGGCTTGGGGTAGTTGCGGCTTGAGCCCGGGTAGGGTCGGGTCGTGACATATCCATTGTTCTTCTACAAACGGGTTTGAAGTCCTGTTGAATGATGGAGGTTGTTGTCACATAATGCGATCTAGAATAGCCCCTTTACGTGGTGGATCTGGTTGCTCAATATGGGTATGGTTATTATTCATAACCTGAGTAAGTTTCCCCAGTATAGTTATGAGTTTCTCAGCACCAGTCACAACACCAGACCATACATCATTATTTTGCATCAGAGGAAAATCCCTATAGGGGACAAGTGCATTGCTTCGATTTCCATTCCGTCCACTAGGCACCATATCTAGATAATGGAATACACTAGATTAGGTTACGAATCATAATTTATAATCTTAACTTAAAAAAATACATATAAAAAATTGAGATCCTACAAATGGATAATCCCATATTCACATATATGGTTTCATTGAGGAATATTTACATTAAACTTCTTCATAATGGATTGAAATAAAAATGTGAATTATCCTAATCTTATCCCCCGGGTTTCTCGTAACCAACAGTGCAACAAGGCCAATTTTCATGCCCCAGTTCCCGTTTGATTCTAGCTCAAAGTAGAGTTTTTGGGTTTTACCCCTAGATACATCTGTGCCAGAGCTGCCTCTACCTTCTCGTATCCAGAAAGTAACTTATTTCTTGAATAATCAACAAAATCTATTCCTTACCAAAATACCAGAATGTTCTTGTATGTTTCTCCTCAAAGTCAAACACAGTGACTCTTCTCTAATTCTACATTTTCTAAGTCTAGTTCTTAAGTGTTCTACTGAACCTCTCTCTGATACCAATTGTAAATACCTTACCCAAAAACTGCCCAGATGGAGGTTTTGTCCTCTGAACTCTCGGGAGTCAGTGCCTTATTGGATTACTTTGGCATACATATAAGGAATACAAATCCCGAAGGGCCAAGTAGTTTAGTATTATTGGAAACCAGATACATACATATTTTCAACTTTATATAAGGAAAAGAATAACAACACTAATTTATTCCACTAAAGTCATCACATCTCTTAGATTATGCTTGTTAGTCATTCATAAAATACTTCTTCATGTCCTGAGAAAATGAAACATAAGAAAGGGGTTAGCTGAAATGCTCAGTAAGAGTACGTAATACTGCAGAATATTATAAAAACATTAGACATGATGAATAATTTAAAACAAATTCCTTCAATAATAAACATGAACACATTTTGGCGAGAATATGAGCTGAGTAAATAATTCTATAATAAAACATAATCCTGGGTATTATACTAATCGAATAAACACATGAAATATCAATAACTAATCTCATAATGATCGAATATATAATGTCGGACATTCTGAAACATTTTGTAATGGCCTCGTCCAATACGACTAATGATTAAGGCCTCATCCAAAATCCATATCACATTGGGAAAGGCCTTGGCCAATTCATCATCTAGTTGTCACATGAGACCTACCGATGCATTGAGGTGATATAGCGGGCCCACCCATCACATAATCTATCCAATGAATTCCTCATACGAGCAGGGATAAACATAAACAACAAATACATTCATATTGAAACTATCATATGAAATGTAACTATCATTCCCCAATTATTGAACAGAAACATTAACCATTCCGAATAATATGATGAATGGTTTTTGGATAGATAATCCACAATAATGTTAGTCATAAAACATTCAATAAAATATGCTATATGAAATCATAAATGATTAACCCCAATAATACATAAGAATAAACAAGAGTGTTTAATCAAACGAGAATAATCTTTTAAAATCATTAAGCAATTCTTCTGATAAAAAATCTTTTATTTTGAAAAGAAGAGTTATTTTGGGAAATTATATGTATAAAACCAGAAGTGAAGTAAGATAGTATTTTCATAAGAGACTGAGTGATTATATAAATATAACGGTTTCTAAAAACAGATTATAGAGTGCCCTAGAAAATATGTAAGAATATGATAAATTCCCTTGTATCGGGCTCGTATGATTGGAAATAGTTTTCAGAGCTCCTTTTAAAACATGTAACTATCCAGAAAATATAAAAAAGGATTATGGTTGGTGTAAATATATAGAATACTCACTCAGAATTTATGAGAAGTTCATATCAGTACATAAGAATCTCATCATGGAAATTAGACAATAAAAGTAACCCGAATGAAAATGGATGTTCGGGTGGAAAACCCTTACCTAAACTCCAGACATGTTCCACTCTTGTACTTAAGATCCTGTAATATGAAATAAAAGTTTTTAATAACATATTTAAGAACCTATTTGGCATGTATTTATTTTACCATAATTCTGGTTAGTTCGTTTATGTCATTATTGATATGTTATTGTATTGAATTTCCTCGTTCTGGAGTGTTTGTTTCCTTTATTTTCATATTCGGTTCACATGTTTTTAAGTAATGATGTTCATGTGGAATGGTTATAAATCTCTAGGATTTGGAATGATATATTATTTATGAACAGAAATAATTTGTAATGGTCATTTCTATAATTTGGTTGTATGAAATGAGGATGAATCATTAGATAAGAACCACTTCAATTATTTGGCGGTATTTGGATTATTATGAACTAATTTTATTATATATCATAATTTTATGCACATATTCTGGTTCCTGAATATTAATTGTGTTATAATACATATATAATAGTCTTGTTCAACCATAAATATGGCTTCATGACCAGTAATGAAGAAGGAATTGAAGAACGAAACTTCATCGTCCACGAAGGCTATAAATTGGAACCTCATGGACGTTGATTTCATTTATAAAAATAAAAGGGAGGGAGTAAGAATATTTATGATGGGTATTCCATAAAAATTACATAAATTCATTATATATATGTTACTGTAGTTATCATTATCATTTGGATAGAGGAGGTGAGGAGAGAAAAATAAAATAGATGAACTTGAAAGTAAAAGAATTGTTAAGAGATCCCTTATGAAAATTCGGCATCCTAACGGTGTCACTTAAAATTTCATAAAATAAAATGATGATAACAAAATGGTATCTCATCATATCTAAATCAAATGGACAGTAATAATAATGAATAAAATCAAACCTCATCATCTGTGAAATGAATTTCAAATAGATAACATAAAAGAATTGATGACTTAAAGAAGAGAATGAGGGATTCCCTTACCTTGTTGAATAACACTAGATCTTTGAAGGATGGGACCTTGAGGTCTTAGGGACACCTTGGTAGGACTACTAGAGAGGTAAAATCACCAGATCAATGAGTATGAGGGATTCAGAATGAATGTAATCGAATAGATGAGTGGGTATTTATTGAAATAGAGAGGTAAATTTTTAATAATTTCAAAGGGACACCTCATTAGTTGGTTTTGCCAAACCATGGGCTTTCCCATGGTATTTTCCCATGTTTTATGACACTTGGGACAAATCATGTCATAAGTTACTTTACACAAGTCGACATTCATTTTATTTTAATTATTATGTCATTATGATATCATTAAACTACTAAATACTCAAAAATGTATTTTTTCACTATTCAAAAGAAATTCGTGCATTTTACGGAAATCCCAAACATCACGCCTACAATTTTTTGACATGTAGAATTAAAAATTGATATCTATTTTTCAAAAAAAAATTCTAATTATTATTAATTTAATTTTTATATAAGGTCACAGTTAATTTGAAAAATAACAATCTTGAAGTGAAATTAGTTTTATGTGACATGGGAAAATTAATTAAGATCACATTATCCTATTGCCTTAAGAAAATAAAATTATATTATTATTTACTATTCATAAGGTAATATTACTATTCATATTACTATTCATAATGGTATGTTACTATTCACCAAAAATCATGTTTTTTCTATCAGACTCTGAATGACTTACTGAACAGAACTCTAGATGACCATTTCTTGAAATTAAAAACATAAAAGATGATAGATTATAAAATTGCATTCTATATTTATTTTCAAAACCATGGGGTGTTACATTCCATATCACCTACCATCTTGGGGGTCTTCCTCATTTTCTAACCACTTTATCAGATGACCTCCCTGCTTCATCGACGGTTGTCATGAAGGTCTTTCCCATATCCATTACGGTCAAAAATAGAGGCCCTCATCATACCATAGACAATAGATTTAGTGGACACAAATGTCATCACCATTATGGGGTAGACCACCATAGAGTTCTTGCCCATGTTCTTTGCTGCTCCTGCAGAGGCCCTCCCCACTATATCAATTTTAGTCACGAAGGCCCTCCTTGCATCCAATTTAACATTTTCTTAGATCCTCCATGCACCACATCTCATCCAAGACAAGGACTTCCACACGCTTACACAAAAACATGAAGAATTATTCCCCATTTCAAAAATCTACCATTACCTAAAAAAAATATCCTTGGGAAGGATGGTGATTCGTACCCATGAGAGAAAGAATCATGAGATGCCTCAAACCGCAACCAAACATGTCTAATTTTCTAATTCTATGAAAGATTATGATTCAAAAATGGAACCCTCCCCCTAATCTTCTCTGTTATGGGTTGGGGCAGGAACAAGAAGTATCAACCTAATCCTTCTAGAGAGTGAGTCCCACCTAATCCATTCGTCCCTTCAACGATACGCAAAAGAGGTGGACGATTTTCCCCTTTCTCGGGCCTGGCTTTGAAATCATCTTTATCATTAAAAACATCATTCTCTAACTGAAAAAGCGACCACGAAAGTTAATTATGGGGACCAATATGGGAAAAGAAACATTGTTACTCACCCCCAATGATCACAATCAATGCATGGGATGTAGTGGTCATTAGTCAATCTTAAAAGGATGTGGTGGTGCAATCAATACATTCTTTGGAAGATAGTTCAGGATGTGGCGTCTTGTCATCCCATCCACCATACCTTCCAAAAACTATTCTACCATCACAAAGGTCTGCTTTAGTGTTGCTACCAGTCCAAAAACAACCTCCAGTCAAAGAATGGATATATCAAGTGCCATACCATGAGTCTGAGTAGAGCAGTTTGTTGGAAATTATCATAGAAGACCATTTCCCAGAGATGTTCTGGCTAGTTGAAACTGAAAACATAAATATTTCAGAGTCCCATACACAAGAAAAGGTTATGTGTCTTCACCAAACCTTATATATGAAAACGTTATGTCTCTGTCATTAGTGATTATCTTACCCCAATAGTTGAGAACACTATGAAGACATAGGGCACTCATGACATCTACTCTAGTTGGTCGTGCTTCCTATTTCACAGCATCCGGCATCATCATGTTTTCAACTGGACCTCTAGAAACATTGTGTATAGTGCTTCACTATGATCCACAACGATATCATGGAGGATTTACTAAAAACTCATAATTGTGGCTCGGGGTAGTATTCTGCTTTTCATTACAGTGTTATCCAGCACCAACCCATCATTCCAGTTATTATTCATGATGTTTCTTCAAGCACAATTGAAGTTAACATGGAAAACCTATCTGAGGAATAAACTATGATATAACTCATTGAAGTGAACATATCCTTTGGGGTGGTTCCACAGTTGTTGGATCCTTTAGGAATGGTAACATGCTAGTGACGAAACATACTAGGTCTTACTACTCATTTCGTGTCATTATCCTTCATTCGTGACACAAAAATGTTTAAACAGCACACTGATACCTTCAAAACCTCTTTCCCTTTTTCCTTAGTGATAAATATAAAATAAGTCCCTAAAAAGCCTATGTTTCCTCAATAATTCATGGAACATAAAAAGATGTTTGATGACCTTCCTAATGAACATCCTTCTAAAAGGTAACCAGATTAATATAATCCTCAAATGGGGAAACAGGGGTAGGTACAACCTCCAATAGGTGTGTTCCCACCTTGTGACCATGACCATCCTTCACATATAGATAGAGTAGGATCCAGAGCTTACGGAATGTGTGTAAAATATGCATCACCGAATCCATCCGAGTAGGGTGATAACACTCCCCGAGACCCAACTAAGGCTCCCCATGCTTCTCCAATAGTCATTCCCCTAATAGTCTTTCAATGACACCCATCAGCCAATACATGAGACATAGGGACCTATTACCACATTGAATTACCTTCCAATTCATTGGTGGTTAAGGACGCTCATCATGATTGGAATCCTCATCCAGATGACCTAATTGAAATACTTATTTCATACCTCGAGGCCGAAGCAACTTGACAAGTGGGTATGCTGCATGATGGAAATCCAAATCAGTCATGGGTGGATGATATGAAAACACCCCCATGTTTCATAAGTCCTACATTCTAACCATTTAATTAGATTGGTGATCTGCTGCATAATTTGGACCACTTCATTTGATGGTGTGAACAATGCTGGGAACACCAATGTTGTAGGAGACTGCCAAGCTCTGGTGTACTATAAAAGAAATGGATAGGCCCACATTTTTCTGGGAAAACCATTTTCTAATTGGATCAATTTCTAATTTAGAGGATCTTTGTAGGTTGTTTCCCTACCCGTTCAATTCCACCACCAGGAAGACAAGCATTGCTGACACCTTCAAGTGAAAGTAGAGGCCTGAAAAATTTATCATAGACTATGTTACTATATGGAAGGGTATCACATATTCTCATTTTATTCTAATAACCATAGAGCAGCTACAAATGATGTGAATGAGGAATGTGAAGACTGAACTAGCCCATTATCTTATAACACAAAACTTCCCATTTGGGTTTTGAGATTTCACTAATGAAAAAAAACATTTATAGGAATCTTCACAGCAAGCCAAGAGGGAATGTCTAATACCTCCTCTAGATCGATAAAGAAGAGCCACTAAGGCTGAGGCCTCAACAATAGAACAAATAGTGACCCCTAAAGCAGGAATTGTTACTGGAAGAGCCACCTACACTACTTCATCAAGGCCCACCATAGAATCAGAATGTTCCCCTGTGTAACATGCCACCACCACCTAGGTGAGATAATCATGTTCTACCTCCTCACAGGCTCTACCATCCCCTCGTTATGGCCAAGATCATTGAGGTAGTTTCTAAGATCATATGAAGCAGACCAACTTATATAATGTGGCTCAGGTTCCTGGTTAAATTTAAAGCACCGTGGACTAGGGAATCATACGATTTCTAGAATAAAAGATGCATAAAGAGGCGAATCTCATTGATTGCCCAAATTACTTCCCCTATCATCATTTCAATGGTCACAACCTCGTTCAGTGGTATGTATTGAATGACTAGATCCAAGACCGTGCCAATAACAACATATTCAGATTGGATCTTTCCCCACCACATGTGGCATATGTGTTTATATGGCCTGACATTGACAACGATGGTGAATGGAATATGTTTTATAATTGTGGGTCCCAAAAATATGATAACAGATGGCTAATAAGGCAGTCTCCTCTAACCATGGTATCATCTATGCACATTTGAATCAGTCCAAGCCATATGAAGTCACTCCACTACCTTAGTCTACCACATCTGCATCAACATCTCATCCTCCAACCTCTCAGGGGAGCAAGTAGTAATGGTGAATGTGAAGAAAAAACCTTCTACATGTGCCAAATAAATCTTAATCTCTCAGTGACTTCATTCCCCTAGAGGCGGGGATCTCCCCCAGAATCCATCCAATAAGGGAGGATTCTTAAAGTGATGATCAAGTGTATGATTTGGACTATACTATGCAGATGGTAAACCCCTACAGTATCATGATAAAAAATAGAGCCTATATTACCCTCCTAACATCCCTTATCGACGCTAGCATCGACATAGAAATGGGTTTGTGAATCACCAAAATGCATTTTTTAGTGATTTTGGCCAATCCATGTATGCCAATGAGACCGGATAGTAGGCCTAACATAGTGGTCAACATGTTCAGCCATCTTATCTTGTTTCATTGGATTTTTATCCACCACCATTTATAATACATTGTCAAGGAGAACAACTATGACCATGCTATGATCATCCACGTTCCATTGTGGTTCAACCATGGTCATCAGGACATCATCTGGTATCCACTCTACATGGCGTGACTAGTGAGAAACAGGACCGTGGTCATATTTCCATCATACCTCCTTCCATAGAGCGTACTGTTATCAGCATATGTGTACACCTGAAAAAAAAATGAGGTCCTAAAGAATCATTCAAACAAACCTATGATACTATCTATCCAATAATATCTCCTCACAATAGAAGACTTGCATGAAGCCCTTAATTTATTTATGAAGCCCCTCCAGTTTCTGATAGATGTAGCAGCCAATGAAGTCATCCATGCTGAGACAGTTGAGCCTGAAGAAATTCATGTCTTCTTCCCTTTCTATGGAGATGATGCAGTTCTCATATACAGGGGCACAAACACCCATTTTACATCACTGGATAGTTAAATGTCATGGATTTTAACTGGTGTCTCATCGAAAAGGATCTGGGATCAAACTTGTCATGACCCAGACTCTCTATAATATGGGGATATCTAAAACATATATGAGTCCCTCTTAACCTAAAATTCAAGTTTATTATAGGACATAGCATACACCAATTGGAAATATCTACCTAAAGTCCCAGTTTGGTGGCCTAGTTTCAAGCATTGATTTCCTGGATGTCTCACAAGTCATGGCATACAACGCATTGATGGGTAGACCATGGATCCCCCAACATGTTTATGTCCCTTCCTTGCATCGCTAATGCTTTATATAATCACTTAATGGTTGAGAAGGTGTATTCCAAGGTGATGTGTCTCCATTTTCATCTTGTGAATCCTAATACCTATATGAAAACTACTATAAGGGAAAGGACAAGAAGATTCATGACAACAAGGTTGATAACGCTATGGCTACGACTAACCCATGGATGGACGTGGATGATTCCAATGTCTTCTCCACTCACTGATTGAAATCCACGAACCTAGATTTTGGGATATGAATTGTTTTATTTAAAATGAGGGGGATACGTGTTCCAAAAACTGTAGAATGTGGGAATATAACATTGTATTGCTGCAAAAATCAGGCTTGAGTGATCCCAGAGCCCCCTACTCTTATAAGTTATCAAGATGTATGCCCCATGGATACACAAATATGTCATACTTGCTTGTTTCTCTAGGAAGGGATAAACCAAATCAATCCAACATGCTGGTATTTATTTTATATTATCAAACATGGCCCATTAGTTTGAAGGCTGGATGGGATCCATTCGATAAGTTTCATTTCCATGCAATCATCAATACAAGAGTCCCCCGATGAGGTTTCAACTACCGCCCATTCTAGGACCAGTGTCCAGTTCAGATCTATCAAATTAGAGTAGTTACATCCTACCGATGATCATATTGATATATCTGGTCAATAGGATTTTGAATACTACCATCTATCATTCTACGAGGGAATATCAACTACAGTCGATGACTTATTACTGGTGAACATTGATACCATGATGGATCTGAAACTGACATTGATCACTAAGACTATTACTGCAAAATAGAAAAAATGATACACAGATTTCATATGGAATCATTGTGATGTATTTTCTTGGAGTTAATGAAATATTTCAAGGCTATATTCACAGGTTTCCGTACACTTGTCAATCTCCCAAAAAATCCTCGCGGGTTCAAAAAACCACCAAAGAAGATGCACACTTAACATGGTGTCATGGAAGAGGCTAAGGGTGATAATATCATCAAAGTAAACTTCATAACCTATCTCTAGTACCCTAGGTGGTCAACCAATTCTTTACCCATCAGGAAGAATAATGGAAATATTAGATTCTTCATCGACCTCTATGATCTCAACCATCACTATACAAAGGATGATTTTCCGCTTCATGAGACAGAAATGTTGATGAATGACACCACTGGTTTCCAGGAACTCTATATCCAAGATGGGTATTTTGTATATAATAAAATCAGAATGGACCATAATGATGAAGAGTATACCCATTTCTGGGCACCAAAAGGTCCATTCTATACCGGTTAATTCTGTTCCATATAACGAATTTACAATCTACCTATTAGCATGCCATCCACTAAATATTCTAGAAAATCCTTGGAACATTGGTGGAATGCAATTTGGATGTTCTTGTGGTTAAATATCACTAGCATGAAGACAATAGTGATGATACAGATAAATAGTTCAACTTCTTCCATTTGTGGTATCTAAAGATGAACCCCTTGAAGTTTGGCTTTTGGGTCATCTACAAAATGTTTCTCAACATCATTTTCATATACAGAGGCATATGAGATTGATCTAGAAATGATCATGTCCATCAGTCAAATTTACCCTCTGAGAAGTATTAGAGACCTATGAGGCTTTCAAGACCACTTTTTTACACACACTGATTAATTGGAAATATAATTGGAAAATTGTTTCCCTTGTCCGGTATCATGAAGAGTGGTGCCAACTGTGAGTGGAATGAGGTTTGTTAGACCCCATTTGAGGAAATAAAGATGTACTACCTGCAAGCTTCAGTTCTGATGCCACCCATTTCTAGAAAGTCTATGGTCCTCTATGTTACCTCACTGAAATGGTCTCTCCGAGCCCTTGTCTTCTAGAAGAAAAATAAGGGGAAAAAGAACATTTTATACTCTCTTAGTTGCATTCTCCTCAATATAGAGACAATATATTCCTCAACTGAGAAGAGATACCTTTCACTATTGTTCACATTGAATAAATTATTCCATTACTTGAATCGCCATGAAATACAGGTGTTGTCCTGAGTTGATCCGCTAAAGTACATTCTAAACCACCCAATGTTGATAGGTTGTCTAGCATAGTGGGCTATGATCATCAAACAGTTCAACATCAATTTTTCCCACAAAAGGATATCAAGGGAAAAAAATTGGTAGAAATTCATTCCACCCACCGATCCCCTCTTAGTGTAAAATATGGATATAGAATTTCCGGATGAGGAAATCCTCACAGTGGGTAAAAAATTCCTTTTTGTAAAATTCACTTTGATGGCGCTTCTCAACACCCTACTGGTAGGAGACTCAATGATCCCAGACTCAACAGAGTAGTTATGGGTATCATTATCGTCAATACTTCACAAGATGTCCTACCCTATTCGTTCCTATTGTCATAAGTATGTACCAACAACAAATTAGTGTTTCAGAATCTCATCACTGATCTCAAGAAGGCCCTCGAGATTTACATTCCCCACATTCATGTGAAAGTGGAATCAAAGCTGGTCATCAAGTAGATCAAAAAATTATATGTTTTAAAAAATCTAGAGCTCATGCTTTTGATAGTTCATACTCAAAAACTGATTGCCAAGTTACATTCTTTGCTAGAAGTTACTCATGTTCCTAAATCTCATAACAGTCAATCTGATTCCATGGAATGCCAAACTATTCCCTTGCAGAGCATGTCCAAGATGATTCGATTGTCCATATGGTGAATTGAAGAGTCATCTATCATATCACATTAGATGATGATGATGGATAATAGGTAAGCCACAGTACCACTATTTCCCCCACATCGGGACCTCAAGGTGTTCTGGACGCAATTTGCAAAGAAACCCTTTATTGGACCACTCACTATTTTTAGTATCTGTTGAACAGTAATATCAATGAAGATTGAGACAAATGCGAGTTAATCTGATGGAGCACAATGCAGTTCACCCTATAGGGTGGTCCAATTTTTGAGAGTATTTTCTAATATTGTCGGTTTATGGTATTCAACTCTGTTTTATTAAATGAGGTGAGATTTTTCAGGTCATGTAGGAAGTTCATGCCAGTTCTTACAGTGCTCATCACATAGGGCTGGACTTTTTTCATCAGATCTGAAGATTGAGATACTTTTTCCCCATCATGATCCATGACTACATCATGTTTAAGAAGAGGTTCCATTCAAGAATGATCCATTCCAATTTTGTACAACAAATTATTGAGCCTCTCCATACTACCAAGTATTCTTGTGCCTTTTTTGTTTCGGGACTCGATGTTGTGGGACCATATCCACTTAGAGAATCTCTCTAGTTGAGATTCATCCTGTCTGTTACATATTTATTTTTAATGTGGGAAGAGGCAATTCTACTCAAGGAATTCATGGACCATTCCATCATTGAATTTGTGAGCTCTAATATCAGCCACTGATTCAGAGTCCCTCATGCCATTCTCACTACTAACTACACAAACATCTGAGCACTATAAATGTTTAAATAGTACTCCAAGTATAGCAACCATTCTAATAATACCTCTCACTATCACTCACAAGAAAATGGGAAGATTTAGGAATTCAAAAAAACCCTCTAACTTTTTATTGAACGTGGTTGGTCAGAACAAGAGAATTTTACCAGATAAACACCCCAACCCTCTCTAGGATTACTAGAAAACAATTCGTAATTCCACCTAGAGGACTGCATATTCTATAGTGTTCAACACATAGGAAGTCCTTCCCATTGAGATTCAGTTTCCCCTATTATGCATAAGCCTCTATAATCAGAAAGCACCCGAAAACATAGCTAAAATCTATCAGATTGAACTAGAAGTACTTGATGGGAACATTCTTCCTTTCATACACAATCTTGGGAGGCATCCGAACAAGATAGCCAGAACATTCAATAATGAAGTTCACCTCCGCTATTTCATATAAGGTGGCGTTGTATTTTCCATGATAATTCCAACCATACCAAGCAATAAACCACCAGATATAGATCCCAAATGGGAGGTACCTTACACCATTCAGAAGGTTTAAGCCAATGGTGCATACTATCTGGTCAAGATGGACGATGATCATATTAGTCCTCCCACCAACGCCGAATTCCTCAAGAAATATATTATGTGAGGGAGCCGACATCCCAATTTATGTTAAACTATTATACCATCCAGAAAGACGTTAATCTGACTTTCCTTATCCTAAAAGATGTTAATATATTAGTGGTATGAGCTATATGACTCTAAACTATGATCCCCTTGGTCATGGATGATGATAAACTATGAATGGTGAATACACCTCATGATCCGAGCTTTATAACATTTCACTAAGATCTCCCTTATCTTTTCCTCATGATGTTAACCCAAAACGGTACCCCCGCCCATCACACATCCAACCAATTGGATCTCCATAATCATTAACATATTAATGGACCCCCTTAATATCTCGGTCTCACACCAATTTTCCTCACCTACATTTTTTGGGCCAGCATCTTGAATGATCTTGAGAGAAATTATGACATGGGTCCAATGTTATGAGTATGGTCAGAATTTGATGCTCAATTGATTCTCCACATTCGATAGGCGGATTGATTCACATGTTTTCATTACTTATGAACCATACACAATACATTAAACTAGGCCTTTACAGTCTAATATCTATGACCTTAAATTGATATCTTTCCCTGTAGTTTTTTCTTGATGTTAATCTTCGTGTCATTTTCAGAAGTATATATGGATTGATTTCCATCCATTTGGGATATGTAGAAATGCATAAACCTTTCATCTGTGGCCCATCCTTAGGTCCATCAACATTTTTATCCTATTAGCCCATGTTCTCACTTAGGATTGTGTGGTGTGGTATAGAATCTATGTTATTATTCACATCAAGGTATTTTTTCCATGATACACACATCCCCTAGAGATAATCCTCCATTCTTCATCTTTTTCAGATGACTTTAAAGTGAATGGTGTTTTTATATCTATTTATGGATTTATTCCCATCCTTATGGGATATGTTGGAACACCCAAATCGTTCTTTCATGGCCCTGCATTCGGTCACTTGACCTTTTCAGCCTCTTGGCCAATGATCTATCTTAGGATTGTGTGATCTTTTATGGACTATTTTTCCTCATTCATATCAATATATTTTTCGCGCAACAATGAAATCCCCTCGAGACACTCCTCCATACTATGTCATTATCACATGACATGATTCCCATCATTATGGAATACATAGGAAAGCTCAACCCTTTAATCTGTGGCGAAGCTTCAGGTCCCATGACCTTTCCAGCCTCTTGTCACATGTTCACTATTAGGATTATGTGATGTGGGGTGGAATATTAGTCCTCAATCACATCGGGATATTTTTTTCCACACAATACATATCCCCTTGAGGAACTCCTCCTTTACACTTCCATACCGAAGGACATTAAACTGTATGGAATTCCTATAACTATGTAGGGATTGATTCCAATCCTCATGTGATACATATGAACACATGGAAATTTATATTTTAGGTCCATCCCAACAAAACTCTTAACCAATCCTGAGGTTTCATTCTCTTCGATGTTTGTGTACGGTGCGATGTGGATTCATTAAGTCCTCATTCAATTTGGGTTTACAATGGCCACATCTTTGTCCCTTACAGAACGTCCTTCATTAGCTGTCTTTACCGCTTGACATTAAACTGAATGAAAACTTAAAAAATACATTTGACTTGATTTACATCATTATGGGATATGTAGTAATGCCCATAAACTTCGATTTCTTGTCCATATTGGGTTCATCTATTTTTTATATTGACCATTTGGCCTTAGTTATCTCCTATAACTATTAATGGTGTGTCTTATGTGGTCCTATGTCCTGATTCACGTCGGGTTATTTTTCCATGCCATATACATTCCTCTTTGTGACAACTCTTTTCCCACTTTCTTACCACATGGCATTAAAATGCACAATATTTTCAAAACTACACATGGATTGATTTCTATCCTTATGGGATATGTAAGAACTCCTGGAAATTTCATCTTTGGGGCTAGCCCCTTTTTTTAGAAATAATCTCTTGCTTCTATTAATTTTTCCTATGATCTCCCAGGAGTGTGTTCTGGTGTAGAATTATGTCCTCATTCATGTTGGGTTTGAAATATCCATTCTTCTTATCTCTCTATTGAGATTTCTCCACTCCCTTATCCTTGACTCACCTCTTCGTGTCATCTGATCTCAATTGGGCCCCTTGACCCTTTTTGACAATTGAAATACATGCTTAGATGCACTATGGATTACAACATAGAGTGCCAGATTCTAGATGAAAATGATTTAATACATTCCCATGATTCACATATCTCTTTATTTTTGGTTTCCAATATCATTGAAATCTAAAAAGGAACCTCAGATGTTATGGGTGTTCGGCCTTATGGATCTTCTACCGCTTTGGTCCAATGTTCATAAAGATTTTAAATGATGCTATGTGTTAAGATACACATTTTGAATATGGTTAGTGGAAAAACATCACTTATTGTTCCCATTTCAGGTTACACAGTTTGGATGATGTGTTTCAAACATGGTCAAAAGTTATCCTCTGTCGTTGTTCCGCCCCATTGAACCCTAAATTTTTGTGGCGTGATTCACATCCCATTTCAATTCATCACATCCAAGTGGAATTTCAATATACTCGATGTTATCCCTCCATGACCATTTGAGTGTTAATAGGACCAATAAATGTCATGGTGTCATCCTCGAATTTTAATTATCTATATATATTTTTTATTCCATGTGCTATGAATATATTCTCCACCCTTGTTTCCCACATATAGAACAACTCACATGAGATAGGGGTATTGGTCAAGGTTTATGCCCTCCTAGAAGAATCTCAGTTCTTTAAGTCTCTACAACCATAAACTAAGATATCACCATCATTACCGCATGACGTTAAACTGTATGTAATTATATGGACAATGTATGTCTTAATAGACATTCATATTAGATACGTAGGAATGCCTGAACATTTCATCTTCAGGTCCAGCATAGGCTCAATCAATTTTATCATTAGTTCTACCTTTTGGAAATTATTCTTATTGGATTTCCTAGTGTTTTTTTTGTTTCCTTATGACCTCATTCACATGTTGTTTATTATAGCCACACCATATACTCCCCCTTATGGGTGATTCCCTAGCATCACTGTCCTTACCACATGATATTCCGAGAACTACATGTGTCTTGATTCCCATCCGCAAGGGATATGTAGGAACACCCTGCCATTTCTTCTTTAGGTCCAGCCCCAGCTCCCATGATATTTTTCCTTCTTATATTGTCCTGAGGTTCCCCACCATGTATTTTTTTTGTGGCATGATGGAGACTTATGTCTTCATTCTCATTGGGTATGCTTTATCACGCAATGCACAATCTCATTAGAATGTCGTTCATCCATATGCAGGAAAACCATATGACATTAAATTATTTTTCTCATCCCACATGACATTAAAATATTGCATCTTGGCCTCATGATGTTAATATATATAGTCTGGTCCTGTCATATGACCTTATATTATGGCATAATAATCATGGCCACACGACAAAAAACGACACCATATTATGGTGTCCTCACTTGAGGGGACTCCATGTTTGGTACTGGTCACCCACTGTGCCATTTTAAAGTCTTAAATAAGCATTCATTAATGTAGTGATGCCCAGATTCTCCATCATGGATTTGTTGCTAAAAATAAACACCCACAGTAAATAACAAATGAGATCCATCAAATACCACTTCTTTTAGTGTAAGTGCCCGACCTCAATGATATTATTTCACCTAGCCTTGGTACCATACCATTCCATTTTCAAGGACTACATTTGGATTGATTCCCATAATCTTGTGATATTTAGGAATTCATGGACTTTTCATCTTCATTTCGAACCCTAGGTACATAAAATTCAACAATCTTTCTAGCCTCACAGGATGAGTTCTGTTGGAAGCACATGGTGTAGGGTGGACTTCTTTGGTCTTCGTTCATGTCACGTTTCCATTTCCCATTCCATGTAATTCCCTTCACGTATCTCTAGTCTATCTTCGTATATCCATACCACATAATGTTATGTTTCTTGATATTTCTAGAACTACATTTTTCTTGATTACCACCCTTAGAGGATATTTTCAAAGGCACATACATTTCATATTCGGGTCGTGACGTAGGTTTATCCATACTTTTTAAACCTATTATTCAACTCACCTCCTCAAGTTATCTTCTATTAGCTGTACCCCTCGATCCTTTTTTACCTCACCAACATGCTCAGATGAACTATGATTTATGAAATAGTGTGTTAAATTCATCCTGGAAATTCTTTCATCTTTTCCCATGCTTCACATATCACTTTATTTTTGATTCCACCATCTTTCACATCAGAATGGACCCCTAGATGGTTTGGGTTCTAGGCCAAAGGTCTCACAATCGTTTTTGGGCCAATGTTTGAGTGGGTTTCAATGGAAATTATGAGATAGGCTCCATTTAGCGATTTTGTTCAATGCTAACTCTCTTTTTGTTGTTTCCATTTCAGGTCACACGATATGAATTTTTTGTTTTGAACAGGGTAATATATTATCCTCCATCACGATACCACCCCGATTATGCCCTAAATTTTGGTCTCATGATTCAAATTCTTTTCAGCTCCATAATTTTAATGTTTAATTTTTTCACCCTTGGTGTTAACACTCCAGGAGACTTTGCACATTAAGAGGATAAATCAGCACCATGGGGTCATCTTCGACTCGACACCTCCCCAACTTAGAATTTCATGTGTTGTAATGATCTTATCCAACATTTTCCCAAAAAGAGAATATCTCATGTGTTCTTAGTGATATGGGTAAGGTTTGTGATATCATAAGATAACCACAATTATTTTGGTTTAAACCCATTGACCTTAATATAGGAGTTCTCTTTATGAACATGGTGTCCAAGTCTAAGAATCCCGATCCAAAAATATATGTTTTATCTTGAAAATTTTTGATGTAGTGTGGACTTATTACTTCCTCATTTACATCGTGATTTTTTAGGGAACCGCGTTACATAATTATACCTTGAGAAACTCTCCATTCTAGTATAATCTTTATGAACATAAACTGAGATCCCATACATCCTTATCGTATGTTGCTAATATACAACTTCTGCACCAGTCTATGTAACGATATGTTTCCCAGCCATAAAATGTTTTCACTCGAGAATAAATTTACCCTCTTCGGTATTGGATTCTTGTCATACCACCTGCAAGAATTACATGTGTCTTGATTCCCATTATTCTGGGTTACATAGTGATTCCTAGAAATTTGTTTGTGGTCTAGTCACATCACCATGAGCCATCGTAAGGAATTTCATCCTGAGGTTCCACAAAAGTATGTGGTGTGGTGTGGAAATATGTCCTCAATCAGGTAAGGTTTTCAGTATCCTTTCCATGTGCCACCCTCGAGAGTTCCCCATTTCTATGTCCTTACCTGATGATAATAAACTACATAGGAATTTCCTACACACATGATATTAAATTGGTCACCTTATAGTGTGAGCTCTATGAACATAAATTAAGATTATTACCATATATGATGGCATAACATTAAACTATGTAACAACTATAGAATTACTCATTGAATGAATATATCACCTCTTTTTGATATTGGACTCCCACCATACAACATTCAAGAATTACATGTGTCTTGATTCCAATCCTTATAGGAAACGTGGTGATTCCCAGAATTACTATTTTTGTTCCAGTCAAAACTACTTTTTCCCCCTGCCCAATCTGGCCTTGGATCTCCCAAAAAGTATATAGTGTGGTGTAGACCTTTTTAGTCTTCATTCATGTCAGGTTTATAATTACTACGTTGTGTAATACCTTTGAGATTACCACTCCTTGCACTCACTCTTCATGACTACTAAAGTACGTGGGTAATGTTTGCTCATAAAAAATTCCTTTATTTGGGGGTTTCATTAAATTTCGCATCTGAAAGAACCCCCGAATGCATAGGATGCTCAGAAATACATCTCTCCTACCATCCTGGTCCAATATTCTAGAGGAAATGAGATGACACTTCGATTTTGGACCCTTGTTTTTGGATTCAGTTAGTGATTTTCCATCTTTTATTTGGTTCTTTTTTAGGCTAACATGATATGGATTCTATGTTTCGACTATAGTAAATAAATATCCTATATTTTTATTTTATACTCATTATATTCTGAATGTTCTTAATACAATTAATAATATCCATTCCATTATATTTTGATTTACTCCAACACCCCTGGAAGCAACATGCCCATGTGTTAGAGCTTGTTGGTGGGGATCTGTTTAGCTATTTTGATAATCTAATTCATTAACCATAGCCCATTCTCCACTGAGGGACATGGAGTGGTAATTCATACAATAGATTTCTGATGAATGGTTGACTTTAACGTATTATAGGTATATAATTATGCGGTTATCTCTTCTTTATAACATTGGGAATGTCCTATGTGAGCTTAGGGATTGATCAATGAATATTTCGCAGATATGATTGAGATGCAACAATCACAGAAAATGATGGAATTCATGCGCAAAACCTAAATAAACAATTATGTATGAATGTGTGTTTGTGAGTTTATGTAAATTTTGATTCTTATGGATTGGACCCTCTAAAATATGGGATAACCTTTTCAATGAAGTTTCCCAACTTCTCCACTCTCTGGCTTGTGATGTCCAAAAATTATTTCTGTTAAGAAATTTCTCCCCTAAAATAGCAATAGAGCATAGTATATTAGAACTGATCAGTGCCCTATCTCATCTAAATTGATAATGGCCATATATTTGGATTCTAAACTCATATGTTCCTCTACCTCTATCTTTTATGTCTTCAATCGTAATATGAGTACCGATTATGCATTGAGGAATGTATAATGTTCATTTTCCCGAGACATCAAGCATCTAATCTCTTGATTAACATCATGATGTTTCTTGATTTTGATAGATTTCTCCAATTCCATCCAAAACAATGGCTACATTCTTGTTCCCATATTTTTTTCTACCATTTAGTCTTGAATGAGCATATAGGGATATCGTGCAACCACTCCTACAATGCATACATCACGCAGCTGGGAAAGAAGTATTCTCATATGATTTATCCACTGTATATGTGGGGTCTCCTTCCTGGTGTTCATCATCAATTTCAATTACTATAAGTGTAAATCCTTTCTATCCTCTTCATTTGAAGTTGTATCATCCCGGTCCTTTGGTTTGATAGGTTTTTATGCGGGGAAGTCCTCCAAAAATTCATTTGTAGGGTCAAACTATAGTGTCGGGTTAGGTAGGATGAGTTCCATATCATCAGATTTATCCTCGTCCCTGTATTACACCACAGTAATCTTAGGTTCCATCCCACCAATGGTCATATATGTGCTCATGGTCACTGTGGTCTGGTCAGCGTGGGCATCTGCTTCCATGACAATTTTTGTTCTACTGGGAATGTGATCACAGGGAGCCCCAGTCATCCTCACCATTTTGACCCCCATCATTCAAAAAACTGTGCATGTAGAAATATACATATGTCAGTTGGCCTGGTTAAATGGATAAAAGTTACTAATTATATGAAGGAAAAGACTTACAGAGATCAAATAATTGGTCTCATTCCTAAGCTTCTTCTATCGGAACCCATAGACATGACCCCCTACATATGTTATTTTATGGTAATAGTTTTTACATATAATGTTCTCCTATACAAAAAAATGCCATTTGAAAATGTTATTAATAGAACATTTATTAATGAAAATTCCCCTTGATCTAATTAAATTTTTTATGTAAAATTCTTATATAAATCATTTTCACATATTTTGTTTTATGTTTTTGGATTTTAAAATATTGTTAATAATTGTTATTTTTTCTAATTTAGCTATTGAATAGTGATCACATGATTAGTATAATTATAGGGATTTAACAAATCTAATTTACCCAGAGAAAGGAAGCGATGGTCTCATCCAGTAGAATTTCTCCATACGATGCCCATTTTTCAGAGCATTGAAATGAATAGGCATCCCTGAGCTTCACTATTGTCCAACCCAAATATGAGCTTCAATGGAACCACCTATGTGACATGTAGAAGATAATAGAGATTACCACCCGAGCGATGTTGTCTGAGCCACCCCAAGAGTTTGTCACTACCGTGCACCATATCCTTATGTATTAGGTATTTTCTTTATTGGGATATTTAAAAAGACCCTAGCACTATGATTTTGTGGATTATTTTATTATATAGAATATACATTAATTTTATTGTTGTTACATTGTAAATTTTCTTAATGCGCAAATAATATATTTACCTAAGATTCAATTAACAAATCTATTTTGATAATTAAGGGATATTTTAATTAAATATTTTTTTTATAAAAATATTTCTACAAAATTAGTTTTTATAAAATATAAATGATGATATAATTTTTTTATGAATAAAATTGTTATTTTTATTAAAATTTTAATGATCTTTTTGTCAAAACCCATAAATTCATGCTAAATGCCTTTTTTATTTTAAAAGTATTAATTTATGAATTTATGAAATTATTTATATAAAATTAAAATTATTTTTGGAATTAGGATGTTGAAATTATCCAATAATGAATTTTTTATAATTTCTTGAGACAGTTTAATTTTTAGGTGAAAAATAAATACATTTTAAATTTATAATTTGTTTTATGACATCATAATGTCCTAATAGTTTTGTAATAAAATACTATAAAATGTATATTATGCCAATATATGTTTTCACTTTAAAATAATGTGAATTTATATTTTTTTGATTTATTTTAAAATATCCTTAGTGGACCCTCCAGAAATTATAATAAATTTTAACCTTTTAAAATGTTTTGTTTGAGAGTGTGACTCACCTCCACATAAATAGGCCTAATATTTTATTAGGTTTAGATATTATCCATATAAAATAATTTTTTACACTCCACATGGGAAAAAATGTGGATAAAAACCATTGCATGTTTTGTGGTTTTATTTTTTTAATGTGTAGTGTCTATAACCTAAATAATAAATAATTCCATCTCATTTCCTATATAGACCCACTCATTCTACCACATTACTAAAACCATTTAAATCTCTACCACCTATTCCATATTCACTATATAATCCTCCCAAGGGAGCCCATGCTCTCATGAATCCTCTCACAAGTCTCTCCCAAGCTGTTGGGATCACACGTCAAAGTAAGGGATCCTCACATTCCTTCCATCCTTATTTATGTCCATGTATCCTTATAGTTTTATTCCATTTTATTTTCAATTAAAATTTTGGAGTAAACTTTAAAACCTCCCTTACACATCCATTTTTATTTTTTAATGATGAGATACCCATTTTTCTCTCAGTAATTCCTCCCATGTACACTAGTTACCATGCGGACATTCTGTAAGGGATTTCTCTCTCCTCACATACTTTCAAGAAATTCATTAATATTATGAATATAAATTCAATTTAATCTATTTTTATGTTGTGTTACATGAACCCTTTACTCTCCATTTCATGTATAAATGATGATGGACCCCTTTTTCTCTTATCAACCCTTCTTAAATTTTCTATTTGACGTCATTCTGCTGTAGAAGTTACACCAAAATTTCACATTCCAAAATCGTCGTTAATGAAAATACCATACCCATGTATCTATAAACATTTATAATCTTTATTCACATGTACATGTTTATTGAGTACTAAAATTTATGTATTCCACATCTCTTATTCATGGAATAAATTATACATTATAATGAATACATGTTGTTTTATTTATGTGGAACACTAATGGATGAAATAAAATGATTAAGAAGTGTGTGCCCTAATAGTGATCTAATGAATTGGGTAAAGAATAGTATCCTGATATGACATGTGAAATGAGAGTTGACTCATGAAAATTCATATTCTATTAGTTTTTACTCATTATAATTAACATAATATGAGGTTTTACTCATGATCAATGTCTAATGATCCTTGGATCATGCTAATATCATGTGAAATATTGTTTCCACATCTCAACAATATGATAATCATGCAATATCATGCTTTTATGTTCATGTTTATCTTATGCTTCATTGATATGAAAATTTTCTAACTTGTACTGTATTATTCATGTTATTCTATGTTTACTCCCTTGGCATTATAGGTCACACTTTTCTTATGTATGTCCTCACTTTATCCCATGAAATGATAAGTTTAATGGTATGTCGTGATCATTTAAAATAAGTTTTCAATAAAGATGTTGTGTTTTATGTTTTATGTTTTTATTTAATGTTCCTAATTCCCCGAGAGACTGGACCTCTCGATCCTCAGAGTTTTCATAAGTGCAATTTTGTTAAATAAATCATGTTTAAGTGTTTAATAAAGAGAATGGGTGTTATAGTTTATATTAGAGGATAATATTAGTAATTTGTGGGATTTTTATTAGAAAACCCTATTGAAAGCCTTTGGAATAAGACTATGTATAATAAATAGAACCATAAACTTTGGTGAGTGTTGATTAAGTTTTTTATCATGAAAATACATACATGTCTAGATACAATCAATTATAGGTTGTTCTAGAACATACATATATATGGGTAAAACCTAAAAACACCACTTTTATCTAGACTCAATTGTGAACTGGTGCATGAAAACGGGCCTTGCTGCAGTCTTTGTTTCAACACTTCTAGGGTATATTGTATGGTAAATTCATAAAGATGGTATGAACCATTATTAATGGAATAAAAAAATCCATTAAGAATATATATTGGGAATTATATAATGGATGAAATATATTGAAGACTATAAATTCAAAATATATGGAAATAAAAGTAATTTATAAGTTATCCATTTTAGTATTTGGATTACCCATTTTGTGTTACCCCTAACATTCCATCTGTTCAAGCCAATGGCCTATAATAGGATGACTTGGGTTAACAACTGATGTGAAGATCAATGTGATGAATGTTCTAATGAGATTCCCAATACAATAGAAGCGACAATCAATTTTTTTTTCCGAAACTCTCTCTATTAACTCATGTTTTGAATAGAAACATGGGTCAAGAGGAACGTTCAACCCCCCTATGAAATAACAAGCTGTTGATGAGAGATTTAGTAGACAACGACCTCATTTTAATTGATCATATGATCCTTCATTCACTGAACAATGGATCAAATCCATTTAAAAATTCATTTCAATCCTTCAATGTTAGAAATAAGAGAGGGTTATTCTGGATACATATCGTATGGAGGGTAAAACTGATCAATAGTGTACATTGATCAAATATACAAGGCATAAAAAAGAGATATAGGTGATCGATTAGAAGGATTTCAAGAAAATGTTTGTTGATATATATTTTCCTCGCACACTTCGACATAGGATGGAAATGGTCTTCTTTTCCCTCAAGAAAAAAGATGACCAATCCATTAGAAAGTAAGAGGAAAACATCACAAGGCTTGCACAATCTTCCTCTATCATTGTCATTACCTTTAAATGCACGGTTGACCGCTTCTTTGGTAGTCTTAAATGTAACCTATAGAAGGACCAAGAAATCCATGACTTTGATATCCATGAAAAAAATTTCCGATGTTACCTCATTGTCAAATTGATGATTAAATAATCTCAAGGTATCATGGGGATAAGAAGATGAAATTGGACTTAAATTCTAGTGGTCCAATGGATAAATCGAATGGTTCTATGAAAATACAAAACCACACTATCTAATTTTGAAGAAAGAATCACCACAAAAATGTCATGTAGGGGATGTGGAAATTCATTAGGTGTGGAATAGAAAGGAACCTGGTCATTAACTGTCAGAAAGAAAAACCTGCTACTATGATCGGGGTGAGAAACACTCCATTTGAGCCTAAACTCACTGTTCATTGCATCAACTGTAGATAACCAGGGAGCATTGCAAACCAGTTCCCTAGCCAATGGTTTTTAGAGGCAACCAACATCCTCTAAGTCAGCAAGGGAGAGCTTTTGTCATCGCTACCACAGAAGTGAACACCAACAACGAAGTGGTGACAGGTACAATAGTTTTTCATTCATTAACAGTGAATTTAATTTTTTATTCTAGTTCTAAGAATTCTTTTATATCCCAAAGGTTTAGTAGATCAGTCCCTACATCACAAAAAACATGGAAGTAGAGAAGTTGGCAAGAATGAAAAATGGGTAAATCAATCCAACCCATGAATAAAACTCCTCCCATTTCACAATATATTGATTTAACTTCCTAGAGATCCCAACATACTTTCTATGGTGGAATTTGATTCTATTCATGGAATGGATTGTCCAACTTTATATAGATCAAACATAAATTTCTGTGAGAGGGAAATCACTCTCTATATGGAGAATTGACCCCAGATTATGTAGAAGTGTATGGAGGAGGATGAATCTTATTTAGCACCATCATCTAAAGTGTACATATTAATTAACTATGAGCATGAGTGTCTTTCTCAGATGATTGAGTATATGGAAGAATCCATCCTTGAAGTCATGCTTACTGTGATGGAATTTTCTGTAGTATTTCTCGAGGAATTTCATGGACTTCCTCGTAGAATAGATGTTGACATATCAATTGATCATAAACCGAGGTCATTCGCAATATCCAAGAATATATACAGAATAGATATTGTGTAGATTGAGGAGCTAATGAAACAACTATAAGTGAACTTAGATAAAGGGTTTATACCACCAAGTTCTTCACCATGGGGTGAACCAGTCTTCTACATCATGATGAATGACGAGTCAATGAACCTTTTCATTGGTAATCATGAGATCCACAAAATCAACATAAAGAAATACTATTATCTTCCATGAATTGATAACTTTTTAAATCAACTATGTGCAGAAAATAGATTCTCGATGGTGGATCTGTTGTAGGTATATTATCAAGTTAGCTTGAAGATGCAGGATATCGCCAAGAATTATTTTCGTACAAGATATAAGCACTATTAATTCATATTAATTCATTTAAAACTCAATATATATCCAACAGTCATCATGAACATGATTAGTAGTGTCTTTAAATATTACGTCGAAAAATTTGGGGAAGTCATTATAGGCAATATTCTCATATAATCTAAAACCAAGGAGGGGAATGATGAGTATCTAAACACTATACTAGAGACCTTACAAAAGTAGAAGCTCTATGGAAAGTATAAAATGTGTGAGTTCTAGTTGTAGGAGGTATCATTATTGGGTTATATCACCATATGTAATGGGATATCCTATGGATCCCTCCAAGAAAACTACAGTTGAGAGATGACCTAGGCCAACAACGGTGACAGATATCTGTAACTTCCTAGGGTTAGCATGATATTATCACAGATTTGTAAAAAAAAATTTATGATTTTAAAAGCTTCCTACCATGATAACTCATATGGGAGTAATGTTTTCTTAGAGTTATGAATCTGAATATAGCTTTAGGGAGTTTAAAAGGATACTTATCACTGTTCTCGTGATCACAATACCCACAAGTGGAGAACTTTTTGTGGTATTCATTGATGATTTAAAGAAATTCCTAATATGTGTGTTGATGAAAAACAACAAATCCATTTCCAATGATTTATGAAAATTTCATGGTGATGAGAAAAACTACTCAATAAATGATCTGGCATTGGATGTAGTAATAATTGCTTTGAAAATTTGGTTACATTACATATTTGGGGAGAAGTGTGAATTATAAATAGATCACAAAATCCTCAATTATATATTCACACATAAAGAGTTGATTATGCACCAATGAATATGGTTACATCAGAACAAAAACTATGAATGATCTATCAATTAAAACCCTGGGAAAACAAACAAGGTAGAAGAGGCTCTATTTATAAAGGACCTAATGATTCTTTCATTTTTGATAATTGAAAAGGATCCATTATTCTTAGATTTGATGTTGATGGACATGGAAATCATAAATCCGGGAATATAATCAATCATTTATAAAATGATTAATCATCTATATAATTTGTAAAGGTTAAGGGATTCTCTAAAAGATTATGTGTGAAATGATATGAAATTATAAAATATCTGAAATGCAAAATCATCGTAGTTTAATGATCATGAGGAATGAAATGTGAGAATTGGGTCCAGACTACATGTTCCATCATGTCTGGAGTTAAATAATGATCTTTTTGATGATTTACATTGTTAAATTTTATCCATTCACCCAGGGAACACAAATATCTATCGATATATTAGAGATCATTACTGTTGGGATAACATGAATAAGGGGATCATAGAGTATACATAACTGTGTCTTGTATGTCAGCTAGTGAAGGATGAGAGGTTGATGTCTAAGGGGATGGTGAAACCATTACCCATACCAATATATAAATTTGAGAACATAAACATTGACTTTTTCACTGAACAACTAATGATACCCAAAGGAAACAATTCAATCTTGGTTGTTGTGGATCATCTTACAATGACTACACACTTCATTAAAATTTGGGAGGATTTTTAACATGATCAACATGAAGAGATATACATCAGATAAGTGGTAACGATTCATTGAGAACCACTATCTATTGTATCTAATCGATATCCATGATTATTCTCTATGTTCTTGAAGACTTTCAAACATTCTCTGAATACCGAGCTGAGCATTAGTATGACTTACCATCCAAAAACTGATAGCCAACATGAGTGGACTATCAAAAAACTCGAGGACATGTTGATATCATGATAAATTGACATCAATGGAGGATGAGATCAACATATTCTTCTAGTTTAGTTATCATACAGAAATAGTTACTACTAAAGCATCAAAATGGATCCTTATGAATCCCTATATTAGAAAAGGTGCATTGCACCAACATGTTGGGATGATGCTGGGGAGTGAAAACTCTTTAGTCCAGAAATGGTTGAAGAAATTGTGGAGAAGGTTAAGACCATCCAAAAACACATTAATGTTAATCAGAGTTGACAAAATATAAATGATTATAATAATCGATGATAAGTAGAGTTTAATGTCAGGGACATTGTATTCCTCCACATATCAATATTGAATAGAGTTTTGGTATTTTAGAATTAGGGAGTGTTTTTGAAATGTACATCGGTACTTTTGGGATCCTTGATCACATTGGAGTAGTGGCCTATCTACTAACAATCCCAAAAAACCATTCTCAAGTACATGATGTATTCCATGTATCACTCTTGAGGTTTTATATACATGACCCATCACATGTACTCAATTGAAAGGTTATACCACTGGAGTATTACCACTCCCATTAAGAAAAGATGGTGATGATCTTAGATCGTAGGGAGAAATTTCTGCTAAATAAGACAATTCCCCTTGTCAAGGTGTTATAATGAAACTACACATTTGAAGAACCAACAAGGGAATCAGAGTAAGTGATGAATTATAGTTACCCTCATCCATTTTAGTATGGGAAGAATAAATTTAATGTTTGAAATTTATTATGTGGGAAGATTGTAACGACCTAATCAATTTATTAATGGAAATTTCCCTTTATCTAATTAAATTTCTTATTATGTAAAATGGATATATATAACCTATTAACTTCATTGGTTTTTTGTTTTTGGATTTTAAAATACCGTTAATAATTGTTATCGTTGCTAATATAGTCATTGAATAGTGATCACAATATTAGTATAAATATAGAACTTTAACAAATCCAATTTACTTAGACAAAGGATATGATTGCCTCATCCTGTAGAGTTTCTCCGTACGAATCTTGTATGTCAAAGCTCGAAAAGGAGGTGGTGTCACTAGGATTCACTCTTGATCAATCTCAAGATGAGAATCAATATTTTATTCTTTAACATAAACACACATGGGAGAAGTGGATGTTAATAGAGATTACCACCCAAATGATGTAATCTGAGGCACCCTAAGAGTATGTCAGCATCGTGCACCTTACCCTTAGGTCTTATGCAGGTGTTTTAAGGGGTTATGTTACAAGACCCTAGAACCATGATTCTGTTCATTAACTTTGTATAGAGAATATACATTCATTTTCTTATTGTTACTTTATAAATAGTTTTTGAAATATAAATAGTATTTTTAGTTAAGATTCAATTAAGAAATCTATTTTGACGAATAAATGGATTTTTGAATTAAATAATATTTTAATAAAATATTATTACTAAATTAGTTTTTATTAAATATAAATTATCTTATAATATTTTAGTAATTAAATTATAATTTTTATTAATGTTTGAGAGTTGTTTTTGTCAAAACCAATGAATTTTTGATAAATGTCTGTTTTTATTTTAAATGTAAAAATTAACATATATGGAAAAATATTTAGAAAAAAAAGAATATTATTTTTGGAATCATGGCATCGATATAATTCAATGGTAAATTTTTCCTAATTTATGGAGATAATCGAATTGTACGGTAAAAATTAAATACATTTTAATTATATAATGTGTTTTATGACATCATAATGATGTAATAGTAATTTAATAAAATCTTATAAAAGGGTAATTCGGAAAAATATATGTTTATTCTTAAAAAAAATATGATTTTAGATTTGTTATATTTATTTTACAATTCATTTTTGAACCATCCAAGACTTATAAAACATTTTAACAATTAAAAATAATTTCCTTGAGAGTGTGACTCACATCCACAAAAACAAGAATAATATTTTAATATGTTTGTATAATCTCCTTATAAAGTAATGTTTCTAATCCACTTGGGAAAAATCCATGTGCCAAAAACATGGGTTGGTTTGTAGTTTTCATTAGTTTAATGTACAGTGTGTAAAACCTGAATAATAAATAACTCCCTCTCCTACACTATATAACCCCAGTCAATCTAATATTCCTAATCACTCAATCCATTTAGATCTCGACAAACCCCTTCCCTACCTGCTCTAGAATCCTCCCATGTCACCCCAATCACCCAATAAATTTCTCCCAAGCCTCTACCAAGAAATTGGGATCACACTTCCAACTAATTGATCTTCACTTTCCTTCCATCCTTATTTATGTCAAATTTTCCATATATTGTTATGACATGTAATTTAAAATTAGAAATGATGGGGTATGATTTTGACCCACCCCGATACTGTCCTACATATTTTGTAATGAGTACAGACCCCATTATCTCTAATTAATTCCTCTCATGTACACCCATTACCATTCCGAAATTCTATAATGGATTTTTCTCTCCTCACTTACTTAGAAGAAAATATTTTATATTATGCATCAAAATTTCATTAAATATTTTGGGATTTTATGTTCCATGACCCCATACTATCCATTTCATATATAAATGATGAGATATCTCTTTCTCTCTCATCTACCAATTTTAGGATTTCTATTTGACTATGTTATGCTTCCAAAGATACACAAAAATTTCCCATGAAAAAATCATCATGTAATTGAATACCATACCCATGTCTTTATCAAGGGTATTCACCTTTATTCACATGTACTTGTTGATTGGGGAATAACATATAAATATTACACATATTGTATTCGTGGAATAGATTTTGATATTTATTGATTCAATATTGTATGGTTTATGTGTCTCAAAAATGCATTAAATGAAATGATTAAGAAGGGTGTACCTTGATAGCACTCCAATGCATTGGGTAAATAATATTTTCATAATAAGTCATGTAAAATTAGTGTTTAATCGTTCTAATTCTTTTTAAATGAGGGTTTACTCATTATAATTCAAGCTTAATGGGGGTTTACTCATGCTCCATGGGCAATGAGACTTTGATAATGCTAATATCATTTTAAATGTTGTTTTTACAACTCCATGTTATATGAACCGTGATATATCATGCCATTATGTTCATGTTTATCTTATTAAACATTGATGTGCCTATTTCCTAATATGTATTGTATTCTTCATGTCAATCCTTGTTTACTCCCCTACTGGGCTTTATAGTTAACCCTTTTCTTATGTGTTTCCTCATGTTATCCCATTCAATGCAATTTTTGAAGGAATGTTATGGTCATGTAAAATAATTTTTCAAAAAGGATATTGTGTTATATGTTTTATGTTATTATGCAAGGTTCCTAATTTACTAATACATTATACCTATCAACCCTCATCATTATTTTATTTGCATGTTTGTGTAATAAATTATGTTTATGTTTATAATAAAGATAATGGTTGTTATAGGGAATTACTAGAGGACCTAAATGAGGAATATGATGAAATGGTTAAGGGTTTACTTCAAGATCCTTGAAAAACTCTTCCAACTTCTATGTTGTAACTTCTCCGTCATCTAAGGGGATACCTCTTCCAGCTTCATCCCCACATAATGAATCTTTAGATTCTTCGGGAAAGGGGGAGTTATCCCTCAACATAGTAGTGAGAAAATGTGGTGAGACTATTTCATTGAGAGGCACTTTTACCCAGAACATATTTGGATTTTGAGTGCCCTTAGAATGAACATATGTCTCTAACTCAACAACATTATACACTCCTTCTTCCAAAGACACCAAAAATCCATCCTTGTCATGACCGATCTCGGATAGATCCATCCAGAGATGGTTATGATGGTACCACGTCTTTTAAGGAATGAGTAATTATCTTTTAACCACCCATGTGTCCCAAGCCTTCTGGGAAACAACATCCTTAAGAATATCAATAAGGTGTAGCTACATCTCCATAGCCTATGTGGGTATCATGAAAAACCCATTAGGTGGCCACCATTGCTTCCATCTTTGTAATCTAGGACCGTCAAGTCTACCGCTACTGCTTGCCTCTAGCTCGATGTAGGTACTTGATTAATTCGAATTTTCACTAATGATGCCCCGCCAACTGAGTTTGTTCGATCCACTTTTGGGACCCGGCCTCGAAACTGAGGAAGCACCTCAACACTAGCATGGAAAGTTCATCAAATCCACATTTTCTCTGAGTAGGCTTCCTCCAAACTCCTGGCAGACTTGTTTACTAGCCCGTAGATAGATGTGGGTAAAGGCATATAATTCATGGTATTCCTATCCTCTCACGTGAACATGAGACACATCTTCCCCATCACACAAGGATGGTCCTTGTGTCATAATACTAGGTAGAATTTCTTTGTCAACCTCTGCCTGTACCGTAACTGCCTCACAGAGCAGTGCAGGGTGTACAGATCGTAGATAAGATTATGATAGACCTATGCTACTAGATCTCCCCCCTGAAATGCGGTGAGATAGTACTAATTCTCCTTAGTTACCTTGTCTTTTCAGTGAATAAATTTTTGGGAAACAAAAATGGATGGAGGATTAATTCATCTTCCTTCTACACTCTTTTCAGCACCCGTAGTGAAGTCAGGTTATCCGGAATGCTCCCCACCGCATTCAAAATATCTGGTCAGATGTCCGATCCAGGAGGGTAAAAAATGTTCAGATATGCAGAGCCACCCATGTGTGTCACTATCAATCTGTAAAAAGAGGGAGCGGACCAAAAACCCAATGTGTATTTTTCATCCCACTAATATAACACAAAACCTTGTACAAATTGGCTAGTATTCGGAACCCCAAGTTGACATGAAGCCGATAGCCATCAAGTATTCCATAATTAATATGCTTATTTAAACACCCATATGTTTGTCCTAGACCTACAAAATCCATCCCCACATGAGCACGGAAAAGATACCATCCATCCTAACCATCGGCTACTACTCGGTGTTGACACTATACCCCCAGAGCATCTATTGGATGTCCTTCACTATTCGCCATTAAAAATTCTCTTTACTACATGGGGCTCCCTATTGATTGTTAGGAAGCATAATTGGTAGCTTCTTGGGTTCTTCCTCCCATTTTGTATCAGTTATTGATTGGTTGTTTATAAATCTATTTAATCTCAAATTAAAGTGGATGACCGTCACAATATTCTTTTCCATACCCGAAACAAAATCCATCATTACCTTTGTTAGATGTGACTTGTTCTCTAGATCTTACCATGTATTCTCAGTGGGGAGGATCTTGTCACACATCAACCCTAAGATTGTAATCCCTATGATCTTGTGAAGGTCCCAGAGGCTGATGCCGACCATCCCATGGTAGAGATTAAAAGTGTTGGTTCTCGACAACCACCTACTCAAAAACTCTAGTATCAGGTGTTTCTACTGATAAATGTTGAATAAGAAGGCCCACACAATGTCATACAACCATACTCTCTTCAGATATAACTTAAATTCCTTTGAAGATGCAAAAATCCTATAAGATCATGCCCAATACTCCATTAAATTGCATCCCTAGAGCAGTCCCAACAATCTATCAACCCCATCTTTGAGTTACCCAAAGCCTCTTTGAGGACTTTGTGGAACTATGGGGATATACCACTAGAAGAAGTGCCTTCCCATCAACATTATTTACATAATTTTATAGGTAGTCATCATTGACATGTGTGTGGTCTTCCCTGTATGACTTTCGGTGTCCCTAAACCACTAGCACTAGAATGAAATACTCCTAAACGAATATTTTTATTCTTACATACTTTCTTGAAGCATGAGAACATAATCCCTAAAACTAAATCCATACCGAGTAAATCTATTATATAGAGGGTTGCTTTTTTTGATTTTTGATAGGAGATCTACCAGGGATTCAGGGTCGGAATGGCTTTATATATATTTCCTGATACCCATATTATCTTCAATCTCTTCCCTTCGGCCAACATCTGCAATGACCCCTCCCCCCATGTAGCTTCTTGGTTGGACTTTCTGTGCCGTGACATAATATTTTTCTATTATGTATTGAAAATCTTGATCATAGAGCATGATTATAGAGATATACCATATATTTCATCCAAATATCTCATAGAAAAAACTCAAGGAGTGAACAATTAAAGATTCTAATGACTCATTATCTTGGGATGAGGAAAAGAGATCCCAGTTTCCAAAGAGTGGTCATAGAGTGCATGGAGCATTGAAAAATTGAGAGTTGAGTCACAAAGCTATAGAGACAAGTAAGGAAGAATGAGGGGTTATCCTCCCCTATTTTAATTAGATGTATCTTGAGCTTCTTGACATGCTTATCCGTGGAGAGATTCATGAATTTCTCAACATGTGCATCACCTATCCGCATTTCGACATTGCTTCGCAATCTCTCTTTGTGATCTTCCATAAATTTTGGCGATCACCCTCAAAATTTGACACACGTTTTTTCCTCAGATTTAATGTTTATGGGGTAATGTTTTAGTTCCAATGTATGTGTGAGGTATAGATAAGAATATGACCCAATGGTGAAAACGGGTATGCTTCATGAAGAACCTTCAAGAAGCACCTTCACGAAGACCTTTAGCACTGGGGGTAGTGCAAAACCAAGGAATTCTCTACACCCACCCCAGAGGAAGGTGACTACCGAATCCGCAGTTATGATGAACATAATGGAGGTCTTCATGCCAAGGAAGGATGATAGTTGCCTATTCGATTCCTTGTAAATTGACAGAATCCTCTATGACAACCGTGGATGGTGTGAAAAAAACATTGTACCATGGAGGGGATGACGGTCGACTTTGCAATTATACTGAAATTGACACAATATATCTTTGAGGGTGAATTGATAAATTCCTCATTGAACACCCTTAGAAAATTTTCCCCCTTTTTCCTATAAATACCATGAACCCCCCATTCCAAAGGGGAAATACCCCGACAATTCATCTTATGAATTCCTAAATTGTGATGCACCCTTTTATTGGTGAACCATCAGAAAAATGAATCATCGGAGGCACTTGAGAATTTTTAAATCACTTACCCTATACTAAAATTCCCCCCTCTTCATGGAGGGATGCCCTTTATGGAACCTATGGGCCATCGCCAAGGATGGAGAACCCTTTTGGTACTGAAAACTTCACGAATAATCCTAGACATGTGAAACACCATCAAAAATCAAGTGTACTCTATGCGGAGGCTGAGAATCTATGATTTAAAATTTTATACTATTTGAAAAGTTGTATCCTCTGTGACCATTTGTGCTCAGCGAATCCCTCTACAATGTGAAGCTAGGTGCTATATGAATCCATGTTCTTTGTGAATCCAATGGTATGTGAGCCCGAATTATTTTCAAACCTATGAGCTCTGTAAAGCCCTAGGATGTATGAAGAGATATTCTCTGTGACCACATGATCTATGAAATCCCATCTTTGAATGGACTATTTTTTTGTGAACCCTTCCGTAGTGTATCCCTACAGACATTAATGAATTGACTTCATAGACCCTTGGAGAGTGCTTCATGTTGTGTTGTTTCGCATCGTGATTTCTCACATAGGAACACAAATAGAAAATTCTAATTCACATATCTGTGATAATGGGATACCCTTAATGGAATAATCCACAACCCCGTCTTCAATGGGAATTGTTGGTTACTTACATTCACCAAGGGTTAATGTGCGTTTGTTATGTAAGTCATATGGGTGAGGAAAATATCCTCACTATTCGAGGTGTGGGCATTGAAATACCGAGCACCCACATCCACAAAACCTGACACAAAACTATGGTCACTGCAGAATCAGAAAGCCCATAGCAAACCGTGAAGGGGATGTGAACCAGTGCCTTCTCACTCCCCCATCCCCATGATATTTGTCTCTATGCACACCTCATGCAGTCTCTATGTATTCCTCGAAAGCCTCTAATATGATGATTCTGGTATGATGAAAATATCCTTCTCATACATCTGGACACCCTCTTCTCTCATAAGACAACCCTTATGAAGTATTTCACAATATTCTTTTCCTTTTCCTGCTAATCATGCATAATCTGTGCTCTATCCTGTGCAGATGCACCTTTCGTGACGCAAGCATCTGGTTTTGTTGCCTCTTGTTTCTCATGTCGAGCATGACTCACATGATCATAGAGTAAGCATTATCCATAAAATTAACTATTAGAAACCATAGTGTAGAATCCACATCCATCATATCCGAACTATGTAGACACTAATCCTTTCTCTTTCCAGGAAGGGTTTGTAGGAAGCCTTCCGGAGGTTCATGCCCATCACCCATCGGCCCTGACCACTTCACGTCAACATACCGTCATCTAGAATGATGTTAAACTGGATTCCCCTTTTGAACTGAATGATGCTAAACTCTATGCATTAAAACTACATGGGGTTTGATTCCTATCTCTCATCCAAGGTACATATAAAGCCTCCTTAAGATTTAACCCCCAAACAATGGTAAACAATAGGGTCTCATTTGATGGGACCCACATCCTAGGTCAACCATTTAACAATGTCAGACCAATTATTTGGTAAATAACCATGCATAGGACCTACACTCAATACTTACTCCTTCATCCAAGAGTTTCACTCTTGCTACGGGTTACTAATCATGCGTATGAACCAACGTATCTTTTTGTTTATGTCCTTGGTTTATAGTCTGATTTCATGCACCCATTCCTGAACAACGTTGAAATTGATTCTATACCATGTAGTTATATTTTAAGCCACCCTGAGGTTTGAACCCATTTAACATGTCCCATCATGGACTCTCCCTTGATCCTGTATGTCTCATGACGATCATGTGCTGACCTAGTGGTTTTATTTCATTCGGGTCCCCATCCATGCATCCATTGTCACGATCCACCTGGTCAGGTGAATCATTGCTGCACTGAACTATGTGGACATGGATACCCCACAACAGGGATACGTAGGAAGCCTCCTTGAGGTTAAATCCCAAAAAAATCATCATCTTCATATCAGTTTCATCCCATTAATCTCATCCACGAGATAAAACTATCCATCATCCATGAAATTGGGTTATTGTCCATCGTATACACCCAGATCCCATTATTCTACCTCTAGAACTATGTGGGGTTTGATTCATATTCTCTATATAGGGTATTCAAGAGGCCTCCATGTGGTTCAATTATAACCAATTGTAAATAATTATGTCTCTTTTATCAGGACCAAATCATCCTCAGAACTATCTTCATTGGATGACTATATCCATCTATCTCTTAAACCTCATGATTGTACCTCATAGGGATGTACACATCTGATCCCCTACCATCAGTGTTTTGATCTGTCTGATCTGTCTCTGCTTGAACATTAACTCCCGACATACCCTATTCTAAACATCAGAAGAGGAGGAATACCCAAGAGACCAGAATATGGCATACGAGTCCCCATAGTCGATGTGGGATTCCTCAGGCTTCTGTGGCCTTGAGAAGCCCTTTAAAAAGGGGAATCAATCTAGGTGTACCGATGTTTTAGCGTCCAGACATGCCACCTATGCCCAATGTGATTACTATAATTATTGACAGTTTCTTCCCTTACTTAACAACATTAAATTTCTTGAAATAAGCATTGTAATAAATAGGTTTCCAAAATGATATGGCACCAGTAATAGTTTCATTAACATCGTCTTAATATTTATGGGATACTTGGACTAGGTGATGAATTAGGTAGAGGAATACATTAACGGAGTCACCAAAATACCATCATCCCATTTCAATCAAGGATGAAAAATCCCTAAATATGTGATGGATTTTACCCCCCTTTGGAAAGTGGGAATGCAGGGAAACAATTAGTACGTCATAGTACGACGATGCACACCCTAGAAAAAGCAGTATAAATAGTAATGTGACATAGGTAAACAATATGGGTCTCCTAAGAGATTTAGGGAATATACTGTGATCTATATTTCAAAATTGAAAATGAAGGTTACGCCCTATGGATATATGAAAGATACCATTTAAATATGATTTGGGTTCCACAAGTTACTATTATATTTAATGATTTCATTTATGTTTTATAGGAATCTAATGATTACATGATGTAAGATAAGTAGTCTATGATTTATTTTTGAATTTATGATTTGTGAAAATGTTTTAACAAGTTAAAATATTATAGGACTAATGGTTTTATTCCTTATTTTTTATTCCTTACTGAGTTTTTTATGCTCATCCTATATTTTTGAAATGTTTTTTCACATGGTATTAGGATTGGTAAGAGAAGAAAAGAAGTCATGAAGATTTTTGTCATGAAAAAAAATTCAGGTATTTTTTAAATGATTTACATTAGGGGAAAAGTGGATAATGTTTCTAACTATCCACATGTATTGTTTGGGTATATTATGTAATAGTTACAACATAATTCTCAAATACTCTATACCTGAAAATATTCTCAATGTGAATTATTGAATAAACTCAATATTATGTAATGTTTGGGGTTGGATACTTATATCTATTTTTATTTAATTACTTCCATAATGTAAAACACGACTTATATATCATTTATATTTAGAATATAAATATATGAAATATATAGACAAAGGAAATGGAATACACTATTCATGTTGATGGTAAGTTGTATGATGCTTGATTGTTGTTTCTGTTTTCTTATTAAATTGAATGGAAGAATGTAAATGATAGATATATACATTATTATAGTGTAATTATAATTTCATATATTTTAGGATTATTTATAATTTATACTTTATAATTATTCTTGAATAGTTAACGTAGAGATTGGTTCTCACCATGTGGTGGAGACAGTAAGATGTAAAAATGCACAACCAATGGTATCATTACATTAATGGTTAAATGTTATGGAATTTGATGGTATTTTAATTATATAGAATAATTATAATTTTATAGTAATTATTTAAATCCTATATATTAATTTTTTACCCCTCCAAATTGTGTATTGATGAAAACCATTTTACACCACGTTGTGGAGACGGTAAGTTGTATACACGCACACATGGTGATATGGTTTTTTATAGGATGTGTTAAAGGAGTAAAATGGATTTCCCATAATAATAATGGAATCTAAAATTTTATTATATTTAGGATTTATTATTGTAGTATGGGAACAACTTAGGAATGAATTAGAATAAGGATATATATTAGAATGAATTGGTAGAGGAGATTACCTCATCTTCGAGATCCTTTCTCTAGATCTCTTATTAAAGGCACTGGAGATAGTATTTTGAAAAGACAAGAACCACTAAAATGTGATTAATGAAGTTGATAAGGTAAATAGTTAGGGTATAGCCAATATTTAAGGCAAAAATTGATGTGAAGAAGTGAGGGAGTATGTTCCCGTTTATAATTGAGTTGAGGGGCACATTTGGAATCTCCAAAAATATTAATTTATAATAAAATTAAAACGCATAAAAAATAGCCTAAATTTATTATATTAGATGATTATACGATATAAGGTTGTAATATAATCAAATAATAAATTTTAGATATGTGTTTAGGTCAATTTAAACGTCATCTTCTTACTTAATCATTAGTTATTCTAATTTTTTTTAATTGAAGTACAAAAGTTTCTATATTAAAAAAGTATAATTTTTATATAATTGAATCTAATTAGACAATAAATGAAATATTTAGAACATTTTAGAACATATAATAATTATTTTATTTTTTTAAATAAATTTTATGAAATTTAAATAATTTTATAAAACATTATTTTTGATAAAATATCTATAATGTCAATTTTGACAATATTCAACTCATGGATTTTTTAAAAAATATAGATAATATGTTATCGGTGAAAAAATATTTTATTATAACCATAATGGGTCAATTTAATCTATAAATGTTATAAAATATATTAATTCTCTAAAATAATATTTATTTTAATATTTCTAATGACATTAATTAAAAATTTCAATTAAATAAATAATTACTACATCAGTTTTGAATAATTTATTAAAATACATATATGTTAAATAAAAATTAAAAATAAAATACTATTACAAAGATAAATATTTTATATTTTAGTTAAATAATATTAGTTAAACATATATTCTATATAATTATACACAGAAAATATTATATTTATTAAAACATGAATGTGACTACTTTAACATCACTTTATATAAAATATTATAATTTTCATATTTGTTTCCATAAGAATCCAAATGGTCAGTAACTCAACCCATGGATCATTATGGTTTTGATAAACTCTATATATAATATTTGGTTAGGTCAATTGGACTTGTAATGGTTATTATCATTTTATTTAATTTATTTTATCACTTTTTGAAGAATTAAATAATGCCTACATCAACATTACAAATGAATTTAAGGTAATTATTTAATCACTAAAAATTATAAATTAATTACCAGGTTGTAGATAATTTAGAAATACTTTTATATACTATTTATTGTATAATTAATCTCATAATTATCACAATATTTAATTTATTCTACTTATAAGAAATAAGAGGGTGACATGTTGTCACATTCTTTTATTTTAATAATATATATCATTTTCATGGACAAGTGTCCATTAAATGTTTCTATTTAAATAATTAGGTGTTAAGGGTAGATTATTATCCATACAATATGATTTTCTTAGGTTTTACAAAAAATTAATTTTCTTTATCGTTTCATTTGTTTCATTAATTTACTTGATTTAAAAATAACTATGGTAAATAAAAAATACCAAAGATTCTATTCATAAAATATAAAATATAAAAGGATCATATTTTCATAATTTATACCAAATGATTTTGAATATAGAATGAAATTTTCAGTATTTAAAACATTGATGTATCAGTAAATAAATTATTATTATTCCTGTTGAGGGAATAAGATAAAATGTTTTTAAAAAGTAAAAACAATCAAAACATTGACATGTTTTTAAATCAAATTTCAATGTGAAATTTCTTAAAATGTCATAAATTAAATTAAATGATAATAAAATAATAGAATTTTTATTTGAATCCAATTAAATGTATAATCTATAAATATCAACAAATTAGACGAAAAATAATTTGATTTAAAATGCGGTTTATTTCACAAATCATTTAAATATGATGTTATCAAAAATATATGAACAATTTATCCAAACTATATTTTTATGAACAACTTAAAAAGAAGAATATTATTTTATTTAATAGTATATATAAAGATATAAAATATAATATTTAAAATTTGTGCTCTATCTAAATCCGAATAAGTTCTTTTCAAAAAAGAAATACTTCTTTTATACATAAAAATAATTTTGTTATTATCCGATGTCTACAAAAAATATAAAATTAATTTTAGACCTAATTTTAAATACATTTCACATATATTTCTTAAATAAAATCAATCATGAATTTTTTTAGAAGACTGTTAATAATGTTCATGCCAAACATTATAATGACTCAGTTATGTGATATCATAACAATGTTTAGTTTTTTCACATAAAAATTGTTTTGGATGAAATGAATTATATAAAAAAACATTAAATTGTTTTTAAAACTATCCAAACATAATGTTTCATGTACTGCAAGATATGTTGGGGTTTTGTGTTAGGATATCTTATCATGGTGTGGCAAACAACATAAGACATAAAATAAATTAAAAAAAATTACCTCAATAAAATATCAGGGTATTACAATTTATGAGTTAGAACATCTGGATGATAAAAGGTTTTGTAAACTATATGACCCATAAATTCATCAGAGTTCAATTATTTAAGATGCAAATTTATTTTCCTCCATTAATTTATTAATAGTGAACTGGTATAGGTTCTCAAAACCCCTATATTACATGGTAGTAAACCTCCAAATCTTGAACCCAATTTGGATGGTTCTATCGTCATATATAAGTTCTCATCCATTGGTGCGTAGTCATTTTTCATAATGGATTAGGAACATGTAATACCCCCCTAATGTGAGGTTTATCAAGAAGTATAGTGAATTCCATCAATATTCCATGTTTTAGATATATGACTTTAAAATTCAAAGAATTCAATGTTGGTGTTGCAAGACATTAAAATACAAAATGTTATATGTTATAATGTCAAACATGAAAATGTATATCCTCCTACATCCTTACTACTTGAAATTAAACATCATGGAATGTATCCTTATAGATTGAAATTAAATTACAAAAAATATGTCATACCTCCTGAAAATAAACTACATAAATGATGTTACTTAATTGGTTATTCACTGTACATGAGTTGGATATGTGTATAAGAATAAAATTTATATACCCCTATGTGCGAGTCAGATCTTAATTAGTGAATTTTACATTCAATAACTACATATGAATTGATTCCTCTTTCTATATGACACATAGTGCTGCCTAGATATCCAATCCTAGGAGTACCCATAATATTAAATAGGAAATACCCCCAAGGTATGGATTAGATTAGAACTAGGGGTTTTCATTCAATAACTACATGTATCTCGATTCTATTTCTATAGGATATGTACTGACACCCATATCTCAAATCATGGTTCAGTCAACAATATATTAATAAAAAATACCCCATACATATTGATCAGACTATTTCATGGATATTTCCATATTAGGAAGTATGTGGCTCTTGATTCACGTTTCTATATGATAATTATTATTTCCAAAATCATAAATTGTAGTTCATATAGAATATAAAATTTAAAAAATGTTTCCTCTATGTGTATGAGTCAGACCCATGTATGTGATTTTCCATTCCAGAATTATGTTTGAATTTATTCAAATTACCTGGGTATAGTTACTGAAACCTAGGTCATAAATCTTTTATCCAGTACAAAACATATAAAAATTCAACCCTCCTTGAACATAGGTTGGACCTGTGAAGGTAAATTTCTCATGAACTGCATGTGGATTGATTCTTGTTATCAAATGATACATAGTGATTTCCATATATCTAATCATGTCCCCATCCATTATATAAACATAAAAATATCCCCTCTCTACAAATGGGTTATACCTATATAAGGAAATTTCTATCAATGTACTATGTGTGGCTTGATTACTGCATCATAGGTTTTGTGGTAATATGAAGATCCCAAATAATGGGCCCATCGAAAGTAGTATAAAAATTCATTTTCCCCATACAAGAACTCGAGCCACATGGGGAATTTCTCATTTAAGAACAAAATGTTTATTGATTCCTATTACCATAGTATATGTAGCCTTGCTTTAATATTACAGTATAGTTTTATAAATTAGTTATTATCACTCACAATTATTCCCATATATGAAAATAAAATAAATTTGTATTCATCAATTAAAATTAATATTTTTATCGCCCAGTTAAATTCTATATCACACACTCTCATGTATATCAGTTGACTACCTTGTTATCCCATGTTTTTATATCATAGTACGAGTCAAGTGATCCTATGGAAAAATGAAATCTTAATTATCTTGTGTGACCGATACATGTTTTAAATAGAAAAATAAATCATATTTTCTTGATCACAAAATATATGGTTACATAATTATTGCATGAAATTAAACATTACAATAATTTCCTAGTCACATGATGTCATACTATATGAAAATATGACTTTATGAAAACTATTATTCCCTTAAAAGTGTTTTTATTCAACAATGTCATGTTTTATCCCTTAATTCCAAAAATGTGTTCAATTAAAATTTGAAAAAAATGGCGTGAATTCCTCTCATGAAGCATACATTCACTATAATAAAACTTTTTATCTTTGATACTTGAGTTGGTATTACCAATTCCTCATGTTTATACCATTTTTTTGGAACCCCATAGCTAATGTAATCTCATTCTCATGGTTATCTCATGTAGGTAACTGGTAACTAGGGCTGGTTAATCCATAGGTACACCACTAGGATTCACTAGTGAATAACATAATGCTTTAGAGCCTGCTGCTTTGGGGTGTTTCAATCGTAGATAAGAATCAACCCATAAAATAATGATATATTTTCTTGACTATGTGGAATATAAAATATTCAACATTAATAATTTTTAACCATACTCACCAATATTACTCCCTATTGACTCATATATTCTTTGGCTATGCATTACACATTGAATCTCATCTTTAATCAAGTGGGTTTTGGTACCCTTGATGAAACTCACATTTGCATCATACCCATTTTCAAATAAAAATTATTAAATTTTATTCCTATACCCTATCAATTTGGTTTATGTTTCTCATTTGAATACCAAACTTCCTTGATAATTTTTAATCCATTTGGACACCCTCCTTTAACAATATAAAAAATTAATTTCCCCTATTCACGTCTAACTTTCTGGAATATTTGATTACATATTCTATTGGACTTTCATGAAAATATTGTAATAGAGACTAATAAATACCTATTGGGTTCATATAGGATTCCCTTGTGAATTAAATAATGCATAAGATCTTGATCCTAAGAGATATTCTGGTCCTAAGGGAAAGGACACCCTTAATCCCATGATCTATTTATCTAATGGTTTGGCACCAATCAAACCAACCATCAAATTATCATTCATGATATTGTAATTTAAAGACCTGATTTCATTAACCCGTTTCCCCATGTACAATAGGTATTAATAACACCCCAGTACTCTTGACCTTCATATTCCATGTTGTTGCTGATAATACTCTAAACTCCATGGAATTTATATTTGTTCTTTGGGTAGATTTATTCCTATTACCACAGGGATACATAGTGATGGTTAGATTTCCGAATATTGAGGCTTCTATATGCCAAAAAATTGCCCCCACTACGTATGGGTCATCCCTATATAGAAAAATTTTAATCTATAAACTATGTGTGGTTTGATTCCAGACATATCTGGATTCATAGTGATACATGATTTCATTTCCATATGCCTAGATACATTTTCAGCACTATCATAACCTCCCTATGTGCATCATCTATATTGATATATGTACACCTCGGTTGTTCATAAGACTATAAAAAATTCCCCACCAGTGATAACCTCTACCAATATGAGAACCCTTCACCACTAGGGTACCATATAAAATAAGTGATCATTCAATTGAATTGTACATGGACACCTCCCTCTTAGGGGAAACATGACCTTCTCCCCTACATATGAGTCCTATCTACAAAGAGGGATATTTTTAAAATATATAATTATGGAATTACTCAAACCCTTATAATATACATAGTCAATTCTTAGAAATACTAGAGATAGAATATGCATATTCCCATATTCTCTAGTCCACCATTAAATTCATTAAACTACTCATGGTTTGTCTTGTTTTATATACTCACTTTGTACATTTTTAAATTAGAGATATGTGTATATTGTTTACATATGAGATATATCTGCACAAGATAAGCCTCTAGAATATGACTAACCACTATTAATATTTTTATTTTAAATGAATACCCATAACATTTGAAATACCCTAGACCATTTAAAATTTAATTAATAATATAATGCATAATTTCAGACAAATTACTACTTCCTTACCACATGAAGTTAACATCCAATGGAAAAATAATTGTTTTATGATGTTGAACTAAACAATAGATGTGTCCTCACAACATCTTGTTAAATGTATTATAAAATATTATTTATTCCATTCTTATTAAACGACCAAAAGACCCTGGACCAAATCTAAAATTTTTTGTGATGGTTCTATCAGAATTTTTGAGAACGACAGTCCATAAACCACACATCATGTATTGAAAAATATTGTTTTTGGAAATCCTTCCATGGCCCCTGAAAAATCACCACGCATCAAGGGACCCATTTTTGGAATATTCATGTATTCTATTAGAACATACATATGTTCTCACAACCATTCGACCAAATGTGACTTTACATTGAAAAATGGGTTCTGATCATTGTGAGCCTTGAAATCATCATAGTGGAGCTCATAACCATATAGGGATTCCCGATCTTCCTTAGATTGGGTATCACATTTCATCACTCATTATACAATAAAATTGAACAACGATTTACCTCAGTTTTATCATTTATTTAGATGGTCATTCGATCACTTCATACCTTGGGAATACATATTGTGTAAATCATTAACACTACCCTCATATCAGGTCAACATTCGTTATGACCATAAACCACATTTACCTTAGATTAAGATGAATGACCTAAAAATTTATATATTGAAGGTATAAATTGAATGAAATTAAATTTCTAGTGAAACTGATATAAAACACATTAGGATGAAAACCCAAAAATGTATTTATAATAAAAAGTCATTTGTCTAATTTTTAAATCTGGTATTCCATAGAGTTTAGAAAACATGTTGAGAATTATTAAAGAATGACTAATTCTATTTGGTAACATGTTATGGCCCTAGTAAAAATAATTCCTATTATTGTTAAAAACCACTATCTAGGGAAGATTTTGAGTAATGAATTATCACATCTATATATTGTGATAACATTTTCACTAGGATTTGATAGAACTTTTAGGGTTCTTAGACTCGTTTTGGATATTACCTTTTCATGAAATCACATTAATTTATTTGATTTTTGAGTTGACACTTCCAATTCAATAAGTTGATACCCTTCCGTAAAAACCACATAAGATTGAGTTATTTCTCTCTTTTTAGCTATAGTTTATTAATAATAGGGAATAGATAATCCAAAAGTCCAAATATGATATTGTGGTGAATGTAACAATGCTTTAGAGCTGTGCCTAGTTGATCTTTCTCTCCAAGAAGAACATTCCCGCTTAAATCAAAGCGCTATTATCTTTTCTATGTGTGATACTATTTTTCAACATTATAAATGGAAAACCTATATCTATTAGACCCCATTTTTAGTTAAAAAATATATCCCAAGACCATGGTTTACCACTCTTATAACCAGAAAAATCAACTACGTTATAAATCCTCTATGTTACATCTATATTTAATATATCTATTCTCAATGTGGGAATGTGATACTCCATTATTGATTCTATTGATGGAAAACACTATTTGAGTAAAAACCAAATAGCATAGGCCCAATCTTCATAATAGTAAATTGATCTCCCCTTAGTCACTAGATTTCAATTTTTATATCTTCAATAATCTTCTTCACATTCGATGTGTTTTAATCGTCATAAATCTTCCACAACCCACAGAATGGTGCAGGGACCACTCTATATGACCATATACAAGATTTATCAACATAATCACCTTAGACTCATAAGCTAGAGGAAACTTATCTTTATTGGAATGGACCCCCAATCTAATTGAGACCAGAAAACACTATAGTGCAACTCATTACCTTAGATTTTATTCTGATCGTCCCCATCCTAAATTCCCTCTTCCATCACCCTTATTTCAAAGCCATCGAGTAGTGATTTACACAACCCATATTCAAAAAAACCATGTGTATTTAACAAACCTAACATTACAGCACCATAAATTAAACATTATCTTATCATTGGTGTAGGTAATTAGATTCCTTTATGAATACCCCATCTTCATCATCTCAATGCAGATTTAGGGTGTGGAAACCCTTTAATTATACCCATTATTTACCAATTCCATGTATGAAATAGACGGTAGAAGCTAAAATACCAAAAAGAACAGTAACATATGGGTTGAGTAAAATGATCCTAAACCATAGAAATAGATGGTCTATGTTAGATGACACCAAACTAAAATAAAATATGGATAGATTATGAAGACCTTAAACTACAATAATTGGTGTTCAGAGCTAAAAAAGCCTAAATAAAAATATAATATGTTCTTATATTGATGATTATAATCTAATTTGATAGATTTTCGGAGCTAAAAGATCCTATAATTCAACAATATTTTTCTTTAAAAGACCTTAAGAATCTAATTTAAATATATACAGTGATTTCTAGGTTTAAATATTGATAGCACACTTTGGGAAATAATTCAAGTCTCTAGAAATTGGAAACAAACATTGTATGGTTCTGAAAAAGTGGACCACCTAAAAATGAGATGGCACAATACATGTAATTCAAAAAAATCTACCAAGTTAATCATGAGAAAAATTTGAGTCCATAACCTCTCAGATTTCTCCATACAAAACATAGGTAAATTTTAGGGAATTTAAAAAAAAATGACGCAAATTCTATAGGGAAAATTTAAATTTCATAGAAAAAATCCTATGATTGTTAAGTATATTAAATAATTAATTAGACAAATAACTCTATGTCCAGGACATATTTTCCCAAATTATCTTTCATACAATTTTATTTTAAAAAATTGGATCATATCAAAAAATGATGGTTCTTATTCCATTAATCATTTATGGGATGTTCTCATAGACATTTCAAAAAAAAATCAACATTTATGTTCCAAAAGTTGGGTTTTTCAATATTTATAAAAATATGTACTCTCATTGAAACTCCATTTTATATTTAGTAAATGAGAATCCAAAAACATGATTAATTAATGGGATCTTGATAATGACAAGAAATTTTCAAATGGTTTGTTCATTAATCAGGAACAAATGAGGGAGGTATAGATATATCATATAATCTCTAAAGAATATCCTAAACAAATTAGTCTTATAAAAGAACATAAATATTATAGTATTTTCACGGATGATTTCACTGGATCAACTGGATTTTATTCCAAGGAGGCTATGGAATTATTGAATTGATCAATTGGTTCTGTTTCTACCCAAGGAACCCACTATAATTACTCATCACTAGAAAAAAAATAATTTCTATATTTATTCTCTACATTAATGCAACCATGTATTTATAATATCTATTTGTATAAAGTTCTTAATGTGTACTATATCAGGTAAAACCCCTGATAAATTTGACCAATTTTGAATAGTACTCTACAACTCTAAGACATCCCAACATTGATCATGTCTCATTGATTTTTCACCTCATTTTCATGATAGAAATCCATGTTTAAGGAATAATCATAACATTTTTAAAAAAAGATGAATCCTCATGCACTTTTACTATCAATTCAATGGTTTTTATTTTCAATATTAGGGAAATAATTTCTTTCACCTAATCATAGAAAACTGTATTATCAAATACTCTATACCAATGATGGTAAAAATATACCTGAGATGACCTGATAAGTCCATCACATCATCCAAGGGGACCTCTAATATAAGGGTCTATTTATCCCCACACACCATCCAGAATATGAATTCATAAATTTTTATATGCACTAATACTTGTGTCTGGCATAATAATGGAATAGGAATATATATATGGGACTAATTTACCAAGACAAGGACTCATAATAGCATCCATTAATAATAATATTATTGATCTATATTCCACAGCAGTCAACCCAGCTGGGGTCAATATTGAATTAGGAGTTTCTAGGGCCTCCAAACACTAAAGAGAGGAAGAAATAAAGAGTGGTAAATATATTATTATTCAACTAATAAATAATATGTTTTTATTTGATAAGAAATGGCCATTATAACAATTATGAGTATACATACATCATATGAATCAATGGAAATTTTTTTTATGATGTCCAATAATTTGGGGAAGAATCAATTCCATCCTGTGATAGGTGACTTGGTGGAACTATTGGAGAGACCACTAATTTTAAATACATATTTATTTTATTCTATCATCCATTTAGGTATATAATATAAAATAAATCATGTGTTATATAAAATAATCTGAAAAATATTTCTTGTCTCTAAAATTGTTTTCATATTCACATAGAGACAACGTTATCAATGATATATCAGTATGAGAATAGATATGAAAATCAGCCTCCTCCAAAAGTGTGTGTGCATATTCCACATGCATTGGAACAAATTTTGGAGTTACAGTTTTAGGTTACATGTATGATTATATCAAAACCTCGACCATTTTTACAACTTGATGGTGTCAACCTATTTTCATATATTATTTTAGAGTAGAAAAAAGACTACTAATATTCTGAGGAAAAAATATTTATTCCTCAAAATAGGCTGAGTGAGGGCCTAAACCTTTTTCAAAGATTGAAATAAGAGTTTGAAATCATTTATAATTAAAAAAATAATATTCTAACCTTAAAAAATGATTATGGGTGACAAAACATCTATGAAATGGAGAAATATCTCTTTATTTTCTTCACTAGTGAAGGATCCCTCGATGGGACTGATGTTGATAGTCTTTAGTATAGTGTAGATGGTGGTGTTGATTCTGAAGGCTTAGTAATAGAAACTGATTTCATATTAATATCTATAAAGTTTCAAGATCCCTCATCATTAGTCCCCTAGTCATCACCCAACTTATATGACATATTCATATCCCTAGAAGATTGTGATGGTGATGGTGGGACCGATTGGTCTTCTTCAGTTCTCGGCCAAACCCAAGAAGATAAAAACATGTCAATATGGTTTTGAGAGTAATAAAATCATATCATGTTGTTCATGAATTTAATATTAATGCTTATTTAAGAATAATATGGTCCCCTTATCCAAATAATCTAAAACTATTATTTGGTACATCCTCTTATTCACCCAATGTGAATAGTGGACTAGTACATTCACACTCTTGAATATCGAATAAGGTATTGAAGGATGTTCTATAAATAATTAAAATTGTACTTAAAGGTGTCTTCAATGTGATAATTTCTTAGTGAAAATATTCACAAGTATATTGTTAGTTGGTGTAAGAATCCCCTATTTTCAATGGATGAGTTCTCCTCCCTCCATGATTCCCATTGATGATTTGAATTATCAAGTGACATACTAGTCGATACTTCATTTGTAGGATCACCAATAATTTAATTATCACTGGATAGAATGTTTCATGGTTATAAAATTGATTGTAAACCCCTCACTTATTTATAAGTAATATCTAAGGTCAATGGAGTACTAGAAGATATCTTTCTATCGTGTCTTTGGGTGGATCGAAAAATTGGTGACATACATGTGGATTTCGAAACTATTTTAGGTAGTTTCTAACTCATTGTATGATAGGATCCAATTTCCACCATTGTTATGGGATTTACCAATATCATTGTCGGTTGGAGTGAAGTCAAATTGATTATGAGTCTCATATTAGTTAAACATCAACAAACTTTTGAAGCCATCACCAGATACCTTTACCATTAGACATGGATAGAGGTAGACCATTTCATTTGAATACACCAAAATTAAAACTAAATATAAAATTTCATATAACATCATAGAAAATACTTCCATCAATTTTATTATAGAGGGTACCTTCATTAAATAGAAACATATAATCAAAGTCATTATTCCAATATTTTCCATTTTTTATTGTATAAGAAATTGGTTCCATGTATGGCATGAAAGATAAGTGTGAATATCAGTTCTCGAGAGCCTTGATATTCCATTACATTATTTTGATGGGATTCATCGCACTAATACACTAAAAATGGACTAAAAATACATGAGAAATAATGGGTTCTCAGATACACGTATCAACCCCGGTGAATCCCCATCTAAGACCACAACACTGGGAATGGTCCAAAGACTATTTATAGGGAGATTTACCTATAAATATTATATTGTAAAATATAATGTTTAGATATAATTGAAATTTCCAAATAAAGTAACCATATTCATTCAATAAAATCCACAATCACAAAATTAAAAATCTTAACTCCACCATATTGGATGTTCTAGAGAATGTAATCATGTTAAAGTGTTGCAAGAAATTTTGGAAACTGAATGGGAGGTTTGATGATTAAAATTTCCTCCCACCAAATTTATTGAAAATAATATCTTCATCCATGGATCAATAAGAATATTTACCCATATAAGACTAATTTTCTGGGTCGAACATTGTGTTCTTATCATTGGATCAAAGTGGGAAATCTTGATAATGTATCCTGTTGATTTATTAAAAAGAATATCCACCCTTGTTAGTGGTACCTTCCCGTGGTCCTTATCAAATTTCATGGATTACTCCAAATTAATGGAATGGTTCTTATTTACATCATCCTAGGTAGATGTTATAGGGAGAATAAATTAATTCTTATCTCCAATTTTTTGCGCCATAGATTTTCTTAATATCTCCAAGACTGATGAGCACTTCAACATAATTCTTATGAAATGTATCTCTGTATAGACTCCATCGCCAGGCTAATTTTTTCTTTAATATCATATTATAATATTAAATGGATTGTGAAATAATGGTAGCCTAATATATTACAATTCAATTTAACTCATTAGTAAAAGTTTGTGTTTTATGCTACATTGAGAAACACCACCTTCAGTCATCCAAAATCTCAATCAAGATTGAAGATCCCATATGGAAAACCATCTATTAGTTTGATTAATTTAATATTTTAACATTTTTTATTGGAAAATTTTCATGTTATAATCAAATTAATTATATGAAAATTCAAATTATGTTATAATGGAATTTATCATATAACTTTCATTTTCATTTTACTCTGAAATGATGTGTCAAATAAGGGAGATATTTTTCAAAAAGAAGATATTTTTCATCATGATATGTGTAGGTGGAATGATCTCTGATAGGAGGAACAAAATTAGAGTTTCAATTTGGAGGCAAAACCTATATTGTGGAAGCAAGTATGAATAAGGATATTCCATTATATTCTTCCCAATTGAACTAATCATGCACACCTATGATTATAAGATGACCATACACTGATTAGTTTCCACATTTGAAACCATAAAATTTCAACAAGATACTAAAATCTAGGCCTCTATTTTTAAGGATTTTTGTGAACTATAATCCATTTATTCAAAATTATAACAATATATGTTCTTGGAATAGAGACTTATGAAAAGGATAAAAATAATCACATAACTCGAGAAACATTACACAATTCATATGGACCATATAAGGTTTCATGATCAAATGAATTGTTATAGGCTTTATGAATCTTGGGAACCATGTAGAATCTAATAATTGTATGATACTTTTTAATATTTTTAATCGAGTGACAATATTATGGTCATAAAAATTGTATAAATAATAAGATTAAACAATATAGGAATTGAGTGACAAGAGACACAAACGTGTTGCCAAAGATGCATGGTATGTAACAAAGAAGTCACCATTGATAATTTAAAATTTATATGTCATGATTAATTGTATCAATAAGATCACATGATGAGATCACAATATCTTGTTTCAAAAATTCTTCTCACAACCCGGTTACATGAAGCGATCTTTTAATGCAGTTAAATAATGGAGGACATCACGAGAGCTCTAGAGGTATGGGTATTAAGTGAAATGACTAGACCCCCAATCCCAAATTTAAAAGTCACCACCTAGAATGTGAATGGTCTCCTAGAAGACCAATGTTTGCTTTGAACACTAAATAGTGGATTCCCATGACACTTTGGGAGGAATTAACTTCATTTGAACTAAGTCCATGATCTTTAGGAACTTTCATCATAAGGGTTTATTTCTTATCACATTCCAATGAAAAATGTAAATTTTAGAATTGGGGAAATATATTAATAATAAGAAATATTTTATCTTAAACGGGAATAATAGAGGATCATGAACCCAAGGTAATTAGGCACATAGGTAATAAAATTCACATAACACTAGGAATATCATGTGAAGGGTTTATGCAGTTTGTGTGATCTTCTCATTATCATGGAAATCTCCTATAAATAACACTATTGATCTCCAAAAATATCCCATTCATGTTCCCATAATCATGAAAACCGTCAGTAGGTATCAATCTTAATTATGTGTGACCCCTCATATAATTATTTTTGATAATGCATCATGATATCTGAAAAATTATTGAAAATTTACTAAGATGTTTGTATAATAAATAATGATAAATGTGATATCTTCATGTGATGGAACATATGATTATATTCATGAGAATGTATTATTATTCTCACATGATCAGTATATTGATCACATAATATCCATAGGGGAAACCTTCTATAATCAAGTGAAAGCCATTAGACATGTCACAATCATCAAGGAGTGGAGTTTTAGACATATCCATTTGATTATATGACACCCTAATGAAAAACTTTTGGGAAAAAATTATATTATTTATAAAATAAAACCCAAATAATGTAGTACCCTTATAAAAATAATTGTTATGTTTTTTTCACGAGAAGTGTATTTAAACGTTATATAATTACAACATCAATCATGAAAAGGCACCTCAAAATGTCAAAAGGATATAGAACATGACCATTTTCTTGTAAAATCAATCATAAACTATGGATGGATCATGTGAAATATGTGTTGTGATGATTCTAGAATCATCTCTAGATCCAATATGCTATTTAGGTATAGTATAAGGACACATTGATGCAGTGTAGAGATGTCTATAGGTCCCCCATCAAGTGAAAAAATACACATAGGAGAGAAGAAGTGAGATTATAATTTCTGAAGTGGATAACCAGGCCATCAAAATATTCTTCCACCATGTAATGCTCAGGAATAAGTTAAGGGATTTCATAGTATGTTTATGTTCTTTTCATGATGACCCATTGATCACACAATAGATTTTTGACAAGAATAAAAGTTCATATTAAGGATGTTCTCCATGTAAAAATTATTATGTTGATCCCTCGAATGATCAATTCTTGATTAACATTGAGTTATTTATGTGATAATGAATAAATATGATATAATCATCATGTGAATATGGAAGTATTGATTATAAAAGGAATTGGTTCGGAACATTGGATAATCTATTAAAATATTGTGTCACTACCTATGTAAATGTCATCATATTGACAAGAAGTCATCCTAACATGCTAGACAGATCATTTGATGACCTCCTTAAATGTCATCCAAGTCATGTGATGTCCTTCAGACATGCTTACCAGATTATACGATGACCTTCAAATAAGGAATCCTCATCCCTTGATGTTTTCTGAAAATACCAACCATATCATGAGAAAACAAATGAACATGTCATCATGGTCAAATTAATTATTTTGAACATTCAAGGAATACGAAGGGAAGTCCTCTGAAAATATGATCTAGATCACATGATTTTTTATACATATTGTCTAGGTCATGTGAAGTAACTTGGACATGTCATACTTGGTCACACAAATAACATTGGACATGTTTACCTTTTACACATGAGGAACCTTAGACATGTTGGTCTTCATAAAGATAAATTTGTCATATATGTCATCTAGATTAGGTGATGACATTTGGGATGGTCATCTGGATCATTGAAATGTTTTCAGATGCATTTGGGAGACACTAAAGACATGTCATATTAACACCCTGAACATGTTAGGCATACCCCAATGGGTATGTTAACCTTTTCCTGTAGGAATACTCTTGCATGTTTTCTATAACCACATGAACCTCCAACCATGAATGTTTCATAAATAATGATACATTTATATGGTTTTTTCTATAATATACTACATTTATGAACTCAAGAAAATCTATTAGTGTTATGAGATCCTCATTCCACCCATATGTTCCCAATCAACCAGTCATGGTTCTGACCATTTATTGATTATATGATAAATGTTGAATATCTCAAATAGGAATTCACTTCGTTGTATTTATTTTTTTATTCCATATGACTCATCCTTGGTCGTTCTACCATTTTTCATCCTCCATCATCAAATTGACAAAGTTGACCGAACTACAAGAACTAATATTACTATCCAAACATAATATGATGGATTATTTTGTATGGTTGAAGCTCCAATTGGAATCCACCTTGGTGTAGGTCCCTCCATTTCCCAAGCACTTTCACTCATGGGACCCATGTTATCCTATTATTATTTCATCCTTTTATTTCCATCAAATGGCAAGATATTTATTTCAAAAAAATACAATCCTATGTGATATCCCTAACAACTCTCTAAAGCACTTAAAACCCATCGCCATGTTGGGGATTAAATTAAACATAAAGGACTCCAATTCCTACCATTGTTAAGATATATATGATTCCATACATAGGATAGATCACCACATCAAACACTCTATTAGGGCCAATCCAATGCATAAGACTTATATCCATATATAGTGTGTCTGTTATTTGATATCCCCTTTTTTCTCACACATACCATGGATCATGTGGGCTTGGGTACTTGCAAGGATTATCTCACTAGCATGATAAAACCAACACAATTAGGAAAACCTTAGTGTGTAATCCATATTTAATAATGTGATATAAATGTCTCCTTATATGGGTGTCTACATTGGTGTATGTCTCTTTGGAACTTTCATGTTGATACACTACTGGGAAATAACACACGCGAGTATTAATTAGATTTCCACACACATCACTGAGTTGAGGAGAGATAAAACTAAAAATAATCCAATTATTGACATTATCATGATATGTGTAATTCCATTATAATCCTCAAGATCTATACTCAATACCTATGTTATGTTACATATTTCGTTACAAGATGATTCTAAACTGCATAGTGGGGACCTGTTATATGGCCTAAAACTATGTAAATCACAGGATGTTTGTTTGGATTCCTATTCTCATAGGATATGAAGGAATCCTTTTATTTGTTCAATCTTAATATCTAAAAACCAATATCCGTCATGGATAGTTACAAACTCTATATTTTCTAGTTATATGGTGTTATAGAATAATAAATCACCCATTTACATGTGATAATGGTATGTATATGGACAAACATTGAAATGTATATAATGCATCTTTAATAGAACCCCTTTTCATATAGGGAGATCCAAAACTCCTTATTTTTTAAGGTTATAAAATCCTATATTTGGATTTATGAAATACTCTTGAACATATCAAAAATTTGAAAGATAGTACTAGATTCATAAATAAACCCCTCAAACTTTTTAAGATTACTTTGACATATCATCCTCTCATTGAGTTTGAGTTCTTATTAATATTTGGTGTTAAACAACAAATAGCCTCTTAAGATTGAACGTATACCAGATTCATCATGAATATAAGAACCATTGGGTATTTCTATGGATAAACACTCTCAATGTTTTTGATTGTGAACCTATAATGTGCCCCTAATAATCAACCATCAAACCTAAATATCCAAAAAATCAAAGGTAGTAAACCTAATGCTAAAAAATGTAATAACATAATTACTAAATCATCATGGTCGTTGGACATCTTGATTCATAAACCTAGAAAATTATCAGATGAAATTAAAATTATAAAATTAACATGAAACCTTGGGATAATATAATAAAATTATCATTATGGTTGTAAGAAATCTTGTTTCTTGAGCCATTACAATACATAGATAAAACAATCACGGTATAATGACGCCATTTTTTATTATAAGAACAGATATCCCCACAAATATATCATTTTAATTCTATTTATTATTTTTGTTTGATTATTCTATATAACATTTTAATTATATGTAAATATAGAAATTCATAGTTTGATGATATTATAAAGCTATTATATTATAAATATTGGTATTAGTTTAAATAATTTATTTTCATACATAACTAACATTAAAAGGATAAGTTTTTATAAATTTTGTTTTAAACTTGTTAATTTTTTTTCCACTACAATTTATTTTTCTATATAATTCTGTGAAGGTGAAATTCTATACTTTAGTGAATCAATCATTAAAATGTCACATGGCTTGTTTGAAGTTAAATGAAAATTTTAAAATAAGTCTTCTTTAATTCTTCCCCAATTCTTAATAGGGAAAAATTATCATAAATACATCAACAGGTATCAATGAAAGTTCCCACTATTAGATTCGATCATGTTTTGAAAATTTATAATATTAAATATATAAATATTATGGAAATTATGACTATTGATGGTATGAATTACCTTAGATAGAGGAAATATTTCATTCTATTTATATTATTTAGTTAAATTGATCTTAATGGTAATACAATGATTGTTTTTCAACATATTGACAGGTATTCATCAATGGATTTTACTAATAAAATCAATATAGAGATGAATAGTAAGGACACAATTTATATTCTAATATCTATTTAAAAAATCATCATATATAGAGTCTTGGGGACTTTAATCACACTTTGAAATAATGAATAAAATGTAATGTAGCTATAAAAGAAAATTTCAAATCCTAGAAGGCCAAATAATGGATATTTAGAAGCTGATTTCAATACATCGTGATGACTAAACATGTGGTAATTTATTATTACATCACCAGGGTTAATTAAATTGTATTTAATATCTATGTATTTTTTGAGGAAATTAATATTATACAATTTTCCATTATTTCATGAATAAATTTTCATTTAGGATAGATTAGAAGACTAAAACTCAAAGAAATGGAGAATATAAATCAAATAATTATTTATATACTATTATTATAGCCTATGCAATGAGGAAACATCAATACACTAAGAATGAGTTAGATGAATAATTCTACTTTGAGAAATAAGAAACATGAAAATAAAATAAAATTCCATATCCCATGTTCTAGCGAATCTGAAAATGAATAGGATGATGGAGTCTATCAAACAATTAATAGTCATTATTAATGAGGTTATAAAAGGGACACATAAATACAAATGTCTAATTTACTATTAGTTGTTATAAGTAAAATGGATTTTTCAATTTTCTAATAAATCATATAAAGAATAAGGAAATATATTATTTAGATAAAATTAAGAAATATAACATAATGAAAATTCATAAAATACTAATGTAATCATCCAAAACTAATCGAAAAATTATTTTATCTTATATAAATTTGAGAAAAATATTTTTTACCAAAGAAGAATATAACGAGAAATCATCTTGTAGTGAATTAGAAGGAATATGTTAAATATTCCACTATTTTACATTATTTTAATAATTAAAATATGTCATTACACAATAATCTAATCAACCCATGAATCATGAATATTTGTGACTTTTATGAGTAACTATTTAAGTAAAATATTTTGTAATGAATATGAATATTTACCCATTATTTAACCAGACCTGAAATTATTATAGTTTTCAGATAAGGTAAACTCATCCTCATGACCTTGATAATAGAAAAATAATATTTAGAGGGGCAATAATTCTTAGTAAGGGAATCATAAACATATTAATATGATTCTCAATGTGTGTAAGTAATCATATGATAAAACATAATTTAGAGAGAAAGATGTTAAAAGAAAACTGTGTCATGAATATTTTTCATATTTCATAATATGAGAAAATGAAATTACATATGATAAAATAGAAAAAATTTTGTAAACACTACCAAAATATGAGACATATATCATGATCCATATGCATAACAAATTAATATATCAAAATAATATATCACCAAAATATGTATAGAAATTAAACATTATGGATCAGACATCTCTAATTATTTCCCATATTGGATGAGGTATCACATCATATTCCCATGGTGGATCCAGTATCAAAAACTTTTACCATGAGAGGATCAAGAATAATAACATGTTCTTGTAGTGAATTAGTGATCACAACTTGTTTTAAATTCTGTATTTAGAACAAATGTTCTATTAACCATTGCATCATGATATTTAAAGCATTACACAATGCATTTGAGGTATCTATAGTGACCAAAAATCACTTAATGAAAATATATAAACATTTTTTACACTAGAACAAATTCATTCATTACATTATAAATACCCAAGATTAGTAATGGGTTCCAAATTACATAGAAAAATTTGTCACATAAATGACCCCATCGGCTAGATCAATTGATACCAATTTCAATCACATAAAATTGGAACATCATAAAATATTTTAAAGGGTGTTTCATAATGAATAACTCAATGGAATATATATTCATTGAGATAATTTAGAAGATAGAATCCAATAAAGAAATATTTCATTTTTAATGGAAAAGAATTTTTTATATTTTTAAAAACAATTTCTGAAATACCCCATCATAAAAAATCATGATAAAAATTTATATATAATATAGGAGAAAGAAAAAATGATATTCACATGAATAAAAAATTTATTATTTTACGAATTAAATAATTGAACATTGGTGGGAAGGAAAATTACAGAGAAGAGCAGAAACCAACATTCTATGGGATGATAATTATTCCAAACATTTATTTATTCTCTAGAATGAAGATAAATCATCAATAATGAATATTTGAAAAATAATTTATTACCAAATGTATATGTATGTTATATCATTTTAATGTAGAGATGAATCTCAATGAGAAATTTTATAACCATGGAAAAGAGTTTGAGTTATGAAAATCAGTTATATTTTCGGGAAGCTACCAATCATTATCAATATAAATGAAGATCAGGAATGGAATATATAATTACAAGACAAAGAATTATGATAATAAAATTTAAGGGGTAGCTGTTACACCATAAAAAATAATATTTGTTTGTAATATAATTACATGTTTCATTAATTGTTGATTGAGATAGAAACACATACAATTGGGATGCCACTTTAGTCGAAGAAATTTTCAAAAAATAACATCATTATTAATATTATATTTCAAGAAATTCAATAAAACATATAAAACACTCAATGGTTTTAATATCAATACAAAACTATAGTAATGGAATCATAGTGCATAAAATTATTCATGTCTCAACAAATCAAAATTGAGACAAAGAACACTCTTATAAAATTAGTTAAATTTAAATCAGAACATATATAAATGGATAAAATTAAATTATAAATAAAATACCTTTAGTAAATGTTATTTCACGAAATAATATCCTTATTATGTATAATATAAACCACATTAATGTAATTAGGAGTGTAATATGAAATATGTTTGAAATATTGGAACTTGAGAAGAAAAATATTACCTTTTTTCAGATTCACACTTCACAATCACTATATGTTAAAAATAATTAATATATGTTTGTTAATTTCATTAAAATTTTCTATATTAATGATTATAACAATTTATTATACCGATTTCTAGTCATTCCACATATATATTAGTTAATTTTAACTATTTTCCCACATCGGTGGTTTATGGGTTATATATGTTTTATAGGATAAATGTTAGTATTTTTTCATCTTACTAGGTTGTTATTTAAAAAATAAATTTATTTAACTATATTAGTTTATTTAATTTATTTTTTGGGACTTTAAATTTATTTTATATAGGGTTTTTATTTATCTAAGAACTTGAAATTGATAACATGAATATTCTGATGATTTTTTTCCCACAAATTGTGTTTGCTTAGTTAATAAATTAAATATTGATTTAACTCTTCAAGAACAAAAAAATGACTCTGTATTTAAATATTTTTATAATATTACACCATTACATGTTCTTAATCATCAGTGATATAATTTCATGGAAATATTCAATTAGTTGGTCAATGTGACCAAAACATGAACATACCATTATTTATGGGTGATTAGGAAGTGAATGAGACGAAATTACATTATAAAATTAGTATAATGATGTTAATTGATATTTATTAGTCTAAAATATTATAATTATTAATAAAATAGAATATATAATGTATATAAAATAGTTACATAGTAAAAATCAATTATGATTCCCATTAGTTTACTTTTTTAAGACAATAAATTTTATAATAATTTTTTTCTTCATATAACATGAATTGTTATTAAATTTATATTATTATATCATTATTTATATAATTAATTTATATTTAATATTTGAACCCCTAATTTAAGTCATCCATGAATTTCATTATTGATAAATGGAATGCATTATACAATGGAGGTTGTAGTCTGTATGTACATATGGATGATGTCTCCATTTTTAGTTTAATGAGATAATGAAGTATAATACTTTTGTAATATATAGAAATAAATAAGTTATAAAGTACATAATTAAAAATTAATTTCCCTTTTAAAAATATTTTGGTTATGTGGTGAAGTAAAAAAACACATCGATATGTTTCATGTTTTCGCTTTCCATAATAGAAAAGTGAAAAGTTTATTAACAGTTATATCATAATAATAATACCATATAATTATAATAAAAATACTTATGTTATAAAATTTTGATGGTTTAATGAATTTTTATAAATAAATAATGCCAAAGCATAATGGGAATAGAGGAAAAGCTTTTAAAAACTTATACCTCACTCTAAGGATTATATATTTTAAGATGGGGGTGAAGCATTTGAGGGATAGTCTATTGAGAAGATCATAACAACATTAATGTGCCTATGAATATTGGGGATATGGGTTGGATATTTTTTGGATGAACATAGGTGGATTTGGTGTATAGGGAATGGAATATATCATATCCCATTTTATAAGTGAAAAGGGTTGTGATTTTTGTAAATACAAAAGACAAACATTCAATAATTGAAAGTCATTGTTTCGGATGGTGGCTCTATATTTTGGGATATAATGGAGTGTTTAAGATATTATCTCATTAATAATTCAAATATTTTTTTTAAAAAATTCTTTAGTCATGTTTCAATCTTCTTACCCATTGAATTATTTCTTTTACTATGTTATAATTTACATTGATAAATGGTTTTTACATATGGTAAAATTATATTTTCACTTATGAATACAATGACCCTAATTAGATTATTTTCAACCATGTATTCTAAATTATAATCCATTTTTTATTATATTATATAAAATGGTTAAAATTTAATATTAATTTTCTAACTGTATAAAATTTTATAATATTTTATTTCGAAAAATATTACAGGATATATAAATTCTCAACCATCATTTTGTAAATTATAAAAAATATTTTAAGATGAGTTATTTCAATTACTAAATAATTTTTTTAATTAAAATATTTTCTTAAATTTATAATTCTTAATTATATACTCATACTATTAGAAAATTAATTGTATTAATAGAAATACTAATTTCATTATTCTACTAAAAATTAAATATTTAAGATAAATCACAAAAAAACCTAAAACAATTTTGAGAATATAAAATGAAAATTTATTTTCAATTTTACTAATATTGTTTTTAAATATTATATATTTTTATTTAGAATAAAAATATATAATGTAAGGAATAAAATATTTTATTGATAATTGTTTTTTAAAACTTATGTGTTATTATTTTTATTTCATATAATATTATAATTTAAATTATGTATATATATGAGTTCCAAAATAATAATATTTGAAACTTGTTTAATTAAATCTATTATGATAAAATATACAATATATAATAAAATATTTTTTTGAAAAAAAATAAATATTACATTAGTAATAAGTACACTTTTACAAATAAAATTAAAATTAATTATTTATATTATAAAATTTAAATTTACTACACCATTCAAATCAAATTAAGAATTTAATGTATATATAAACCCAAAATCATATTTTAATAATAATAAAATTTATATCTATATATAACAGATAAATAGATAAATAAATATGTATTGTATTTTAACATCATATTTTAATTTGTAATGAGTTATATGACATTATGTTTACAACTTATAAATACACATCATTAATAATCCAGTTTGGAATATTTCCAATGACTATATCTGTATTGACAATATTTGTAATGACGTTCTTTTCTGTGACTATATTTGAAATTACAACATTTTCAATGTGTAGATATCATTCTTATTTATATAGATTTACTATTCTTATTCCATTTATAGATATAATTTCCATAGATATCATTTTAGATCTTAAAATATGCTTTCTCTTTTCATATTATTATTCATTCTTTTTTATTTTTTAAAAATAATGTAAATTGTTAAAGGTGATGGGGTACCTGATTAGATTCTAGTTCAAATGATATTATTATTTTCAATTTTTAATCCCCTTTTAATATTTACATATTTTGCGGATGTAATGATGCATGTTTTTAAATAATTAGTTTCATCTGATTATTTCATTAAATTATACTATAAAAATAGTATCATGTTTGTTTAATCCCATTACTTTACTATTTTTTATACAATTTATTTTAATTGATTTGAAAAAATATGGAAAAATATTTATAATTAAAAACATATTTCATCTAAATAATAATATAATTAAAATATGTGGTGTTAAATTAACTTAATTAAATAAATTGTATCTTCTAAATTTTAATTATAACATTCAAAAGAAAATATCTTAGGGAATATAAATTATTAATATGACATGGTATATAATTTCTTGGGAAATATTAGCCTTACATAGTTTAGAAACATATCTCTTTTGTCAGAACTGGATTATCCCTAATATTGAGTTTTCCTATAACTATTCGGGCCAAGATAATAATGGTTTTGAATTTCAAGACCCATGTTATATAATTTATATCTATTGAGTGTTTATTATCATCAGTTCATTGATCAAATATCAAAATTTATTATTAAACATGTTTTCCTTATATAATATATTTTTCCTCTGTATAGAAACTAATCAATTTTGAAAATCAAAATCTTTTTATTTGAACAAAGAATAATAATATTTGAATGAATCATAATCCCATACAACAATAACACAATTAAAAATTATTTATAAAATAATTATTCCATCAAGTTTCATTTAATTTAATATCTAATAGATTGGGAAATAATTCACCGCATATGATATCACCAAATCTGGAGTGAAGAATTAGTATACCTTGAACCACATAATTTTCACTATATTCATAAATAGTATCCATTTAATAGTATTTTTTCTTTATCTCATGTTCTATTGGGTTTTCTGTGTCAAAGTTGATATCAATCCCTTGGATTAGTACCCTATTTTTCCTAGTTCCAAAAATCCACACATCTAAAACATATAATTACTAGTGGATTCATTGAAAGAACATTAACATTTCATTAATTATAACTAATAAATTAATTTTTACTCAAAAGGTAGTTACTCTAATTCCTCCATTAAAAAATATAGTACATATTTTGATTCCATTGAAACATTCCCCTAGGTGGATCTTCTCACATTTGTTTATATAACAAACATCAAATATTCTTTCCATTATCAAATTCTCTAGAAAATATACAAGCTAACTCCTTCTTTAGTTTGTTTTGTGTGTTTGGATGTTCTGGAAGAATAAATATGTCATTCATAAATTGAGATAATTATCTGAGCATTAGTAAAATATTTTTAACACCATATTGAAACCCATTTGGTTACCCATTATGAATATTACATTATTTTACATCATGTCCATTGTTATGTTTTCCCACTAACTATGACCATTTTATAAAAAAAATATTTTTAACATGAGTGATGAAAATTTTACATTTCAGGGGATAATCAAAATCAATAACATAAAATGGAATCAAAATTTAATCTTATTTCCCATTTAAATAATTACATTCTCCTATAATTACTTTATTCCAACCAATATCAATGAAAGATTACCCTATCCTCCAAGATGGTGGCTTCCCTAATATTTTTTAGAATACTCCCTCAATGTTGTAGCAAATAAATACATTATATATTTTTATGAATGTAATATTACCAGCAAATGAATATTCTCTAGGAGTGTTTATCCATCCATGTAGTCATACACCCTGTCATTGTGCATTAGTGTTATGGTTGATTAAATTATCAACAAACCGTTTTGGAGAAATTACAAAAGGTACAACTGTACCACAACCGCATCCACTTACTAGTATCTATAAATGGATGTTTTATATGGAAATTATATAATCAAGACTATACCAATTTATTAATGGACCATCATATAAATAGAATATTTTTTTTCCTTCACTAAGGTTCTCTAACCAAAACACCAAATTTGAGTAAACTAATTTCTAGAAAAAACATGTCCCTATTCTAATATCATGTTGGAGGCCCATGTTATACATTACTTTATTGTAAATCATTTATATAACTAAAAAATTATGTAACATGATAGTCTCAATATAATGATAATCGAGATGTTTAGTTTCATTATATACACCAACAAAGTAACATTTTTTACCATTTTTGTGAAAATTTAAAAATAATTTCACCACACTAAATCTAATCTTAGTCATGTCATGAGTTAAGCCCACACTCAAGGCCATGGAATTGGAATCATAAGAAATTAGTGAGATTAAAAACTATATAAGTTGATAATATATATACCATCACTTACAAATGGTGTGTTCAAAAAAATATTGTAAAACATGATAAAGAGAGATATAATTAGTTAAAATAATATAGAATCATGTTTGATTTTCATATTTTAGAATAAGAGACAAATTAATCTTATAATATCAAACATATAAAATGTTTTGATGACATTGAAAACCTAAGAAGTAAATGATGAACCATAAAAATAACTTAGTCACATTTAAAAATGGTGTGGCACTAAAATATTCATAGTAACAAAATACTATAAATCATGAATAAATAATTATTTCCCAAATATAAAAAGGAATCAAAACTTTTTTCCCATATAGGATTTTTCATTATAAAGAGTTTTCCATAGTGGATCAGGCACAAAAATATTTTCCCACTATGGGTCAAGATCCCCTACTAATTTTACCATTATCTATTGACATATAAATCAATACCAATATGTTATAGGGATATATAATTTTCACTAATCACATATAGATTAACAAGACAAATGTGTTAAACATGAAAACATATAATCATAACATGATTGAAATAATGAATACAAATGGGTTTCACATTATGTTTCAAAATGTCTCAGATAAATAACTATTGAAATAAAATTATTCATTACTAAGTAAAATATTGAAAAATAGGAACTTCATAATGTAATTTCCATGTTTCTTAGTGAGGTATATTTTTTTGTTTGGTTAATCTCAAAACTGACACTAAGTTCAATTCCATTTTCATTTGGAGGGTATGGTTACATGGGGATGGAGCTAGATACAATCCAAGTACACGACATGTAATGAATATGTGTAACGTATTTAGAATACATAACATTTATTGATTACATGAGGTGTAATGGGTTTACTAGAACCTTTTTAAGTTGTGATCTATGTTATTATAGGGAACGAGATCCCATTATATATAAGACATTTAAATGATTTACACATCGTTTAAATTTATTTTCAGATTTCTTAGAAATGGGAAACACCACTTGATATTTCCAATTGGGTTTCTTTTCATCTTCTATATAGAAGTAGAGCGACGCATGGGGGTTCCTCCACGTGTAGGATATGGACTCATCCTTATATTCCATCAAGACTCTATTTCCTTCAATGTCGTTCACATTGGATATAATATAGTAAGATCTATAATCATATTTCCTCATTCTATTGTTTTTATTTTTTTCTTATCTGCTACTATTGAATGAAATGAGTTTTCTTATTTTTAGGATTTTTGTCTATTCTCCCAATATCTCCAATATTATCATAATAGAAGGGAATATTCATAAAATTATGAGTGCTCAGAACCTATGTTAGGTGGTATAGATTCTTATAATTAGTTTTCATCTATTTTATAACATGAATCATTGTTCTACACACTAAAAAAATTCATTGATCCTTCTAAATTGTCTAATAAATTATGTTTATTTGTTTTCAATGACCAATACAGAACAAGTGAGTGGTGAATATCCCATTAGTAGATATCCCGGACCATTCCATAAAATTAGCTATGTTCTACGTTGAAGTCTTGGTTTCTCATTATTCACTACATTTTTAATAACTATTTATGCGAACCTAGAAAAAATAATAAATTTTTTACCTAAGGAATTTGATAGGCCATGTGTTTGGGACATTATGATTTTTCCTCCATATATTATGCATAATGCCAAAATTGAAATGTTCTCATTAAATTAATTAGATTTCCTATTAAAATGTTTTAAATTTTTTTATTTTCAAAATATTATTATCTTAATAGTTGAATAATTTTTACATTATATCGAAGGAAACAAAAGTGTCCTAATTTAAGGAATCCTTAGATGATATCATCATGAATTAAGGTGATAAGTTGTTAAATAATTTGAAATACATGGGTGAAAGATTAGATATTCTTGGGATGAAGCAAAAGAGTTTAATTTATCACCAAATGTGTGACATTAGTTGCCTAGGGGATACCCATAGATAATATTAGTCGCGAGATATTCATTCTATTCAAAAAAATTATCTCATACCCCCTATGTTAGATACCATATATGGACTAAATGGTTTGTCATTTTGGAATTAAACCATGCCAGGAGTAACATTTGGGTTGTCATTCATTGGTCACCTAGGATGGAATCCCAGTGTGTTGAATATATATATATTGTTCTCCAGGAGTGATAATTGTAATTACTTATTGATCATCATATACTGTATCAAGGTTTTTATTATTAATTTATAGATATATAAAATAATTATATGAATAATAAGTTGTACCTAAATTTCTTGGGATATAGCTGTCAATCATATTCACTTGAATTGGGATAGTCCATCATTTGGTTCTTTATTTATAACTACTATAACCATATTTCATACCTATAAACATTACATTTTTTAGGGAAACCCATCTTGGGATAATTTATGTAGAGTTGGGTGGGTATAAAAAAAGGAACCTGGTCTAATCTATTTATATATTTACATTCATAACTACATTTATTAATTTTTCAACACTTCCCATTTTATATATCATGTACTATATTGATAAATATAGTGTTGGTGGATTCCTAATGAATATATCTCATACACTTATTGGGATTTATATTGTACATAAGTTGACATAATGGATGTATGTATAGATTAAGGGAAGCGACCATCTTCCTATATTTGATTCTGATATCTATGATGGTGCACAAGGATAGAGGACTGAGCCTATTCTCATGATGAAAGTAGTAGTTGTATTTGTGTATTTTGTATTTTGATAGCATTTTGTATATTAACGCATCACCAAATCAATCATGTACTCATTTATGTATATCTATATGATCATCATCATTATTTTGTATCCATCTATGTTTATTCATCTTCTGCCTATAGTTTTTTATTCATTAATAAATTATCAATATTATTTTGCTAGATATTTCATTATTTTGATTCTAATGTGTACCAATATATTTAAATCTAATCAATGTGGGCATAGTATCCAAATTAACACACCCTATTCCCCCACTACTAGTTAGCCACCTCTTGCATTTGGGATGGTTTTCTTGATGTCATGTGGCTGACCATATCAAGGAACCACTACGTTGCTTCTGGGGTTAGATGATAAAATGTTGTATCAAAGGATATTTTTCCATTTTTATTATTATTTTGGAATTATACATGTCACTAAGAGTATTGTAATTTTGAAATTATACTTTTCATAGGATTATATAAGCCATGTATATGGGAATCCCAATTTTCCTAGGATGGGTAATTACAGTATTGTTTATCATTTGTTAATGTTTTAAATATTTCACCACTAGGTGACACACATGTTTTTTTTTCATTATTGTTGTTTTTATTATGATGAAGGGATTTCTTCCAACATGTCCAGATGATATAATGGAATATAAAAATTCATGAATTATAATATGCACCTTAGGACATGAATGTCATGAATAATTATATTCCAAATCTTATTTTTCTGTATTTATTGATTGCATTGAATACACCTGTTTTCTACACATTAATTTTTTGTAAGTTGTAGTGTGCTAGTGTTTCTTATAAGAATACTATAATAGGAATAATTAATGTTCCTACATCATTATAATTTTTTTCTTGCATAGATGATGATAACACCTTAATTAACCAATTACAACACATTATTCTCTTTGATTAATGAATTTCTATGTGAATCATCGAAGTGATCACAACTATAAATTGGTAATGCCTGATAATTCAATAACATTACTTTACATGTCCTGTTATGTCTTGAAAATGGACGCACATGCCAAATAGCAGAATCATGGCTTGATAATGTGATTTAATCAAGTGTATTGGCCTTTAAAAATATTAAATTGGTGACAATATTAACTGGACTGAGATAATAATATCTAAATAAATAATAATGAACTAAATTGAATTAATTTTATAAAATGAAATGGTTTCTACTAGATGGGAATATAAATTCAATGTAAAGGGTGTTTCACTCTATACCATTCATTTTACACCCCATAAATGATAACCACTACTCTGTTAAAGAGACTGTGATTCTAGCCTTACCATACTACTAGGATGTAGGAAGTTTCTACTGAGGCTTCTATGAACATTCATGTTACCTAGTCTTTTCATTAGGAGATGGAAAATTGGTGTGACCTATTTATATTAGGGCCTTATACATATAAATTCTACTAATCACTTACACTATCAAAAATAATTCTTATCTTATGAGTACAAATGGAAATTTTGGAGTTATTCTATAGTGATGTCCTTGAGTCGAATCCCCAAAAAGTTTCGCTGAGCATGTTATAGTGGTGGTGGGCCCTCATCCACCCGTGATACCTCCTACAGTTCTACTTGTGGTATATCCTAATGATCATACAATAGTCATCAATTCATATTTTAGTTATTGATTTTCCTTTCTTTTTTTTAGTCATCATAGGATTCAACCAGACCTGCCCCTTCTATGGAATACTAACTCAGGAGTTCCAGTAGCAACATCTTCCCACTTTTTAGAGGGATGATGGACCTCATACTACTAAGTAATGTGTAGAGTAAATGTTATAATTCTTATAGGATATATATATACCAATTGATAGGAGGGTCAATATCGTTTCCTATATGTTACAAAACTCCATCATCTGTTGGTTGGATTTCCACACTCAGGCTATTCCACAATAGGTTATAGTATTGGTGGATTTCTAAACAGCCTTCTTCGACTAATTTTATCCATTGACCTTGAAAATAGAATATTCCCAAGAGTTTATATGCCTTAATTAAGGTGAAATGACATTTATGGACTTCTCAGTAGTTGTTTTCACCGACCATGTCCAGTGATGACTTTACTATTGTGTAGTAGTTTAATGATGGAATTACATACACCATCTGATCAAAGGTGAACATAATGTGGCTGAATATTTTCTAGAGATAGTGAACTGGGACCTGATTACTATGTAGAACCAATGGGTACCTATAAATTTTTCATTTTGTGGTTCATCTTCTAGGTACAGTGATGGTTTATCTAGTGAAAGGAAGCATCATTTCAAGTGTACACCTATTGGGTACTACCAGCTATGTAGAATGCACCGATAGTTATGTGGTGTGTTGCGAGTGTGTCAGGATAGACCATATAAATCCTCAGTGTCTGTGGAACATAATAAGGTTTCATGCTTATGATAGGATTTGTCTCCTATTTCACTTATTTCGATCTTTCCATGCAACTTCATGTGAAATTGGATTTGTTCAAACACTGCTTTCAGGTGTAGTATTAGTGAATCAACATTAGGATAAGAGTTTGTTTACAAATGGATGATCAGGACAAGTGGGTGGCCATGGAAAAGGTATTTAGTCATCATAATCATATCACTAAAATAGTGGATCTTCTCAATATATTCAGTTTACATCTCATGGCCCTGGTTCAAGCAATATCTATTTATTTAAGACTAAAAAAGAGGAGCAGAGTTGAGGGCTATCTAAAATTAGAGGGTCTATTCTAGTATACTCTTGTTTAGTTTCTTCCCTTTTCAATATCATAGAATCACACAATTTTATATCTATTAAAGCTATTAATAGTATAGACCTTGCAATGGAGTTAATCAATAGAGTAATGAATCCCTATACACTGGTAGGGGTTAGATCAATTAGAATACAACAGTGTAAAGAGATTACCTTTAGATAGGTGGGTACCATCTCTTGTGGAATTTCTAGATCCTTGAGATGATTCGATTTGACATCCTAATCAGATGGGCTATCTTGTGACTTACATTGGCCATATTAAATTTTGTCATTGGTGAGTGTCATTCACATCACACAAGGGAACCACATAAATTAATAATTTTGAATCATAAATCTAGGAGATTCACCCTGGACCCGAGCGTATTGGTCTAGAGTGGTTGATGGCCTAGATAGACAATATCACTATGAAAAATTCATGGAATGCATCTTTTAAAATTCCATCCTAATATAGATCATTTCAGAAACAATTTCACTAAAGATTTATCTTGTTTACTACCTATGAGGGATGTCAATTTCTCAATTGAGATAGTTCCAAGTGTGCCAGCAGTGTAAATTCATCCTTATAGGATAAAAAATATAGATCCCTAGGAACTCATGAAGATTCAAAGACATGGAGGAATAGTGTTTTTTCTGAACCATCACATCGACATGGGTTTCACTAGTTATTTTCACATAGAAGGTAGATGGTACACTTAGTGTGTGTGTGGATTATCTCACATTGTAACATATCATGATAAAGAAACAATATTGTGTTACTCATATAGATGAACACTTCAATTAGGTTAAAGGGGAAATTATTTTATATAATATGGATCTGAGTTCAGGCTACAAAAATGTGTGTGTGGGAGGAAATCTGGCATACCACATATGACGTTCTGTAGAATCTATGGCTTGCATGAGTATTTTGATATTCTATTTTTCCTTATGGAAAAACTAGGAATTTTCAAAGATAAGACGAATCCAGTTTTTTCACTCGTATATAGATTCATTTGTGGTAGTCTTTACTAATAATGTCTTAGTTTATTCTCACAACATACATGAACATTTTACTAATATTGAGATCCTGTACAATACACCAAGAGAGAACCATAGTTATATGAGGATTAGAAAATGAATCTTTTTTAATAATTAATGTTAGTTATATGTTCATATCATATCAATTGCAGGAGTATCTATTGACGCAAATAATGTGTGTTTTAGGGATTCCAAGGATCATCCCATGAATGTGTTATATGTACATAGTTTTTTTTGGATAGGATGTTTATTATGGAAAATTCATTCAGGATTTCAACTAATTATCATCACTTCATATGGGCCCGACTTGAAATGGTGTGAAATTGTCATATTTTTATGCATGTGATGCATCTTTTGAAGAGTTTAGGGGAATACTGACTTTAGTGTCGATCTGAATTCTCTGAGGCTAGGATAAAGCAATAATATTTACTACAATGCTTCATGAATTGGGCTAGGAATAATTGAACGACATGATTGATGGATTGTATAATATGTGTCAAACCCAGTAATACCTCATGCCTCGAATTACCCTCTGCATGACTTGAGATAACATTTGTGATCCAGGATCAATGTTGTTTGGGGAATTATCTATTATATGTGCCATTCACTATTTATACAGATTAAAAAAATTCTTTAATACATATCCACAAAGTGATAATTGAATATTAGGTAGTGTTTGTCAAGATGAATACTTGAAGTCATTAAAATATGATATTTATTAGGAGTTGTGGAAGGGTAATCATGTGATTGATTACATGATCCAAAATAGTTAGATATTGGCTGTACGAGGGGCCAATAGGGAGTGATGGTTGACAGATCTATTTTCTAAGATGCATCTAAAGGTTAAGGTATATAATGGGAAACCTATGATAGTATATCTGGTTATGAAATATTCCATTATAGAGTCGGTGTTCATGAGATAACTATCAGATCCCCATGGCCTTTTCTAGATGGATAATGCCTTAGGTGAGAGACACCTCTTGGTTGGTTCATTAACGAGAATGATATCATACTCTACAATGGCTGTATGTGGATGCCTTTAGATATACAAAAAGATATTATATTTTATTTTAATCACTCTATTTGGGTATTTTACTCCATGATTACAAAACTTTATTGAGATATGTTTCATTAGTATTGGTGGCCATGTATGTAGTGGAAGATTGTATGTTTTATCACTTTGTGGTCAACCTATCACTAGGTTGAGTCTTAGTACCATCGGCATGCTGTGATTTACACCCTACATCCATTCATGAGTGGAAATATAATGACATCACCATGGATTTTATGACAATATTTCATAGTACCCCTTGAGGTAGTGACATAGTAAGGGTGATAATTGAATGGTTGAAAACATCACACATATCATACCTATTTGAGAGTCCTTATTAGTTAATGAGATTGAGAGGCTATATATTCTAGATATAGTGCACCTTCATGGATTTCCCCATTCCATCAATTTATATCAAAATTACTATTTTAAATCAAAGTCTATGAAGGTAATACAAAGGGAACAAGGATCATAAGTGATTTTGAGTATATCTTGTCACCCTCATATAGATGTCCAATCCATACAGATGATATGAGTGTAAGATGACATGATCTAGGAATGTGCCATGGAATTTTGCAGTTTATTAGAGAAGAATATACATATAGGGTAGTTTTACTCCAACAAATCATCCATAAAATGATACATAAGGAGCCATATGAGGCCCTTTATGGTAGGTCATGTAATTAACCTCTATATGGGTTATATGTAGGTAAGGAAGCATTACCGGTTCCTCATATCATTTTTGAGAGTTTAGAGAATGTTTAGCTATTTTAAAAGTGTATAGATACATCTCTATCTTAATAGATGTATTATATCGATCATCATCACCAATATCTATAGTTTAAGGTGGGTAATTTGGTATTTCTGTGTGTTTCTCCATGGTTGGTTCATTAATGAATTAAGAGAGTGGGAAATCTATCAGCTTAATATGTCGGGTTTTTTGAGATCATGGAGATATTTAGGATGGTAGCATATAATTTTTTATTATATTTATGGTATCATTCCATGCAGAAGGTGTTACACATATCACAACTTCACCAGTATCATTATGAACTATAAAATTTATTTGAAAATGATGATATATATCTAATGAAAGATTCATCCTTTGGGGGTCAGCTGATATATGTTATTGATCAAGGAAAGATATTTCTCTGAGATAGGACAGTTCCTCTGGTTTGGTTTCTATGGTTGTACGATACTGTGTTGGATTCGACATGGGAGAGAGAGGATGATGTGAATTCACACTGGATAGAACTCTTGTCATTAAACTATTTATTACCATTAGAAGGGAAACACTAGTATGAGTTATTTTAAGAAGGGGAGATTGTAACATCCAATTTTATAAGAAAGGAGCATCTTTCATTTAGTTTTTGGTTAAACATAAAAACTACACCTATGTGATGGTCGATTTTCTTTTGGAGGGGAATGTGACAAGGGGATAGGGATAACTATAGTAAAAGTACATAGAATATACTAAATACATATATTGTATTTAAAATACATGAAATTTATTAATTACATGAAATGTAATGGGATGAACAGACCCTATTCACATTATGAGTTGGGTTCTCATGAGGAATGAGAACCTATTATTTACACGATGTATAAATCAGTTACAAAAATTGTAAATTCACAAAACAATTTTTAGAAAACATAAAAAACCCACTGATTTTTATGACATGGGTTTTTTCTTTTATCATATAGAAGTGGATCGACATACAAGAGTCCCTCGATGACTAAGATATGGATTCATCGTTTCCTTCTAGAAAGTGTTCATTTAATTTGCCTTCAGTCATGTTTTATGTACAACAGAAGGCTACCAAATTATCATTCATCATTTTATCATTAATATTTCTATCATTTTAACTAATTTGGTTTGAGATTATGTTACTAATTTTCTTGGTTTTTGTAAATTATTATGATTTTATATATTCCAGATCAATTCAATGATAGACAGTAGATGTAGAGATCCCTAAGAACCTATGTTATGTGGTCAAGCTTCAGTTATGTAGGTCTTCTTTATATTATAGCATGCTCCAATGTTACGAACGATGTACCATTTCGGCGAAACCTCTAAACTGTTTAATAAATTAAGTTGATTTATTTATCATACTTCATATGTCCCTAGAGAGTGATGAATCAACCCTTTAGTTTATCACATAGACCATACCACCCCTTTGGGTGTGTCCTACCAGGATGGCCTAGTTTCACATTGTATTTACCCAATTAAGTCAACTTTGAGGTGTTATTTGGAAAAATGTTAAATATTTTATAAACTAAAGTAAATGATAATACAAGTGTTAAGACAATTATTAATTATACCTTATCTATTATACCATATTACATAATTGAAATGGATGAATTAAATGAAATGGATAACTGGTTAGACTTTTATATTTTTTTTCTAAATGGTATTTTTTTTCACAGCCAAATCGTATTCTGACAATATCCCAAGCGGGATACTGGGGTCCCTATTGAAGGACCCCAAGGATGGGCACATCATGACTTATAGTTAAAATTTCATATTGAATTGTAAATACACTGGGAGATGTACTATCTATGCCTGAGACTGGATCACCACATATTTTGACTTTCTTAGTGATAAGTGACCACAGTTCCCTTAGAGAGACCCCATGTATGGGATTAGTGGTGATATGGTTCTACCATTCGATTAGAGAGACTCAGACCCCTACATGAGATACCAGTGGAGGAGTGAAATGTTTTTAGTTATGGTATTAAATTAATACCAGGAATGATACATGTCATCTCTTTCATGTGTCACATTATACAGACTCCCATGATATTGGATTTTTATATACAGTCCCTAGAGTGATACATGGAATAATTTATGGTTCTCTATAGATGGGATCAGGGTGAATCTTAATAATTTATGAAAAAATCAATGATATTTATGAATAAAAATATCTAATTGAAATTCATGGGACTATCCTACCATGTAATGTAACATGCATGGCGATGGTATATCCTTTGAAACCTTACTTATAACATCTCTCACAACATTAATTACATGTATAAATTACTTTTTAGTGAAATCTTAGTTAGGCTGAAGAAGGTATAGTCGGGTGGGTATCAGAAAAGAAATTGGGTCTAATATATTTTTTATCTTCAGAACTCCATTTATTATTATTGATAGACAACTGATTTTATATAACACATACTTTATTGAACTAGAAACTATTGGTGGTGGCCTATTGTGTACATAACACACCATAAATTGGCCGTAAATTTTACCCATGTAAACTTCAGGAATATAGGTACAGATAATAAGAATCATGGTTATTCCAATGTATTATTATCAGTTCTAGGATGTAAAATAAAGGAAGAAAACTGATCATATTTTTTATATTATAGTATTAGAAGTTTTTGGTCATTTTTATTTTTTATCATGAGGTATATTCATGTATCCCCTATTTCTACATGGTCTAATATTTTTTATCGCTACATGATGATCTTAATTACATTGTATAAACCATTTATCAATAATTAATTTTTTTTATTATTAATGAAAAATTTATTAGTATTATTCAGGATGCTAATTGATCATTTCTATTTTGATGAATTCACTATTATTAACCATTGTGTTGAATTGTAATAAATAACTAAATATTCTCTCTACAAACACACCGTAGGCCCTCGCTACTTTTTGGAAGCCTCTGGAATTGGGGATGCATAATGGAGGTCATGTGGTCCACCATCATGGAGAACTACTTAGTGGATTCTAGGGTAGGATTATACAAATAAATTCTTTTTTATGATGGTTTATTAAGTATAAAAATATGGAAAAGAAACCCATTGATATAAATTGGGAAAGGGGATCAAAAAATGAAACATTTTATTTTGAATTGAATAACATTTTGATATATTGAAATAGATATATTAAAATCAAAAAACATAATTATTTTGATAAAATATTATTTTACAAAGTGGAGAAGGAAAATATGATTGTCAGAAGAAATTAAACATATGTATGTTTTTAATTAGAAAATAAGAAAATGTTGGTATGTGAAATTATGGTCATGGATGTGAAAGAGTAGTTCAAGAGGATGTGAATTATCCATCACATCATTATATTTTCAAGATGGATGAAACCTCATAAATAAAGAATATTTAAATAAAAAAGTTTTTCCATTGATCTAAATAGTGTATAACATATGACATGAATATTGAATCATAAGGACGTACATTATATCATTGGATAGATTATTGTCTAATGAAAATACCCTTATACATTATGGAATATATCAATCATAATCTAAAGAATATAAGAGCATTAATGGGGTTTATGTTTCCATGATCTACCTTAATTTATTATATTATATGTGATTGTTATTGGCAATAATAAATAAATGGATATTTTTATACAATATCAATAATGATTTAAATGAATAGGGAATAATATTGAAAAAAATTTTACTAGGAAAACATTTGAGTCAAATACATTTGAAGGAAACAACTAATATAGATTAATATGTGCCATGAATTTTGAATAAAATAACATAAAACATTATTTTTTGGTAAATCAAAAAAATAAATATAAAAGAAAATATGGTCAATAAATCATCACATGAATAAAATATTTTTAATTTAGACCACAAAAACCCTTACAACGTGAGGTGAATTTAAACTAAAACATATTGAGAGGGATCGATTTAAATTTAATTAAAATTAACATGAATAAAATTTATGTCATGATATAAAATTACTATTAGGAATAAAATACTCATCATAACATAAATTAGGTAAATAATACAAAAAAGCCATAAATATTGAAATATGAGAGGAAAACCCTTACCTTGGACCACATCCACTCATCACATGCACAGAATATCTGGAGAAAATAAGTGAATTTTATTAGTTACATTCATGAAAATATTATTCATAATTATAACAATATATAATCCCCATTGATAATAATTCCACACACACACACATACACATATATGTATATATAAGTTAGTTTTTACCACTTTTCCCACATCATGCATTTATTGGATATACAAGTTACATAGGATCGAGGTATTTATTTTTTTATCTTCTAAGATTCATATTTCCAAAAGAATTAATATTAAAAAATTGTATTATTAATATAGATCAGTGATTATGAAATTTCATTTCGTATGATCTTTAGTCTTTATCCTAGTAAATGGAATCCAGAATAAGCGTATTTAAATGCTTTTTAACCCATAAAAGGTGTTTTCATAGTTAATGAATTAGATATTAATATAATCCTTCAAAAATAAATTATAATTTTATTTTAAAATTGTTTTATTGTGTTACTCTATTAATTTTGTTTTTAAAATCATCCATGATATAATTTCAAGTAATTGTTCAATTAGGTGGAAGACAAACCCAAAAAGAATGCCCATTGATTAATAAAGGATTATGAGGTGATTTATTTTCTATATTATTTTACAAGTCACGTAAAATTATTAATGAGAATTTATTAGTATGATATTTTAAAATTATTAAATTTTTTAGATGAAGTAAAAGATATAAAATAAATATAAAGAATGAAGATATTTTTCCTCTTAGTTTCATTTTTATGACATTTAAATTTATAATGATTTTTCCCATTCATATAATTAAGTGATTATTAATTATTTATTAAAAATAATTATTTCAATCAAGAAAATAATATTTAAACTTTACACCTATTATAAAATCCATCCATGAATAGATTTATTAATAAATTGAATTTATCTTTCAATGGAGGTTGTATTCTATATGTACATAATGATGAAAATACATTTTAACATTGAAATCTAAAATGAAATGGTATTTATTTTTATAGCAGAGTAATAAATAATTAATACAGATGAAAATTATATATAAATTTCATTTTTTAGACCAAACAGGTTTGGTAGTAAAGGGAAAAAGTATTTTATATTCATGGTGGCCATAGTCTACACATACACATGTTATACATTTCTCTTTTTCTTAATGGAAAATGGAAAAGGTAGATAATTATTATATCGTAATTATAAAAACAATTCAATATAATATTGATTATAATGTTATAATATTATTAATTTACAATGGAAATTTAAACATAATGAGTTCACAAAAATAATGATAAATGGCAAATTGAGGATAAGAGATTATACCTCACTTCTTATATTATATCTTTTGTGATGGGGATTAAGACTTGGAGGGATAGTCTATTGAGAAGACCAAATACTCATTTATGTTTCTAGGAGTTATTAGGATATGATTTGAATATTTTGGTAATATAATAAAGTTTTTCTATTATAGGTTAAATGTTAACATATGTGAGTATCATCTATAAGTTACCAGAGATGGAATTTTAAAAAAACCAAAATATTTGGATAATTAGAAGTCACACTTGAGTAAAGTGTGAATATAATTAAATAAATAATTGGATTGGGAAGGGATTATGCTTACAAAGACTCAAAATAATATTTAATATATTTATCTAGACATTATTTAATCACTTTTCCCCATGAATGATAAGATTTACTATTTTATCATTTATCATAGTTTATTGTTTTAACACAAGGCATAAATATATTTATGCATAGAAATAATGATGTATATTTAGATACTTTTGACCTAACGTTTCTTCACTTTAGATACTATTTTTTCTCAACTCTTTAATTTGTTAGAATTCAATTTTAGTACATTAAATTAATATTTTTTGAAATATTTTTTGAGAAAAATATAACTTCTGTTCCACATTATCAATCATTGGATTTTACATTATAAAAATATTTTAAAGAATATGAGTAAAATAATAAAATAATTTATTTAATGATTTCGGTTTTATAAATTTCTATGTAAGGATTATATACTAAAAATGGAAATACTGTCAAAGTGTTAAGTAAAAGTGAATATTTCACTATTAACAAATAAATCTAATGCTTCAAAAAAATCTTAAAATTTAACCCTAAGATAACTTTTTCTAAATATAAAATAACTTTTTTGTTTATTTGATGATATTAAAATAAAAAAATAATATATTTATCTATATAATAATAATATTATAAAAACAAAAAATTGTATTTTAGGAAATAATCATGTTGTTAAACATTATTTACCATTATTATTATTTCATAACAATGTATAATGTAAATAAAGTAGATAAATTAGTTCACATATTAGAATATTATAAGAGTATGCAATTTATTATATTAGGAAAAAAAATTCAATATATAAAAAAGGATATTTGAACAAAAGAAATATTACTTTTATGATATACATGCTAAAATAAATACAATTATTTATTAATCTTTATATCAAAAAAATTTATTTCACCAATCCATTGACATTAAAATATATATTTTGATTTTATATATAGATCATATCATATTGTAAATATAATAATATTAATAATAACATATAAAACATAATAAATATATATATATATATAATATTGATGTCATGTTTTTATTTAAATATTTGTTATATTATTTTAAATTTTGTACATAACAATACACATTTTCCATATACATATATGACATATTTAATATGAAAACAACTTCAATGATCATATTTTAAATGACAGTGAATCAAATGAAAATATTTTCAATGATCATATATTCAATTATCATATTTTATTTCTATTTAAATATCAAAACTAAACTTATTCCATTTACACATTAGAGTTACACGATTTTCATTTTAATTCTATGAAATGTTTTTATTATTTGAGGAGTTTTTTTCTCATTTTTGGTTTTTCATACTATTGGTATTTTTTATGGTAATGATAATCTATGGGGAAACTAATTAAAATGATAATATTATTTTAATTTTATTCTCACAATTTTTGTTTTACAATTCTACTGGGTGTAATCATCAATGATGTGAAATATATAGTTTCAGGTCTTTTTTTGTAACTCCTTTCTTTAAAAATTAATGTTTATAACATATTAATTGTTTCTAAATCTATTTCATTACATTTGAACTAGTATATAAAAACATTAGAATCATAGAAACATATATTTTGAAAATAATATGCTACCTAAAAACTAAGGGTGTGAAATTGAATTAGAATGTTAATACTATAAAAAATATAATAATATTGTGGATCCTACTGAAAAATGATTTCAAAATTCAAGTAAAAAAATAAGATGTTTCAAAACCACTTTATATGGAACTCTTGTTGAAATATGATCTAGAAACATTCCTTGAAAAAAAATAAGTTCAAGAAATAGTGGAAGTAACATGTAATATAAATTATATTATTTATGGTAATTAAGAGTTATTTTTAAATTTAATCATAATATATTATTGATGAAATCAATAAATTATACTTTAAAAATAGGGGACATGAAAAGATATTAAATGATCATAAATGTTGATTTGTTTAGAATTAATAATAACTATCTAAGAAACAATCATGGTGTTTTGGGATGACAATGATAATTAGAAATAAAATGATGGTGTCAAATTTACTTTTTTATTTCAAGGATAAATTATATAAATCGTTAGAGATAAAATTCATAAAAAACTTAAGGTTAAATATGATCATGATAAATATTTATTTAAAAATAGTTTAACTTATAATGAAGTTTAAAATGTGAATTTTTATCAACTCTAGACCAATAAAACCGTGGTGAATGAATAAAGGTTTTATTAGAGGAAGGGAGGATATCTATAAGAATTCTTACAAGAAAATGGAGAAAAATTCATTCCCAAAAAATGATGTAAAGAAACCCTTAACAAAAGTTATTCCAAAAAAACATATATTGAGGCATTATTATTAAACACAAAGGCTAATTATAATGTTGAATAATGATCTTTCACATAGAATAAAAATGTTTTCACAACATGTTACATCAAGGAATGATTCACATATCTAGAGGGATTCATTCAGATGAGATGAAATTAGTTATCAGAAGAAGAAATCCTACAAAAAAAATTATTCTAATCTACCAAGAAAAAATTTATTTGTATGTCTTGATGAAAAGTATTCCATGTGTGAACAATAGGGTAACATTTAAAATAATTACATGAAAATATTTTCTAGATAGAAAATTTATTACATAATTAAATGGTATTCATATTCTTATGGGAGAAATATTATATCTAGTTGAGGATATAATTAACAGATGTATTTTAACTACAACATATATTCATGATAATGGGTTATCTTCCCGCTTTATAAATGATAAAATAATTCCATGGAATATTTAGAAACTTGAAGTGTGATCTTTTATCATTGGTATGGATTATTCTCAAAATATCTAGGTTGTTGGTTCAGAATTAACCGAGGAAAATAATTTGAAACCAGATGAATTTTTCTATGAACATATTTTAAATCAAAATATCTTGAGGGTCAGTAGTCACTTTTATGATTATCATGTGGATATTTTTTTATAAATTACTAATTTTATAAATAATATCACGATGTATATAAGAATAATATTTAAATGAAAAAAATAAAAAAAATCATTCATTAGTTATCCACCCAATTCAAGATTTTTGGGTACAAATATTGGAGCATATTATAGTGATGAAGGATTGGACCAATAATATATAAAAGTATAAGAAAAATCAGACATATTATGTTTTGAGATAACAACCAAAAAATAAAATAGAATGTAACATGTTTGTAAAAATATTATAAAAATGTAAGATGACTCTAAATTCTGACATGAAGGTATAAATTATCCAAACCATATCAATAGATTTAATAAACAAAAATATATATTTTCTTATAAGGTAAACATAAAAAAATTATTATTTATATTTCAGCATATTTATAAATTACATTATTCAAGTGTACAATTAAATGTTTATCAAGAACAAATCAAAAACATTTGAGATGTTCAAAATTTTTAGAAGAATAGTTTCAAAATTAATTGGGTAATTGAATCAAGAAATTGAAGTGTTATTATTGTAATGAATATATATGTGATTAATTTTTTTGAATATTGATAATCTAGGGAGAAGAGAAAAATTACACACACCATATATGTTCCAAAAAATGGTGTTGTAAACTAAAATAATAAGAGAATTATTGGGAGGAGTAAGATAATGTTGAACAAAAACAATGTTTTAAAATATTTTTTGAGAGAAGGTGTGTGATTGTTTGCACACATTAATAACTAAAGTATTTTTATATATATGTATCATCATAGTTCTTATTAAATGTTTTATAAGAAGAACCTATCAATAAATTACATCAAAATAATTGTTATATATTTTTTATAAAGATAAAAAAAACTACATGATGTAAATATTTAAAGAGAATACAAAATATTGAGTCTTTAATGTAATATAATTATGTTGTATTGGGGGTAGGTGTTTTAAAAATTTGTTCTATCAGTCGTTGGTCTATTATAATGTAAATATTTTGAAATTTAGTGAACAATATGTTTATTAAATGAATTCTATTTAGAATATTTTATTGAAGGAAAAAATTATAATTATGACTGGTAGGTTTTCATGGATGAAAATGTGAAACAAAATAATGTTTATATCAATTTTTAACATATTAGTGATGATAGAGAGTCTACTAAAAGTGAAAAAAGTAGTTTTAATTATTGAAAAGGTATGTTGAAAACGAAAACATCATTGAAAATTAACGATTATCATATGAAATCATTGAAGAGACTGAGGATTTAAAATTTTATATCTTTTTTAAAATGGTATAATCTTTGAACAATGTTTTAGGAAGATGAATATATTTTACGAATTTAAGACATGAAGGAGAAGATAAATCCAATTGGAAAAAAACTGTGCATTATTTTTCTTCCATAACCCAAAGAGTGAAAAAATTTATTATCACAATGTGGGTGTTAATAAAAAATCAATAAGAAATTTTAAGTGAAAATAACTAAGAATACGTGGTGGGATAGGTATTTAACCACATTAATGTAATGGTGTTCGAAGAATTTTTTTCATGTAATAGGAACTGAAACAATTAGGTTGTTTTTGAATGTGGTTAGACACATTAATTATAATGTATATCCAATGGAAGTTAAATCAACTTTTTCGAATGGTGATATTATAGAGAATATTTTTATTGGAAATTTTTATTATAATTTATGTTGATGAATAATTTTTCATAGACATTGAATATCATTGTATTTCATAAAGTAATGTTATAGATATTGTTACTAAAAACCCCATGAAAAACTAATATAAATGAATTTCACAAAATGGAAATATGATCGATTTTATATGTAAACTATATTTTCATAGGAGGGGTGATTATTAGTAATTATTTTTATGACATTATTTTTCCCATTAAAAAATATTACCTTAGTGAATAATTATGAATATGAAAAAATACTATTAAATTTTCATTATAGGAGTGTTTAATTTTTTAAGATTATATATATTAGAGACCATATCTAATATTTTCTTCTAATGATTAATATTATATGTTTTTTAATAGAAATATCATGGATGAATAAAGATAGGTTCTATATCATTTATAATGTTCAACTAATCTGTATAATTATTTGAATGGTAGAATAGTTAACAAGAATGGTGTGAGAAAATTCATTGGAATATTTTTCAATATGAAAGACAAAATATCTAAATTTATTATGCTGTGAGTCCATGTTCCAGATTTCAAAGTGACATAATGGAGTAAAACATTATTACAAAAAAAATATTTATGTGATATTTGAATGAAATACCGAATTAAGTGTTGTTATACTTATGGGAAACTGATTTTAAGTTTAATATATTCATTGGTACGGATTGTTCATATGTTAACATATAAATATAATCCATATTAGGTGGGATAATATTTATTTGTGTGGAATATATATGTCTATATAGTATGAATTAAAAAACGATGAAACATTTCATTATTGATTCAAAGTATGTGGATACTAAGAATTCATGTATGGATGTTTATTCAATACAAGTGCAACAAACAGATATGAAGGATGATACAAATAGGAAATTAATGATTTATGTTGATAATAGATATGATATTTATATATACAGAAATTATAAAATATCTCTATATCATATAATATTATAATTCATAATCTTTACACTATTGTAATAGTTAACAAATATGATATCCTGTTGGAATATATTTCTAGAAAAAAAACTAATCATCTAGATATTTTCTAAAAATACATGGAAAGACATATATTTGATAATTTTAAGGTCAAACATCCTATTCATCCCTCTCGAGTAATATAATAATATGGGAAAATTATCCACATAAATATTTCATTTATAATGGTAAATGGGGAGAAATAGTTACATAAATATTATCCAAAGGGGAGATAGGTCAGAGTCCATACTCCCTATTGAGTCTGAAGCTATGGTTAATTTTTAATTGGGTATTTAATTAATGTTGGGAATGGATTTATTAAGTGAGGTTCTATTCATTTATGTCACCTGAGAATAATATATTTTTACTAAGGGATTTAATTCTATCAAAAATATTGCATTATAAATTTTTTTCTTTTCATCAAGGGATTAAATTCCCTCTAAAAAATTCCCATAGTCAATAGTGTGGTGTAAGAAAATTCTCATATGAGATTAGATAACATCGTAATATTCTATTTTAGTTTTTATTTATATATAATATATAATATTTTTTAATTTTTTGAGTGACGTTTTCCGTAAATTCTAATATTGTATATTATAGATCTTTGGGATTTTATTTGTTCGTTCCTTCTTTAATTATTTTCGAATACAAATGCTGGTGGTAGAGGTTGTTATGAAAAATTTTATGAATGGTATTAATATATTTTTATATGGTTTAGGTTATTTCATGGGGTCCTATATGTTTGTAATGAAGATATGGATTTTTTTGTGTTTGTATTATTCTTTGCGAAAAAATATTATTTCAATATCTATATAATCCTAATTCTTCGTTTTGTCTACCCATCATAATTATACATATGAATTAATCCAATCAATATTTACATTAATTTAGTAATGTGTAAAATTCATATCATATACATCAACCTACATATACATGAATATCATTAGTGTAAGCCATATCCAAAAACTATATGCATGATCTACATAACTATTATTTAGTTCTATAAAAGAATCAATTTTTCTATGTCACCCAAAATCCACCTATTTATGAATTAGCAGATAAGTAATTTTTGGGGTTCCTAGAAACTAAATATCTTATGTTCTATAATTTTACATTTTCGATGTAGTAAAACGTGACTATTCTTAATCTATAAATGAAAAATAAAAAATTAATTTAAAAAATATCTCATGTTGTTTCATCAGGGATTCTGAAATGGGTTATCATTATTTATATATTTCTAATGATTCATGTGGTTTTATCTGAAATATTTTATATGTAATTAAAATTTTTATTTGTAAAATAATCTCTATGAAAGCATTATGTAATGTTTAATGGGAGGATTTAGTATTGGTTTTAGTAAATACAATCATCTGAAAAGTTTTTTTAAGTGAATCATGTTAATGTATTTATTTTTAATAAGATGTAACACATTATAATGTAGATAATGTATGATGTCTATATTGATATTAATGAATATTAGTTTGAGAAGGTGTTTTGTGATGAATAATATAGGTATGCTTTAGAATTAAAAAATTATTTATTTATTAATGATTCAATTGTTATGATCGTACATTGAGATGGTTCACAAACGATTTGATTTTTGAACAGATGAATGTGAAGAAGGGTTGATGTGGTATTATGATGTCAAAATGTAATTAATTGGTGTTGAGAATATAATTTATATATTGGATCATTTATGAAATCCTTATCAAATATCAATGTGAAATGACCATGGTGTCTAATTCAATTTGGTGATGAATTATGAATTATAAGTTGGAATTTATATTTACTAGCATAGTCTTAATTTTTAAAAATAATAATTATCATATATCATATTAAATCAAAGAGAGAGTTGAAATAAAAATGGGTGTCCTTTTATTAATGTCGAATCATCTAAGAGTGTAGAATATTTGTTTGTTCTTTACATCTACTATAAATTATCTAAATTCGTTTCATCTCGATCAATTAGCTTAATAATTTATGAATTTGATTATCAATGAGAATATAATCATATAATTTTACAATAAGTGAGTAGAATATTCTTTAATATCTAGTTTTCCTTTGAAAAATTATCTTAATGAAATATTTTGGAACTGTATGAAACCTAAAATTGATAATTATAATTCAAGATCTATTTTTAACGATAGAATTTTCAAAATATGTGGCACCATTTATCTCTGTATAAGTAATGTGTTATTCCCTACTCTTTCAATAATATTTTTATTGTTTTATATATATTGAAGAAATATTTGATGTAATGATGAACCAACCATGAAAATAATATGCTTTCCCACAAATGTATAAAAACTTGTAAAATTTATTGTGTTCATTATTTCATTTATTTTCAATATGGGCTAGTGAGAGTAAGATATCATACATGAGTTGTTCAAAGTTGATTTATGTGGATATAAATTGTAAAAAATTACATCCACTGATTAAACAACACATTCTCAGTGTAGAATCATAAACAAAAAATGATAGTAAATTTAATAATTATTTCACCACATTAATAATTATGTTAGAATTTCATTTTTCCCCTTAAATCAAGAATAATTTTCAATATGTTCCATGAAATTTTATTCATTTAAATAATTTTTTGAAAATTCATTCCCTAGTTACTGGTCATTTTCTTGTATTTGGGATTTCAATTTATACTGAATCAAAACAATTTATGTATCATTAGTTTAATGATAATTCAATAAAATATTATATTTCATCACTATCAGAGTCTTGTTGTTCAATTATACATTCCTCATAAAAATATTTCTTATTCATGTTTGATTAAAAATTCCTATTAATCGTATAATTTTCCTTAACATTACCTATGGTGAATTTATAATTTCTTATAGAATATAAAATATTATTTATATAATAATATCTATAGGTTTATTAAAATATTTTTATCCATATTTATATTTGGGAAAATAATGGGATGAAATGAATAATTTTTTCATAAATGAAACAAATAAAAGATTGTTTTATATTTTCTGTACCCCTTAGATGGTGTATTTTTATTGAAAATTATTAAAAACACAATAATGTTCATTGAATCAACATTATCATTTGATTATCCTTAGTTAGAATATTAGAATAAAAATTTCAAAACAAATTTCAAGAATTTAAAATCTATTTAAATTCTATCAATCCCCTTTTATTTAGAGATGTACACTTCAAATATCATCGAATATCCTTATATTTTTCATCATATCTATAATAAACACATCAATGTATTTATCTTCTATGGTAGAAAGTTTTTCATCAAATATTTCACATTGAATTTTCAACCACATAATATCTATAAAGTAATATTATAATACATTTATATAATATTGAATCATGGTAACTAAAATCCATCATCGAAATATAAAATTCATACATTGATTCTTATTCCCCCATTTTTTCTATAATAAAACTGATCAAAAAGTGTTATAAATCATGTCTCCTTGAAATTATTATATTTTTATTTAATATAATGAATATTTCTATAAATCATAATACCTTCTTGATATTTCATGAAAAATTTCAATTATTTCTCAAACATGTATAAGGTTAGTTCATTTCATTAACTCACATTAGTTTCAACATTTATATTTTCATATGATGTGAATGTTTTTCCAAGATTATGAGTTTTCTCCTCAGTCCTGGTGATGTAATATACATCCATGCAATGGGATAAAATACTAAAACCATGATCTCTTTTTGTAGATTAATGTTTTAATTAATCATTTCAATACAATTACTATTCTATAAATTATCCCACTTATAAGAAAAAAAAGACCCATAATAAATAATTATTATTATCTAAAAAACTACTGATGAGCATGTATTGATTTGAAAAAAGAGTAATTTCCCCATGATTTCACAAAAAAATAGCTAAGATGGGGAGGGGTGAATCAGTGTATCAGAAATCAAAAAGAAATTCATCTCACTTTTATGGTCATACTGGTATGACCATAAGTTTGTGACCCTAAAATTTTTATAGGTATTTCCCATCAAATATACCTTATGTGTTTGATATCCTTGGGTTTATAAAACACATTTATAATAAATAAAATTTATTTTTTCTAAATTATATTATATTAAAATAGAAATTAAATACTATAAAATTTGTCTAATTAAACAATCAATAAATTGTGAAATGATTGAAACCCCATGTAACAAAAAATACTATAAGATTAAAATTCATATTTTGAGGATCTATAGTAAAGATCATACTGTTTTTTGATAATTATAGGTAAAAAATAATATACTATAAATATTATAAAAATAAAGATAATAAAAATATATATTTAGATGAATTATTTTAGAGAAGTATGTATTTCAATATATAAGAATAGAATATAATATTTGAATGTATTTTCATTAGATATATGATCTTGGGAAATATGTTCATTCAGTATGTGATCCCTTGAAATATGTTTGGTGGGAATACATGTATCAAAAATCTTTATTGAGATTTTTATTATTATAATAAAATATTCACATAGACATAAAAATTTTATAATTTCATTAAAATATAAAATATTATAATAAAATAAAAGTATATTAATTGACATTGAAAAAATACATTAATTTAATCAATATTCTATTATTATATAATTTATTTATAATTTTATCTAAATTATTAAATAAATTTTTATAAAAAAATTTATTGAAAAAAAATTCAAGTGATGACTGATAAATAAGAAAATCGAATCAAGAATATAATGAAAGAATCATAAATAAAAATACCTTAATGGGTCATGGTTAATATGAAATGTTTTATATTATTGAGTTATTTTTATTATATATTATATATATATATTTTAATGAAAAAATTTCAAATTTTGAAATTAAAATTTAATTAACGTTTTTCTAATAAATAATAATAAAAATTTAATAATTTTTAATTTTTATTGAGATTCTTATTTAAAATTATTTTCAATTATATTTTGAGGATAAATTTCATAAATGTTTTTCCATTTTTAATTAGGGATTTTAAATTAACTAATAGGGTAAATATTATTATTTGGTAACAAATATATTACTGAGGGAAAAGTTTGTCACCATAATAAATATTAAAATGTGGTAAAATAGATAAAATATGGTATAAATATATATAAATGTTTTTATGACATAATTAAAAGTTTTACATCATCCCTTTTCAAATATTGAGTCACATTTTAAAAGACAGTACACTCAAAACACATCATAAAATGAGAATTTATGAAAATTTCACTTGTACTCACCTATAAAATGACCCATCCATAATGAACTTCTAGAAAAATGATACCTATAGTTTACTCTTTTTACATTAAAAAATTCTATCTCTATGTACACATCCTAAATTTGGGAATTTTTGTTCTAATGAAGGAGGATCAAATATATCTTTTTTGATGAGTCTTTACAAGTAATGATTCAAGTCATCCTTGTAAGTTCTATATTATCCATAACCATTTTTCCTTACCAAAATAATCCACATAATTTTAAATGTAATTTATTATATCAATAAATTATTTTTTAAATAAATATTCTTATAGAAAATGTTATATTTTAACAATACAATAACATGTTATTACTCATTCAATTTTTATAAAATCTTCTTGATTGGGTTGGTTTTTCAACTAAATTAATGGTCCTATAACTCTTACATATTGAAATAATATAAATGAACGAACACTATTAATATTATATTATAGTTATTTATTTAGAATTTATTCCTAATTTTTACTAGAAGTATTGCAAAATATATAACATAATAAATTAAATTCTTTTAAAATGTGAATAATTAACAAAATTTTTATTTGTAAATATTCATTTAAAGTCATCACTATAACATCAATGATATTATTATGGGAATAAATCTCGATATCAATAATATATACTAAATATTAAGGGATTATTATGTTGTGGTAAACCGATGATCAAGATGAGGAGTTGTGAAGTCAGCCATGAAAAATGTAACATAAATAATATATTAATAAAATTATTTACTTATTACTTCTCACAATTGTCACTTGAACATGTATGAAAATGTTTAGTGCATTAAATACTTTCAACATAAATATTTTATTTTATTTCACTAGACAACATTTATCCATAATCAAGCACCCCTAGACCCATTTGTAGACATCTCACATGATATAATCATCATCATAACATGGGGACTTAAAACATATAATATGGGTGATCTTAAATGTTTAGTAAGGGAAAAAATTTCATAATATGCAGGGTAACATTGGATATGAATATATAACAACATAAACAATCAAAATTCCTTTTTTTTATAATCCTAAAACATAATATAGTAATATAATCTCTTAAAAAGGACACTATAGAAATAAAAAAAGAAATGGAATGCATCAAAACACGTCTCTATAGTCAAATAATATATGGGCATGACACTTAAATGTGGAATAATATAAAATTTTTATTATCATGAAAACATGGAATTTAATGTAAATAAAAGGAATATTAAAAAATTAACCTAACATAATGAATAACATTTAGGTGTTGATTAAATTAATAATAAACATGAATGTATGTAAAAATGATAACCATATGAAAATTTGGGTGGGAGAAATAATTATCCTCATTATTGAATGAAAAAATTAATTATGTTCACATCTGAAAATGTGTGGAATCCCACAATTCCCATTATTGTGTGAATAAACTCATTATATCCTTACTTGACTATATGATAATATATAACCTAAAACCAATGCACTGGAGGTCTATATAATACCCCACCCTTCATCATATGTATATATAAATATATATATATACATTCTAGTTGAAATCAATCATCCTCATATTTTAAATAACTCATTGTTAGAAATGGGTTTTCTTAAAATATCACATAATGTGAACTTAATAAATCATAGTGTATCAAAATCTAAATTTTTAAAAAGAATAATTATATAATAACATATAATGGAGGATTAAAAAATAACTTCATGAAAAAAATAGATAGATGAATAATATAAGAAAAAATAAATTTAGACTTTTTACTTTGAAATGAATCATTAATAATGAATACTAAGAACACCTAAAGCATTCAAATAGCGTATGTGAAAACAAATAAACAACATATTAATTTTAAAAATATCACTAAAAATTATATCTTGAATGAAAATAATTTTTTCAAAATTTTTAAGTGAAAAAAATTGAAAAACATTTATTTTAAAAATACCTTTAATAAATAGATCCTTGAAAATGGAATGACTGTTGTCAATAAAAAATCTAGATTGGAATATATAGAAAAGAATTTTTAAATAATTGAAAAAATATTTTTGAACATTTTGAAATATCATTATTGAAACCAAACATCATTAAAAATTACTAAAAAATAATTTATAAAATTATTAATTAATTATGAAAATAATATCATATAATCCATATTTTATTTCCCAAAATATTTAATAACATCCAGGAAATAGAATATAGACCTGAAAAAAAATTATTCATATTAATGGGAGTTGTTATTACTAAAGAAACACTTTGATTTTTTAATATACATTATAATTGATTTGTATTGTAATAATGATAAGTAATTTATACTTATAATAAAAATAAAAATAAAATTAAAAAGGAGTTAAATGAATGAAATAATTATTATTTTATTCTATAATGAACAGCTATGACCAAATTAATTAAAAATCTAGTTGATGAAAGTCATGTAACCTTTTTAGCTCAAGGATCAAAACCCCTAGATAAGTATAAAATTAAATAGAAAATTGAATATTATTTAATATGATATAATCATGATAATAATCATAACATTTATTTTTTCAAAACATTTAAATTGGATACATGATGATTAGAATTAACATGTCTCAGGTGATTAAAATTTGAGATAAAGAAAGCATTATAGTTTGAGAAAATTTGTAAACAAACTCTCGAATGTATGAGATTGAAATCAAAATTAAAATTTCATGATAAAAAGATAATTTATTATTTTTTATCTTAACAGGCATCATATGTGCCATGAAATTTAAATTTGGGTCATACTAAAAAAATATCTCTTAAAGAGTGGACGTTGTGTTAAAATAGTATTAACATATTTACATGCATGATTGAATGAAATCTAAACTCTAATAAAAAATTAATATAACAATATATTACATAAAAACCATATTTATATATATCTTTAATTATAATATTCATTTATAATCATTACTGTATGTGTAGTAGTTAGTGTTTCTTTATTTTTCACATTGGGTTCTTATAGTTTTGAATTTTTGTTGTAGTTTCATTGGAGTAGTGTTTTTATTTTATATATTTACAAAGTTAATCATTGAAATATAATTAATTTTAATATAATTTTGGACATATAATAATTTATGAATTCTAAATTTCATTCCATTAGTAATTTAGTTTTTTAGAATATAAATTTGATGATGAACGTTTTTTTGATGATTTTCAACCTATTAAGGGTGTTTTCTTAATTAGTGAGATAAATATTTTTTTTCATTTCCAAAAGAATGATAAAATAATTATTTATATATTTATATCAAATTATATTAGTAATTATTTTTTCATAATGTTTCATGATATAAATTAATATCATTGTTCAAGTAGGTTGTCAAACCAGCATAAACGGAAACACACCATAACTCAATTGGAGAATATGATTAGGGTGTTTTTTATTTATAGAAAATATCATTTACAAGGAATAATAATCATATTTTATGATTTTATTATTTTGGACCATATTTTATAAATTTTGGATAAACATAAAAATTACAATAATGATTCTTTGTGGATGTTGTAGTCCACACAACATGTGCTTAGAAATACTATTACTAAAAGAAAGATAGGGGTGAAGGTAGATAAAAATTGATCATTTATTAAACAGAAATATATTTATATAATTCATACATATTCATAAAAACCATCATTATTACCATCCATTAGGGGTGGATATGAAATAATTAAATTTCCACTTTAGAGGGAAGGTAATCTGTGAAAACCCACTAATGATGATTCTCATTTTTAATAGCAGAATAATTGTAATAAATAATTTTTTTAAAAATGTTTTTAATAAAACCTTAATTAATATAATATGATAATTTTATTATTATAATATTAAAATAGTTGGTGTAGAAATGGATTAATAAGAAGGTAATGGTATGAAATATTTGATACCTATATGGATAACATAAAGTTCCTATTGATAAAGGCTTTAAATATGAGTTAATTTGGATAATTATTTGTAAATTGGGTCATAAGTTCATTTAAATGACTTAACGTAGAGGAAATTTGTTCTTTATAACAAGGAATTCATGAAATAGAAGTGGAGTACTGAAAAAATAGTAGTGATCCCTCTTTTACTTGTGGGGATGAAAGACTATTCCATTGAAAACAGTACTGCATAAGGTATAAGAAAGTAAATGAATTAATTTTTGGTCTGTTAGGTGTAGGAGTATTGGTAAGACATGTAAGTATTAATTTATAATATTGTAATATTATTTCTATATGGTCCAATGGTTATGTTAATTAATTAAAATTCATGTCGACTTAGATTAGTCAGTTAAACACCTATTACGTATAATTAAATATTAATATTGTCTATTATTTTATGACTAAAAATATAAGATAATCATTATTGAAAAAAATAAATCTGATCGAAGGGATTGTTTTTTTAATTTAGAATACCTGAAATTCCAATTATGAGTAAATAAACTTTTAAATAAAAAAATAATTTTGTTTAAAAAAAATTATAAAAAATGTCATTTTTGACCATCATGGGTTATTTTTAATATTTAAAATTTATTTCCAACTAAATGGGAGTTAATTTATTTTTATATCTGATTAAAAAGAATACTATAGTGTTAATTAAAAATTTATTCATTTATTTTTAAAATATAGGTTGTATCTTGAAAAGTATTATTCATTGAAAAATAGTAATTTCACCACTGTAAATAACATTTACCTAAGGTAACATAATAATTATACCTAAAAATAGAGTTTCATGTATATGATAATTTGTACCCAAGGATTTTAAATCCAAAATATATTTCATTTTATTTAATTTCTAAAAACTAATTTTAAAATGCAAAGTATAATGAATCGAAAATAAATATTGGATAAAATTTTACTTAAATAAATATATATTATTCAATAAATGATTTCCAATTATTATGTTATACTTATATCAAAGTGATTTTATAAAATCCATGGCGTTTCCATAAAATGATATTTTCCACTATTAACTTAAAAAGCATAAATTTTTAAAAACTGTAAATTCATATTAAAATAAAATAACACTGATTAATAATAATATTATGTTAATTTTCTCAAAATGATTTTTTAAAATTTGATAATAAATATTAAAATAAAAACAGAAAATTTAATTAAAAAAAGATCATATTGATAAATAGATTTTTTAAAATGCTAACGAATATTTATAATTAATTTTTAAAATGAAATATATATTTAATTAATATTAATATATATATATTAATAACCAATAGTGATATATGTTCATTTTAGTATAAGAAAAAAAATATTTTTAACTTAAAATGGATTTACTATTCATATGTGAAATTGATGTTATATATAAAAACAACATGTTGATATCATATTAATTTCTTCTAAAAAGGCCCCTTATAAATATAAACTACATATAAGGGTAAATTAACTGGAAGTGGAATTCATGTGTGGGGATTTAATAACATGGAATTCACAATGCTTTATAAAATATTATGCTCTTCCCATAAGTATTTTTTCTTCAGTTGTAACTACTCTATTTCAGAAGAGGATTTATTCAATGTAACCCCTATAGATGCTCTCTCTATATCAAGGATAAAATATGTTATTTTTCATGAACAATCCCACTTTCAGATGAAATTTATCCCATCACTAATTAACAATATTGTGATATGATTATGTTAATTTATATGATATTTTTTAACTCGTATTTTTTAACAACTATATATAATAATCATAATATATTTTTGTTTTTTTTCTATTTTTTTTATAGTCTAAAAGAAATTATATTTAATATAAAATTATCATGGTGAAAATATAGTTAAATATATGGTTATTGCATTCTACTCCACAAAATAAATTTTATCATCCCAATTTAAATATCAATTATGTGGAGGATTAACTAAAGGAGAATAAAATATAGAAATTCTTCAAGTTATTATACTTAATTTGATATGATGCTCAATATTATAGGAATGAATAGAAAAAAATTATTCTCTTCATAAATTTATATGAAATTTATATCATAAATATGTATTAAGGAATATCTGAAGGATTATGTTTTTTTAGATAATTCATAAATGGACTTAATGTAATATATGGCCATATTTGATTTAGAATTTTTTTCCCAAATCAAGAAAATAATTTAGAGTGAATGTGATGATATATATTCTATTTAAAAACTAAATAAATAATTTTTCTTATAGGAGGAAATAATGATTTAATTGTTTTCCAAATTCTATAATAATCATACCACTATGTATTTTCCACAAAATAAAAATCAATGATGGTGGGGAATTGATGTTATTTGAAAAATATTAACACACAATTATGGTTATGGAATAATATTATATATACTAATTTGGGGTAGAGTGTATGTGAATATCTAATTACCATTATCATCATCATCAAAACACATTAAACAGGTTCATCAATAGTCTCTAGGTATAGGAGGTTATGGATTCCTAATATCCATAGTGTTCCTTGGAGAATGGAATTAGCATGGATAATGAATTAGTTATCTTTATATATGACACCGAACTATTAGTGGAGTCTATGGATAAGTTATTTCATATATCTACATGTTAACTAAACTATTCATTCTGCTTCTAATATTTTTATTATTGATAACCTATTCATCATCATGAAATGTATCTTGTAGTCATTATGAAGTAATTCAATAATTCTTGTTATAAATGTTTTTGTAGAGTAGATTTAATATTATTTTTTCACCATATTCATTTCCTAAATATTCATAATACACCATCCATTTATTCTTTGGTGAACTGAGAATTTAAAAAGTGGTTACATTGATAATCATGTTTATAGATAGTTGGTCTAGAATGATCAATAAATTTTTTAGTCTTAATATTATTAAAATGGTTGGATTACTGATGGAATCATTTTATATTACCTTATACCCATGCTTAACATAGTTTCATCTGGTTTAATCCATTACTAAACCCCAAACAAGTAAAAATTAGTGGAAAATAAATAACAATATTAAAGAATTTTCTTATTAATAAAATTAATTCAACCATTAAATGTTTAATTTTGTTACATTATCATATTGTTCAATAGTTCATTACTATTTTACTATATCAATATTAGTTTGTCCATGGTATCATTATATTTTATGATCATGTGTTTATTAACATAATACCTAAAATTGACTAGGAAATATGTAGTATTTAATATATCATAATAATAATTTGGTCAACTAAATAATATCCCCCATGAGTGTCAAACCTTATGATAATTTTTACGACCAATCATTATGACCAAGGTGTTTATTGATTCAATTATACACTAACATTTTTCATGGTGATTACCCCTAGGATCATTAGGTGTATAAAATTACCCAGTTTTTGTATCCAAATAGGGATGTATTTCTTGGTAGGAAAATATACTATGGAATTATTGAGTATTTGAGTATATCATCTAGTAAATGAAATCAACTCATGGGTTTTCACTAAGTTTCCCAAAAATATTACCCAAAATAACTAAATTATGCTAAAAAATAACTAAAACCACATATGATTCCAACTAAAGTTACTCATTCTGAAAAACATCATTAATAAATTAATCACATGATTTAAATATTATAACACATAACATTCATACATACCAAGGATCAAAATTATTATTGTATTTAGTATTATTTAAATAAACATCTTATTTTATTTATATTATAAAAATCCTTTAATAATTATGCTTCTCTAGATAATTTTCTATAATTAACACACATTATTTTTGTCTTCCTAACCAATTTGTTGGGAATAAAATAAATGTATTATCTAAATTTAATAGTAAGGGAAAAATAACTTAATATAAACTAAATCAATTTGAGGAAATATATATCATAATAAATGGTAAACATACCTTTGAATTTAATAATATAACATAATCAAGAAAAAACAATATCCCAAAAACAACATTAATGAAGCATAAAATATATGAACTGGATCAAAAAATATCTTAATAGATATTTAACAAGTCATAATGAAATAAGCGTCCATAATAGTTTAAAAATAAGTCATAATGGTAAAAAAATGTCATTTCATAGAAAAAAAATTCATTCTAAATAAAAATGGCATCATGATGAAAAATATAAAAACATGTCACAACTTTATAATCAACATGATAATGTGGAGTGACTTTATGCACTTGAAATGCAATGTACCAAAATTCAACATTTCTAATGTTATTGGAATAATCTTATTTTCTCCATGTCAAAAAATGTGAGAAAACCTATCATTCCCATTAATGTGTAAACAAATTCTTTATTTCCATGCCTCTCTATATCATCAGTTATAAAAATAAACCATTTAATTGGAGTGTGAAATAGCACCCCACATGTCATTATCCATACACATGTGTAATACTTAAAATAAATCAACATCATGTATTAAATAAAATAATGAAAAACAATGGTCTTATTAAACATATCAAATAATTTTACCATAGTAAATAATAGATTAATTTTTTTTATTTTTATAATGGAATTATATTATAATATATTTATTGGATGGAAAATCATCTCTTATTTTCAATGAAACTTTTTTGGAAAAATAAAATTGAAAATATTTTGAAAACTCATACATATAAAGTAATTATTTGAGATTATGACTTTAAAAGACATAATGTTTTCATTATGGTGAGCATAAAAAAATTGAAATATTTTATTTATAAAATTCTTTTTAATAATGAATATTTGATAAATGTAATAAGTTTTTATAAAAAGTGACATGAAAATTATTTTATAGTTCATACATTTTAAAAAATATTTTTATAATGGAACCTTTATAAATATATAATGGTTATCAAATTAAAATTTTATGTGGATGATAAGACCTTTTTTATGATGGAAAAATATATTTAACAATTTTTTATATTTTTATTGAGATCCCACATCATTGTAATAGAATTAAATTGTAATTTTAAAAAAGGGAGAATGAAATATTATATCCATATAAACCATTCCTTATTATAATTCAAATCATATTTTATAACATTGGTGGAAATCAAACATGGAGATTGAATATATGATGTGTTGGTAGGAATGGTAGTTATCTATACAGATGGTAAACATTAATTTTTAAAAAATATAATTGATATGTTTATTGATAATGAGAAGTAAATTACACAGATAAAAACATTAAATGAGAAATAAAATAATTTAATGGTCGTATATAAGAGATATTGAAAATTATATTATCTTATGAATGGATTTTAGATAATGATGTGAATTTGAGTCAATAAAACCCATAACATGTTTAAAGTTATTTGTGAAAAATTGTATGAGATATAGAAAATTAAAAATAACAATTAATAGAAAGAAATTTAATAGAATCATTATAAACAATTAAAATTTGGAATTAATTACCCAATTTAAAATTAAACATATTATTTATCATGAACAAGGCTCACTAGATTTGAATTGCAGACAAAGGAATCCTTAATGCTTGAGAAAAATTCTATCAATAAATTGAAATAGAGGTACTGTAATTGAACCTAAAATATATTTTTCAAAATATAATTCATGATATTATATCTCAAATAAGCTACACACTAACCACAAAATGGTAATAAGGTGAAAACTATGAAACATTTATTGAATATTGAAATTTTATATAAAAAAACACTTCCCTTGTTTACCCTCTTAATTGAATAAAATCTAGTATGCTATAAAAATATAAATATCTTAATATACAATTTAGAAAATATAATAAAACCTAAAACTATTTATAATTTTAATTTTAAATCATTATTTATATGTATATTAGTCATTTTCTGCCTATATTTTTACATTATGTGTTTACAATTTTGATAGTTTGGGGTAATTTCATAAAAATAGTGTCACTGTTCATTCTTATTAAATATTTCATCATTCAATATTAATTAATGTTAATATAATTGTAGATTTATATTAATTTATGATGTTCATATATGTTTTAATGGGTTCTTTTTTCATTATCCACGAAGATGAAATGTACCACATTAATTTTGATTATCTTTTTTTACCTTTGATGTGTAATTTCTCATTTAATTAGTTAGTTATTTTCCTATTATTTATATAAAAAATAAAAATAGATAATTATAATTATATATATATATATATAATATTAAACAATTAATAATATTTTAAAAATCATCCATTTCATAACTTCACATCATTGTTCAAGGGGATGGTAAAACTGACCCAAGTATCAAAACACATCAAATATATTAGTTAATTTGTAAAGCAGGTTCTTCATTTGAAAAAATATCATTATAAAAGAAGAATATTGATAATATTTTTATTTTCTATGAGTTTGAATCAAATTTTATGATGTAAGGATAAATTATGTCAAATTAAAAGTCAAATGAAAAATTTATTCTTTGTGGAGGGGGTAGCCTACAGAAGACATTATTAGTATTTACATTACTAAACAAATGAGAGGGGTGAATGTATGTAATAAGTGATAATTTAAAAAAATCAATAAATTAAATCAACAATTTTTCTTAATAAATACCAACATTATGTGCAACCATTTGGGGTGACTATGAAAAATTGAAGGAGTTGCTTCTTTGAGGTGGCAATTCATGCACACATACTGAAGAAATTTATTTTCATTGTAGATTTAATGAATAAAAAAAATTTGTAAAATTTTCATAATAAAATTTATGAAAAATAAGCATGATGATTTAGTCTTCATAATGTGTTTATGGTTTGTTTATAATGAAATAAATTAGAAACAAATGTTAACAATGATAAAATACATATGTTGAGACATTGAACTTCCTTTTGATGAAGGATTTAGATTTGAGTTATAGAGGATAATTTGTGGTGAACATGGGAGTATGGGAGCTACATGGAATTCAGTATGAGGATATTTATATAGGGTTTCATAGAAATTTCAAAATACGAGTAATGTATTGAAATGGTGGATGCAGCTCCCATTTTATCAGCGATGAGAGGGAACATTCTATGTACGTAAGGGTTAATAATATAATGGAGGGAATATTATATGATTTATGTGGACGAAAGTTGGTAGTAAATTTAGGTAATAATTTATAGCTTTTAAAAATAATTTTAGAAGTTTTAAAGGTCAATTAGAAAAATTCACTCCACCTAAGATTTTCATTTAGACACATATAATGTACAATTAAATTATAATAATGTCAATTATTTTATTAAAATGATATGTGTAGAACCTTATTTCAAAATATCAATGTGATTAATCATAATTTATACTCCATTTATCAAAATAAAATATCTAGATAAATGAATAATAACCTTTTATCAAAACATAGAATGTGTTGAAAAAATAATTCTAGAAAATATATATTTTAATCATTAGGGGTTCTTGTTAATACATAATTCTGACTACTCATTCAATCAGTGTTAGATAATTATAATATAATTTTAAAAATAATATTAGTGTTTATATATGAAATTGATTTACCTAATTTTAAAATATATAAATTATTTATGAAATTATTATTCCATTAAAAATTTATTTTACTTGGGTTACTACTATTTACCAAAGGTATCATATTATTTATGCCTAAAAATAAAATGGCCCTCATTAGATAATTTATACTTAATTATTTTAAATTTACTGTATGTTTTTCTTAATATAATTGAAGAAAATTAAATATAAAAAACAAATTCATATTATATTTTTTTTATGAAAATGTAACATCATTTTTAAATATGAAATATAGGTTTTCAATTCCAACATGATATTTTAAAATATGTAATTTTATATATAATACATATATTTTTTCGAAAAATGATTCCTATGTTTTAGGATATGATTATATCAAATTGATGTTATATGATCCATAGTATTTTAAAAAAATGGATATTATTACTATTAAAAAAAATATTTCAAAATAACTAATAATTCATAATATGATTTTATTACCATGATAAATCCAAAAAAGTGATGATAATTGCGTCATATTAATTACCTAAAATATTAGAATAAATTTATTAAATAAAATCACAATATATAAATGATAAATATTTTAATCAAAAAATTCTTTTTTAAAATGAAAAATTTTATTTATATTATATTATTTTCATGGAATATATATTTTGAAAGGATGAAAATTTATTTTTTAAAATGTAAATAAATATCCAAAAGCTATGTCTCTTCACATTAAAATAGGAGTTGAAAAAAAATGTTTTAAGCATGAAATGTATTTTATATTGAAATTTCCATTTGATTCTATAAATAAACACAATAATTTATTATAATAATAATTTCCACTCTAAAATACCTTATAAAATCCGTATTACATAATAGGGAAATATAAACATTAGTTGCACTTATGGGTGTTGATTCCACCAACATTGATTGCACAATGTGTTCTACAAGCTTATTCTTTTACCATAAGATATTTATCTCAAGTCATAATTGATTGATGTAATATTTGTATTATTCCATGGAAAACCCATGAAACATTACCTTGCATCAAATAATAGAAAAATGAGATTCATAGGTATGTCTTTTACCAACAGATTTATCATCTACAAACTTTCATAATTTATTTATGTGATATAATTAGTTCTATTTATACGAGAAAAGATAGTGGTTATGCTTTAAGGATCATATTTAATATTGAAAATTAAATAAATATTTTATAATTAATTTTAGTTTGATATATTGTAGAAAATGATATTAAATATATCAATTATATGACGAGAAAATACAATGAAATCTATGGTCGTTATAATATGTGTATCGAAACATAACCATGCATGGAATAATAGAACAATTAACTCCAAAATATATATTTTTATAGTTAAAAAATTAACATTTTGGAACTAATAGACTATAAATTATTAGTATTATCTAAAAACTATTAATAATTATTTTATATATGTGAATAATAATCTTAATTTTATTTCACAAGAATTCTTGGAGCATTTGAAAAATATAAATCGAACCTAAAGGATTCGTTTTAAATCTATCATTGAAATCAATATTGTCTAAGTCTAAATTCCGTTTTTTGGAAATTGATTATTATTTTTATGTAAAAACAAATGTATTTTAATTTCCTCTTAATATTTTATTTTACATGACTTATCCAAATTTCCCCTCCCATTGTATTAAAATTCACTCGGAATTGTTCATTCAAGTAGAACCAACCATATATCATATTTTCCATAATGTTTTTCATGTTAATGTTTTTAATAATCCTTTATAGATTATCATATACCAATTTATATGACTTATTATATTAATTTAATATTTAAATATTACATTATTTAAAAATATTTGAGATGATTTTTTTTCAAATTTTCCAGGGTCTCTTTCTCACATAATTTTTTATAATTTTCATTCACAAGAATTCATTCAATGTTATTACATATTTATCAATGTAATATTTATTAAACATAAAAATAGTTTAAAAAGATATATATTAAAAAAATATATATTTCTTTATAATTTATGAATATAATAATGTTATTTTTTCGTGTTTATAATTAATTATTACAATTTTCATTTAAATAATTATATATATATATATCTATATCCTTTAATATTTCTTATGGTAAAATGGAGTTGTATTTTATTGGAATCTTCATCAATATTTATTTTGATGTTTAATTATTATTAATTAAATGTTTTTTATGAAACCAAATTCATTTTCCTGAGATAAATTTGAAATAATGTAAATATATTTGTTTTCAAGATCATTTTAAACTCACATGAATATATATTTGTGTGTGTGTGTGTGTGTGTGTGTGTGATTTCATTATGTGATGGGTGGTCCTGGATTTATATATCCCTATAATGTGTTCATCAATTATTTATCTCTCATTATATATCTTGTATGGGACTCATTTTTGGAACCAAATTTTCTATGTTCATTGTAATGGGAAATGAATTAAAATTTTTATGAGAACCATGAAACTATATTTTAATATTATTGGTAATGAGATTTGATTTACGAAATTATCTTTTTATTGAGTATAAATGTGTTTTGACTTTCCAATTTTTCATTTAGTTTTAGAAATTAAAAATTTCATCTTCTATGTCATATATGATATTTTCTCATCGTAATAACATATTTTGAAATCATAAATTATGTTTTACAAAATAATAATATCTTTTTATTTTCCATCGTAACATCATATGATGTTTCTCATTGTAATAAAATGTTATTTTTCTCATCATAATCATATATGTTATTGTACAATCATAAACAAATATGACATTTTCAAAACCATATACATCATATACATGCATCGTAACACGGATATGTATCGTATTCATATTATTCATCATAACCATGCATCATAACTAGGTTGTGTATCATAATCATATTATACATCTAACCAAGCATCGTAACCAGGTTATAAATTATAAATCATATTATGCATTATAACCATGCATCGTAACCATGTTATGTATCGTAACCACAATATGAATGGAAACCATGATATGCATCATAACCTTGTTAGGCATCGTAATGATGTGTAGTATCGTAACCACGATATAAATAGTAACAATGATATGAATCGTAACCATGTTAAGGATTGTAACTATGTTATATATCATACTCATGTAATGCAGTATACTCATGTCATACTCCAAAACCATATACATGTTTATCAAAAACATTATTTCATTCATTTTTACTGACCAACTTATAACCAAAAAGATATTGTAAAGGTAATTATATACCAATCAAAATGATTTCATGTATTCTTTTTTTGACTATTATAATGTTTGGTTTCCATGTACATCCGATTTTTCTAGAGAAATATGTCCGTTGGAGGAATTTTGACCATTGGAACCTTAGGCCTGCAAATAGGATTTCATTCGAACCATATAATTCAAAATTTTCAACATCAATATTCTAGAGATAGACTATGTGACATCTCTCTTGCTCTGTGGGAAGACTTGAATGTTCAAAATAGGAATGGCCCATTCCTAGTTTTTGTATATCAATAAGTTATTTGTTTTTTCGTTGTGAGCCTGGTCATTTTGATAACTATAAAGGGATTATGTGGATAAGAATACTGTGTAACCGATCATTGTATTAAATGATTTAAAGTATTTGAAAGATTGAGGTGTTGATTACCTTCTTAATCAATGGATTCTGGGTATAGGAAGACAGAGATGAAAATCATTGTATCGAGGTCTTAACTGGGTGGTGGTATGATAGACATTTTATCCTAGGTGAAAGGATACCCTAATCTTTGGGATAAAAGAATTTTAATACATTTTTTTCCACTGCATTTTTAATAAAAAGGAAATCATTTTTTCCACTTTATATTCATAACCATTTCTATTGTATTTGTTTTAATTATGATACATTCATTATATATTGTATTAAATAATTATATATATTGTATGGTATAATCAATTACATTTTTTTTACTCTGATCATTGTATTCAATTCAAATACAATTGTTTTAATAACCTATCATATCACATCAAATCTATCATATCGAAGACCATTATTTTCATTTGAATTGATTTTGAATTGTATTAGCTTATGTCTTCCTAAAATAAGTTCATCCATAAAATTTTAAATAAAAAAAATTTAAATCTAAAATTCACCCCCACTTGTATTTGGTCAACTCATATACATTTACATCTATATTCCAATCCTACAATTGTTATCGAAGCAATGTTTCCACTGATTTGTTTTAGTTTCATTCTTTAATTCTTTAAGACAAATATTTTGATGATATAAACACTTTGTTTATGATTACATACAATTGTAACATGTGGAGTGAGTAATTTTTTATAAGATTGTAGGAATTAATATTTTATCAATTGCATCCTAAACCCAACTATACAAATTATTTTTTATGGTAATGATTATGAGTACATGAGAGATAGAATATAGTTTTTTTATTAAAACTATAGTAGATAATTGGGTAATGATCACTAGATATTAAAAAATTACAGACATGGAAGTAAGAACCATCACCAACCAAAAGAAACTGGAATATCAACTAAATTAAAAGGTATACAATACATTGTTATATTCCATGACTTGCAATATATATATTCATATATTTTCATTCCTAGAAACCTACTGTATTTGGTGAAAATTTGAAATAACACATTTTGGTACATCTAATGTTTTTGAAACAATAAGAGACATCATCCGAGATGAATATCATGGTTTTTATTTTCCCTATAGATAAGTAGTATGCAATATTCAACAAATATTTATGAAAATCATCAATTTTCTTCAATCAATAAGATAAAAGGGTCTCTATTATGAAGTTCTTGTGGAATTGAAAATTGTTATAATTCCCAGCGTAGGGGAATAAAAAGAACAACTGTTGATGAGAACATTAATGGTACTCAAATCACTCTTGATGAATTATTTAGTACTATATTACAATATTAAAAAATAATGAAAAGAGATTCATATTATAATAATAATAATACTGTTAATGGAAGTGTATCATTTTCTACTACATCTCAATCCAAGACACTAGACTGGGTAACAAGATCCAAATCTAAAAAAGCCGTTGTTATATCAAAATCTAGTGAATGTGATCATTCAGAGAATTAACTATCCAATATTGCACAACTAATGATCAAGACTGTGGGAAAGAAAGATTTTTAGTACAAATTATCTACGAAAGATAAAAAGGACAAGAAAAAATCAGATGTAACTTGTTATGAATGTAAAATATGAAGTCATATTAGAATGTATTTTCAATTACATAAATGAAAATACAAGATGGATAATAATTCTGAATGAAAAAAGAAAAAGTATAAAAATAATATAATATGATTTTTTTAAAATCAAATGACACTTGGATTGCATGAGGTGGTGATTAATCGGACAAATATTATGAATATTAACCTTCTTTTTAGAGGAATATTATACATTTAGCCGGCATCCTTTTGAAAATTGTTACATCATGTCTAAGAAACACTATGTAGTATTTGTTACAAATGAACATTTAAAGGTCAATCACCCAAAGGAAAAAAATTTTGACTCTTCATATGAATAATCCTCTTTATCAGAGGATAATTAAACTTCTTTTAAAGATGTATCCATATTTTATAAACAAATTGAGAATCTGAATTTCAATCTCATGGGATAGATTTATATTGAAAACTATATAATATATATCCTTACAAAAGTGGTATCTGATCCTTCAATAGATATTGATTATTATTCTATTGATTTTGGAAATATTTTAAAAAACCTTGTGGAGGTAAATTATTTGAAATATAATATTTCTATATAAATTTAATGACATGTTATATAGAGAAATGTTTTTGAAATAAAAACCAATCTAAAAAAATCTTCTGAGATTGATAATGTAGTCATTATTCTAAAATCTGAATTTCTTTCATCATAAACAAATTTATCTCATTTCACTACTAGATAGAAATAATTTAATAAAATGTGTTCTCAAATTCATCCACTGTTGAATAAATCTGGAATTGGTTATAATCATTGCAAACTAGTTTTAGTCATTACTATATTGATACCCAAAGTGTTCTATTCTATAATAAGAATCAATGTGGTGGAAATTAGGAATGAAATTTTACTCTTAATAAAACTCAATCTTTAGGAATCCATAAATCTCTCCTTTTAAAATAATTTTTGATTCTTAATGTTCTTTTACCTATAATTTTCAGATCCTAACAAGTTTGGGTTTTGAAAAACTAATTTTTTCTTTTTGAAGGAAAAAAAGTGCACCATCAATAAGAATATCTAGTACATAATAGTGGTTATTCTCGACATATGACTGGAAATAAATATTTCGTTAAAAATATCATTGTAATGAAAGGTATAAGTGTCACCTTTAGAGATAATTATCATATAAAGATCATTTGTATATATAGTATTATTCTTTTAGGAAAATATTTGATTTAAAATTTTTTGTAGTTAAAACAATTAAGCATAACCGTATAAGAATAAGTCAATTATGTAATGAAGGTTTACATGTAAATTTTAGGAATGAGAAATGATTAGTTCACAATTCCATGATGAATTCATTCTCCCTTCCCATAAGCATGAGATTTTATACAAAAAACATAGAATACCTTAGGATCCAAAATTATGTTTTTAAGAGAAATTTATGACTAATCATTGTTATGTAATAGAAAATTATGAAAATGTAACCTTAGGAACCATTGTAAACTATTAATGATACGATTTTTTTTGGATCTTACAGATCTAAAAATTGATTCTCCAAAAGTCATTAACCCTAGTAAATATCAAAGGAAACATAAAAATAACTGAAAATCAATAAATGAACATTCAAATTGGAATGCATTACAATTAATGATAATTAGGTGTTTTTATTCCTACACAAAACAGATTTATTAGAAGAAAATATTTTGTTTTTGTGTTAGTCGATGACTACAACAGATTTATAAGGGTTTACTTTCTACATAGAAATCTGATGCCTTTTTCTATTTCAAAAATTTTAAAGCCCAAGATGAAAATCGGAAAAACCATACACTGATAAGTATTCATATTAATCATGGTGGAGAATTTCAAAATCTGGATTTGGAAACATTTCATAGTAAGAAATGTATTACTCACAACTTTTTATCCCCAAGAACCCCTTGGAAAAAATGGGACGTTGAAAGAAGAAATCATATTCTTTTGGAAATAAAAAATAAACATATTGAGTGAATATTGAATTACTATGCATTTATAGGATGAATATGTAAGTACTGCAAGTTATACTATAAATCATGTTTTAACAATAACTTTTCATAATAAAACAACATACGAATTGAAGACTAGACATAAAACAAATGTTTTTTTACTTCAAAGTATTTGGATATAAAGTATTGAAGTGAATACTAATCATAACCTACATAAATTTTCTCCCAAATCTGCTGAAAATATATCTCTAGGTTACTATACTACTTCTATGGCTTATAGAATTTTTAATAAAAACTCTATAACCATTAAAGAAATAGTGCATGTTAAATTTCATGAAACTGATCCATTGGTTTTTAAAAAAACCCTTCCTATATTAGTAGATGGTTATTCACAATGTGATGGACAACCCATGATTGAAAACTCTTATGAAAATAGAAATACTCAAGAAAATGTTTTTGAAATATTTACCATAGAAGTCATTCTATATAATGTGGGTAAACATATTTTACAGAACCCAAATCAATAACTTCTTAGGAATTATCCTAATGATAATATCATTGGTTATGCAAATCAACCTGCGAGGACTAATAATCACCTTAAAAATGGAATAATTTTTTTCTATATAAATTTCATCCTAAATATAAGAATGTGGCATAAATTGATGAATATTGGATTAAATAAATGCAATAATAACTAATTGATTTTGAAGGAAAAAAAGTATGTACCTTGGTTGAATGTCCTAAAGAAAAGACTATAATTGGCATAATTTTTTTTTCAAAAACAAATGATATTAAAATGGAGTCATTAAAATAAATATATAAAGACATGTTACTAAATCATATAATCAACAAGTTGGAATAATCTATTAATAAACACATGATTCAGCAGATAGACTTGAGTCTATTTGAATTCTTTTATCCTTTATAGCATTCTTTATCTTAAAACGTTTTCATGTGGACATAAAATGTTCATTCTATAATGGTTTTGTAAAAGAATAGTTTTTTTGAGAACATCCCATATGTTTCATAGACTCAAAAAATCATTATGATTTTTTTATACATACCAAATCCTTATATGGACATAAAAATTCCCCTAAAACTTGGTATGATGACTAAAAAGGTTTATCTTAAAAAAAATTATGATAATGGAACTGCATATCAAAATATTTTTATAAAAATAGAAAACAAAAAAAGTTTTATTATTAAAATATAGGTTGGTTATTTTATATTATGATCATCTCAAAAATCCCATACTGGTTCTTTTGCTAATCTCATGAAATCTGAGTTTGAAATGAGTATGATGGGTAAATTTACATTATTTTTAGGTTTTTAAATATCTCAAAAACCAGAATTAACCTATATATCCCAACATATTTATATCAAAGAATTACCAAAAATTTATTTATATGAAGACATTAAAAGTATAAGAACTCCAATCGGTACCTCTAATACACTTGATCTTGATGAAGCTGGAAAACTAGTAGATTCAACATCATTTATAGGTATGATATGCTGTTTTCTATAATTAATAGATAGTTTTCCAGACATATTGTTTTCAGTATTATTATGTGAGATATATCAATATAATCCAAAGGAATTTCTTTTAAATGTATTGAATAAAATTCTACTACTTAAATGGAATAATGGATTTAAGACTATTTTAATCTTCTAGAAATGATTTTATAAATAGTTTTTCTGATGCAAGATTTGTGGGTTTATAATGGATTGTTAAAGTACATATGTAACTTTTAATTTATTAGTATCTTGTTCATGTATAAAAACAAAACTATGTAGCACTTTCCACTGCTAACGCTGAATATGTAGCAGCTAGAAGTTGTTGTTCTCCTTTTTTGTGGATGCAATAGAAACTCACTTATTTTGGCATGAGTTTTTCAAAAACTCAAATAATATATTACATTAGTAGTTCCATTGGTCTTAGTAACACCCAATAATATAACTAACATGAAAATCACATTGATATTGGGCATCAATTTCTTAGAGATCACACGCAAAAAAGAAATATTTATTTACAATTCATCGAAATGGAATAAAAACATGATAAAATTTTCACTAAATAATTATCTTCTGATAGATTTGAATACATTAAAAAGAAAAAAAGTATGATCAAAATTAATTAATCATTCACAATTATTTCTTGTTTAAACCAACTCCTTACATTTATTTACACGTCTTCAAAGGGGGAGTATTCATATCTTTTATCAGATTCCCATTATCATTTTTATATTTTAATCTGTTTTACATTTTTCAGTATTAGATTTTAACCAGTTCCACTTTTATCAGTTTTAAATTTTTTTTAGTTTCAATTTAATGGTTTGAATTTTATCAGTTTTACATTGTAATTAGATTCACTTTTATTGGTTTCACATTTATTGGTTTACATTTTATTTAGTTTTGCTTTTATCAGATTTAATTTTTATTTGTTTTAATTTTTTAACAGTTTTACTTTTTAACGGTTTTATTTTTTTATTGGTTTCACTCTTTATCAGTTTTAATTTATTAAAATTATCATAATTATCATTTTCATTTTTGTTGGATTCATAGTTCTCAATTTTAGGTTATCGGTAAAAGATTATTTTATCGGTTTTAGAATAATTTATCAGTTTTAGAACACTTATTTGTCTCATGTGTTTTGTGGTATTACAATTTTTTTAACATAAGAACAATACACATAAACCAATATATCAACCCTTATAGTCCGGCAGATACTATTTATAAAATATTATTTTGTTCATTCATGTAGTATTTTTTCAATTCATTCTTTTATCAAATAAATAGATTCATTACAAATATGATTTTCATTTAAAGAAATCCCTCCTGATATCAAAGTCATTCTCAACCATTGGATAATTTTTGTAACAACCCAAGATTTCATAGTGTGTTATTTCTTCAAAATAATTCAATAACTTGCACTATACACAACACCGAGTTCAAGTGCACTATTACATTCCAAACAAGTCATTCAAAAGAGTTTATGAATAGTATTAACTAAATTTTTAATCTTTATATAATCCTTATAATTTTAGAATCCATATTATGAGTTTCTTATATATAATGTAAGAACAAATTCATTTTCATTATTGCACTTTTACCAAATTTTAATAGTGAACCCTTTTTAAATCCAATATTTTAAACTTTTATATATTAAATATGACAAAATAAATTTACTTTTTAGAATGGGGACATTAAAAATTTACAATGAAACATCCCAATCTTCCACGGTACACTTTCCTTTGAATAATACAGTAGCGTGTGTTGTATGCAACTTCAAGTTCTAACACACACCATAACCAATCAAACTAGCCGTTATGAATAGTAATACCTAATTTTTGAAATTTTATAAATTTTATCTCTCAAAATGGAATTCATTTTTGTATTCAGAATATCGAATTTAGCCTAAGTTGAAATTTTGGAACTTTTCGAATAACATTTATATTTTGATGAAAAGTGAAAATTACTAAATTTTAATTAAAAATAACTATTTTAATCAAAATAATTTAAATGATAAATTTTGAATTTGAGTTGTTTTATAGTATATTTAGAATATATCTTTACCATTTAATACAATGTTGGTCATTGTACATAATTTCACAATTAAACCAGACATAAACAAGTGTCAATCTTTGGTAGTTATTATCTCTTAAAAACATGCTATTTGTTTTGACGACGAGAATTAATTTTTAAATTAATTAATTCAACTGTTATGTTTTTAATTTGGAAAAATAGACATAATTTTTTAATTCATAATATCAAATATAGCTTAGGCCTAAATTTTGGCATTTTTCCGGAAATTTTCATTTGTTGATGAATAGTGAAACCACTAAGTGATAGTTAAAAAACTAAATTTTTCATAAAACTTAATTTTACAGCTTCTGTGAGTTGAATTTCGAAAATCCTAGAGACACGATTAATATGAAGGAGTAAAATGTGGTTCAATGAGATGTAAACAATTTTTGATGAATAGTAACTTTTTTCTTTTATTTACCATGGTTAAAAGTAAATAGGGTAATTAAGGATACAAATGATATTAATATTACCCTAACAGATGTCCTAATTCTATTGGACAAGTTTATTTCGACCAAAAACAACCTTAAGAATAAAATATTATCATTTAGATCCATTTGGATTCGATTAGGACAATTATTATTATTTAATTCAAAGAAGAGTTAAAAGAGTAAAAATCAAAGTTTATTTACTAAAACATTTTTAATATAGAGATACACATAAGATAAATTAGATTATAAATATTCATTAGAGAGATAAAAATATTTCCTACATAATGATATTTTATTTATAAGTTTTAGACATTAAATAATTTAATTTATTTATGACACAATAATGATGCAGTAATTACCATAATAGTGAAAAATTAAAATAATTGATATTATAAATACCCAAATAAATATGATTTCAGACATTTTTATTAATTACACTAAAATTATAGGTTAATATGACATTTTATGAATGATTTAATTATCTTTTTTCGAAGTAATCAATCTATTATGATTTAAAAAAATCAATTTTCCAAATACTCTCAAAATCGACAGAAAAGTGTTTTTAAAAAAAATATTATATTATTAATTGATATTAAATTCCTAAAAATCTGAGGATCAGCCAATAGACATATATCATGATAGGTTTATCATTCATGGAACACTTGGGGGTCGCTAGGAGGTATATAGTCTGTTTATTAACTATATAATATAAAAATACAAAGTGACATGGTAAGTGTCAAACTAATTAACTAAGAGTTAAAACTAAAAGATAAAGTTAATATAATGACCCAACCTATCTAAATTCTATTTGTATGAGTAGATTTCGACCCATCCCCACCTTAAACATTATATAATCCACTTTTGTTCCATTATAAACTTAATATTAATTTATTATAAGATAATATTTCTAGCTTTTCCAAAGGTGCCCCTCACCCCTTTTATAAAAGGCAACTCACCTTTCTCATTAATTCAAACCTTCATAGCCTTTTCGTTCGGCCAAATCCTACCCCAATACTCTCTCAATTTCCCTCAATACAACCTAGAGGCCTTATTTTGATCATAAAGCCAACCTATGGATACCTTTTGATCAAATCAATAGGAAGAACCCAAAAGAGAGGTAATGTTTTCACCACCTTTTTTCAAATTCATTTCTTCTTCAAATTATTCTTTCTTTGTTATTCCCCTTCTAAAATAATGAATTCAGTATCTCCTATATACTGTAATATTATTATAAATATGGTAAAACCATATTCAGTATTCTATCCATCCTTTGAATGACATGTCATCATACATGCGTACATACGACTTACAGTCTCCACGTCGTGGTGTAATTGTTATTCAATATATTATTATTTGGATGGGTATAATAATGATGTGTAATTCATGTAAATAATAAATATAACATAATAATGATTATTTATAAAAGATATAACATCCAATTAAATATTATTTTATATTAAAAAGAATGATATTGTCGCTCGTGCGTACGTACGGACTACCGTCTCCACGAACGCGATGAGATTCATTATCTGTTTAATCCATTCTAGTATAATTATCAATTGATGATTTAAAAATAATTTTTAAGGGCTTCATATCATATTGTATATGAATAAGATACATCCTATCCATGAAAAACATGGATTACGTAACAAATCATATAAAATAAAACGAGTAAGTTAACACCCGAAACAACGATAATTCTAAATTGTTATTAAAAAGGAATGTTAAAGGATCATATATGATATCATATTAATATATATTATTCTTGTATAATTTAATAACAATTATTTTCCATTATAAAGGAGGTTAACCTACCCTAACCAAGGAAAAGTATAAGTTAAGGGTTATTTCACAATCTCTTCATTATCCGAGGTTGTTTAAATGTAATTATCTATTGGGACCTCTATATCATCCACATCCATGTTTCTTGAAAGTGTATTTCCAAACATTCTTACTATTTTACAGAATATGGGTTAAAGTCATTTATACCCTTTTTTGACTTTTTATAAGAGTATTATAAAGGAATCATTCCATCATTTTCCAAACAAGGTCCTTTTTAACATTTTCGACATAATTAAGTTAAGAATGTCTTTTTTTAACTTATAAAGAGGGTGCAAATATTTTCCGCCGTTATACAAATTTCGAAGCTACCCTTACAATCATATAAAGATATTTTCAGATTAAATGTTTTATTTTATAATTATGTGACTTTTAAATGATTTCAAAATGAATATTTTAAGATTTTCTGAAATGTACTCTTTATCAAAATCAGAATTTTAAATGTTTTCAAGATTTATCATTCTAATTTTTTTGTAATTAATGTCCATTTGTTCAAAATGATATTAAGGATTTATTTATATAGACATGAATTTTTTGAAATAATATTTCTTTTCAAAAGATTCTAAGTGGTATGGGATGCTTTGATTCAAAAATATCTTTTAAATTACTTCCTTAATAAATGTGTGAATTTTAAATGATTTCAAAAAAAGAGATATTTCTCTCAAATAGTTTTGATTACAAATTCGTCAACTTCCATTGATGGATTTTAAGTTTATTTGAAGTTGATTTATTATGATACAAAACTTCCATATTGTTTTGATGTTTTTGTGATGTGTTTAACTGTGGATGTGATATTTTTATACCATTCGTGGTTTATGGATGAATTATTTACATTTCGTATGATAGTTTTAATACAAATGTTTATGATATGTTTAAACCTTTTCATATGGGAATGCATTGGACTTAATATGTGACGGGTGGAGCCCGCTATAGCTCCTCGTTGCATCGGTAGGTCTTATGAGACAAACAACTGTCTTGGCACAAGGCCTTGAAAAAATCTTATTTGTAGTCTTGGAACGAGGCCTTGGATATGTGGTTATGATAGTCTGGCATTATGCATTCCATCATTATAAAAGTGGTTATTGATATTGCATGTGATTATTCAATTAGTAGAACATCCATGTGAATAATTAAATGGCAGTATTTCATTTTATGTTTTCCATACTATGTTGAAGTTCGGGTTTAAAAGGCGTTTGTTTTAGTTATACATTGCCATAAATATTTATTCTTATTTAGGAATGTTTCCGCTATATTGTTATCCTTACTGGCATTTGAGCTCACCACTTTTCTATGTTTTATTTTTCCCAGGATGTGAAGAAGTAAATTATGAATGGCCTTCAGGGATAGTATGAGGGGATACAAGTGTGGACTATGGAGACTATGTTGTTGTAGTTTTCATTTTTATGATGTAATGTAAAACTTTATGAATATATCTAGTGTTTCCAAGGCTACTAAACTAATCGGTATTTATAGATTTGATCTTTCTTGTGATCATGCCAATTTTATTTAATAATTCATTGACTCTGGGTAACTGGGGTTGAGGCATTACAGTTGGTATCATAGGAAGTTTAGTACAATCCTTGGAAGATAGATTTAGATAAACTCTGATTAGAGAACATATATTTAAGATGGAATTTGAGGATTAGTATAGAAGAACTTCCTAGAATTTTGGTATTGTAGAGATTATTTGAGTTTTTTGAGTAATACATCCCTGTCTGGATAAGAGCAGGTAGAGGTGGATCTGACACAGATATACCTAGGGGTAAAACCCAAAAACACCTCTTTGAGCTAGACTCGAACGAGAACTGGTAAAAGACAACGGGCCTTGTTGCACTCTTGGTTACGACACTCCCGGGGGATATTCTTAGGATAATTCTCATTTTCTTTACAAACCATTATGAAGTGTTTATGAGTATATACTTCCTCAAAGGAGACATTTTTATGATTATGGATTATATCCATAGTCTATTTAATTTATGTTGTGTGTTTTACAAGTTTGGGATTAGGTATTATTAATCATAAACTAATCTAGTGTATGCCATTGTTTAGAAATGGCGCCCAGTAGAAGGAATGAGAACTCCAGCGATGAACATGATCCAAAGAGAAAGAATGATCATATCATTCATAGTCTTAAGCAAGAATTTATAAGATAAATAGTCTCACAAGTATTATCATCATATGAAGAAATAATATCATGTGTTGATAAGATAAGTAAAGAGTTTACTGAGTCCTATGGCTTTGAAGGGAAACAAGAGAATACAATGATGGAAGAGAGAAAGATGGATAAAGAGAATAGGGAAAAGAAAAATTTTCTCATATGTGATAACTATGGGAAGAAAAACCATGGAACTTTCCTGAAAGGAATGGGAGTTTGTTATAAGTGTGGAGGAAAAGGGCACAATGTACGTGACAACAAGGGTATGAAAATGGTTTCAAATGTACAATGCTTCATTTTCAAGGTGTTTGGACACTAGGTGAACCTATGTCCCAGTCATCAGACTATGACAAAAATAATTCTATTGGATAAAAATGAAGTTATGATACTACCATAGATGAAGAGGAATGGTTATAGTTCTTATGTTGATTATGTAATTTGAGTGTTGTATCAACAATGTACTTGATATAATAATTATGGAGTATATAAGGATTGTACTGCAATACTATTTCATTAAGGAATTGAGATTGTGTGGAACAATGAAAGTTGACTCAATAGCAGGTTAAATTATTGGAAAATATATGGTTGAGAGAATGATAAACCATAATATGGTTCTGATACCAAGGTAGTGATTTTAGAATAATACATGATTGATTTGGATAAATTATATTTGATATTCTTGACTACCTTGAATCTGATTAATGATTTGTATATTCCATCATTTTTGGGGATTACAACATTTTTGGATTGAAGGAGAATATCTATTATTCTTTTATGAATAAGGGGTCACGAATGTAATCAATAATGTTTTATGGTAATTCAGGATGTTGCAGTGTTTTAAAAGAATACATGATGATGGTGTTCACATGTTATTACGCGGAAAAAAGGAGCTGCATTGTGTTTACCTTCCTTATAAATTTTGGACTGAATTATTTTGGATAGTTCTAGTTTGGATTATTTTGGATTGACATAAAAGGGCATTCCAGAGGTCGGGCGACAACCCGTTGCTTCCGACAAGGCTGCGTGACTTGAACCCACAACTGAAGGGAAACAAGGGTGTATCACCTACCACTGACCAACATGATGTCCTGGATTGAATAATGTCATTTTTTAATGGTTCTGCTATATTAATTATAAATTAATTTTTTTAAACCTATACGAATAGGATAAATAGAATATTATTTTTAAGTTCTATTTTATTTTAGAGTGAAAGATGAGTTTGTGGCAGAACTTAGTTAAAGGTTGAGACTCTACAATTCAAGTATATATTTTTCTTATTCTCTTATTCAATGAAGAAATTAATTCTTATACTTTAGTGAAGGGATCTTAAAACAAATAAAAATGTGTTATCTGAATAATATATGTTTTGCTGAACTTATGGTATTTTAAATCATCATAAATTGATGAATTTAAGGCCCTCAATTTTATACTTGTTTGTGATTGATGACCTCAATCACTACCTATAAATATTTATGTTTTTCTTCCAATTATATGTCTCTAATTTCCACAAATGTTCTCCGAATAGAGATCATAATTTGGTGGTGACCCTTTCATTTCTCTTTTCCTCTTATTAAGACTAAATTTTATCAACCCAATTTCCGATGTGGGTTTTCCCACAAAGATATTTTCTATATTCAATATTTTTTATATGAAGATCAATTTGAAATTTTGGGGACGCAATTTTTGAAGGAGGGTAGAATGTAACACCCCAAGATTTCATAGTGTGTTATTTCTTCAAAATAATTCAATAGCTTGCACTACACGCAACACCGAGTTCAAGCGCACCATGACTTACCAAAAAATCCGTTCAAAAGAGGATATGAATAGTATTAACTAAATTTTAATCTTTATATAATACTTATAAATTTATAGTCCATATTATGAGTTTCTTATGCATAATGTAAGAACAATTTCATTTTCAGTATTGCAGTTTTACCAACTTTTATCAGTGAACCCTTTTTAAATCCAATATTTTAAACATTTATATATTCAATTTGACTAAATAAATTTACATTTTAGAATGGGGACATAAAAAATTTACAATGAAACATCACAAGCTTCCAAGGTACTCTTTCCTTTTAATAATTCCATAGCGTGTCTTGTACGCAACATCGAGTTCTAACACACACCACAACCAATCAAACTAGCGGTTATGAATAGTAATACCTATTTTTTTTGAAATTTTATAAATTTAATCTCTCAAAATGGACATAATTTTTGTATTCAGAGTATCTAATATATCCTAAGGTGAAATTTTGGAACTTTTCAGATTACATTTATATTTTGATGAACAGTGAAAATTACTAAATTTTAATTAAAACAACTTTTTTAATAGAAACAATTTATGTTGATAAATTATGCATTTGAGTGGTTTTAAAGTATATTTAGAATATATTTTTACCATTTAATACAATGTTGGTCAATGTACATAATTTCACAATTAAACCGGACATAAACAAGTGTCAATCTTTTGATAGTTATTATCTTTGAAAAACACGCTATTTATTTTGACGACGGGAATTAATTTTTAAATTAATTAATGCAACTGATATGTTTGGAATTTGGTAAAATAGACATAATTTTTGAATTCATAATATCAAATATAGCTTAGGCTTAATTTTTTGTATTTTTTTGGAAACATTCATTTTTTGATGAATAGTGTAACCACTAAGTGGTAGTTAAAAACAGAATTATTCATAAAACATAATATTACCACTTCTGTGAGTGGAATTTAAAAAATCATAGAGACATGGATAGTATCAAGGATTAAATGTGGTTCAATGAGATGAAAATATTTTTTTGTGAATAGTAACTTTTTACTTTTATTTACCACGGTTAAAATTAAATAGGGTAATTAAGGATATAAAAAATATTAATATAACCCTAACACATGTACTAATTCTATTGGAAAAGTGTGTTTCGACCAAATACAACCATAGGATTAAAATATTATCATTTATGTCCACTTGGATTAGATTAGTACTTTTATTATTATTTAATTCAAAGAAGAGTTAAAAGAGTTAAAATCAAAGATTATTTACTAAAACATTTTTAATATTGGGTTACACATAAGATAAATTATATTATAAATATTCATTATAAATATAAATATATTTACTACATAATTATATTTTATTTATAATTTTTATACATTACATTATTTAATTTATTTATGACACAATGATGATGCAGTAAAAACCATAATAGTGAAACATTAAAATAATTGACATTATAAATACCCAAATAAATATAATTTGAGACTTTTAATGAATGAAACTAATTTTCTAGGTTAATATTACATTTTAGGAATGATTTTATTATCTTTTTTTTGAAGTAATCATTCTGTTATAATTTCCAAAAAAATCGATTTTCCAAATAGTGTCAAAATTGACATAAAAGAGTTTTTAAAACAAATATTATATTATTAATTGATATTCAATTATTAAAAATATAAGGATAGGCCAAGAGACTTATATTATCATAGGGGTATCATTAATAGACCATTTGGGGGTCTCTTGGAGGTATATAGTACGTTTATTAACTATATAATATAAAAATACAAAGTTACATGGTAAGTGTCAAACTAATTATGTAAGAGTTAAAACTAAAAGATAAGGTTAGTATAATGACCCAAACATATCTAAATTCTATTGGTTGAGTGGTTTTAGACCCTTACCCACCTTAAACATTAAATAATCCACTTTGTAGCCATTATAAACCGAATATTAATTTATTATAAAATAAAATTTCTAGCTTTTCCAAAGGTTCCCCTCACCCCTCTTATAAAATGGCACTCCCATTTCTCATTAATTCCCACCTTCAAAGCCATTTGGTTCAGCCAAAACCTGACCAAATACTTTCTAAACTTCCCTCACTACAACATAGAGGCCTTTTTTTGATCAGAAATCTAACCTAAGTATCCCTTTTGATCAAATAAAAAGGAAGAACCCGAAGAAGAGGTAATGTTATCACCACCTTTTTTCAAATTCATTTCTTCTTCAACTTATTATTTCATTGTTATTCCCATTATAAAATAATGAATCTAGTATCTCCTAAATACTGTAATATTATTATAAATTTGGTACAACCATATTCATTATTCTACCCATCCTTTTAATGACATGTCACCATACGTGCATACGTACGACTTACCGTCTCCATGTCGTAGTGTAATTGTTATTCAATATATTATTATTTGGATGGGTATAATAATTATGTCTAATTCATGTAAATAATAAATATAAAATGATAATGATTCTTTATATTTTATATTCCATCTAATTAAATATTATTTTAATATAAAACGAATGATATTGCCTCTCGTGCGTACCTACAGACTATTGTCTCCATAAACACGATGAGATTCATTCTTTGTCGTATCCATTAAAGTATAATTATCAATTGATGATTTAAAAATAATTTTTAAGGAAATGATATCATTCTTTATATTAATAATATACAACTTATCCATGACAATCATGGATTACGTAACAAAACATATAAAAGAAAATAAGTAAGTTAACACCCGAAACAACGATAATTCTAAAATATTATTAACAAAGAAATGTTAAAAGATCATATATGATATCATATTAATATATATAATTTTTGTATAATTTAATAACAATTATTTCACCATTATACAGAAGGATAACAACCCCAACCAAGTAAATGTACAAGGTAAGGGTTATTTCACAATCTCTTCATTATCCGAGGTTGTTTTTACGTAATTATCTAGTGGGACCTCTTTATCATCCACATCCATGTTTCATGAAATTGTATTTTAATACATTCTTACTATTTTACAGAATATGGGCTAAAGTCATTTATACCCTTTTTTGACTTTTTATAAGATGTTTATAAATGAATTTTTCCATCGTTTTCCAAACAATGTCCTTTTTAACCATTTAGACAGAATTAAGGTAAGAATGTCTTTTTTTAACTAATACGGCGGGTGCGGCTATTTTCTGCTGTTATAAAATTTTCGAATCTTCCCTTACAAGAATATATGGTTATTTTCAGAGTAAATGTTTTGTTTTATAAATATGTGACTTTTAAATGATTTCAAAATGAATATTTTAAGATTTTCTGAAATGTACTCTTTATCAAAATCATAATTTTAAATGTTTTAAAGATTTATCTTTCTAATTTTTTTAATTAATGTCCATGTTTTCAAAATGATTCTAAGGATTTATTTATATGGACATGAATGTTTTGAAATAATATTTCTTTTCAAAAGTTTCTAAGTGGTATGGGTCACATTGATTCAATAATCTTTTTTAAATTACTTCCTTAAAAAATGTGTGACTTTTAAATGATTTCAAAAAAAAAAAGAGATATTTCTCTCAAATAGTTTTTATTTCATCTATTTAAACATCCTTTGATGGATTTTATTTTTAATTGAAGTTGATTTATTATGATACAAAACTTCCATATTGTTTTGATGTTTTTGTGATGTGTTTGACTATGGATGTGTTATTTTTATACCATTCGTGGTTTATGGATGAAGTATTTACATTTCATATGCTAGTTTTAATACGAATGTTTATGTTATGTTTAATCCTTTTAATATGGGAATGAATTGGACATAATATGTGACAGGTGGAGCCCGCTATTGCTGCTCAATGAATCGGTAGGTCTCATGAGACAAACTAGTGTCTTGGCACAAGGCCTTGACAAAATCTTATTTGTAGTCTTGGCACGAGGCCTTGGCTCTGTGGTTATGATAGTCTGGCATTATGCATTCCATCATTATAAAAGTTGTTATTGATATTGCATGTGATTATTCAATAATTAAAATATCCATGTGAATAAGTAAATGGCATTATTTCATTTTATTTCTTCCATACTATGTTTAAGTTCAAGTTTAAAAGGCTTTTGTTTTAGTTATGCGTTGCATTAAATGTTTGTTTTTATTTAGGAAAGATTCCGTTATATTTTTATCCTTTATAAGAATTTGAGCTCACCCCTTTTCTATGTATTATTTTTCCCAGGATGTGAAGAAGTAAATTATGAATGACCTGCAGGGATAGTATGAGGGGATAATAGTGTGGACTATGGAGACTATGTTGTTGTAGTTTCCATTTTTATAATGTAATGTAAAACTTTATCAATAGTTATAGTGTTTCCAATGCTACTAAACTAATCGGTCTTTCGAGATTTGATCTTTCTTATGATCATGCCAATGTTATGTAATAATGCACCGACTCTGCGTAACGGTGGTCGGGGCGTTACAATTTTGATTTAATCTTGACTGTAAAATATCTTTTTTAAATAACCACTCCCTACCCAACCCACATCTAATTGATCTAAATTTATCCCAAGAACAAATGCTCAATAAATACCTTGAACAATTCGTAATCGTAGTTTACCTTTATTTTTTTGAAATATGATAACTTATATGCTTTCATAAATAGGAAATAATTAGGGATCGATATAGACTTTCATGTATGAGTCAAGTGCCTCTTCTCTAAAAAAACATTCTCTAAATTTTTTCTCATCTATTACATTTCAGAGTGAATATATAGTCTCTCATGAATTTTATGATACTTTTGATTCTTCATTAAAAAGGATAAAATGTTTCCAAATGTGGGAATCCATTAGTGTTGAAAGACCATATTCAGATCAAGATTTTTTTATATTGAAGTATTACAATTATACACAACAATGGATATATAAAATGGTTTTAATATTTTTTTATGATGTATGATAAGAAATAAACAACCTCTATAGAACAAGTAGATACATTCCTAGGAGTACATTATAGGGGTGATGCCCTATGTCCTTCCCAAAAACTACCAGAACATGATGGGACTTTTGATAAAAGGAAATCAGAGGAGTCACTTTTTTGAAATTCTTGATGATAAAATAATTATTAATCATCTATCATCTAACAATAGTTTAATTTCCCTATGCATTAAAGGATTTATAGTACCATTAGAATGTGATAAGGAAACATTGAAAGTTTCTGATGTTATTATACTTTATTATTTAGTGAATATAAGAATGTTCAATCTTATGGGTTTCATTTTCTTAAGAATCAATAAGTATAATTCCAGTTCCATAATGAATCATATGATCATTGTTTCTACCATCCTCAAAAAGTTTTATAATGAGTTTCTATTATTATGGAATGATTAAATTAAGTAAGATCTTACATATTTAAATGATCCTCTGATCATTAAGGATTCAATAAACTGATTTTTGTTATGATTCAATCTTGAATCGAAAAAATATTGACGATGATCAGAATGATGAGAAAATAAAAGAGGTAGCTGAAGGGTGTGAAAACACATCAAAGGAATCCATTTCATCTTTAAGAAAAAGATCAGTAGTTAAGACAATAATCCCCATAAAATAAAAAAAATATATAATTTTTTTAGGTTACAACTAAGTAGAGGAAAAAGAAGGATGAATCAAAATAAGGGGATCCACAATTGGGTTTGGATCCAGCTGAAGCCCTAGCTGATAAAAGTAACTGAATATGTTTTGAAAGAACAAGAAAAGAATAAGATAGTTATAAAGAAAAATGCATAATCTATTGAAATTTTTATTCTTTTTTAGGATAGCTGAGGAATCCAAAACATTAATTGTTATAGAGAAACCACTTGTTCAGATTTAATGAAATCCAATAGAGAAAGAGAAAAAGGAATATGCATATGCACAATCAACTACATGATATCTCAATAATGAATCTAATGTAGTAGAATAAGAACAAGAGGAAGAAGAACAAGTAAAAGAATAATAAGAATTGGTATATAATGTCCATGAAAACAAGATAAATCTTTTAGCATAATTGTCAGAAGGTCGATCTCTTAAATTTACATCCACTGATCCTCAACCATCCAAACTAGTTTATCAGTAGATTTATTCCAAAAAATTCATTATAATATTTGGTGAAGATTAATAATAATAATCCAATAATAATAAAGATCATTTAGGTCATTATATCAGTACTATAACTCTATTTTGTGATCTCTCAAAATAAAATATTGATACAGAATCATAAAAAAACCATAGTGAAGGGAATTCAAAACATCAAACAAGCATTGAATAGATTTTAAAATATTATGCCATAATTTAAAAAAATTGATGCCATTCTAGATATAATTTAAAATAGTCATAATTAATGAATAGATTATATCAAGAATATGATGGAAGGATTTCAGAATTTTGAATCCAATTTCATTATGTTCAAAGAAAGTGCTACTGAGCACAACAGGCCTTGTAACAAGGTGGTCATGATATCATTCAACATTGATCACAATCTTAATTATGATGTGGACTAGCATTATGAATTAGTGATGTGGGTAAATGATCCCAATTCAGTCTACCAGAAGTGTGTTACTGATTTGAATGAAAAACATGAAGTATTTCGAAGAACGGGTACCTCAAAAAGAAAACCTTCTGGAGATATAGATCATCTTATAGAAAAATTACAGAATGTATGTAACAATGTTTTTTTTCTAAGTAATAGGTTTTTAATCCATGATAAGGGATAAAAAATTAGATTAGAGGATTTCAATGCTCATGTTTTTCGACATAAAGCATAGGAAGCAATTAGTTGGCTTCATGAAGATAGGATATAGAAGTAAGAAAAGATTATTACAGAATAAAATGTGAAGATGGAGGATCAACAAGAATCCCTTTAAAAAAATTAGAGGATATAAAATAATTAAATAATTTGAATCATTATTATGTTCATCCACTTCAAAAAAATGGGGAAAGAATGATTTTTTGAACACTTGATGTAATAAAAAATTATTTCATTCAAAGTAAAATCATTTGTTTCATACAATTTATTCTCCAACTCTTTGTAGGAAATTAATATTTTCCCTAATTTTTTTCAAATCATTAAGGGGTGGGTTTAAATTGGAAAATATTAAATTTCGTTCATTAAAAAGAAAAATGGTTGAATACCATATTAAGGGGGAGAAATCAAAAGTAAAAATAAATAAAAAATGATCCATAATGATATACATATCCTAGGGTGGAATTAATTTTATTCACTATTACTTTTGGAATAGGTACTAAACTCAAGGGGATATAATTGTTTATAGTTTTTTTGTTCTTTCTAAAAGAGGGAAAGATTGTTGAGTCTAAATGCGTATCGACAATCCCATTTATCTTATTGTTTTTTAAATCAAAAATTTCATCTTGTTTATCATATATGTCTTTTCTTAAAGTAATCAGATATATCATAATTATATATGTTGTTTTATATCATAATAATTTGTTGTCATTTTCCATTGTATCCTCATATAATTTTTCTCATTGTGATCATATGAGATGTTTCTCATAATAATCATATTTTGTTATATTAAAATTGTTACCACATATGATATTTTCACCACCATATACACTGTAACTATGAATTGGAACCAGGTTATATATCATATTCATATTATACATCATAACCGTGCATTTTACCCAGGTTATGTATCAAATTAATATTATGAATCATAACCATACACCACAACTAGATTAGACATCATAGTAATATTATGCACCGTAATCATGCATAATAACCACGTTATGTATCATAACGATGATATGAATCCTAACCACCATATGCATCATGAAAATTTTAAGAATCATAACCATGTTATGAATCACAACTGTGATATGAATCATAACCATGATATTAATCATAATCTTGTTAATCACTTTAACCATGATATATATCATACTCATGAAATTCATTGTACTCATGTCTTTCCCCAATAATGTATACATGTTTCTCATACAAATTATTTCATACCATTTTACTTACTATATTATAACTAAAACTATGTGTAATTTTAGTTATATAACAATAAAAACGATGTCATGCATTCTATTTGTTTTGACTTTTATAATTCCTATTGTCAATATCCATCCGAATTAACTGGCGAAATATGACCGTTGGAGGAAATGTGACCATTGGAATATAAGGACTATAAAAAGGAGGTCATTAGAACTAGAGAATACAACTTTTACAACATACAAGTTCTACAGAAATATTGTGTGAAATCTCTCTTGCTTCATGTGAAATCCAAGAATATAAAAAATTTAATGGATCATTGTTATATTTTTTTATTTCAATATGTTCTTTGTTATTTTTTTGTGCGACCGATCAATATGATATTGATTGTGGGCTCTTGGGGATACGAAGATGGTGTAAACAATATATTAATCGAGGTATTTCATGTATTTGAAAGATAGAGGTGATGATTACCTTATTAATCAAGGGATTATGGGGATAGGAAGACATACATGTCGATCATCATATCGAGGGATTACACGGGAGGTGGTTAGACAAACATTTTATCCTAGGTTGAAGGATACCCTACTATTTGGGATTCAATAATAGTAATATGTTTTATGTTGTACTACCTTTTTAATAGAAAAGAAATCATTTTGTTTCCTATTTCTATCCATATTAATTTCTTTTTTTAAATAATGATTAAATGATTACATATTGTATTAAAAAAATCCATACAATGTGTGTTATAATCATTTACATCTACTTTACACTGATCATCTTATTCAATTCAAATAATTTTTTTTAATAACCTATCTAATCATATCATATCATATCTATCAGATCCATGACTCATATGGTCATTTTTATGGGTTGTGAATTGTATTAGATTATGAACTTTTAAACTAAGTTCTTTCTTATGAGTTTAAATAAAAAATATTTAAACCTACAATTAACCCCCTCTTGTACTGTGTCATCTATTATACATTTTGTCCTACATTTTTTTTCTTATACTTATAACAAATTTTTAAGATATAGAAAATTATAATATTTTGTTTTCAATGATTTGGTTCATTGAATCATATTTCAACACTTTTATGAAAAAATTATTATGATTTAATTAAATACATATATTGTGAATTTTTATTTATGATCAATGGTTTATTATGTATTATTAACCTATTATATATTAATCTACAATGATTCTGTTTATAAACACATATGTTTGAATTATTCCCAATTATATTAATTAATTAACATCTTTTATGATTTCCCTTATATATAATATAATCTCACCCATTACTATACATATTTCCTATAGGTATCAAATAAGATTATTATTTATTATTTGATGAAAATTCAATAAAGAATGAAAATTATTTGTTTAAAATGATGATGAATTTTAGAAACATAATTTAGTTATATATCTAATTTTCCGAAAAACTAATATAATATATTAATAAGTATGATTTATTTTCGATAATAATAATTATTAAATTTTGGTAGTTTAATTTAAATATGTAGTTGTTGAATTATCGCATTATTATTTATTATCAAAAACCATTATATATTGAAAATAGATATAGAATGTGATGAAATAGTTAAAATAAAATGGATTCAAAATATATACACACTATAATAATTTATTGTCTAATATTTGGTGTTCGAGGACCGTGATGTCAATTTACATGTTCTAATCGCATATACAAGAGGATCATAAGAAATAAATAATAATAAAATCATCTTAATAAAAACCTAAAATAGTAATCATAATAACCATAAAAACTCATTTAATTTTTATATCTCTTATCAACTGTATCTATTGATTGATCAAGTGTATAATTTTTTTCTTCTCATATATCATATCAAATTCTCTATAGAATGAGATATAGAATGTATGTATGAATATTGTTATCTGAATGTAAAATTTTCTATGAAAAATATACAATTTAAATATGTCTGGATGAACCAATATTTTTTAGGTAAAGTTTTATTCATGGTCTATCATATCCATGTTAGGTCATAATACCACAAACAATTTTAATTTAAAATTATCAAATCATGGTGTCTATTTTTACTATGGGGTTTTATATATTACTAATAACATATAATTATTCAATATAGTAGAGTGTAGATTCATTGAATATATTAAATAAAATGAGAACTATGGATTGTTATTCACTTGAACATAGAGTACATCTATATTTCATTAATACATAAGATATACAATACCCATTATTCCATACCTTAGTCCTCATGGGTATAATATTTCATTTTATAACTCCACCTGAGGGTTTTAAAAACAACCTTCAAATTAAATAGATTATGTTCCAGTTTGGTTATGGAAATTAAAATTGTAAGAGATAATGTTGTAGAAAAAACCGCAATATTGTTCATAATATTTTGGTCATACACCAGTTATAAAAATAAACATGACCACACAAATAAATTTGAACACAAAATTCATTGTTGGTAATTTTCATACAATATCTAAAATTTATATTGGATAACACCCTAATAGGGGGTTTTCCTCCTAAAATATTCTTCATTCATTCTCACCACGCTTAACCAATATAATTATCCCATAAATCATGGGCGATATTTTTGATAAATAAAAAATGAAATTATATAAATAAAAAAAGATTAATATTCTTAATAAATTAAAAAAAGAAACAGTAAATATGAGAGTTATCTAGACACCAAAAAACTAGATTTAATGGTTATTTTGAGATTCACTAACACATGTTGTATGGATCAATAATATATTCACCATCTATCAAGGACTAATGCCCCGAATGAAAACATAATTATGTAATCTATACAACAAATGCCTCTAGAATTATATCTAAAATGTCATATTGATACATCAAGGGGGTCTAATTTTAGTCCCTGGCCATCAATAAATATGTCCATAGAATTTGTCTACGTAATTGAATTACTAACTAATAAAATACAGAATTATTATATAATATTAATAAATTTATATTTGGAAGTATAGTATCAAAAATTTTAATAATTTTCCTTGATGATAAGTGGGAAAATCTATTATCTTGATCTATATTGAGAAATAATTTGGATGGATTCCTTTTGATAATATCATAGGTTAATTAAATGAAAAATTAAACTATTATGAAAAATATAGAAATATCCTTTATATAAAATTAGATTGTTATTTAAAAAACAAGATGAAATATAAATTTCTTTTGAAAACATATATATAAAAATTATCATAATAATTGGAATAATATTTTAATAAAAAAATAATGAAATAATATAAAGGATTATTAATAATGAACAAAAATAATGATTACATGAAAATACAATTTATCTATACACATTGATAAACATTCATTTCACACTTGAAAAGAAATTAAAACATTATCCTTTTTTAAATAGTTAAAAAATTAAATTTAATTTCTTTATAAGAAATTATGTAGCAGCGTAAAATCAAATCAACAATATTTTATGTATTCCTACATTCATTATTTAATTAGAAAAAATAATATGTACATGGATGAAAATGTTTTCTGATCAAGGAGAAGAAATAAAAATGAGTTTTCTTATAAAATCTATCTCACACATATTTTTAAAACAATGAGTAATGAAATGAGTATGAAAAATATAATCCCTATTAATATCTAAATAACAATAAAATTTGGCTTCTAAAAATGGAAATATTATATAACTCCCAAAAACTAAATCTCAACAAAAACAACATAGAATAACAATGAGATTGCAAAATAAAACCATGCCTCAGACATTAATTTGGAAAAACGTGATATAATGTCCTATATAATAAATCTATACATATTTTACACACATAAAATATCAATATTGATAATTTTATTATAAAATATATTTCATTTATAATATATTCATATACATTTATTAATAATTCATTGTTAAAAAAATATTTGTTAGATAATTGTTCCATTTTACATACATAATTCATTTCTGTGGTTTCATTACAAAAATCCTAGAAATTGTATCATTATATAAATAAAATTAATGACGGTTTATGTTATTATTATTATTTTGGATTCTGTGTTTATTTTAACAACCCTATGGGGATGATTTCATAAAATTAATAAAAACATTGTTTTCGATAAATTTATGCTTAATAAAAATAATTGGATTTAATTGGGAAAAAGTATATGTGTAAAATCATTAAAAAATTAGTAAAAAATATTAAATATGTCAATATTTCTGAATAATACATGTACATAAAATTATATAATAGTTAATGGTCATTATGGATTCATAATGTTTTACCTGATTTCCTATTCAATTTTTTGTTTCCTATTTGAAACCAAAATATCAAATAGTGAATCATGTGGTCCAATGATACTAAAAATAGCCTTTATATATGAAAATATTATTTACAAAAAAAAATGATGAGTTTCTATCCAAAATTAAAAGATATTTTTGAATGTGGGATAAGTAGATTGAATGAATCAATTATTAGGATCAATGGATTTTCTACCCCAGTAGCTATAAATATATTAGATTATTAGTTATTTAGATCATTTTAAAATTTTATTAAGGTTATATATGTATTATTAAAATCTATATAGACAAGTAAATGAAATTTATTTCATAAAATGATTCATAAATAAACAAATGAAAATATTCATGAATAATTAGAGTAGTTTTTTAATATATTATATGGAATTCCGTATACATCTTTGACTCTTAAATTCAATAAATTTAATTTCTGATTATGTGATGATGCATAAGTGGATTTATAATTACGTACATTTAATTCTTGTTTAATAGTCCTTAATCTAGTGGACCATAGTTAGTAATTATTCTAATACAGTGGTGAAATATATAAGAGATCATATCCTATAGTATCCAATACCATAATTTTATTAGGACCCTACTTAGAAATATTATAGTAAAATTATATTTGAAATCGGGAAATATATCTTAATATTATAATGGTAAAATTATTATTCTTATAATATATCCATAAAATAATTCATTGTTCACTTCCTAATACCCTAGGGAAAGGAAAAAAATTAAAGTGTTAGTTCAAATTCTGAGTAAGGTAAAGATTATGGTGGAATATACAATAGAATAGTGATGGGTAAAAGAATACACCATTGATGAATAATAATCAAATGGTCTATATAGGTATTATCATGAAAGAAATGTTTTCCACTAATGAAATTATAACATAAATAATGAATAAAGTATAAATAATATATTTATACTGATAGAATGCATAATTCATGAAAACATAATCTTACTATCAAGAACTAATGCTCAGAAATAAAATATAATTCGGTAATATATACACCAAATCCCTCGGTAAGTATATCTGAAAAGTCATATCGATGTATCAAGGGGGTCTAATTTCAGTCTCTGACCATTAATAAGTAAGTCCATAGAATTCATCTTAGTAATATAATGGATAACAAATAAAATATATAATTATCATATAATATTAATAAAATTTATATTTGGATGTATAGTATGAAAAATTTTAATAATTTCCCTTAATGATAAGTCGAAAATTTTTTTATCTTAATCAATCATGAGAATGAATTTGGATGGTATACTTTTGATAATATCTAAGGTTAATTATTTGAAACATTAAAACTATTAAGAAATAGAGAGAAATATCCTTTATATAAAATTAGATAGTTATTGAAAAAAACAAGACAAAATATAATTAACTATTGACAACATATATATAAAAATTATCATAATAATTGGAATTATATTTTAATTTAAAAATAATGAAATAATATAAAGGATTATTAATAATGAATAAATATTTTTATTAAAGGAAAATACACTTTATCTATACACATTGATAACCATTATTTTCACACTAGAAAAGAAATTAAAACATGAACCATTTTTAAAATGTTAAAAACAATAAATTTAAATAATTATTAAAAAATTATTTAGAAGTTTAAAATAAAATCAACAATATTTTATGTATTCCTACAGTCATTATTTAATTATAAAAAATAACATGTACATGGAATAGAATTATTTCTGATCAAGGAGGAGAAATAAAAACGAGTTTTCTTATAAAATATATCTCACACATATTTTTAAAAAAATTAGTAATGAAATGAGTATGAGAAATATAATCCCTATTAATAACTATATAACAAGAAAATATATGGTCTCTATAAATATAAATAGTATATAACTCCCCCAATACCAAATATCAACACAATCAACCCAGAATAACAATGAGATTGCAAAATAAACCCATGCCTCAGACATAAATATGGAAAAACATGATATAATGTCGTATATATAAATCTATACATATTTTACACCCATAAAATACAAAAATTGTTAATTTTATTATAATCTAACTTTCATTTATAATATATTCATATACATTTATTAATAATTCATTATTAAAAAAATATTTGTTAGATAATTGTTCCATTTTCCATACATGATTCAGTTTTGTGGTTTCATTCCTCAAATCCTAGACATTGTATCACCATCTAAATAAAATTAATGAAGGATTATGTTATTATTATTATTATTATTTTGGAGTCTATGTTCATATTATTGAACCTATATGGATGATTTCATAAAATAAATAAAAACATTATATTCGATAAATTTATGCTTAATAAAAATAATTGTATTTATTTGGGAATAAGTATATGTGTATAATCATTAAAAAATTAGTAAAAATATTAAATATGTCAATATTTTATAAAACTACTGATACATAAAATTCAATAATCAGTAATGGTCATGATGGATTCATAATGTTTTACCTGAATTCATATTCAATTTTCTGCTTCCTATTTGAACCCAAAATCTCAAATAGAGAATCAAATTGTCCTATGATACTTATAATAGCCTTCATTTGTGAAAATACACTTTACACAAAAAAATTATAGGTTTCTATCTAATATGTGGATAATTTTTTGAATGTAGGATAAGTGGTACGTATAAACTCAATATTATGATCAATGGATTCTCTACCATAGTGACTATAAATATATTAAATAACTAGGTATTTGGATCATTTTTAAATTTTATCAAGGTTCTATATGTATTGTTGAAAAATACTAGGAAAACTAAGTGAAATCTATTTAATAAAATGATTCTTAAATAAACAAATGAAAATATTCATGAATAATAAGATTAGTTTGTTAATATATTGTATGGAATTCGGTATACCTATATAACTCTTAAAATGGATAAATTTCAATTATGATTGTGTGATGATGTATAAGTGGATTTAAAATTAAGGCAATTTATTTCTTGTTTAATGATTCTCACTATAGTGGACTATATTCAGTGATTATTCTAATACAATGGTGAAATATATAAGAGATCATATCCTATAATATCTAATACAATAATTTTATTAGGACCCTAGTTAGAAATATTTTTTTAAAATTATATTTGAAAATAACAAATATATATTAAAATTATAATAGTAAAATTGTTATTCTAATAATATATCCCTAAAATAATTCATTATTCACTTCCTAATACCCAAGTGAAAATAAAAAACTATAGTGTTAGGTCAAATGATGAGTAAGGTAAATAATGTGCTTGAATATATCATAGAATAGTGATGGGTAAAAGAATACTCCATTGAAGAATAATAATCAATTATTCTGTATAGGTATTATCACGAAGGAAATGTTTTCCACCAATGAAATTATAACATAATTAATCAATCAAATATAAATAATATATTTATACTGAAAAAATTCATAAATCATGATAAAAAATATTACTATCAAGGACTAATGCTCAGAAATAAAATATAATTAGGCAATCTATACACGAAATACCTCTGGATTTATATCTGAAAAGTCATATCGATGCATCAAGGGGGTCTAATTTCAGTCCCTAACCATCAATAAATAGTTCTATAGAATTAATCTTAGTAAATGAATGACTAAATAATAAAATACATAATTACCATATAATAGTAATAAAATATATATTTGGAACAATAATATGTAAAATCGTAATACTTTCCCTTGATGATAAGTGAAAAAAAACTATTATCTTAATATATATTGATTATGATTTTGGATGGTATAATTTTGATAATATATTAGGATATGTATATGAAACATTAAAATATTATGAAATATATATAAATATCCTTTATATAAAATTAGACTTTTATTTAAAATACAAGATGAAATATATATTTATGTTAAGAACATATATATATAAATTATAATAATAATTGGAATAAGATTTCAATTAAAAAATAATTAAATAATATAAAGGATTCTTAATAATGAATAAAAATAATGATCATAGGAAAATACAATTTATCTATACACATTTATATAGATTATTTTCTCACGTAAAAAGAAATTAAAACATGAAACATTTTTTGATAGTTAACAACATTAAATTTAAATCATTTTTATGAAATTCATTAGAAGTTTAAAATCAAATCAACAATATTTTATTTATTTCTATAGTCATTATTTAATTAGGAAAAATAAAATGTACAAGGAAGAAAATGATATCTGATCATGTAGGAGAAATAAAAACGTGTTTTCATATAAAATATATCTCACATATATATTTAAAACAATGAATAATGAAATGAATATGAGAAATATATTACTTATTATTTTCTATAAAATAAGAAAATAATTGTTTTCTAAAAAGATAAATAGTATATAACTTCCCAAATACCAAATCTCAACACAAACAACCAAGAATAACAATGAGATTGAAAAATAAGCCCATGCCTTAGACATCAATGTGGAAAACCATGATATAATTTTCTATATAATAAATCTATAAATATTTTAAAAACATAAAATATCAATATTGATAATTTTATTACAAACTATCTTTTATTTATAATATATTCAAATAAATTTTTTTATAATTCATTGTTCAAATAAATTTTTGTTAGATAATTGATCTATTTTCCATACATGATTCATTTCTGTGGTTTGATTCCACAAATGATAGACATTGTATCATTATCTATATAAACTTCATGAATTTTTATGTTATTATTAATATTTTGGAGTTTATGTTCATTTTATCGACCCTATGGGGATTATTTCCTAAAATAAATAAAAAATTATTTTCGATAAATTTTTGCTTAATAAAAATAATTGGATTTATTTGGGAATATTAATATGTTTATAAACATTAAAAAATTATTAAAAGGTATTAAATATTTCAATATTTCATAGTACTACTTGTACATAAAATTCTATATTTATTAATGGAATAAAAATTACAACACTATTAATGTATTTTTTAAAACTATCAGATATGAGAACATGTTATCACATTTAAATATGTAAGAAAATATTATTTAATATAGATAATATACAACTTTTATAATAATAATGAATTAATTAATAACATATGTATTCAATGAAACCATTTGGATAACATTCTATGTAATTTTGTAATGAGAAATGAAATGCCTCATCCAAGTAGTTGGTTATCCAAACGTATACATGAGTGATATTTTCACATTCCAAGGGTATAAATGGAAATAATATATATTTATAATTATATTTATAGATTCAAAATTATGTTAAAAAAAATACTTACCCATTTAATAAAAATTTATTAGTAATCATGTATGGAAATGATGAAAAAATATGTCATTCATGGAGAGGGTAGTCATCACATATACACTAGAAACGTTTTTAATTTTTAATTTGTTAAATATAATGTAGATAAGGTTAGTTATATCATAATAATAATAATTAATAATAATAATAATATTAATAAATTTTTTAAAATTTGTAAACTATTTTTGGTGTTGTATCATGGAGAATGAAACCAGAAGGAGCATTGTTATATAAAATAAATCATCATTCTACAACCTCATTTTTCTAAACACATTATGGATTTATTGACCGGTCTATTATGCAAAAAATAGAAATTAAAATATGGATAAATGTGTTTTATGTTATTTTTGAACATAACTATTGGGATAATTTAAATGGGAAGTGTTCTTAAAATGTAAAGGATATGGGTAGTTATACTTTTGAAGAATGCTATTTTAATGATTTTTTTATTATTTTATCATTTAGAAATGATATGTTTGAGTGGGAATGATTCTAAAAAAATGTAGTATATGTTTATGTAAATTAATATTATTTTAAAATTATACAATTCCAAATCCACAAAGAATTATTGAACCACCTCATTATACACAACAAATCAAAAAATTGTTATTTATTTGAATAAAATATTACATAGTCATAAAAATTTCAAACATAGGCATATAAATTTTACATAATAATTTTTTATACATTATATGTTAGTGTAAATAATTATTTTTGTATTTGTTTTATGTTTTTTCATGATTATATTATAATGATGTAATATATGTTGTGATATTCATAAAGATGGTACATTTTCATTATTTATCCAAAAATAAGAAATTTATAGAAGATTCTTATAAATTAAACATAAGGTAATATAAAACATATAATATATAATTTCATCCATTTTTTTAAATTAAATGTATAAACATTGTAAATTTTAATTTTAAATATAACCATGATCTATTTAATTTATAATGATTAAATAAAATAATTTTCATTGAGAAACAGATTAGGGATGTGTTGTTTACATAATATAATAGTATTAAAGGCTTCATTTTCCCCCCATTAATAAATATTATAATTGAAATTTATTTATATGTATTATTATAATCTAATGTAGTATATATTTAATCATTGATTCCTCTAGATCCCATGTTTCCTTCTTTAGTTAGAGATTCATACAAATCACATTCACGAGATGAGTTATCAAATAATGTGACACTTTCCATTTTATTTAGTATTATAGTATGGTTATTAATTATAATAAAATTAATATTCCAACTATATTCCCTTATAGTTGAGTAGGTTAATTAGATTCAGGGTATATTTACTCAATATTAAAACCCGAAAGATTTGTGCACATTAGAGTGGTTGGATGACAAATACAATCAGTAATCCAAAACATTAATTCATTCTAATATATCAAAAGACCTAGTCTATCTTTAACTGGACATATTTTTTCTTAGAAATATATATCTCCCTTCTATTGAGACTTTAAATTCCCATAAACACACATGATAAAATGATAGAATATACATCATAAACATTCACCATACCCATGACCATCCATCAAATACAAATCCATGTATTTTTCACACGATCTTCAGATGGAGAGGTCTCATGACATCATATAAAAAACACCTCCATACATAAAAATCACTTTTTTTCTAACCACATGATTCTATGATATAAATAACATGTCACTGTCCATTGACTTGGTGACTTCATGACACCAGAAGAAACGTTTCTAACACATGATCTATAGTCAGTGAACCCTCACGCATAGATGATTGGTGGGACATCATTTGGTCTTTGACCCCATCATTCAAAGAAAAATATCATTGTAAATGGTTTAACTATTTCATAACTATATATAAAATTACTTTAATTTATAAGAGTGGTGACTGAATATCTATAATAGATAATTATGATGAAATATGAATCCATTAATACAACTCAGAAGTCACTTTCAAGACCACAGACATATGTAAATACACCACCTTCACAATACATATGCTATGAGGGTCTTACTATAATCATAGGATTATATTATATGCTCTTCATGCACTCTCCTTGAATCCATGACTTATTTTCACCCAATATTCCATATATATATATATATATAGTGAACATTATAGATTATTATAAATAATAATCCATACTGTTATCATAAGGAATATATATAGACCAGTATCTCACAAGAGGTCACAAGATAATGAAATATTCTATAATTTATTACACAATAAATATTAAATCATCAATTTTTACCAGAGGGTGAACATACCCTAGCGAGATAACTAGGAAAAATAACAATTATTATTAGTTAATTATGTTGTTCTACAGTTACTAAACTGACTCGAGTTTAAAATAATCTATTACCTAACCCGAACTTTCACACACATAAATGGAAAAAAATATCCTTGTATGTTGGTGACTATTACTAATAAATTTTAAAAAATATAATGGAATAAATTTTCCTAACCTGAAAAAGATAAAATATATATAAAACAACCAAAGATAAATAGAATAAAAATATACCACCACTAAAATTAAATTGTGATAGAGATATAAATAATAAATAATTATAAAATGAAATATTGTGTGGGTATAGAAAAAAATTAAATAAAATAAATAATATGATCCTTTCCTTTGACATGTGTTCAATATCACATAATATCCCCATCAGCTATACAAACCAACATAGATGAAACCTCACCACCTCACTCTGGTTCATTTATATTCTATACATCATATAAAATTAACAATCCAACACACCACAAATTTTGTGTGTAAAGACTAAGCTATAAATTCTATGTAATTTTTCACCATGGTGTATCTAATCATTCCTCTATCAAAAAAAACCATAGTATGATCATTTTAATGACAGTATATCATGATAATAAATATGTATATTTTTTGTCCAAATCATTTTAAATGATTCACATTTTCTATATTTATATAAATTTTTTGGGGAATTTGTTTCAAAGAATAATTCACTATAACAATTTATCAAAATTAATATAAATTATATCAATCCATAAATATAAAAATCTAGAAAAATGGTAAACATTAAAAGGATCACAATAAGTCAGGCCAACAGACTAATCATGCCACAATCAAATAGCAGTGTGCATCAAAATTCATATGAGTAGAGGCCTATGGCGTAGAGGAACACTGCAAGAGTTAACCTCCCAATATTGTTAATGATAATCCATATAACAATAGGCCTATGGTATATAGGAACACCCCATGTATGAATCTACCAACTATAAAGTGACTGATGGACCCTATATACACCACCCACCTATATACGCAAGTCTTACCCAATGAAATATGTATCAAACCATTTTAATTGGTTTTATATTTCACAAAAAATTCTACAACCCTTTATCCCATTTTCACATTCCCCAAAACCCCCTTAACTCAATGCATTTCACATTGCATTGAATATTTCATTTAATTTTTCATAAAATAAGGGAAATACTATATTTTATCACTAATCCAATTATAAACATAAAAAAAATCATGAAAATTAATATATAAATACAATTCATAAAATTTGAAAAAATATGGTTTATCCATCAAAGGCTATAGATGGGAAAAAACATCAAAATCGGGTGGAAGACTACCTATAATGGGTTCCACTAACAATGTAAACAATTAAATGAAAACAATATAGAACGTAATAATGAATCTCATTACATAAAATACGATCCCATAAAATATAGTAATCAATGTGAATAGGTTGACATATACCTCAAATAACACACATGACACACCACAACCACCATAAGGGCCATCCACAAGAATGAGATCACATAATGGATTTAGAATATTCACATAAAAATAAACATGTGATAATTGGATCCTAATAATATTTACCATCTCTACTTCCATAAACAATGTCAATGAAAATTCACAATGGATACTCATAAAGAGAGATGTTTTTATAACCACCAAATAGATTGACCATAGAATGATGTGATCCATAAGTGTAAGAGTCACCTACAATCACATATATAATCATAGGACTTGAGGTAGGGAATCATATAACAAAAATCATAATTATTCCATATTCGAACTCAGAAAAGCTCTTGGTAATAAAAGGTTTACATTATAAACTTTGATTTTCAGTGTAAAATCATTATAATTTGTTTACTCTAGAAAAAAATATTCCTCAGGATTAATTTATCTTGCATAATGATTTTACTATTTAAAAGGGATTCTTATGGGGTAAATGTTATTTATAAAATAAAATGATTATTCAGCCTATAAAAAATTTCACTATAGACCACTTCAATACAAGTTCCTAGAAAAATACATATGTTAAAAGCTAGAACATATAACATATATGTGTCCATAATGTGACACCATACACCTAATTTTTTTAAAAAAATATTATGCAATACTATCTAAAAGAAAAATCTTCTAAATATGAAAATAGAATACCATAAAAATTAATGTTGTTTTAATATATCTAGAATAGGACTATCTATCTCAATTAAGTCTTGTGGACAAAGGGTTATCTAGAAAGAGGTGATGCCCTTAAACCATCAACGATGATTCATGCACCAATGTAAATGATAATTTGATGAATGTTTTGAAACAGACTAATCGAAATTATAGAATTCCAATGAAATACCATCACATGATAATGTATGATAACTAATGGTCACTAAAAAAATAAAAATATAGATCCATCTCGATATTTTACCAACTCAAGATATGATAGAGACCAAAATGGTACTTATTTAGTTGATATGTGTTGAAAATATCATGAAATACTAACATCTAATCATTTAATTCAAGGTGATATGAAACATAGAGACACTGCTCAGGGATCCAATCTAATGGTGATCTATCTAAAATGATACATTCATGAAAACATGTTCACCTTTGAAAAACTAAAAAGGATAATGTTGAAAATTCATATATTATGTCTGTTATATCAATGTCATAACATGACACTGAATAATGTTCTAACTCCTTATTGAAGTCTCCTAAATGAGACTTTGTCTCACAAGTGAGGTCTGACCCACATCTGTCCATAAAAGTGGGGACCTACATGAGAGAACACCCAAAGCCTGAAAGGGAACCATTATGACTGATTATTTGTAAATATTATTATAATGAAACTCAAATAGTCTAAGATGTTTATCACATAATCCAAAAAATACAATAAGCATATACATATAATAAACTCTGGGAAGTGAATAGCAAGATCTATTTGACCATACATCTATGGAAGGATTTTTATACTCAATATGACATAAGTTCCCTCCACCTTCAATAAAAAATTACTAAAATAGGGAGGAAAACATAGGATTAATGTACAAAAAAATAGAAAATGTATCGCCTTATAACCTCAAAATGTCCCGGAAATATAGCTAACCATGAGTTTGAAACAAAGTGGTTTCCCTAATTGGAATGAAGTGGGATGATTTTTTGAACTGCTCATCCACTACAGTGATTAAATTATTTCCTTAGGGAGTCCATGAAAATCCAATAACAACCCCATGGAATCCTTATAACATTTCCAAAATATTTCAGAATAGGATTTATACCAATTTATGGTTTTAGATGCTCAATCATTATCTATTGGAATGTGTAATAGTGGGACACTTAATCTTTAATGTTATACTTCATTCCAATCAACCAGGATTGAGGAATGATGTTATAGTAAATCTTTATATTTCCAAATGGACCCCAAATAATTATGATTGTAAAAATATTAAACTAAATATAAATGATGGGATACAATTTATTTCCAAAATACTAAAATATATTTATATGGTAGATACAAAATAGAAATGGTCTCCCCACAACAAATGACTTCTATGATTCCTCAAAACACTTTACCTTACTAATTTAACTACATGATAGACAAAAAGAGAGATATATAAAACTATAAACTATTCAAATACATACCTAAAACATCCTATTAATCACCTAGATGTAGTTTAGTGAAGATCCTTATATTGTTCAACTCCACCTTTGATTTTAGGATGTTCTGTTATGGTACATTCATACTAAGACCTTCTATGATGACATCCCAGTTTCATAGTGTATTGGAGATGTGAAATGCGAACATATAAAGGTTCTCCTCCCATATCCTCCTTATGGGATAAAATTTCTTTTGAGGAAAGATATAAATTAATCACTTATGGTTAGAAAAGTCATTGAATGTCACCCTATAAAATATAATGTCAAAAATACATAAGATAATGCATCATTATATAAATACATAAATCCAGTGTGGGAAAATTATTCTCATATGGATAGAGTTTATGAGATACATATTCCATTATATGATCAAACAATAGAAGCAAAAAACCTAATCTGAAACTAGCAGAAGAACAATACACCAAATACCTATACCATGATTAGGTAAGATCAAAATTATTTATGATGATAGAATAAAATTAGGCTAATTAAATCTAGTATGACATATGGAATCCAGTGGGATTTTCTCCCATTTACTGCTAAGTGTAAAAAAATGCGACAACAAATAAAATAAATATTTGATGAACTACTGATATTATCTAGTATAAATAAACAAGATTAAAATATCAATGATTTTTTTTATCGTCCCATGAAAATGAAACCTTAAACCTCTCAATGTAAATAGATAAAACACACTAAAAAGTAACAGTCCCCATAAACATCACTTCATTAAACTAGAATCTACAGTTTGAAAGACTTCCATAAAATGGATAAATTTCATGATTTCATAAAAAACATATATTGATCATCCTCATGCTCAGACATCGAAATAATTTATATCATCTAGAAAAATAAAAAATTTTGGAGATTCTACTGGAATACCAAGTTTATATAATCTATAAAAACTATAGGATCATTATTCATAACAAAATTCAACATAATAAATTCATAATTGTTATACCTAATAAAGGATTCTATCATCATAATATTAGACTCTAAGGACTGGTGTATATGATAAACCAACCAAAGATAAATATTAAAAAACACTTTTCCACATTAAATGATAAAAAAATCATCTAAATGTCGAAAAGATAATAATTATTAACATTTAATAAGATTAACTTTTGATATTCCATACCCATGTAACGTAAACAAAAAAAATTCATTGAAAAAAGAACTATGGATACCTTAGCAGGAATAGTTAGGTGAAAGAAAGTACATTCTACTAGATCATACCGATAATTCTTAATCCCTTTTACCTCCACCATATCAATGAAAAAAAGGATATTAAGATCATATGAATAAATAACACTATATCAATTGAAAAATCAACATGTATCTCTAGAATAAAATTGGATGTGTTTTTGATAATATTTTAGGAATGTCCAAAAAATTAAATAGAATATTGATGAGATAAGATATAAGAATTGGATAAAAAAATAATATAATTCAAATCTTGATAAATGGGAGGAAGTTCGGACCTAAAAGGACCTCATATCCTACTCCCCCCCTGCAACAGCTGATATATTCCATTGGCAATATGGAATGTGAACTTCTATTGATATCAATCAATATCCTCAAAATTAGTGATAAGACAATCCATTCCGATGATTTTTTCAATAAAATATAGATCAATAATATAAAAATAACAATCTTTCTACATTTCATAAATTGATCGAGATAAATAAGGACATTGAAACCACTTCTCATTCCTTCTCTTAATATATGCCTCTAACATCATGAAGATGAAATTGAGCTATGTTGTATGTTTCAACACATAAAAACATGGGATGATATAGATGAATTAGAGAAACATATTTCAAATAAATAAGTAAATATAGAAGATTAAACATATATGGCACCTCACTCTGTCGCATAACCCTATGATTGCTACACGAGAGACTCATTCATTGTGTGAATGTGATTCACTCCAGAGTCCTATTGATAGATACCTATCGACATTGATGCATATAGTTGAGCACATATTTCTTTTAGATATAATGACCCTTTAATATATTTATGAATATACATATCATTGTATAACATATATAGATGGACATAGGGATAAAATCATTACAAGTGTTCATATGGTAGGAAAATAATTACAGGGGTTCCCAACATTATTTCACTTGTAGTAATTTAGGGGAAAAGTATTGGCTATAAATGAGGGTTCAGAGTAGTCCCAATACAAAGAACCACCTCCAATACTCTTACATTAATCATATTATTTCCTCTTCTTCCCCTAAAAGACCCTGATGCTGCCACTCTGTTGTAGAGAATGGGTAAAACAACAAGAGATTCCTTCCATGTCCATTTCTATCAACCTATCTTTATCAAATATCACATCATAAGTTTAATGAATTTTTATAAATAATTTTTATTTGAAATATTGTAAGATAATTTACTATTACTTGTAATATTTAATATAATAAATATTTACCACCTCTAGATAAAAATGATTCATCTCTGTAAATCCACTAGTGTGCTCCTACACTAATGTATCTCATTAAAACAAAGAGATTATCTCTAGATAGATTTCAATCATTAAGGAATATTGGTATAAATGATTTAATAATAGTTTTTATGAAAAACTAACAATCTAATAATACATATCGATAAACTTGTACAATACAACCCCATCATCACCAACAAGAATCCTCAAGCCTGAACACTACACACATCACATTGATGGTCTGAGGTTTATCTAAGATATTGAATATCTGATTAATATTTTTTATGCAGGCCTCCACCTCTTTGGGATTATTCAAATCCATGAAGGATTGGCGACAAACGCGTTTGGACTCATAATATTGATCCATACCATTCCTAACTCCTAGTTCCACCTCAATATCATGGTTATGGGATGGTGGTATATTTTGGTATGTGACATGAACTATTCTCAGGATATATTATAAAATAATATGATCCAATGTTTTATTCTCTTGATGTGAACCCACTACACACTTTTTTAAAAACAATGGGAGAAGTGTTATAGGAATATCTATTCACCGAAAAATAGAAAAAATAATCACAAAACAATATAATATCATCTGTAACCATTAATTCATAATAAAAAATAATATTATGATTAAAAACTGAACATATAAGACACCCATACCCACATCTATCATTACACGAGTCATTTCAAAACAATAGCTGCCAGAAACTACCACACCCAACCACTGATGATCCAATAGTTATACCTCTTGGCTAAAAAATATGTGATAGGGACTCTTGATGAAAATAACAAATTTGGTACAAATTTGTATGGAACATGCTAGGGTTTCCAACATAAAATAGAACCTATAATTATTTCCTATGTAAATGAATGGAACTCATGATCACCATGGATAGTCACTAGAAACTGATCATCAAAAAATATGTAGGGTATTATTTCCCACAAACTGCACAATATATATTTAATATAAATAGGGTATAATGATCAATATATGTAATATCATAATAAATATAAAATATAAGAAAAATAAAATAGCAGTAGTGATAATACTTGAAAACTAGAATAAAACATTTAGGGGGTATAGGTCAAACAAAACCAAATAACAATAAAAATAGATGAAAAATACTACTACGAAATGTGTGAAACATACCAAAATATTTTCACCAACTACCAAATCCCTGCTAACAAAAATCTCACTAACTCACTCTCGTGCCTTTCTTTTCCCTATATAATATGACATGAAAATTTCTATACACCACTAAATGGGTGTGACTAGTGTGAGATAAATAGGCTCAGTATGATCCCAAATAGGTGTTCCATGTCATTTAACTATTGAAATAATCCCATTACGAACATTTTAAATAAATCAAGGAATGATATTAAATGATGATGTTTTAAATAAAAAATAATGGTAAGAAAATCCAACTTTTCACAGTTCTAATACAGGAATGAAAAACCATTTCGAAGAATAATTACTAAATTACATTTTTCAAAATCAAAATCAGGTATATGAAGTGAAAATAATATAAGGAAACCCCAATGGTAGTCATTCCATGGATCAAAACTAGTCGTTCTAGAAAACAACTCAGACCATAATAAATGACTTCTGCACACCCAATTCTAGAGAAAAAAGTCATAAGGAGAAGACAGGAACTCAATGATCAAAGACTCAAAAAATATCAATTGAAATTCCCAAGAATAAATGGTCTAGGATGTAGAGGAACACCCCATAAGAGATACTCCAAATAGAAAAATGGGTGATGAATTTAAGAAACACGTCCCATCTAAGTACCCAAGTCCTATCATGAGCTTCAATTCTAAAATAATTTCAAAGTGTTTAATATTTCACAAAATAATCTAAAAACCATTATTCCACTCTAACATGCTTTGAATACCATTTTCTCTTTCCATTCCACAATTCTTTGAAAATAATCATGTCATTTACACAAGAAAAGGGGAAAAATATTTATCACAAATGTATTTTAATACGCAAAAAAATAAAGCATATTAATTTATAAAAATAATTAATTAAACCCATTGAAATTTGGTTCATCCAATGCAGTCTATTGAAAATCCCACCTACCTAAAACTCTGGTTGAACACTAAACACATATATATCCATCGACTTTTAAAATATAGCATAGAAAATAATTATTCCCAAATAATGATACCCATATCTTATAATGTTATCACATAAATAAAATTGGTGGTTATGAGGATAGTTTAACAAATTCCCAATGAACTAACACACCACAACACAACTAACACATTGGTCAGAACCTAGAAAATGACATCACAAAGGACCAAAAAGAGTCACATAAACAACTATATGTGATCAATGAATATGATAAACGTAGAAAAACACTAGTATTATGACCAATGAAAATGAAGAAACAGATTGGTCACTCATTGAGAGAGATTCCACATGACCACCACAAATGTTTAGCATAAAAATAAGTGACCTTGACAAGGAGGATAGAACAAATATCTCCCAGAAGAGACCAGATTTTGAGATAGGGAATAATAATATTGACTGAATTAGGTTTCAATCTCACAATATTTTATGACTATTGGATTGAATTGTTAATGTTTTAAAATTCTATTTTTCAACATATGATCCCCATTATATGGTTACACAAAAAAATGTTGCCTAAGTATTAATTTATCTTGGGTGTTGATATTATAGTGTCAAAGTGGTTATATAGAAATAAAAAAAATACAATGTAAAAATGGGCATACAAACTATATTATTCATACCCATAAATCATTTAACGGAAGATTCCTTTAAAGTAAATATTCCATAAGCTAGAATGTATAATGAGAATTTATCTACCATAAGTGATAAAGAACATTTTCTAGAAAAACTCCAAAAAATAAATATTATTCCTTCAGAATCCTAAAAACACACTATTAAATACGAAAATAGTATACCATAAATGTATAGTATATCACAATAACCCCATGAAATACCAAACATTATGTGGACCCTCATCCACCAGACACAAACTATGTAGAAACCACACATAATGTACCTTTTGTGTGAACCTACCACACTTTCTGTGATCCAATAACATATAACATCTTTCATCTCATGCCTATAAGATGATTAAACACCCAAAATTATAATCTCTATCGTTGGACTTCAATTAATCAACGGTAATCTATTATTTCCTATAAAAGTCAACTTTATGGATTGAAAGACATCATTTTACAACTATATGGAGTAGCCAACATCGGAAGCCTATACCTAGCCCATCAACTAATGTTAATACATAGGATATTTAGTCACCTAATGGAATATTTTCACCATGGAAAAAATGACCATACTAATAGCTTTATCAAATCCACTTGGTGCATCTAATTTGGTTATCTGGAAAACCAAAGTTTCCCTCATTTGTAAATTAAGTCCCTAGATAAACTGGGCCTCCTAGTTTCTAAAAAAACTAATTGCTGGCTCATGAAATTTTCTTTACTATCTAGGTCACCTCAACATAGTATAAATGGGGCCATATCTAGATCATTAAATACCATCAAACTGGACCTAACATGGATCTAGAAAGCCCTAGATCTTGGTTGATGTATGATTCCACATAGAGAATAAAGTTGGAAAATCTAGAATATTACCTATATATTTACTTCTAAACCCATAATAGGGAGGGAACATCTTTTATCATTCCACACCTGTCAAAAATAAGTTACTTGAGAATAATGTAATCCATTCTTAAGTAATAACCTATAATTTTTAATATTATGTTGTATCTCTCTTTTCATTCATATCCCTTTCCTTCTACATTGGTTGAGTTGGATCATTTACTAGTGGGTCTTCTATATAGGTGTAAGCCCAAAAAAACTTCTCCATCAATATTGATCCCAACCTAACAATTTATTAACGAGACACATCAGGTAATCAACATGTTATTATCCATATTTTAACCTATGTTTTCACATCATTCAAACTTAGAGATCCCTGAAAATGACATTATAATAAATTCCCAACTACCTAGTCTGATGACCTAAAAAAAGAAAACATACCACACTAATGATTTAAGACTAGATTGTATGATCTTGTCACATGACCATAAATAATTAATTACTAACATTGTGTCATTTTATATATAGGATGCCTCATAGTGGAACGAACTAAAAAATTCTAACCCAAAACCTTATACATATGATATATATTCAAATGGAGTTGTATTCCTTATGAATAATATTTCATCCATTCCAATCGGATCATAATCCATAGGAATCTTAATTCCCTCACTCATTGATCCATATTAGATATGGGACCTCACATTCTTCCATCATAGTAATGTTTTCTGTGGACCTAAATTCCATCAAACCAAATTCCCAATGTAATCATTCCCAAACCTAGAGGGTCATATTCCCTCTTAGGGACAACAATAAATATCTCCTTTGATCATATTCTCGATGAGACCATATCAAAATCATATGTATATGATCCTTTTGAGGCTAAAGACTTCTTGTTGGGATATAATTCTTATGAGGTCAATATAAAGGGACACTCATGAATAATTCCAATAAAAATATTTATATAATCATTTAACCCACTCAACCATTCTTAATGAGACTAAACTGTATAGGCTGGTCATTCATTCCTGAACATAAAAGGTATTAAGAGTATCAGTAATTACTTTGAACAACATGGGTTTTAATTCATTTAATAAGATACCTTATAAGCCATTGTTATTGGATGAATTACAACATTATAAATACTTAATGCTTCCTTAAATGTTGTTAATCAGTTGAGTTCCTATATGTGTGTCTACAAACCGCAATCCTCTAAATTAATAACAATTAATATACAATGAACGAATATAAAAATACATAATAGATACATATTTTTTCATTAATAAATGTTAATGACTGTCATATAGAACACGGAAATATAGTTTTTCACTAGTACATGGAAAGGACTTATGAAAATGTCTTAAATTCTAAAGAGAGTCCATGAGTAGGTTTGAATACATTCAAAATGGTTTGATAAGCTTGAACACCCCCAAAATCTGTCTAAAATTATTCTAACATGTCACTATTAAAACCACCAAGTGAACCCTTCCAATGGAATGATGAACATCATTGTCATTCCCTATGAATTGTACCATACACTGAAATTCAGGGGAGTTACCCATAGAAAAACAATGAAAATCATCTAAATATTATATGATAACTAGACATTACAAAGGAAACTTCAATACATTTTCTCTGGATGTATCACATGAAAAGAATTAGTGAACCAAATATGAATCTTTCAAATTTTAATGGTTATTAAAAAAACATCAAGCCATTTCGTTTCACATGTCTCATGTAAAAAAGGAAAATAAAGATGAATCCATTTAACTGTGAAATATATTGGATGAAAATTAGTTTTTTCTTACTTTTGATTCTGAATTATTATGTTTTCATAATCAATTTTATAGAACATTTCAAGACTAATAAGAACATTAACTAGTCCCAATTGATTATAATACCACAATTATAGACATATGCATCAATATCTATAAAATATGGCCATTCATCAACCAAAAAGCAACTAACACTGACAAAAAAATTTCAATGACAAGTAATAAATATATTGGTTTAGGTATTCCTCTATGATTTTATTATTATGTTATTGAATTTTGGGGATGGGGTTATCCAAAACATGAATCCCCAAAAATAATATATTAAATGTTGAGTGGTAAAATGAGAATTGATACACCATTCATTTTTTGGACATATATGGGTTTCTTTCTATAATATAGTATAATAAATCATCCCTCACCTTAGAGAGGTAGATCAAGATGTCGACTATGGCCTCATATTTGTATATGGTTTTCCCATGAGGGGTCATATGGATATCCATCATTACAAGTCCCATGTGTTATGAACCCATAAGTAACTGAAAGAGAATTCCACCCTGAATTACCCTCACCCAATTACTTGAACCATGAATTATATGTTATATCACTATGGTATATGAGGAAAAAACTATATGAATCATGAACATAACCCCACATTCAGAATGGAAAACTACAAAAAAAATGGTTGAAACTGATGAGCCAGATCATATGAATTTACATGTTATGATAAAATGCTATAATACTCTATCATCATTATGTAAAGAAACAATACATATAATACAAAACATCCAAGGGAAGGTACATATTACTACATCCATAAATGAATTTTATTGGCTTATACCATCTTCAACTGCATGTCAGGAGTGAGATCATATCACCAATCCAACCATGTAATACGGATATATAAAAATTTATATAGTAAAATACCATCAATATATAATGGCTTACATGGCTAGATGAAATATATATTGTCTCAAATCATAAAAAACTATCATAACTATAAGGAAACAACCATAATACATTACTTAATATTGAGTTATATCAAGAATTAACATTGAGGATCTTTTCATGTTTAGAGTTTTAAAGAATTAGGCCACAACTATTAAATTACATCTCAAATATTATAATATAGATACTTCAAATCAGTATCTATTTTTTCATAAAATAAAAACTCTTTAAAGAAAAAAAGTTTTAATTTCATGATATAAATCTTCTGGAATAATTCATTTCTCTTACCCTCTCTTATATCCTGGGAAAATTAGATCAAATACCTAGGATGAGAATAAAAATCATAGTAAGAGCTGTAAAATAAAGAAAGTAAACAATAGTCCATTAATACATAAAAAAACATAAGCACATAAAAATACCTCATGAAATCATAAGATTTATGAATAACACATAAAAATCATAAATCATAAAGGTAACTATTGGCATTAATAAAATACTTACATTTTATCTTTCAAAACGTCTAAGGGAGTTATGTTTTGAACACTAATCAAAGTATATTCCCAAAATATCAAAGGATAAACATTAATGATTACCTTATTCATGATATAAAATGAATAGGAGAGAAATATTAGGCTCACTCTCCCTAGGTTTATCATATAACCACTCGTATACATAAAAAATGGCCATGAATCATAACCTAATTATAATACATGAAAAAGAAAAAAATACAGATATCATTTCCACGTTGAAATAAAAATATATCATTTAATTATAATGAAATAATCAATCAATTATAAAAATAATTTCAGATACCAAAATAAGTTAAAAGAGAATATGGTATTTATTTTCCTTTTAAAACAATTGTGGCTTATTAGGGAGGCAAAATATAAAATAATGCACGTGCTGAAAAATATTCATTGTTGTTATTTATGTATAAAATAATCATTATTTTTATAATTTACTAAAATTGTTCATAAAAAATATTCCATTTGAATATAATTAAATTTCAAAGGGGTTTATTGTACAAACATATAAAATAAATTCATGAATAAATTTATTTATGCCTTAATGAAAAGAGATTGAGATGAATTCACTTACTTAGAGACCGACTCATCATGTATGTTCCTTGTTCTTCAGGAATAATAAAAATAAGTTAATATATAATTTTTTAGTACATTTTTGAAGTTCATTATTAATTTTATATCACTTATTACAATGTTATAAGCATTACATAATTATTTAAGATAATATGTGTCATTTTGCATATATTTGGTACCTGAGTCAAATATGAACTTTTTTTAATTAAAAATTGTCCATGTGGTGAAAATTACATTATCACCATAATTTTAATATTGATTTAAATAAATAATATATTTATATATATATATAATATATTATAACATTTTGATATATGATATGAAAATCACCGTTCATGGAGATGGTAAGTAGTACGTATGCATGAATGCTACTTTCATTTCATTATCATATTTAATGGAATGAAAACTAACTGAAACATAGTTATATTAAAATTATAGTATAAAATAATATTTTATATATGTTACATATGTTCATTAACACCATCTGTTATATTTTCCATGCATGGAATGAATGAGTCATATCAAATTGAGGGGGTGGTTGTCTGCACTTCATCAAATGAAATTATCCTATTTACAGAAAATTAAAAGCATAAAGATATGTTTTAAATGATAATTACAACATTATATTGATAAAATAAAAAATATATATATAACATATAATTATAGTTCCATCATAATGGACATCAAGAGAGGCAGTAGGATACAGTTGAACAAATAATTCGTTCGTGAGGCAGTAGTTTGTTGTCCCTAGAAACTATATGTTCTATATCCATTAGATAGAGGTGTGTGTATGTGTAGTTTGAATACTCCTCAAAATTAAAACCTATTATATTTATTATTATGTTGTTTTTATTAAATAAAAGATAAATAATAGAATAGGGAGTGAATAAGTAATATAATGGAAAAGTATTTTAGAGAAGACACAACCTCTTAAAATGTGTATCTATCTTTGATTTGTGCCAAAAGGCTTTCTCGAAATTCTTTATTTCTAGGAGAAATCTTTTACGATAATTAGGGAGATTTTGAGAGTTCTTGGATCCTATATTGGATCATCCAAGGGGCATGAGAGGTGTGTGTAATGGGTTAGAGGTTGTGGCCTTTTATAAGGGGGTGGAGGGGATATTTAGGAACAATTGAAAAGAATTATTTTATTATAAAATCATTTCCGATTTCAAAAGATTTGAAACTTATTACATTCAAAGATAATATGAATATAAGTCAAAATAATTTCATCAAATAAAAATTTTATAGGTTTTGGATTTTTTTAATCCCTACATTTTTTATTGAACAATTTTTTACTCTTACAATTCTATCAAGCATTTAACCCTTAGAGAATCAAAATAATTACCCAAACATCAAAATAAAACCATTAAAGAGTCTGTAATAAAATTATATGCTTTTGATAACTATTTTTCCAAATCATAGATTTGTTGGAATTTTAAAATATTTAATTAAATATTTAATATTTTAAAATATAAATTATGTCAATTTTGACAATTATCAAATCATGACTTTTCTAAAAATACTTAAATTATTTATTTATATGAAAAAACATCATTTATATAAGGATTACATGTAACTAGAATCTATAAAATTAGTGGATGAAATTAAAATAACCAAAATACATTTGTTTTAACATTTTTCATATCATTTATTTGAATAAATTATTTATTAAGTAATCATTTCATCATCATTGTGTCATAATTAAATTTATTTATTCATTATTGAAAAATTATAAATAAAATACAATGATATATAAAATCATTTTATCATTTTAATTAATATGTATTGTTGAATAGATCAGTTATATAACCCCATATAAATTTTTTTAAGATATATAAGTTCATGTTAAATTTTTTTATCATTAAATTAAAAGTAATTAAATATCATTTTAAAACACAAGTGGATCCATGGGGTCCTAAAATCGACCCATGGATGTCCATGGTTGGAAATATCTCATAAAAAAATCCGGATATATGTTATGGTATTTTAATATTATTATGATATTATTATTAACCATTATTTACTAGAATTAATCATTAACCATGGAAAATTGAGTATTCACTAAAGTTACTATTCATAATGTCTAAAATAATTCAATTTATAAAAATTAGAACTCCTTCTTCCAAATATAGAATCAAATTTTCCAAATTAAAAACATATAATTTGTAGAAATTAATTTAAAATTAATTCTGGTTGTCAAAACCAAAAAGTGTGTTTTAAAGAAATAATAACAATCAAAAGATTGACACATGTTTTTGTCTAACTAAAATTTGAAATAACATCAATGACCAACATTAGTGTAAATGATAAAAAAATCTAAATAAATTTAAAACCAGCTTAAAAAATAATCTTACTATATAAATAAATCATATGAAAAGAACGTTTTGACTTAAAATGAAGTATTTTTGAATTATTCATTAAAAATGAACATTATGAGAAAAATATCAAAAAATACTCAATGTATTTTTTGATATCCTTATTCTAAAGAATAAGATTATTTTTTCAAATTTAACAGAAAAATGTGGCAAAAATATATTTAAAAAAGGGTTCCCCATCAAAAGGTGGTAAAATGAAATTTTAAAGAATATTATGGAATTTCAGGTGAAAAATCATATTCATTCTTATTTTAAGACACTATAAAATATTTGATAAATGTAAAGACCTTTTATAAACATGTATAATCATAATTTATTTGGTTCTGTTCACTCTATCCATTCCAACGACAATGCGTTAACAACCATTTAATGTAATAATATTATATTATTAATTTTTTTAGTATGACTCAGCATTGTGTGAAACATAAGATCTCTGAAAAACCCATTATTGCATTTCTGGTACGCCATCAAATATATCATCCCCATTAATGCAAAATTAGTATTTAATTAAAAAATATTAATAAATATGAAAATTCATATTCGTTATTTTCCTTGGATGTTACATCCTTCCCCCCTTTTAGAAATTTCATCTGGATAATTCTATTCACTTTTCGAATTAGTTGGGGTATTTATACTTATAATTTTCATATTCCCATGTTTCTACTTCATCCATTTGTTTTTTCCACAAACCTATACATGATTATTTACCTTACTGTACAACAAATTCTTTCTTCAGTCATGATTATTGACTGTTTGTTCATCAAAAGAAATATTTTCTTCGAACTGAACTAATTATGGACTCAAAACATGATATGGATCTGGAAAATAATTTCTCAAAATTGAAACATGAAAAACATTGTGTACATGGTATACACATGGAGGTAATACCACTCTATAAGTTATCAGTCGTTTGTTGTCTAGGATTTAATAGGATTCATTGATCCTTAGACTCAACATTCTCTTCTTACCAAAACAAATCACACTTTTCTATGGAGAAAAATTGAGAATGAAATGATCGCCCTCCTCAAAAGAACGATCATTCCTTCGGTTGTACGCATAAATTTATTTCCGACATAGAGATATCTTTATGTGCTTCTGTATCAATTGAAATTTATCTTCCATATCTTCTACCAATACTGGTCCCACCAACATTCTTTCAGTAAATTCATCCAAACAGGCTTGATTTCGACCCCACATTCCATAAAATTCCTTAAAACGGTTCCATTTCTATTCTGGAATTAAAACTATTATTACATGAAAACTCAACCAATGAAATATTTTGGTACCAAAATCCCTTGTAAATCCTTGAGCAAGCACGTAGCATATGTTTTGAGGTCTGAATTGTTCGTTTTGACTACCCATATGATTGCGGAAGAAAACTTTTAGTGAAATATAATTCATTACCAATGACTTTTAAAGGCCCTTATAAAAGTTTGAATTGAACCTGGGAACACAATCAGATATAATAAAGAGGGGGACCTTAGGTAACCTGATTATCTCTTTAACATACAACCACAAAATTTGATCTAGAGACATAGTATCTCGAATAGGAATTAAATTAGTATGTTTATTCCATCAGTAAACAATAACCTAGAATATATTATTACCTCGAGATGTCTTCGGGAATCCCATAATGTTGTCCAAGGATTTATTTACCCATTTCCACTCTAGAACAGGTAATGGCAAAACAATCCTCTTCTGTAACTTCCGTACTGCTTTAACCTTTTGATAGGACAAACATCTAAGGGTAAATTCAGAAATATCTCTTTTTATTCCATCCCACCATTAATACTCCAAAATTTCTCTATAAATTTTACTACTTCCAGGATGAACTAAATACAGAGAACTATGAGCTTCACATGAAAAATATTTTTCAACTGTAAATCACAAGGCACATATTATATCTTTCCAAAACTAAAATAATAGTCTCTATCAATGTTAAAGGAATGTAACATGCCCTTCTTAACTAATTCTACCTTTTTATATTACTGACTATCTTTATTCCATGCTTTCTTTATTCAGTCTATTAGGGATGATTGTTCTGAAACCATAAACAAAACAGAGGAACCAATTTCACTAAATACTTCTATGCCTAAGGTCATCAAATCATTAATCAGAGGATCTTTTTCAAAACATAACATGGTTAATGTAGCATTACTTTTCCACTCAAAGCATCCACAACGTTATTATCATTTCCTCGATGGTAATGAATTGTGAAATCACAATCCTTGATTAGTTATATCCATCTCCTTGGTTTCATGTTCTATACATTCTGAGTGAATATATACTTAAAACATTTATGGTTAGTATATATTTCACATTTTACTACATACAGATGATTCCTCCGAACTTTTAATGGAAAACAACAAAACCTAATTCAAAACCATCTATAGGGTAAGTTAACACATGATATTTCAATTGGTGTGAAGCCTAAGAAATTACCTGATCATTCTATATAAGGAAAAAAGACAAGTCCATTCAATAAAGAATAACTGTAGATAAAAAATTCACCATCTCTTGAAGGAAATGCCAAAACTGGAGCATTCACCATTCTTCATTTCAATTCTTAAAAACAATCATCACATTCTTTATTCCATTTGAATGTAACACCAATTCAAGTTAACTTATTTAGTGAGCCAGATAAGTATGAATAATATTCCAAAAAACTTATATAGTATATTTCCAAACCATGAAAACTACGAATCTCACTTATATTATTAGGTCATTGACATTCTTCCGCAACTTTTGTTTTATCAGGATCAATAGTTATTGAATTTTTTAAACAATGTACCAAATGAATGAAATCTATTGTAAGTAAAAATAAATCTTTATTAATTTCCCATACAACTTTTTTTCCATAAAATTTTTAATGAAAACCCTCAAATAATTTTCCTAATCCTATTTAAATTTAGAATAAACTAAGATCTCATTAATTAACACAACCACAAAATTTTCAAATAAATTATGGAAAATTCAATTCAGAAGATCCCTGAATACAAAGGTGAATTGGTTAACCCAAAAGGAATAACTACAAATTCATAATGGGAATATCGAGTATGAAACACAATATTTAGAATGTATTCTTCCTTTACATTAAAATGATTCTACACCGACCTAAATTCAATCTTCTAAAAATACTGAGCTCCTTTGAAATGATCAATTAAATCATCGATATGTGGTAAAGAATACTTGTTCTTAACAATGATGTTATTGAACGCTCTATAATCAATGCAAAGACTCATTAAACTATATTACTTTTTAAAAAATATGACATGATCACCCCATGGTGATGTTCTAGGTTGAATGAAACCTTTATATAATTACTTCTACAATTTCATCTTTAACTCTAAAAGTTTCATTTTAATGATTTGATATGGGGATTTTAAAATTTTCTTTGTATCAAGAACTAATTAACTATAAATTCAACTTCCTAGTTAGGTATTATACAAGGAAACTCATCAGGAGAAACATAAAGATACTAATTTACCACTAAAAAATCATTAATCGGAACATTTTATTTTATTTTTAATAATACTAGAATGGTAACATTAATTTCTATCTATTACATGTTTGTAAACTTCATGATATGTTATAAAAAGTATGGGTCAATTCTTTTATACAAACTTAAATTGTTTCTCAAAATAAACCCCATTATATCTGTAGTTAATATTATAATGATAAATAGATAGACAATCTATACCCAAAATAACATCGAAATCTTCTAGAGGAAAAAAATAAGGTTTTCAGGTATAGTTTATCCACACACAAGGACAAGAAGGTTCTTATAATTTATTTTTGTCTCAACATTTCCACTCAATGTTTTTACCATAAGGTCAAATTTCATATCTTGCGATGGAATCCAAAATTAACTAGAAAATTTCATAGATATGAGAGAATCTATCGACCCCGAATCAAATGACACATTGGAATAATATGAATAAACAAATAGTGTACCAGATGCTACTTCATTAGATTGACCAACATCTACAGAAGTAATTGCAAAGTATTTCACCACCCCTTACTTCTTGTAGTCTAGATGATTTCTTTAGGATGAGTTCTATGTTGGACACTCATTTTCATAATGACCCATTTCATTACACTTAATATATGTTACTGACTGTAAATCAGATTTTTACATACCATTTCCCTGATAATTCTCAGTGAAATTATGATCCTTATGTCCCTTTTTACCACATCAGAAGTACATACCAGAATTCAAAAGGAATTCCCCAGTGTGATTTTTTCCACAATTTTCACAAACTATAAACATAGGTTTCTTACCACTAGAATTTATTGAATATTTCATCCATTTCACCTTCCACCTTGAACTACTATTCTGTTGTTTTTCAGTGATTAAATGATCAACTACGAATTCCATTTCATCTTTTCCACACATCAAAAAAGTTTTTAATAAATTTTTAACTTAGGAAAAGTAACAACCCTTTGATAATTTGACATTAATCTTGAGTAAAAATGATATATTTTACTATCAAGATCATGTATGAAATTTGGAGAATACCTTTATAGTTGAATCAATTTTTTTTTCATAAGAAGACTTTGAGTTATCCTCTTGGCTCAATTCAGGGAATTTTTTTCCATACTATGTCAAACCACCTTATGAATATATTTCTCCAGAAACATACATTTGAATTCATCCCAATCTAGATAATAAATATTAACACTATCCCAAATATTTTTAATAATAAACATCCACTGGTCGTATTCTCATTCAAAAATTCAACACAAAAGTCTTACCTTTTGATGTTTTGAACACCCCATGTCATCAAAAATCTGTTCAGTTCTTTAATCCACGCTTCAGACAGAACACAGTTAGATGATCCTCGGAATGTTAAGGGACATGGCCTCATGAAATTATCCACTATAGACATGTTCCATTGGGGATGATCTTGTTGATCTTATTCATGTATACCACCACCATTTATAGCATGAGTTAGTTGTTCCATCACCAGAAAAAACTGTTCTACGAAAAACCATTCTGAACACAGAAACATCTTAGGAGAAGCAACACGTAATTATGTAAATTCTATATCATTTAAAACATTGAATAAATTAATTTATGGATATAAATTTAACAATATATTAAATACTAATGTTGTCTAAACCAACCACTGATACATACTATAATGCCCCAGCCATAATACATTACTTATTATAGAGTTAAATAAAGATTTAACATTGGTGATCCTTCCGGGTTTGTAGTTATAGATAAATTGGACATAACTATAACACTACATATCAAATATTACAAAGTAGACACTTCTAATATGTTTGGATTTTTATCATAATATAAAAACTCTTAAATGAATAAAATTATTATATTGTTGTAATAAATCTTATTGAATTCTACTTTTCTCTTACCCTTCCTTATCCACTATGAAAAATATTTAAAAATGTGGGATGATCATAAAAATCATAGTAAGGTTTAAAAAATAAAAAAGAAAACATTAGTCCATTATTACATAAAGAACATAATCTATTTAACATATCTCAAGATATCATAATATTTATGAATAAAACATTGAAATCATAAATCATAAAGGAAACATGGGGAATCCAGATCATACATACATTGTAGCTTTCACAGCTGCGTAGGGAGTTACATTTTGAATACCCATCAATGTACATTCCTTAAATTTCTTAGGATAATAGTTAACATTTACCTCTATAATGTTACCCAATGCAATTGAGAGAAATAATTTTCACACCCTCTCTAGGTTTATCACAAAACCACCCATATACATACACAATTCCCAAGAATCATAACATAATGGTAATATATGAACAATAACAAAAAAAGTTAACATTTCCACATTGAAGTTAAAATATAACATTTCAATATATTTACATAATAAATCCATTTTCAAATCCATTTTCAATAATAAAATACATAAAAAGAGTGTATGGAATTTTTTTCAAACATTACTACTTGTTAGGGATGCCAAATATCAAATAATACTTGCAGTGGTGGAAAAGACATTGTTATCGCATGAGTTTAAAAGAAACACTATATTTTTCATTTAGTAAAATGATTCATTAAAAAGATTTATTTTGAATAAAGGAAAATGTAAATTTGTTTTATTACATAGCATATACAATAATTTCAAGTGTAAATCGATGTATGCCTCAATGAATGAAGATTGAGATGAAGTCCCTTACCTTTAATCTGACTCGTCACATATGTTCCTTATTATTCCTGAATAGTAAACAGAAGTTAATTTTTACTTGCTTAAGAAAATTTTTAATGTTCATTATTCCTTTTATATCACTTATTACCATGTTATAAACATTACATAATTATTTAATTTAGTATCTGTCGTTTTGCAGATATTTGGTACATGAGTCAAAAATTAACTAGTAATATTTAAAAATTGTCAATTTTTTAAAAATTAAATTTTCTCTATAATTTTAATCATGTTTCAAAAACCATATATATCAATTATATATGTTTTTAGAATAGTTCAAAACATTTTTTAATAAGAAATCAAAAGAACCGTTCATGGAGATGTCAAGCTATATGGATGCATAAACGCCACATTCATTTTTTTCATATATAATGGAACTAAAAGAGAATTAAACATAGGTATATTATAATTACAATATAATATCACATTTTATATACATTACATATGTTCATTACACTATCTTGTATATGCTCCATGTGTGTCATGAATGATTCATATCATTAGGAGTGGGTAGTAGTCAACACATCCTGAAATGAAATTATCAAATTTATACAACATTATAACAAAAATGGTATTCTATAAATGATGACTAAATACATATATAGATAAAATAAATATGATATATATCATACATAATTACAGTTCCATCATTATTTCTGATGCTTTCATCGGGGCACGCGCGTCTGTCTCGTTTAGGGAGGAGGGGTGCGGTTTATTGCCCTGCATTCCCGCATTCCAAAGGAGGGTGGAATCTGATCCTTATTCAGGGATGTCTTCTCCTTGATCGAAATGGGATGGTGGGATGCCAGATCTTCCTTCTGTGGATTCCTCTTCAGAACTCGTCACCTAATTTGGGTCTCCCTTATAGATTTAATACACTGTTCATGAATCTCTTCCTAGTTCCATATCATCATGGACACTAGTTAATTACAATTCTTTTGTGGGGACATTTCATGGGTTCTGGATAGGGCACCATCGTTCGGCCACGGGAGTTTCCATGTTTGGCATCACTCACGTGTCTGGATGCAGGGGGATTGGCGTGTTTGTCTTCTATCTCTTAATATAGGGCTTCTCTAGGGCACGGAAGCTTGAAGCATCCAACCTTTAATTTAGGGATTCATATGCCATGGGCCTGTATTTGAGGTTTTCCTCAACTTCCCATGTTTAATACAGGTTATGCGGCAAGTTTAACATTATTTAGAGATATATCGGGCTGATCAGAACACTGACTAGAGTGGATCAGATAGAGGAACCCCCTAGAGGGAACACCGGTGTTGGGGTCAACTTGTGACTGGCTTCCCAAGTGTTGTTGAGGGGAATGGGGTATGAGGAGGCATTTTCCCACTAGGTTCTGGTGGCCTGGGTAAGAATTAGGATGGGTGATGTAGTGTTTGAGTGAAGTGTGTGGTGAATGGGATGGAACCGCCATGAGGATAACAATATTTTTGGGATTGAGCCTTTAAGAGGAATCCTACATATCCACATGCCATGGAATCAAATTCCACGTAGTTTATCTGATGATGGGTTACTGTCTATTGGGGTTCCACAGATTGCTGGTGGTTGGGGTGTTAATGGCTTACCACTGAACGGGTTCACAATGGCTGACCAATGTTTGGGGTCCATAGTTTAACGTCACGGAGGATGGGGGAAAACTGACATGAAGGGGGTCAAAACGGCTGGGTACTGGGATTGAACCTCATGGAGGATTCCTATGTACCTTAGCATAGCAATGATCAATGATCTCATAGTTCAGGTGAAGGAGTTTGGAGCCTACACTTAGAGGCGGCCCAGGGTGTCAGTGAACCGGTGTGGAGGGGGACCTGGGGTCAAATGGTTATTGGGCTTGAACCCCTTGGAGGATTCCTATGTACCCTTCCATAGAAATGATCAAAGACACTATAGTCTAGGTTGTTGGGAACTGACGTGATGGTTGACCTGGGGTCCATTGGATAGTGGTCTTGAACCGCATAGAGGCTTCTTACGTACCCTGTCTTGGCAAGGATCAAAGTCCTTGTAGTCCGGATGGGGCATTTTGGGCGTACGCTATGAGGTTTTCCAATGAGTTTGTGAACCGACGTGAAGATGGTTGGAACTAACAGTGTTGGTATTGAACCTCAGAGAGGATTCCTACATACCCTACCATGGTAAGGGTCAATGTCATCGTAGTTCATAGGTGGTCGGTGGGATGATGTGAAGTTAGACTTGGGGTCCAATGGATGGTGGGTATGAACCTCATGGAGGATTCTTAATTACCCTGCCTTGGAAAGGATCAAAGACCTCGTAGTTTAGGTGGTCATTTGGGGATTATTCTCTAAGGCATCCCAAGGAAGATGTCATGATCAGTGCTCACTCTAACCCATCATGAGTCATGATCAGTGTGAGACACAACAGATATCAGCGACCTGATGATCACATTGTGAATGTTGCATCTGCGGGAAGTTGAATGGGGCTTACACGTGATTGCAGCCCAAAGTGAAAACATGGGCTCATTCAAGGTTAGCAGCCTAAAGAGTTGGGGCTTACTCCAGGAGGGAGGCCCAAACAATGACAAAGCCTAGTGGGTGAGGGACTTGGTATTGAAGAAATGTGGGATCTGGTTTCCATTTCTCCCCCCTGATCATTGGGACCAATGTATAAAGGATGATCAGGGATTCTGCCTCTGGCATGAAAAGGTATGGGCTTACACCAATATGGTTTCCCTATCCCCACGGACAAATTCCACTCTGATAAGGATGATATCATCCCTTTGGGGGGATATCACACTCCCCTAGAGAATAGTGGGAATGTGGAATGTCCAAGGTGGGGGAACCCCACATGCGATGCATGGGGAAGGTCACAGTTTAACCTCATTTGTTGGGGATGATGTTTCATAGTAGTTTAACATCCTGAAGCTCAGATGAGGTGGGTTCGCTCTGCACCCCTAGGTCTTACATAACCGGTACCCTCTGCTCCTTGGTGCAGAGAGGGGATAGGAAATGTTGTGGCTAGGGGGTGTTGTGGAGCGAACCATCAGGGGATCCACGTTAGCGTGGCTATTAAAATAAGAAAAAACAATTAGCGTGCCTATGTGAAGATTCCTCAGGCGAAGCAACACAATGTCTAGTGTTGTCTAAGGGAATGTTTAATCACATCCTGAAAACATGGACGGTCACATGGGAAAAGGAATTTCAATGGAGAGGGTTTGACAGGTAGGGACCTTGTAACTCTGTTGCTCTGCGAGGCTGAGGGAACCTGCGAATGGGTGTGCATTGCGAAGTGTGGTGCCTCTGCCTAAGCATGGGGCATATGTTCATATGGGAGATGATTCACATTGTGGAGATGCATTCGCAGAGCACTTCCCAGTGGAGAAAAGGTTCCTCGTGAAGCAAGGTGTCAGGAAGAAATGTGTTTCACGAAGTATTGTGACCCTGCCTTGGTATGTGGATCATGTGTACACGAAGGGTGTTTTGTGAAGCATAAATTCTCTGTGATGACCCGATCCACCTTGGGGATCCTATTACTTCACGGAGACACTTAGGCTCCGTGAATGGAATCCCCCTCAAATGAGGGGATCAAAATGAGGCAAAGGGGAGGCACTTCACAGAGCAGAAGTACCTCACACAGCTCATGGTTCGCAGAGCTGAAGGGTGATTCGCGATTCAAGAGCTATGACGTCGAAAGTTTTCATTGTACCCCTTCTAAACTGTGGGGGGGAGGGGAGGCCGATGTTTATAGGGGAGAGGCTCCACGAAATCAGCACTCGATCTGCATGAAAAGAAATTTATTTTCTCCACATCATGTCAGGAACGTCAAATGCATTCGCAAAGCATTACCGCCTTCTTGCTTCATAGCAGGTCATGAACGTCAAGGATGATCATGGGAAATTGCCACCTCCTTGATTCGTGGCTGGTCACGAACATCAATGGCGGTCACAGAGCATTACCACCTACTTGCTTCGAGGTGGGTCGCGAACGCCACAGACGGTCGCAGAGATTTATTGTCTCCTTACTTCGTGGCGTGTCTTGAATGTCAATGGATATCGCGAAGAATTATCGCCTCTTTGATTCGCGAAGGGTCATGAATGTCAAGGACGGTCGCGAAGCGTTACTTCCTCCTTGCATTGTGGCGGGTCACAAACATCAAGGTTGGTCACTGAGCATTATCGCCTCCTTGCTTCGTGGCAGCATGGTGCGGCTAGTTCTCCATGAATGGGCTTTGTGAGGTAGCCATAAGTTTTGCGTATTCTTCCAGTTACCACATTTTGGAATAAAAAAATCCCCCCTAAGAGTTGGAGTCATGGATAAATCAGGGGTCGAAGTCTGAGGGTCGATCGCCAAATTCTTCGGTCTTTCGTGAATCAATCTCGCAAAGAGGGCTCGCAAAGTTGGAAAGCAAAGCTCCGGACAGACGCATCGCGATGCTCGCTTTGTTCAAGGTACGTCGTGAGGCTATGAGGGCCCCCTGCATATAAACAGGGGAACTGAACTATATTTTTTCCTTTCTCCACTCTGCGATTTGGAATTTTGTGCTCTCGATTTACAAAACTCTGCGTACTCTGTGATTGATCTCTATGATTCAGGGATTCTACATCATGGAACTTCCATGAGTCATTGGCTCCAAGTCTCAGCGCTTCAGGACTCTTCATTTGAAGGATGAGGGAGGGCTCCACCAATGGGCTTCGCAAGCATTCTCTACGAACGTCCTCCACAAACCAACATCATGATCCAACACGAAGAGCTCCCAAATTTCAAAACTGAATGGCCCATCAAGAATCTTCTTGGGGTGGTCCTTGAAGATGCTTCCTAGTGGGACGAGATGACGAATAGTCTAGGTCTAGGGGAGTTGGTTCGGAGCCACTCTGACCATGATTCGCTAGTCCAGCTACTCTCGGAGACCCAGATGAACATCCCAGTGTATAAGAGGTTGCCTTTGAATGGAATCGGGTTGAGTGATAATGTCTTCATCCTAGAAGGATGTTGGGATGAACCATCATACTAGTTTAATAGTATGTCATTACAACGCCGATGGTTCAAGGTGGTTGATGGCCTTTCCCTGTAGGATTTCAAACCAATCTCTGTTGATTGCTTATATAACCACCAGAATAATGTCGATGGGAAGGAGTTGCAGATGGAGATGTCTCCTACTCTATACCACACAATGCGGAATGTAGCTTTGATGAACCTGAGAAATGGATGGTCTGACGAACAGGACATGTGCGAGGGCGGAATCTTCACAGACGATTGGTTCTAGGCCTATTGGGTTGGCGCCTCGTGTGGGGAGTTTATGGCTGAGCTGAGGGGAGTTTGTTTGTATGAGGCGGCCAGGGCCTCTCAATTCTACATATATCAACTAAAATAGCTCATTCCAGATCTATTGAGCAGATGGTCATCGAGGACCAATACCTTCCACTAACACCAAGGGGATGTCAGTATCACCTTGTGGGATGTCCTCCAGATCTCACGGGTCCCGAAACTGGGGGCGAGGTACAAAAAATTCCTCCCCGTCATGTGTGTGTGATAGGATCGAGAAAAAATTCCATGGCTGGTGATGTCAATGATGGATCATGTTCTAGGGGGGACAAGGAGGCAGTAAGGGAATTCCACTTCATGAGGTGGTCCAAACAATTCTTGAACATCCCGGAAAACATGCAGTTTTTGGAAAGGACTCAGACCTGCTCTACAGGATCTATGAGTAAAGAGCACTCATACAAGAGCCTTTTGGAGAAAAACTAGTGGAAGATGTGGGGATTCAGCGTTAGCACCAAGCAACGACCAATAGTCGGGCTGGCGGCGTTCATCGCAGCTCTTATCTGTGGTTGGATCTTGCAAGTGAGGGATCTCAACATGGGAGTACACCCAATCACAATCATCATGGCACCCACATTGGCGATAAGAGGGAGGTTCAACCTAGGAATCCCAATGCTCGCCAATTTGTATAAGGTGTTGTGGCATATTAGTGAGGGAAAATGGTTGTAAAGGGTATGTGGACCATTCCACCTCCTTTATGGATGGATAGTAGCACATATCAGGGGGGTTTATGAATACACGAACCCTATCTCTCCTCCAGTCTCGAACTTATGCCCATCGATCCTGAATACCACGAGGAGCTTTCCAGCCGTGCTTACCACACCGTCTTTTCTGAACTGGGTGTGGAGGGTGGAGGAATTCAATTTCCACCCGTTTCCGTTGCCGACAGGGGTATTTACAGATGATGGTCGGGGGATGGGAGATCATCGGGCCTCTCACATGGCATTTTGAGGTGGTGTCCTGGTGTCGGCTGTGGACTGTGAGACCCTCTACGAGCCACATACCCCACACTAGTTTTCAAGGAAATTCTGGTGTACGCAGCGACTAACCCCACATGTCAATCTAGAGGTTCTCTATGAACAACACCCATGTGTGATGAGGCAAATGTGGTTCATGTTCACACGGGAAGATGGGAAAATGTGGAATGATTTACCACCATCGATAGCTGTACTTGGGCTTGTAAACAAAAATATTCCCAGAGCTGGGAGGCAGCCTACCTAGGGGAGAAGATGAAGAATCCAACCATTCGAGTCGGTGATGGTGAGATTTCCTGACCTCAGGGACGGGGAATTAAGGAAGCAAGGTCATCCTGTAGTGGCAGGGCTGCTGTGGCAGCGAGGCCCACACCAGTTGAGGGGGATGAAGTGGTAGCAGATCTGTTAGCAGCAGCCGAACCGGTGATTCCAGGTGAGATAAGTTATCCAGAGGGGAGGCCGCCAAAAGGATTCTGTAGGATACCCACCCGGGCAATGGTGAAGCGTTAGTGCCATATCGTCATGTCAGAGGATGTTGTATTCCTGGAGGCATGGGACATATAATAATTCAATAGGCAATTCCTCTTCCCAACCACGTTCTGGCCGCACCTCAGCCATCTCAGGATGGATTTGTCGGGAATAGGCCCCATTAGGGCCGGCTTTGTGGTGTCCCAATCTGATGGGGAATAATATCTTACTAAGATGGAGGAATTTGTGCACTCATAGAGGGTCTTCTTGTCCAATGACAGATCAATTCTAGGTGTTGATCGATCATACTACTACCCCGTGGTTGTTGGCATCAGATTTGAGAGAGCGATTCCCTCTGCCAGAAGAGTCAGAAGAGTCTTCCTGGGGAGACGATGCCGGGAGAGGGAGCCCCTTGGAGGAGGGAGAAGATGGAGATCATGTTTTGGATCGTGAATAGTTTGCATAAGACCTTGAGGTAACAATATGAAACTACCTCCTCTGAGACTTTCTTTGATGTCATTCTGGACTTCTTCCAAATATCTGAACTGTGCAAGAGGGTATTATTTATTGTACTAATTCTCATCCCTCATGGGATGCAGATGCGGGAACATCGTGATATAAGCTGTCGCCGCATCTATTGCTGTTTCCAGTGGGTCTAGAACACCTGAGGTGACCCCTCCATAGTTTTCAGACCTTCCTACCATATACGGGGGCCATGATTTGGGGTCCACATGACATCAACCCAAGAGCGAGACTAGAGATTCGATCTCTGTAAGTCCCCTCTAACAATTTTATGACTGTCATCCTCTAACCAAGTTTACTGGTGTCTTTGTACCTTTTTAATCTACACATATAGTTCATTAAATGAAGTGGGTCACCTTGGCGAGGATGGTCGGGGTTTCTGGCGGCGTCCTTCATAGGGGAATTGTAAGGACCCGACCCCAGTTTCCCTGACATGGATACTTATTTGATTAAGTTGGCATTAAAACAAGGAATACGAATCTCGAAGGACCAAGGAGTTTAGTATTATTGGAAAAAAGATACATACATAAGTTCATCATTACTACTTGAAATAAAAAACAACATAGAAACTACTTTAGACAACTTCCATATCTCCTAGGTTATCTTAGCATTTCATTTTTAATAGAATTTTTCTTGTCCTAAGAAAATAGAACATAATAAAGGGGAGATCACAAACACTCATTAATAGTAAAGAAGACAGAAGAAGGTAATATAAACATTAGACATGGTGAATAATTGAAAACACATGCCTTTAATAAATAATATTGAACACAATATGACAGGAATATGAGCAGAGTAAATAATGCCATAATAAAACATAATCATGGGTATTCTACTAATGCAATTAACACATGAAATATCAATAGATGAACTCATAATGATGGAATGAATAATTTAGATCATTCTGAAACATTTTTTCAAGTCCTCATCCAATACGTCTAATGATTAAGGCATCTGCCAAAATCCATATCACATTGGGAAATGACTTGGCCAATTCCACGTCTAGTTGTCTCGTGAGACTTACCGATGCATCGGGGTGGTATAGCGGGCCCCACCCATAACATAATAATTCTAAGGCATTCCTAATTTATGAATAGATATACATAAAAAAAATACATTCATATTGAAACTATCATATGAAATGTAACTATCTTTCCCCAATCATGAAACATAAAACACTAACCATTCAGAATAATATGGTTAATGGGTTTATGATATTTCATCCACAATAGAGTTATTCATAACCATTAAATCAAATATGGTAGATGAATTCATAAATTATTAAACCCAATAATACCATGGAATCAAAAAAATTTTGAATTAGATGAAGACACTCTTATAAAATCATTGTGAAATTCTGGAGATAAATACTATTTTATTTCATAAAGAAGAGTTATTTTGGAAAAATCTTTGTATAAAACCAGAAGTGAAGTAAGATAGTAAAATATGATGAAATTATTTCATTAGAAGGTTAATTGTTTCCAAAAATATATTATAGCTTGAACTTGAAAATAGATTTGAATATGATATATTCCCTTGTACCGGGCTCGTATTTTTGGAAACAGTTTTTGAGAGATCCTTTTAAAACATGTAACAATCCAGAAAATATGGAAGGATTCTGGTTGCTGTACATATATATAATAATCACATAGAATTGATGATGAGTACATTAAAATACCAAATAATTTCATCTAGGAAATTAAATAATAAATGTAACCCGAATGAAAATGGAAGTTCGAGTGGAAAACCCTTATCTTAACTCCAAACATGTTCCTCTCTTGTACATATTCTCCTAGAATATGAAATAATACATGTTAATAACTTATTTCATAACCTATTAGTCATATATTTAGTTTACCATAATCCTGGTTAGTTCATTTATGTCTTTATTGATAAGTTATTGTATTGAATTTCGTCGTTCTGGAGTGTTCATTTCCTTTATTTTCATATTCGATTCACAATTTTTTATGTAATGACGTTTTTGTGGAATGGTTATAAATCTATAGGATTGGAATTATATTTTATCTATGAACATAAATAATTGTTAATGGTCATTTATATCCTTTGGTTACAAGGAATGAGGATGAATCATTAGATGAAAACAACTTTGATTATTTGGTGGTATTTTGATTATTATAAACTTGTTTTGTCGTATTAATTATTTATATGTACATATTTTTGTTCCTGAATATTTATTAGGTTATAATACACATATTATAGTCTAGTTCAACCATGAAAATGGTTTCATGACTAGTAAAGAAGAATAAATTGAATAACGAAACTTCTTTGTCCACGGAGGTTATAAATCAGAACCTCATTGACGTCGATTTCATTTATAAAAATTAAAGGGAGTAAGTAAGAATATTTATGATGGTTCATCCATTCACATGATATAAATATAGTATATAGATGTTATTGGAGTTATCATGGTCATTTGGACAGAAGTGGTGAGGAGAGGATATCAAAAAAAAGATAAAATGAAATGAAACAAAATGAAGAAGAAGGGTGCTTTACCTCTTGAAATAACCTCCTTGAGAAACTCCTTAATGGTAGGGGTTTTAGTATTATTGGGAGATAGAAGATTCTTGGACATGGGGATAGACTACGGAAGGGTAATTGGGTAGAACATTGAGGAGATTAAAGGCTTAGAGCATTGAAGATAAGAGGTAGTGGTGGGGGGTTTTTATAGTGGAGGAGATGGGTAATTTTTGAATATTTAATTTCATTATTTAATTATTTCCATCAAGACAACCAATAGTGTTGTTTCATGTGACCCCTAATAGTACTAAGATCATTTGAGTTCGAATCAAGTGTCCTTACATCACTTATGATGTCATAAATAGTGTATTTTACTGATAAATTGAATATACAATACTTCTCTATTCATAAAAAAATCATGAATTTCAGAAAAGTCCCAAAAATTCACCCCTACCATTTTTTGATGTGTTTAATTCCAAAGTGAAATCCATTTTTCAAAAATAATTTTCTAAATATTATTAATTTAATTTTTAAATATGGTCGTAGTTGTTTATAAAAATAACAATCATGAAGTGCAATTAGTTTTGTGTGACATTGAAAAGTTAATTAAGATCCCATTATCATATTTCATTATGAAAATAAAATAATATTATTATTTACTATTCATAAGGGTCATATTACAATTAATATTACTATTCATAAGGGTATGTTACTATTCACTAAAAATCAAGTTTGTTCTATCAGACTCTAAATGACTTACTGAACACAACTCTAGATGACCATTTCTTGAAATTCCAAACATAGAAGAGGAAAAGTTGTGTTTAATGGATATATTATAAAATTTCTTTCTATATATATTTTCAAGACCTTGGGGTGTTAAATTCTCCCCTGCTTAAAAAAACATCTTCCTCGAAATTCATAGAAGATTACATAAAAGATTCGAGTATGTCTTTAACATAAGCTCCTCGGGCTCCCAGGTTGCTTCCTCGATTTTATGGTTCCTCCATAGAACCTTCATGAGACGAGTTGTCTGATTTCTCAATACTAGATCTCTAGTATCAAAAATCATGATACGCTCTTCACAGTACGATAGATCAGGATCATGTTCCACTTCTTCATAAGTGAGTACATTTTTTGGGTCTGGTGTGTACTTTAATAACATTGACACATGGAACACATTGTGAACATTGGAGAGAATTTGCGGCATTGCCAAACGGTAAGCTATGGTTCCAATTCAATCCCGCTTTTCAAAAGGTCCAATATACCTGGGACTTAATTTTCCCTTCTTACCGAATCATATAATACCCTTCCATGGAGATACTTTTACGAAAATGTGATCACCTTTTTCAAATTCAAAATCCTGCCTTCGGTTATCAACATAGCTCTTTTGACAACTTTGAGATATTTTGATATGGTTCTGGATAATCATCACATTTTCCATTGTTTCATCAACATGTTATGGTCCCACAAGAATTCTTTCACCAACATCATCCCAGCAAGTTGGTGTACGACATCTCCTCTAATATAATGCTTTATAGGGTGCCATATGTATACTTGAATGGAACCAGTTATTGTAGGAAAATGCTACGACGAGTAAATACTGATCCCACATGACTTGATAATCAATTGAACAACACCTCAACATGTCTTCAAATGTTTGAATAGTCCGTTTTGATTGTCCATCAGTTTGTGGGTGGTAGGAAGTGCTCAAATTAAGATCAGTGTATAGGGAATTCTGATGACTTTTCCATAATCTTGATGTAAAACATTGATCACGATCAGGAAAACTCGATAAGGGTACATAATGAAGTCTCACAACTTCATTAATATATAGTCTTCCAAGATGTTGAATTGTTAGATACTCTGTTATAGAAAAAAATGTGCTGACTTGGTAAAAAGATCAACAAAGTCCCATATTGCATCGTTCCTTCTAGGTGTCTTTGGTAGTCCCATGACAAAGTCCATAGTGATATTATCGATTTTCCACTCATGTATGGGAAGAGGTTGAAATACTCCTCCAGGATGTTGTCTTCCAGTTATCACTTGGTGACAAACCATACATCTTGACACAAAATCATCAATCTCCATCTTCATGTTGTCCCACCAAAAATGTTCCTTCAAATATCTATATATCTTAGTCTTACTAGGGTGTATAGAGAAATTGGAACTATGAGCATTATACAACAATTCCCTTTTTAGATCAGGTATATCGAGAACACAAGGTCTCTTCCCAAATTTCAAAATTCCATCTTCATATACGAAGTCACTCAATCTCCCATCATTCATAGATTTAATCTTTGTTTGAAACACTTCATCATCTGCTTGATAAAGTTTTACACTTTCTAGTAAAGATAGTTTGGAAACCATTTGAAAAAGCATTTATGTTTCACCTTCCATGGTTATTGCTATATACATATTTTCTTGATCCATGAAAATAGGATCCCTTTCAACTCTCATCTTGTTCATAACTCCATGATCCTTTCTACTCAAAGCATTTGCCATTTTATTTTCCTTCCTCGTTTGGTAGTGTATCGTGGAATAATAATCCTTATGTAGTTCAAGCCATCTCCTTTTCCTCATGTTGAGATTTTTCTGTGAGAAAATATACTTCAAACTCTTGTGATCAGTATAAATCTCACATTTTTACCATAAAGATAATGTATCCGTATCTTCAAAAAAAGATTACTACAGCTAACTCAAAATCATGAGTAGGATAGTTTTTCTCTTGAATTTTTAGTTGTCGTGAAGGATGAGCAATAACCCTATCATTTTTCATAAGTACACAACCAAGTCCTTTCATTGAAACATCATGATAAATAACAATCCCATCATTATCTGATGGTATTGTCAATATAGGTGCATTGAATAATCTTATCTTCAGTTCTTTGAAACATTATTCACAATATTTTGTACAATCAAATTTAATACCTCTACGTGTGAGATTTGTTAGCTGGTTAGCTAGCTGGGAAAAATTATGCACGAAACACCGATAATAACCTGCTAAGCCAATACAACTTTATACCACAGTTATGTTTGTTGGAATGGGCCAATCTTGGATTGCCTTTGTCTTTATAGGATCAACTAGGAATACATCTTTAGAGGAAATATGGCAAATAAAAAAATCACTTGATGCCAGAATTCACACTTGCTAAACTTCCCGCACAATTCATGTCTTCTAAGAGACTTAATGATAATGAACAAGTGATTTTCATGATCTTTGTAGATTATGCAGTATACCAATATATCATCAATATATACCACTGCAAAATCCTCAAGATATTCCTTGAAAATTATGTTCATTAGATCTATTAAGATAGAGGGTGCATTAGTGAATCCAAAAGGCATCGCTATAACTCGTAATTCCCGTAACTGGTTTCGAAATGCTGTTTTCGGAATGTCTTCTTTCTTCACACTCAACTGATGATATCCAGATCGATGTTCAATCTCTGAAAAGTATTTATCTCCTTACAGTTGTCAAATAAATCATCAATGCGAGGTAGGGGATACTTTTTCTTTATTGATATAGTAATGATCTCCCTGTAGTGGACACATAACCTCATAGATCAGTCTTTCTTCTTATAAAAAATGACAGGGGCTCCCCATGGGGAAACACTAGGGCGAATAAATCCCTTATTAATCATTTACTATAGTTGTTTATTTTGTTCCATTAATTCCACAGTTTTGTTTCTATAAGGGGTCTTCGATATGCGCCTAGAACCAGGAATTAAATCAATTGAAAAATCAATTCCTCATTCTGGAGGATGTCCAGGTAAATATTTTGGAAACACATCAACATATTCTCTCACAATAGGTATATCATATATTTGAACATTTCTTTTCTCACCCATAGTTATTTCATTCTCTTCCTCCCCAATAATTGAATTTAGTGGAGCTATTGGGGGTGGATCCAGATAAGAATTAGGTGGTGACAATTCTGCTCTAATGATAAGGTGTTATTTATCACCATCAACAAAATACGTAACCTCCTTCTTCTTAAAATACATTTTTTCATCATGGTCCAAAATCCAATCCAAACCGAGGATTATATCAAATTAAATCATGGGTATGATGATGAGATTAGCAGATAAAGAACATTTATATGCCCTAATGGGAACTGATTCACAAAACTTTATAGGAATGATACTTCCCTTATGTGTTTTGACTGACAACTCCCTTGTTAAATCAAATTGGAAATATCTAATTTTCATAGAAAATTGGGAATATATCAAACAATGTGATGATCCATAATCAAATAAAGCATTGGAAAAGTTTGATGAAACAATCAAAGTACCTGACACCATGTCACACCGAACATCAACCTCTGAAGTGGTGATCTCATATGCTTGTCCGTGCTCCCTTGTCATATTCTATTTCATATTTCCATGACGTTTGAGACAATCATTATCATAGTTCCACATCGCCTGACAATTATAGCAATGAACATCATTGTCTTCCTTCTTTCCTTTTCAATCTGTAGAGACCCAAAGCATGACGTAAATGGAAATTACATTAATTTTGCGGAATACTTAATATATAACAAAAACAAACAACAAAGGACCGTTATAGTTTAGTGTATTTGGAAACTCAGAATATAATATTCTAATCTTGGTGAGAGATCTTAAAAATCTCCCATAATGATCTTCCCCTTTTATTTTATTACCTAATACATTTCTTTAAATCTTGGGGAAAAGAAAACATAAAAAGGGGTGAGCTCAAATGCCTAGTAAGGGTGATCATAGAGAAAATAAAACAATCCATAAACATTAGAATGCATAAACAAGAAAATAAAATCTAAGCCTCAAAATCCTGATCAAAGACATGAATCTTGGATATACGTAAGGAATATATCATAAGGGAACATCAATCATGATAAAATATCATGGGAATAAAACATGTAATTTTGGAAAACCATTAAGCACATGATATGATTTCCATAGTATCTAGGGTATTGCTGGCAAGACCATCATTGTGGAAAATGTCCCTTACTGAATCGAGTTCACTCCTCGTTCTAGTCATGTATCACAAAACCAGATTAACATTCCCTTCCAGTAATGTATATCTCACGAGATATAAATCTTTACCCAATGAATTGGAGGGAGATATAGGTCCCACATATCACATAATTAATTCCTTCTTACTTGTTCCACAAAATAAACATAAAACAATCATCATAACCCAACGAATAAAAATATGTTTCATAAAAATCATCCCATCATAACATAATACATATAAAACAAATGGATATCCTTTCATAATACGAAAATTGAAACCATGTAAATCATAGAGTCATTATAATTGAAACATACACATATGAAATAATATCACCTTAGATGGAAAATTGTTTTGATAAAACACTTGAAATGAATTCTTGAAGAAAATATCATTTCTCCTTAAAAATAATTTTCTTTTCACAAAATTCCAAAAAATTTTAAAAGAAAAGGATTTTATTGAAAATAACTATGAAAACTTGTAGATTAAGATTCATGAAAATTAGGTGTTATGAAACCATAAAAACCCGTTCATTCCATATATGTAAATAAACATTCTTCTCATACTTTTGCTGAAAAAGTCAAAAAGTACCTCATATGGTAATCAAAAGAAAGATTTCTTACATACAATGTAGTAAAATTAATAAATGGTTAAAAAGGACTTTAAACATACATGAAAACATTTTTAGAAAACATGGGATTGGATGATAACAATAAATCCAGTAATTATTTAAAATAAATAATCTCAGATAAAAACGAGATTGGGAAAGTTATCCATTACCTTAGGTCTGATATGCTTTGTATGTATCCGAAACTTTTGTATAATTATTTAAATAATGTCATTGAATTATTACAGAATCATCTTCATTTTTATGATATCATATATGTTTCACTTATGACTTTATATTGACCGTTCTTTTGTAAATTAATGTTAAAGTAGCGTTTTGGGTAAGATCGTTTCATTTATCGTCTGTGTTCTGACTTGTAATTATTAATATGATTACATATATCATGATTACCTAATTCCAGAATATAAACAATTATTTATATATAATATATATATTCAGAATATAAAAATATCTAATAGATCGATAAATGGAAATAAATACACCGTTCATGGAGACGGTAGGTCGTACGTACGCATGAACACTGTTTTTGTTTCCTTATTGAATTTAATGGAATTAAGTATATGAAATAAATAAATATATACATAAATCCGGTAGAATTATTCTGTCATATATTTCATGATTACTTATTATATATATTTTATAATCATTTTTTAATTGTCAACAAGGAAAATTAATCTCATCACGTTGTGGAGACGGTAATCCCTACGTACACACGAGCGATGATATCATTCCCATATTTGTTTCATGGATTGAAGTGAATGATAGAATATCCTAGAATCAGTATTATGTTATAATAATAATATGTAGTTATTATTTACACCATCATACCCATCCAAGTAAGGGGGTGGTGGAAAACAGATTACTCCACGGTGTGGAGACAGTATTCCGTACGTACGCACACAGAATGATTTTGTTTTCCTTAGGATTGATAGAAGGTGGAATAGGGTTGTTTCATATTTTTAATTACATGTCATTATATGAGGGATACTGATTTTATTACATTATAATTAAACCACTAATTAAGTTGAAGTATAAAAAGAAAGAAACTTGAATGAATCGGTAGAAGGTATTACCTCTTTCTCAAAGTGCCTCCTTTGAACTTCCTCTTAGGGAACTAGAGATGGTCTTTTGAGAAGACTAGTACCTCTATATGGTTTCTAGGGAAGTGGGAAAGTGAAATGAGAAGATTTTGGCTGATATTCAAGGCTCAAAATGGTGTAAGGAGGAGAGGGAGGAGGTGCCCTTTTACAAGGGAAGAGAGCGACACCTTTGGAGTTATAAGAAATATTAATTTATAATAAATTAAAAAACCACATAAAACCATCATAAATGACTCAAATACGAATATTAGATGAGATAGGGTTGTAATCACATAAAAAAATAAAATTTAAATAAGTTGGAAATTTATTTTAAACATTATCAACATGATTTATCCTTATATGATCTATTAAATTTTATTTGTTGTAATAATATTCTAAATTATAAATCATTAAAAATAGTTACTTATGTTTTGTGAAATGTAAATAATTGTATAATTTATTACACATTAGACCATATAAATTCTAATTTATGATTTTTAAATATTTTTGTGATTTTTAAATGATTTTATAATATGTAATTTTGATAAAATAACAATAGTGTCAATTTTGACACTATTCATTTATTTGAATTTAAATAAAATATAAACAGAAGATATGTTTGAACTAAAAGATTTAATAGATTCCCAACATGTCATATTTATCTAGAAAATTAGTGGAGCATGTTAAATATTTCTCATAATATTTATTTTAATACTTTTAAAATCATTTATTTGATATTTCTCATAATAAAACAATTACTACATCGTTTTTTATAATGATTTAATATATTTATTTGATCTATAAAAATTAAAAATAAACTCCTATGATGAAGATAAATATAATAAAATTATTAATAATATTTTTACATGAATTTATCATCTTAAAATCACAACATTTATATTTTTATATTTATTAAATTCTAAAGGTGACATCATGGACATCATTTAAAATAAAATAATATAAACGTCCTAATCTGTTTTATAAGGATACAAATGGTCCAAAAATAGAACCTTGGATGATTAGGGTATATATATACTCTACCAATAAGGTTTGATCATGTTTCTGGTCCTTTGGTAGGTATTAGTATTTTAATAAAAACTATATTATTGATTTTTCTCTAGATAAACAATTTCTGAATCACTATTATGAAACTATAAATGACAATTATTTAATCCGTAAAGATTATAAATAAATTTAAATGATGTAAATAATTTTATTATATTTCAAGACACTATTCATGTTCGATGTTTCATGAAATTTATCACTAAATTAAAATTACTATACTTATAAGATTTTAGAGAGTGACATGTTGTCACTTTCATTGGTTTTAATAATAATTAAATTATTTTCATAGTCAAAAGTCAATAAAATGAATATAATCCACCCATTAGGTGATATGGGTCGTCTTTTAGTCATACAATATATTTTTGGCACGTGTTAGTGTAATTTTATAATCTTATTTTTACCCTTAAATACTCCATTTACCTTTAAATGCAGTAAATAAAAATCACCGTAGTTACTATTCATAATATCAAAAAAAAGTAACCTATTAACATAATTAGGACCCACTGAATTCAAATAGGGAATCCATTTTTCAAAATTCAAAACACAGAAGCTGCAGTAATTAAATTAATATTAATCCCATTGTTAACAAAATGGGTATTAAAAGTTAAAACATTGCAAAAGATTGAAATGATTTTACCTATGAATTAAATGTAATATAAATGCTAATGAAATACATTATATTAAATGGTAAAAATATATTCTATTTATACTTTAAAATCATTAAATATTATAATTTAACCATATTAATTATTATGATGAAAAAAGATGTTTTTATTTAAAATATAGCGTGTTTTTACTATTCATTAAAATATGAATGTTATCTGAATAATATGAAAAATTTATCAAAAGAAATTTTTTATATCGTGATTCAAAAGAAGAATTTTATTTTGTTAAATTTAACTTATAAACATGTCAAAAACTATATTTAAAGTGAGTGCGCCATCAAAAGGCATCAAAACTGTATTTTTTTAAGAGTATTTATTTTACACGAAAAATTTATTTTATTCTCATACCATGTTATAGAAAATGTGTATGATGTATAATATTGTTATGAAATTAAAAATGTAGTTTATACTATTCATAACAGCTAGTCTATAAAAATATTATAACAATATATAGTTGTTTAGTGAAACCCGATATTGCGTACAACACACGCAATCAAAGAAGGTCGTGATTGCATGTAATGAAAGCCAGGTCAGGGTTGTGTGTAGTGAAAGACTCCTTTTTTGTTGTGTATAACAGAACCCATCCAAATTTCATTTATACAATTAATATATATATATATACACTCAATGTTGCAATGAATAACTAATATAGAACGAATTTAAAATTGTGTGTAACACGATCCAAGAATAGTATTGCGTATACTGCAAGATAATACTGTGTTGTGTATAGAACAAACTCATTTTGGTTAGTTTATAACACAAGAAATCAATGAAATTAAAAATAATAATTCTCATAAAATATCGGGTTGTTACATTCTACCCCCTTAAACTGAATTTCACCCTCGAAATTCGTCAGGGTTATAAATGGTTTATTACATGAGAGTTTCTTTCATAGAAACCCACATCATAAAAAGGAATACCAAAACTTATCTTCAATAACTAATTTATGAAATGTAACGGTTTCCCAAATTAACTAATAACTGGGTGTCCACATAGGAGAACATAGGTGAAAATTTGGATATGGAAGTGAAATCTTACCATCATGTTCGGATGGAGAGCGGTAGAGGACATGGCTATGAAAAATCCAATAATCACAAATCCATAAATTTGTGATTATCTAACGTATCATCTTATTCATAAGATATAAGGGTACTAGGACAACATTTTGGGTTTTCAAGGTCATTTCCCTAATGTTGAATATTTATTTAATTAAAAGGAATACTTACTTTATTTCTATATAATCATACCATTGTTTGTGCCTTGAACAATTTCCACTTCATCCTTTAAAGAAATGTAGTTGAATTCATCATCCGTGATGTGTTAGAGGATCATGTGATAGAATGATGGGTCATTCCATCTGTCTCAAATGGTTAGCAATAATTATATACATAAGTCCATCTATTGTGAGATTAATAGTTTATCGTTCCAAAAATGGACTTATACTTCATCTATCATACCTCTTAATAATGTAAAAGTAGTTTCTACTAACCAGGGACTTTCTGTAGTCTAGTGGTAGGAAACAATGGCTTGTCACACATCGGTTGTGGGTTTGATTATCACAACCTTGTCCGACTCAACGGGTTGTCTCTTGTCCTGCAGGTTGTCCTTTTTCTAAAACTATACTATTATAACATTCTAGAAATAATATCGAAAAAAAGTTCTGTCTTTAAAAAATACTATCTTATGTCCAACATAATCCCTTACAATCTTTAGGCTTATAAATATGTCCAATCTCATAGTATAAAGAAAAATATTACTTGAAATGTAACATAACAAGCATGTGAATACTATCATTTATCCCCCATATATCATAATATATATCTTGTTAGTCACAGTCCAAACATGTGAATACCTTAATCATGTATTCTTTTGAAACATGAATTACCATAGAATGTTAGTGAAAACATGAGTGATGTCAAAGGTTAAGTCTTTCAACATACCAAAAATCCCAAAATTTCTATATACTCAAACCATGATATCACTTTGTCCTTATATCAATCATAACCAAATGAATACTACCAAACATATTATTTTCTCCTTATCCCTTCATTATGCGCATATCATCTGCTTTCCAAAAATATTTCAAACACTTTACGTGGTTACTTGTACCACATAATTATTGAAAACCAGAATTAAACAATATATAGATATTCCAATATTTCATGAACGCACCTCAACAACATTATCCTTGAATACCAATACATAAGCACTTCAATCCATCCTCTTCAATGATTGTCATGGAATACGTCCTTTATTGGTTTAGAAGTAACCTCTTAGTTCTGGGCATTGAGTTGGGTAATGCCCATGTTCTCCATAAATAATACATTGAACTCCATGATAGTCTGTCACTATGTGACCCTTTTCTCCACATAGATAACATCTTCCCCTCCATTTGAGGTATTCCTCAAGGTTCTTCTTCCCTTCTCTAGAATTCTCAATCTTCCCATCTCTATGCTCCTCACCATGCGAACATGCATAAAATTTCATCTTCCTCTTATTTGATGACTTTGGAATACACCTAAACTTCACCTTGATAATCATATATCGAGACGACTGATTCGACATAATCAAAATATCTTTCTCTCTAGTAATTACACAATTTCGTTTCTCATGGTCACCAATTTTTCCATTGGAATCAATGTTAATGGAATTCCTTCTCGTTCCATCCATTGACTAAGACCATAAATCATAGTGTATGAAATAGTTAAAATAACGAGGAACCACATAATCATAAAAATTCACGTATGGGATGTCTAAATTATCACACATTCTTTAATCCATGATACCATAGGTTCACCCAAGGCTATTTATGATTGTCAACATAATTCTAGGATAGTAACCTATAGTTATACTAAACCTTAAGTACATCCCTATACATTCCTTAGAAATATCTCTAGGGATCTCCCTAAAGTTTTCGAGTCATAGTTTCCAAAGGTAAACTAAACCTTTATTCTTATACCAACTGTAGAGACCCAATGCTTAACATACGTGGACATTACATTACTTTTTCGGAATACTTAATACATAAAAAAATAGAAACCAAAGACCGTAATAGTTTAGTGTCTTTGGAAACTCGAAATATAATATCCTAATCGTGGTGAAAGATCTTCAACATCTCCAATAAAGATATTCCCCTTTTATTTTCTTGCCTAAAACCATTCATTAAATCCAGGGGAAAATAAAACATAAAAAATGGTGAGATCAAATGCCCAGTACGGTTAAACATTGAGACAATAAAACAATCCATAAACATTTTAATTCAAAAACATGAACCTAAAATCTAAACATCAAAATCATGAGTAAATACATGAATCTTGGATGTACGTAAGGAATATATAATAAGGGAACATCAATCATGATAAAATATCATGGGAATAAAACATATAATTATGTCAAACCATTAAGTACATGATATGATTTCCATAGTATCCAAGGCATTGCTGCAAAGACCATCTTAGTGGACAAAGTCCCTTACTGAACCGAATTCACTCCTCGTTCCAGTCCAGTATCACAAAACCGGATTAACTTGTCGTTCAATCCATGTCTATCTCATGAGATATAAATCATTATCCAATGCATTTGAGGGAGATATTGGTCCTACCAAAATCAAAATTAAATCATTCTTACTTATGACACAAAATAAACTTAAAACATTCATCATAACCAAAAGAATAAAAATGGGTTTCATAAACATCATCCCATCATAACATAATCCATATAAAACAAATGGATATCATTTCATCATAATAAAAGTGAAACCATATAAATCATAGAGGCATTATACTTGAAACATAAACATATGAAATAATTTCACCTTAGATGGATAATGGTTTTTATAAAACACATGAAATGAATTCTTGAGGAAAATATCCTTTCTCCTTAAAAGTCATTTTCTTTTCCCAAAATGCAACAAAATTATAAAATAAAATGATGTTATTGAAAATAACCATAACAACATATATAGTAAGATTCATGAGAATTAGGTGTTATGAAACTTTAAAAATACGTTAATTCCATATAAGTAAAAAAACATTCTTCTCATACTTTTGCAGGAAAATTCAAAAAGTACCTTGTATGTTAAAAAAAATATTCCTTACATACCATGTAGTAGGAGTCAAAAATGGGTAAAAATAACAATAAACATACACGAAAACATTTTTAGAAAACATGGGCTTGGATGATAACAATAACCCAAGTTATTACTTACGAATAAACAATCTTAGATAAAAACGATATTTGAAAAGTTATCGCTTACCATAGGTCTGATATGTATCGTACGTATCCGAACCTCCTGTATAATGATTTAAATAATGTAATTTCATTATTATAGAATCATCTTCTTTGGTAGTATATCATATATGGTTCACTTATGACTTTATATTACCCGTTGTTTTGTAAATTCATATTAAAGTAGAGTTTTGGGTAAAATCGTTTCATTTATCGTTTGTGTTTTGACTTGTAATTATTAATATGATTACTTATATCAAGATTACTTAATTCCAGAATATAAAACATGATTTATATATAATATATATAAAGAATATACATATATATATTAGATCGATAAATGGAAATAAATACATCATTCATGGAGATGGTAGGTCGTACGTACGCAAGAACGCTATTTTCGTTTCCTTATTGAATTGAATAAAATTATGTAGATAACATACATATATATATATATATATATATATAAATAATGTATCATTATTATGTCATATATTTCATGATTAATTCTTATATATAATTTATAATCATTTTGAATTGTTATCATGGAAAATGAATCTCATCGCATCGTGGTGACGGTAATCTGTACGTACGCACGAGCGATGCTATCGTTGCCATAATTATTAAATGGAATTTGAGTGAATGATATAATATATTAGAATCAGTATTATGTTATAATAATCATATGTAGTTATTACATACACCATTATACCAATCCATGTAAGGTGTTGGTGGGAAAACAGATTACACAATTGCGTGGAGATGGTATTCCATATGTACGCACGCGTGGTGATTTCATTTTCCTTAGGATGGATAGAAGGTGGAATAGAGTTGTTTCATATATATAAAAACATATCATTATATTAGGGATACTTATGTTATTACTTAATAAGAAAACCACTAATGATGTGGAAGTACAAGAAGAAAGAAACATGAATGAATCGGTAGAAGGTATTACCACTTTTTCGAAGTGCCTTGCTTGAAATTACTCTTAGGGCACTAGAGTTGGTCTTTTGAGAATACCAGTACCTCTATAAGGTTTCTTGGGAAGTGGGGAAGTTAAATGGTCAGAGTTTGGCTGAGCTTCAAGGCTCAAAATGGTGTGAGGAGGAGAGGGAGGAGGTGCCCTTTTATATAGGAGGAGAGGGGCACCTTTGGAATTATAAGAAATATTATTTCATAATAAATTAAAAAACCACATAAAAACCTCCGAAATGACTGAAATCAGAATTTTAGTTGAGATATGGTTGTAATATCATAAACCAATAAAATTTAGACATGTTTGGAATTTATTTTAAACATTATCAACACGATTTATCCTTATATAATCTATTTAATTTTATTTGTGGTAATAATATTATATATTTTAAATAATCATAAATAATTACATATGTGTTGTGAATTTTCAATAATATTATACTTTGTTACATTTCAGACCATATAAAGTTTAATTTATAATTTTTAAATATTTTTGTGATTTTTATACGATTTTATAATATGTAATTTTTATAAAATAACAATAGTGGAAATTTTGACACTATTCATTTATTTGAATTTAAATAAAATATAAAAAGAATATATGTTAAAAATAAAAGATTTAATATATTAATAACATTTCATATTTATCAAGAAAATAAGTGGATCACATTAAATAGTTCATATAATATTTATTTTAAAACTTTTAATATCATTTATTTGATATTTCTCTTAATAAAACAAATACTACATCATTTTTGTATAATAATTTTATATAATTATTAGTTGTATAAAAAATAAAAATAAACTCCTATGATGAATATAAATATAATACATTTCATAATAATATTTTTACATGAATTTATCAACTTAAATTCACAACATTTAAATTGTTATATTTATTAAATTATGAAGTTGACATCTTTGACATCATTTAAAATAAAATAAAACAAATGTCCTAATCTATTTTATAAGGATCAAACTGGTCCAAAAATCGACACTTGGATTATTAGGTATATATATACTCTACCAATAAGGTTTGGTCATGCTTCTGGTTATTTGGTAGGTATTATTATTTTAATAAAAACTATATTATTAATTTTTCGCTAAATAAACAATTTCTACATCACTATTGTGTCACCATTAATGACAATTATTTAATCCCTAAAATTTATAAATAAATTTACATGATGTATATAATTTTATTATATTTCTGTAGACTATTCATTTTTTAACTTTCATGAAGTTTATCACTAAATTAAAATTATTATACTTTTAAGATTTTACAGAGTGACATGTTGTCAATTTCATCGGTTGTAATAATAATTAAATTATTTTCATGACCAAAAGTCCATAAAGTGAATATAATCCGACCCATAGGTGATATGGGTCGACCTATAGTCATCCAATATAATTTTGACATGTGTTAGGGTAATTTTATAATCTTATTTTTACCCTTAATTACTCGATTTACCTTTAACTGCAGTAAATAAAAATTACCGTAGTTACTATTCACAATATCAAAAAAATAAAAGTAACATATTAACATAATTTGGACCCTCTGAATTCAAATATGGAATAAATTTTTCATAATTCAGAACACAAAAGTTTCAGTAATTAATTTAAAATTAATCCTGTTGTTAAGAAAACAGGTCTTAAAAGTTAAAACATTGCAAAAGATTGAAATGGTTTTACCTGTGAATTCGATGTAAAATAAATGATAATGACATAAATTATATTAAATGGTATTAATATATTCTATTTATTCTTTAAAAAATTCAATTTTATAATTTAACCATATAAATTATTATGATTAAAAAATTTATTTTTAATTAAAATATAGCGTGTTTTTACTATTCATTAAAATATGAATGTTATCATAATAATATAAAAAAAGTATCCAAAGTAAATATTTATATCCTGATTCAATAAAAGAATTTTATTTTTTCAAATTTAACTTAAAAAAAAGTCAAAAACTAGATTTAATGTGAGTGCCCCATCAAAAGGCAGCAAAACAGTATTTTTTTAAAAATAGTTATTTTACCTGAAAAATTTATTTTATTCTCATACCATGTTCTAGAAAATGTGTATGATGAATAATAATTTTATAAAATACAAATTGTATTTAAAACTATTAATAATGGCTAGTCCATAATAATATTATAACAATGTATCATTGTTTAGTGAAACCTGATATTGCGTACAACACACGCTATCGAGGAAGGTTGCGATTGCGTGTAATGCAAGCAAAGTCAGGGTTTCTTATAGTGCAAGACTCCTTTGTTGTTGCGTATAACAGAATCCAACCATATTTCATTTATACAATGAATATATATATATACACAATATTTTTCATTGATTAACTACTATCAAATGAACTTGAAATTGTGTGTAACACGATCCAAGAATAGTGTTGCATATACTGAAAGCTAATACTGTGTTGCATATAGAAAAAACTAATTTTGGTGTAGTATATAACACAAGACCTCGATGAAATTAAAAAAAATAATTCTCATAAAATCTCGAGTTGTTACACAATCACCAGTAGTATGGACTTTCTGACCACATTTGTATCATACTCCTTTTCCTTTTTAGCACGCACACGGGTGTTTCCTTCCACAATATTCACAATGTGTAAATTCAACTCTTCCCCTCTTCTATGTTTCCTTATTTCCTTTACAAGGGTTTTCAGTAGCCCTCTTATTTTCTTTCTTTCCCTTAAAGTCATAATACTTAGAGAATTCTTTTTTTATCTTGATGGCACATGAAACTATATCCTCATATGATGAACAACATTGAGATACCAGTTCCCTCTAGAGGAATGGATTTTGGCCATCAACGAATCGATCAATTTTTCTCCTTGGATTTAATATATAGTCCATATAATGTCTTCCTAACCTTGTGAAGTTGGCTTCATACATGGCAACATTTTCTTCCCCCTTCTACCTCAGATTCAAGAATTGTCTCTCCACATCTGCTCGCTGCTCACGAGGGAAATATTTTTCTAATAAAATTTCATTAAAATACCTCTATTCTAGCTCTTATATCTCTTCCTCCTCCATTGTTTTTTGAATTAAGGAACACCACTGATCCGAATCTCCAGATAGATGATATACTACCATGACAACCTTCTCCCCTTCATTACATCCCAAAGTGAGAAATGTATTCTCAAGGGAACATATCTACTACTCTGCTACAAACAAGTTTGTAGTCCCATTGAATGATTGCGGTTATTGTCACATAAAGCGATCTAGCATGGCTCCACCACGTGGTTGATCTAGAAGCTCTATAAGGGTAAGGTTATTATTCATATACTCAGTAAGTTTTCCCAGTATAGTTATGAGTTTCTTATCACTAGTAACCGCACCAGAGCCAACAACATTATCTTGCGTCGAAGGAAAATCCATATAGGGGACACATGCATTCGTGCGATTTCTATTCCGTCCACTAGGAGCCATATCTAGATAATTTCAATAACTATATTAGGTTATGAATTGTAATGTAAAATCATAACTTAAAGATACTCAGAAAAATTGAGATCGTACGCATGGGTTATCCCATATTCACAAAAATGATTTCTTTGAGTAATATTTTACATTTCAATCCTTCATAATGTTTTGTAATGAAAATGTGAATTATCCTAAGCATATCCCTCGAGGGTGTTGTAACCAAAAGTGCAGTAAGGCCCGTTGTCGTGCACCTGTTCCCATTTGAGTATAGATCAAAGCGGTGTTTTTGGATTTTACCACCAGATAAATTTGTGCCAGAGCTGCCTCTACATGCTCATATCTAGACAGGAATGTATTGTTTGAATGATACACATAATCTATTCCTTACCAAAATACCAGGAGGTTATTGTATGTATTTACTCAAAAACTATCTTAGGGACTCTTCCCTAATTTTATGTTTTATAAATCTTGTTTTCAAGTATTCTACTAAACCTTCCTCTGATTCGAACTGTAAGGACCCGACCCCAGTTGCCCAGAGTCGGTGTCTTATGTGATTAAGTTGGAATACAAACAAGGAATACTAATCTTAATGGACTGATTAGTTTAGTATTATTGGAAACAAGATACATACATAGGTTAATCATTACAACTGCAAATGAAAAATAACATAGAAAATCCTTTAGACAAATACCATAACTCATAGGTTATCTTAGCATGTAATTCATAATAGAATTCTTCTTGCATTTAAAAAATAGAACATAATAAAGAGGTGAGATCAATGGCTCAGTAAGAGTAAGCAATACAAAATAAGGTAATATAAACATTAGATATAGTGACAAATTGAAAACACATGCCTTTAATAAATAAACATGAAAAAATTATGGTAGAAATATGAGCTGAGTAAATAATTCCATAATAAAACATAATCATGGGTATTCTGTTAATCGAATTACCACATGAAATATCAGTAGATGAACACATAATGATGGAATTCATAATTTCGGACATTCTGAAACATATTTTCAAGGCCTCGGCCAATACGTCTAATGATTAAGGCCTCGACCAAAATCCATATCACATTGGGAAAGGCCTCAGCAAATTCCAAATCTAGTAGTCTAATGAGATCTACTGATGCATCGAGTGGCTATTTCGGGCCCCACCCATCACATAATAAGTCCAATGCATTCTTCATATAAGAAATGATAAACATAAACAACAAATACATTCATATTGAATCTCTCATATGAAATCGAACTATCATTCCACAATTATTAAACATAAAACACTAACCATTCAGAATAATATGGGGAATGGTTTTACGATAGATCATCCAAAATAGTGTTATTCATAAACATTAAATCATATATGGTAGATAAATTCATAAATGGTTAAACCCAATAATACCATGTAATCAACAAGAGTGTTGAATTAGATGAAAACACTCTTATAAAATCATTAAGCAATTCTGGAGATAAATACTATTTTATTTCGAAAAGAAGAGTTATTTTGGAAAAATCTTTGTATAAAACCAGAAGTTATTTAATATAGTACATTATGATGAAATTAGTTTTTTAGAAGGTTAATGGTTTACAAAAATAGATTATATCATTCCCTTGAAAATAGATATGAATTTGAGATATTCCCTTTTATCGGGCTCGTATTTTTGGAAACAGTTTTGAGAGCTCCTTTTAAAACTTGTAAATATCCAGAAAACATGGAAAGATTCTGGTTGGTGTACATATATATAATAATAAAACATAATTTATGAGAATTACATAACAATACATAAGAATTTCATCGAGGAAATAGACAATAAAAGTAACCTGAATGAAAATGGAAGTTCGGGTGGAAAACCCTTACCTTAACTCCAAACGTATACCGCTATTGTACATATGATCATGGAATATGAAATTATACTTTTTATTAACTTATTTCAGAACATATTAGACATGTATTTAGTTTACCATAATTCTGGTTAGTTAATTTATGTCTTTATTGATATGTTATTTTATTAAATTTCATCGTTCTGGAGTGTTCGTTTCCTTTTTTTTCATATTCGGTTCACTTGTTATTAAGTAATGAAGTTCATGTGGAATGGTTATAAATCTCCAGGATTGGAATTATATATTATCTATGAAAATAAATAATTTTGAATGTTCATTTCTATCATTTTGTTACATGGAATGAGGATGAATCATTAGATGACAACCACTTCCATTATTTGGAGGTATTTGGATTATTATGAACTAGTTTTGTCGTATAACTTATTTATATGTACATATTATGATTCATGAATATTGATTAGGTTATAATAAATATATTATAGTCTGGGTAACCATGAATATGGTTTCATGACCAGTAATTAAAAAGAAATTGAAGAACAAAACTTCGTCATCCACGAAGGTTATAAATCAGAAACTCATGGACGTCGATTTTGATTAAAAAAATAAAAGAGAGGGAGTAAGAATATTTATCATTGTTATTCCATTCACATGATTTAAATCCAGTATATACATGTTACTGGAGTTATCATGGTCATTTGGACAGATGTGGTGAGGAGAGGATAGCAAAACAAGATAAATTGAAAAGAAACAAAATGAAAAATAAGGGTGCTTTACCTCTTGAAATAACCTCCTTGAAAACCCTTTAAGAGAAGGGGTTTTGGTATCTTGGGGAGACCAGAAGCTTCTTGGAAGTGGGTAAAGACTAGGTAAGGTTAATTGTGAAGAACTGTGTGGAGTTTCAAGTCTTAGAGGAGTGAATAGAAGAGGTAGTGGTTGGGGGGGGGGGTTTACAGTGGAGGAGAGGGGTAATTTTTGAATATTTAATTTCATTATTTTATTATTTCCATCAAGAAAACCAATAGTATTTTTTCATGTCACCCGTAAAATTAATAAGATATTGTGAGTTTGAATAATGTGGCCTTACATCACTTATTATGTCATAAATAGTGTATTTAACAGATAAATTGAAAATAAAGTATTTTATGGTATTTCACTATTCATAAAAATTCAAGAATTTTAGAAAAGTCCCCAGACTTCACACCTACAATTTTTTGATGTGTATAATTCAAAAGTGAAATCTCTTTTTCAAAAATTAATTTCTAAATATTATTAATTTATTTTTTAAATAAGGTCATAGTTAATTTGAAAAATAACAATCTTGAAGTGCAATTAGTTTTATGTGACATTGAAAAAATAATTAAGATCCCATTATCATATTTCCTTTAGAACATAAAATTATAATATTATTTACTATTAAAAAGGGTCATATTACTATTCATAATACTATTCATAAGGGTGTGTTACTATTCACCAAAAATCGAGTTTGTTCTATCAGACTCCAAATGACATACTTAACACAACTCTAGATGACCATTTCTTAAAATTAAAAACATAGAAGAGGAAAAGTTTTGATTAATGGTTATATTATAAAATTGTATTCAATATTTATTTTCAAAACCTTGGGGAGTTACAGGAATGCTGGTGGTGGTGGAGGTGGAGGTCCAAACTGACATTGCGGCGGTGCTCCGGATCACTGGTGAGACAGTCAGGGGGTCTGAAACTGAGATCATTGAGGTAGGATCTGATGATGAGGTTCGATCGATAGTCCAGATCTTGCCACTCCCGATCGAACACATGATTTGGAACCGACTGAAGAGTTCCTCAAGGAATTCCCCGTGTATGAGTCTGCCAATCGTGCCGACTAGAATGACACATCATCTAACGAAGAGTATAGCGAGATAGTTTGTCGCCGATTGTGGATGTTGATCACATGATTCATCAATGACACCCCCAAGCACTATGGTTGGATGAGATGGATAGACTTCGCTCGCGACTGCGCGAACTATGTTTTAGGGGAGTGTATGGCCAGTATCCTCACACGCTCATCTGAGATCTTATGATGAATAAGATTCGGGAGTATGACCGTGGAATCAGTGTGGGTTGGCAGTAGAGGAAAGAGGTATACATCAAGAGGCTCAAGGAGGATGAATATGAGGTTCACCGGCTGCAGGCCTGGGCATATGAGCATTCTGCTTCCCTTAAAGCGCAACCAGAGCTCGTATCGTGGCTGAAATACCAACTAGAAGAGGTCGAATAGGGCATGAATAGAACATCTAAGGAGATGGCCACCATTCGGACTGAAGTAAAGCAGGCCTAGATCGCAACCGGTGAAATGCACCCCATCACTACCGAGGTGGAACAAGAGCTGAACAGGCGACAAAAGATATTGGACGCCACCGGCCAGAGGGTGGCAGAGCTGCTACGCTCTTTTGACGAGGTTAACCCATATACAGGGGGAAACAACCCTCAAGTATTGTAATTATTACTAACTATAAAACGTACATTAATGCTTTGATTTTGTGATTCCACATCATGCAAGAGTTCTGTTTTTTGTACTGGTTTATTTCATTTTTGTGACATTTGTGGAGCATCCAGCAATCATTCCCTATGATCATGTGGGTCGGGGAAAATCTGAGAAACTAGGGATGACCACCCTATCACCCCATCCAAATGTTGAAGTTCAATCCAAGATTTGAGCATCTGGGGTTTGAACAACCGGCCCAGATTTCCTGGAGGAAATGGGAGAGACCTACTAGAGAATGAATCTCTCAGAAAAACAAAATTACAATTTTCATAGTCTTCTCTTGTGCATGAATTGGGTAATGCCAGTGGCAGTAGAATCAATCAGATCAGATGGGATTGGATAGTGTGAATAAAGATACCCAAGATTCAGAACACTGTCAGGGTGGCATGACAATAATGAATAATTGTTTACCTCATTCGAAACACAGTATCCTTATTGTGTTAGCGTGGAATGAGGATAAAAAATGAGGTCCGACTGCTAAACTTGTTCGAAACGTGGGGCCTGACTCAAAATATCATATGTTATTATTTCAGAAGATTGTCCCATGACAATAGGCGGGCCATAGGCCAAGAATCCATATTGTTAGGGGGTTATCCTAGACATGAAAGAGGACGAGGGTATGAATAAGGGGAACATAAAGTGTGGAATGTGGAGTTATGGTTTGTTGGAACAAAATCCAAAACTCTCGAAATTACGCCACCAAGGTGGAAGCACATTAGATGGATGCATCAGTATGATCACGGATCATTCGTTCCATTAGACAGGACCTCTCTGGCGAGGGAGCCATCGATACCCGATGTCATCATGGGGCATCATAAACTTTTTCAAGGAAAAGTTGTAATTACATGGTTCCCCACAAGAGGTCAGACCAGGGTGCTGGAAATGAGGAGGATTAGGATAAAGGATTCTTGGGACTGGACCCAAGGCAAAATGCCTTGGTGTCTCTACGTATCCCATGAGTATGGGACTCAAGCCATACATCATTTTGGATGATGTCGTTCAGTTTAACATCATGCAGCAAGGATGCAGAGTGGTCTTAGTTTATGGTCATAGAGCTCGGACCAAGGGGAAAGAATTCATTGTGGAGCCTCGAATGAAGCCTTTACAATGGATTTGACATGCAAATGCACACTGAGAAATAGTGTCAAGATTGTTAAAGTTCCACTTGGACATGATGGGGTGGACAATGATATGAATAATGTAACCAGCATTCCATGTTTAAAGGGGATGGTGTGACGATAGAGGGTGACTGTTGACTGTGTTTGAAACACATCATCCATATCGTGTTAGCCTGTAATGAAGAAAAAAATTAGCATCGGCCACTGACCAAATTTTCAACCTGAGATTTGTATCAATTTGTTTTTGAAACCCAGTAGGACGTTGGCCCGTGATGGTAGGAGACCCCTTAGGCCTAGCATCCATTCCATTAGGGGGTCCCATAGAGTGTCGATGATTATGGAAGAACATATTAAGGGGAACACGTAGCCTAAAAAATGGGCAAAAGCATGTCCATGCAAAATAAAAAACTCCAAACCCTGAACCAAAGAACTCTTAAATAGATTGGTGCATCGACAACAAGGGTCATGGAGGGTGCTCATCTTGAGAGTAACCAATTTGAAGGGATGAGTGCAGAATATAGGTTGAGAGAAATCCCTGGAGGGAGAGGTATGTGGCATTCTCCTTACAGACCTGATATGAATGAGGAAACAGTCCCATACCACACCATATAATCCCCTCTCGGTGATAGGGTAGGCCTTGGGGCCAAGGTGAAAGGGAATTGTCTGAGAGATAGAGTTGGGCCGGATTTCTAGGCATTCAGGTGGTCCTACATATCCCATTAGGATGGGAATAAATCTATATGTAGTTCCATGAAGGGTAAATGAAAAAAGATCTTAGTTTATGGTCTTAGAACTCAGACCAATGGAGAAGAGGGACTATCCCATGTAAAGGAAGACCTAAACCAAATCCCTAAGCCTACATGAGTCAAACATAGTGTAGGAAACAATGGCGGATAAGGTATTTTCAATACATGAAATATATGAAAAAGGGGAATCGGTGGATCCTCGAATGATTGCATCATCATTGATTTATTCCTCCATACATGTGGATGCTCACTGAGGAATAATACCATGATTTTTAAAGTTCTACATGGACTTGATGATGTTAGAAGGATTTTAATCATGTAATTGAAATTTTGGGATTAATGGGGTTGGCATGACGATGGAGTATAACTATTAACCTTGTTTGAAACACAACGTCCATATCACATTAGCTGAAAATGGGCACAAACAATTGAGCATTAGCTGCTGACCATATTCTCAACGTGGGTCTTGTATCAATTTTTTTTCGAAACCCTCGAGGACATTGACCAGTGATAGTAGGAGAGACCATAGGCCTTGAATCCATGCCATTTAGGGGTCCCATTGGGTGTTAATGGTTATGTAATCCCTAATGTAGGAGAACATGAATCCTGAAAAATGGATGAAAGCATGTCCGAGTAGAGTCTGACATTCCAGGTACTAAACCAGAGTACCCTTAGGCACATTGGTGAATTGCTGAAAGTGGGCCAAGGAGCCAGGATAACAGGGAGACCCCTATGAAATGTGGATGGTCCCGAAGTCGAGATGCTCGGAAGATCCTACGTATCCCATAAGGATGGGAATTAAGCAATATATAGTTCTAGATTCCCACATAGGGATAAGATACCCTAACGATGGGGGTGTACGACACGGTGAGTATCCCAACGTGAATGAGGACATAATACCATTCCACATTGTACAACACTAATAAATAACATAGGCTAGGGGCCCAAAAATTAAATGGGTCCTGAGGCATGGCCTCATATGGGATGGCCCCATCAATTCACAGTTAGTCATCCTGCAATGAGGACAAAGAGAGGGGTAAGAAATCCAAAAAAAGGATGTGTATGCCATTGAGAATTACCCGACGTGAATGAGAACATAATTCCATTCCACACCATACAACCCAATATAAGAACATGTGTTGGGGTTCGAAAAGGCCAAGGGGCCTGAGGCTGGGCGTCAGTCGGGAAGGCCCAGTCAATTCATAGTTTATCATATTGCAGTGAGGATAAAGAGAGGGGTGGGATACCCCAAATCAGGGAGGTATATGGAACGGTGAATAACCCAATGTGAATGAGGAAATAATCCAATTCCTCATCATAGAATCTAGGTAAGAATATGGGCTAGGTCCCGAAAAGGCCATGGGTCCTGAGGCTAGGCCTCAGTCAGGAAGGCCCGACCAGTTTGAAGTTTAGCATCATGCAGTGAGGATGAATAGAGAAGTAAGATACCCAAAATAAGGGATATGTATGGAATTGTGAATAACCCGATGTGAATGAGGACATAATCCCATACCACACTGTACACTCTAGGTATGAACTTGGGACAGGGCCCAAAAAGGCCAAGGGGCCTGAGGCTGGGGCTCAGTCGGGAAGGCCCGACCAGTTTGCAGATTAACGTCTTCTAGTGAGGATGAAGAGAGGATAAGGTATCTCATTCGGGGATGTGTATGACATGGTGAGTAACCAATCATGAATTACGACATAATCCCATGCCACACAGTACAACCCAAAATAAGAACATGGATCGGGGCCTAAAAATTACAAGGGGCTTGAGGTTGGGTCTTAGATGATAAGGCCCTGTGAATTCGTATTTTATCGTCTTGTAGTGGGCATAATGAGAGGGGTAAGATACCCCAAACAGGAGAGGTGTAAGGCATGGCCAATAACCCAACATCAATGAGTACATAATCTCATACCACACCATACAACACTAAATAAGAACTCAGGCTGAGGGCCTGAAAAGGCCAAGGGGCCTAAGGCTGGGCCTTGATCAAGAAGGCCCAGACAATTCGCAGTTTATCATTTTGCAGTGAGGACTAAGGGAGGGGAAAAATACCTGAAAAAAAGAATGTATACTATAAGGGGAATATCCCGACGTGAATGAGAACATAATCCCTTACCACACTATACACTCTGGGTAAAAACTTGGGCTAGGGCATGAAAAGACCATGGGGCCTAAGGCTGGGACTCGGTTAAAAAGGCCCAACCAGTTTCCAGTTTAACATCTTGCAGTGTGGATGAAGAGGTGTAAGATACCCCAAAAGGGGGTTTTACAGCACACTAAATAACCCAATGTGAATGAGGACATAATCTTATACCACACCATACACACAAGGTAGGAACATGGGTCGGGGCCTGAAAAGGCCAAGGGGCCTGAGGTTGGGCCTCGGTTGGTAAGGCTCGAACTGTTTGCAGTTTAACTACTTGTAGAGAGGATGAAGAGAGGAGTAAGATACCCCCAAACAGGGGAGGTTTATGGCATGGTGAACAACTCGACGTGAATGAGAACATAATCCCATAATGCATCATACACTATGGCGAAGAACTTAGGTCGGTCCTGAAAAGGCCAAGGGGCCTGAGGCTGGGCCTCCGTCATGTTGGCTAGACCAGTATACATTTTAACCTCTTGCAGGGAGGACGATGAGAGGAGTAAGATACCCCAAATAAAAGAGGTTTACGACACGGTGAATAACCCGACATGAATGAGTACATAATCCCATACCACACCGTACAATCCCGATAAGAACATGGGATGGGGCCCGAAAAGGCCAAGGGTCCTGAGGTTGGGCCTCAGTCGGGATTCCCCGATTAGTTTGCATTTTAATGTCATGAAGTGAGGACAAAGAGAGGATATGGTATATCATTTGAATATGTGAATGGAACGAAGATTAACCTGTCATAAATGAGTACATAATCCCATACCACACTGTACAATCCCATAAGAGATAACCTGGGTCAGGGGCCAGAAAAGCCCAAGGGGCCTGAAAAGGCCCAGGGGCCTAAGGCTGAGTGTCTCGACCAATATTGGCCATACGACCTCTTTTGTGATCACTGCCTTATCACTACTCCTATGCTCACATGAGTAGTGATCGGTGTGGGAAAAAAGTAGCCAGTCTCGGCTCTCCTCATCATATGCGGGTCAAAATGCTATCTGAGACCGAAGGGAGTTCATCTTTTGGAGTTACAGCAGGGCAGAATGAACCACTACACTCAATGTTTGGGATATATTGGGGTGGTTCTAATGACATAGGACATCTGTTTACCATCATCAAAACATAGCATCCTGATAGTGACCTGAAATGGGAATAACAAATGAGCATCGACTATTGACCATATTCCCAACTCATGTCTTTTATCGGCTTTTTTCTCAACATCCTAGAGGGAGTTGGACGCAAGTGGTAAGAGAGCCCTTAGACCTATCATCCATAAAATTCAGGGGCCCTTCTAAATAGGAAAGATGATGGAGTCCCAATGAAAATAGTGGGTGAAGCATAGTTGTACCCATCTATTAAATATGCCAACATCTCCAGGGAGTATAACGTATGGTCGGATCGAGATTAAATCATTTTGAATTGGGGAAAAATTCTGCACCCAACCAAAGGTATTGACTCGAGGGGAAGATATGGCCTTTGGTCTTGGCCAATAGATGAAATGTACAGGAGTTCCTACATATCCCATAAATATGGGAATAAAGGCATACATAGTTCTTGAAGGCCATGTTGTTTAACATCATGCGATGAGGACATAGGAGGAAAGATGAACGGAGAGTGGTCACATGGTGCGACCACTATAATCCTGATATGAGTAGGGCTATGGAAGCCTACACCATATCATGCAAATATCCACCGAGAGAACTATACCCAGGTGGAAATAGTGAAAGGGAAGAATTTAGGGGATGGGATTAGGACGAAATGCTTGAGTGTTCCTACCTAACCCATGAAGATGTGAATCAAGCCATAAGTCGTTTCAAGGGTGCAGTTTAATGTCCTGTGGGATAATGCACAATATAATGTCATGCATGATGTTTTACAGTTCACAGTCATGTAAGAACAAAAAGTTTTAAGGTCATGCTGGACCAAACAGTTTAGGGTCATTCCAGACCAAATACTTTAGGGTCATTCTGAAACATCATTCAGTTTAGGTTCATGTGGGACCGTCATACAGTTTAGGGTCATGTGGGACGAAACAAGTTTAAGGTTAGGCTTGATCAGTAGGCTCAGGAAAAATATTGCTTGAGGAACATGGAATTAGTGGGAAGAGTTATACGATCACCATCCATGGTCAATAAGGAGTATGATCTATTGGGGTAAACCTGGTGAATTATGTAAGGTCCTTCCCATTTGGTCTCCTTCTTGGGTGGTTTCCTTACAGGGATCATCGGCGCCTGAATGGGACAATACCAAGACAGCTTGCCGAAAAGTGCATAGGTGTACATTCTTGTTGAAGACTCTCACTATCTTATTCTGATGCCTTTCCCAATTGTGCATGGCATGAAGCATATTCTCATCACGTGCTTCCAATTCAGCCAGATGAATTTCGGCCACCTTATCTGGAACCTCCAAGTCATAGTCCTCTATGGGTAACCAATGCAGATGGATCTTGATGGGAGGGATGACCTCAACTCTGTACACCAGGGAATAGGCGGTCACCTGGGTGGAATTATGAGTCATCATACGTTAGGCCCAGAAGGCATTGGAAAGATTATCCGACCAACTCTTCTAGTTCTGACCAACCATTTTATGAAAAATGTTAGAGAGGGTTTTGTTGAACTCCTTGATCTATCCATTCGCCTATGTGTGGTAGTAGGAGGTATGGTTCGAATGGATGTTGTACTTGGTGTACAATTTCTTCATCTCAGCTACTCGAATGATTGTGTTGTTATCGGTGAGGATGAAATGAGGGACTCCAAACTCATTGATTATATTGGATCTCACAAAGTCAATGATATGACATGACTTGAAAACCTTTAGAGGAACTACCTCTTCCCACTGGAAAATAAATCTATGGTGGTTAGGATGAACCTACACTGCCAACCTGTCAGCGGTGGATATGGTCCCACAAAATCAAGCCCCACAACACAAATGGACAAGAGTACATGGTGAGTGAAGATGTTCTTGTGGCCGATGCATGATGTTTGCATGAATTGGCACACATGACATATATTGGATAACTCGATACAAAGATGGATCATAGAGGGCTAGAAGTACCCTAGTCTTCGGATCTGATGGGACAACTTCTGCCAATCACAGTGAGCACCACAGTAACTGGCGTGAACCTCGTGCATGACTTGAGAAATCTCAAATCCTTAGATGCAATAGAGGAGAACACCATTAAACCTTCACATTTAGAGTATCTGCTCAAGACTGGGACTACTCTAGAGAGAGAGCTGTAGTGCATGGTGTCGGATTCGCTCGTGCTCAGCCCGATCAGTTGGGAGGTAACCATTTTGGAGATACTCTAAAAAGAGGGATCTCTAGTCAGGGTTGCTTCAACCACTGCATATAAAGATCCTAGGGGTCCTAATGTGGATGATCTGGAGGTACGATGGCTTACTCGCAGGTCGTCGTCATCATCTGGGGTGACTGGATAAATGACTCTGGTGTGCCACATGTATAATCATATAATCTTGGTCGGGTTCTCCATGTGATGTAGCGAGGATGGCTAGGGAATTAGCTCGACGATTCTAAGATCGAGGGACTTGGGTAACCTCCGGCCGAGATGGAAACTATGCCATGAGCTGGAGGGTGCGCTCCAATGATGGTACGAGCTCTGGTTTTCTAACAACGTAGTCACTGTTGATTTTGTTGATGACTAGTTCAGAATCCCCTTTCACATGAAAATGGGGCACATTAATCTCAAGGGCCACCTCGAGGCTAGTGATAAGAGCCTGATACTCTGCTTTGTTGTTGGTGCAGCCTTATGACAATAGAAATGAGTACGATAGAATGAATTGAACTGAGGTAATGAAGAAAATACCTAGACCTACTCTATTGAGTTTGGGATCATTGAGCCTCTATCCAGTGGGGCTCCAGGAGGCACCATTAAAGTGCATCAACCAACATGGGATTGTAGGATCTACTAATAAAATCAGCTCGTCGAGAATTTCCAGGTCCAGGGACTGGTCCGCGGTGGTTTGATGGTAGCAAATAAGTCCACCAATGCATGTCCCATGATAGCCGTATGAGGGAAAAACCTCATGTCGAACTGCTATAGGATTACTCCCCACCGTGCTAGATAGTTGACCAACATGGGGCAGTTCAGAATATACTTGACCGGGTCTACCCAAGACACGAGCTATAACTTGTGGTGTTGTAGGTAATTTCGCAACTTCTATATGGAGAATACAAGCACATGACATCTCTTCTAGACAAGGGAGTACTTGGAATCCGTATCTAGGAGTACACAGCTGTGGTAATAGAGGCTATTTTCTTTCCCCTCATTCTACTTCTTGGAGAGAACGGCACCAAAAGATCATTCAAGGAAGTCACGTACTGGATCATCGATTTTCTAGAGATGGGTGGAATAAAGATATGAGGCTGGAGTAGATACTTCTTGATTCCCTCAAATGCAGTCTGTCACTTTTCGTCCCACTCACAGGCATATCTTTTCTTCATGAGCCGAGAAGAAGGATTACACCTGCCGGGCAGATTCACAATTAATTGGCATATATAGGCTAAGTGGACTTGGAAACCCTGAAGCTCCCGAATAATTCCTAGGGGAGGAATCTGGCTGATGGCATTAATCTTCTCTGGGTCGATATCGAAGTCCCGATACATGAAAATAGAGCCATGAAACATCCCAGAGGTGACACTGAAGGCACATTTCAAAGGGTTCATCTTCAAGTTGCGGGAAAAGAGGAAGCCATACACTTCCTCAATTTCCATTAGATGGTCCTTGCACTGGAGATATTTTACCAACAAATGTTCAAAATAATATTCCACAAATGTCCTGAGGATTGTCATGAATATGCGGTGCATGGCCCATGGATAGGTGGCACCTACATTCATTATGCCGAAGGGCATAACCTGGAAACAAAAAGTAGCTTGGGGTTCCCTAAAAGTGGTGGACTCTACATCCTTGGGGGCCATCTGGATCTGATTATATCTTGAGTAACCATCCATGAAATAGAGGTCTTGGAACCTAGAAGTAGTGTCGATCAACAATTCTATCACTAGAAAGGGAAAATCATCCTTCGAACAATGACAATTGAGATCTCTGAAGTCGATGCAGACTATGATATGTCCGTTCTTCTTTCTTGACTGGCATAATGATGGCTTGCCACTTGGGTACTGGACCATCATGATAAATTTCACTCTGATGAACTTGTTAAATTCGGCACTAACCATTGTACAATGAGAAAGGTGCATCTTCTTGGGAGGCTTCTTGAACCCGTGATGATTTTTCGGGAGACCAAGGCAGTGGAAATATACTTGAAGATCTAGTCCTGGAATCTAGTCATAGCTCTAGGTGAATAAATCATGATTCTACTTCATGAAATATATAAAACACTACCACTCCTCGAGGGACATGGCTGCACTGATCAATGTGGGTCTTAGATCTTCCTCGCTACCAAGGTACACTTGTACCAGTTCATCAACCTCGGTGTAGACGCCTTCTTCAAGAGAGAGGGAGAATAAACTATCTCCTCTTCTTCACTTGAAAATGAGGGATTCCTAGTGGTAGAATCATCCTCTGCGTCAGGAGAACCTCACCGGAGGCTAGTACGATTTATGAAAGTAGCAGACAACATATTAGGAGATTCATGCGCTACTAAGACTATAATGATGAAGGAAGTCAATACGATCCCATCTGGTCTTTGGCCCAAGGGGCTAAATTTGATGTTATCAAAGAAATAGTGGCACATCGTCCTGCGTCGGTTAATCCATACCCAGAAAAATAGACATGTATGACGTACTGTCATTTCCATGGGGTGGAAATCTGGATACCGTACAGGGGTGGGAGGCTCCAGGATCACCTTATCCAGGTTTGTGTAGGTGTACGAGGTGATTATCCATCGTCCCATGGACTTGAAAATATGCTTCCCTCTTATACCCAATACTAAAAATCATTTCCAAATATCAGGGGTTGTGGACTCCAATAGATAGATCAGGAAGACGTAGGCATTATCCAGAACTGCACAGGGGTCAGATACAGCTGTGACGGGTTCAACCTCACTCTCCTGAATATGTTTTTCCTTGATTTTGTAATAGTCAAAATCCAGGTAGCGGACATCACAAGAGGTGAAAATAGATGCATCACCTTGGAGTAAACCTACATGACTATTAATGGATTATTTTAGTCACTGGTGATACATCGAGGGGACCGCCCCATGAAGGTGGAGCCTTGGTCTTCCAATCAATGCATTGTACGCGGTGTCCTGGGAGACAACGATGAACTCGGTGCTGGTAACTAGGCCACCGAACTGGGTCTTCAAACAGATCTTGATGACTGGGGTTTTCTCTATCATGTTGTATCCCTGGATCCTTAAATCGTAGGGAGTAAGGTCATTTCAGATAACTACAACTTCCACTGTGTTAGTGTTGGGATAAGGATAATCCTGGAGCCGGTGTCAACAAGACAGAGGTGAACCTACATGCCACTAAATTTTCTAGTGATGTACAGTGGGAAGATGTGTCATTGTTTTGGAGAGACTATATCTTTTCTATAGAACGAAATGATGGTCTAGAATTCGTCATTCTCAAATTCTTCAGCATGATTGGCTTCTGTAGCTACTACCTCCATCTCAAACTGGAGGGGGATTCTTAAAGCCTCAGCAAGGGCCTCGAGCATATCTGACAAAAATAGAAGGTCTTACCATATGGAAGGCCTTGCAAGGATGCTGGAAAGGTGTTGTAGGACATCATATTTCTACACCAGGCATGAACATTGTCTTTTAGGAGGTCGCTCTATGAAAAGAGGCAAAGCGGGCCCTACCGGTTGGACCAGCGGCTGACTGGTGCTGGGTATATCTCGATGCTCACTAGTGGAAGCCCATAGGGTAGCTACTAGATGAGGAACAAATTAAAGTGATTGTATTTTAGAAGGGAAAGGATGTTCTAGGCCTGAATGAGGTTTCTCTTCCGGATTAATTAGCACAAATGATGGTGGAGGTGGTTCTGACTACACTGGATGAGAAGGCTGTGCGTGTTCGGTTCTGCGCTGGGCCTACACTTTGGTCACAATGGTATGAACAGTTTGGCTAGAAGTACCAAATGATGTGCTCTGATTACTCATATTTCCATGTCTCTATCGACATTGATGTCGTATGGGGATGTTGGGGAGGTTCGTTGGGCACTCCCCGTCGTCGGGAGTCATATAGTTTTTTACCAACTCCACAGTATTAACTGAAGCATACCCTTTACTATCTATTGAAGATTCATCAAATAATAGATGGATTTTGGGAGGAATCCCCATCTATGGGGGCATGAAGTCACTGAGAGTGTGGGACAATGATGGCATTGGAGGGGCGCATTGCTTTCCCTTGTGTCGCTGATGCTTGCTCTTCTGGGAAGAGGCCAGCTGAGATGACGATGTTGTAGTTGTGGCCACAGCTTCTAAAGGAATTTGTGGATTCAGGTGTGCCCAAATGATTCCATTTGTTTGAGAAACCATCTAATGAGCCATCCAATTACAATACTTCTGGAACCCACGGTTAGAAACCTTCTACCACTCACATTCTCTGTTGCTACTGTTGTCTAGCCTTACACAGACACCCGTCACTTATGTCTGAGCCAGGTCCAGACTGGATATGTGGTTATCGACTTGGTCATGAAGCTAGTCTGTGAACACATAGCACTACAAGAGGGTGGTCACTAGGATCTGATGATAGTAGCAGTAGTTGGGGTGATCAGTGAGATTTTCCTCTTCCGGCCTTCTACACTAGAGCTAGCATAAAATCCCATATTCTAAGGCACTTCTGAAATAGATGTGAACCTGATTATTGTTGAAAAATTATGTCTTTTTTAATTCTGTCTTGAAAATTTTCCCCTGGATCATTCCCCTGACGAGGAGCCAGAGGGGAATGTTGAGGTGGCAGAGCCTCGTTGTCCCACGTGGGCGATGGCGGTGCATTCCACGGAAGTGCTTGCCAATTATGAGGTAGAAGCCGCTGAGCTGGAGGTTGTGCCTGAGGTGGAGGGCCTTTGCGAGGTTGTGGGGCTGGTGCCACTGGTAGTAACTCCATCTCTCTAGGGGCCTCAGTTTGGGCTACCATGGTGGGCTCGGCTCTGCTAGCCCTCCCTATAGGAATCACATGGGGCAACAGACGTGCCCAGCTGGCCTATTATAGGGCTTCCTCCAGGTTATAGGACTTACTGTAGAAGTCCCAGAATTCCCATGGTAGTTAGGGGTTATCAGGGAGGTAACCATCTCTATCTTGATGTTCCCTATGAAAATTGGAGGTAGTTTCTCCTGAGTATGTAGCATGTCATGGGAGTATGTGAGCGCTTTCCACCAGGCAATAAACTGTGTGACTCACTCATCAGGTCATTATTTTAATTTGATGATATCAGCGATGCTCTCTTTCTGGGTGGTAGAGATGAAATGATAGATTAATTTTCGGTGAATGTCCTCCGAGCTGGTCATAGATTCGACGGGGAGTTGGATGTACCAGATGATTTCCTACCCCTACAATGTCTGAACAAAAGAGTGATCCTTGGTAGCCTCATGCTGCACTGTAGTCTCTAACATGGGCCCAAACCTAGAGTTGAAGTGGTACAGGTGCAATGGAAGGTCCCCAGTCTCAATAAAGGGGGTGAAGGTAGGATTACTGAAACCTAGAGGTGCCATCATATCATCCACCTACAATGGATATGGATTACCATCACGTGGGATTTCAACATTCCATGATTCCAATGCCTCAATGTGGACAATGAGAACCACCATAGGATCATTTTGGATGGGGTCCCTATTAGGACATGGATCCCTAACTACGAGTGCATTGGAATGTTCTTCAACATGGAAAACACACTCAGCCACTCATGGAGAGGCTGGTGGAATGACCTGCGGGGCAGTTGGCGGAACCTAAGCGGGATTCCTTGGATTACCGAGAAATTTATGATAGATTGGTGACACATAACGTTCCCTCTTTCCTTGAGCTCCGAATTCAGCCCTATCTACTGGGGTAGTATGATCAAGGTTTCTTGGGGGCAGCTCACTGAGGGGAAGTTGTTCCTGCCCCTACTGTACAGGCCTATGATTGTTGTAGTCGGGACGTCACTCTGCAGCGCGTTCATCCAAGAGGTCATCGACCAGCTTCTTCATCTTAGTAGGTTTTTGGTAGAATGTGGCATTCTCAAGGTCCTCCTTTTTCTTCTGCACTGAGGCATATGGGTTGGAGTGTCTAGCAGCTCCGATATTCTCTTTTCTTTTACCAGTATTCTAGATAAGTACCAATTCTTTGGTGGGTGTAGGGAGACCTAGTAGGTTCTTCTTCTGATGAGTAATCCTCCCCGATGGGTCCAACAATGGTGGAACTCCTTCAAGGGGTAAGTCTGTGTCGAGATTCTCCAGCTCGTCCTCCTTGTCCACTAGGTCATCCATATTGACTGTGGCCCTTCCTGGGGGCATGTCTTCGATATCGTCTAGCGAGTTGGGCTGCCACCGAATATGACCAAATAAAAGGGTAGCATACTTCCCCTAGCCACATATTTTTATGTGGGGGTATCTTCCTTGATTATTTTGTGGAGTATCTTGATACTTAAAATGAATTGCTGCTGGAGGGTCTAATGATGACCCGGTGACTCGGGGCGCTGGGCCATAGGGAGTGCGGCCAAATCAACCAGAAGACATTACTCTCTAATGTCATCAAAATGCATTTGTCTCCTAGGGTAAACCACCCTCTAATGAAGAATAATTAATTCTATTTCCCAAAGCGTGTTTCAGAAACACTCAACTTTTTTAGGAGTCTGGTATTCTGGTATGCTGAAATTCTATGCTGCCACGAACCAGAACTTATCAGGGATGTGTTCATCTGTGAGGATGTTCCAGAAGCACCTCGACTCATATTTAGGGTCTAGACCTTGATTTCACAACTAATCAACTAGGGGTGGTTGAGGAACTGGCAGCGGTGCTGAGGCAGACCGCTCGGACGACAGGTTGTTCGGTGGAGAGTATGGAAAATGGGCTGACTGGCCGCCATATCTCAGGCATTCTTCCGAAGAGTGTAGCGACTTGGACACTACGTCATGATAAGATGGGGTGATATCCACAGTTCCTAGATCAGGGGTGGGGGCTTCTGGTGATATGTCATGATGTTTCTCACCTGCCATCGGTCCCCAGAATAGCTCTTCGTGATATCTTATGTAGGTAGATAGTGCTTCTGGTGACGATGGTGGTGATTGCTTGACTACAACTTGCAGGGTCACCAGATTTTCATCCTCCAGGATATACCTATGGAGGGAGTGGGAATCATAAGAAACTTGAATTCCGAGAGCACCAGGATGATGCGCCTTGTCCCTGTCCCGACCCTTGACTCGGATGAGTGAGGGGAGGGTTCCCGAGCTAAGTTGTATTCCGCTTCTGATTCTGAGAAGCAGACTGGTCTGATATATTTCCGGACCTCTCCCAAATTTATCTTTTGGCAGTGATGAACCACCTTCCTACCTCTAGGTGGATCCCTGGGATAGGGCATATTTTTCACATGGGGTCGTTCGGCTGCACTGGATCCAGGGCAGAAGGGTTTCCACCTAAGAAAGCTGGGGTGTGAGTTGCCCCAGGACAAATGTCGAAGGGGAAACTGGGAGGACCTCCATTGGTAGCACAGGAGTGGGAAAAACCTCTGCTAGAACTGGTATAAACAATCGGAGGACCTCCAATCTTATTTTCCCTAGTGACTTCAGTATGAGGAGGGTCCTTGTACCGGTCTAGCTGAACATGGTTGGACCTTCATGCTGCGTGCGGGTGGAGCGAGGATGGTCCACACACCTCCGGTTTCCGAGGCGAGGAGGACCTTCACCAACTACAGAGACGACGTAGAGAGGATCCCTACATTGGAGAGAGAACAGATGGGAAATTTCACTACATCAGCGGTCGGTGCAGGAGGAATGACTCCAAAACCAGTGTAATTGGCACAGGAGAGGCTTAAGTACCAAGTATCACTACCACGGGGCAGAACCTCATTTGGATTGAGGATGTCACATGGTGGACCTACATTCTGATCCTCGATGTGGGGAAGGCTAGCACTTTCCATGGTCGTGGTACGCAAAGGACCTCCATACTGGGTGACATCATTGCAGGTTAGTTCGTGGCGGCCACAACTCATGCCGGTGACCAAGAGAGTCGACCCAGCCTGCCCATGGGCCGGTTGGGGCCTCGATCCTGGTTGGGCGTATATGTTCCTTATCTCTGTGTGTGTGAGGAACTAATGATATGCGTCAGCGGTGGCTCAGGCCACATCAATTGCCGACATTGATGCCCCTTGGCGGGTGTCTTCAGCATGCACCCGACACTAGCATTATGTTAGACGAATCGGGGCTGGTGGTTCTGGTGTGCAGCTTACCTACTCCTCTTTCAGCATGATAGGGTGGCAACACTAATGTAGCCGGGTGGGAGCCTATGCTGGGAGCCCATGAAATGGGACTCTAACATGGCTTGGATGGACGTCACATACCACGTGAGCGTAAGGCAGGGAGTCATCAAAGGGTTACGTTGAGAGGCTCTCGAAATGGTTGTATGTCAGGGTGGGGTGCAATGGTACCATGTGCGGCCCTTAGGGCGGCTTTGATGACAAGGTTCAGACGACTCCAAGTACATGTGGGCCATATATTGTGTAGGTATGATTCCCTCCTCCTCATAACATCGCATGAGGTTGTTGATTACCCTCCTTTGAATGACCACAGACAAGGAGAGGGGGTGTGGGCACCCCATGGTTGTAGATGTAGAGGTCATCGTGGAAGAGGTGAAGCCATGTTTAATGATCATGTCGCCGCTGCCCCTGCCCCTGCGTTGATGGGACGACGATGATCACATCCCTAGAGTAGCAACCTATTTTTTGAGAAGCATGGAGATTAACTCATCAGTGCTTAATGAAAAAATCAATCTATGTCCAAGTCCCCAATGTTATCCCATCATCCTTGGACGGTAAGAGGGATCTACACTTACAACATCATAGAACAAGTTGTCCAGTGTTCTAATGCCCCCAAATTCTGGTGAGTTTTATGCAAGTCCCTCTATATGCTTTGCAGGGCCTCGCACATGATAACTGGATCCGGTGAAAGATCAATACATTGATACCTCAAGGGAAAAAAATTTCATATTGAGGGAAAAAACATCACACCGGGTTTACCATTTTTTTTCCCACACTTTCTCCTGGGTGCGCACGTCCATCTCATTTGGGGAAGAGGGGCGTGGTTTTGTTGCCCTACATTCCTTCTTTCCAATGGTGGGTGGAATCCACTCCTTATCCCGGGACTTCTTCTCCTTGATCGAAATGGGATGATTGGATGTCAGTTCCCCCTTCTGTGGATTCGTCCTCAGAACTCATCACCTAGTCTGGGTCTCCCTTAAAGATTTAATACATTGTTCATGAAACTCTTACTAGCAACATATCTTCATGGACACTGGTTAATTACACTGCTTCTGTTGTGACATTCCTAGGGGTCCAGTCAGGGCAGCAACCTTCGGTCAGGGTTGTAGTCACGTTGGGAATCACAGGTGCATCTAGACACTAGGGGATTGGTGTGTTTATCTTTTGTCCATTATTATAGGGATTCTTGAGGGTGCGGAAGCCCATAGAATCCCACATAGAACGTGGAGAATCATATGCCATGGGCATGTATTTGAGGTTTTTCGCAGCTTCCAATGTTTAACACAGGTTACACCACAAGTTTAACGTCCGTTGGAGACAGATCAGGCTAATCAGAACACTGACAAGAGTGGATCAGATGGAGGATCCCCCTAGAGGGAACATTGGGGTTGGGGTCAATGTGTGATTGGCTTATCGAGTGCTGTTGAGGGGAATGGGGTATGAGGTGGCTTGATCCCACTGGGATGTGGTGGCCTGGGTTATAATCAGGTTGGGTGATGGTGAATTTGAATGAAGTGGGTGGAGAATAGGATGGAACCGCCATGAGGCTGGTGATAGTTTTGGGCATGATCATTTAACTGGCTCTCTACATATCCTCGTGGAAAGTAATCAATGATTACTTAGTTCATCTAAAAAAATATTACCGCCAATTGGAGTTCAACGGCTTGCCATTCGGTGCCGTGTCAACGGCTTACCGCTGAACGGGGTCACAACAGCATACCTCTTGATGGGTTCCACAGTTTAACATCATAAAGGATGGGGGGGAACCAACATGAAGGGGGTTGGAAATATTGGGTTATGGGGTTGAACATCATTGAGGCTTTCTATGTACCATACCTTAGCAAGGATAAATGACATCATAGTTCAGTAAGTGGCATTTTGGTCTTACGCTCTGAGGCGGCCTAGGGTGTCGGTGAACCGACGTGGAGGAGGACCTGGGGTCCAATGGTTGTTGGGATTGATCTTTATGGTGGAAACATACGTACCCTACCTTGGAAAGGATCAATGACCCCATAGTTCTAGTGGTTGGGAATCATCGTGAAGGTGGAACTAGGGTCCAATGGATGGTGGGATTGAACCTTATGGAGGCTTCCTACATACCCTTCCTTGGAAAGGATCAAAGATCTCATAGTTCAGATGTGGTATTTGGGGCTTACACTTGGAGGCAGCCCAATGAGTTGGTGAACTGACATGAAGATGGTCTGAGCTTCATGTGTTGGGCTTGAACCTCAGTGTGGCTTTTTATATACCCTGACATAACAAGGATCACATTCCTTGTAGTTCAGAGGGGGTTGGTGGACAGACGTGAAGGTGGACCTAGCTCCTAATGGATGGTGGGGTTGAACCTCGTGGAGGCTTCCGACATACCCGACCTTATCAAGGATCGTTGATCTCAGAGTTCTGGCAGTCATTTGGGGTTTACACTATGAGGAGGCCCAAGGAAGATGTCATGGTAGGTGCTCCCTCTAAGCCCTCATGAGTCATGATCGGTGTGAGAAAGAAGAGACAGCAGAGATCTGATGATCACGTCGCAAATGGTGCATCTATGGTAATTTGAGTGGTTCTTACACGTGATCACAACCCAATGTGGAAACAGGGGCTCATGAGTGGTTATAAACCCTAAGAGGTTGGGGCATACACTAGGAGGGTGGCCTGAGCGGTGACAAAACCCAGTGGGAGAGGGACTTGTTACCGAAGAAAGGAGGGATCTATTGTCCATTTATCCCTATCTTCATTTGGATAGAAAAATAAAGGAGGATTAGGGATACTGAATCCAGCAAGAAAAGCTAGGGGTTTACACCAAGATAGTTGCACTTTCCTCACGGAAAAATACCACATTGAAAAGGGGGATATCATCCCTTTGGGGGATATATATCACTCTCGTGGAGACTAGTGGATGTATGGAATGTTGATGGTGGGGACACCCTGCCTGGGAGGCACAGTTTGATGTTACAGTTTAACGTCATGTGCTGAGGTAGATGGTGCTTGACACTTTAATGTCTTGCATCTCGGACGAGGTGGGTTTGCTCCGCACACGTAGGACTTACATAAACGGAACCCTCTACTCCTTAGTGTAGAGAGGGGATATGCAACACCGTGGCTAGGCAGTGTCATGGAGAGAAATATCTGGGAGTCCACGTTATTGTGGCTATACGAAGAAGCAATAGCCATTAGAGTTCCTATTCAAAGAAGCATTATGTGAAGCAACAAAACAAGTAGTATCATCAAAGGGACTTTGAAATCACATCATAAAAACTTTGAGGGTTGCATGGGAAAAGGAATTTCAAAGTAGAGGGGTTCATAGGAAGGGGCCTTGAAAATATCTGTTGTTTCGTGTGGTGAACGGAAATTGTGAATGGCTGTTCTTCACAAAGTGGGGTTCCTCAGACTAAGCATGAGGAAGAGGTGCATATGGGAGGTGCTTCGCGAAGTGGATAGTCATTCACGGAGCCCTACCTCACAGAGCCAAGGTGCCCTGTGAAGCAAGGTGTTGGGAAACAATGTGCTTCACGAAGTACAGTGACCCTACCATGGCATGTAGATCATGTGTACATGAAGGGTGTTTCATGACGCATAAATGCTCCACAATGACCTAAGTCCCATTGGGGATCCCTTTACTTTAAAGGGACCCATAGGCTCTACGAAAGGCATCCCTCTTGAATGAGGGGATCAAGACGAAGAAAAGGGGAGGTACTTAGTAGAGAAGTAGTACCTCGCACAGATCATGGTTAAGAGAGTAGATGGGTGCTTCACGATTCGGGAGATAAGAAGTTGAAATGTTGGATTTTCCACCTTCTGGACTCAGTGGAATGCCATTATTTATAAGGGAGAGGCACCACGAAGCAGTGTTTTCATGGTATGAAGAGGAATTCGTTTTCTCTGCGGCGCGTCGCGAACGTCAAATGAATTCACAGAGAGTTACCACTTCCTTGCTTCAGGGTGGGTCACGAACGTCAAGTATTGTTGTGGAGCGTTATCACCTCCTTGCTTCACAGCGGGTCATGAACATCTAGGTTGATCGAGGAGCGTTACCTCCTCCTTGCTTCGCGGCGGCACGTGAACGTCTAGGATGGTCATGGAGAATTACTGCCTCCTTGCTTCGAGGTAGGTCGTGAACATCAAGGACAATCACAGAGCATTGCCACCTCCTTGCTTTGCGGTGGGTCGCGATCATCAAGGGCGGTTGTGGAACATTACCACCTCCTTGCATCGCGTTGGGTCTCTAATGTAATGGATAGTCACGGAGCATTGCCACCTCTTTAATTTGTAGTGGGTTGTGAACATCAATGGTTGTTGCGGAGCATTACCACCTCCTTGCTTTGCAGTAGTTCATGACCTTCAAGGATGGTTGTAGACTGTTCCTACCTCCTTGCTTCATAGAGGGTCATGAACGTCATGGGTGGTAGCAGAGCGTTACCACCTCCTTGCTTCGCGGCGACGCGGTGCAGCCAGTTCTCCGCAAATGTGCTTCGTGAGGAATCCGTCGGGTCTATGTCTTCTTCTCGTTAGCACATTTTTCCATCAAAAATCATAATGTTCACCCTAATAGGCAGTAGTAGATAATTGAAAAATCATTGTTTCTTGATGCACTATTTCTTCCTCTACAAAAATAGCATGTTCTATAACCATTATATGTAGGTGTGTGTAAATGTAGTTTAAATACGTTTCATAAAAAAACATTGTATATTTAGGATTCTGGTGTTTTTATGTAATCGATAAAAAATGTAATTGGGAGTGAATTTGTGGAATAATGGAAAAGAATTTTAGAGAACACATTACCTCTTAAAATGTGTAACTCTATTTGATTTGAGCCAAAAGGAATTCATTAATTTAATTATTTCTTAGAGAATTATTCTAAGAGGAATAGTGGGATGTTGATATATTCTTGGAGTAGAGTTAGTATGAGCTAAGGGTCTTGAGAGGTTTAAGTAATGGATTAGAGGTGGTGGCCTTTTATAAGAAGGGAGTGAAGCTATTTAGGAAAGTTTGAAAATATTATTTTATTATAAAATGTTTTATTTATTTAAAACGATCAAAAACACATAAAATTAAAATATAATATGAGTATTTGTAGAAATAAAATCATCCAATAATAATTGGACAGGTTCTGAATATCTTTTAATCCTTATCTTTTTTATTTAACCCTTTTTTACTCTTACCATTTTATCAAGCTTTTAACACTTTGAGAATCAAAATATTAACCAAAACAAGAAAAATATCCAATTAAAGTTTCAATAATAAAATTTTATACCTGTGATAACTATTTTTCTAAATCATTAAATTTTTTTAATTTTTTTAATATTCAATAAAATATTCTATATTTTAAAATTTGAATTTTTTAAATTCTGATATTATTCATATCATGACTTTGTTAAAAATCCATAACAAATAGATTGATTATATAAAACATCATTAATACAAATGAGACATCAAAATATCATCCATAAAATTCATGGATGACATCAAAATAACAAAATTACATTTATTTTAACAATTTTAATATCATTTATTTGAATTATTTATTAAAGAAGCAATCACATCATCATAATTGTGTCATTATTAAATTTATTTATTTATCTATAAAAATTATAAATAAAATTTCATGTTTTAAGAAATATTTTTATATTTATAATTAATATTTATAGATGTATAGATAACTTATATAACCTCATATATAAATTTATTTATTAAATGATATATGTTTATGTTATATTTTACATAAATTTAAATTTAAATTAACTAAATGTCATTTTCAAACACAAGTGCCTCAATGGTGTCCTAAAATCAACCCAAGGATGACCATAGTCAGACATATCTCATACAATAGGATTGGGACACATGTTATGGTTGTTTAATATTATTATAATATAATTTTTTATAATTGTTTACCAGATTTACACTTAAACCATGTTAAATAAAATATTTTCTGAAGTTACTATTCCTAATGTCTAAAAATAAAAGTTTTCTATTTACACAATTTGGACCTCTTTAATCCAAATATGGAATCCAATTTTCCAAATTCAAAATACATATGTTTCAGAAATTAATTTTAAATTAATTTCTATTTTCAAGACCAAAACACGTGTTTTTAATAAATAATATCTATAAAAAGATTTACAGGGGTTTATGTCTAATTAAAAATTGAAATTACATCCAATAAAAAAAATTAGATAAAATGGTAAAAACATAATCTAATTACACATTAAAACCAGTTAAAAATATAATCTAACCATATAAAAGAATCCGATTGAATAACTATTTTGACTTAAAATTCAATATTTATCACTATTCGTTAAAAATTGAACTTTATCAAAAAATAATAAAAAATTACCCAATATAAATTTTGATGTCCCACTTATAATTAATAATTTTATTTTCTCAAATGTAACATATGAAAGTTAAAAAACTATATTTAAAAAGGGTTTTCCATTAATAGGCGATATATCGGCCGTTTATATAATATTAAGGTATTTCATGCTTAAATTCAGATTCATTGTTATTTTATGCCTCTAAAATTTATTTGATAAATATAAATAAATTTAAAAAACTTTTATAATAATATTTTAGATACATTTGTTTATTCATTCCAATAAAATTTCTAGGAGTTAACTACCATTTAAAAAATAATATTATATTATTTATTTTCCGAATGACTCAGCATTGTATGCAATAAAAGATTTAAGAGAAACCCATTATTGCATGTTGGGAATGACATCGAACCCAGAATTCCCTTTATTTTAAAATAAATAAATAATTCCCAAATATTAATAAATATGAAAATTTTATATTCTCTACTTACCTGGGATGTTACAGTCTTAACCTATACATGTTAGTATATGATGGTATACAATTTATCACGATGACCATGAGGGTGTTGGCACATATTCTAGCGTGACTACTAGAGTATCCCATCAACATACATTGAGATTTACTAAATTTAAATAACATATTATTAATCCCATTATAGAGTGTTGTATGTTCATCCCAATGGGGAATGAAAAATGGAACAAACTCATAATCCAATTCTAATTGTGGAACATTATCTATTTATAATTACTAAATTATAGTATGCACATGTTCTTTCCATGTTAATGAGATCCCAATGTAATACTTCCAAAATCATTCACTTATAAGAATATATTCAAATATTATTAAAATATGAGAAATAATACTTATATATTTTGAAAATAACCCATAAGAAATCAAGGACGGCTCGCACCCCTAAAATTTATTTTCCATAACGTGTGACCATAATATCCCAAAATAGGGAATCCTTCAGAAAATTCCAATTGGGGTATCCCAAAATATAGGGGTATGGAAATACTCATTCCATTATCATTGATGATTGTTTTCTCAAAAAATCATTTAATATATGATAAATAATTACATAACCCATCATCATATGGAGGAAGTCATTTTAGTTATTGTGTTACTTTGTGCAATATTTATACCTTCTACTCGGGATGCCCTCCTAGAAACCCATCTTTTAATTTCCTCCCAATGAAAATATCATGTTCAATCATGGGATCATGTTTCATGGTCAGATCAATGATATGACTCCACATATATATATAATCAATAGAAATGAAACCCCACCTTTTGAAAATTTCTAGGCTAAAATTCATCATCATTGAATATATTTCATGATTCACCATTTAATTGGTCTTTGTTAAATAATGGTATTCTTCGCCATAGTGTATGTTTCTATAAATGTACACCCAATTGTAAAATCACAATTTTTTAAGATGGTTAACCCCTTACTGATGCTATATGTGGAAATACCACATATTAAAAGGAACAAAAGAGTTTAATACCATCTAAAACAATATCCTTATCTCTTATATGTGAAATTATTTATCAATTATTTCACATGGTAAGATAATAGTCAATAACCATACCACCCCAATATAATACATATCTCAATTTAGAAGTGAAGATTCGAAATGACATTTCTCCCCCAGTGAAGATGATATGAAATTAACTCTATAGGGAAAATTGGTAGAATTGCCTATCAACCACAATAAAGGTAATTCTACAATGGTTTGGAATGAAATCACTAAAGAAAAAATATTAGTCATGTTCAAAGATATACACACCACTTAGTGTTAAATAATAGAAACATTTAGATGGGAATGCGTAAAAGAAATTCATATAAAACATGAAAAAATGTTACATTATTATAAATAAAAATCTCAAACATTATATTAATATATGTGTCATGTCATGTTTATAGGATAACTCCAACATCAAGAAGAAATGGATGACCTCTTATTATCATGGTAATGAATATAACATTAAAACTAGAAAACATATTATTTTTTTTCTTACCAAACATTCGTGTTATATTAAGTATGGTTAAAAACCATAAAAAGGAAACTTATTTATGTGTGTGACCAAATTAAGAAAAAAAATGAACAAAATTAAATGATTATAGAAAGAAATTTTTGGTGTGAATATATGTGAGAAATATTTACACGTCTGGAAATTTTGATTGATGTGTGAGCATAAGTATGGTTGAAAAAATAAAATTTGATTTATTATTTATTGATCTATATAGGATAGTTTTAAAATTTTATATATATATTTATTATTATATAGATTAAATAAACCTAAAATAAATGAGGCTTGCTGTCAAAGTTCAATTTTTAACATGGGTATAATTTATTCCATTGGTTTATCAACTAATGAAATAATTTATCCGTAAAACGATCCAATCAGTAAATCGTTATGATCAGTATCTCATTGATAAAAATGTGATCCATTAATATTTAAATAAATATTAATTAAATAGTTTTTATTTAGTTCTATAAATAAATATTTTAATTAATCTTTGATATTTTAACATATGAATACAAATGAATTAGTGAGAGAGAAATCATCCAGTAAATAAATCATGAACTAAGTGTAATATATTACTATAACAACATATTTATACAAAATATATATCTTATAATATATCCTTATTTAAAAAAACATTGTAATATATTACCAATAATAATAAAAACCAAGAAATATTAATAAAAAAATCTTTTTAGATAACCTCCATCTCCAACTCAAACTTTTGTATCTTGGTTCTTGATTGATTTTGTCAACCTGTCTATGGATTCCTCTTGTCTTTGTATACATTCCTCTAAATAAAATATATCATAAAAAATTCACCTCCAATTTCCTCAAATAGACTTTATTTAAGAATCAATATCATAAAATATACATTCTATACTAAAATATTTTTAGTACCACCAATGTTATGGTGTCTGTAATACAATTAATCATAATTTAAGAGAATATTAAATGTGTATAAATTCAAATAAAAACCCATACAACTTTCATTTAAAGATAATTTTCTATAAAACACTCATTCAAATATTTACTTGAATATATATTTTAAAATGAATCATGAAGCAATACTGAGCATAAAATCTACATTAGTCACTCTGAAAACATCCTAAAAATATAAGGTATGTTTGAATTCACCAACTTCAATTAATGATTATTATAACACCACTTCTAGAAGGTGTTGAATTATGTAATATAACTAAAAAAATTCTACACACAAAAAAATCTCCCATTAATCATGTCATTCTGAATCATTTTGATTGACAAAATTTTAATCATCCATGATACATAACAAACAGGAAAATTTGATTCTACAAAACAATGAACATAGTTTATTTGAATATAAATCTTTAAAACTCAAGATTATAAATATAAATTTAATAAAATTAATCTATATAATCATAGTTACTATTAATTACTGTTTTTTAATTCAATAATTATTCATGTATTAAACATATTTCATCATCTACCTATGACCTTGATTTTCATGATCCAAATATCAGTCATAGATAAATTGTTATCCTATTTGATACCATCCCACAATGAGGAACTCAATTATTATCTTTTGTTTTCTAGTGAAAATACAGAATTTATTTTATTAAATTAAATTATTAACAATCATTGTTGACTTATCCATCAATGGTAAACATCTAGAGTCCACATTAGATGATATCATTTCTTATAGTGTGTCATGAAGTTTAGATAAATTCCCCATCCATCACATTATAATAATTAATTACATAAACCCTTATATATCATGATCAAAATCATTAGATAAAAACATTTAGGTCTTGTATTTAATAATATAATTGTTTGGTTCTGTGTAAAACAACATATTTTGATGCTATAAGTTCTTTATGTGAAATTTCACAATGTGGGATAATTATCATATATTGATTTCGAATACAGTTTTGTTTCATTTATATAAAATATTCTATATATCCCATTGCAATAGAAATTACCATCTGTAGATAAATTCTCATATGTAACTATATACTATAATTTGGATATGCAAGAATAATACACTGTATAGATTTTATTTATATAGTATTTATAACATCAGGGTATCTTATATATAAAATTTTCTATGTAGATTCTACAATTCAAATTTGTTTATGTTGTCACAATTTCATTTAGTTGTATTACATTTTCACAAAAGAAATATGATTACATAAATTTCATTTATTTCATATATGAGGTTACATAACATCATTGTTCTATAAAGAGAATCAATATTTTTGAAAATTCTATTGGAAAAATTGGATAAAAAAATAAATTTGATGATTATTTATTCAATGATTGAATTAATTTTACAAGAAAAATCATTATTAAAATTCATTAAAACTAAAAGTTACTACAAATTTTAATTATTCATTTCAAAGAGAAATATGAAAGAAATATTTCCATGAAAAAAAACATTTAAATATAATGTATAATACATTTCAATGAATGTTTACATAATCTGTTGACTTAATTGTAATAAAAAAATATAGAAATTTCATAGTTAAAAAATTACATCATTTTATAAAAAATAGTAATCCTTTATATAGTAATATAATATTAATTATATGTTTTTTTAAGAAAATAATATTTTTACATTATAAGAATATTTGGTATTAAAACACTTTTTCAGTCCTAGAATATTGATGTTGTGGTTTGAATCATATAGAGAAAATCACTTGGTGATCAAAATTGAGTTATTTCTTACCCAATAGGTATTATCTAACTAATTTCAACGAAAAACAATAAATCTATGTGGTGTAAATCTATATATCAAAAATTAATTATTTTTCAACTGAATTTTCCCTAATAGACCCTTCCAAGATAAAAATTAAATATCTCCACTAAAATTGAATGGGGTTAATGAATATATTGATTAATTATTTATAATAGTTATTGGAATTGGAAATTTTTTATAAATTTAACTAAAATAATATATTATTATTACTATAAATTCCAAACATCAAATTATTACATGGAGAAGAAAAAAAATAATAGAGATTAATTAGATGACACGAAAAATATGGTGATAATAAAAAATAATAATAATGATTATTAAACATAATGGTAAACTAAAATTTTAACGAAATTTAATATAATACTAGATTTAGATTTCCATTTCATAGCCCATTTGGATGCGTATCAAATGATTTTAACTCATTCTATGATGGTAAAAGAAAATGAAATTTAAAAATCATCTCAAAGAATTTTTCAATAATAATATATTTCAGTAGGGAATTAGAATTAGAGAACACAATTAATTTAAAGGTGTAATACAAATTGAACTTCTAACCATTGAATCAAAACCACCAACCTTAAGAAAAAATTGTGACCCATAGAATACAAAAGTGAAATCAAGAAGAACACTTAAATAATTTTATTGGTTTTTTGATGTATAAGAAAATAAATACAATATAGTTTAGTTTTACTTACAGTTCCCTTATATAAAACCCATAATTTTATCCAATGACTAAAATAAAGTTGGATGAATAAATTACTATTTTTTATGAAAAATATTTGGAAATTCAAAAGTGATATGTCTAGTTTAATGGTTTATACTACGATAACAAAATTATATTTATCAAAAATTCAGAAAATGAGAATGTTCATAGAAAATGAAAATGATTTACATATGTTAATACTAAATTTATTATGTATACAATCTGAATTTCAAAAAAGGATTTATTAAAAAATGTAATTTATAAGGTATTTCCACATAGAGAATAACAATATCCCTAAAAACTATAATATAATAAAAAAATATAAAAAAGAAAAATATAAACCATAATTATTATTTAAAAAATATAATTTCACAAGAAAAAATAGTTTAAACCATCTAGAAACAATTTATATTCATGGAAATTGGATAAATATAAAAAATAAAGAAAATTTTAAGGTGAATAACTTCAAAAACTAATACTCTGAATAATGAGAATTGATATTCAAGATGAAGTCAAAAACACAATCCATTATTAGTTTATGTTAAATCTGCATGGTTATATAAAATTTATATCCCAAAATATGGAAATAGAATAATATTAATTTATAATATTTTAAATTATGAAAAATCTAAAACTAGAGGCATAGTTTATGAATGAGTGGATCATGTATCTCCATTATGAATCTAATATTGAATTGAATAAAATTATGATATTTTCCATGTGAGTTTCAAAGTTGGAATCTCATTTATTAAACATATTTGATGTCAATATTTTTAAGAGATAAAAAAGAAGAATATTTATTCATCATTATAAATAAAATAAAACAATTAAAACCACAGAAAATTATATAGCTTGTGTATGACAAATAACTGAATTTTTATTCCTTTCTTATGCTCAATACAATCATTACACCCTAACATAGAAATGATAGTGAATTCCTTTAGATGCACCTAATCGTAATTCATAACCCTATTACGATTAAACAATAATGGTCAATTCTAATCTCTATCTAAATCCAAATACCCATTTACATTCACTATTAAGATAGAGAACAATTTGTATTTTATGTTTTTTGATTCTATATAAAACGTTTCAATTTATAATTAAAATATACTATCCCTCTAACAAGAAAAAATTCACCTGATTTAATTAAGATATTTAGTTAAATAATTTGTTGGATGTTTATAAATTTTATCATATATATATATATATCATCTAAAAATTTCAATATCAATCATCATTAATAGTTTTCATTCACCAGTAGACTGGAAATCATAATTCGATTCCTCAATATTTAAAAAAAACTATCATAAAACTATTGTGAAAAATTATTTTTTATTACAAATAGATTTCTATAAGGATATATTTATGAGGCGGTTTTATAAAATCTCCCATATTCCTATAAAGCATCAATCAACTGAATAAAAAAATCCTTTGTAGAACTGGACACCTTTTATAAAGAATCATTTTTAATTCTATATTTTTGATTTTTTATTTCCATCATGATTGTGTGTCATGTGTGGTACCTATTTTATCTATAAAACCATATTAAAAAATCAGTGATTTTAATTGAAAAATCATAAAATGTGTACCATTTTCTATACATAATTCATTATAAAAAATAAATATGTGGAAGAAATCATTTTTAATTAATTTAACAATATTACATACAATATTGATAGGAAGAGGAATTCAGTCAACACAATCAAATGCAGAGTATATATAAATAAGTATTTAGAAGTTACCATTAAGAGAATAATATTATACCTAAGTGTCTAAAATATACAAATAAAATATTTAATAAAAAAACTATTTCTATGAAAATTATTTATCTTATTCATTATTTTATATGCTATAAAATTTCATGAAACATACAAAAGGATTTTAGGATATTTGAAATCTCTTTATTTGTAAAAGCATTCCTAGGAAACATCCTCAGAATTCCTCTCAACCTCGTGATTCTGACCCTAAAATGATGAGTGAAAACTATAAAGAGCATAAATCATATTTCCCTTAGTAACACATCTCCAATTGATACCAACATAACATCTCCGAAAAATAAATGTATTGACCAAAAACTGATAATTAAACTGAAAAATTATCATTTTTCATATTTTCCGTGGATGGTCCATATTCCTATCACATATATAATACTAATGTTCATAATATGGAACCGAAGAATATTTTTTCACTAGTGAAGGAAAGAATATGTTAATTCATAAAATATGTGTTTACCTATGTTATTTCCTCATTTTAGATAATAAGCTACTTATAAATGTATTCAAAAAATACATTTTTTTATCTCATCAAATGATTTATCTGTATATCAAATACATGTAACTATGATGATTTGTTTCATAATTATATGTTTAGATTCATTCTTGGATAGAATATATTTAAAACAAAAATAATATATTAAAATTATTATAATACTATGTATCCAATAATTCTTAATCTTATACAAAATAAAATGATAATAAATTAAAATATTTGTGTTAAAATATAAATATTTTGTGCATCATCAATGTGATTATATGAATAGTATGTCACATGAATAGTTTTATTTTTTCATTTTTATACAAAATCCCAAACAACAAAATCCCAAACAAAAAAATTACCTCAAAACAAGCTTCTAATCAGAGGAATAAATAATTGCTAAAAATTTTAGTTTTTACAATAGCATGTTAAAAAATTATAAAAACATTTCATAAAATATAAATTGTTTCTCCTTGAGTAACATAGATAAAAAATAAATTCTTATTTTCAGTAAATATATTATAAACCACTAGTAAAAACCACCTTGATCGAAGATAATAATAAAACATTTGAAATTTTCTACAGGATGATTTTTTTTCATTGAATTAAATATTTAAATTATCTATATATATTTTAATTTTTTAAAAATTATTTCCCTATTACTACACCATCAAAAACTATAAACATACATTTCTTTTAGTTAAAAACATTAATTGTATCATAAAACCTCTAAAAACGTTCTATAATGTTAGTATAGTTTTAAAAATTCTCTACAAAATTTGAGAAATATTCCAAGAGAACTACAATGATTCTCTTAATCACGAATGAAATAATTTATATCATGCACCATGAATAGGTAAAAAAGTCTTCACACCATAAAATGGTAATATCCTTGTTGGAAAATTTTCAAAGGGACATGTGAATTTCATTTATTACGAATCATTTGATGTTTCATATACTTGGTTGTAACTCAAATCACTACCCAAAAAATAGAAATCCCATTTATAGAAATCCCCTCTAAATTGGTTCGAAACAACCTAATTTTAATGTGATATTTTTTGGTTTAATAATTTTTCAACTTATAATCAAAACAAAATATCCAATATTTTACTTTTATATCATTAAAATTTTATTTTTTATAATTATTAATAATAGTGATACATCCATTATTATGTTCAAAAAATATTAGGTTTACCCAATATAATTCTAAAATTGGTAAAATCATTACCTTATCTTATAAATTGATTACATTCTCTTTGATGACTACTTTTATACTGGTATTTAATAATTTTTTTATCTTAGATCATGGACTATGTTATAGCTCCTAGGAAATTATTTAAATTCCGTAAGAAGGATTACATCCCTCAATATCTGTTATAGACCAAAAAATGAAATATATGTTTACCCTCAAGTCACTAAATATAATTTAATATTGACATCCCTTTAAACAAGATGTGATAATAATAAGAAATGATGATATATTTCTTATAAATGAATATAATAGGTGGGATAAAAGGGGGTTGATATATAAAGTGGATTATTGCTAACTAAGAAGAAGAATCTTTGTCCTAGTTGGTGTTCAAGAAATATTTTAATGATGGAATGTTTGAATGAATAATCCTCAGAACATGTGTCATTCTAAAAATTTCCATAAAATCCAAAAATATTCTTTTATTTATGAATGTACTCAAAATAAAACTCACAATGATTCTATAAAATCTGTGCAAAAAATTCAACAATTAGTTCATACCCTTTACATGATCATAATCATATTTATGATTTAGTATTAGGGAATCCATTATAGATATTATCATTTATTCATAATAATTCATCCAATTTTTCATCTGGAATGTTTTCTAAGTATAGAAACTCACCACTTTTTTATATGTTATTGAGTAAAATTTATTTGGTTCATTTAAATACATTAAATTTCACTTTTTTCCTAAAATAATTCATGTACCATTTGATAAATCAATCACAACTCCTCTAGAGGCTAGTAAAAGAGATACAAATATAATGTGAACTTTAATTTAATGATTCTTGATGAATATATAAAAAATATATAGGAATGTTAATCATATGTTCTTTATTTAACAGATCATTAAACCTCCAAATTGTGTCATTAATAGAATTAATATATATCTGCATGAAAACTATCATAGTTAATGGAACTCCAATATTTATGTTTTTAAATAAAGACAATGGTTGGAAATTTATACTTTCACCACACATAATACTTTGATTAGGAAACTATCCCCTATGATAAATGGGATGATAATTCTTTATGGATCATTTATTCATGAGGTAACCCCTTTTTAAGGATAATAGTGAACTCATTCGAAGACTATAAGTTGAAAATTATGTCAATTCCCTTTTAATAGAATATATTTTCTTTAATTATTTGGAATAAGATGGTTTTTTAACTAAGCCTTCATGTAATGAAATAATTGTTTGGAGTTTCTTAAAATGATTAATGGATTTATATTATTCAGTTTATTTATTATTCATTTTGATTCTTTGAGGAAAGGAAATATATTAGGATAAATTATTAAATAAAAATTGAACCACCTTAATAAATTCTTCAATATTTTCTTGCCATTTATTTTATTTTTCAATTATTTTTTCCATTTTAATTTGAACTATTAAATAAATAATATAGGTTCTTTTGAATATATTTTCTATATTTCCATATTTATTATGTTCTATTATTATGTTTCATGATTAATTTAGAATTTGTTTTTGAGAAGGTTTTCAATCATGTTTATATTAATTGTGAGTTTTTAAACCACTCATAGAAAAATCAAATCCTCCCATGGATTAACTATAATAGAGTTATTAATTTTACCTTTTTTATTATTATTCCTCCACATAGGGAAATAAATCATTTCTAATTCCATATTCTCCATTGTTATATTTTATTGAGATTTATCTGAGTCCAATTCTCCTTAATTGTATGTAAAATAGTGTTTTGAATATTTCATTAGGAGAAATAATTTTTTTTCAAAAAAATTTATATTTTAGAAACAAAATTTCTTCACAAAATTTCTTTCTTTATTAGTAGACATTACAATCTAATAATTTTAGAAATATTTATGAGGTTATTTTTGGGAAGCATAGAGATTAATATATTTATCCCCTATATTCAATCATTATAATATTTTAGGATGATTATAATATCATTTATTCTATATTTTTTATAATGGATCGTTATTTAGTTTCATCCTAGGGCTATAACTTTAAAATTTTAATTTTTAGTTTGTTAGATACACTTATGAAATTTTGTTGAATAATTTCATGAATGATCAAACGTTACACAAATGGTGAAAATGATCCCAAATTATATTTTAGTGACTAATAGTATAGTAACTAGAAATATGAAATTAATATTGGGGAAATGAATTTAAATCCTTCTTAAAAATGGTTATTTTTCTAGAAAACTAATGTAGTGAATTCTGTAAAATTATAAATAAAATTTTTTAAACACTAAAATAGTTTTGTTGATGGAATATCCTCTCAAAATTAGATAAAAAATTTGTTTTGATAAGAGGTTAGATCATTATAAAATGTTTCTGCAAGGAATTTTTTAACTAGTGTTTATAACAATATATTATCTAAAATCTAAAAAATCTATTGCTTTCAAGAACTACTCACTATTGTTTTAATGAAAATCAAAGATCATATTTCTAATAATGGATACCATTATTATTAGGTAAATTGTAATTAATGTATCAATAAAAAAATATTCAATTAAAAAAATTATTCCAAAACTTAATTAAATAATAATATATAATTTCCTATTAGATCAATTGGGAAAACACTGTGTTTTGATCCTCCTTACCCAACATAATTAATTACAGTTTCTATATTAAACAATAAAAAAACCTAACAATGTCTCATAAGTCATGATTATGTTTCCATTTTATAATATAATCAGTAAAAAATGATAATTATGATATCATATTTTAGAGCCCTTGGGTTTTATTAAAATTCATTACGGATTAGTTGCAACCATGAGAATATTAATTCTTTTATGGATAGCCCTCTAAACCATGTCAATTCTAGGTTGAGGTTTATTATTATTTACAGATTTATTATCATTATATATTTCAAAATTATATTATTTTTATATTTTAATTTGATATATTTTATAGTAATTTAATGTTTTTAATATATTGGATGAAATGTTCTATATATTTAGAATATTATCTAGAGAATATAAACAAACTAGTTTTTTAATTTTCAAAAAATGTCATTTTATAAGGGGATTTTTTTTATAAAAAAATTACTTGCTAATTTTACCAAGACGTTGTCAAATATTCCTTCCCAAAAATAATACTAATAATTTCACCTAGATATAATTGAAACTATCTGAAATTAATAATTTATTTCACTTACCAAATTCTTTTTTAGTAGAAAGTAAGGGTCAAATCCATTGATAAGGTGAATTGTGTGTGTGTTTGTGTGTGTCCAGCCATGGAATGTTACAAGGCGCTCATGAAATTTTAATGAAGGTAATATGAAATAAATTTTATAAAGGTACTTTTACAGTATGAACACATTTTGAATATGTGATTATTAGATGAATATAAAACTATAGAAAATTTATATAATCTGATTAATGATTTACAGAAAATTATTTTATTGTTTTCAAATATCTTCATTCATTTATGCTTGGGGAAATTAATTGAAACTCACAAAATGAGACTAACCAACTTACTTAGTTTTTAAATGTAATTTTGATTTATTTTTATTATTTCCCAAATAAATAACTCAATCACACAGAAAAATGAAGCAATTAGTTAATCATTAAAAAAGGTTTTCATTAATAAAAATTTCTTCATATCATGTTTGATTATAGATTAATAAAATTATTTTTATTTTATTGAGTTAAGGAAATTTCTCATTATTTTTTATGTATATTTTAAATATACATCCTAAAAAACAATGAGACAAAAAATTATAGTAAATAAAGCATTACTAATGATTATAATTATAGCAGTATAAATGATTTCCCAAGAAATATTATTATATAATAAATATTTATTGAATAAATATTGTGTAATCCCTTAAAAATATAATTTTTTATCAAGAGCAGGTAAGGTGAATGAATATAATTTTTTAGGATACTCTATATCCAGATCATTCTTCTGTAGCCTAGTTCATTTTATATTGTATCAATATATATTAAATTTCTTCTCTTCTTGGAATCAATACCAATAAATAATTTTCCAAAAGATTTCCCCCCATATTACCACACATCACATTTTTAATATGATAATCTTAAATAGTTTTCATATTAAAATAATCCCATTTTATCAAAACCAATACAAATTTCATATAAATTAAAATAATGATAATTTAAAATCCTCAATCAATCCAACATAGCTTCTAAAAAATCATTTCCTTTTTGGTGAAGGAAATGATCTATTTGACACTCATTAAATTTTTCATTAGTAATTCCTGGGAATAACCAACACATAAAATGTAACTGAGTTGGGGATATATATAATTCATAGTTAAAAAAACTCCTCAAATTCAATTATACTTTGACATCTATAACATCAATTCAAAAATAATATAAATTCACATTGGTTATAGATTCATTACGTAATATCATTATCACATTTTATACACACAATATTTTCTCAATAAACATAGGTTTGGAAATGATTGGGAATCATAATGTCTTCTATATCCATGATGCACAAGGAATAAATAGATTTTATGCAGAGAACTATGGCCTTGGCTGATATCCTTAATCATCATTCGAACAAATTCATGGAAGAAATTCATTATTCAGTGTAAACCATCTCATTAATTACATTTCTCATAACAATGGATTGATTCAAGAAAACCTCATAGATGAACTCTATCATCATCATTATTCGATATTAGTCGGGTCGATCCAACCATATGTTACAGGTGACCAGTTCTCCTCTTAAACACCATCTATGTATAAGTAATTCAATTCATCAATTTTATTTTGTAGTAAAAATCACCATGTTAGTAGATGATGTTGAATTTCATTCAGTAAAAATTTTCTCAGGATGATCATTTCAGAATCTAAAATCCACATTGGCCATGATAACTATATTATGTGTGGGTTATGATTTTTCCTAATTTTTTATTAGTCACATTCGATGATTTAATCATGTAAACACATATTTTTCATGAAATTACAATTTAAATAAATATTGGATGAGACAATGTTTCTTCATTTTCGTAGTTGATTAAATTGAAATATCATATAAGGGGGGCACATATTTTTATACACACACATTCCCATGGTTGGGAAAATTTCCATGTGTTTTATTACCACAAAACATTCCATGATGTTGATGATAATAATATAAAACACTACAATAATAATTATTTTATGTGGAGAAATTACCCTACATATTTAAATATAGTATTGTGGTTATGAAATAATAATCTTGTATATATATATTACTTAAATATGTTATTTTATTCTTAATTTTAGTACCTATTAATTTAGTTATGCAAAAACTACACTTCAAATTCATTTAATCATCCACTGCCACATTAAATTATATTTTGTAGAAAATAGGGGAAATTGGTTACATTAGTTTCAACCATTAAAATGATTATGTTATTTGGTGTTATTCTCCAATAAACAGAATAAATAATTATTAAAATTCAATTGATTTTTTTGATATTAATGTAATATTTCTAATGCTTAATTACTAAAAAAAATTATACACACAAAATGATCATTAGAAAATTATAAAAATTAGATGAATATATAAAAATTTAAATTTTGAATCACAACCATGAACTATGAATTTAAATTTCCAAACATATGAAATATTAAATTGTAATCAAAAAATTATTTCAATTAATTTCCACATATTCGGTTTACTTCTTTCTCATCAAATAAGTGAATTTAAAAATAAATAAATTTCATTATTTTATTATAAAAATAACAATTTTCATAATAATATTCAATGAATTATATATTCTTATATGAAATGATGAAAATATAATGTTTCTCAAATATAATGAAAATTTCCCTTAAAACCGTGTTAAATCCCAGAAAATAGACGTGGAAATTTACAATTAAACATAACTACATCACATAGAACCCATAATTGGGAATGTAAAATCGAGATCTCTAACTTGGGTTCCTTAATGATCTAGGGCATCCTCATTAATATATAACTGAAATCATGTTATATTTCATTATTAGAAGACGTAGTAATCATGGATTATTTAATTTATCTCATTTCCCAATTCAATAGAGACTTCAACGATGTGCATCATAATATTTCATTTATTTATAGTATGTTTGGGACATGATCCTTTAACTAGATAATTGTCATGTACTACAATATCCTATCATATTTAATGTCAAAAAGTACTTAACCTAGTGGAAAAAATATCATAAGACTCTTCTATCACTCCAATAAAATATTTATCAAAAAAACATTTAAAAAAAACCCAATTCATAAACTGAAGAGATTACCTTAATATAAATAATTTTCATTTCTAAACATCCCCTTAAACTTACTCACACATGAAATAATTACAATAAAATAAAAAAAGGTATCATTAGTATCCACATCAACCATGATATTGGAACTACAATATCCTAGAGGCCTTGGAGAATTTTGAACTCTTAGTCCACCAAATCTATCTAGATTTCACTTGAGGGTTAAAAATTTCATAGTATAAATACCAGGTCAATCCTAAAGCTTAATGTTTTTGAAAAATTATCACAACATCCTCCAACAACGAAAATTGACTTCTATATAATGGTAGAAACACCACTATAGTTATTTTTATAATATCTCTAATTCTGTAACCCATATCATAATTCAGGGGTGTGCAAAAAAATGATTTATATAAAATTATTTTATATATCTCTTCATCCATCCATTCCATGGGAGTATTAGGAGGGTACATTGAATTAATGTATCTAAGACATCATAATATCCCACAGAATGAAATTATATGGGATCTTGTAAAATTCATTTCAATAAATTATCAAATGGTGCTAGAGACCAATGATAAAATTAATACAATTTGTACAATAGTATGAAAATTTAAATAGTTCATATGACAGATAGTTCCATAATTTTTTGGATATATTGGTTTATAATATTAGAGACTAAGTTCACAAAAAACTTATTTACTTTTAGAGTTATAAAACATTATTTATAATATTCATTATCTATAACAATTACTATATACCTCACATGATATAATTATATTCATAACCTATATATTACCAAAATAACAAATGTGTGAGTTTAGACTCTTAATATGGGAAAAAATCAAAAAATTATGGATAAATATAGATTATTTAAATATCATAATAGAAGATCCGAATATAGTCGATGATAGTCATAAGACATGTTAGAGTAACAAAAACCTTGAAAATAACATGAAGGGATCATAAATGATACAGAATCACTCAAAACATATATCTATAGTAATATGACATGGGAAAATGAAATAAAATTATGGATTCAATTTAAAAATAAGAAATAATCTTGAAAATATTACTTTTCAAGAAAATAAATGTATCATGAAAATTTAATATAAATTTATAAAAAAACACATAAATGTTTCATAACCAAATAAACCTTAAAATGTGACAAAACCATAAGAGTAAGATTCCCCATGTGGGAAAACACATTATTCCAACACATATATGAACATAATCATTATCTAAATTCATGTAAATATGATAACATCCATCATGACCACACATATGAGAAGCATTTAATAATGAAATGCAAGGAAATTTCATGAGATATTATCTTAATCTAAATCATTAGAAGGTGATATTCAAACCACCCTATTATTATCCGTATATATGTGTTCCACTAAAAATAAATATTCATCGTAAGATAAAAACCCATGGAAAAATGGGTTTCTTATAATTATCGCATAAATTGAACATATGAAATTATAAATATATAATTTAAAAAATTAATTATGAACAATATAAAACGTAGATGATGATATCAAAATAACATTGTAGATAATAAACCATGGATAACAAATTGAATTGAAAATACTGATGATTTAACAAAACAATTGTAAAATTTTTTAGAAGTATGATGTGTAATTTTTTTTTTTAAAAATCAGAAATAGAAATATACTACCATTTGAAAACATTATCATATTAGTACTGAATAAAAATCCTTTAATTTTCGTAATTTTTCAAAATGGATATGAGAAAATTCATTGAAAAAATTTATTTTGAAAATTATATTTATGAATGGAAACATGATAAAGACGTATAATTTTTAAGAAAGATATGTTAAAATATTTTGATATAATTTACTTGTAAAAATAACCATTAAAATTCTAAACACTAAAATCTCATTAATATTATAAAGAAAATTGTAGTTGATGATAATCCCTTTTATTTTAAATGTATAAAAAACCATTTGAATATTTTAAAATAATATAGTTGTAAGCACACATCACTAAAAAAATAAGAAGATTACTTTATATGAATATGAATAAAGGGGAATAAAAAGGACCATTAGTATCAAAAATAATTTGACTGTTCCATTAGTGAAAATATGACATTTATGGGATTTAAAAACAAGGACATATAAGAATAATCCATTAAATGGTATAGAAATAATTCATAAAAAACATTCATGTTAAAAAAATTATCGAACCCTCATGGAAGATTACTTTTGAATAAAAAATTATTATATATATAAAATAATATATAAATAAAACCTAAAATAACAACATGATAATATAGATCAATCATTAAAAATAATAGACAATGATGAGCTATTATAACCTAATATGGATACTTATATCAAGAAAAACCCTTTCAAACATTATAACTTTTTAATGAAAACCACATGACGTGTATAACAATAAATAGAACTCTTAATATCCTAAACTACAGGTGTATGATGATAAGAAATAATTAATTTTCATTATATACACTATTGAGAATTAATCATGGTGTGTAACGTAACATAATCTCATTGAATTTAGAATTTAATAAAGAAACCCATATGATTTTAGAAACATTCATATAAATTACCATAACAAATATGAATTTTAATTTTAATTAAAATAACATGATTAAAATATAACTCATTATATGGTAACTATAATAGATATTATATACACTACATAAATTAATTGATGTTCATAATACATAACATTATTTAAAGAGAATAATTTTGAGATGAAAAATCCATACCATGGTTCCTTCTTTATAATATCACACTCTAATCCCTTATAATAAATCATTGTAGTATCATGTTTATTAACCTTACTGAAAAATATTTTCATCTTATATCACCTAATTTAATTTTATTTTGAGTTCATTAATTTGTTGTAGATTATTTTGAACAACATGTGTTAATAAAACTAAATGTTTTTTATATCTGTGATTTTTTTATATCATTGACCATTATGTGATATAAAGATAATTATATATATATAATTTAATAATAAGTAATATATAACTTATATTTACTTGTTTTCATTCATTATTTTTTTATTATTTTTTGTGAAAACTCAGTTGATAAAGGCTTATTTCAGTAACTATAGTGAACAAAAATGATAATTTAATAGTATGTTAAATAAATAATATAGTATTTCTAAAAGAAAATAATAAATACTATTTTATTATTATATTACAATAATATTAGTTTTCCTATTCTAATAGTTATCCCAAATATAATTTTCGGTCATTATTCATTTAGTTTGTTAAACCGACACAAATGTGAAATCATACTAACATGTAAGAGAATACGGTCAACATGATTTTTATTTTTGATATAATTAAATTAAAATAGAAGAATACTGATATTATTTTCTTTAATATATTAATGAAAATTTTAGTATTTTTGGATAAATAATGAAAATATATAAGAAAAACCAAAAAAAATTATTTCTTATAGTGGCGGTAAACCGCACACACAAACGATTGATATTACATTGTTATTATATGTTTAGGGTAATGAATAACTAATGGTTCTAACATTAATATAAATAAATATCAATATTTTAAGTATAATGAATCCATATTATTATTATGATGATAAGATATTTAAAATGTTAAATTAATAATTATAACTTAAGAAGGTGATAATACTTACATTGGATAATTTATTTTTCCTTGTTTGTTCCATTGAAATTATAGGGAATGTGATAAATAAGAGTGAAAAAGGTATTCCTTTCATGTGATATGTTTCTATAATGTGCTATGGGGATTTGTTAGAATAATTAAATAGAAGGGATGTTTTGTGTTTGGAAAGGTGTCTGTGAGCCCCTTTATAAGGGATAACAAGGGATATTTTGAAAATACCATTTATATTTATTAATTCCATAACACTATGTCATGCTTAATGGATCGAAAGTTTCTAAATGAGTAATATTAGTGATTATGGGTCTCAATAAATACTCAAAATACATTAAAATAGGTTTTAAATTTTTTTTTTGTTTTTTACAATTTAATTTTATATTTTACTTTGTTACTATTAAACTAGGTATATAGATTTTAACTAAATGATTTTGTCTTTTATTAAACTTATAAAAGAACCTATGTAATAAATTTGTATTTTGTAGTACCAAATATACTATTTAAAATATCTGAATTTACAAATATTAGAAAATTATCTAATAATTTAAAATAGATAATTTGTTAAGAAATGTTTTTTGTAGAAAGAATACATTTCGTCCGTTATAGATTATAAATATTACTTAGTATTTTTTTAAAAATAAACTAATTTTATCATATTAATTTTTGTTTTTATACATCATATTAGATTATTTATTTTAGGTTTTTTATTTTCAATTGATTTAATATTGGTTTAATGTTGTTGGATTACAAAAAAAATAAATCCTCAAACTACATAACCACTAGTGATAGGGTATCAAACCCATGCTAATGTGTATTAATTAAAAAATATGAATAAAAAGAAAAAAAACTATAGAGGAAAAAGAAAAAAATTATGAAACTCTATAATATTTATGGATGATAAAAATATAGAGGACATAATTATATTCCAAATGATATGAATTTTCAACATAATAAGTACTAAAAATCTTTTAAATGTAAACAATACAACTAAAAAATCCTTATAAATGGTGGTGTAGTTCCTTTAATAATCATCAAGTAGTTTATTATAATAATATACCAATATAATCTCATATCATTAATTCATTCGATACCATCTCCAATATCTATATAACTAGAATCAAGTATAATTTCAAAAGGCAACATCTAGCCTGATGAAGTAATGATGGGTAGAGAAATGAGTTTTTATATGAAAATTTGGAAAAACAATATGGCAGTAAATTTTACTCCCTTAGATATGCATTAAGAAAAATTATAGAATTTAATGTTAAAAAATAATTCATTATAATTACAAATAAATGAAAAAAATAATGGAGAATAAATTATTTTATTTCAAGGATCTTATCTCACAAATCTAACTCACTTAATCTGTCTAGTTCTCACCATTGATCTCAATAAATAATATACTTGAAAAGTACATGATTACCATCTTTATAGGTATTAAAAGAGTCCTATGATCTTCCTAGTCACCTCAGGATATATTTTGGATTATTTTTTAGGTTTTTCACAGTTGGGTTCAACTAACATAGATTGTTATTTTCTAATTTGTCAACCACATAAAACTGGTCACTTAAATTTTAACACCTTGTCATGAATTAAGTACAACGATTATAAAAATATATTATATTATAGTGACCTATGATTATGTTACATATATATTATATCTTTTCATATTAATATTCAATAGATTACGCAATCATACACCTATAGACCCTACCTATTTTGTGTCAATGGTAACACTGAACACATTATTCTGAATTCTTGAATGCTCTGAAATGTCGCCAATAAATATCATGCCATTTAAAACTCTTCATAACTATACAAAAATTCTAAATTACAGTAATATACCATGGAATGCAATTCTATGAAATGATGAGCTCAGATGCTCAATAAGTGTGAAAAAGGAAGATACATAAACATAAAATGAGCCTAAAAGTTTGAGAACATGACCATATCATTTGAATACCATCAACTACATATATAATATCATAATATTGAGTCACCAAAAATATATTTATAATCTATAAGAAAAGAATCATAATGAAGTCAAGGACATGATTCTAAATATAATTATATTTTCATTAAACATGGATTTATCACATACACATAAGAATAAAAAACTATTTCCATATTAGTAGATGTTAATTACCATGGATATCTTAGATTTACATGTTCTCTCAAAAATCTATCATAGTAGTCACTGTTAACTCCCAATACCAACATAGTAGAAAAATTCCATTTGTGAATTGAGTCCACTCCTCATACTTGTCTTGTCTATCTCATGACATATAAAAATTCACCCAATGACATGGAGTGAGATATAGTTCACACATTTAACATAATAAAAACCATTATTATGTGTTCCAAAATATCATATATAGTTAATCATATTATAAGAAATAAAATTAAGTGGTTTTTATAAGCATTTCATCATATCATAATCTCTAGAAAAGAGAATGATTTCATATTCATTTCACAATTTCCTAATTTCCAAACAAATGGAAAGAAGTGGGTCTGATAGAAATTTCATCATGGTATAACATTTAGAATAGAAATGGTTTTAATAAACATAATTTCATCATAAACAATTTATAAAATGATATGACTGATATCCCTGGTTAATATCACAATTAAAGTGTATGTAATATAAATAAATGTCATATTGTATGTAAAGTAATTTTTATTGATTACTCGTTAAATCTCATAAATATAATATAATTTCATTAATATAAAATTTTTATGACTTCAAATTTTTTTTGGAAAAATTAATTTATTATATTTCATTGAAAACATAAAATTTAATTTTTAATTATAATTTAAAACATTTCTTCATGAAAATATGTATTTAACTTTAAAAAAGATTAAAAATACAAAAAAATTAAACATTATTTTCAATTAAAAATCAATTATTTAATATCTAAAAAATTTCAAAAATATTATGTGACTGATTTTTTTGGAAATAAGATTTGTATTATTTTAATGGAATCCTTAACTCATTTTTAAGCATGATAGGAGTATAATCCTTTTTTTGGGATTATTAAAAATAATGATTTTTTCCATGTTTTCGGTAATAGATAAATGGACATTTTTTTCGACTACGAAATGAAGATTAATTCAAAAATTATGTTCCAAAATTTCCATAATGGAAAAATAATTATTATAAAAAATTATATGGTAATAATAAATCATTTATAGAATACATGGTCTTGGATGAAATTGGATTTCCTACTAATGAAACAAATAAATTCAGATTTTCTTAATAATATTTTCCCAATTATTATAAGTTATAAAGAGTCAAAATTGATTAATTTAATTGATAATATCATGAATAACTATAGGATATGAAAATTAATTAGTACATTCAGATATAGATTATAATGTTTTATTATCGAAAACATAAACATGCAGAATCTTGATTAACGGTGAGATTGTAACATAAAATCATTACCGCATGGTTGAATTTGAATCAATATACCCGAGAAGATATAAAATATCATTGAAATTAAAATATCATCAGGATAAATAAATTCATGATATTATATTTAAAATGGGTTGTATACACACCTCATGATACAATTTATATTCATAGCATAACATACGTCTCAAAGAAGGAAAATTTGGAAAAAAATCCCTTATCGATTTATTAATTTTTTGAATCATACTATAAAAGAATGTATAAAATATAATCAAAAAATAAATATCATATAAAATTTTATCAATAATATAAAATCATAAATTTTAACTATATAAAACACACAAAATAAACAAGTTGTGAATTTTCCTATGCCCCCAAAAATAAAAGAGGGACTTAAGATCCCATACCTTATGTCTTCAAAATCCATCGTACATGTTCAATCCTGCTTCAAAATAAAAATAAGATAATATTAATAATATCAAAAGAGTAATATTAATATATTACATAACATTTATAGCTTTTATAACCATATATTACCCATTTATTTAAAATTCCATGTTAATGTCATGTTTGGTGTAGTAACAGCCTTTTTTAGTGCGTGTTTTGAATTGTTATTTTTGGTCCTCCTACATAAATAGTTATTTTATCATAAACATATTTAATCTATGATATAAATAGAATATATATTAATAATATATTTAACTATTTAATCCATAATAAATAGTCACCAGTCTGAAATTTTAAATTAATTCAATTGGATAAAAAATATCTCTTTAAAAAAATTTAAAAACACCCATCTAAAACACAAAAAACAAATAATAAAATCCAATATGAATATGATTTAAAATTATGTAAGTTGATTAAAAATTATTGTATAATACTTTATTACTTAAAAACCTAATTATACTTTTATGTTACATAATTTATTTTAAAATAGATGACAGTACTATGAAAATTTGGTTTTTCACTATTCACCAAAACATCATTATTTTCAGAAAAATCCCAAATGTTCAACATTATTTAATATCGATATGATTATTTCCAAAAAAGTGTTAATTTTTTTAAATAAATTTAATAAAATATCTATAAATTAATTATAATATTTTCCCTTAAAAATAAATAAAAATAATTTTGTAAAAAGAAATATTTCTGATAAATATACTTATTATACAAATAATTGAATGATTGTTTACTTTGAATTCATAAATAAATATATATTTATATGTATATTTTATAAATATGGTAATAAAATTAACAATAACCAATTAATCACCTATCCTATAATTTTCATATTTAAAATATTATTATTTCATGGTTCACATATGTTTAGTATCGCGTGTCATGCAACCTATTAATGAAATCAATTTTTAATTTAACTAAAGATAAAAATTATAATTGTGTATAATGAAAACTATCTAAAAATGAATATTAATTATATTAAAATCACAAAATATTATGATGTTAAATTCTAACCACTATAAAATTTAATTTTCATTTTAAATTTGTATCATTAATAAAAGGTTTAGAGTTTAATAATTCTTTCCTAGAAAGACATGTCATAAAAATGATAATTAATTTAATATTTGAAGGGTAAATTTAATAAAAAAATTAGTTAACAAATGTAACTCATAACTAGGACTCAATATATAAGAACATAGGTTAGATTTCAAAAAAATACATTGATTGGAAAATTGAAACCCAAACACTGATGGAGAGTGATAGAGAAAATTGACCATGAGAAAGTACGTGATCTAGAGAATGTTAAATAACACAATTCCAAAAAATTAGTTATAAAAAAGTCAGTTTATGAAAACATTATGAGAGTAGGAAAAATTTTTTACTTCAAGATCTTTTTCCTAATATTATGGAATTCCATTTTCCATATAGAAAAAGAATAAGAAAATTTACATAATGAAACTTTTTTTCATAGGAACAATTTTGTCCATTTTTTTCCTTGATAAATTTACATTTAGTCAATTACTATAAGAGATTAATTTATTTGAATATATGCTGCACTAAATATGATATATAAAATAATTTTAAGTCATTCCCAATATCTCAATTAAAATAAGTTAACTTTTCTTATTCAATACAGAATTAATTTTTTAAAGTAAAATGTTATTTTCTAAAAGCTCCTCTGAAGTTCAGGATAATCCTCTCCATAAATGGATAACCATATGACCTTTCCAAAATAAAAAAATTATAATATAAGCTCAATAAATTTCATAAAGTCAACTTATCATTTGTCCTCAAAATATCATTATACAGCTATTAATGGCTACATTCTAAATATGTGAATAGCTTCATCATGAATTCAATTGAAACATGGTAAAAACCTGATTTACTATAAATCCTTATTGAAGACATATATTCTTACTCATTCCTTACAAAGAACACATTTTTTGGGATATATTCCTTAAATCCATTTTTTGTAAAATCAATCAATGGTATATTAAAATATATTATCTATAAACAAATAATGTAATAATTACTATGTAACGAATCTAATTGGACATGAAAGCCCAACAAGCTCCGCCACGCCAAAGCCCAGCCATATGGCATGTAGCAATCCCCCACCACATGGTAGATAATATGCCCTCACCTATTGCAATCCCACATAACACTTAGCATGAAATTTCAAATGCCCGAAGTGGTTTTAATTCACTCCCCCACAGCTCTTACTTGTGAAAATATGTTTCATATACAACTCAAAAGCATTATGAGTACCACTGTGTTGTTAGACTCATGAGACTCGTAATACTTCCCGACTAGATTTCATGCTAGTTGTCATGGGTTCGAATTTATGGGTAGGTGGATTAAAACCCCACCAGGCAGGAAAGAGCACATGACTAGTATTATCTGATTCATCATGTGGTGGGTTCCATTTATATACCATTTTGTGGGGGTCTACTATCTACCAGGAATCTTGGCTCGGGCATGGGCATGAATTTATTATTTGAGGTCCAATTGGGTTTGTTACAAAAAATTCACCTTTTTATGTAATGAAACATATCAGATTGAAATCCAAAATAATTTTTTGATGCCTAATTCAAAGCCTCTGACAGACATAAGACCACCACTACATGGAATATAATGGCCCCCAACTCTTTCTGGATTAGATAACATGTGGCAGTAACTGTCCCCTGTATGGAGGGGTTTTTATTAACCTCCCAACAAATCAACCCTGTGACAATGGGCCTGACAACCAAACAGGAAGTGTTAATAGTACTACTAGTTTACTAATTAATATCCATTATCTATATATCTTAACATAATTATCTCAAAATATAGAACATATTTAAGGTTATATCCTGATAATCAAAATATTTAATTTCTAATGAATTACTATTCATTGACATTAGTACTATTCATAATATTCTTGTTTATCCATAATGAAAAAGGTGTACTAAAGAATCCATATATATATTTCATGGTTTGTATAATATAATTATTCAATAAATTAATAAATCGATCATTGAACCTTCTTCTTAATCCATTAAGAATTTCATCATCTTTTTCCTTAATACATATTTCAATTATTATTTCATTCATATCCTATTCATTATTAGTAGTATAGAAATTACTCATACCACCTTTCTTACTGTCTTCATGATATTTCTTATTAGGGAATCAAATTAAAAAAATTCACACACATTATAAATTTAAATAAATCATCCATTTATAATACATTTTGGAGACCAATATTCCCATTTATTGTGTTAGCTAAAATTTTAATTTAATCCCATCTATTTAATATATTATATATTTTGTTCTACAATCATAAATCATCTTCTATTAAATTTTTAAAATCTAGTTAATTTATTCTTCTCAAATTCCCAATATATATGAAATTAAAACTCCATTAATCCATTGTTTTCATTAAATGAACTCCCACAAACTAAATCATTATATTATTTGGTGAGTCTATGAGTTGGTTAGGGTGCACATTGTTTGACATGTTATATGACAATTGAATAGTAAAAATAACAATTTTCATCACTTCAATCATTATCTCATTTAATTTATAATAAAAGAATCATACATATTTAATGTTAAAAAAATTACTTTTGGTTTCCTCTATTTAATAAAGACTAAATTCATAGTGTGAAAGACACTAATGACAGCGGGAAACTAAATAATCCAAAAAAAGAATTATATGATTTCTGAATAATAACATTTATTTCTAATCATTTACATATTGATTTTTTCCTATTTCATTCATATTAAACATATTTCTAAATACTTCATGACGGTTCATAAATTTTTATCATCCCATAAATCATTTCACCCCTGAATTCCAAACCAGATCCACAACAATACCTATTTTTTATGTACTTGGGGATGACTGAGTCCAAGACAGTGTCAAACTTTTAGTTTTTATACCCTAGGTATATATATATTAAAGAAAAATTCACTTGTAGTATTTATACATGGATGTAATTTATAATAAACCACTCAGTCTATCCTTTATCCATAATCAATTACATTTTCAATTATATTGAATCATCCTTAGAGTTATACTTGGAGACATCCCTAGAAGTATCCTAAGAAATATCCATAGGGATCTCACTAGTATTGTATCATCATTTTTTAAAGTGGTTAAAAAAATGACCTTATAATCCCACTATGTTTACCAAAGCTTCTCATACATAGAAATTACATATTTGGAGATGAATATATAATACATTACACAAACACATGCATGAGGACTTCAATATTTATGTGTCTTTGGAAAACTGGTAAAACAAATATTATTTATTTGTGAATTATCTTCAATTTCATTCATAAATAGATTACCCTATAGTAATATTCTGTATTATACCCTACATTAATCTTTTATTAATAACCAATGGTAAAGAAACATAATAATGGACGAGCTATAAAGGCTAGTAAGGGTAAATATAGTATATGTGTAAGCATAAAATGATCATAAGTATATGAGAACATGATCATAAAATTTAAAAAAGGTACCCTTCATTCCAAATTTCATAATATTAAATCATGGAAAAGTATTTATTGTTATTAGAAAATGAATCATAAGGAAATCAAGGAACAATAACCATGATAACATAACATTTTCATAAGACATGGATTTCTGTTATAAAAATATGTATATAAAATCATTTCATATTATTCAAGGATCAATTCAAGGGATATAATAGTTTATTCGGTTCACTCATCACACCATCAAAATAGTCAAGGTTTACTCCTAATACCCTAATAACAGAAATGTTTCCTAACATAAACAATTTTATTCCCCATTCAAACCATGTCTATTTCATGAGATATATACATTTATCCAATTCATTGGATCTATATTTATGTACCACAACTCACATCATTAAAATAATATATATTTATGGAAAAAGTTTATACAATATTTAACATATCATAACCCTTGAAAATAAATTGGATTCATAAAATTTCATGATTTTATAAACAACGTAATCAATAATACATGTTTCTCAAATCATTTCATTATAGTGTAACCCATGAAAATTAGTAATCATCATAAGAATTTCAATGAGTTTTATCAAATGGAATATAAATGGGTTTCATAAAAATATTATCAACATAAACTATCCAGATAAATAATAGTAATGGTATATTCAGTTTATAACCATTTTAATGTGTTTGTAACATCAAAGGAAGTCATATTGGGTGGAAAATATTTTTTAATGTTTACTTGGGACATTTCATGTAGAAAATAAATTTTATTTCAGAATAAATTTTTAAAATGTAAAATATTTTTAAAAATAAATTTCATTTAAAATAAAAATGAAATATCAAAATGGAATCATTAAAAATAATTTAAATCATTACAGGAGTAATGTATTCTTTTTTCATAAAAATCACTTTTTAAAAAATACAACACGTTCAAAATGATTTCCATTATAAAAAATTAATTTAAAATATTACATTTTCCAAATATAAAAAAAATAATTTTCATTGAAAGAAACATTGAAAAACTATAATGGAATCTTTAAATCATTGATTAAACATGAAAATAGTAAATAGTGGTTAGGTCATTAATGTTAAAAATAACAATTCTTCTCATATTATTGGTTAAATCAAAATTTTGATTATTTTTATAATGACATGAATATTAATTTCAAAATTTTGTAAAAAACATCTAAAATCGATACAAAATTAATTTAAATTATCATGGGATTATAATAAAATACATTTGAAAGCCTTTTTAGAAACCTTATTTTTGAGGAAAACATATTTCTGACTCAAGAGGGAGGTAATGTTAGATTTTATTTAATAAAGTTCCATTTATTTTAATTACCAATTAGTGGAAAATGGTAATATTACATTAAAATACCAATAATAATCATAGTATAATAAAATTAAATATTTTCTTAATCGATGGATAATAATTTTTTTTCATTTGAAACAATATCATAAATAATCTCGACAAACAATGGAATTTTAACAAAAAATCATTACTACTTTGTTGAAATTGAATTATAATATCCATGAAGAAATTAAATAAAATGAAACACGAAATATCACAAGTATAAATTAATTCATTATATCATAAGAAAAAAAGATTTCATATACACCTCGTCAAGAAATATAGGTGAGTAAAATAACATACATCTAAAAAAATTGAGATAAAAATCTCTTATAACTTTAGAGATATTTTTAATAATACTCCGTAATAAATATTAACTAAAAAAGAAACTTCCAATATCATTTAAATATTTTTTTCATTATATAACATGTAAAAGGGGTAGTATATACACCACAAATAAAGAAATGTGTAGTGAATTTGCAAATGTATTCTAAAAATAATATGAAAACTACAAATCTCTTATAATAAGACCTGAATTCCTACATACATGTTAAATCATCCTATATAATATATTTAATTATATATATATATATATATATTAAAAATAAATATACATATATATCATCCTTTATATTTTATTCTTATAATTTTCTATTACCCATTTATTAACAATTCCATGTTAAATTCACATTTTGTACAATAACTAGTTTGCTTTTTAGGTGTGTTTTGACCTTTTATTTATGTTCCTCATATTAGAAAATGATTTCATAATATAAATAATTTAAAAAATTATATAAATATGTTATATATTTAATACATATTTATTCAATGTAATCTATAATCATTTGTGATAGGAAATGAAATACATCATTCCTCTAGATGGTAGGCTTAACGTATGCGTGAAAACTATTTTCATTTTCATGTTTGGTGGACAGAATGAAAATTAAATGATATAAATTATCTTACTAGAATAATTTTTATTTAATATATATCACATATTCTCATTATGAATATCTTTAATACCAACTTTGTATATTATGAAAGAATAACATAATTTTGGGATGAAATAGTCTATTGAACTTAAGAGTGACTTTATCATATTCCTAAAAATGGAAGGCTTAAAGGTATGTGTGATATAATAATTAAATAATCATAAAAATATAATAATTACCATATATGAACTATAAAAACATAATTATTTCCAACCATGATATGTGTTAATGGAATAATTAATGACATCAATTCGGATAGTGGTATTCCATTGTACACATGAATGATGATTTTGTAGCCCATTTGATGGATAGAGAGAGAGTTTGAGGTCCATAAATCAGGAAAAAAATATTATTATATCTAATATTCTGATTTTATTTTTTATATTTTTGGTGATCATATATATGTGTACCAAACATCTAAGATCAAATGTATTCTTATTATGATAACCCATTTTTTTGTTTTTTCTGTTCTGGAGATGATTTCTCGATGAAGTTGTTTATCAGAAACACTTTGTGTCTGAAATTATGTTTTTTATAGATTTGAGAAGTTATATTAGACTATAAATTTTTTTCAAGATATTTGAGACCAATTATGAAAATGGATTAATTTTTTTAAGTGCTAAAGATTTATTGGTTATCAAAAAACCATGATCCAATATTTTTCATTGAAATGTTGATACATTTAGCAAGATGATGCTATATCAATAATTATATTCTAACTATCATAAATAATTAATGACAAAAAAATTAATTTGGATTGAAAATTTTATCTAAACGTAATTATTTACAACCACACATCATCAGTGTGAAAACATTGAGATTAAAATTTCATCAAAACACTATGAAGTAAAATTGATTTTTTATGTACTGATCGACCAGTACATCAGATTAAATGATTCATTAGACTAAAAAATTAATTGGATATTATAATAGAAAAAAACCAATACAATGGGTTAATAATGTGTCAAACATAATATGCTGAAAAATGATGTTGTTCACACTGGTCCATTAGACATAGAATACAACCAACTCATCAGAGGAGTAGTAGAACCAATCTATCAAAAAAATTAGTATCAATAGAGTATTAGATGAAGTTCTTAATCAAAATAATTTATGTATTTTTTAGTAGTTGGGTCCAATGAATAAGATTATCTATAGATATCAATCCATCATATGGAATTAGATATCGATCAATTAGACATTACACAACCATGCAGTAAATAATTTTATTCATAATAAATTTTTTATTTTTGTTAAATTGGTTTATGAATCATCATATATACTTTGACAATGATACATAAAATGGTTATAAAAGACAAAAAAAAATATTCATAGTGACACCTATATATCAATACATAATGAAAATCATCAAAGTTCTTCATCGGTCTAAGGAGTGTTTAAAAAAATGTAGAAATATGTGAATTTATTTGAGTTAATGAAGTGATGTAGAAGTGTTTTGGAATTATTATAATTTTAAATGATTCTTATGATAAATGAATTATTTCTAATTAATTCAAAATATATATATGGAAAATTAGTCATGGTTTTTTTGGATCATTAATGTCATAGGTCATTAGTTTTATTTGTTTTTCATTCAGATCAGAAAAAAGGGAGAGAAAAACATTAAAAAAAATTGAAATAAATATATGATCAAAAAATAGTTTAGAATTTACGAGAAGGAATAAGTTTTGGGAATATTCGAACTGTTTTATGAAGAATACAAAATATTTTATAAGAGATGAAATGTGAAAATATGAAGTGGAAATGATAATGAAATTCAATGTTATTAAAATCATACTGAGAGGGATAATATTTTTGTGTTTTTTACTTTTTGTTTATAGGGATCCTATATATATATAGATGTACAATTTATTTTATGATTATGACACCCATCATGTGTGGGAGAGTTGGAGTGAACTGATGTTTTTGTGGCATATTTGGTATAGGAAATATTTTTGGACATATTCTTCTTGTGGATGTATTCCATAATGAAGAAGTTTACGGAAGTGGTAGTGATAATATTTGTGTAGATCAAAATAAAAAATATACCGAACTGTTTCTAGATATAAAAAGGTGGTTCCTATTTTTTTCCAATCCGTCTATTCAAACATGTTTTTTAAATAAATAAATGAACTGATTGATCATACATGTTTTTGTAAAATTTCAAGAGTAGTTTTCTCTTCAATCTTCTGGGTATGAAAGTGTAAAATGAATTTTTTGAATAATTTAAAAAGATTATTGTGTTAAAGAATCACATTTAAATATTCTTACACAACTGGTTATAGTTTCTACACCTTATACAAAACCTATTATATGTCATTCGTGAAAAATTAATCACATGTAATTTTGTTTTTATCATTGTGCTATATATGTGTATGGGTATTTCCTATTTCTTGTATCCACAGAATATGTTTTATTTCAAGGTGATTTTGTTGTATTGTATTTTTTTCAAACCTTTCTGAGGATTGGATACTCATATTTATTAAAGAAAGATAATAAATTATTTTATTTCTATGTATATGTGAATGTTTTTTCCTCATAGGAGCAATAATTATTTAATATGAGGACATGGGTTTTTTACCAGAAAGATAACAAAATAAGAAAAAAGATATCAAAGATTCACCTTATCCCCATCTCAGTGATACATTGATAGAGTTTCAAACTTTTATATTTATATAAGAATGAATTTTAATTTTCATTACTCTTTTCATAGGTTTTTAACAAGAAGTTAATATGGAAAATATGAATTGTGTGAATAGAAATGGGATTCATTAGTTTGATGAAAATACATATTATATACGGAAGGATATAATGTCAATATATCATAAGTATCCCGAGTGTGGTGTTTTGGAATATTATATAGATTGATTTTATTCTATTGTTAATAATGATCCTCTTAAACATGAAGATAATGAGGATCTCGAGAATTTTGGAATGGATAAAAATACTCTACTCTAATACTCTATGAAAGAGAATTCTATAGAGTAAAAGGAGTTTTTATATCTAAAGTTATGGAATATATATTATAAATCATTAATGATGGATATAGAAATGTAACTTTGAAAAAGTTATAAATATAAAGGGTGAAGTATGATGATCACAAAAATGGTTTAGTATAAATATGGTGGTGGATTGTTTATAGGTGTATTTGATATTTTTAGCACCATAAGATGTCTTAGAGATAATAAAAAAGATTCAAAAATTGTTTAAAATATATTTATATTTCTTCTTCAAAAATTTTATTCCAAAGTTTCATCTTTGGATGATAGAGATCCGGAAACTCTATCTTTTTATAACCGTCATATTACTCTAAGTAATTAATAAATGAGAATTTATAATGTTATCAAAATCAATGAAAACGATGATTTACAGATTTCATTCATGGTTCCTAAGAAAAAAATCTATGAAGAACATGTAATTTGAATAAATTAGTGATTTTGAATATGAAAATTATGATTCTAACAATACTGATGATATTTTATAATTTTTTTCAAATAATTTTAATTGAGTAACAATAAAATATAAAGGGATACAGGCAAAATTATTTTTTAATGTGGATCTATTAGGGAATATTTTAAATATTTCTGACCTTGAAAAAATTAATTTTAATGTGATAAATATTATAAAAGTACATTATTATCTTGGAAGTTACATGGTGATAAATCCAAATATTATTCCAAGGGAAAGTATAAAAGGTTCCCCAAATCTAAAAGGAATAGATTTTTTCGTAAATATATTGGTGAGGAAGATAGTGATGTTGAAGTTGATAAACATAATGATATTACTAGATAAAAAATGTTTATTGAAATACATAATTATGAAGAGGTTGGTGTTATATGTTTTGAAGAAGAAGCGTTTGGGTTTGAATTTCATCATAAAAGTGAGCTAATATAATTGCTCGAAAAAATTATAAGTCCTGATAGGTAAATAAAGAAGGTGAATAATTAATTTTCTATTAAATATAAAAAAAATCATTGTCTTAAAGAAAATGGTATGTCATTATATGTTGCTAGTTTCTTTAAAAAAAATCACTAGATAACGAATGGAATCAGAATAAACATCATGATGTAACGATAAAGAAAAAAAAGGAAATTCTAGTTTCAACCTATGATACAAAATTATTATAAAATTGTGAAGAAATATAAAGGTTTCAAGAAATCCATATCTAATGTTGGGTAATTCATTCAAATTTGTTAACCTCTTAAGGATCAAAAAAGGTACCATTAATGTTTTTACATAAAATGGAAAAGGTTTCTAATATGAAGAATGGTGAGAAAATTTTGTCTGTGGACAAAACAAAAAAATTTAAAAATTTAGGAGATTATAACATTTATGAGTCCAAAAAAAATATTTTATACCACATATAATTCCAATAATATTGGAAAAAATATTAATTTAAAGGGAATATTTCTGATAATAAAAAAAATGTTTAGGGACCATCAATGTTCTAATATAAAATATAAGATTGTTTCTGAAAAACATCTTTGACACTCTAGGAATTATGTAATTAATAGTGGTAAATATTAATTTTTTGGTATTTATTATTATAATTTGATTATTTGGGAATAAAAAAAATTGTTCAATTTATATTCTTAAAATTAGCCCATGATTTATGGTAAGAAATTTTTATGAGGGATTAAATTATTAGAATGAAATAATGATGAGATAACATTATTTTTGAAATTTAAAATTGTATATAACCATTGAAAAATATTTTTGAAATTTTCTAAAAACCTATAAATATTGAATTTTGTTGAGTTTTTTATTATTGAATAATCAAAATGTTTATAAAAATTCCAAAAAGATGAATGTGATTGTTGATAAAGGGAGATAAAAATATATTATTACTGAAACTTCCCTCAAAACTACAAAAGGATAATTACATAAGATTTTGGAAAGATAGTGTTCTTCACATAGTAAATGATATTTGAAATTGTTGATGAATTTTAAATAATATAATGTAGGAACAATGATTTCGGGAAATGATGAATCATAGTAATCCATGGTTTTGTATTCACTGTTAGAAGGGAATAAAAGATGAAATCTATAAAAGCCATTTTTTTATTTCTGAAAAAATAACCTATACAGAATTTTATCATACTAATAAATGTTAAAATGTTTTTTATAGAAGGTGTATTTTTTCTAAAAAGTGTGAATGATGGAAAATTTTTTATAAAAGGCCAAAAAATAAAAGGGAATTTATTTCAATTTGGTGTAGTAAAAATTTCTTGTCAATAATGAATTATAAAATAAAAAAAAATATAGAAATAATGTTGGGTCTTATGTTTTATAGAAACATAAGAAAATTAACAAATATAAACAATGTCTATGATATTTATAATATGATAAGAATAGGTTAGTGTTGGTTAATCATTCCAAAAACAATGATTTAGACTATATTCTTTTGAATGTTTATCGGAATTAAACTCATCCCCTAGAACTAATTCATTCATATATTATTCATCCAAAATTTAATGAATAAATATTCATAGATATGTACTTTATTTAATTAATTTATTATTTTAATGACAATACTTTTGTCAGGTATTTGAAATATATATCATAATCTTTTAATATAATTAATAGTTCGAAGAGAATAGTTATAAAGTAATATTTTTATTCTATACAGAATTTCCGAAAAAAATAAAGGTGAACACAAGAATGAAGAGTTTGGAAATAATTTTAAAAATAATTGAATTTATCATGATTTTAGTACACCATACTCAACAATATAATAGTGTTTTTGAAGGGAATAATGGATGTTTAGGTGATATGGTTTGAAAAAATTTTATTGTTAATTGTATTTATCAATATATCTATAGGAAGGCTATGAGAATAATAATATATATCGAAAATCAGTGATTCTAAATTCAATTTTTTATATGAATACTTTGGAAACATTCTATGATAAAACTCTATATTTGAACACAATAGTATTTTTAGAAGTCTAGGCATCATAAAGAACAAAGGTGGAAATCTTCGAAAGTTTGATTATAGAATAAATAAGGGAATATTTAAGGGATATTCCTTAGATTGAAGATTATATAGATTTTTCCTCAAATAAAATAGATTATAGTTTATTCTATTTAGGTATATATTCCTATAAATAGTTATTATTAAATATCATGAACACATGATAGTGAGGTAAATGTAGATGATGAATGAATGTTTTTTGGGAAACATGACATGATTTCTAGAAATGGTCATTCCACACAGATGGAATAATTGAACATAGATAATTATATTTTTGAGGAATAACATTTTATATCTCAAAATATATTAAGAAAATAGGTGGATGTTTGAAACATTATTGATGATCCACATAAATGGTGTTAAATAATAAGAGTAGACTTTTTTTAAACACATACTTCTTTTTTATTAAAAAGATGAAAAAATATGAAAATGAATCATTTTAGAATCATTATTGGATCCATGATATGAAATAAATTTTGGATCAAATTTAATAAAATATTGTAATTGGGAACATGTACCAAAACGAAATGAAAAAAAATTAATACAATGTGGGTCATCAAGATATAGCTGAATCAAAATTGGGAGGAAATAAGAAAAATATCATTATGTTTTAGAAAATGTTACTCACAAATTGATGTTGTTGATTTTGATGATACTTTTTATACAATGGAAAGGTTAAAAACAATTAAAATATTTTTTCTTCTATTACAACACACTTATGATAGAATATTTTTTATATGAAAATTAAGTTGTAATTTCCCAGTGAATATCATGAAGAAGATATTTATATTCTAAACAAATGTGGATTTTTTATTTCTAAGTATTAAACTTATGTATTCATGTTAAATAATTATTTATATGGTTTTAAGCAAGCTCTGTGGGCTCGGTATTCAAAATTGGATAATTTCATAAAAATGTTGAAATTCATGAATGGAAGAGATGAAATTATTTTTAATTTCCATATATGGTAAAATGATATTATTTATTGGGTTTTAAATATAAAAAATAAATAAATACATTTTTAATTGTCATAAAAATTATTTTATGTCACTTTATAACAAGTTTGACATATAAAATTTGAAAAAAAATTCTGCACCAATTTCAATGGGAACCATGTTCCCTAATGATAGAGAACGAGAAAACATTACTCTAAATATTATTGGATATTGATTGGATTTTTTTATCTGAATACCTCATGATTAGATATTATTTATGTTAGTACCTTATGTGTAAAATTTAAAAATGACCCAAAGGAATCACATCTATTCTTTTGAAATATAATTCTCATATATATTAGAGCCATAATATATTGTGTTATAATGTATTATACCTCTAGAAAAATACATTATATTAGTTATACTGATTCTGATTTGGATGAAATTGTAGATGATAGAATATCCAGATCTAGTAAAGTTTTCATTTTGGAAAATACATGTGTAGGTTTGCATACAATGAAATAGAATTTATTAACCCTTATCATTGATGAATTTAGGTATTTTTTTATGAAACAAGTTTTTCTAGAACTTATATTTATGAAGGCTAAGTTTGAAGACATTGTTATTAAAGTAATGTTACCAATTATTATGGGTTGTGATAATCATTATTCTATAAACAATACATAGTAAATATAAAAATATTAACATTCCAAAAAAATTGTAATAAAATATCACATCATCTTAGATAATATGGAGAAGAAAGAACTCAATCTGGAGTATGTTCCTACAATGGATTAAGTTGCTGAAATTTTTACAAAACCATTATGAAATGAAGCACCTTTAAAAATGAGGATGATCATTGTCGTTCATCCTCTTTATCTCCATGATTGAGTTATGTTTGTTTATCCCTGCTCTTATCTTTTATGTGGATAGTGTTTGCATGGTGGAAAAAAATGGTTTTCCATAAATCTATCCACTGGTCAGTGCTAAAACTTTAATGGAATCATCTATTTTGGGGGATTTATGGATAGGAATTGAACACAACATGCATATATGGGAAATATTTAAATAGATTTTTAAGAGGATATAGAAAATAGTTTTTTAGGAATACAAATATTATAATTATATTGAATGTTTGAATGTTTTATGTTGAATAAAAAGGTTCATAAGTCAATAAATATGTACTACATTATTTTTTCAATCAATAATTTTGTTTCTGATGAATTTTTTTCTAATATAGGATTAGAATATTTAATTTGATATAAAAATATTGATCTTACAATGTTTGGTGATTTGCTAAAACAGGTTTACGTCAAAATAAAAATAAGGAGATTATTGGGAAAAAGTTAGATAGAAGATGTTTTAGATACTTGATGAATTGTCTATTAATTGATTTATTTTGTCGTCATTATGATAAATCAATTATAATGGTAATTTTTTGATAAAACCTAGAATTTCTATAATCGTATAATTGGATGTGTGGTCGTTAATAATTATATGACTTATGTAATGAATATAATATATGGATGATGGTATTTCAAAAATCAAATTCTATTTGAAATTACATTTTTAATCACAGAGAGAAGTCGTAATGGAGATTGAAACTATTTAAAGATATTTGATACCAATTTTGATGACACATTGTGTTTTCTAATTTCTCAAATATCATGTGTAATCTGAAACTTGTGATCTACGACTTTTGAATTAAAGTGGGAGACAATAAGTTAGAGGATTTTATGATGAACCATATGTTCTATACATCCTAAAGAATTCATGACACAATAGTGAGTATGTGAAGGAATAGTGTAACATCCCATTAAAATTTGACTAATGAACAAAAAAATTATTGTGGTCTTCCATTCTTGATGGCTATGTAATAATGACAAGGAATTATGAACATACCTATAATGGGTAAATCAATGATTTTTTGGAATGTTTAGTATAAATACATGATGTTTATACAGTCTTTTGTGGGTTTACACATTGTGTAATGGTGTTACAATATGTGTAATTTTCTACTAGAAGCATCCTTTAAATGAGTACATCACGTGAAAGGATACAAAATTTTTTCCGTTTACACAACATGTAAATACAATAATGTAGATTTTAATAAAAAAGAGAAAGGTATTTTGGTCTAAATGGGACATGATAATTATATTAAGTGTGATTGGGTGACATGCTATATAAAATAATTAGTATCAATTTTAGGTAGGTAGATTAGATGAAATTCATATTCCTTCATCTTTAAGTTTCCTTTCTATTGATCTATTTTCATCTATAGGATTTTAATACGATTAAGAATCCCTTAAGATCATTCATTTGGAAATTCATTGCCATGTTTGTTTTGATTTTTCTCTTAGAATAGGTGATCTCCATATATTTTACACATATATCTTATTTACAAATGGTATTTTCATAGATCATTTTGGGTTTAATGGATATAAACACAATTTTTTTAATAATATTTCTCGGTTGAGTTACATGGTCTTATGCACATTCATTTCCCATTGTTGTGTTCGTTTTTGAGTGTTGTGTTTTCCATGGGAAAGGTAGGTGGTTATATTTAAGATTTATAACTGAAATAACCATAAATTTATTAGTTCTAAAATTAATTTTAATTACATAGTTAAAACCCATCTTGATGAAAATTGTAATATAAATTGATGTGGAATAGATTTTGGGAAGACACCAAATTCCAATAGAATTAGAGATTTGATGTGTAATTTGTAAATTTATATGGGAATGGATTTTGTAATATTGATTAAAATGATTTGATATAAAACTATGATTTTTTAAATGTAAGTGGAAGGAAATGATGAAATCATATGTTTTTCTTTTGAATTAGTGTTGTTATTTTTAAATGGAAATATGTGATATTGTGATGTTTTATGAAATAAAATGAGTTTTTTATATTTGAAGGATTTGAAAACATGAGAGGCTAGATATTAGTCTGGTTATTTCGAAAAAAACAATCTTGGATGGTAATTCTCTAGAAATGGATTGATACATTTCCACTCTAAAAAAATAGTTTTGTGGATCTTATCCTTTGTGGGATGTTGATTGGTCATATTCATCCTGAGGATGAGGGACATCTGTGCAAATATCCATGATCATAGATATGAGATGTGTGACCTTACCAAAACATGGAACTTTTATACCATTGGTATGATATATGTGGTTCTATTAGGGAAAATTTATATACTAAATGAAAATATTTATCAAATTATTTCCTCAATCCTAATGATTTGTATAAAGTTTTTATTTAAAAAATGTTTGAAGTGTTGTCTACCAATATGAAATGAAAAATAATGTTTTTTAATATGAATTTTTATCACCATAAACTATAATATTGAAATTGAAAATATATATTGGTTTATTATAATTTAATATAATCATGGATCACTTAGAGACACAATAAAATTCTTTTTATTTCACACTCTACGTTTTTCCATTGAGCATTTTTTAGTTTTATTCTTAATGTACCTCTTTGAGGAGATAAATTTACCTGATCCTATGGGACATGCAGTGATTTTTCTTTTAGTATGTGGAGTTTTTCCTATTATACCTATTGAACTTTGAGGATATATTATTTGGGCTTTCTATATACCTATTTGGTTTATGGTACATTCTCCCTTTATAGTTTTTTAACAGACTAATATGTATCCATTACATGCACTCAATTTATTAGAAATTTAATCATATCTTTCTTTTGTATGATGATAGGAGATGGTCACTAACCAATGTGTACAAGGAACTCCCTTTTGGCTATGTCAGTGCCACCATGGGTATTAGTGTACCTTGGTATCTAATATGGTTTGTGACAAAGTGGTACTTATAAGAACCCAGTTGTTTCTTGAGTTATGGATCCTTCACTATAGGTTAATTTTCAGTTAAAATTCATAGTTAAAACATAATATTATTTTTCATTGATGCCTTGGAGTGAGTTAGGGTGTCCATGAATGGTTCAGAGCCCAGAAATGAGCTTTTAAAGGAAAAAGGCCTGGCACATATTTAGTAGAAACCATATAGTGAAGGCCAAACTGTTACTTCTAAATGTCTCAAAGTGGGATGTCAGAAGCTACATGCCAAATGGTTTAATAAACCATTTTATTTTGGGTATATTGACATGTGAGAAGGTCTATAATTAAGATCGTCAGGTTTTGTTGTTTTTTTCACATGATTGGTCATACTATGCAAACAAATCGTTTAGGGTACCCCTTTCTTATAACAGAGTGAACATAGTTGGAGCACAATTTTTCCAACAATGCTTCCAAATATTAGACTTATTGTTCTTGGTGTATTTTCAAAATTTCTTATAATTAAATATATTTCAACATAATTATTCCAATTTTATTTGGTTGTACAACATTATGACTCTAAAAGGGTTCCTTTAATAAATAATATTTGATTTTCCTCTAACTACACGTCCAAGTATAGAATCAAGAATCGTTTGTCTCATCAAATACACATTGATAAGACAATTATTATATTTTATCTTTTCCATAGTTGTTTCAGTAGTTGGTTCTCTATTTACGACGCAACTAATTTTAAATATTATTATACTATTTTTTTTATTTTTTTATGCTGATTTGAGTCAAATCAGGAGCTGACATATGATGAAATGCAAGTTACAGAACTATTATAGGAGTTACTTTTCATTTATTTTAATTTAAATATGGTTATATACAAGTATTTATACCCCACACCCAATAGTTGGAGTGTCACACCAAAAATTGAATTAAAACCAAGATTTAAATTCATTCATAAAGCCTATGAAATTAATGAGCCATGTTGATAAATATTATATTGATAAATATTTTTAATTAGAACCATCCCATTAGGTGTGTGTATATTTGATTAGACATCCACTAGTGACATGAATATTTCAATGCCATCGGGTGTTCCAATTTCACCCAAAGCTATGGGATGTCAATTATGAATTGAATTCTGAACTGATATGTGATCATAATTTTAATATTAATTTAAAATTTAATTGATAAAGAAAAGGAATGGAATCCTTGTCCTTAGTAACATTTAGTGTATTGTATTGTTTAGTATTTGATGACGATCATTTTGAAATTCACATGACTGTAAAAGTAAATGCAAACCCTTATAAGCTTAGACAATTTCAAGATCCTCCATCTACAGTGTAGTCAAATTCAAATGAATAAGGTGATAGGAATGACATGAATAAGTGATACTGATTAAATTATATTGAACTGATTAAATGATTATATTCCTTGGGTCACACATGTATTCATATTCAAATTCTATTTATGGGGTCATTTGGCTTCTACCATTCTTATGCCAATGTGACAAACGGACTCCTCAAATAGATTTCATTATATGAACTCATGGGGGATTATTTTTATATTCCAAGGGATATTTGGACTCATTATGGAATACAAAGGATGGGCTCAGAGTATATATGATTATATATTCCATGAGTGATATTTCATCTCCCTTACCAGAGAACGAAGGATGTAATCGAATGGAAATGATGTCATACCACACATAGAGAGTTAGTTTGGTTATTGTTAGGATTACAATGGATGGACTTATAGGGTGTTGGTTTATATTATACATGGGTCGATACCTAGATTAAAAATGTCGATTTCAATGGAAGGGAACATGTTATGTATTGAATAATGAATAAAATATTTTATATGATGAATATTTGAAGAAAAATTCCAATCATTGATTTGGTCTCTCGATTAAACTCTATTGATGGCCTGTATAGTCATTTTTTTAGAATATCACCATAGTGGAAGCTGAGAAATCTACTATTCTCTAATAAATTTCAATTAAATTAGGTGGGTTAATTAAATTAACATTATTATAAATGAAACAATTATGAACATTGAATCATAGAATTACTTCTAAAATGATAATGGTTAAAGTAATTGGTTATTAAATATGAACCCAAACATTATATGATGATGAATTTCATTATTTCCATTCATATTATACTACTTATTGAACACTATTACAATTATATATTCATGTACTACATGAATCAAGGACTTGTATTGTTTCTAAATGTGATTATATCTCACACCTTGTTTGGGATTCTAATGGGTACCTGAAAAGACTAAATGGTTGCAAGTACGGATAAGTGAAAGAACCTAACTACATATTCATGATTGTTTCTTAGGAACATGAGTGCATAAAACCGAGATGAGGCTTAGGATTCAAGTTGGATTGTTTTTGGAAATTTTTTAATTTATTATGATTATGTTTTAATGATGCAATATGATCCTATTTTGGCTATTTTTTAGGGAAATATGACATCTATCATCATAACTTTTATATCATATTTGTGTATGTATTATTATTATATCTATCTTATATGATTTCTTTTATCTGATTTTTATGATTATTTAACAAAAAATTTATTATTGTATTTCTATTGTGCTACACTCTAGTGATGGAGGAATAGCATCCCAAAAGACACACTTAGGCTCTTGCTTCAAGTCTGAAGCCTCTAAATTTTGGGGGTATGTTTTAGAGGCCATGTGGAAAACTAGGATTGTGGAACAATTGAGTGGATTCCGGGTTTAGGATGTTACATTATGGCGTCATAGAAAATATCATTCCCAATTTATTTTTTGGAGACAACTGACAACAATATGATGTCAATGTAGTTTTTAATTAGTTTTTCCTTGATGTATCTAACCCAGCCACACAAATTAATGTTTCCTCAAGTGAAATTTAAATTTTTTGATTTTTTTATACAATATTTTATTGGATTCCACCATTGGGTGATGAACTTTAATTGTGATAATATTATTTATATGATTGTGGGATCTATTGTTTTTATCCAAATGAGTTAATGGTATTCCATATCATGCATCATTTTTGGAAAATTATTTGAATCAATTACAATTCATTATATCATTCCATTTAGGATTCATGACTTCTTAAACAATGTTGTGATAGATTTCATGATATATATACATTATGATATGATATGTATTCTGGAATATGGTATAGTGGGGGTAAGGTTGTATCCAAATTTTGATTAATTAGGTGTAAGGGTCTTTATGGATCATAATTTGGGGATCCACTGGTTGAACTTGTTTAAAATTAGTTTTGATATTAATATAAAATAAATTAATGAAATAAAAATTGTAATATCTTATAGAAGATAACACGACTCAAACACGACCATAGTTGATGGAATTTAATAGTATCTCTTGTTATTATGTGATCTATATGTCCCGCATACCTGAATCAAGGAGTATGAAGAAGGGTTCTACATATTTAAGAAATCATTTACCTATAATATTAAAATATATTTGTTTTGAGATGTGAACATTGAAAATAATATTTATCGAAGGCATACACCTTGAATCTATGGAGGTATGATAACAATACATCCTTTAGTTGTACACCAAGATGGGGGAAAGATCTATACTATGAATGTGGTGGTTCATAGGGTATTTGAGTATCCTCTAGTTGTGCTAGTTTAGGAAATTGAATTAGTACTCCACACCAGTTCTAGGTTATTTTTTTATTATGGATCCTTTAGGGATAACCATAACATTTATTTAATATAGAAAAGTTGTTTTTTGAGTTTCAAAAACTATATCTAAAATCATATTTAGGGGATAGAGAAACACAGAATAAAGATTCATGGATAGTGGCTCCGTTATATATCGTATATAATCCATAGATTCCTCTAGAGGAGAACAAAATATTGATTTTTATATGCTTAATGATTCAACCAAGAGATGGTGGGATTTGATTACTCATATAGATCGTTATCGGGAAATGACTTAGAGGGATTTTCATACAGCATTTTATGAATAATTATATCCAAATATTTTGATGGGTGAATGATCCCTTGAGTTTATAAATCGTGGGAAGTGGAAACAATTAGTTATGTATTATTTATCCAATGCTTCAAACTTATTTTAATGGGTGAATTTTTTATCTAAAGCCAAATGAACTCATGGTTGTATTTGGTATGAAGTATGATTGCAAGAGAATGTATTTCGGCTGAATAACATTTTTGGAAAAGTGAATTATGAGCTTATTACCAAGAATAACATAAGAGAGGGTAGAAGTGTAATGCAATGTGGTTAAGCCCCGATAATTGGTGCTGCATCAACCAACATAATGAAGTGTCATATGGATCTGTGGCATGGAGGTATCAGCAGCCAAAGAACATATCCAGGTAGTAATGTGAGGTTCTACCAATGTGGTAGAATGAGTAATACTAGACCATAGTGTATGAGGGACCCAATTATGTGCTGATCATACTACAATATATGTTATCTACAACACTTCTTCCTATCATTTCTTCTATCAACCAGTGAGATTCCATCAACACAAACTCTATGTACGTGAGTAGGGTCAGCAGTATATCATCATGTAGGGAGCTAGAGTATAGCCAAACTATGTGGAATATGTGCTATTCATGGCCATGTTATTTAGAAACATGTTTTCTGAAATAGAAAATAATATCTTTTCAAGGTATCTATAAAGTATCACAACAATGTGGATCTATCAAGATATATGTAGTGTAAACAAAAAATGAGAAGTAGGATCCCAGAACATATATAGTGAGAGTTATTATTCTTGTACCGTCTACAATAGCAAATAATTCCATCCATTTTTTGATTTCTCAAATATTTATATATGTTCCCATTATGGAGAGCCTTGGGATCAATGATCATTGTTCTAATGACTTTATGAATTATAAAACTACACTGCAGATTAGAAGGGGGGATGTTTGTTAGTAAATGGAGTCCCCACTTGAGAGTTTTTGGGGCCACTTGATAATGGAATTATTTTCATCATGATGAATGTTTTTAACATCATTATTGGGATGGAATTTTTTTTACCCCATCCTGAATTTGATGGTTTCTATTATATAAGGGTGACTTTGCCATCACCATTGGGCGGTGAGTTTATTCACAAATGTAAATGAGATGTTTAGGATAGTCAATATGGACAGAGTATGAAGGGATGGGTGGGATGGATGACCATATTACATGTTTATATCTAGATGATCAGGAAAAAAAGACATATATCTTTCCAACAGTTGTCCAATTTAGGGGAATTTTCACAGATGTTCTATCAGGTTTACCCATAGTGAGATAGGTAGTTTTTTCTATTGAGATAGTGTCAGGAGTAGTAACGACATCCATTCCCAAGTATAGAATGGGTACTATTAAGATGAAATAGCTTAATTGTAATCTAAAAAAATTTAGGTGAAATTGGTATAATTTGACCTAGTAATTTCTTTTGTTTGTTTGTCATTATTTCAAAAAAATAAATAGACAAAACCATTGATATCTGTGTGGATTATCAATAACTAAACAAGATATTAATTAATAACTGGAATCCTCTACCACATATATATTATAACCTTTACCATCTCTAAGGTTTATGGGATTTACCACAAATTGATTTTAGATCCAGTTATCATCAGGTGCATTTTATACCATAAGACATACCTTGAAATAATTATAATAACATGTACATTATATATGCATATATAGATATGTAATTCAATCACATGAACATAGAAGTGGATTTAAGGAACTTATGAACCAAGGTTTCTATATCTATTTGGATTCATTTATTATGGAATTCATGGATGATATCATGGTTAATTATTAAAATAAGCACAACCATACCGAACAAATTTAGGTAGTACTAGATAAATTGGGAGAGGATAAGTTATACCCTATGCTCACCAATTGCCACATCAAGATGGATCAGATCCATTTCATGGGTTGCGTTATCTCGGAGAGAGTGGTATTAGGCGAATATGAGAAAGTGAGGGATTTATTTTCCTTGGGGAATCCAAAGAATGTATTTGAGGTAAAATTTTTAATAGGGATTGGAGGTTACTAATATCATTTCATACACGACTAATCACACCTAGAAGTACAACTTATTGGATTGAATATAAATGGTGGAATTTTTATGTGTTCATATACCTATAATACATCCTTTTAGGAGATGAAAATCAGATTTACAATAGTACCAATACTAGTATATCTAATTTTAGGAATGAGTTAAATTGTGTATTAAGATTCATCATGTATCAATATAGGATAATTTATTATGCAAGGTGATAAGGTCAAAGAATATGACTCTCGATAGTAGAGAGGATTAAAATTAGTTAATGTAGGAACTCTAGTTCTATTTAGTTTTTCACACATTACATTATTGGATATATTAATTAGTTGGGATGAATTGTTTTGTGTACATGGAACACAAAACACACAACTAAATATTATAACAGCTTGATTTAAATTTGAGGTAGGGAAGGTTGGTGAATACTAAAAGTGTTTCAATTTAATGGTTTTCACCATAAAAAGTAATATCAATGTTGTGGCCAATTAAATGAGTAGGATGAATCAAATAAAGGATGTTTAGTTGTCCAGTAGTAATTTACAACTTATTTATTTCCTTTCTCAGATTCACTTTGAGGTGTGGGATAGTAAGCATGTAATTATCTATCAATCTTATTTGTTACCTATAACCTTGTGGATCATGTTATAATGATGCAAATATTGTATTATGAGGTCCCAGTCTTTGGATGAGTGTGAGAGGTATATATCCATATCCTTGTTGGACCATAGGTGATAATGAATATCAACATTTATATTCTTTCATATGGGATTCATAAGATATGTGTGAGGATATGATCCAAAACATTAATGCTTCATATTGGGCAGTGCATTATGGAATCACTAATATGCATCCGTGATTATATCCCCACTACTAGTTTCATGGTATGACTTGTTATGTATCTTATTTTTTAATGTGAGGTTACATCATTCAGCATATGAGGGGGGAACAAATGCAACCATCCATACCTTTCAAAAGGTAATCAATCCTTTAGTGGATGTTTCTTGACGTTGTTATGGATTTGGGGAGAGGTTTACTGAGGTCACCTCATGGTAATGATTCCATATGGGTTTTTGATTAAAAAGTCATAAAGGTATCACATTTCTTATATATCAAGGAATAATTTTTAGTTTGTGGGATTGGGATGCTGTATATTTGGGTGATTGTATGAATTCATGTTGTCCAATATACATTAATTTCAGATAGGTATTCCCAGTATAATTCATTGTTCTGGAATGGGATACAGAGGGATTCAGTTATATAGGTGATTCTAAGCAGAAAATACCACCCATAGACTGATTCCCAGCCAAAGCACATGATTCATGTTATTGTGAATAGGCTACGAGCATAAATCTATGATTTTTTGTGGCTTTTGAGAGAAGAACAGACCCCGATTTAATTCAGATAAAAATATATTTTAAGAAACTATTTATATGGAGCCTTATAAGGAATTTTACATTTTTCCATTCCAATCAAACCCTATGTTTGTTAGAGGAAAGAAATATTTATATTTGTGGACTAATTCTTATTCAGGAGACCACATAGTAGGTTTAGTTGATCAAAAGAGAAAGAATACTACACAGTCTGGACAAAAATCTTATTCCAATTACAGCAGATTAACTATATAGTTCTAGGATGGGGATCGGGTTTTTTCATGTGTCGCTAAGTTTTGTAAAATGTAGGTGTAAGAGAGAGGGTAATATTTCACCACGATATTTCATGAAATTATAATTTCATGGATATATTCAGAATGGTATCCTATCAGTTGTAGTTATCTTAGAGGTAACATCCCATGCATGTAGTGTTCCATGGTTCCAAGTTACTCATATGACATTTATACAATTTCATTGTTTTCATATTAAAGAGGATGAGTTTTTAGAAGATGTTTTCTTTGAGGATCATCCAATAAAAATTGGGGATCATACCATGGATTCTCTCTAATTATAGTGAGCTAATATAGTATAGGTTATATGGAATCAAGACCATGTAGTAGATGATTCATTGGAGAGGGAGGACGATGTATGATTATAAGTGATAGATTTGATCTTAGACTATGATTCACCACACTTGAAAGGGAAATTCAATAGTGAAATTCATTAGGGGATGATATTTGTATGGACCTTGTACTATCTTGTGGTATGGGTACTTTATATTCTATTAATATTTAGTTTAAATAATTTGTTCCAACTTATTATGTATTTTGTATATGTTTTGGAGGAACTGAGAGTGTCGGTGGCTGGTTCAGAGCCTGAAACCCATTTTTGGGTGAAAATGGCCTAGCCTATGGAATAGAACATGAAATTTTAGAGGGAATTCTTGTTCAGGAAAGTATTTAATTTTTAATGCCATGTTTTGCATGATTTGAGCATGGCTGGTCTGACTGTGTTTACAAATAATGTGGGTTACCCCTTTCTTAGAGGAAATGGCACATAGTAGATGCACAGTTTGGCTAGCCATGTGCTAAAACCGTGTGATCTGGTGTTTTTGTTCAATTTACAAAATTTCCCCTAAAAAATCCATATTAACCAAATTCATACCCTTTTCTCACATTAGAACCCATTTAGCATTTGGTAGGGTTCCATTTGCATCAATTATAGTATTTTCCACAATCTCTCTGTCCGATATCAGAATAAAAATCATTCTCTCTCATAGGATCCGCATTAGTAGGATCTTGATTAATTTTCTATAGTTCCACATTTGGTTTTATATTATCTATAATACATAGTTTAAGGATGAAATTCTATATTTTTAGGCTCATAATTTTTTATTTAATTAACACCAAATCTGTGTCAAATCAAGAGATTATAATGGATGAGTTATTCTTCAAATACCTTCAGTAGGTGGTATCTTGGTTTTTGTTTAATGTAGAAGTGTTTTTATATAGTCTATTATGATACACCCCCAATATTCTGGGTGTCTCCCCTAAAATGGCAATAAATATTCTATTTAAATTGTTAAGGATATGCTTTGAAATTAATGAGGTTCATTTATAAATTATAAATTATAAATTGAAAGGAACCATAAATTAGAAAAACCCATTTTATATGTGTTTTTAATTTATTGGACCACCATTGGTGGATATTAAACATGGATTCCACAGGGTGTACCTTTATACCCCATAATACAGAGTTAAAATTAGGAATTGATGTGTGGATTCATGTTTGACATGAATTAAAATATCTTTTTTAAATTGAATTGATATATAAAATTTAATAGATTCCATGTCCATAGACACATTACTTGAATGGGGTTGTTTATACTTCCATTCTTATTATAATGAAAAGACAATGTTAGTTAAATTAAATGCTATGATTTATAAGATTAACCAATGCAGTAACCGCCTTCTTAGGTGATTAATAATTGTAATTAATAAGGTGATGTCCTTGAAAGTTTTATTTGATATTCATTATATTTTATTGAATTGATTAAAAAATAATATATCATGGGTGAAACATGTACTAATATGATCATTTCATTGATAGACACATTTTCTTTATACCATTCATATTGACGAGTGAGACCAGAACACTTTATATAGACTTCTATGGATGGATTCATGGGGTCTTACTGTAATATGGAGAGTGATAACAAGAATCCATATAGGTTTATAAGGAAAAAATTATCTGTAATTTTATTATATATTCCATAGGTGATTCTTCACATCCCTTAGTAGACTAAAAAGGATGGACTCGAGTTTCTATGATGTTATACCACACCTAGAGTGACATCTAGGTTGATGTGAGTATCGTTATGGATGGTCTTGTAGTGTATTTATTTGTAATATACATATTGTGATATGAAAATGATGAATGAGGAATTCCAAATACGGGTACATATTCTGAATTGAATAATCAATGAAATGGTTTATATGAAGCGTCTTTCAATCCGAATAAGAATATTGGATTTAGTCATTGATATAAACTTTATGGATGGACTATTTGGGAATCATTTTAGCATATCACTATCAGGGATGATGGGATACATGACATGGTCTAAGGGTTATTGATTAAATTAGGTTGGATAATTAAATGAACATTTTGAAAAATGACACATCCATGATTTTCTAATTCAGTGAATTAAATCATAAATGAAATTGATTTAACAAATTTGAAATTAAATGAGAACCTAGAAATTATATAATGCATAATTTTAATAATTTCATAAATATTATATTAGATTCCATAAACTGTTAGTATTATATATTCACTGATTGGATGTAACAATAACTTTTTTTCCTAATAGGATTATATATCACCCCCTCTTCGAGATACACACGGGGACCTAAATAGACTATATGGTTGTAGGTATAGATAAGGGATGGCACCATGATACTTGTTTTTCATTACTGAGTGGGATAAATAGTGATCATGATTGAGATGAGTCTCATGATTCTAGTTGGATTTTTACCTTTATTAATGTTGTTATATGTATTGTACTGATTCCATTTGAACATGTTTTTGTTGTTTTGAAGAGACACACAACATGGATCAATGTCATCATTATTTAAGATTCCATCTAGTATTATTATTATATATTTATAATATGTTTATTATAATTTTTTTATTATAATACTACCATAAATAATATATTATTTTATTTCCACTATTCTACAATTTGGATAAAATGTAATATTTTCCCCACAAACACACCTATGTACTCACTGTTAGTCAGAAATCTCTATCATTTATAGAGATGTTCTTGAGGCCATATGGGAAACTGGTCTTGGGGAACTATTGAGTCGAATCTAGGTCCAAGATATAAAAATATCAATGTTCTAGTTTATTAATATTGACATTATGATATTATTTAGTAGATAAATTTTATCGTGGCTTTGGAGGAATTTGAGAGTGGGTGTTTAACCAACTATGAATGAAAGTCTCTATCATCAGGGGTGGTTTGATAATGGAATCATTAAGATTAGTTCTAGTCATTGACCTTCTTCTTATTTAAATAGGTTGAGATCCAAATCATAATTATCTATCAGATGGGATGAATTTTCCTTAATTTTCTTATTCTTGTGTTGATCAGAGTATTCTTCTGATGTCTGTAATTTTTTTAGTAGTTTTATAGTAGAATTTCTCAAAAAATACATGTGAATAGTATCCCAAATAAATTTGTTGATTAACCATAGTGGGTAAATAATTCCATGGAATATAATATTATTGAGGTGGTTAGGAATCTTTTCAAACCTCTAGGACAAACACATGTGCTCATACCTGTTAAGGATCCAGTTGTAGAACCTTAGAGAGATGAATCCTGGAACCATTCTCATGAGTTACTTTGTTACATACCACCTACATTCCATGGTTCTAATAATCATCAAGAGTATGTGGACTGACAAGGAATTTTAGATTCCCTCTTTGACTTTGTAGTAACTCCTATATCCATTATGGTATATTGTGTTAGTATTTAGCTTGAAGAATCATGCAAGTGGTGATAAGACTCAATGCTAAAAATGAAAAAAGAATGACGGTTTATGGTGGAAGGATCTCATGGCTATCATAATTGGGTAGTTCTATCTAGAGTCTATGGGTGCTAGATAATTCTATGGGGTTATTCAAACAATAGCAGGAAAATAAGATTATCAAAGAAAATAAAATCCATTTCTCTACGATTTGTTAGTTTTCAATTGATATTATATCAAATAATAAGATAAAGAATAGATGTATAGATATGTGAATTTGATCTGATTTGTTTCTTTGTATTTATTCTTAAATATATTTTCTTATTATTATGTTCTAGATAGAGAATTGTTGATTAAGCTATATTTGGATGGTATGTTAGGGTAGATGGGAGTTCTCTTTTCTTCTAGTATAATTTCATTGAGTTAAAATAAAATGATGAAAAATAATTATGAGACTTATGGTGGATCTCAATAATAAAGATACATTAGACATCATATAGAACCTGTAAGAGGCCCTTTGACTTGCTACCAATGAGAAAATCCAAGGAATTCAAATTATGGTTTCACTAATGCATCCATGATATGTTGTTCATGTGGTCAATCATGACACTTGAAGAGATTCTATTATAACGATTCTACACCATTTAGTTGAATGAGATTATATGAACCAAAATGTACTATGGTGTAATTTTATGATTCAATATTTATGGGTTTCCAACCATGTTCATCCCAAAAGAATCTTCTTAACACATTGGATAAGTCTCTAGTGGAATATGATATGGGTCCATCAACTATGATATGTACCACCACTATAGTTTCATTATTCATGATTCCATTCATTTAAATTGGTGAATCTCAGTAATATATAAAATACATGACTAAGAATCTTCTAAATATTCCTATGGGTGAATTTATCTTAATTGATGGATATTATTACACCCCACATAATATAGAGTGTGAAATGTCATCATTTTCATACATGTGATTTTTAATTATAAGACGTTGAGAATTCTTAGAATTTTATTCATGACTTGAAACATCTTGTTATTATTTTTAAGATAGATTATCTCATTAAAAATAATTCCCAAATGTTATTTTATATTTGGTGGGTCTACTTAATGGTTCCTGATGGGGTGTGTTGTATCATTCAGGGGGAATTGGATATACGTTTGAATAGTGGAGAACCTTCTTATTAGAGTTGGGGATGGAAATATATATGTTCAAATTTAATCTAGAGTAATAATATTTTAGATGTGATATATTTCTAAAATTCAATCACGTTTCATGATGTTTTACATTTTGAATTATTTAAGTATCCATGAGTAATGTATGTAGTGTTTTAAATTGATTTTGTGATTATTTCATAACCAGTATCTATACCCTCTTATCGCATGGACCCAACTAAAACAAAAGAGAAGAAGACATAGTTGGATTATATGTTTGAGAAAATAATTATTAACACAAGTGAGTCACCTTTGGTTGTGCCTATTATCATTGATACAAATTTTGATGGAGCACTTCGCCATTTTTATTATCAGAATATCAAATGAGTAACAATAAAAAAAATTATTTGTTTTCATAGGATGATGATCTTTTTCAAAATTTTAAAAGGGGTTAAGTTGTTCTTGATGATTGATCGTAGATGTGGTAATCACCAATTGAGAATAAAATAATATTAAATTCATAAATCCACCTTCCAAAGTCATTATGGCCATCATGAGTACCTTCATATGCAATTTATTCTAATCAATTTTCATATAGTAATTATGGATTTGTCGAATAAGAGTATACATAAGTATATTGAAACGTTCATAGTATTTTTTTAGATGAATTCATTTTTCAATCTATGTATGTTGGGGATATTGTTCATTAATTAAGATTATTTATGAATTTTTTATAAATCAAAGTAATTGTTCCAAACCATTCAAATGAGTTTTTTCTATTTGAGAAGTGAAATTCATGGGAATTTTGTTCTCAGAAAATGGATATACAGTGGATCCTAATAAGTTCAATGCATTTATGAAATGGTAGAACCATATAATTATTTTGATATTTAGATATTCTTTGGATTAATTTGATATTATTTCTTATTCCTAAAGGATTTAATATTTTTGGCTTCTCTAAAAACCAGTCTAACTCGGAAAGGGTTAAATTTTTCTGAGGGTGAAAATTTTTAGAGTTCTACTGTTGGAATACAACATCATTTTCCAATGGAATTGGTGTTGACTATTCCAGAGCTTGGGCAAGGCAATATAGTCTTCTTTTATATATGGATTTGTGGGTTGGTTTGTGTTATTATACATGGTAGTCACATTATATCCTATGTCTCTTAGAATCATAGGCCACATGGGAATATTTGTCCAACTCATGACCTTGAAGTCAATGTTGGGATTCACCTACTAAAGTGTTTGATGAAATTCAATTTCAAATAAAGATTTACCTTGTGTTTTAACAATAAGGCATTAATTTATATCTTCTATACAAAATATTTGAATCTATGGTAGGGGAGTAGGGTATAACAAATATAATATTTCTATTTCGATATTACCTATACCTTGGGGAAAGGGAATTCCATTTTTGATATATTGAGAGTGAAAATTTTGACCAAGGAAGTGAAAAATTATTTAGAAGACTATAACATGATGGAAATTTATTCATTTTTTCACTTTAGATTTCGATAAATAGGGGCCCAGGTTTTTTGGATAGTGTTCATTTGACATCCCCTTTTAATAAGATTATTCATTAGAGAAAATTTGTTGGGAGATGAATTTTGTGGCATTACGAACACTCTTTATGGTGGGAAGACTATTTAGGTGTCTTCATTTTCAATATACGAATTCCTATATTTTTACAAATATTATATTGTACAATCTTCTAGTGAAAAAATATATGATGGGGGATTGGCATTATTCATAATTGGCTTTGCATGAAAAAAATGCTCTATGACATGGAGCAGTGCTTCTAGTGGCATGTATGAGCAGGCACATTGTTGATTTTCTCTCCCATTTTTATAATTTTATACATGTTAAGGCAGAGCACGAGAATACATTAGGTTTTCCTCAGCCACTTCTAGTGCCAAATTGGAAGTGTGATGAGATTTGAATTTAATTCTTTGTTAGGTTTCCACATAACCCAGGAAAGAATAATGTGATATGGGTTTTGATCAATATGTTGACCAAATTGTCTCACATTATACAAATTCATGACATACACAAAGTTATAGATATAGTAATTCTTAATTTGAGAGAGATTTTTCACTTGCATGGAGTTACATATACATACTCTCTAATAGGGATCCCTATTTTTCTTCTCTATATTTGGGAGGCCATAATGAGGAAATGAGATATCATGTTCATTTGAGTACGAAATACCATATATAGATCGATAGACAAATAGATAGATATGTATGAATTCATGAGGATAGGCTTTGTGTATGGGTCCTTGATTTTGGTACAACATTGGTTGACCATCTGGGGCTGGTTGAGTATTCGTGTAAAGACAGTTACTAATCTATCATTAGAACAGATACTTTTGAGGCCTTGTAAATCACCATTATATTGGTCAGAGATTTTTGAATGTTCCCTAGTTAAACCAAGATGTGCTGAATCGATGAAATAAATTATGATTTGATTTTTTAATGTTTGTTGATGTTAAAAATCTAATATAAATGATAAGCTGATCGGTTTCATAAACAATTAGATTATTCTTTTAGTGACCAAGACATCATGAATGATTCAACTCCATTAGGTTTTTTGACGATTAAGAGTCAAGGTAATAATTCTACTCATTTTTTGGGACCTTTTTATGTATTTGAGAATGAGAGGGAAGAGGAATTACATTTGAAAACTACACAATATTTGATGTCTTTACAAAATGTGCGCTATTTATCATAGAAATTAATGTATCATTCTAATATGTCTCATGTTTTGAGATATAGTGATATTGATATTGAACCTGGTTTATTTTTTCCTGATTATCTAGCTATAATTGTTGATTCTGATACCAGGGTAGAATGTGGGATTAATATTTCATTTTCTCTTATGTCGTGTAACTATAGTTCATATTTTCAAGACACATGGTATCTTAAGGCATTTATGAAAGTGAAAAGGCATGTCTTTTTTTTGGTATAGATACATGTTGAAATTATTTCTATGGTTATATAGTTTTTATAATAGAATTTTTGTAACATCCCATTATGTTTTTATGTATGTTATAACCCTTTGTTGTGGATTTCCTTTTTCATTGTCTAGGTAAGGATCATATGTAATTTTTAGGATTCCTATAACAGTTTATTCGGTGATTTGATGTTATTTTCTATAAGGCCCCATACTTAAACCTTACTTAATCTTGAGTTATTACAAGATTACACATTGAGGATCTTTTCAGGTTTAGAGTTTTAGAGAATTAGATCATGAAACTTGCATTACATTCCACATTTAAACAAAGTGGTTACATAAAAGACGGTATTCGTTCTTCCCATCAACGGAAACATATTTAAAATATAACACGGATTCTTTCTTGACACATCCTTGACACTATCATCACATCATGTACCTTTCCCTTTACCTGTGAAAAACATTTCAAAAACATTGGATGAGCATAAAAAGCTCAGTAAGAGTTATAAAAATATGGAAAGGAAACATGAGTTCATATATACATTTGAATGAAATCACACTTTACCCATAAAACATAGGCATATCAAATCATGAATAAATCATAGAAAACATAAGACATAAAGGTAACTTGAGGCATTCATAACATTTTTACGTAGGGAGTAACCCTATTGGTTACGTTTGGAATACCCATCACAGTATATTCCCTACATCTCTTCGGATAAACCTTAACGTTCCACTCCTTCACGTTACCCAATGCATTGGAGAGCTATATGGGGCTCACCCGCCCTTAGTATAGAATGGAACCACCCGTTTTCATAACAATTCCCAAGAACCATAACATAAATGTATCACATAAAACATGCATAAAGGAAACATAACATTTCCATATTTCAATCACAATATAACATTTTAGTATATTGAAATAATGAATCCATTCAAAAATAAACCATTTCCAAAACCATTTAAAACATTTAATAAAGAGATTTTTGAATAAAAGTGTCCCATACCACCTTGAAGCTTTTAAACCATTAATATACATATAAATAAATCCTTAAAACCATTTTGAAAACATGGATATTAATAATAACAAATAATTAAAACATTTAAAGCGATATTTTGGTTAAAGGGGTTTTACCAAAATTAGAGACACTTGAATACAATAATTGAGGAATAACATTTAGTCAGAACATTGTAATATCATGAGAATAAATGGATTCATGATATAATACTCCAAAGGACAGTATATACACCATATAAGAGCGAATTGGTGCATAACAACAATGAACCCTCAATAGAAATGTCAAAAGTGATAAAATCCCTTATAAAGAAGGTATCCTTAAATTAAGGACAAATCAATCTCAAAAATATGTGTGACAAATATAAATACACCCAATATAAGTGGATATTAAGTGTAAAACAATAAAATGTCATTCACACATATTCAATGGATGACATATTCAATGACTACATGTTGAACCCAAAGAAATCGAAATTTGGTTAAAAGTTCCCTTGACAGCCCAACGACATCACATCAAAATGAGTTGATGAGAGATAAAAAGTGTATCTCATCACTTGGACATACGATTTACATCAATAAGGATATATGAGAACATATCCCAACATAACAATATGCAAATTAAAAGACTCAACAAAAGCAGTCTTTTAAAAAAGAGGAGGGTGAAAGGTTCCCTTACCGACTTGGGTATCTTTCAAAACATACAACCCATGAAAGAAGGACAATAGATCATTGATGTAAATACTCATAAATGAAAGTATATTACACAAAGAGTAGAATAATGGTCAGTACATACACCACTCAATGGAATTTGTGGAAAATGTAGCATAAATCTCACGAGAATAAAAGTGAGATGAAAAATCCCTCACGAAAACTCGGCAGCCTAACAGCGCCACATAAAACATCCGAATATGGATTGATGAGATCAAATAGGGTATCTCATCACATTAAAATATAATGTACAGAAAGAGGAATATAAAAGAACATCCCCCAACATTACAAAGAGTAGCTTAAAAGAAGTGACATAAAGGAGAGTACTTAAAAAGAAAGAGAGAGGTTAGATCTCTTACGAAAATTCGGCAGCCTAACGGCGCCACTCAAAACATCCAAAAAGGATTTATGAGAGAGAATAGGGTCTCTCATCACATGAACATAAAAATTACAGTAAGTTTAATATAAAAGATAACCCCAATAATAAGAAATATGAGCTTTAAAAGGAATGACATAAAAGTGTGTACTTAAAAAGAAAGAGAGGAGTAGGATCCCTTACCTCGGGTCCGACTTGACTCGATTGTTCTTTAATCTCCTGAATAATAAACTTGAGTTAATTTCTACTTCCTTAAGAACATTTTTCAAGTTCATTATTCCTTTTATATCACTTATTACCATGTCATAAACATTATGTAATCATTTAAGTTAATAATATTTGTTTTGTCGATATTTGGTTCTTAAGTCAAAAGTGGACTTCTTACAATTACATGTTGTTCATGTGTGTCACACCCCGACCGCGGACGTCCGTAATTTTTCTTCTTTTCTGGGTCACGGTTTAAATTTTTCGGAGATTAGTTGCATTGGCAGTTTCGCGCCGGTGCGCGGTCACCGCATTGTCAGCGGTGACCGTGCGTTCAGCCCGGGTGACAGTGTGTTCACCCGGCGTTTTAAATTTTATAATTTTTTATGTTGGTATTTTATTATTAGTAACTTTTTATTTGTGTTATTATTATTGTGTATATGTTTATATATGTTTTTATATATATATTTATAACAATGTATGTGTATATATATATAGATTTATATATGTATAAATATATATACTTTTGTAACATCTTTAAATTATTTTATAATTATTATTCTAAATATGTGATCAAAATAATTATTATTTGAATTAACTAATTTATTATTTATTATTATTATACGTTTTATTATTATTAAGATTTGTTTTAATTATTTTATTTATCTTTTTATTATTATTATTATCAATTATATATAGATATATATATTTTATAACTCCCATAACCCTAATCCCGGTTCCCCCTTTTTTTTCTCCCCGTAGCCGCCACTCTCCCTCACCTTTCTCCCTCTCTCCCCGACCTCCTGCCCTCCGCGCCATCCAGACCTCCGTCCGGCCTCCTCGCCATCCGCCGAGCCCGCACCCTGCTGCACGCAGCGCCCCCGGCCGCGCTCTCCTGCTCCGCACCCCCCCTCCGGACCTCCGCCTCGCCTCCTACTCCCGCTTCGGCGCCTGCCGCCTCCTCCCGCGCCAAGCCGCCGCGCCCGGCTGCTCCGCCCCTGCACCCTCCTCCCGGCGTTCCGCCCGGCCTTCGGCCCTTCCCCTCCGCCTGTTCCCGACGTCGGCCTCCCTTCCCGTCGTCCCGCTCATCTCAGCCGGCCTTGCCCCGCAGCCCGCTCCCGGCCTCCACCCCGTCCCGGCTCGCCCCGCTTCACCAGCGAACCCCCGCTGCTCCGCCCTGCCTCCTGCGTCCGAAGCCGCACCGCCAGCTCTCGCTCCCCCCAGTGCCTCAGCGCTCATCCCGGCCTCGCCCCTGCTCATCCGGCGCCCGAGCCTCACCCAGCGTCGAACCGCCACGCCCTCTCGTCCGGCGCTCCGCCTCCCCGTCCCGGCGTCTTCCCTCGCGCAGCACCCCGGACCCCGATGCCCCGCCTGCTTCCCCTGTCCCGCTCCCCGTCGCCGCACCCCTGGCCCAGCACCGCCTGCTCCTCCTGTCGCCGATCCGTTCCCCCCCCCTGCGTGAGTTCTCTTTTGTTTATTTGTTACTTTTGTTTGTTTCGTTTTATTGTAATTATTATTATTATATCACAATTATTATTATTATACTATTATTATTATTGATATTATTATGTTAATATTATCATTTATATTATTATATCATTATTAAAATTATTATTATGTTATTATTCTTAATACTATATTATTATTATTATTATTATTATTATTATTATTATTATATTATTATTATTATTATTATTATTATTATTATTACTATCATATTATTAATATTAATATTTTTATTATTGTGATTATATTATTATTATCATTATATTATTATTATTGTGATTATATTATTATTATATTATTATTATGTTGATATTATTCTATCCTTATTATTTTTACTATATCATTATTTTTATTATTGTTATATTATTAATATACTTATTAAATTATTATTTTTATATCTTTCTTGTTATTAAAGTATGTTATTATTATTGTATTATGTTAATTATTATTATTATGTTAATAAGATTACATTATTATTATTATTAATATTAATATTGTGATGTTGTATTATTATTACTACATTATTATTATTATTATAGTATGTTATTCTTATTATTATTGTTAAATTATTATTATTAATATTATTATGTTAACATTATTTTATATTATTACCATTATTATATTATTACCGTAATTATTATTATTATTATTTTGTTCTTATTATTATTATTAATATTATTAATGTTGTTATTATTGTCATTACTAATCTTATTATTATTATTACAATTATTACAATTATTATCATTATTATTACTCTGGCATTTACTTGTGCTTTGTTAGGGGTTTTCTTCATCAATTAATATTTTTTTTTGGTAGGTTTAAGACCTTAGGACCCGCGCAGGGCGTTTCCGAGAAAGCGCCATCGCTGCCCCTTGTTTCCGAGGTTCTGTCGTCTCCGTTCCTCAGTTTCGAGAGTGTTGGACTTTATCACGTGGCTTCGGACACACGTCGTGTCATCGCGCCTTGGTTCCAAGGTCGTTTTACCGCCGCGCTTGGACCTTGAGGTAGGTCTCCCTTTGCACTCGCCTTTAAATTTAGAATTTATTTATTCCTTGACTTTTTATTAAGTTTCAGCAAATTCAAAAGTATTACTAAGTAGTTATCTATAGTTTGGTGATCTGCTGATGATAAAAGTTGTTTTAATTCTAGCGTTTCATTAAAAGCGTTTTCTTGGATTTAATTGTGTACTTCCATGGTAGTTTTGCTGGATGGTTCTTCCTGATTAACGAAAGATCATGTTGAATTGGGTTCTGAAGCGGTTTTGGTGTGTGTAAAATGGTAGGTGTATTGGTTATGGAAAATGGTGTTTTTATTTGAACCTTGATTAGAGGAAGTGTCGTGTGACCTTTAAACTCGATTTTTGGAAACATTAAGCGTGGGTCTTGGTAGTTGAAAAAGAAAAATGTTTTCCTTTGATGCGTGATTAAAATTCTGGATTTCATTTGAGAAATATTATTCTTTCAAAAGGTGTTTAAAGGCCCGTTTGGCTCTTGATAAAAGTGGGGTGTGTTTGGAACTGGGAAAATGATTTCTTACTTGTGATACCAACGTCTTTCAGGTTTGAGATGCTGATTTGAGTTTCTTAAATAATGTTCTAAGTGCGTTTCTGGTTTTCAATCGTGTGGCGTATGTCATGTCTCTTGGAAATGTTTTAGTGTTAGATGTGCAAAGTGTAAATGATATGACGGCCCGGTTGGCACTTTAATAAATGTGAAGTGATTATACTTATATTTATATATATATATACGTACTTGTGAGGGCATTTCTACAGGGGGACTTCCCTTCGAGGGTTGTCGTGTAGCGATGTCCGTGTAAGGGGTTGTCAAGTGCGGTGAGATGAGTCACGTGTGCGCGGGTCTCCCACTTACACAGTGTTACAAAAACTACTATGGGTTCCTGGGCGTCTTGTAGATTATCGAGTGACGGTTGCTTGCTAACCGTGATTAGACGGGTTAGTACCCCCTGGAGTTACAGACAGGCCAGGAGGGATGTGCCACTGGTTGGCTGTTAGGGCGGCCAGTTGGTTATTGACTATGGAGTACCATGCCGGCAGGTAGTCTGAACCCGAGTACGTCCAGGGGTTTTCTAGGGATGTTCAGGATCGCCCATAGTTATTGCTGATAACTTCTGGTTTACTTTTGCTTGCACTTGGTTTTCCTTGCCTGCTTACCTTTACTTGCACTTGTTTTCCCTCCTTGTTTGCCTTCAGTCATATTTCACAGTCTATACTGTTAGACTTTGGGAAAAATGGTTTTCAAATGAAAATGCTTTATTCTCTTTGGGTCATATTTGAAAATGTAACACTTTGCTTATCAGATTGAGCTTAAAACTAATGAAATGGAATCTAGCTTTCAAAAAGGAATAAATGAAATGTCTCGTGTTTGATTTTCAAGTGAAACATTGTAAAAGCATACTTTTATACATTGTAGTTCAAACCTGGAATAGGTAGATTCTTTATTTACTGGCAGTGCATTGGGATTTGTTGTGGGGCTCACCTACTGAGTACTTTTGTGCTCACGCCTATCTTTTACCTCTTCAGTTGCAGGTTCCTTTGTTCAGGTTCTCCTGCTTGAGTCGCTCAGTGTGGGAGCGACGTTGGTTGTAGTTGGGTGGTGACCCGCGAGGTCACATGGAGGTATGTCGTGGTTTAGTTTTGTTTGTGTCTTTAGTGTTTGTCTGTTTGTTTAGTTTATATTCATTCTTTTGATCCTGTTTTTAGTTTGGGCAAAAATCGTTCCCAACGATTGAAATTTTAACGCCTGGCACTTGTTGCCAGCCCGTGGGGATCGGGAACGCCCCTCGGGCCATGCCGCGGACCGGCTCGGGTGACCGGTTCAGGGTCGACCCGGGCTGGTTCGTGACAAAATGGTATCAAAGGGAGGTTCTTGTTATTTGGGTTGTCCGGTAGAAGGAGATTAGGACTGTCGGAACTCGAGGGGTAAGTACGGGAAGAGCATCGCGAACTCTTGCTCGCACCGATCCTCGAGTTACCAGGGGTAGTTCGGGAATTGTGTCCTTGTCTTTTCTGGTTTGTCTTGGATTGATAGATGACAATGGAGGCAAGCCGACGTTACGTCGTGATTTCACATGGAGTAGTGACCCATGTGGAGTCCGAGTACGTGGTTTGAATTCCTCCTAGTGGTCGACGCTGACTTGGGACATGGCCCACTACCATGTCGCCAGGTTGAGTGTGACTACTAGTCCCTCATTTCAGTGATTGATGCAAATTTGGATGTTGTTTCCGTTTTGGTCTGTGTGAGTGCGTAGTTGGAAATGAAAAAGGGTTTTTGAAAATTTGACTGGTTTCTTTTAAAGGATTTTAAATGTATAAAATGGGTTTTGAAACTGAAATTTCTTGATTTGAAAATCTGTTGTTTGCTTGGAATTGGATAAGAATGATTTGGGTTGAAACCTCGGTTCCTCTTTATGAACGTTTGCACATGTGTGAGAATGCATGGAAAGTGTGTGTTGATGCACGTATGAATGGAATGTGGATGAAAACATGTGCAACGGTTCATGAGATTACCTGGGTGTGTTTGAAATTAACGCTTGGACTTTGTTTTCTAAATTGGTTTTAAAGGGAAAATGGTTTTGGAAAGTTTTGGTTTGGAAGTGGACTGGTTTTGGAAAGTGATCTTGAAAAAGGGTGGTTTTGAAATCAAAAATGAAAAAAAAAGAAATTTTAAAGAGGAGATTTTATTTTGGGTTGTGTTGTATCTGTTTGGTCCTTGTGCTGTCTGTTTTTGATGAAGACGCTTTTATTGATGTTGCTTCGTTTTGATGTGGGTTTTGGCCTTGTGTTTTATATGTCGCTCAGGAAATGCCGCCCAGAAAGGTCTTTAAGGATTCGGATATGTCATGCCCAGTTTTTAGTCCTCCTCAGACTTTGCCTGTTCTCCATGGTGATCAGGGTCCGTTAGAGGCAGTGGAATGGCTCGAGGAAGTGGAACGTGTCTTTAGAATATTGGGAACTCCCTATGATGTTAAGGTTCGTGCAATTATTGAGTTGTTTGAGGGTCCAGCTCTGGACCAGTGGAAGATGGTTACCCCACCGTCAACGCAAGGTGAAATGACGTGGGATGTCTTCAGAACCGTTTTCATCCAATGGTTTGTACCTGAGGAAGTGAAGCTGGAGAAAAAGGGAGAGCTTGTGCATATTCAACAAGGCCAACGGACGGTGAAGGCATATGTTGACCATTTCAAGGAACTGATTTCCTTTTCTCCAGATGTAGCGTCGCATGAACTCATGAAGGCCTCTCTTTTCACTGGAGGTCTTCGTCCAGAGATCAAGGAGCGTGTCCTCCCTTCTGAAGACCTTTGTTTCGAGAAGCTGTAAGAGAAAGCTTTCTTGGCTGAGTTGCTTTCTGGTGTGCGGGTGGTTACTACTTCAGCGTCCCCTGTTGTTGTTCGTAAGAGTTCCCCCTCTGGTGAGGAAAAGGCGCGAGAGATACCTGTCCCTAATGAGTTATCCCCTTTTGTCCCAGCTTCCAGTTCATCAGATCGTTCGATGGTATGCTTTCAGTGTGGTCGTTTCGGGCATTTAAAGCCGTCTTTCCGCAACCCTCCAAGGACGTGTCATCGCTGTGGTTGTCTGGGTCATCTGGTGAAGTTTTGCAAGAATCGTCACTTGAAGAGGAAGTTGTGATGGGAGAATGTCAGTACCTGACTGTGAGGCAGAAGATGCTTCAACCATCAGAGCCCCAGCCACAAGTCTCGGGGTGAAGCTCGCGCACAGTCAGGAGTCCCCAGGGGGTGAAGCCTTGGTCCAGGCTTTGTGTTCTATGTTAGCAGAGGAACAATCAAGATCTTCTAGTACTTTTTTTTCTGCTGTTAAGTCTTGACGTTGTTGTATGTTCATCGTTTTACTATGGGGTTGTCATGGACTTGTTCAATTATAATCCAAGTAGTCCGGATTATGTAAATGTGTTGTTTTTCTAAAAAGTGACAATGGACTTGTTCTATGATAAATCTAGGTGGACTTGTCGTGTGAATGTAATACCCTAAATCGTGTGTCCTTCTTAAAGGTGTGTTTGACTCTCATGTGGGTTGACCTCGTTTTAGTTATGTTGTCGATGTGGTTATGTTTTGTGGACGTCGGTGGATCATGTCACCAATTTGATGTTGGTTAAATGTTTTTCTATGGTTTTTCCCTGGTGTTGAAGGTTGTTGACTCTGGTCGAGGATTTAATGTCTTGACGGAAGTGTTGTTTTAATCGTGCTATAGGAGTTGGTTTGAATTGGTTGGGAGTTCCCGCGTCGACCCCCTTTTCTAGGGTCTTCCTTTTAGATGATCAACTTTTCTGCACAAGTTGAGCTCTTGTGGTGGGGAGAACCCCTTCGTGTTCTCCCCTCAATCTCGGACCCCAGTTTTCTCTTGAATCGGTCGGGTGTGACCTGTGTAGAGTAAGGTCATCCCTGAGAACCTCAGTTTTCCTCAGTTCCTTTAGTTCTGTTTGGGCATAGACTTGGTTTTTGGATGACTTGTGACCTGGTGACTTTCTGGGGGCAGCAAGTGTTTGTGGTGGGGAGAATTGTCACACCCCGACCGCGGACGTCCGTAATTTTTCTTCTTTTCTGGGTCACGGTTTAAATTTTTCGGAGATTAGTTGCATTGGCGGTTTCGTGCCGGTGCGCGGTCACCGCATTGTTAGCGGTGACCGTGCGTTCAGCCCGGGTGACAGTGTGTTCACCCGGCGTTTTAAATTTTATAATTTTTTATGTTGGTATTTTATTATTAGTAACTTTTTATTTGTGTTATTATTATTGTGTATATGTTTATATATGTTTTTATATATATATGTATAACAATGTATGTGTATATATATATAGATTTATATATGTATAAATATATATACTTTTGTAACATCTTTAAATTATTTTATAATTATTATTTTAAATATGTGATCAAAATAATTATTATTTGAAATAACTAATTTATTATTTATTATTATTATAAGTTTTATTATTATTAAGATTTGTTTTCATTATTTTATTTATCTTTTTATTATTATTATTATCAATTATATATAGATATATATATTTTATAACTCCCCTAACCCTAATCCCGGTTCCCCCTTTTTTTTTCTCCCCGTAGCCGCCACTCTCCCTTACCTTTCTCCCTCTCTCCCCGACCTCCTGCCCTCCGCGCCATCCCAACCTCCGTCCGGCCTCCTCGCCATCCGCCGAGCCCGCACCCTGCTGCACGCAGCGCCCCCGGCCGCGCTCTCCTGCTCCGCACCCCCCCTCCGGACCTCCGCCTCGCCTCCTACTCCCGCTTCGGCGCCTGCCGCCTCCTCCCGCGCCAAGCCACCGCGCTCGGCTGCTCCGCCCCTGCACCCTCCTCTCGGCGTTCCGCCAGGCCTTCGGCCCTTCCCCTCCGCCTGTTCCCGACGCCGGCCTCCCTTCCCGTCGTCCCGCTTATCTCAGCCAGCCTTGCCCCGCAGCCCGCTCCCGGCCTCCACCCCGTCCCGGCTCGCCCCGCTTCACCAGCGAACCCCCGCTGCTCCGCCCTGCCTCCTGCGTCCGAAGCCGCACCGCCGGCTCTCGCTCCTCCCAGCGCCTCAGCGCTCATCCCGGCCTCGCCCCTGCTCATCCGGCGCCCGAGCCTCACCCAGCGTCGAACCGCCACGCCCTCTCGTCCGGCGCTCCGCCTCCCCGTCCCGGCGTCTTCCCTCGCGCAGCACCCCGGACCCCGATGCCCCGCCTGCTTCCCCTGTCCCGCTCCCCGTCGCCGCACCCCTGGCCCAACACCGCCTGCTCCTCCTGTCGCCGATCCGTTCCCCCCCCCTGCGTGAGTTCTCTTTTGTTTATTTGTTACTTTTGTTTGTTTCGTTTTATTGTAATTATTATTATTATATCACAATTATTATTATTATACTATTATTATTATTGATATTATTATGTTAATATTATCATTTATATTATTATATCATTATTAAAATTATTATTATGTTATTATTCTTAATACTATATTATTATTATTATTATTATTATTATTATTATTATTATTATTATTATTATTATATTATTATTATTATTATTATTATTATTACTATCATATTATTAATATTAATATTTTTATTATTGTGATTATATTATTATTATCATTATATTATTATTATTGTGATTATATTATTATTATATTATTATTGTGTTGATATTATTCTATCCTTATTATTTTTACTATATCATTATTTTTATTATTGTTATATTATTAATATACTTATTAAATTATTATTTTTATATATTTCTTGTTATTAAAGTATGTTATTATTATTGTATTATGTTAATTATTATTATTATGTTAATAAGATTACATTATTATTATTATTATTATTAATATTGTGATGTTGTATTATTATTACTACATTATTATTATTATTATAGTATGTTATTCTTATTATTATTGTTAAATTATTATTATTAATATTATTATGTTAACATTATTTTATATTATTACCATTATTATATTATTACCGTAATTATTAATATTATTATTTTGTTCTTATTATTATTATTAATATTATTAATGTTGTTATTATTGTCATTACTAATCTTATTATTATTATTACAATTATTACAATTATTATCATTATTATTACTCTGGCATTTACTTGTGCTTTGTTAGGGGTTTTCTTCATCAATTTATATTTGTTTTTGGTAGGTTTAAGACCTTAGGACCCGCGCAGGGCGTTTCCGAGAAAGCGCCATCGCTGCGCCTTGTTTCCGAGGTTCTGTCGTCTCCGTGCCTCAGTTTCGAGAGTGTTGGACTTTATCACGTGGCTTCGGACACACGTCGTGTCATCGCGCCTTGGTTCCAAGGTCGTTTTACCGCCGCGCTTGGACCTTGAGGTAGGTCTCCCTTTGCAATCGCCTTTAAATTTAGAATTTATTTATTCCTTGACTTTTTATTAAGTTTCAGCAAATTCAAAAGTATTACTAAGTAGTTATCTATAGTTTGGTGATCTGCTGATGATAAAAGTTGTTTTAATACTAGCGTTTCATTAAAAGCGTTTTCTTGGATTTAATTGTGTACTTCCATGGTAGTTTTGCTGGATGGTTCTTCCTGATTAACGAAAGATCATGTTGAATTGGGTTCTGAAGCGGTTTTGGTGTGTGTAAAATGGTAGGTGTATTGGTTATGGAAAATGGTGTTTTTATTTGAACCTTGATTAGAGGAAGTGCCGTGTGACCTTTAAACTCGATTTTTGGAAACATTAAGCGTGGGTCTTGGTAGTTGAAAAAGAAAAATGTTTTCCTTTAATGCGTGATTAAAATTCTGGATTTCATTTGAGAAATATTATTCTTTCAAAAGGTGTTTAAAGGCCCGTTTGGCTCTTGATAAAAGTGGGGTGCGTTTGGAACTGGGAAAATGATTTCTTACTTGTGATACCAACGTCTTTCAGGTTTGAGATGCTGATTTGAGTTTCTTAAATAATGTTCTAAGTGCGTTTCTGGTTTTCAATCGTGTGGCGTATGTCATGTCCCTTGGAAATGTTTTAGTGTTAGATGTGCAAAGTGTAAATGATATGACGGCCCGGTTGGCACTTTAATAAATGTGAAGTGATTATACTTATATATATATATATATATATACGTACTTGTGAGGGCATTTCTACAGGGGGACTTCCCTTCGAGGGTTGTCGTGTAGCGATGTCCGTGTAAGGGGTTGGCAAGTGCGGTGAGATGAGTCACGCGTGCGCGGGTCTCCCACTTACACAGTGTTACAAAAACTACTATGGGTTCCTGGGCGTCTTGTAGATTATCGAGTGACGGTTGCTTGCTAACCCTGATTAGACGGGTTAGTACCCCCTGGAGTTACAGACAGGCCAGGAGGGATGTGCCACTGGTTGGCTGTTAGGGCGGCCAGTTGGTTATTGACTATGGAGTACCATGCCGGCAGGTAGTCTGAACCCGAGTACGTCCAGGGGTTTTCTAGGGATGTTCAGGATCGCCCATAGTTATTGCTGATAACTTCTGGTTTACTTTTTCTTGCACTTGGTTTTCCTTGCCTGCTTACCTTTACTTGCACTTGTTTTCCCTCCTTGTTTGCCATCAGTCATATTTCACAGCCTATACTGTTAGACTTTGGGAAAAATGGTTTTCAAATGAAAATGCTTTATTCTCTTGGGGTTAGATTTGAAAATGTAACACTTTGCTTATCAGATTGAGCTTAAAACTAATGAAATGGAATCTAACTTTCAAAAAGGAATAAAGGAAATGTCTCGTGTTTGATTTTCAAGTGAAACATTGTAAAAGCATACTTTTATACATTGTAGTTCAAACCTGGAATAGGTAGATTCTTTATTTACTGGCAGTGCATTGGGATTTGTTGTGGGGCTCACCTACTGAGTACTTTTGTGCTCATGCCTATCTTTTACCTCTTCAGTTGCAGGTTCCTTTGTTCAGGTTCTCCTGCTTGAGTCGCTCAGTGTGGGAGCGACGTTGGTTGTAGTTGGGTGGTGACCCGCGAGGTCACATGGAGGTATGTCGTGGTTTAGTTTTGTTTGTGTCTTTAGTGTTTGTCTGTTTTTTTAGTTTATATTCATTCTTTTGATCCTGTTTTTAGTTTGGGAAAAAATCGTTCCCAACGATTGAAATTTTAACGCCCGGCACTTGTTGCCAGCCCGTGGGGATCGGGAACGCCCCTCGGGCCATGCCACGGACCGGCTCGGGTGACCGGTTCAGGGTCGACCCGGGCTGGTTCGTGACAATGTGGCCAAATGTTTATTATATCCAGAATTGTATTCATGATTTAGATATCATATATGTCATATATATCTAGTACATGCATGAATTTATAACATTACATAATCATTTCTAGGTAAGAAATGAAATGCACCGTTCATGGAGACGGTAAGCCGTACGTACGCATGAACGCTACTTTAAATTCTATTTTGTATTTTATAGAATGGAATAATAATGATATAAAGGTATATTATAATTCCAGTATAATATAATATATAAAAATAGTGACATCATAATGGCCACCTTTGAAGGTGTTAAATGAGTATTGAACAATCATCGTTTCGAGAGGCAGAATTTCGCCATCCACGGAAACTGTATGTTTTTTAACCATTTGATGTAGTTGTGTGAGAGTGTAGCTCGAATAAATCTTATAACAACATCCTAGTATATTGAAGATACTGGAGTTGTTACAAAAGAAGTAAATAAAAAGAGTTTAGGGGGTTGTAGAAGCAATATAAAACAAATGAACATGAGAGAATGAATTACCTTTAAAAGTGTAACTCCTTTTGATTTGAGCCTAAAGGCTTCCTTTGAAAGGATTCTGCCCAAATGGAATCCTATAGGATGAGGAGAGGTATGTGGAGAGAGTAAATGGGCAGGGGTTGGCTGAGAAAAAGGCTTTGGGAGTGTGGGTAATGAGGTAGAGGTGGGGGCCTTTTATAAGAGGAGAGGAGGGTCACTTTTGGGAAGTAAAGAAATATTACATTATTTGAAAATGTGTTTCGGTTTTATAAGGTCCCACATTGTTATAATTTGTGGATAAGGTGTTAAGGGTTCTAAATCCACCCATCCAATATGTTTTGGACATGTGTAGTTCATATATTTTACATTATCTTTCCATTTTATTTAAATCGTTAAATAATGAGGTCATCGCTGCATCATCATGATGTCATAAATAATTTAATTTATTTAGTGTCTAAAAATTATAAAAAAAATACTATGATGTAGGAAATCTTTTTAAATTTCCAATGAATATTTATAATCAAAAATATGATCTTTATAACCCCATGTAACAATTGTTTTCGTAAAAAATATTATGTTTGTGTCATTTTTACTTTTACATTAAATATAATGTTATTTATGTCATTTCCCAACCAATGTGGCTCCATGGTGTCCCCAAGTTGACCCATGGCTTTTCTCGGTCGTCCATGACACAACCAATGAGGGTAGGATATGTGTCAAGATCATTTTATTTTATTAAAGCATTATTTTTACCTTAAACTACAGTAATTACCTCTAATCGCGATTAAAAACTTAATAAGTTACTATTCACCAAAAAATTATTTTTATCCCATTGAACCACATTTTACTTCTTAATGACAACCATGTATGTCGGATTTTTGAAATTAAAAACACAATGATGGCAAAATTTCATTTAAACGGAAAAATCAGTTTTTATAAGTACCACTTAGTGGTTTCACTATTCATCAAAAATTGATGTTTTTCAGAAAAATCCCAAAAAATCATCATAAGCTATATTTGATATTCGGAATTCAAAAATTAATTCTATTTTACAAAATTCAAAACATATAAATCAGATTAATTAATTTAAAATTTAATTCCCGCTGTCAAAGCAAATAGCGTGTTTTTATGAAACAATAAGTATCAAAAGATTGACACTAGTTTAAGTCCAATTTCAAAGTGAAATTGATTCCAATGACCACCATTAGATTAAGTGGTAAAAATATATTATAATTACACTTAAAAACCAATTCAAAAGATAATCTAATCATATAAATTAATTAGATTAAAAATAGTTTTTGAATTAAAATACAACATTTTACACTATTCGTTAAAAAAATGAACTTTATCGGAAAGGTACCAAAAATTTACACAAAGTAAATTTTGATGTCCCAATTCTTAAGAAGAGTTATATTTGGTCCAATAGAATGTATAAGAGTGAACAAATCTATATTTAATGATGGTTCTCCATCAAAAGGCGATAAGTGAACCTTTAGTGAAAACTAGGGCATATATGCCAAAAATTGAATTCTTTCCGTATTTTAAGCCTCTATCCATTATTGGATAAATGTAAAAAAATTTAAAAACATATATAATAATATTTTAGTTATTTCTATCCATTCCAGCCATTACAACGGCTACATGTTAACTACCATTTAAAATAATATTATTTTATTATTAGAGTGCAACGTAAGATTCCCAAGAAACTCGTTGTTGCGTGTTGGGTACACCATCGAGCATAGAGTCCCCTTTAAAGTCATATTAATATTTTATTCACAAATATGGATAAATATGAAAATGTCATATTCTTTATTTACCTGGGGTGTTACATCCTTCCCCCCTTTTGGGAATTGTGTCCTCGCAATTTTAAAATTGCGCTTGGAAACATCCTTGAAAGTCCCACATCGGAAGAAGAGTCGGTAAAACAATCACTTTAAAATAAAGAAAGATATGTACAAAGGTCACCCGAGTTAACCCATAATAGGATTCTGTGTAGGGAAACATGGACATGGAAGAAAAAGAAAAGGGTTATGTTTTGATGTAGAGTGATAGAAAACATGTTTAGGAGAAATTTAACCATGAGAAAATCACAAACTTGTGATTGGTTAAACGGTATTGGATTCCACAGTAGGAAAAGTTAATAGACAACATTTTTGTTTTAAGTTACTTTTTATTGAGGAATTTATTTATAAGGAAACATAATCACTTATAATGTTGACTTTCAACTTTTACCATATTCCTTAATCAAACTCATATTTTTTCCAAAAGATGATTATTTAGGAAGACTTGTTCACATTAAGAGTACTATAATCAACTTCAAGAGAATCACCTAATCCACAAAATAGAACTATATACTTCCCATGTCTTTAGACTTTAACAAAAACCAAAACCAAAAAGTCTAGTACAAGATCAGATAATCCAGAAAAGGATAACCCATTATAAAAAGAAAATCTATTCTTAATCTCCAAAATTTGTCCAACAAAACTCAAAGTTCAACGAGGACCATCCGATAAACAATTTTTCCATAAAATTATTCAAAGTAAACCAATATAAGATTGAAACCTAAATATTTGAAGGATTTATTCACATAGTCTTCCAAGTTAAATCGTAACATTTATCTCCAAACTACATCAGTTGCTCCTAAAGTCCCGTATTGCAAAGTAATTAACCTAATCACATATCCTCCATGATAGGTTAATCATTTTCATAAATAACCCAAAATCAACTTACTCTTAATTCATAAAATCATATAACTAGAAAGAATCAGTCAAACTAACCAGGTACATCACGTAGTCCAGTGGTAGGCGATAAATACCAGTTGCACTTTGGTTGTTGGTTCGATTCCCACAGCTTTGTATGACGTGACGGGTAGTCACACGGTCTGCGTGTTGTCCTTTTTACAAAACTATATAATTCTTAAAACATTCCCCAAAATGAGATAAAATCTAAAAAGATGATCATAACATATTTTAACCTCAATTTTATCTCATTCCTTTCATTTTCAATCATAACATATAATAACCCATAATTACCTCAAAAGTAAGGATCATTTAAACTCTAATGGTTACCATAATAATTATTACCTAAATTTCCACATCGAGTTGGCCACCTCGTACATGATGCATTAGAGAACTCACCAAGGTTGAAGTGGTTGATCATGACTCCTTGATAGTTAGTTTAGAACAACCATGAGATTCCACATTGAATCCCCCATCTCACCCAGTCTCTTAATCAGAGAACCACAACAGTTTCCTTCAAACCCATTGTCACTTTGGTGCCTGCTAGATCAAGCCATTTACTAAAACAAAAAAGGTCAGTGTGAGTATATCAACAAAACCATCATGTACTAATGAGTAAGATAAACACTAAGATATACTTACTCATTCACTTTATCTAAAACTAGGACTCTTTCTGAAATCCTAACCATTATGGTAATGTCACTTATGCTTAAAGAATACCCTAACTTCTAAAGTTATCTAAACCTACTTTTGATACCAACTATAAGGCCCCAGCCTTAATCCTTACTTAATCTTGAGTTATTACAAGATTACATAATGAGGATCTTTTCAGGTTTAGAGTTTTAGAGAATTAGATCATGAAACATGCATTATATTCCACATTTAAACAAAGTGGTTACATAAAAGACAGTATTCGTTCTTCCCATCAATGGAAATATATTTAAAATATAACACGGATTCTTTCTTGACACATCCATTACACTATCATCACATCATGTACCTTTCCCTTGACCTGTGAAAAACTTTTCAAAAACATTGGATGAGCATAAAAAGCTCAGTAAGAGGTATAAAAATATGGAAAGGAAACATGAGTTCATATATAAATTAGAATGAAATCTCACTTTACCCATAAAACATAGGCATATAAAATCATGAATAAATCATAGAAAACATAGGACATAAAGGTAACTTGAGGCATTCATAACATTCTTACGTAGGGAGTAACCCTCTTGGTTACGTTTGGAATACCCATCACAGTATATTCCCTAAATCTCTTCGGAGAAACCTTAACGTTTCACTCCTTCGCATTACCCAATGCATTGGAGAGCTATATCGGGCTCACCCGCCCTTAGTTTATCACGGAACCACCCGTTTTCATAACAATTCCCAATAACCATAACATAAATGTATCAAATAAAAGATGCATAAAGGAAACATAACATTTCCACATTTAAATCACAATATAACATTTTAGTATATTGAAATAATGAATCCATAAAAAAGAAACCATTTCCAAAACCATTTAAAACATTGAATAAAGAGATTTTTGAATCAAAGTGTCCCATACCACCTTGAAGCTTTTAAACAATTAATATCCAGATAAATAAATCCTTAAAACCATTTTGAAAACATGGATATTAATAATAACAAATAATTAAAACAGTTAAAGCGATATTTTGGTTAAAGGGGTTTTACCAAAATAAGAGACACTTGAATACAATAATTGAGGAATAACATTTAGTCAGAACTTTGTATTATCATGAGAATAAATGGATTCATGATATAATACTCCAAAGGACAGTATATACACCATATAAGAGAGAATTGGTGCATAACCACAATGAACCCTCAATAGAAATGTCAAAAGTGATGAAATCCCTTATAAAGAAGGTATCCTTAAATTAAGGACAAATCCATCTCAAAAATATATGTGAAAAATATAAATACACCCAATATAAGTGGATATTAAGTGTAAAAAAATAAAAGTTCATTCACACATATTCAATGGATGACATATTCAATGATTACATGTTGATCCCAAAGAAATCGAAATTGGGTTAAAAGATCCCTTGACATCCCAACGACATCACATCAAAATGAGTTGATGAGAGATAAAAAATGTATCTCATCACTTGAACATAAAATTTAAATCAATAAGGATATATGAGAACATATCCCAACATAACAATATGCAAATTAAAATACCCATCAAAAGAAGTCTTTTAAAAAAGAGGAGGGTGAAAGGTTCCCTTACCGACTTGGGTATCTTTCAAAACATACACCCCATGAAAGAAGGACAATAGATCATTGATGTAAATACTCATAAATGAAAGAATATTACACAAAGAGTAGAATAATGGGAAGTAAATACACCACTCAATGGAATTTTTGGCAAATGTAGCATAAATCTCACGGGAATAAAAGTGAGATGAAAAATCTCTCACGAAAACTCGGCAGCCTAACAACGCCACATAAAACTTCCGAATATGGATTGATGAGATAAAATAGGGTATCTCATCACATTACAATATAATTTACAGTAAGAGGAATATAAAATAACATCCCCCAACATTACAAAGAGGAGCTTAAAAGAAGTGACATAAAGGAGAGTACTTAAAAAGAAAGAGAGAGGTTAGATCTCTTACGAAAATTCGGCAGCCTAACGGCGCCACTCAAAACTTCCAAAATGGATTTATGAGAGAGAATAGGGTCTCTCGTCACATGAACATAAAAATTACAGTATGTTTAATATAAAATATCACCCCAATAACAAGAAATATGAGCTTTAAAAGGAATGACATGAAAGTGTGTACTTAAAAAGAAAGAGAGGAGTAGGATCCCTTACCTCGGGTCCGAATTGACTCGATCGTTCTTTAATCTCCTGAATAATAAACTTGATTTAATTTATAATTCCCTAAGAACCTTTTTAAAGTTCATTATTTCTTTTATATTACTTATTACCATGTCATAAACATTATGTAATCATTTAAGTTAATAATATTTGTTTTGCCGATATTTGGTTCTTAAGTCGAAAGTGGACTTCTTACAATTACATGTTGTTCGTGTGGCCAAATGTTTATTATATCCATAATTGTATACATGATGTAGATATCATATATGTCATATATATCCAGTACATGCATGCATTTATAACATTACATAATCATATATAAGTAAGAAATGAAATGCACCGTTCATGGAGACGGTAAGCCGTACGTACGCATGAACGCTACTTTCATTTCTATTTCGTATTTTATAGAATGGAATCATAATGATATAAAGGTATATTATAATTCAGTATAATATCATATAAAAAATAGTGACATCATAATGGACACCTTTGTAGGTGTTAAATGAGTATTGAACAATCATCGTTTCGGGAGGCAGAATTTCCCCATCCACGGAAACCGTATGTTCTTTAACCATTTGATGTAGTTGTGTGAGAGTTTAGCTCTAATAAATCTTATAAAAACATCCTAGTATATTTAAGATACTGGTGTTGTTACAAAAGAAGTAAATAAAAAGAGTTTAGGGGGTCGGAGAAGCAATATAAAACAAATGAAAATGAGAGAATGAATTACCTTTAAAAGTGTAACTCCTTTTGATTTGAGCCTAAAGGCTTCCTTTAAAAGGATTCTGCCCAAAGGGAATCCTATAGGATGAGGAGAGGGATGTGGAGAGAGTAAATGGGCAGGGTTTGGCCGAGCAAAAGGCTTTAGGAGTGTTGGTAATGAGGTATAGGTGGGAGCCTTTTATAAGAGGAGAGGAGGGTCACAATTGGGAAGTAAAGAAATATTACTTTATTTGAAAATGTGTTTCGATTTTATGAGGTCCCACATTGATATAATTCATGGATAAGGTGTTAAGGGTTAGAAATCCACCCATCCAATATGTTTTGGACATGTGTAGTTCATAGATTTTACATTATCTTTCCATTTTATTTAAATCATTAAATAATGAGGTCATCGCTGCATCATCATGCTGTCATAAATAATTTAATTTATTTAGTGTCTAAAAATTCTAAAAACAAATACTATGATGTAGGAAATCGTTTTATCTTTCCAATTACTATTTATAATAAAAAATATGATCTTTATAACCCCATGTAAAAATTGTTTTCGTAAAACATATTATGTTTGTGTCATTTTTACTTTTACATTAAATAAAATGTTATTTATGTCATTTCCCACCCAAAGTGGCTCCATGGGGTCCCCAAGTTGACCCATGGATTTTCTTGGTCGGACATGACACAACAAATGAGGGTAGGACATGTGTCAAGCTCATGTTATTTTATTAAAGCATTATTTTTACCTTAAAATACACTAATTACCTCTAATCGCGATTAAAAACTTAATAAGTTACTATTCACCAAAAAATTATTTTTATCCCATTGAACCACATTTTACTTCTTAATGACAACCATGTATGTCTTATTTTTGAAATTCAAAACACAATGATGGAAAATTTCATTTAAACGGAAAAATCGGTTTTTATAAGTACCACTTAGTGGTTTCACTATTCATCAAAAATTGAAGTTTTTCAGAAAAATCCCAAAAATTCACCATAAGCTATATTTGATATTATGAATTCAAAACTGAAGTCTATTTTACAAAATTCAAAACATATAAGTCATAATAAATAATTTAAAAATTAATTTCCTCTGTCAAAGCAAATTGCGTGTTTTTATGAAACAATAAGTATCAAAAGATTGACACTAGTTTAAGTCCAATTTCAAAGTGAAATTGATTCCAATGACCACCATTGGATTAAATGGTAAAAATATATTATAATTCCACTTCAAAACCAATTCAAAAGATAATATAATCATATAAATAAGTTAGATTAAAAAGAGGTTTTGAATTAAAATACAACATTTTACAGTATTCATTAAAAAAATGAACTTTATCGGAAAGGTACCAAAAATTTACACAAAGTAAATTTTGATTTCCCAATTATTAAGAAGAGTTATATTTGGTCCAATAGAATGTATAAGAGTGAAAAAAACTATATTTAATGATGATTCTCCATCAAAAGGCGATAAGTGAACCTTTAGTGAAAACTAGGGCATATATGCCTAAAATTGAATTCTTTCCGTATTTTAAGCCTCTGTCCTTTATTGGATAAATTTAAAAACATTTAAAAACATATATAATCATATTTTAGTTATTTATATCCATTCCCTCCATTACAACGGCTACATGTAAACTACCATTTTAAATAATATTATTTTATTATTAGAGTGCAACGTAAGATTCCCAAGAAACTCGTTGTTGCGTGTTGGGTACAACAGCGAGCATAGCGTCCCCTTTAAAGTCATATTAATATTTTATTCGCAAATATGAATAAATATGAAAATTTCATATTCTTTATTTACCTGGGGTGTTACATCCTTCCCCCCTTTTGGGAATTGCGTCCTCACAATTTTAAAATTGCGCTTGGAAACATCTTTGAAAGTCCCACATCGGAAGAAGAGTCGGTACAACAATCACTTTAAAATAAAGAAAGATAAGTACAAAGGTCACCCGAGTTAACCCATAATAGGATTCCGTGTAGGAAAACATGGACATGGAAGAAAAAGAAAAGGGTCATGTTCTGATGGAGAGTGATAGAAAACATGTTTAGGAGAATGTTAACAATGAGAAAACCACAAACTTATGATGGGTTAAACGACATTCGATTCCCCAGTTGGAAAAGTTAATAGACAACATTTTTGTTTTAAGTTACTTTTTATTGAGGAATTTATTTATAAGGAAACATAATCACTTATAATGTTGACTTTCAAGTTTTACTATATTCCTTAATCAAAATCATATTTTTTCCAAAAGACGAGTATTTAGGAAGACTTGTTCACATTAAGAGTACTATAATCAACTTCTAGAGAATCACCTAATCCACAAAATAGAACTATATACTTACCATGTCTTTAGACATTAACCAAAACCAAAACCAAAAATTCTAGTACAAGATTAGATAATCCAGAAAGGGATAACCCTTTATAAAAAGAAAATCTATTCTTAATCTCCAAAATTTGTCCAACAAAACCCAAAGTTCAACGAGGACCATCCGATAAACAATTTTTCCATAAAATTATTCAAAGTAAACCAATATAAGATTGAAACCCAATTATTTTAAGGATTTAGTCACATAGTCTTCCAAGTTAAATCGTAACATTTATCTCCAAACAACATCAGTTTCTTCTAAAGTCTCGTATTGCAAAGTAATTAACCTAATCACATATCCTCCATGATAGGTTAATCATTTTCATAAATAACCCAAATTCAACTTACTCTTAATTCATAAAATCATATAACTAGAAAGAATTAGTAAAACTAACCAGGGACTTCACGTAGTCCAGTGGTAGGCAATAAATACCATTCGCACTTTGGTTGTGGGTTCGATTCCCACAGCTTTGTCCGACACGACGGGTAGTCACACGGTCTGCGTGTTGTCCTTTTTCCAAATCTATATAATTCTTAAAACATTCCCCAAAATGAGATAAAATCTACAAAGATTATCATAACATATTTTAACCTCAAGTTTATCTCATTCCTTTCATTTTCCATCAGAACATATAATAACCCATAATTACCTCAAAAGTAAGGATAATATAAACTCTAATGGTTACCTTAATAATTATTACCTAAATTTCCACATCGAGTTGGCCATCTCGTACATGATGCATTAGAGAACTCACCAAGGTTGAAGTGGTTGATCATGACTCCTTGATAGTTAGTTTAGAACAACCATGAGATTCCTCATTGAATCTACCATCTCACCCAGTCTCTTAATTAGAGAACCACAACAGTTTCCTTCAAAACCATTGTCACTTTGGTGCCTGCTAGATCCCGCCATTTACTAAAACCAAAATGGTCAGTGTGAGTATATCAACAAAACCATCATGTACTAATGAGTATTATAAACACTAAGATATACTTACTCATTAACTTTATCTAAAACTAGGACTCTTTCTGAAATCCTAACCATTATGGTAATGTCACTTATGCTTAAAGAATACCCTAACTTGTAAAGTTATCTAAACCGACCTTTGATACCAACTATAAGGCCCCAGCCTTAAACCTTACTTAATCTTGAGTTATTACAAGATTACACATTTAGGAGCTTTTCAGGTTTAGAGTTTTAGAGAATTAGATCATGAAACTTTCATTACATTCCACATTTAAGCAAATTGGTTACATAAAAGACACTATTAGTTCTTCCAATCAACGGAAACATATTTAAAATATAACACAGATTCATTCTTGACACGTCCTTGACACTATCATCACATCATGTACCTTTCCCTTGACCTGTGAAAAACATTTCAAAAACGTGGGATGAGCATAAAAATCTCAGTAAGAGTTATAAAAATATGGAAAGGAAACATGAGTTCATATATACATTAGAATGAAATCACACATTACCCATAAAACATAGGCATATCAAATCATGAATAAATCATAGAAAACATAAGACATAAAGGTAATATGAGGCATTCATAACATTCTTACATAGGGAGTAACCCTCTTGGTTACGTTTGGAATACCCATCACATTATATTCCCTAAATCTCTTCAGAGAAACCTTAACGTTTCACTCCTTCGCATTACCCAATGCATTGGAGAGCTATATCGGGCTCACCCGCCCTTAGTTTATCTTGGAACCACCCGTTTTCATAACAATTCCCAAGAACCATAACATAAATGTATCACATAAAACATGCATAAAAGAAAACATAACATTTCCACATTTCAATCACAATATAACATTTTAGTATATTGAAATAATGAATCCATTCAAATGAAACCATTTCCAAAACCATTTAAAACATTTAATAAAGAGATTTTTGAATAAAAGTGTCTCATACCACCTTGAAGCTTTTAAACCATTAATATCCACATAAATAAATCCTTAAAACCATTTTGAAATCATGGATATTAATAATAACAAATAATTAAAACATTTAAAGCGATATTTTGGTTAAAGGGGTTTTACCAAATTTAGAGACACTTGAATACAATAATTGAGGAATAACATTTAGTCAGAACTTTTTAATATCATGAGAATAAATGGATTCATGATATAATACCTAAAAGTACAGTATATACAGCATATAAGAGCAAATTGGTGCATAACAACAATGAACCCTCAATAGAAATGTCAAAAGTGATGAAATCCCTTATAAAGAAGGTATCCTTAAATTAAGGACAAATCAATCTCAAAAAATATGTGTGAAAAATATAAATACACCCAATATAAGTAGATATAAAGTGTAATACAATAAAAGGTCATTCACACATATTCAATGGATGACATATTAAATGACTACATGTTGAACCCAAAGAAATCGAAATTGGGTTAAAAGTTCCCTTGACAGCCCAACGACATCACATCAGAATGAGTTGATGAGAGATAAAAAGTGTATCGCATCACTTGGAAATAAAATTTACATCAATAAGGATATATTAGAACATATCCCAACATAACAATATGAAAATTAAAAGACCCAACAAAAGAAGTCTTTTAAAAAAGCGGAGGATGAAAGGTTCCCCTACCGACATGGGTATCTTTCAAAACATACACTCCATGAAAGAAGGACAATAGATCATTGATGTAAATACTCATAAACGAAATTATATTACACAAATAGTAGAATAATGGGTAGTACATAAACCACTCAATGGAATTTGTGGCAAATGTAGCATAAATCTCACGGGAATAAAAGTGAGATGAAAAATCCCTCATGAAAACTCGGCAGCCTAACAACGCCACATAAAACTTCCGAATATGGATTGATGAGATCAAATAGGGTATCTCATCACATTAAAATATAATGTACAGAAAGAGGAATATAAAAGAACATCCCCCAACATTAAAGAGAGGAGCTTGAAAGAAGTAACATAAAGGAGAGTATTAAAAAGAATGAGAGAGGTTAGATCTCTTACGAAAATTCGGCAGCCTAACGGCGCCACTCAAAACTTCCAAAATGTATTGATGAAAGAGAATAGGGTATCTCATCACATGAACATAAAAATTACAGTAAGTTTAATATAAAAGTTCACCCCAATAACAAGAAAGAAGAGCTTTAAAAGGAATGACATAAAAGTGTGTACTTAAAAAGAAAGAGAGGAGTAGGATCCCTTACCTCGGGTCCGACATGACTCGATCATTCTTTAATCTCCTGAATAATAAAATTGAGTTAATTTATACTTCCTTAAGAACCTTTGTCAAGTTCATTATTCCTTTTATATCACTTATTACCATGTCATAAACATTATGTAATCATTTAAGTTAATAATATTTGTTTTGCCGATATTTGGTTCTTAAGTCGAAAGTGGACTTCTTACAATTACATGTTTCTTGTGTGTCCAAATGTTTATTATATCCAGAATTGTATTCATGATGTATATATCATATATTTCATATATATCCAGTACATGCATGCATTTATAACATTATATAATCATTTATAGGTATGAAATTAAATGCACTGTTCATGGAGATGGTAAGCCGTACGTACGCATGAACACTACTTTCATTTCTATTTCATATTTTATAGAATGGAATCATAATGATATAAAGGTATATTATAATTCCAGTATAATATCATATATAAAAATAGTGACATCATAATGGCCACCTTTGAAGGTGTTAAATGAGTATTGAACAATCCTCGTTTCGGGAGGCAGAATTTCGCCATCCACGGAAACCATATGTTCAATAACCATTTGATGTAGTTGTGTGAGAGTGTAGCTCGAATAAATCATATAACAACATACTAGTATATTGAAGATACTGGTGTTGTTACAAAAGAAGTAAATAAAAAGAGTTTAGGTGGTTGGAGAAGCAATATAAAACAAATGAACATCAGAGAATGAATTACCTTTAAAAGTGTAACTCCTTTTGATTTGAGCCTAAAGGCTTCCTTTGAAAGGATTCCGCCCAAAGGGAATCCTATAAGATGAGGAGAGGGATGTGTAAAGAGTAAATGGTCAGGGTTTGGACGAGAAAAAGGCTTTGGGAGTGTGGGTAATGAGGTAGAGGTGGGGGCCTTTTATAAGAGAAGAGGAGTGTCACTTTTGGGAAGTAAAGAAATATTACATTATTTGAAAATGTGTTCCAGTTTTATAAGGTCCCACATTGAAATAATTCGTGGATAACGTGCTAAGGGTTCGAAATCCACCCATACAATATGTTTTGGACATGTGTAGTTCATATATTTTACATTATCTTTCCATTTTATTTAAATCGTTAAATAATGATGTCATCGCTACATCATCATGATGTCATAAATAATTTAATTTATTTAGTGTCTAAAAATTATAAAAAAATACTATGATGTAGTAAATCCTTTTAGCTTTCCAATGACTATATATAATAAAATATATGATCTTTATAACCCAATATAAAAATAGTTTTTGTAAAACATATTATGTTTGTGTCATTTTTACTTTTACATTAAATAAAATGTTATTTATGTCATTTCCCAACCAAAGTGGCTCCATGGGGTCCATATGTTGACCCATGGTTTTTCTAGGTCGGCCATGACACAAACAATGAGGGTAGGACATGTTTCAAGCTCATGTTATTTTATTAAAGCATTATTTTTACCTTAAACTACACTAATTACCTCTAATCGCGATTAAAAACATAATAAGTTACTATTCACCAAAGAAAATATTTTTATCCCATTGAACCACATTTTACTTATTAATGACAACCATGTATGTCGTATTTTTTAAATTCAAAACACAATGATGGAAAAATTTCATTTAAACGGAAAAATCAGTTTTTATAAGTACCACTTAGTGGTTTCACTATTCATCAAAAATTGATGTTTTTCAGAAAAATCCCAAAAAATCACCATAAGCTATATTTGATATTCCGAATTCAAAAATGAAGTCTATTTTACAAAAATAAAAACATATAAGTCAGATTAATTAATTTGAAAATTAATTTCCACTGTCAAAGCAAATAGCGTGTTTTTATGAAACAATAAGTATCAAAAGATTGACACTAGTTTAAGTCCAATTTCAAAGTGAAATTAATTCCAATGACCACCATTGGATTAAATGGTAAAAATATATTATAATTCCACTTCAAAACCAATTCAAAAGTTAATCTAATCATATAAATAAATTAGATTAAAAAGTGGTTTTGAATTAAAATACAACATTTTACACTATTCATTAAAAAAATGAACTTTATCGGAAAGGTACCAAAAATTTACACAAAGTAAATTTTGATGTCCCAATTCTTAAGAAGAGTTATATTTGGTCCAATAGAATGTATAAGAGTGAAAAAAACTATATTTAATGATGGTTCACCATCAAAAGGCGATAAGTGAACCTTTAGTGAAAACTAGGGCATATATGCCTAAAATTGAATTCTTTCCGTATTTTTAGCCTCTATCCTTTATTGGATAAATGTAAAAACATTTAAAAACATATAAAATCATATTTTAGTTATTTCTATCCATTCCCGCCATTACAATGGCTACATGTTAACTACCATTTAAAATAATATTATTTTATTATTAGAGTGCAACGTAAGATTTCCAAGAAACTCGTTGTTGCGTGTTGGGTACACCATCGAGAATAGCGTCCCATTTAAAGTCATATTAATATTTTATTCGAATATATGGATAAATATGAAAATGTAATATTCTTTATTTACCTGGGGTGTTACATCCTTCCCCCCTTTTGGAAATTGCGTCCTCGCAATTTTATAATTGCGCTTGGAAGCATCCTTGAAAGTCCCACATCGGAAGAAGAGTCGGTAAAACAATCACTTTAAAATAAAGAAAGATAAGTACAAAGGTCACCCGAGTTAACCCATAATAGGATTCCGTGTCGGAAAACATGGACATGGAAGAAAAATCAAAGGGTCATGTTGTGATGGAGAGTGATAGAAAACATGTTTAGGAGGATGTTTACCATGAGAAAATCACAAACTTGTGATGTGTTAAACAGTATTCGATTCCCCAGTAGGAAATGTTAATAGAAAACATTTTTGTTTTAATTTACTTTTTATTGAGGAATTTATTTATAAGGAAACATAATCACTTATAATGTTAACTTTCAACTTTTACTATATTCCTTAATCAAACTCATATTTTTTAAAAAAGACGAGTATTTAGGAAGACTTGTTCACATTAAGAGTACTATAATCAACTTCTAGAGAATCACCTAATCCACAAAATAGAACTATATACTTCACATGTCTTTAGAATTTAACCAAAACCAAAACCAAAAAGGCTAGTACATGATTAGATAATCCAGAAAAGGATAACCCTTTATGAAAATAAAATCTATTCTTAATCTCCAAAATTTGTCCAACAAAACCCAAAGTTCAATGAGGACCATCCGATAAACAATTTTTCCATAAAATTCTTCAAAGTAAACCAATATAAGATTGAAACCCAAATATTTGAAGGATTTAGTCACATTTTCTTCCAAGTTTAATTGTAACATTTATCTCCAAACAACATCAGTTGGTCCTAAAGTCTCGTACTGCAATGTAATTAACCTAATCACATATCCTCCATGATAGGTTAATAATTTTCATAAATTACACAAAATCAACTTACTCTTAATTCATAAAATCATATAACTAGAAAGAATCAGTAAAACTAACCAAGGACTTCACGTAGTCCAGTGGTAGGCGATAAATACCAGTCGCACTTTGGTTGTGGGTTCGATTCCCGCAGCTTTGTCCGACGCGACGGGTAGTCACACGGTCTGCGTGTTGTCCTTTTTCAAAAACTATATAATTCTTAAAACATTCCCCAAAATGAGATAAAATCTACAAAGATGATCATAAAATATTTTAACCTCAAGTTTATCTCATTCCTTTCATTTTCCATCATAACATATAATAACCCACAATTACCTCAAAAGTAAGGATCATATAAACTCTAATGGTTACCTTAATAATTATTACCTAAATTTCCACATCGTGTTGGACATCTCGTACATGATGCATTAGAGAACTCACCAAGGTTGAAGTGGTTGATCATGACTCATTGATAGTTAGTTTAGAACAACCATGAGATTCCTCATTGAATCCCCAATATCACCCAGTCTCTTAATCAGAGAACCACAACAGTTTCCTTCAAACCCATTGTCACTTTGGTGCCTGCTAGATCCAGCCATTTACTAAAACCAAAAAGGCCAGTCTGAGTATATCAACAAAACCATCATGTACTAATGAGTAAGATAAAAACTAAGATATACTTACTCATTCACATTATCTAAAACTAGGACTCTTTCTGAAATCCTAACCATTATGGTAATGTCAATTATGCTTAAAGAATACCCTAACCTCTAAAGTTATCTAAACCGACCTTTGATACCAATTATAAGGCCCCAGCCTTAAACCTTACTTAATCTTGAGTAATTACAATATTACACATTGAGGATCTTTTCAGGTTTAGTTTTTTAGAGAATTAGATCATGAAACTTGCATTACATTCCACATTTAAACAAAGTGGTTACATAAAAGACATCATTCGTTCTTCCCATCAACGGAAACATATTTAAAATATAACACGGATTCTTTCTTGACACATCCTTGACACTATCATCACATCATGTACATTTCCCTTGACCTGTGAAAAACATTTCAAAAACATGGGATGACCATAAAAAGCTCAGTAAGAGTTATAAAAATATGGAAAGGAAACATGAGTTCATATATACATTAGAATGGAATCACAATTTACCCATAAAACATAGGCAAATCAAATCATGAATAAATCATTGAAAACATAAGACATAAAGGTAACTTGAGGCATTAATAACATTCTTACGTAGGGAGTATCCCTCTTAGTTATGTTTGGAATACCCATCACAGTATATTCCCTAAATCTCTTCGGAGAAACTTTAACGTTTCACTCCTTCACGTTACCCAATGCATTGGAGAGCTATATCGGGCTCACCTGCCCTTAGTTTATCCCGGAACCACCCGTTTTCATAATAATTCCCAAGAACCATAACATAAATGTATCACATAAAACATGCATAAAGGAAACATAACATTTCCACATTTCAATCACAATATAACATTTTAGTATATTGAAATAATGAATCCATTCAAAAAGAAACCATTTCCAAAACCATTTAAAACATTTAATAAAGAGATTTTTGAATCAAAGTGTCCCATACCACCTTGAAGCTTTTAAACCATTAATATCGATATAAATAAATCCTTAAAACCATTTTGAAAACACGGATATTAATAATACCAAATAATTAAAACATTTAAAGTGATATTTTGGTTAAAGGGGTTTTACCAAAATTAGAGACACTTGAATACAATAATTGAGGAATAAAATTTAGTCAGAACTTTGTAATATCATGAGAATAAATGGATTCATGATATAATACTCCAAAGGACAGTATATACACCATATACGAGCGAATTGGTGCATAACAACAATGAACCCTCAATAGAAATGTCAAAAGTGATGAAATCACTTATAAAGAAGGTATCCTTACATTAAGGACAAATAAATCTCAAAAATATGTGTGACAAATATAAATACACCAAATATAAGTATATATTAAGTGTAAAAAAATAAAAGGTCATTCACACATATTCAATGGATGAAATATTCAATGACTACATGTTGAACCCAAAGAAATTGAAATTGGGTTAAAAGTTCCCTTGACAGCCCAACAGCATCACATCAAAATGAGTTGATGAGAGATAAAAAGTGTATCTCATCACTTGGACATAAAATTTACATCAATAAGGATATATAAGAACATATCCCAACATAACAATATGCAAATTAAAAGACCCAACACAAGAAGTCTTTTAAAAAAGAGAATGGTGAAAGGTTCCCTTACCGACTTGGGTATCTTTCAAAACATACATCCCATGAAAGAAGGAAAATATATCATTGATGCAAATACTCATAAACAAAAGTATATTACAAAAAGAGTAGAATAATGGGCAGTACATACACCCCTAAATTGAATTTTTGGCAAATGTATCATAAATCTCACGGGAATAAAAGTGAGATGAAAAATCCCTCACGAAAACTCGGCAGCCTAACAGCGCCACATAAAACTTCCAAATATGGATTGATGAGATCAAATAGGGTATCTCATCACATTAAAATATAATTTACAGCAATAGGAATATAAAAGAACATCACCCAACATTACAGAGAGGAGCTTAAAAGAAGTGACATAAAGGAGAGTAAATAGAGAGGTTAGATCTCTTACGAAAATTCGGCAGCCTAACGGCGCCACTCAAAACTTCCAAAATGGATTGATGAGAGAGAATAGGGTCTCTCATCACATGAACATAAGAATTACAGTATGTTTAATATAAAAGGTCACCCCAATAACAAGAAAGATGAGCTTTAAAAGGAATGACATAAAAGTGCGTACTTAAAAAGAAAGAGAGGAGTATGATCCCTTACCTCAGGTCCGACTTGACTCGATCGTTCTTTAATCTCCTGAATAATAAACATGAGTTAATTTATACTTCCTTCAGAACCTTTTTCAAGTTCATTATTCCTTTTATATCACTTATTACCATGTCATAAACATTATGTAATCATTTAAGTTAATAATATTTGTTTTGCCGATATTTGGTTCTTAAGTCGAAAGTGGACTTCTTACAATTACATGTTGTTCATGTGGCCAAATGTTTATTATATCCAGAATTGTATTCATGATGTAGATATCATATATGTAATATATATCCAGTAAATTAATGCATTTATAACATTACATAATCATTTATAGGTAAGAAATGAAATGCACCGTTCATGGAGACGGTAAGCCGTACGTACGCATGAACGCTACTTTCATTTCTATTTAGTATTTTATAGAATGGAATCATAATGATATAAAGGTATATTATAATTCCAGTATAATATAATATATAAAAATAGTGACATCATAATGGCCACCTTTGAAGGTGTTAAATGAGTATTGAACAATCATCGTTTCGGGAGGGAGAATTTCGCCATCCACGAAAACCGTATGTTCTTTAACCATTTGATGTAGTTGTGTGAGAGTGTAGCTTGAATAAATCTTATAAAAACATACTAGTATATTTAAGATACTGGTTTTGATACAAAAGAAGTAAATAAAAAGAGTTTAGGGGGTTGTAGAAGCAATATAAAACCAATGAAAATGAGAGACTGAATTACCTTTAAAAGTGTAACTCCTTTTGATTTGAGCCTAAAGGCTTCCTTTGAAAGGATTCTGCCCAAAGGGAATCCTATAAGATGATAAGAGGGATGTGGAGAGAGTAAATGGTCAGGGGTTGGCCGAGAAAAAGGCTTTGGGAGTGTGGGTAATGAGGTAGAGGTGGGGGCCTTTTATAAGAGGAGAGGAGGGTCACTTTTGGGAAGTAAAGAAATATTACTTTATTTGAAAATGTGTTTCGGTTTTATAAGGTCCCACATTGATATAATTACTGGATAAGGTGTTAAGGGTTCGAAATCCACCCATCCAATAAGTTTTGGACATGTGTAGTTCATAGATTTTACATTATCTTTCCATTTTATTTAAATCGTTAAATAATGAGGTCATCGCTGCATCGTCATGATGTCATAAATAATTTAATTTATTTAGTGTCTAAAAATTATAAAAAAAATACTATGATGTAGAAAATAGTTTCATATTTCCAATTACTATTTATAATAAAAAATATGATCTTTATAACCCCATGTAAAAATTGTTTTCGTAAAACATATTATGTTTGTGTCATTTTTACTTTTACATTAAATAAAATGTTATTTATGTCATTTCCCAACCAAAGTGGCTCCATGGGGTCCCCAAGTTGATCCATGGCTTGTCATGGTCGGCCATGAAAGAACCAATGAGGGTAGGACATGTTTCAAGATCATTTTATTTTATTAAAGCATTAATTTTACCTTAAACTACACTAATTACCTCTAATCGCGATTAAAAACTTAATAAGTTACTATTCACCAAAAAATAATGTTTATCCCATTCAACCAAATTTTACTTCTTAATGATAACCATGTATGTCAGAATTTTAAAATTCAAAACACAATGATGGAAAAATTTCATTTAAACGGAAAAATCAGTTTTTATAAGTACCACTTAGTGGTTTCACTATTCATCAAAAATTGAAGTTTTTCAGAAAAATCCCAAAAATTCACCATAAGCTATATTTGATATTATAAATTCAAAAATGAAGTCTATTTTACAAAATTCAAAACATATAAGTCATATTAATTAATTTAAAAATTAATTCCCGTTGTCAAAGCAAATAGCGTGTTTTTATGAAACAATAAGTATCAAAATATTGACACTGGTTTAAGTCCAATTTCAAAGTAAAATTGATTCCAATGACAACCATTTAATTAAGTGGTAAAAATATATTATAATTCCACTTAAAAACAAATTCAAAAGATAATCTAATCATATAAATAAATTAGATTAAAAAGAGGTTTTGAATTAAAATACAACATTTTACACTATTCATTAAAAAAATGAACTTTATCGGAAAGGTACCAAAAATTTACACAAAGTAAATTTTGATGTCCCAATTCTTAAGAAGAGTTCTATTTGGTCCAATAGAATGTATAAGAGTGAAAAAAACTATATTTAATGACGGTTCTCCAACAAAAGGCGATAAGTGAACCTTTAGTGAAAACTAGGGCATATATGCCTAAAATTGAATTCTTTCCGTATTTTAAGCCTCTATCCTTTATTGTATAAATGTAAAAACATTTAAAAACATATATAATCATATTTTAGTTATTTATATATATTACCACCATTACAACGACTACATGATAACTACCATTTAAAATAATATTATTTTATTATTAGAGTGCAACGTAAGATTCCCAAGAAAATCGTTGTTGCGTGTTGGGTACACCATCGAGCATAGTGTCCCCTTTAAAGTCATATTAATATTTTATTCGCAAATATGGATAAATATGAAAATGTCATATTCTTTATTTACCTAGGGTGTTACAGTTTCATCTTAATAACCTATATTTTCAATAGTCTACTTAGGATTTAAATATCATGTAATGTTGTTAAAAAATGTTTAATTTTATCCACAAAAATTCATGAAATTAGTACACAATGTTAATTGTTACATATATTATACTATTTATAAACCATTTCAATATTGAAAAACTAAATTTAACAAAAATTCAATTGGTTTTTCTGTGTATATGGGACATGAAAATTACCCAATGTGTAATTGGGATACATTGTGTATAAAAACCCAAGTCTCAATTAAATATAGGGGACTGAGATGAAATTCCTATTACGTTTTATAATGGACTCATTTATACAATCCTAGATCTATCCTAATGTATTTTGGTAATTACAAGTCAATATATATCATTAATTTTTTTTATTTATCATCATGTTGGTATTAGTTCTTCTCCCTGGGTATGTTGTCTCCCTCTCTATTCCATATCTGCCTCTATTTTCCATCATGGACATTTATAGATTACATTGTACTGAGGTATCTAATTTTATTTTTAAAACATTATTTTAGGATGACATCGTACATCTATTGGTCTTTCATTTTATCATGGAAAGTTACATAGTGGGTATTGTGTTTCTTGTGGGATATGTTGGTTGTTCCATTAATGATGGATAATTGATTGAACCATGTTTATATTTGAAAATGATTTTAATTTAATTTTCAAAACCAAAATTTATTTGAATTGGAATGGGATATTATAAGGAAGTGAATTTGGGAGTTCCACCCAATTTAAATTGAGGTGACGATTTAGGGTGCAACTTGGAAATAATGTAATAATAAAATTGATTGGATACTTGATTTAGAAAAATTGATTAAATTTATTTGATAATATTCTATGATTAGTTATTAATATAAAATCAATTCAATGATAAAAAACCAATTTATTTGGTTTTGATTGTGACGTGGAATTTTTTAGTGAAAAACTGATAGATTAGGAAGTATATAGTAATGAAATGATTTTCTATTTTTCTGTTGATTGAATTTTCACATGAGAGTTTGGGATGTTAGTGGGTAGTTTGGGACTAAAAAGCTACAATTGTAATTCACTAGGAATGGAATGAGGCTCTAAAACTCTATCAAAAACAAAATTTGGAAAATATTATCCCATGTCAGATATTGATTGTTTCAATTTATCTTGATTCCAAGGGACATGATTTCCCATTTCTATGATCGCATATATGATATTTGGGATGATCCAATAACATGGAGCTATCATGCCTTTGGGAAGATGACCATAGATCAATTTTTGAATGATTTTATTATAAATTCCATTGATTTTGAAATAGAATGATCAAATATAATGATTTATATAAACAATTTTATATAAATTTGTTATTTAATCCAGGTTTGAATTATTTTCCATCAAATTGAAATGATGGGTATGATTTAATTAATGTTTTTTGGAGTATCACATTGCCATGTTTTATTTAAATTTCAATAAAATAATGGTTAATTTTTATAGAATATTAATATGGAACACATAGTGATTCCCTAATAGGTTTTTAGCTCACTCAATACATTTTTCATCAATAATTTTTATATTTTCTTATTATAGGTCATTGTAAAAGGAAACCACCTCTTAGAGAAAGTGGTTGTTTCATTATACCTCAAGGATTGTAGTGACATGTATTTCGATATGTGGATATTTTCCTATTTTAAATTTTGTACATTGATGATTAAATTTTTAGGTATCTTATATACCTTTTTTGTTTTGGGTACAATCTCTATTCAGAGTTTTTTTGACATAAGGTTATTAATATATTTCTTCTATAATGGTTAAGGAAAATTTGATCCCCCATGTGTATTTATGATGTCATGTTACAATATACTACTAATAGGGATCCAGATTCAACATCAGGATATGCTACTGTTAGCATGGGTATTATTGTACTAGGATATCCAGGCCAGTTTTTAACACCAATCACACACAATATTGAATTATTTAATTCACAAATAATTTGTGTGAGAATCCCCAGATGCTGAATTAATCTGAACCGTAGGATGTTATTTGTGTTTTTGATGTATTGATCAACCAATCAATCAAATTGGATAATTCATCAGACTATCAGACCAATCGAATGAACCCACCCATTGGATCAATCATCAGTTAACAATATTCTCGATGGAAAAGAAACTATTGAAACTAATCCATTAGGCATTGCATGCAACTAGTCCATTAAATATGTTATAGAACTGAACCATCATAAAACTATTGGAATCAATAATGAATCAAATAAAGAGTAATATTAGTGTTAGTACTGTGTTTTTAGTTTTTAGGGCTGATTAAATTGATGAGTTATAGATACTGATCCTCCATATGAAATCAGAGAACATCCAATCAATTGTAGCACAATAATGGTTTCAACCATTTTTATAAGTAAAAAAGATTTATATTGATTCAATTAGATCAAGAAATATTATATAGGTTTTAATATTGATACATAAAATTATAAATAGGGGCCAAACCCATGTAATAATGCTAACACTGAGAAATCATCACATTTTAGACTTCATCTGATGATTTTATTCATCATTCGAAGAATTTATAGAACAATTAAAGAAAAAAGTGAAAGGTTTTTAAGAAGGTATTGTGAGGATATAGGGTTATATAATCTTTATATGTTGAAATATTTCTTCATAGAAGTGAATGAAATCTAAAAAATTGGAAAAATGTTTTTTGGATAAATAGTCTCAAGGTTTTAGTCGGAATATTACATTGTCATGTATTCAGTTTTACCTTTTTTCAATTATATTTGGAAAATCAGTGTGAAATATTATATCAGAATAAATATTAATATGGGGTTGGAAAAAAAATTCAATATAAAAAAAATTCATATTTTTTAGATGAATCAAGATTCATTAATAATATTTTATTACAGTTGAGAAATATATAAATTGATAATGTTGATGTGGGAGTGATATTTAAATTTGAAGTTCCTAGAATTTTCATGAGTGGAAAAATAATTTAGGTTACTTTAATTTTATGTTTCAGGGGAACCTAGAAACTTCATAATATGTAAAATTTAATATAATACAATGAAACAATTCACATATTGGATGGTGTGAGAGTGATTAATTTTTTGTTGTAGATTGTTTAGATAAAAAGATTATACATAGTGTTTTCTTGAGGATGTATTTTGGAATGAAGAAGTGTAAGGAATTGATTGTGATCAAAATTTTTTGGATTGTACTAATACATTACAAGAAATTTACTAAAAAAGAACAGATTAGTTCAAATTGATTATAGAGTATCTATTCAGACTATTTTATAGACTAAAGAAACATACTAATAAATCAGACTAATAAATCAGAATTAGTTTTAATACAAATTCTAGAGAAGATGTTTCTATCTGATTTTGGGTAGTAATGTAAAAATTATTCTTAATTAATTTCTAATGTGGATATTATTGAATCTATATGGTGATTTGTTCAAAACCTTCTTGTGAGGGTTTCAAAAGTGTTACAAAACAGATTATATTTCATTCGTTCTAGTAAAAGACCATGTACTATTGTATTGATGATAGAATGACACAGGTTTTAGTGTATTTACTAATTATGATATCCATACAAAATGAATTTTTTCTATTTTACTATCAGATATTAGATTATTTCAAAACCATATCAATGACTATATACTATTATTGAGTAGTAAACCATGTAGACTATTATATTCTTATCGATGTGTAAATGGTTTGTTTTTAGAAAATATATAATTCATTAATTGTAGTAGAAGGTTATAATAGAATAATCGTAAAATAAAAGGAAAAATAAATCAATGATTCACCCCTCCCCATATCAGTAAAAAATTGATCCTAGTTGGGATTTTTAATTAAGTATTAGATGTTATGTGTGGCATAATTATCAGGATACACATCAGACAATGAGATGGAATTAGATTACCCTTTTTCCCTTTTCCTTAGATGTTATTGGAATAGATCAATATTATTAACCCTCAGATATGGTAACCTATTAGAATATTTGGCAAAATACTTAAAATTGAAACACTAAATTGTTAATGGTTCATTATTTGGATCTTTATAATTATTCAAATTATTATTTATATTTTTTTCATCACATTCATATTCTGCTACTCAAATAACATTAATTCCACATTTAAAACTATTTTTATCCACATTAATAAATTTCCCTCCATGATTATTCCATTACATTAGTCATATTAGAAAGATCATATTCTTATATATATATATATATATTCATTTGAATTATATTTTTCTCTTCTTATGAAAACAATGAGACTGATATGTCACTCCAACCTCTATTTCCACCATCATAGCACATTGATACATCTCATCATATCAACTAATGTCTCTTGTGTCTAAATCCCTTTAGATAATTTATTTCAAGAAACTAATTTATCAATAAACCATACATTCAGGGTGTCTGATTATATTAGAAGCATACCTCACATGTATTGGAAAATTTTCTTCATAGGTAAAAAGATATTCATAAATAATTTTATTTATTTCAAGGAACTCCTTCAAGAAATTATGTATGGTGATTATGATGAATTTTTTTGAAAAACATGTTTGGCAATCACCCAATCCATGGGGTAAATTTCATCATACTTCCTCAAATATTTTGATATGATTCCACCATTTATCCACTTCATCTTTCAAATGATTAATAACTAAAACAAATTTTTATTATTAAAAAAATTGGAGAATGGATAAATAATTTTTAGTGGTGAAGATACATTTATCAGGAACATGTATATTTGAGGATGCACTGATATAAGGTATATTTTTTTGAAGGTTTCAAAATAAATTTTTTCCTTATTTTTTTATTTGCGGATTCCACAGTTATTTATAGATAGAGAATGTTGGGTGAGAATATAAATTATAATTTTCATATAAACTCCCATAACATTTGTTTTCTCAGGAGTAAAATAATTTAATTCTCTTATTGTATAAATCATTAAAAAGGATGCTTCATGTTCCATCCATTAGATACAACTTAAAAATGAATTTCAATTCATAGTTTAAAAATATAGAATCATGAAAATACACATATAGGATATCTAAATCCTGAACCCATTTCTTTTAAATATGTAACTAAATAGGTTTTTCCTTGGTTATTCATAGTCACCATATATTTAAATCCTACATTACAGTTAATATTGTATTTTTTATTTTCTGAAGAATAACCCCATCATTGTCAAAACTAGTGTGCTCCAAGGCCCATCATCATGCAGCAGGTGAAGATTATATTCAGATCAATGTTCCCATTTAAGATTTATCACCACTATTTACCTCTGTAACATATCCAAATCCACTTATATTATCGAGAGATACATAGAATTCCATATAAACAACTCACTATTTCCTTTGAAAAAATTCTATGAAATCTTCCAATCCATTGAATCATCAATAGAATTATACATAGGGATAGGCCTAGACATGTATATATAAATATATCTTAGGATCTCATTAAGATTTTAACATCCTAGTTTACAAAGGTCAAATAACATTATAATTTGATACTAATGATAATGACACAAACATCTCCTACACATATAATAAATAATTTTGGATGAATATTCAATAAATTAAAGTAGCATATGCCAGAAGACCATAAGAGTTTATTAACTTTAGAAAAATGGAACACCAGCTTCATAATTCATGAAATATCATTAATATTCCCCATAAATATCATCCCATTTTTTACTCCTCATAAAAAAACCCCAACATAAAAACAGTCATCATAATATTGATAAAGGAGCCATAAGATAGTCTATGATTAGATTCTCAAAATGGGTAAACAATAGGGATAAATAAGAATAACATGATAATAATGGTATAAGAATATGAGAAAAACATTCTAATTCTATATAATGCATATAAAAGTTCATAATATTCATTGATAAAATAATTTAACACATTTTATTTGACCTATATCCTAACATAATCAACAAAAATGATCCCTGAGATCTTAACATTTTTTATTTCATTAGTGTGTGGAATACACATAATCTTGTAAAATATTTTTCCATGGATATCCTCTAAAACATTCAAGACATGATAGTATTTCTCTAACACCCTATTCACCATCATTGTTCCTAGGTTGATCTTTCAAGTTCCCTCTATAATACATTGTTTAACCACCTATGCACCATCATGTTCACTCTTGGGATAACCACACATGTACACTAATATTTTTTATTTGGTAAAACACTATTATACCCTCTTATTTTGGAATGGTATAACCCCAAATATACCCTCTAATATCACTGAGAATTTATTATTATCAAATTAATTGGAGGTATATATAGTTATCACCCAACAGATAATTTAAATCATATTTATATGTTCCACAAATAAAATAACATTAAACATATCATAATAAATGAAATGAAATGGATTTCATAAAAATTTCATCATATCATAACTTACAGTGAAGAGATAGGTTTAATAATAATTTCATCATTGCACAAACTATTGTCATATAAGAGGGTTTCTTAATAATTATATCGTGGTATAACCTCGGGGAAAAAGGGCTTTCATAAACTTCATATGAAAATAAACATAAATCTTTTAGGGAAATAATTATAATATTATCCATAGATCATATACCCCATAAATGTTATGTAACATAATAGGATCTTACCATATCTAGAAAACAGTTTTTATCAATGATATAAGACATTTCATTATGATATATCCTTTTGACATTGAAAAATAAATTTTAAAACATAAAACAAATTCAAAATCCTTTTAACATTGAAATAATTTATTTCAAATAAAAAAATTTCAAAAAAATTAACAAATAATGTTTATTTGAAAATATATTTTAAAACATTTATTGTGTTCTTGAAATAATATAGTGGTCTTGAAAGTGGGAAATACTATTGAAATCAGGCATGTTAAAAATAGATATTCTTTTCAGATTTTATGAAAAGATCAAATGGGATTTTTTTAGACAACAACATTAATGTTCCTTTAAAAATATTTAAAAAATAAAAACATTATGATGTTATTTATTTATAATCATAATAGATTAAAAAATAATTTTTGAATTTTTATAAAAAAAATGATTTTGGAAGAAAAAAATATTTCTGATAGAAGATTGATATAATGTAATATTTTCTTAAAAACCTTTTCCCAATTATTTTATGTACTACGGTGTTAAAATGGTTATATTAAATAAATATATCATCAATAACCATATTAAATGAAAAATAATGAGTATCATTAGATATGTATTATAATATTTTATCATTCTAAACATAATCATAAAAAATCCTGATAAACGATAAGATTAAAACTAAAAATAATTACCACTTTTGTAACATTCAATCATAATCCACGTGAATAATAACATAAAATGGAACTTAAAACATAACAAGGCCAAATTAATTCATCATATTACAAGTAGAAGTGTTTATATATACAACTCATGATAATATATGGGTGTACCACATAACAGTAGTCCCTGAGAAGGAAATTTAGATAAACATCTATTTCTGACTGGGGAACTTTTTAAACGTAAAAAAAATAAAAAGGGATAATAAAATTGATATTTAAATACGAATAATATTATAAAAAATCATAATTAAATAAATTAATTGAATATATATAAACCATGAAAAAGAATCATGTTTTTAATATGTAATTTGTCTTATTTATAGAAAAAGTGAGATAGAAATCCCTTATTATAAGTCTCAACTTCTTTTGCACTCATTCAAACCTCTTGTATAATAAATATTATTATATTATTTTTATATTATAAAATCATAATTAAATATATCATATCATATATATATTACTTAAATCCTTCTAGTACACATTTATTATCCATTCCAGGTGAATGCTAAGTTTTGGTTAAAAACCATTTTGTTTTTGGTATATTTTTTGAATTTTTGAATTTTCATTCATTTTTATTTTATCATGGTTACATAAAATAGAAAATATTTATCATGAAATACTTATCATAATTATACATAATTTATAGTTCCAATACCTATCAATAATTTAGGTTTTTATAAATGTAGTAATTTAACGTCACCGTTTCGGTAGGTTGTACATATGCAAGAGTAACATTTACATTTTTCAATAATCATTATAAAAAAGAGTTAAGTAATATATTTTCTTAAAATAATAATTATAATATCATAAATACAATTATATTAAATTAAAAATAATTTTAGTTCTCATTAATTTGGTGTGGTTAGGAAAACAGAGAGTCGTATCGCTTCGTGAAGGTGGTAGACCATATGTACATAAATGGTGATAATGTCTTTATGTTATTGAATATATAGTAATAAAAGATATATATTAAATTTTAGAATTATAAATCCGATATTTATATCATTAATATTTCATTTATGTAAAATATATTTATCCATAATATCTCCCATGTAATGTATTACAAAAAAATTATTCATATCGCTTCGTAAGGCGGGAGTCCTCAATACAGAAAAACCTTGTTACAATATCTCAAATGGAGAGGAATGTAAAAAAGTTAAATATCATATAATGAATAAAATGTTATCATTATATCTGGATTATAATATATACATATATATATAATATATATCAATCAATAAACCCTGCCATGAATGGTAGTAATAGAAAAATAAATGACATCAATTTTCGATATGTTATTCTGTCATACACACGAATGATGATTTCATAATAGATTAAATGAATGTAGATATGGTTGTTGGTCATATAATTTTCACAAAAACAAATAAGTGTTTTGATGATACCTATTTTATTATATCATCATGTAAAAATAATAACATCATGATGTGGAGGAATAAATTTAAAATGATCATTGAAGAATTTGATAGCCCATTCAAATGCCCCGCTTAGGTTTGCAACAAAATCATTTATCATAGGGTTTATTGGAAAAATAATATTTATAGGATGAGTGGATGGAAGTGGAAAATAGATTTCAGAATAGAATTTATAAATGAAGTAGGATGTAAGGTTTTAATAGGTGAGGATAAGGGGTGCATTTTATAAGTGAGGTGAGAGGGACACTAGTAATATTTTTGAAAACATTCTGTCAATCATATATTTTTATGATTAAAGACTCTTAAATTATGGGAAATTATCAAAACTATAAAATCTATGGTTTAAATAAGGCCATAATGTATTTTTAAGTTGGTAGGTAATTTTAAACCACTTTCCTCTTAGTTTAACCCTTAGTAATTTCATTTCAACCTAACCACACTAATTAATTATTACTATTTTCACTATTTATTTTCATCAGGAATTATGTATTATATATTAAATTTTTTAAATTATTTGGATTCTAAATCTAGAAACCACCTTTTCAAATTCAATTCAGATATGTATAAAAAAATCTTTTAAAAAATAATAATTCGGGCATGATAAGAATGAGAGGCTTTAAAGGGAAAATGATTAATAGTTTATGATTTTTGGTATATAAAAATTTAATATTAAATTGATTCTGATGACATAAATTGGATTAATATATATATTACATAACAAATATTATTTTATAACAAACTAAAAATATAAATTTTCATGGAAATAATTTAATTGAAATTGATGACACCATTTAAATTTCATTTTTTTTCATTATTCATAAAATAATAATCAATTTAGAAAATTATGAAAAGCTTTTCCCAAGATAATTGTGATTATATTATTTAAAAAATTTATAATATTATTCTGAAATGAAATTTCTTAATTTTTAAAATTAACCTTTAAAATTTGTGTGAGAAAAAATGAAATTAAACTGATTTTTAAAAAAAATACACAGTAATCATAATATTGGATCTATTCTTATGTATTGTCTTATAAAAAATTATATAATTATTAAAAAATTTATTGAATATATAATATATATAAATTTAATTAAAATCATTCAAAAAGTGTTTTTTTAATTTATTGAGCTATAACATATTTTCATGCATAAAATGTAGTTTTTTTAAAAGATTTCCTTTATTTTCAAATAGTTTTTTTAAAAATATTATTAATATGTCATTAAATAAATTTATTTATATAAATTTTTAGACTATATATTTTGATAATATAGGTAATAAAAATATTATCTATCATTTCAATGGATATGTGATACTTATCACATTAAATAATAATTTAGTTATAGAGCCACATTTTGTGAAAACATGGCATTTCATGCAATGAAAATCACACTCGGTGTTTTATATAAGTCAAAATAAATTTATTTCTATGTGCAATGAAAATTTTAAAAAATTTATTTTGAAAAAATAACAATTTAGTCGGGTGTTACATTCTATGTTTCAAATATTTCATCATCCAATTGTTGAAACCATGTCCTTCAATTTCATTTCATATAGAAAATTAAAAATCACTTATTTTACTCTTATTCACTAAATATTCTTAATAGAAATTATTTCACCACAAAGTAAATGTATCTAATTGTGTAAATATAGTTCTCATTAGAAAGTCCATAGTATGATGGATTCATGGAAATATGGGTTTTCATAATTTCATTATTTTGATCCATAATTTATTGCCTTATAAAAGAGGGATTGATAGAGACATATATCACATAAACAACCATAAGGAAAAATCCATCAACGAATCCATTCCTATGTGGTTTTGGATTTATATTTATATTTTGATTACTATTATATTTTTTAATAATTTCTTCCATTTGAAAATTGTTTTTATTTTTAATAGTATTCAATTGCATATTAATTTTAGAGATAATATTTTTTAATTTGTATTCCACTTATCTAGTGTGAATCAATGCACATATAGAAGATATATACAGATATTGTTTTAAAACACCTAATGTTTTTGTTTTAAGAATTTTTAGAATTTTACTTGATGTTTTCATAATAATTTTTTTTTAATATTTTCAAAAAAAGTGTTGAATATTTAAATTTGAAAGATTTTACTTGCTATTATATAAATATTTTTCTATATAGATATAGTGCATTTATATAAATTATTAAAACAACTATTTCACTGTTGTTGGATTAGACAAATGTTTATAACTAAAATTACATAGCATGTGGTGATAGGGCATCAAACCGTAGAACTTGTGTGTTAATTTTTATAAATATAAAAAAAAATCTCATAACTCCACGAAGAAACAAATAGACATAAATAACCAATTGACTAATTATAGATGATGGAAATAGAGTGTATACATTGCTATTGTGATTATCTAGAATCAAAAATAAAAAATAGGTCATTAGAAGAAGTCAACTGATGTACTAGGTAAATCTACTATCTAATTGAAATTATTTATTTCCTCATTAATGGAATATAATACTAATTAAATTCATTAAAAACATAGAATAATTAATTTAGTCAAATGATCTGTCTATTAATGATAAATAAAAACATTTTCTCAACCATATCTCTCAACTTATCATGATCGAATTTATTAGTTTTTCTAGGAATGAAACTGTCACTAATATCTTGTTTTTAACTCAAGAAAATTAATAAAAAATATAAATAGTAAAAATTATTTAATCAATAACAATAATTAATAATTATCAATGATATACCTATTTACAACAAATAATATAAATTATAGTGATATATAATATGTATTTTCAAGAATGAAGGGAAAATAATGTTAGGAAAGTTTATTCCCCAAGATAATTGTAATAAGAAGTTTTTTTCCTATTCACAATTTCAAACGAATTAATTGCAATCTATCATAAATAATGAAATGAAAGGAAAAAATGATCTTCTTTTTTTAGGAACTCCTCTCTTAAAACCAATATTTATCCTCTGTCAATTTCTCACCTAATTTATCATTCCATAGAAAGTCTCTAATAATTCTATAATGATAGTCCCTTTAAGGTGTTTTGGATTATCCCCTTTTGTTCATTAATTACAAATTTATTTCAATTAATTTTTATGCTATTTTTTTGACATTAAAGAACTTTGATAATTCATTTCCAATTTATTAACAATATGCAATTGGTCGAATATATTTTACCACATGAATGTGACTTTTAAAGTCACTTATTAATGAACATAGTGTACCCATGCATGATATATTAATTATAAAGGAAAGGTGAATCTAGTTATATTAATGAGCTTCATTATTCATGATGAATTAAAAATGTTCTACCCACTCTGAATGACAGTTTCCTTGAGATATTATTCATTTTGTGATTTTTATTTTTCTAATCTAGTTTTAAATGAATTAATCCATTATGTGAGCTATCAATTATTATTATATTTATGTAGTTATACCTTTACACTAGGATACTGTAATTAAAGTATTACAATTTTGTCCATATCAATTCAAATTGATATAACCATATGTTGGTTTCATATATAGTTCATTAGTTGTTTTCTTCTTCTCATGTTCATCTATGAATGATTCAACCTCAGTTCAATGCCTCTTTGCTTTTTCCACAAGGAAAAACTAGGTTTTATCATCCCTCGATCATTAAAAATAAAATATTAAAATCTAGATCTTCCTATATCACTATTTAATCAAGCATTGAGACTTCATTAAAAAATTAATTTTATGAGCAAAAATTTGATATTTTATAATCATCACGTTAGCATCGGGATACATGGCTCTACAAATTCTTTCATAATCATCAATTAGATCAGGATCTTTAATAGGAATCCCCAAATTTAGGGATTTGGTTTATCTTCCATCAATAATTTATTCTATTTCAGATTTATGAGATATAGATCAAACTCTGATTGTTATCCTTGAAATTCTATTTTAACATAAAGATCGCTTACTTTATCCTATATTTAGTTTAGAATCAAGATCAACGGTTGATCAATTTATCCATCTTATCATATAATCACACTAGTATGTACTTTTATGTTTCGATGATCCTGAAAATTAAATAATGGAAGGATAAATCATCCATTATTTCAAGATGAATAAATTTTTTAAAAAACGCATGCTATATAATTCTACGTGTCTAAAAATGGAACTCTCTAGGATATGTCACAAGATAGAAGATCTTTCTTTACTTTAATATAATGAATTGTTGGTTCTCCCTTAGAACAAATTATATGGGAAAGGTTAGAGCTTACATGTTTTAAATGACACCCACCATCCCTCCACCAACTACTAGACTACAAAAATGGAATTCTACTACACAATTGAACACTCATATTTTTTATAGAATAATAGTCACTACACATTTAAATTCTATAGTAGCTTAGTTGTAAGTATAAGGATGTTGAGGTTTGTACACCAGCTTCAAAATGGGGGTGTGAAGTCGAACACCTCCATCAACTCTCCCCCTCCATATATAAGCCACCAGAGAATTTGAAAAGTTATAGCTTCTCCTTATAAGCCTTCTTTGTTAAAATATCCACTGGGTTCTTCTTCAGGTGTATCTTCCCAAGTCACAGTAGATTTTCATCCATCACTTTTCATATCTGATGATATTGAATATCAATATTATTGTTTCGGAAATGATACATGAAATTCTCAGTCATGTCCAAAGGAAATTGAAAATGAAAATGAACCCTGTAATCCTTTTAGATTAATAAAATCTCTATGTGAAAACCTTTTATCCACAACATCTCCACAATAGACTCTGAATATGAAACGTGCTGTCCTCCAATCATGGATAAACTGACAAACATCTGCAGCCACAACATCCATTATATAGATCATCCTACAAAATTGTATATGTATCCTATTGTATACTTCATGCTATCATGATCTCTATCTATATTTGTATCTTTATATCCCTACCATATTGGTTTGGCTGCCCTATAGAACAAACACAGATTTAATGTATATTTAAGATAGACGAGAATCCACTTGACTACATTCTAGTCGTACTTCTAAGTATTGTATTTCCATACGATCATGATAACCACAATGTTTTAAATTTTTATTCTCATACTCACCATGGTATACATAATGCTTCCAACTACTGAGGAGTATGTTATAATCTTCATTTCCATGATTACCTCATTGTATAATACACATAAATGTTTTCTCAACCTAAAATGGATGGGAAGAGGAATTATCACTGGATTGGATTTGTCATTTTTTAAAAAATTTATAATATACTAATAATAATTCTCAAGATATATCAATAACAACAACAACATTCTATCAAGAATGATACGCACCCCTAATATATGTTTAACTGCTCGTTAGTCCTTTATATCAAAAGATATGGATAACTCCTTCTTCAACTGGTTTGTCTTAATTGTATCATTCCTAGTGGAACACATGTCATCAACATAAAAATGATGATCAATAAATATACTATCATAAAATCTGTATAGGTAAAAAAAATGTCTCTTCTTATGTCTTCCTGTATACATGACCCAACAGGAATGATTAATACGTTTCTTACAACTGTTTGGTACATTATTTCTGTTCATACAATCTCTTTATCTATTTATAGATTAGTTTTTATTGTCCCGAAAAATTAGAACCTATAGGTTACTTCATATAGACCTCCTATGAGTGGTCACCATGAATAAAAAATGTCATCACTTCGATACTTTCATGCAACATCTAACATATAGAAACCAATTCCAAAATGACTCGGATTGTATCCATCTTCACAATGGGTAAAAAGATCACATAAAATTTATCAAATTTCCACTGAATGAGTACCTTGACTACCAAAAAGGATTTACACATAGCCACCATATTTCTATCAACATTATTTAGTTTGAACTCCCATTTTTTCATTAGTTGCTTATTATATTTGGGTAGTTCCAAAAAATCCTTGGTGTATTTATTTATAAAATAATATTACTCATACTCCATTACATGATGTCACTTGAGTTTTTTTTGATGATTCATTGATTCCGTGTATCCTTCTATACCCCCTTATTATTTACAAATAGGTACCATGCCACTAAATATTTTATTTTATGGAATTATCCATAATGCAGTTCTTGGAACCTATGTAATGTTATGTTTGTGAGTCTCAATGTCACCGATCTCCTATGGTGGATACAAAAATTATTTCAAAGAAGATTGAGTATCCCCTAATAAATATTATCCTCAACAACCTCCCTGTCTTTTTCCAATGATTCGTCTTGTACCTCTTTAGATTCATTGATAGGTGGTGATGGTAGAGGTGTTAGATAATTAATTGAATCCTTGTAACATTCCATTCGATAAAATATGGGATTTTTAATGACATCGATGGTCTTAATATCATGGAGCACAACTACTCTTCTACTAATTTCCTTCTTATCCATTGGGTCCAAATGATTTTATCCAAACACATCATTTCAATAGATGATGATGATACGTGGAGTAGATCTCCCATATGGATTATTCAAAATCTCCAAAGATACATGTGAAAATTACAAATATCCAAATACCGAAAATGATAGTAAGAAGGATGTCTACCTGACCAATTATTTTCTAGAATCTATAAATTTAGCTAGCTTGATTATTATCTATTTACAAGGTAGCATGAAACATGAATGACATTTCCCAGGAATGGCGTAGTTGTCATATCCAAACTCATCATGCATATAAACTTATCCATGATGGTTCTGTTCATCCTTTCTACAACTCCATTGTGTTGGGTGGTGTGTGGGATTGTCCAATAATGTTCCATGTACTAACTAATTATATAGACATAATATTCCTTGAATTTTTACTCTCCTCTATTTTCTGAAAGAATATTCATTAGCTTCCTTCTAATTTCATGCTCTATCATGGAATGAAACATCTTGAAGTAGTCCATTTCAATGTCCATCATCCCCATGAAAAACCCACACCCTTTTATATTGACCTTAAATAAATGGATATGAAATATTTGTTTTCCTACAAGTGATTCCACCTTCATGGGTCTGCGTACATTAGAGGGCACTATATCAAAAAACTCTGATCACCTTGATAAATCAGTATTGAGTAATACTCTATGATGCTTCCTATACAAGAATAATTTACCTGGTTCAAGTGATGAACCATTTTAACACTGATTTATTTCTTCTTAGCCATGGTAGATAACCATATTTCAATAATGTGGTTGAGTCTCACATGCGATATATTCGACAATGTCCCTCATTATACCATGATTAGACCATCAATACATATCATGACATGATTGGTTTATAATGTACCACCTTTGTGTCATAGGGTGATGATGATGGGTCCTATTATTATTTTCTATGCTCTATTACTAAAAGTGTTGTCATATCTCTATTAGTGAAAAGATATCCCTAATAACAGGATGAGATGATGGTATGAAAAATGATGAGAATCCATCATGGTGATTGTGAATCAAACATTCTTCTTGATATGGATATCACACATTTTAACAATATCCTACGAAATAATATTCTACATATTGAATACATATATTTCTCCATCATGATATGTCAAGAAATAATACTAATTTGAAGGGATGTGGTATGATGATATAGTATATACCACCCATCCTTTATCTTGGACCAATGTTTGAAAACATTTACCTTCATCATCTTTATAGTATAAAATGATTTCTCTGGAGACTTTCATGTGTTTGTATCCATTTCATATTTGTAAGCTGCTATTTTGGAATCTTTCTTATAGAAAACATCAGCAGTTCTTATTAATATTTCCCTCCATGCACCATTAGTAGCATATTTATAATTGTATACATCTATTTATGTACCTTTATCTTATCTGGATTTGGAATCCATTTCCAGCCCCTCGACCACATCAAATGGAGGGTCCTTCCATGGAATATTAATCTTGTAAAAAATTAGTGAATAAGTATGGAAAAATGTTTCTCACCATTCTAAAATGAATAGTAAAAAATGGTAGAATAGAATCTTGGATCGTCAAATCAATCCCAGATTGATCAAAATTTGACCAAATTAAAATCAACAGTTGAGATTTTCTGACATAATTGTGATGTAGTTGCACTATAGAGTAGCTAATAGAATATTTTTGAAAATGACACTAACACAATAATTTTACATCATATTATAAAAATTTGTTACTACGGAACCAGATGACTGACAAAATTTGACTGATTCTACTAAGCTCATTGTAGCTTAGTATCCAATGCCATTTTCTCTACTAGAATTGAATCAACATGTATATTTATAATCTATATTCAATATAGGAATATGAGAATGTTGATGTTTCCAATCACTATAAAAACTATACTTCTCACATACATTTCATTACCAATGGTTCTGATACCACTTTCTATGATTCATTGATCATGAATAGAAAAGAAAATAGAGGTAGAAACTGTCATTTAATACATCATTAATGAAGGTTACAATGCTCTCTATCTACACCTATTTATCTCTATAGATGTAGGTATCTTGGTTGTATCACTATATTGAGATTCTCTATTATATTTTATGTGATGAATTGATGATACTCTCTTGGACATCATTATATAAACACGTTGGGAGGTGTCAATCTCTACATAACTCTCACAAATCCCCCCAAACCAGTGGACTTCAAAAATTCTAACCATCCATATCATTGAAAAATATCATGGATGATAAAATAATAGTTCCTACAAATGAAAAATGTCTATCAACTTGGTTGAAATTCTAAGGTTGGTGTTGTTTTTGCACCACCTTCAAAATTTTGGTGTAAACTGGACACATACATTATGCACTTCTTCAACTAAGGAATTGTTTATCCTCATCAAATTATTTGGTTTCAGCATCTCAACTCAAGAGAATATTGTGTCTTGGATTATTTTTCTACCTTGATGAAATTCAGAAGATACCATTTAAAAAATAAATTAATCTATTATCACCCTATTAGAGCATGCTCAGCCGTAACTACAAATTGTATATCCATTTTGAATCAAAATTAATTTTAAATACATATTCTTTAAACCGGGATAGTGGATATTCATTTCCCTTGGTTTAAAGATTCACATAATATGTCACATTCTTTCAACCTCATATTATCTTCTATCACCCATGTTTTTAATCATCTAGAGAAGGCCTATAATTATAAACATCAGATTCAGATATCTAAGTCATCAAATTAGACGTCGAGATTAGGATTCTCTTTTCCTCACATGGTAGAATAGGGGATCACATAAGGATGATCCCATTTTATATTATTCTTCATCTTTTTTGCTATTTAATATACTTAAAGGTTATCATAATTGTATATTTTATACTTTTCTAATTTTTACACCCAAATTTATTTTCACATGTTGTCGAATGAAATTATCCATAATGTATATCCCATTTATCCTTGCTTTCAATCAATCCCATTATGAAAATTTTCATTGGACATAGATGCTATCCCATAAAGGGGAAAAATAAATACCGCTTGTCCATAACATTTTCATATGTCAAACATATTCTGAAAGACTAGACATAGTCTCTTACTACCTTTTTCAAAATTAATCGAGAAGGATTGACCATATAAACCCCTAGGTTAAATAAATAATATTTCAAACAGTGATAATTATATATTTAATACAAATTTCAATAATATAAATGTAATATGAAAAAATATATACAAAATAATAAAATAATAAAACTATAAATAAATCATATTGTTCAAAATACATTAAATAATTAAATTTTCAATTAAAATTAAAATAATCAGAAAAAAGAAAAACAAAACTAATAAAATATTAAAAATCATAAATAATTATATGAATTTAAAAAACAAGATTAAAATGTCAAAAAAATTAATTTTAGTCATAAATTTTCTTAGGAAATAATAATGACATAAATAAATAAATTAACAGAAGACAATAAATAATTTAAATCACATAATATTTATTTTAAAAAAAATCAATAATTAAATGATATAATTATAGGTAAAAACAATTCTTAATTTAATCATAAAAAACCTAATGTAGACATTAAATCGAATTATTTAATATTTTTCTTTCAAAATAACAAATAAATAATAATCACCCATTTAAATACTATGTTAAACTAAAAAATTTATATATTATCAAATTTAATTTATTGATACACAATAACTAATGGACATATCTACTTCCCCCAAATATATAAACTAATTTTTCACAATCGATAACTTTTAAAAATTATATATAAGAAAATTATTATCTGGATGAATAATTATATTTCTATTAAAATCATGTTTTCAAAAATAATATTCCCAATGGAACCTCTTTATGTAGTAAAACATATTTTATTTTCTTAAAATTATTGGTTTAGTCCAACAAAATAGTTTCATAAGAATTATTGATATTTGAAATTTTAATGATTTTTTATAATACATTACTTTGTATTTATTAAGACTTACAAAAATTTATTTACCATCATTAAAAAAGTCATGCATAAATATAACCCATAATAATTAGACAATATTTTTAGATGAGTTAATTAACTAATTATAAGAAACATAAAAAACTAATCTAACAGATTAATGAATAAAATTATGAAATGAAAATGATATGAGAATTCCTACTAGGATTAGGATTTTAATTTCATAGATCATGTAAATTTTTAGTTTAAAATTCTAAACCCTAGTTAAAAAGGAATAAATCCAATGACAATTTTTAATCATAGTCCTAATGTTTTGAAAAAACTTATTCCAGATTGAAATAAATTGATGAATTGAATTAAATCCAAATAAAGAAATTCTAATCTCTTTAATAATAAATAACTAATATCTAATTCCAATAAATTTATCCCCTAAATAATATTTTTGAAAGATCAAAAACACATACATTGAAAATTTTTAAGTGGTTTAAGATAGATTTTACATTAAATAAAATTTTTTCTCCTTTATGGATACCCTCTCCTCCATACTTAAAACAATGATTTGTCATCATATTTTAACACAAATTTGAATGATGAAAACTAAGGATTAATTTCAAAAAGATTTAAAATTTAGTATTATATTACATTGTCATTAAAAAATGATGTGTATAAAAAATGTAAAATATTTTTTAAGAAATAAGTAGTACATTGTCTTACCTCCACTAACATAGCACACATATATTCGACAAAGCACAATAATGGATAATGTTATTAAAACATTCAACATTCCTATGTAGTTATAAACATTATATAAATTATCCTAACAAAATAAAATATAAATTCAATGTTTTAATAAGAACACTCGTTTCATCACAGGAATTTATAATGTAACACAAAAGGGGACGAAAATAGCATACAAATCATATCAAGTAAAATTTAAACACAAGTATAAAAAATCAAGGAGAACCCCTAGACATAATTTCATATATTATGTAGAAATTAATAAGTTTAATTTATGAATAGAAAATTTTAAAAAATCCCCTATTAATAAAATATGTACACATTTATGTTCATTTAAAATGTAATCCCCATATAGTCCTTGTGGGATGTGTTCTGGATAAGTTTTTTAATTTCCAACATTATTTAAACATCAATATATGATTCATAAATGTATATTTTATAATTATAATTATCCAGATTATATGTTTTGGGAATGAATCATGTCTTATTTCTCTTGTATCCCCTCCTAGAATGGAATAAAACTTTTTGTTTTTACCTCAGTATGTCAGTGACTCCTCATAATCGAATGAACTACAATATAAACATTTCAAACCCTTTGGAAACTATTTAAATGATTAAAAAATTTCAATTACAAATATAAAAATTGAGGACCTAGTATAATTTTCTTATTGACATAAAATAATGAAACATAAAAGGGACCATGGGTTGAATCCCTTGTAGCGCTGTGTTTTATGTCCTTATATTGAATAAATTTGTTTTGAACATTAAATAACTGATATTGTATCCATTAACATAATATTCCCTTCACAATATATCTTTACACAATGAAAATTATACAATATATTTCTATTTTCCTATCCAACATTCTATAATTCCTTATTCAAAATTATCTTATGATTAGTAAAGCGGAGAACAAATTGGTTATGATTTTTCATAAATAAATATTAATCGTATAGTTAAAAAGAAAAAAATTATTTCTCAAATTAAAATTCCAATAATGAATTAATGAACAATGAAAATATTTTGTTCTTTATTTTTAAATCCTATAATTCTCTTAATTTTCACATGTGAATTTATATTATTCTCTAAAATTAAGATGCCATCTTTCTCTAGTAGTCATAAATTATAATTAAAAACCTTTATATCCAAAAATGAATTTTGATACATTTTCATTGTAAAATTACGTGCCTTCCAAATTGAATCCAACAAACATTTATTAAATATTGAGTTTTATTGAAATCCTTATAAACTCACAATGCCTCATCCCCCATTAAAACCCAATATTTTATTGAACTAATCACAATCTCAGATTCCCTATTTAATATTTCAAAATTTTAACTAGCCTAGTGAATATATGTTATACTAGTATTGTTCTAATAGACATATATATCCATTAATTCTTTATATTTTATAATTTTAAATTGTGTACCATATTATGTGATGAATAAATTGTGTAGAAAAAACCTTCAAAAAATGATCATTTTATTTAATATGGTCACACTACAATCCTTTTTATTTGGTAATGTCATTTATTCTAAATATTTTAATACATAATAAAAAACAATTTCAAGCCCTTAAGATGATTCATTGGCTTATATAATTTTCAACCCACAAAAAACAATAGTTTATACTTCTAGAATACACATAGGATGAAACTCTTCCTTCCAACCCAAATTTACTAGCCTTTGAAATTTATTATATTCATGTATAATTATTATTTCATCCTTGAATGATGAATTATTTTAACTACATGATTAGAATAACATTTTAGGAGTCTCCTCTAACCCATTTTGTTCACATGGCTCATGCCAATCATGGATGTGAATGAAAAACTATATTCCCTATGTTAAAAAGTTATATTTTGGTCAATATAGGTTGCCTCCAGATAAGAGTGCAAACACCTCATGTATATCACTTGAAATTAATTGAGGTACTAGAGGCCTTTTTTTAAATTGATTTATGTTGAAAAGAAAATAAAAAAATGATGGTTGAATAAAAATGATGAAGATATTGAAGGGATCATGGTTGGATCACCATTTTAAATTTCATAATGATCATAGAAATCTTTCCCCATCTCATCCTATATACTGATAAATTGAATATTACTTGTTCAAGTTGTAAATTAAACTTATTTGATGGATAAAATGGAAACCACTCTTCTGTGAATAAATTTTTATAATCCATTCCTAAACAACTAATTAAATCTCATATCATGATTTTTTAATCCTTATAAATCATAAACAATCCACTAATTCCACACATGGGCCCATGATTTCTAGACACTCACCACCTAAAACAATCTACTTGATCGAGACAAACTATATAAGGCCTAGGGAGTTTAAGGATCGTTAACCAAAGATACAAACAATGAATTAGTCAAAAAACTAATATAAAATTACATTAATAGAATAGATAATAATTAAAATAGATATCATTTAATAGAAAAAGTGAGTTATACATTAAAATAATAATACACTAAAATTACTAAAATACTACTCCCATTTCCTTGATAACTCAATATTTTACCACTCCATATGAAGCGTAATATAGTTGAATGGGTAAGAAGAGAGCATTATGAAACTATGAATAGAGAAATGAAAAAATATAAACATTATAAAGGTTTCAATTCTCCAGTACATTACATATTTCATCTCATTCAACACCATTGAATGGATTTGGACACACACATTTATATATTTGAGAGGTTGAAAAATATCCCTTCAGATTATTTCTACATACGGTTTTACTTTAATTAGAATAGTAAATTCTAGAATATCATGTTGTTTTCTTCATAATAGTTTTTACCTTATCGCTTGTAAATGGTCAATAAATATATAAATTTATTTTTAATATTTGAAAAAAAAAATTATGCTCTAATTTATAAATAATATGTTTTCTTTTTGAGGAGACTAATCAACTCCTTCAACATTAGAGCATTAAACGAATGGTTGAGTGACTGAATTTCCTGATGAAAATTAATGTGAAACTCAAATTACATGTCTTATTTATAATCAATCTCAAATCATTGAAATTGTAGGTATCTACTATGATATATGAATCAGTTAGTGAATTGGGGTCTATATTATCGGCCAGAACACTTTCTCCTCTTGATTCATTTTTTGGACTAGTGTGTGTTGAATTGGATCACAGTCAAAAATAAAAATATGAATCCAAAATATAAATAAAGACTAAAAAAATCTGTTAATTTGGAATATGATTGTAGATGATATTCCTTGAATAAAGAACCTTCAGAATACAATTAAATTTACAGAATTAAGAAAATTTTCAAATTAAGCACATAAATAAAATAAAATATAATAATTGAAATCAAATAACATTGATTAATTATAAGGGATTAAATCATTAAAAAACATATGACTAATTATGAACATATTATCTGTGTAAACACCCCCACATATGTCACTTGGAATCCAGGGCATGTCTGTATAAAACTATAATCAAATCAATTTAAAATGAATTACCTATGAGAACCTCAAATTTGACACCAAGAAAGAAAATATATTATGCCACAAATATTCCTTATTATATGTTCACCCTTTAGTATGTATATCATTTTTAATCTTCATTTATACTACCATATACACAATACACATAACTCACATGAATATTCACTAATCACACAAATGTCAATTTTCAACAATACTTTTCCCATCAAAATTCTAGAATTTGTACCCCATAGGCGTGATAAATTCATACATCCATTACTGATTTGAGTTTAAGAAGCATCTTTAACATGAGGTCCATTCAATTTTGATCTTTATATTCTAGTTTTTAGGAATTATGTGTCAAAAAATTTATTACCAAATGATGAGGGCATGACCATTTGGAAGAAAAATTATACGTTTATAATTTTCTCTCAAATATGGTCTCCTCCTCCACCATTGGTATAAAACTTTATATATCAATAAAAAATATCATATAATGTCAAAACCATCAATAATTTCTTATGAAATTGTTTTAATACATTAAAAAATAATTATTCATGAAATCTATAGACATGAAAATCTTTTTTCCTCCATTGGATGCTCCAGAAAATAACAAATTCTCTTATAATGAAGGCTCAAAAAAGGAAAATGATTCAAAATAATGCGTTTTTCAGTATTAAAACATCTCTTAAACATTTTATTCTCCACCAAAAGATTCTCCAAATTAGCTACCACAACACAATACAACTTCCGCTAACACATATGTCCACATAGATCATTCTATTTCACTAAAAGTGCAGTTTTGATAGGGAAAATTGGATTTTATTTTGGTTTAGCTAACATGTTGTTCATGGTTTCTATGGGATAAAAGTAATAAATGAACATGGAATAACACAATTAAAAGTATTATCTTTTAAATAGGTCTATAAAATAAAAGAAATTTATCAATCTTTTAAAACGAAAGTAACTCAAAACGTTATGTTTTCAAAAGAATAAAAAAAATTGGGTAAAACAAGAATGGTACAGTTCTGTTAAGAAGTGAGGTGAATGAAAATAATATGAAAAAATGGTTCCAAATACTCATTGGAATGTTATTTTTTAGATAAATATAGAGATATATATAATTATCTTTAAAATTATTATGCAGTATTGATGAAATTAGATTATATTTTAGCTTCAAAAAAATTAATTTCAACATTAATTTAAGCATTGTTTTATGGAATAATTTTTTTTACTCATTGAAATATTTTTCATAAATTGAAATGATAACCATTTAACCTCAAAATTTTCATGAACATAAAATTATTCAAAATAAATGATATAAAATTTATAAAAACACATAATTTTTTTAGAAAAAATATCCTACACTATAAAGCATTCATTCCCCATACATAAATGATGCAACGTCTGAAATGAATTAAAATGGATTTAGGATAGAAGAATATTGGTAAAATGAAATATATCATGACTGGAAGTATAAAAGACATGTATGACCTGGTGGATTGTATTGATAATTAGGTTGGATGAGTGTCATCTCCTACACTAGATCTGATGAAATGGTCGAATGAAATTTATTCAACCTATTTCCATTATAGTGAATAGCACCCACACTCTATCATTAACTACCATTACAAAATTGAATGTATATACATTAGAATTTATAAATGAACCTTCCAATTTGGAGAGAAGATAAAATTGAATAAACATGTGTTTTGAGTTGAATAACATCACTTTTTCTCTTGGATAAAATCATTTTAGTTGGATCATCTTGTCATGTTCCACACTTGTTCTCTCATTGTAAATCCTATAATTTTCAAAATATCCCCTTCCAATTTCCTCTAACTTTTCTATATGAAATATTCCCTCATTATTATTTTATTCATGATTCATACTCATCTTCCTCATATGACAACACCCCTTATGCTCTAACTACATACGTAGGTGAAAACATTTCCAATAAAATATCCAATATAGACTAATTAAAATCATGGTTTTGTATGATGTCCTATAAGACCATAATTTATTTTTCAACCATTATCTCTAATCCTCCCTATTTGATTTAATAATGTTTTCCAAAATTCCATTGATTTCTCGATTGGACAATTCAGCATGACCATTATTCTGTGGATGATAGGGAGTTGAGGTTTTATTATGTAACCAATAATTATCTAAAAAATCCTACATTATTAATTTTTAATAGTGATTCAATTGACCACTAATTATATATATAAGACATCCAAACCTACAAAATATGTTATCACTGACAAAGTCACAAATAGCATTAGCATATACCATCTTGGTGGATTTCTCTTCACCTCATATAGAAAATAATCAACTGTAAGGAAGATATATGAATATACAAATGATGTTGAAAAAGAATCCATAAAATTTATCCAACATTGTTCTAAAATCTATGAAAATATATGTGGCTTTTGTGAAATTTCATGTCTCTATGAAATATTTTAAAAAACATTCATTTTTCACACATTTTGAATAATTCAAGAGAATCATTAAAAAGGATCAGCTAATAAATTCTAGATTCTAAAAAAAATCCTTATGAAAATTTATGTTCCAAATTATCATCCATAAGAAACATTATGTCAAAATTAAAAGATATATCAAATTTCACTCTCTATAAAAAACATTCTAATCCCTTGGTAATTATAAATATTTTAAAAAATAAATCATCCCAAATGTAATATCTAGAATCAAATTTAGGTTTTTTATGTTTTTGGGAATTGAAATGAGATGAGAATTAATACATTTCTAGATAATTAGACATTTTTGCATACAAATTAACCTATCCACTAATTATGTACACCTTCTCTCTAGGGAAGTTTTTATTGAGTGGATCTTTGATTATAATTTCAGAATTAGTATAGTTGGAAAGTCTTCTTAAATGATCATCCACTTTGTTCTCATCAGTATTTATGTACATTATATCTATTTTATCTCCTATTGTAGTAACATAGATCTCAACAGACTTAGTTTAGTTTCATCATTATTAATCAAGTACCTAATTTATTCTTTATCAAAAAACATAGTTACATGAGTACCTTATAGTTATGATCTAAATCATTATAATGAAAATTAAATTTATAAAAACAAATTTTCCATGATTTTGTAATTGAATGTGGCTACATATAATGATCTTATGGAATAGGAAATGATTAGTGTTATTCCCTCAATTCACTGAGATAGGGCTTCACAAATTCCTTTGTGGAATCATCCCAATGTATATTGAATCTTTCTTCCCAATTTTGTTGTTGTATCCCTAGTAGTTTAATCAATCGCTTATAAAACTCATCATATGATTCCCTACAAACACCATTAAAAAGTAAATCATATTAACTAAAAATAAATATTGAGATAGTGATAAAAATATTATTGAAATCATTGATGAACCTTATATATAATCATTATTTTCCTAAAAATAATGTATCACACTTTACACAATTTCCATGAGGAAATGAATTTACCAGTTAAATTTTTGAATTATTCACATCAATTAAATTAAATTAAATTATATACCAAATTATGATTACTAACTCAAAAATGAAATTAAACTTCTCAATATTTTAATCCTAATTTTTTATAAATGTTTTAAAATACGTTTTGAATATTTTTCATTAAATGGAAAATAAAATTACTATAAACTATAAATTCATCTATGAAAATATCTAATAAATATTTATTGTGATCATATAAGTTAATTAACATGAACCTTATAAATGTCCTTAGAGAATTAAATATATTAAATGGAATAATTTAATATGAAAACATATCGATGGGATTTGTAAATGTTGTATTCTTTTCATCCACTCGAGAAATAGGTACCAAAAAGTACCCTAAAATCAATACGAAAAGAAATTATGCGTTTTCTCCACTAATATATAAAAAAATGTAGTCAATGAGGGGGACGTGGAACTAATATTTTAGAGTGATGTAATTCAAATTCCTTAAAAATACACACTATATTTGTATTCTAAATAATCATAGGGATTAATTCGTTGTTTTTATTTCCTATAGTTTACAGGTGAGTTTTTTCTATACTACATAATGGGGATAAACTATTGTGAATTTGAGATGGGATAGGTGATATAATCATTGAAGAGTTTCATGATATTATTTTAACCAAATCTTTCAAGGTGAGATTCAGTCTCCTTTTGGTTGTCTGATATGTTTGGAATATCCCCCATGAATAATTATATATGTAAAAATTATTGGTTTTATTCAGAGGATATCACTAATGATCCAACAATTATCCCAGAAATTCAATCTCAAAAGAAAAATGAAATATTTTTCTTTAGTTTTTGAAGGATTATTATCAATTATCTCTGATATTTTCTTCTCCCTTTTATAGGTACACATTTTTTAGATTAGGGGGAAGGAGATTTAATATGAGATATATGGGTTTCTCAAAAGATGAAATTAAAATGCGGTTACCGAAATCCAAATGTTAGACTTCATGTATACACTAAATTATATCACCTTCCATATCAATTAAAAAATCATTAATGAAATCATTTTTACCTCTTCTTCCCACATGAAATCAGACTCACTTGTGTGTTTGTAACCCACTTCTTCAGTGACGTTGTCAATGTAAAAAATCTCTTATAAGGATATTAATTCAATGAAGATTCATGATTATTCAATGGGTTTAGTACCAACCTCATGGGAGAGTGAAAAGCGTAAGTGTTCATATGATGTGTGCCTCATGGAATCCAAAATATTGATGTGGACAGTGCTATCTCCAAACAAAAAAGTGAGTTTCCCTTCATTGAAATATATGATGGGTTTGTCCTTATTTAATAATGACATCCCAAAAATGATTATTGAGTGTTATGGGATCATATATTGATTCATATTCAACACATAGAATTAAAAAGGGAATAAGAGATGTTTTTCATAAATATTTTAATCATCTATACCTCATATTTGGAAAAATATATAACTATATTCAAGTTGTACCACCACCCTTGTGTGATTCCATTCTTCCATCAACAGATAAGTGTATACTAACTGCTGAAAAACATTAATTGATGAATATTGATCACATAATGCATTTGGTAAATTTAATGAACTAATGGTTCATGGAATTCAAAATTTCTTTATATCTTGATATTTTTTAGGGAACTATTGTGTGATAAGGGTTGATATAATTATTCCCATGTTGATCCTATTATTTCATTAATGAATACTATTCTTCGTGGAGAGATCCTTTAAAATTATATCATACTATAGATGTTTTTTGAGATCATAAAAAAATAGGATATTAGTTTCAAATTTTTTGAAGGTGTCCGGAATATATATTGGATGTGATTTATCCAAATACCTAATTGATTAAATCATACATGATGTAAATTGTGGGGGAATTTATTTATTATCCCTTTGTTTCCTTTTCAATGGTGTTTATTATCTGATACACCTTATCCTATCTTTCTCTTTATCATCTTTCTTCACTTTTTCACATTGAATTTTCAATGAATTTTTATATTTTATAACATAATTCTATCTCTGATGTTGTGGTAAAATTCTATGTTCATTTGATGATAGTGGTGAGATTTTTTTTAAATTTATTATAATTATTATTCTAACATTTCTTTGCATTTGGGATTTTCTTGGAAGGTTTTTTTCATTGATTTTTGTACATGATTTAAAAAATGCATCCAACTATGTTTTCGTGTAATCAAATATATTCTCAATGTCCTCAAAATTGGATTGTATCTTTTCCATTGAAATTTGTGTACTGGTAGATAGTCACTCATCGAGTCTTTAGAACTTATGAGGTTGGTTGTATAAATGACATTTTTTAAATTTATTTTGTTAAAAAATTTCTGTGTTTTTGAATTTGTTTTCGAATGGGGTCTAGCAGAATTATGAAAATTTCTAAATCCATATTAGTGTTAGGTAGTCTTATTTGTCATTGATTTTTTTGGAATTTCCTCAGTTTAAATGATACCACATAAGTTTTTATTCATTGTATTTTAGATCACTAGTTCGTAAAATTATCCTATGAGAAGCAGAAATGACATACCATAGCTAGTGCTTGTTTTCACCAACATATTTCAAGGTCACCAATCTCACTGAAATGGATATCTATTCTGTCCATGTTTCAGGTAATGTGGATAGATGATATTTTCTTTCTACATAAATACCTCTTGAAACAATTCATATTATACCATACTATTTTTAGTTAAATAAAATCTTTTCATTCAATAACTTGGTTTCTTTTGGCGAATTTTCAATTAATTCCCTACTAGATGATGTAACCAAGTGATTTATTTCGGTGTTCAATATTCCCCTATATAATATGACATGAACATAATTCAACTCAATTTCATTATGTGGGAATATACAATAAATTTGTTTAATCCATTACCTATAATTGTAATGGGTTTACCCATATGAATGTCTAATGGAATATATTTTCTTTTTAATGGATGTTATTTTGGTGGTGCATACAAATATTTACATTAATCATCTCACTAAGTAATTCCAATCATGCACATATCAAGGTTCTTTGATCGAAAACCATTCATTAGAATCTCTTTCCAATGAAAATAATCTTTCATTCCACTTTCCTACTCCTCTACTTATCCTTAGTGTTTGGAATTAGAGAATACATATGTGAAATCATTAATATGTTTGTTTGGGTATTCACCATCAAATTCATAATATTTTGGAAGAAATTGAATCTTGTTCTATTTATTTTGAATATAGTTTTTTAAATGTGGAATGATAATTATATTATTTTGATCAAATAATTTTTGTTTGTATAGGTATTTAAGGAATTATTTACGATTTATATCCATAATGAATGGATTGTAATGAACACTTGATGATTCAATTGAGTATTAAAACAAAATTTCCTCAAATTTAGATGAAAAATTTAGGTATATAAGACTACTGAAAAATTTTATTTAAATTTAATTATTTAGGGGTTAGGGTTTATATTGATGATCTAGTCATTAAATTTTGAAGGGAAAAAAACAATGAAGATGAAAAATATTTTTGGTACCACATTTCTATTAGTTTCACTATGTGTTTTCATATTCCCATCACCGGGTGTGGAAAGTTTTTATAATTATGTGAAAATGTTCCACAGTGGTATACATATGTTTTATCTAGATAAGAGATCATAAAAATCACGTTTTTAAAAGGAAATTAATGAAATAAGGGAAGGTTAAATTTTATATTGACATATTTTGAAAATAAATCAAGTAATAAAAATAATAGTTAGAGACGAATGATGAGGAAAGTGATCAGGTCAGGGAATGATAAAAATGTTTAATGTCACTATTTTTGTAAAACCTAGCCCCCCTATATTCCTCCTAAATGATAAATAAAATATTATTCCAATGAGTTATAAATCTTCTATTGATAAAAGAAGAAATATAAACCACTATGGTGTTAATAAAAGTTAATAAACCATTCCATAACAACTAAGGCAAGAACTTATCATGATTTGTTTCTCCACATACATATAAAAACAATTCACCTATTCCAAAAAACTACCAATTATTATTAGACACACAACAACTAAAAAAATATGCTCAATCCTAAAATTTTCATATGTTATAGGGAGTTTAACGATCTCCATACAAATATATAAACAATTAATGAACCTATAAATAATATTATGATCTAATTAATTTAATTTGGAAACACTAGAAATTGATATCGTTCAATATAAAAATAATAATGGTTTACATTAAAACACATGACTCAGAAATTTCAAAAAGAACCCCCACCATCGCTAATCACTCCAGATTTTACAAATATATATAAAGGGTAATAGAGTTTAATGGGGAATAAGAGATCATTTTGAAACTATGAAATTTGAAAAGATAAAATAAAAATCTATTCAGGGTTGTAATACTCTAGAAAAACCCATATTTCAATTTCATATGAACCCATGAATGTATGTGGAAACACATATTTATAGGGTTGAGGGGTGAAACAATTTCCCTTAACCTTCATTCGACAAAATGTATGGGTTAAATTCTCATAGAAAATTGATGAATCCTGGGTAGTTGTATTCATAAAAGTTGTTCCCCTCTATATTTTTCATTTTTAGAAAATTTTATACCATATTTGGAATAGTAATGAAATATTATTCAATAATTAACGAAGATCACATTTCTTTTTTGATAAGACTCTTATACTCCATCCAATTTAGTGCATTAAATGGATGTATAAATGAAAACTTTTATCCATGTACATTAATGTGAAAATGATTATAAGATTTTTCTTTCCAATACAGATGGAATTATAATAGTTGGAGGTCTGTAGGATGTGATATGTTTCAATTACTATGGTGTGGCCCATCCAGTCGACCATAACACATTCTCTACCAGATTGGTTTTTCTAGGAAAGTGCATTTTGAATTATACTAGAGACCAGATGAAAAGGATTATTATCACTTATAAACGACTCATAAAAAACAAATCACTCAATTAAATTCAAATTTTTTCATGTTATTCTCTAAATAAATAATATTTTGAATATTGATAAATTTCTTGAATTTTGTAATTTTTACAATTAAGCACAAAATTAATCATAAAGAATAAATATATTGAAAAAACATAAAATTAATTAATAGGATGGAATATTATAATTGAATGGAATATGATGAAATATGAAAATTTTAGGTCTATAAATTCTTCCAAACATAGAGTTTGGACTCTTGGTCATTCGAGCATCAAAATCTAATTATTGAAAATTTAAAACACATTCCCAAGCGATCCTAAAATTTCACAACAAGAAACAAAATATGTCCTGACAAAAGAAAAAAAGATTATTTAATGTTAGTAGATTATATAATTAAACATATTCCCTATTAATTTATACTCCCATGTAAAGAAAACACTGAGCTCACATGAATTTTCCACCATATCACAAATGTACATATTCAATAGGACATTTCTTATCAAAACTCATCCATGGGTACACCATAGGCTTGATAAATTCTTAAATCTCACCCCAATGATTGTTAAGGTCATGTTTATATCCTAATTAAATTAAAGGGTTGTTCTATGGGTTTTGATTTAAAGGATTAATAATCACAAAATACTAAGAATGTATGTGGAGGGACTGAATATTCTGGAAGAAAAATTGTTAGATTCCAATTTTCACTTTTTTACAATCTCCTACACACTCCCCTTAGTATTGAAATTAGCTCCTTCATTATGAAAACTCATTTAATTTTCACAGCATTCATAATTTCATCTATTAAATGATCAATAATATCAATCATATTTTTTCTTGAATGCTCTATAGTTTTACAACATTATTTCTCAATTGGATGCTCTAAAAAGGAACAACTACTCTTATCATGAAATATCGAGAAATGAACATATGTAAATAAAATGTGTTTTATTAAAAAAACACATCACTTCAACCGTTAATTTTCACTCAATGTTTCACCAAATAAGGTTGCAGAATACAAGATAGCTTCCATGAATACTGAAGATCAATTTGATAACACATTTTATCTTCATGATATGGTAATATATGGAAGATTGACTTCTGATGTGGCTAAAACAAAAAAAATTTATTTACAGTAAGGGTTAAAAGGATTGAATGTACATGTAAGGAAAGAATGAAAATAAATATATTGAAAGGGTAATATAAAACCAAACACATGCTTCAATCATTTAAAACAAAAGCACCTCAAACCAAAGAGTGTTGAAACGAATAAATCAAAATTTGGATAAAATAATAAATGTATGGTACTCTCATGAAGAGATATGAATGAATATAATATGAAAAAATTGGTTTGAATCCGCATATAAATATAATTTCAATGATAAATACAATGATATTTCTCTTGTGAATGAAAAATAGAAGTTTTATTTTAGCAATTACAAAAGAAATTTTCTTGAAAGAATGTAATTTTCAGAATTTATTAAATCATATTTTCATGGAATAAACTTATTTACTCATTGAGGATAGTTTCATAAATGGAAATGAAAATAATTTTAGTTCACATGATTCAAAATATTAAAAAAAATTAAATAATACACTGATATATTTTAAACGAAAACATTTTTATTGGACAAAATAATAACAAAAATCAAATTAAACACCTTAACTAAAAAGGATTCCTCCACCTAAATGAAATTATGTGATGTCTATAATGAATTTAAATGTATTTAACATATAATAATATTTTAAAATGAATGATAGAAATTAATAAAGTCTAAAGGATGGTATGACCTGGTGGCTCTTACTGATAAACATGTTAGAGGAGTGTGATCTACTCTACTAGATATTATGGAATTGTCTTATAGAATTTCATAAGTCGGCCTCAATGAATTTTAAATGACTCCAGATATCCATTATTCACAATCTGTACAAAACTAGAAGGATATACATGTGTAAATATCAATTGACATTTTAAAATAGAACAATGTTTAAATGGAATCAATTTGATTCTTGAGTTGAATAGTAGTAAGTTTCTCATTTATATAAGACTTTTCAGTTGGATAATCTTGAAAGACGACACTATTTTTCTCTCTTTATATATTATAATATTTTCATAATAATAACGTTTAATTTAATCCATCCCTTAAAAATCATTCTTCTATATTTCCTAACACTTCCAAGATCCAAATTAATCTTTCATACAACCAAATATGCATTATTCTTCAATTACACACGTAGGATACAACATTTACCTTAAAATACCTCAAATGGACACATTTAAAAAATGAGTTTATAGTCTTTAATATATACCCATAATGTTTATTCCTACCTTTGATTTAAATAAATCTATTTTGTTATAAAAAACAATTCCAAATATTCATTTATTTCCCTATTTGTCATTTCATTATGACAATTAGTTTTTGGATGATAGGGTGTTAATGTGTTTCTATGCACCCATTACATATTAAACAATTAATCTATTATCCTATTAAAAAATAGAGCCACTTCATCCCTAATGATAGCTCTATAAACTCCAAATCAAAAAAATATGTTTTAATTTAAAAAATCACAAAAAACATTATTATTATCAATCTTGGTGGCTTTTTCTTACCACCATTTTGAAACATAATCAACTACATGTATAATATAACATTTTTAAATGAATTTTTTAATGTAACCAATAAATATTTCCCCTAGACATAAAAAATATCAAAAATATTATGTGGGTTATTTCTTGTATCATTGAAATATTAATAAGAAACTGAAATTTCTCAAAACAAAAAAAATCATGAGAATATTTAAAAAGGGTGGGTTAATAAATTCTAGATTCAGAAATAATCCTTGCAATAGATTAGGTCCAAAGTAGATGAAACAAGATAATGCATGATTGAACTCAATTATATAACCAAATTTACTCTCAATAATAAAATCTTCATATAACATTGTTATTTAAAATATTGCAATGGATCAAATAATCCCAAATGTAATATCTTGACTATGATTTCATTGATTGAATTTGGTGGGAATTTAAATGAGATGAGAACAAAATTTTTCATGATAATTGACCACATCATAAACCAAGGCATTTCTCCTTAAATCGTGTATAAATTCTCTCATAGGTCGTGATCATTTAGTGGTCCTTTGTTATGAATTTTAGCTACAGTAGTGTTGGATAGTTTGCTTATGTGATAATCAAATTCATTATCGGCTCCTTTTATGTCCTTGATTTCATTGTTGAACACCTATAGTAGTAACATTCATCCAACTGGACACATTTTTTCATTATCATTCATAATTAATATTCTATGATCTCCATGATATGAAAACATTGTGACATTAGCATCAATCATATATAATCTAAATATTTTTAAAGAAAAGATAACTTATTGGAAATCTTTTCATATGATTCTGTAATTGATTAAAGCCATATAAAATATTCCTAAGGCATAGTCAGTGACTTATTTTCTTCCATAAATTCACCAGGTATGGACTATATGAAGAATATAGTTGGAAGCTTTACAATGTACCTTGAATGGTTCTTCCCAAAATGGTTATTGCATCACTAGTACTATAATAAATATCCCATTAAACTAATCAAAGAATTCCATACACACCCCGTTGATGAAAATCATAATCATTGTAAATAAATATAGATATAAGGACTGAAATCATACTAAAATATTTTATAAACCTCATAGAAAATAATTCATGGCATAAAAATGATCAATCTTGTATCACAAAATTTGGTTAAGGTAAATAATTTTTCATTTCAATTTGTGATTTATCAACATCAATTCCCATTTTTGAAATGAAAATCCCAAGGAAAATTCTTATCTAAAAAATGATATGACAAATATAAAAATTAAAAAAAATTATTTTAAATGATTTTTTTCAAGAAAAATCCTATTTTTTCAAATAACGGAAAAATTAATTTCCAAAAACTATAATGATCATCTACGAAAACCACTATGAAATAATTAATGTGTTAAAAAAAACGTAAAATTCTCCCTTGAAATATATATGGTGAATTATATTATCCAATTCGAATCCGTTTATGTGAATATTTATTGATGGTCTAAGGAAAGGTATTATTCTCTTGACCCTCATGAGAAATTGGTACCCGAAAAAACCATGAAAATCGATTCAAAAGGAAATAATGTGTTTCCCTATCAATCTCTATAACTCATAGATAATTAAGGGGATTGCAACATTGTCATTATTAGTGACCATATTCATATTCCTAAAATAAATTCATACTCTCGAACAATTATGAATTCTTCCAAGGATTAATTCATTCATTTCACTCCACACCGTGGTTCATAATTTTATTTTGAATAACCTAAATGAAAAAAATCCACTATGTATCCTATATGGGATAGATTATCCCATATTCTAAGAGTTTCATGGAATACTTCAAAACCACAATCATGTTGGGAATCATCCTCACATTGGTATGTCTGGTAGGTTTGAATTCTACCACTTGAATAATTCAATGTGCCTATATTGTTAGGTTTTTTACTTGTATATAACCTATCCTCCAACCTATTTTTTTTGGAAATTCTCTCTCAAAATCTGAATCGAATATTTTTCATGGGTTTTAAACAAATTATTAGTAATTTTCTCTAGAAATTTACCCCTATAATGTACACAAATTTCATATAAGTAAGAGGGGGTTTTAAATCTAGATGTGGGGGCTACTAAAGAGATGAAATTAAATTGAGGTTCTCCATTTCCTACAATTGGAATTTTTAAACATAATAAATGATATCATATTCTTCATTATTTAACTATTAATCAGTGATTCCTAGTTTTAACTTTTCATCCATAATGAAATCAAAATATCCAGTATTTTGGGAACAAATGTTTTCAATGGTAGTTTTTGTAAATGTTATTGCATAAGGAAACAAATTCATGTAAGACATCTGATTCTCTAATGGGTTCATTAAAAAAATATTGTGAGAGTTAAAATAGTATGTGATTATCTGATAGGTGCCAAATTGATTTAATAATATTTATGTGGATAGTGAAATGTAAAAAATACGTTGAAAGTGTCCCTTAATGATAATTAATTATGGTTTTGGATTTAATTATGAAATGAATCTAATATGATGGGTGAGTGTGAAGGGATCCTATCTTATTTTATATTAAACATATAGTAATTAGTTGGGAATAATATATCTTTGACTTTTATAAGTACATACTCTTGGACTAATGCTGGTTAAACTTTATATATGATTTCAAGTTGGACCACTAAGTTTCATGGAATAATGCTAATAATCTTTGTAGAAGTGGATATTGAGTGAGGTAATGAATTAATTTAAGAACGTATATAAAAATAATAACTCGATTAATTTAATTGAAAAAATATTAATTTGATGGGAAATATCCCTTGATCATGAAATTTGGTTGGGAATTAGGTTTTGATAAGGTATGATATAATTCTTCCCATGTTTAACCTGTTATTATCTTGAATTCACATATTCATGATGAATATATTATTTAAAGGTTTTCAATAAATTAGATTTCTTTTAATTCTTCAACTAAAAAGATGATAATTTCCTCTTCCTAGAAGGTATCTAGAATTTATTATTGATGTGATCCTTCATTAATCCTAATTAATTCAATAAAAATTAATGGAAATGGTGGGGATATGTATTTATTATCCATTGGTTTCCTTTTAAATGGTATTACTTGTCTCGTCCTGATCATGCTTCCCTTGTACACACCCTCTTATTTCTCTTCTTCACTATGCATTTTCCTAAAGTTTTATAAATTTAAAACTTCAACATAAATTAGATAAGGATGTATGATTTATAGTTTATGGGATGAAGGTTTTTATTTTTTCCCAAATATTGTAGTTATGATGCTTAAATTACAATTTGGGTATCATATTTTCTAGGAAGGATGATTCCCTTAGGGTTTGGGAATTATTTCAAAAAAGACATCCAACTATGATTTAAAGATTATCAAGCATATCCTCTAGGCCCTCATCCATGGATTGTATCTGTTATCAAAATTTTTATGTTCTAGTGGATGGGTTCTTAAAGGTTCAATATATTGTGGATGGTTGATGGTATGGAGGCTGGTAGTAATATTAATTTTGTTAAAATGGGGGTGTATTTTTGTATGGTGTCTAGCTTTATTCTTATGATTTCAAAATCCATATTGATCATAGATAAGATATATCTATCATAGATTTTTTTGGAACTTCCTCAGTTTATAGAATACCAAACAAGTTTCCATTCTCTATATTCCAGCACACTGGTTAGTGAAATCATTAGGTGATGAGAATAAAACATATACCTTTGAGGGTGCATGTTCATCAACCACTGGTTTGAAGAAAATATATCTCAAAAAAATATAGTTATATATTAAATCATAGTATCTAGTATGGGATATGGATGGGAATATCTTACCTCATAAATACCTATTATTCAATTAACTCTTTACCAAACTAGTGCGGGGTCTTGTAAATATTCTAAATCAGTCCATTGTATTATTCTAGTGACTTTTAAATCAATGTTCCTCTAGATGACGAATCTATAAGGTTTATATCTTTATCTAGTAATCCATGGTAAAAGGACTGAAGAATGTGATTCTCCTTAATTTAATGATGTGGATGGATGCAAAAATTAAAATTTAAATCTTATCCAGTACTTATAAAAGTGTTTTTCTTGATGAGTGTCTAATAAAATGGGGTTATTTTCTAATATTTGTGAATCTGGAGGAGAGAAAGAATATTTTCATGGATCCTATCACTATATAATCCCTCCTTTTTATCACATAAACGTTTATTACATTTTACAAAACTGAGGATCTTTAAGGTTTAGTGTCTTGGAAACAATGAACTTAAAACATGAAAACATACATAAAACATTATTATTAAACGCTTTAAAGGCTTCTCCTTAAGTTTATCTTAGTATCATTATTGCATCACATAACTTGGGGACATACAAAAAAAGAAAGGGTGAGCAGAAGGCCCAGTAAGGGAAACAAGAGAAACATTTTACATGTGAACATGAGATACTTCAATAAGGACATGAAATGAACTTTAAGGCATGAAAATGAAACCATGAAGCATATCATAAAAAAATAAAATTTTTCATAACATGAAGATGTGGATACAACATCTAATATTGACAATTGTTTCATTTCACCAAGGTCCATCCCCAAGGTGTCGTTAAAAATTACCAAGGTTATTCACCAAGGCATCGTTAAAAATGGTCAACTCTAGAGATTAAGTCTTTACCCAATATATTGGAGAGATATCAGGGAACACCCTTAAATTTTTCTTTATTATCATGTTATCCACATATAGAATCATCAAACATTTCATAAATAAACCATATAGCATAAAATAAATGGGTTTCATTTCATAATCATAACGTTTTAAAAACCGCTTTAAAGACATGATCTTTACGTTACTTTAAACCCACAGAAAGGGAAAGAGAGAATAATGTATGTAAATCCCATAATTTAAAATAATTTTTTTGTATATATGTGAATAACCCTGTATAAATAAGATTTTTGAGTATTCACTTAATAACATGAAGTAATTTTGAGAAAAAGAGAGAGGCATTTTAGACGAAAATTCTGCAGCACAACGGATACATTACAAGGTTTTGAAAAACGTTGAAGAGAGAGGGGACATGGGTCAAATGATGATAAATGACCCATAAAACAGTAGAGGGACAAAATATAAGGGATTATAGAACATGGTAATGAAATTTTAAAATATACCATATGAAATGAAGAACATGAAAGGAAGACAAAAATAAGATTTCCCTTATGAAAATTCAGCATCCTAACATCGTTACATAAACTTCAACCAAAAATGAATTGATGAGATCAAATATGGTCTCTCATCATATGAACATAAGAGTACAGTATGATAGATATAGAGATCATACACCAACATAACAAAAAGTAACTTTAAAGAATTGACATGAAAGTAGAACTTCAAAATGAGATGTGTGAAGAACCACTTAAAAATTCGGCAGCCTAACAACGCCACTTAAAACTTCAAAAAACTGAATTGAAGATATCAAATGGGGTCTCTCATCATATGATCATAAAAGATCAGTATGATAAATTTAGAGATCATACCCCAACATAATAAAAAGGAACTTGAAATACTTTACATGATAATAGATCTTGAAAAATGAGAAGGGTGGAAGAATCCGTTACAAAACATTTCGGCAGCCTAACGGCGCCACTTAAAACTTCATAAAACAAAATAATGAGAGTATGAGGGGATATCCAATTATGTGAACATGAAAAGGGAAGTAAGAGGAGTATAAAAGAACACACTTTAACATATGAACCTGGAGTATAAAAGAAATTACATAAAAGATATTTCTTGAAAAGAAAGAGAGAGATCAGATCCCTTACCTTAAAACGTAACTCTTAAAACACAATGGTTTGGAACTTGAGGGATTAGGGGCACCTTGGGAGGATTCCTTGGGAGGTAATGAGACCATAAAATCGGTGGGGGAGAGTTGGGAGTGAAAACTAAAGGAGTAAAGGGTGGTTATTTATAGGGAAAGTGAGGGGACAAGGCATTAATGGCCAAGGGACACCTCACAAGTGCTTTTCTCAAAACCATGTGCTCTCCCTTGGCATTTACGATGGAGTTAGGCCACATGGTGCCCCCAAAACAATAATTCATCACCCTTAGCCGGCCAACCCTTATAATATCTCATGACATCATCATGACACAGTTATGATGTCATTAAACATACCGAAACCCTAAAACTGTATTTTTACTATTCACTGAAAATTCAACTTTCTCAGAAAAATCCCAAAATTTCACATTAACCAAATATCAAGCCTCTGCTTTAAAAAATGAACTCCAATTTATAAAAATAATTTTTTAAATATTTTTATTTTTATTTTTAAATAACTACAGTATTCACTAAAAATTCATTTTTTTTAGAAAAATCTCCAAAAATTACCATAACATAATATCGATTCTCTGAGTTCAAAAATAATGACCATTTTATAAAAATAATATTCTAATTATTTTTAATTAAATTTTAAATTAAAAAACACTTTTCACCCGAAAAAACTAATACTTGACTAATAATTTATGAAACCATTATTTAACCATTCTATTGAATCACATTACTTAATCAAGGTGCCTAGATTATACTAATACTTTATTTAAGTGAGATTACTAATACATTTGGACTCATTACTAATCCTAATAATAAAATCACAATTCATATTTTACTATTCATCAAAAATCATGTTGATCTTATTAGACTCTAAATTTCGTACTGAACATAATTGTAGAAGACCATTTTTCGCAAATCATTACACATTTTTAATTATTTAAGGTTTAATTTTTTTTAAAATATACTTTTTCTAAAATTCATCAACAATATTCATACTATATTTATCCTGTCATTTGAAAATTCATAAACATCATCATAAGAAGAAATCCCAATTTTTATTTAAAACAAAGGATTACACAAGGTAGTTACGGTCTCCTTACATAGCCCCTTATCACACCAGCAAAGGACCAAAGTGTATAATGTGCTAATGTGAGAGAATCCGAGGGAGGCTCAGCCAACATCACACCAGTTGTAATTTCTATTAGTTTGAACTTCTCATGAATGTGATCCCATTCAATCTTCACACGATTAAGTTCAGCTTGTGTTTGATCAGAGCAAAGCCCAGTGGTGCTACCTCCTTCCCAAGTTCTGTTAGATGGGCTTCGATCGGTTCAAGACTATTGGGTGAGGCCATCGAATCTTCTTTATATATAAATTAACCAAGATTACTTGTATTTAGAGACAATAATCAAAATGTTTAATTTCTAGTGGTTATATTGACCAATGGTCATATAACTGTCAAAACCCAACAGTTTCATTTTAATTATACTCATGTTATCAAATGAAACATTTTTTTGAGTATAAAAAATAAAATAACACATAAAATTAGGAAACAAGATTTATTCAAAATTTCGGGTCGTTACAATCATCCCCCTTAAGAAATTGCGTCCTCGCAAATTTTTTTCAAAATAGGTTTTGAAATTTTATTGAAATTCCCACATCGTAAAAGGATTCAGTAAAAATATTACTTTAAAAAAAGAAATGGAAGTACGAAGGTCACCCGAGTTATCCCACACTAGGATTCCATGTAAGAAAACATGGACAAGGAAGAAAAACAAATGGTCAAGTTCTGAGGGAGAGTGATAGAGAACGTGATTAGGAGAAAGTTAACCATAAGAAAATCCCAAACTTATGATGTGTGTAAAGAGTCATTGATTACCTAGTAGGAAACGTAAACCAACAACATTTTTGTTTTACATTCCTTTTCATAATTTTGAGGAATTCATTTACTACCTAGAACAAAAACATAAGAAAATATACCAACCTTCATGTAGAGTTTCATCCTTTAATAAATTTCTACCAAAACTAATATTTTCTCCAAAAGATGAGTATTCAAAACTACTTGGTCTCATCAAAACACAAGAATCGTATTCTAGAGAATCACATAATCCACAAAAGATTAACTATCTATTTCTTCTATCTTTAAACATTATCCCAAAAATAGAAAGGGTAAGGTAAAACAACTCTTCAAAAAGAAAGAATCACATAGGATGGGAAACTATTTTTAAATCATTATAGTTCCATGGTACTAACCAAAGTTCATCATAGACCATCCCATAAATAACGGTCCTTAAAATTCCTCAAAATAAACCAAACTAAGATTGAAACCCAAATACAAGAGGGATTTGATAACATAGTCTTCCAAAATAAACTACATTGTTCATCTCCAAACAACATCAACCACACCTAACATCTTATAACAAAAGTATCTAACCTAAACATATTTTACCCAAGATAGGTTAATCATTTCCATAAGTAACCTAAATTAATATAAGTCCACCTTAAATTCATTGATTCTTCAAAATATAAGTCAACCTTACTCCTCAATGAAAATACAGTACTAATCTATTTACCTTGATCATATAGGGTCCTCAAAATAGTGAATGTCTTCCAAAATAATAATCATCTTTTAATCCCCTAATCATCTCTATCGTATTAATACGGCAATCGTAGCATTTCCCATCACATTGGTTGTTGGGACATGTTCATCCATTTCCCTCCATTAAGTAAGAAAAAATCTATAATTAGGGGCTTAAATACTTAGCCAATAATCATGAAAAGAAACTTAAAGCATCTAAGGATAACTTGTAGGAGGAAATTATACCCTAAATTGTGATCCCCTAGGTTCCCATCTAGGTTATCCATGATCATATATTCTTATGTGAACCTTTATTTTATTTTATCATTGTTCCTTTAACAATGGTTCATACTAAGCTTATGAATTTACCAACGCATATCCCCCGGGAGTGTCGTAACCAAGAGTGCAGCAAGGCCCATTGTCGTGTACCGGTTACTGTTTGAGTCTAGCTCAAAGCGGTGTTTTAGGGTTTTACCCCTATGTACATCTGTGCCAGAGCCACCTCTACCTGCTCATATCCAGACAGGGATGTATTTTCTTGGAAACCCCTTACTCAATACTCACCAAAATACTAGGAAGATTTTTTATATTTAAACTTTTCTATAGGGTTCTTCCTAGAGTTTTCATATCCTAATTTCCACAAATAACTAAACCATCCTTTGATACCAACTATAGCATCCCGCCTTTTTATCACATAAACTTTAATTACATTTTACAAAACCGTGGATCTTTAATGTTTTGTGTCTTGGAAACCAGGAACATAAAACATGAAAACATAAATAAAAAATTCTTATTAAACCCTTGAAAGGCTTCTCCTTAAGTTCATCCTAGGTTCATTACTGCATCTCATAACCTAGGGACATACAAAAAAAGAAAGGGTGAGCAGAAGGCCTAGTAAGTGAAACTAGAGATACATTTTACATGTGAACTTGAGATACTTCAATAAGGACAATAAAATAACTTTAAGGCATGAAAATGAAACCATGAAGCATATCATACAAAAATAACATTTTTCATAACTTGAATATGTGGCTACTACATTTAATATTGACAATCGTTTCATTTCTCCAAGGTCCATCCCCAAGGTGTCATTAAAAATTACCAAGGTTATTCACCAAGGCGTCGTTAAAAATGGTCATCTCTAGAGATTAAGTCTTTACCCAATGCATTGGAGCGCTATGAGGACGCACCATTAAATTTTAATTTATTATCATGTGATCCACATATAGATTCATAAAACATTTCATAAATAACCCATATAGCATAAAATAAATGGGTTTCATTTCATAATCATAACATTTTAAAAATTGCTTTAAAGACATGATCTTTACATTACTTTAAACCCACGGAAAGGGAAAGCGAGTATCATGTATGTAAATCCCAGAATTTATAATAGAAAATTTTTGTATATATGTGAATAACCCTATATAAATAAGAGTTTTGAGTATTCACTTAATAAAATGGAGTAATTTTGACAAAAAGAGAGAGGCATTTTGAGACTAAAATTCTGCAGCACAACGGCTACGTTACAAGGTTTTAGAAAACGTTGAAAAGAGAGGGGACATGGGTCAAAAAATGATAAATGAACCATAAAACAGTAGAGGGATAGAATATAAGGAATTTAAGAACATGGTAATGAAATTTTAAGATATACCATATGAAATGAAGAACATGAAAGGAAGAAAAAAATAAGATTTCCCTTATGAAAATTCGGCAGCCTAACAGCGTTACATAAACATCAACCAAAAATGAATTAATGAGATCAAATAGGGTCTCTCATAATATGAACATAAGAGTAATTTATGAAAGATATAGAGATAATACCCCAACAGAACAAAAAGTAACTTGAAAGAATTGACATGAAAGTAGAACTTCAAAACGAGAAGGGTGAAAAACCACTTAAAAATTCGGCAGCCTAACAGCGCCACTTAAGACTTCAAAAAACTGAATTGAAGAGATAAAATGGGGTCTCTCATCATATGATCATAAAAGATCAGTATGATAAATTTATAGATCATACCCCAACATGATAAAAAGGAACTTGAAATACTTTACATGATAATAGATCTTGAAAAATGAGAAGGGAGGAAGAATCTGTTACAAAAAATTTCGGCAGCCTAACGGCACCACTTAAAAATTCATAAAACGAAATAATGAGAGTAAGAGGGGATATATAATTATGTGAACAAGAAAAGGGAAGTAATAGGAGTATAAAATAACACCCTTTAACATAAAAACATGGAGTATAAAATAAATTACATAAAAGAGATTTCTCGAAAAGAAAGAGAGAGATCAGATCCCTTACCTTAAAACGTAACTCTTAAAACTCAATGGTTTGGACATTGAGGGCTTGGGGGCACCTTGTGAGGACTCTTTGGGAGGTATGTAGACCAGAAATTCGATGGGGGGGGGAGTTGGGAGTGAAAACTAAAGGAGGAATGGGTGGGTATTTATATGGAAAGTGAGGGGACAAGGCATTAATGGCCAAGGGACACCTCACAAGTGCTTTTCTCAAAACCATGTGCTCTCCCTTGGAATTTACCATGGAGTTAGGCCACAAGGGGCCCCCTAAATAATAATGTATCACCCTTGTATGGCCAACCGTTAAAATATCTCATGAAATCATCATGACACAGTTATGAGGTCATTAAACATACCGAAACCCTAAAACTGTATTTTTACTATTCACTGAAAAATCAACTTTCTCAGAAAAATCCCAAAATTTCACATTAACCAAATATCAAGGCTCTGATATCAAAAATGAACTCCATTTTATAAAAATAATTTTCTAACTATTTTTAACTTTATTTTTGAATAAATACACTATTCACCAAAAATTCATTTTTTTAGAAAAATCCCCAAAAATTACCATAACATAATATCGATGCTCTAAGTTCAAAAATAAAGTCCATTTTATAAAAATAATTTTATAATTATTTGTAATTAAATTTTTAATTAAAAAAAACTTTTCGCCCGAAAAAACTAATACTTGTCTAATAATTTATGAAACCATTATTTAACCATTTTATTGAATCACATTACTTAATCAAGGTTCCTAGATTATACTAATACTTTATTTAAGTGAGATTACTAATCCATTTGGACTAATTACTAATCCTAGTCATAAAATCACTATTCATATTTTACTATTCATCAAAAATCAAGTTGATCTTATTAGACTCTAAATTTCGTGCTGAACATAAATGTAGAATACCATTTTTTGCAAATAATTACACATTTTTATTATTTATGGTTTACAAAAACATTTTTAAAATATAATTTTTCTAAAATTAATCAAAAATATGCATACTATATTTATCCGGTCATTTGAAAATTCATAAACTTCATCATAAGAAGAAATCCCAATTTTTATTTAGAACAAAGGATTACACAAGACAATTACAGTCTCCTTACATAGCCCCTTATCACACCAGCATATGACCTAAATGTAAGGTGTGCTAAGGTGAGAGAATCTGAGGGAGGCTCAGCCAACATCGCACGAGTAGTAATTTCTATCAGTTTGAACTTCTAGCGAAGGAGATCCCATTCTAGCTTCACACGATGAAGTTCAGCTAGGGTTTGGTCCAGAGCAAAGCCCAGTGGTGCTACCTCCTTCCCAAGTTCTGTTAGATGGGCTTTGATCGGTCCAATACTACTGGGTGAGGCCATCAAATCTTCTTTCTATATTAATTAACCAAGATTACTTGTATTTAGAGACAATAATCAAAACGTTTAGTTTCCAGTGGTCATATTGAACAATGGTCATATAACAGTCAAAAACCAACAGTATCATTTTAATTATACTCATGATATCAAATGAAATATTTTTGTTGAGTATAAAAAAAAAATAACACATAAAATTAGGAAACAAGATTTATTCAACATTTCGGGTCGTTACAATCACTATTCCAGTACAATCCAAGATGTATCCAATTTTTAAGCCATAAAACCTTTGTTTTGAGGATCCTTCCAATGAAAATGAGAATTTATTCTAATTTACCTCCACCTCAACTGCTACTCAGGGAATGAATGTATAACAGAAATATGTGAGATATTTAATATATTCATTTGGGTCCTCAACTACCAATCCAAAAAAATTGGATGAAATTTGATCATTATATGATTCATATAAACATAATAATGTATATATAGAAGGATAAGATTAATTTTTTATTAGGTAATTTTTGTGCACATAGGTCTATAAATGTTTTGTTCTGTTTTCCAACCATGATGAAAGGCTCTGAGTGAACACATAATGTCTCATACAATTATTCAAGAGAAATTTAATATAATTAATATTTAAAATTTAGTTTCCTATGTTTATTAAAAAATTAACTTTTATTTTCATAAAATAGGGATAATGGATGAATATTTGAGTTTCTATTCATAGAATTTTTAATAAAAATAAAGAATGAAGAAAAAATATTGTTGGAATCTCCTTCCCAAAAACAACACCATGTTATTACATGTTCCAATCATGGTTTTTGAAGAAAAAAATAAATATTACGAATTCTAAAATGTAGTAAATTTTTCAACCTATGGTTTCTCCCTATAGGATAAAAAAATAATTACATTTGTTACATGAAATTAATGAAATATGGGGACTTTGATTTTGAAATAGATTGATTTAAAAAAAAGATTGAAATAAAAATAAAAGTTGAATGAAAATGGTAACGATATTGATTGGGCTAGGATAAGATAACATTTTTAAATGACATAATTGTCCTAAAACATAATCCCCCTCTTCTCCAATTGAATTATAATTGAAAACAACTGGATCAACTTTTCAATAAACATTGGTTGAAAAATGAAGTGGAAAACACTCTTTTGCCATGAATGTTCATAAACCATTCCTTAACAACTTTGGATACCCTTATCATTATGTTTTCTCTATATAAATCTAGAAGGATATCCCATATTTCACACAACGTTCCAAAAATTTCTAGACCATCAAAACCTAACATAATATGCTAAATTTATATGAACTGTCATAGGAACATGTAGTTTTAATATTAATAAGCAATGATATATAAAATGAATGACAAAAAAACCCAAAACAACATCACATTAAAATAATTAGGAACTGATGAAAACAAATATCATTCTATAAAAAAGATTATAATGAATCACAATACATTGTAATTACAAACGGAGAACTCCCCCTACCAAATCACTCAATATTTTACCCCACTAGGTGAAGAGTAATATTGTGTAATTGTGAATTAGAGATAATTATGAAAATATGAAAATAGAAAATAGAATATCTATTAATCGTTAAGTTTCAAATACTCTATCACAACCCCTATTTAACCGTCTTCAACAACCATGAATGTATATAGACACATTTATTTATAGGGTTCATTGGTGAAAAAACTTCCCTTGAGAATAATTCCATCAATGATCTGAGTTAAATTGTCATAGTAAACAAGAATATCTCATGTTTTATTTTACATATAGGTTTTTACTATATCTCTTGTTCATGAGAAATCAAAATACTAATTTACTAGAATAAGTGGAAAAAGATTATGGTCTAATAATAGAAGAAGAAATTCTATTCATGATTAAAATACTTAACTCCCTACACATTAGGGTATTAAATGGTTTCCCAAATGAAAAAATTTATTCATGAAATTTAATGTGAAAATGAATATTAGAGATAAATTTCAATCTATCTAGATGTTAAAAATTTATAGGTATCAAGGTTGATATATTCTTCAGTTAATGAGGTGGTGTTTATCCAATTTTTCAAAACAATTTATGCACTTGATATATTTTTATGGGCTACTGAATTTTGAATATGATCTAGGTCCTGATGACCATGTATAATATCAAGTAAAAATAAATTCTAAAAAATGAATAAAAAGTTTTTGATAAAAATTGGGGATGTTTTTCTATAAATATAGTGGTTTCATAAAAATTATAATTTCTTGAATTTTTTAATATTCCGAAGTTTTCCCAAATTCAACCAAAATACAAAAATTATAGAAAGAAGATAATTTTTTTTCAAATGTAATGGATAAAATCTTTTATAAATATTATATAAATTATGAAAATAATAGCTCTATCACCACCCCATAGAGTAGGCTAAAAAATTTCTAACATAATAAGATTTTCTTCCTCAAGAACAAACCACCTATATATCTCATCAATACAACACCAAAAAATTAAGGGATTGTCCCAAAATTAGTACATATTATCAGAGAGGAATTTCAATCTTGTATTATTTGAATTTTATTTGAGAATGAAATTTGTAATTAGAAATTTCAAATATTTTAAAATCCATATAGATCATTTCATTGAAGAAATAGAGAATTATTATTCAGGGAAATATGTTGCAGTTATTATAGGTTCTAATTTTTGAGTGGAGTGTGTTAGTAACCAAGACATGAGTTCAAATAAATTGTTTTTAACAACATTAATATATATTATTTAAAAAAAAAATTTTAATAGTAAATTCCATCTTATAAACAATGATTTCAATTCATTTTAGTCAAAAAGAAATTATAAAAAAATCCTAGTGAATAATATTTATTATGAGCCTTTGAGATATTTCCAAAACCTATAAAATAAAAATATATCATCATTCAACATTTTTTAGTACTATAATAGTTTTTTTTGGAAATAATATAGAAACTCAGATATCATGTAATTTACATGAAACCTATGAGACATTCTTCTTCCAACAATTTCTCCTAATTTCAAATCAATAAAATATAAAATAACCATTACAAGTTAATTCCATTCTAGATAAGTGAATATTAGTGATGTTGTGAGAATTTATTTTAAAAAAATTTATGATTCTATGAAGGTTCCATCTAAAAAAATGGTGTATCCCTGATAAAAAAATTATAAATGAGGTTTAATGATTTTAGAAAATTCAATGATGAATATCTCCTAAAAATAGGCCTTCCCTAAGAAACATCTAAAACATTTTACATTTAATGGTGATGTAAGATTCAAAATAATTTCAATCATAGAATTATCTACTCTTACTACCATCATTGAAATAGTTTTTCCTATGAATATTCCTTATATAACAATGAAATTCATCTTTTCTTACTTTACGATATGGTCTGTCTCCTAAAACCATGTTTAACTACTTTTCATATTTTTCCATATTCCATAATAAATAGAACCAACTATAAAAAATACATCAATGAAGACATAATTAATTCTCTCAATCATATAACAAAATCAGCACACACATTTAAAAGGTGGTGGTTCCCCATATAAGCCAATGGAAATAAAACTATAGGTAATTTTCTGTAATGTGAAAAATAATTTAGTTTTATCCCCATCATCCATGCCTATATGAATTTGGTTTTACCCTAAATAACCATATATTATACAAGAAACAAAATTATATAAATCCTTATAATTATTTGATTTAAAAAATTATTATAAAATTTTATATATAAGTGTACGAGTCAGGATTTCTATAATCAATACAGACTCTCCTCTTAATATCATTATTAACATGATAATTTTCATTTTTATCGTTAGTCATAACTGAGAAACATAACTTAATAGGTAATATATTTATTTTATTAACCCATTAATAATCATAATTAAAAAAATATTCAAGTATCATGTACCTTAATTATTTCCTCTCAAACAGACTCTTTTATGTTCGATTTTATCTTCTTTGACTCTTGAGTATAGAATATAAATTTGGATCCATTGGTTTTATATTCATGAAATAAATGGAATTATTCCATTAATATTTACAATATACTATCATATTAAATACATGAACTTCCTAAAAAAATAGATAGAAATCCAATTCATGACTCATAATTAACTTAGCTCAGATAAGGTAATTCATGCTATAACTTTCACCAAGAAAAGATTTTATTAGATTTAATATAATAGGAAACAACTTTAATATAAGTTATTTAAAAATATAATATAGGCACATGGAACTATGAAGTTGGACGACCTTAATATTCATTATAGAATTATTAATAAATATAATGAATAATTATCCTCACTACTATCGTGATAAGAAAAATCATTAGAATATTTTATTTATTTTGGTTTTAAAATTAATTGTACAATAAATTTATCATGATATTCAAAATACCCACCCACATATGCATGATATAAATCATCATTTTTACAAGGAAAAATATCACATAGGATTCATCTTGTGTGGTGTTACTATTTATTCATTCTGTAACATGGAAAATAACTCCCTCATCATCATCAAGAGTTTCTTTTAATTTCGTCATCTTATGGTTAGAGTACCTTATATATTGTGGTGAAACATTGTATTATTCAAAAACATTAAACTTATTACTTTTACCAATATGATTTAAAATAAACCCTTCAGTAACATTTATTCTAGCTCTTCCAATGTAATGTTTGTACCTATCAAGAATGATAGGGACTTAATTATTCACACTCCAAATTAAGAACAAGGAAATACAATGGTAAAAACAATTTCAGAAACCCAAAAATAATGTCTTCAACTCCTCCAACAGTTAAGGTATTTTATTCATTGGAAAATTTGAAGAATCTAGTAGTGGGGAACATATCATCCAATTATAAATACATGGTGAGTGATTAAGGGGTAATGTTAATAATAAATCCATGGTCCACATTTAACATGTTAACTATTTTTTAAGGTGTATTTAATGATAATACTAATAGGATACTTTATCATAGGATGAATTCTATTAATAACTAAAACACTACACACCTTTTTAATATGATTATTCAAAAACACAAGTTTTTTCTTATTTAAATATTTATTTATGCTTTTATATAATGGAACCTGAATTAATTCTTTTCGAATAGGGATGGAAATGTGATTTTTTTAAAACAACATATGAATTTTGAAAATCTCAGTTTCACTAATATTAATATTAATCCTTTTCAAAAATGAATTTGTGGATCAAAATTATTTATATCAATTGGAATTCAATCATCTTATTTTTCAATATTTTATATCTGTTAATCTCTCATTATGTTTAGAATGTCATCATCATTCTTAATAATTGGTCTAATATGTTGTTCAATCATTTTAGTGTGGTTTTATGGAATTCTAGTTACATTGGACCCATCGTTTTAATTTATTGTTTCTTCCAAAATTTATATTATTGATATTTTATGATTCATAGGTGTTATTTGTGGGTCTGAAGACCACTCCTAGTATTTTTTTGTGACATTATCTCATGTACTGACATAACTAGTACTTGGTATATTCTCATTTCCTTTTTTATTCATATCCCTAGTATGTTAACCAATTTTAATTTCTATATTTATTATGATAGTATCATATTTAAATTCATTATAATCATATTTGGATTATTTTTGTATAAAATTAAATCTTTAACATTTAATCATGAGAATTTTTTCTATTCAATATTTATCCCATATTAGAAAACATATGGCCTTTAATTCTCCCTAGAGTACTAATTTTTTTCCCTTGTTTGGTTTTTTTATGTCTTCATAGTTTTTTATTTGAAACTAGGGGTAACATTTCAAAACACACATTTATCTCTCTAGGAAACATGGAGATGATTTTTTTACCACTAATAGTTTTTATTAGAGAAGGGATCATCCTTAGGTAGAATCCTATGTCCAAAAACCGTGAATTTTTTTAGGTGTTTGGGAATGAATATCAACATTAGGACAATAAGATTTATAATTATAATAAATTACACCATTCTAGAATATATACCCATTGGAGTTTAAGTTTTTCAATTTAAAATAGCTATTAACATTTAATTCTACATGTTTAATAGGGTTATTGTCTTTCAGAACTATTTTAATAATCCTATAAAACATTAATTGTGAGTTCTATGAAATATTATTAAATATTTACTTTATTTATTTTTCAATTTTGTTACTAAAATATCATAATATAGATTCATTTGATAGGGTCTACTAGTAAGGGGTGTGAAAATTATAAAATGTGACTATAAAGAACTCTAGAGAAATTTTTTTATTATGGAAATACCTATTAACTGTACTAAATATATACCATGCCTAATAGATTATCTCTGCATCATATTTAGAGTATATAATTACTTTTTCCAATATCAATTTTCATTTTCTTAGGAATATTTTTTATCAATAATTAATTAAATAGTTGATCCCTTGTACCAAAATATTCATGATCCAAATGTTGAAACTATTTAATGAATTTTCCTACTTAGATAAAGGGAGAACATTAATTGTACAATCATATGGAATGAATTCTCTTTACGTGAGATGTTGTACCACATAAAAAAATTCAATGATAAATTCGAATGAGTATTCATTATTAATTGCATTGTATGATCGATTCATGGGATGATAAGATTAGATAATTCCAAAGTGTCATTACTAATGGTTGTTTCTAACAAAAGAAGGATATCTACAGAAATTTTGAACCTGAATTATCCCAAGTGATACACTCTCATCCAATTCATTTTTGGTGTATTTAGATTATTATTCATATTTTTATATATATCTTTCTGCTTTACCTTGTTTTTATTTGTATTACTTGTTAAATGAACGATAATCTCATAATAAATAGTGTTTAATTCTTACTCCATTGATGTTTTATGCATCAACAAAAAAATTCATGATATATTCACTAAATGAACTAAAAATAGAAAATTTCATTTTTAGAATTTTATTTTGTTTTTAATGGTTATTAATAGATTTTTATATAGATTTTTTTAACTCTTTTGAATATTTTAATTTTATATAGTTTTTAATAGTTATCAAAATTTTATTCACCTTATCTCTCATTCCTTCCCTGATAACATCACTATGATTTTTGGGAATATTTCTAGACTCACCGAACATTTAAAAAATTTACCTAGCATTGGTAGTATATCCAAAAATAAGAAAGGTATATTAATAATAAAAGTACAAAAAACATAAAACTCATAAAATAATTAAATAATAATGATGAAACTATAATCATTGTCTGAAATATTATACAATAATTTATTTTCCTATATTGACATTGTGTTTCTCTAACAGTAAGAAATAGATCAGGATGAAAAGATAGTTAGTATAGAAAGGGAACTAAACCAGTTAGTTGAAATTATTTATTAAAAATTAATGAATAATGAAGTATATTAATATGATTAAAAATACTTTTGATCAATATATGAAACTTATTAAAATATGAATGATAATGAACAATAAATTCTCAATTATTTCACACGACCCCTCATGAAAAAATTAAACAATTTTCACTAGAACGCTACTGTCAACAAGAATCAGTGTGTCACTCTTGAAAATTATAATTATAAATTAGATAAATGATTTAAATTAATAATAGTCATAACTTATTGTTGATTATTTTTATTATTAGTACATAATGTTTAAATTATGGTGACATATGACAAGGCGTTTCAAGAATGAAGACAACAAAATATGTAAAAGAAATTATTACACTAGAGTATTATAGCTAGAAAAAAAGTGATTCACAATATTAATTGATTTATTACAACTAATAGTAATATAATAAAATAAATGTGAAAATAATCATCTCTATCATTGATATTTTCTCCCAATACCAATCTCTATTTATCATCCGAATTTTCATATATTTTCTCTCACATTAGGACGTCTGTGATTATTCTATGATGATTATCCCCGTATATTTTGTAGGAGTCCTTGAAATGTTCTATCATATCTGAATTTATTTTCATCATTTATTAGTTTACTCATAGTACACATCCATTTATTAAGCTCAATATTTTCTTGTTTATCAATGTTGTTTAAATTTTCTATTATAATTTATCACATGCACATAAATTATGAATTCTCATTAGAAAAACTACAATACACCATCATGCTTTCTATTAAGTATCTAATCATTATGAATCATTTCACATTTCAGAATTATTCAATTCTTAATGTAAATATAATGTTTCAAAAAAAAATTAAATTCTATTTACATTGACATGTGATTATTTAATTGTGTATTTTTGAAACATTTCTTCTTAAATTAAACAATGACACAACCATGTACCTCAATTTTTACCACTATGTATCCTTAATTAGTTATCATTTCCCCTACATAGGTTTATCCAAACATGATAATGCACTTATGAAAATAAAAACCATATGTGTGACTCATTTCAGGTTTGATCATCTCCATTTCATGATTCATTATCAACATCTCAGGTTTGGTCGGGCTAGCTTTAACCCTAGTTATATGACATTGGGCTTTAACAACAAGAAAAAATTATGTTTCATCGTATCCCTATCATTCAAGATCATATCATGTAAAATAATTTAGATTTTATCTTTGATTTATGGAAAATCAACCAATTCCTCCAATTATTAGTTTGAAGTGCATGAATTGGATGTTTATCCGACATCTAGTAATCATTGGTATCTAATGTTAAACTAATATAGACTAAATCTCTAATAAAATCTTTATCCTTTATAATGATGAAACGATCATAGTATTATGTCAATCTTCATCATGTATTGTTTCATTTTTAGATTCATGTGATTTTCACAATATTATAGAGATGTTCATTGAATCTCATCTAAATAGATTGAGCACACACTTCATCTTATAATTAGTTCATCATAAACTCCAATAGTTTATTGATGACATGAATTCAACATGGTATCCATATATTCTACAACTCCTTGGTAACATAAGATTAAATCATCCTCTTTATATTTTTTTCCCATCAAAATTATGGATTTGGTGAGTATGATAACTTGGATTATAAAAATACCTTGAAAAAAAATCATTTGGAATTATTAATAAAATCATCAAGTCCATTCTCCCATTCATTTAACATGCATATCCTCAATTGTGATTTTTATATCATTTTTTCGTTATCATTCATTTTCGGTTCATATTAATCACCCTTGGTTAATGGGGATTCTTATTCCCTTAGTTCCATGCTTCAAAAAAGGTTGGGTCAGCTTGACTGTAGTTTCAACTTCATCAAATCATGTTATTCAAGCATCCAAATATGCCCGATCATGATGGAATGAAAATTCAAAAATCACAACACACCAGGTCATACATCTATCTCATGATTTTTTCTCATATGTTTGATTGTATGAACACAAACGGTCTATCCAATTTTATTGTTCATTGACTATAATTTTTTTAACTTTCATAGAGGTTGGAATGATTGAATAGTTCTCCACATGGTCAATTAAAGACGTTGATGTTTTTTGAAACCAAATTTCATATGGGTGTGTTTTAGATTTATGTTTTCCATGTGGAATCCCCATTGATTCATGCTGCAAATCAATTCCATTACTAATATTTCCATTACCCATAGATGCTTTACCATACAAGGAAGAAAATAGATGATGAAGGTCTAAACCTTTATAATACTTCCAATAGATTCTCACTGTCCGGCCATAATTTATTTCCTACATTGAAAAAAATTATGTCCATGAATTAAGGATGGCTGAGAAACAAACATATTACATTAATAAACATTAAAAAATAAAACATTAAAAAATCAATACACATTTGAAAAAACTATATTTAATGTCAAATATAAAAAAACAAAAAAAGATAAAACAATTAAATTAATAATAAATAATAAAGTACAAAATTAAATAAATAAATAATTTATTTACTAAAAACACTTCATTAATTGATAAATAAAAATATTTAATATTATAAATAAATATTTCCAAACTATTAAATAGTGAAAAAAAGAATAAAAAGATAAATAAATATGTACTTTTATTATTTTATTAGAAAATAACTCAAATAATGAAATTAAATAATAATAAAATAGAAAACAATAAATAATTCTTATTAACATGAATTAATATTTTAAAAGTAAATAAATAACTAAATAAAGTACTAAAATCTTAAAACAATTCCCAATTTAAACATTAAATACATTAATTATACAAAAAATATAAAATATTATTATTTTATGTTTAATTTATGCACCAAATTATAAATTGAAATTTAAATTCTAATTAATGATTATAATATTATATAATTAATCAAAATATATGTGAAAAGCATAATAATTATTGGCCATAGTAGATAAAAATTCATATATATTAATATATCAATAATTAAAAAATTATATTTCACCATTATCTTGGTAGTTGACATTAATCCCAACTATATATATTTTATAAAAAATCCATATTTAATAATATGAATATTTGTTTCAAAAAAATAACAATAATTTTATCAAATTAACATTATATGTATAATGGAATTAATCTTAACATTATTTTCTCTAACTTGTAAAACCCATATTTTTTATGTATATATTTAAGCATAAAAATTAGTTATTGGAAACATTTATCAATGTTATTTATCTTAATGAAAATAAGGGTATTAAAAAAATTTAATTATGCGTTATTTGAAAATAAAATTAAATGAAAACCTAATTTCTCTAACTGTAAATTTAATTAGACAAAGTGTAAAAAATAGTTCTAAACAAAATTTATATGATTTAATGAAATGATATTCATGTGTTTATAAATATAATATAGACCATTTAAATAATTTATTTTTATTTATAAATATATATTTTTATTAAAAAAAATTCACATACATCTAAGTCTTATAAAAGTGACGTTATTTGTAAAATGATTATTTTTTTAATATTTACATAAAACCAATTTATTTTATAAAAATATAAAATTTTATCTAAAGATTATATAGCAATGGTAATTCCAAAAAATGAAGTTATTTTTTCCAAATTCAAATCCTTAATATTATATATTTTCTTTTTTGTTAAAAAAATTAGTAAAAACTATTAATATAAGAAAATTACTTTTTGTATATTAATTATATCTTTTATAAATTCATAATAAATTAATGTTAATATATAATTTGATTATTCAACCAATGGAAATGTTGTTTCTTGTTATATATATTCTATTTCTAAAAAATATATTTTTTAAGAATAAAGTAAATATAGTAAAATACTTTTGAAAAGTATTTAAATTCTAAATATATATATAAATATAAGTATTTTATTAAATATTTATATAGTTTTAATATAAATATTTCTAACCCTCATGATCTCAATACAAGAATTAAATATCATATAATCTTTTTTAGCATTTTATGTGGGGGTTATGATAGCATGGATCTTATGGAAATCCCCTTGAGCTTTACATTCTCCCACATATTTTTTAGTTAAAACGTTAATTTTTAGAGTATATATTGATATTTGTTACATTAAACCCCTAGTAAATCTACCTACCATTTGATTTCAGACAAATTGGATTCATATGAAAGAATGGTTCTCTTGAATTCCATTTATTCTTATATATTTTTTCTTTTGTGATACAATTAATTCACTTTTTACTATATTAGTCCTAATGGTAATATCTATTATTCAGATTATGTTTTTTTTCATAAAGGACTTATTATTTATGCGAAACATGATATTTACAAAATATTTATTTAAGGATGACATATTTTTAAATATCCGTTCATTACATTCTCCCAATGGAATAAATTAAATTCTCACTACTTTAATTATACTAATGTTATTATCTAAGGGAATATATAAGATATCTGGTGATTTAATTTACTAATAATGTATCAATCACAGACACATATATATATATATATTCAACATTATTAATTTGTATATTATGATTCCTCTTAACCGTTTGAGATAAATACCTCTCATTCATTTGGGTTAAGAATTAGTCAGATTTTACATATGTTTATAGTTTGAACCTACTATTATATATTATCATAATTGAAATGAAATAATTAAATTTGATACCCTATATTTATAGTAGCTAAACATCACACACCTATCACTCACCCACCTAGGTTCTTTAACATAAAAGTATTGGGGGAAAGCTGATGTTGCATGATTAAGAGAATAAATATTTATCCATATAATTATCAGGATCATTGAGACCCTTATTCATACCCATCATATCACTTTCTAGAGTAGACATATCTAATGTATCAATATGTACCATCTCCATATTATCCTTCCCAAGATACACTAACTGGAATAGATAACAACACATCTATTCACCATCTTTTTGCACTAGTTTTTTCCATTCCCACACCATGAAACCTCCTTGAAAAAACATTGATGAGGGACATATGACTCTACATGTATTCTCTCATTTTAAATATATAATTCCAAATAGGGTATTATAAAACCTGAACTATTTCCAACAAAAGTCACATGGGAGAACAAGTATCAGGGCATTCAAAATTATTATCTAAATACTACCTTACATAATTTCACTAGTTGGACTCCTTTTTATATTGACCACTGTATCTTTATTCTCTTGAAATGGTGGATAGTTATATTATACATCCACCATTGTAATTGTGATTGCAACATCTATGGAAACATACTAGGCTACATGTGATAATGATGCATTATTGTTTAATAGTTAAGATTGCTCATTTTTATCATCTACTATTGTAATGACACTAATAACTCTATGTAGTATAAGTTTTTGTTACTTACATACATATCAATTACTAATATAGATGATATTATGGGTAATCCAACCATGATAGGTTATTATGGTGCCTCTTTTTAAGAGTTTATCTATTACATCAATACTGACTCATGGACTTATATTATAATTTCCATCCTTATAAATATATTTTTTAAAAGGAACCATAAAAATGGATATTTTAACTTCTAAATAACATTATAAATGTACACTTAGAACAAAATACATGAATCTTATAGTGTCTATAAAAAAGATAGCATACCCAAAATTATATTTTGGATAATTTAGTTAATATAATATACCACATCATAAGTCATTTAATAAGGTCTTCCATGTCCTATTGGCTCTGGTGGTTGTTCACACCATTCATTATTATCATCTAGGGATACATAAAACATACATAGTTAACGTCATAGTTTCTACACATAATACATTGGACCATTATGGGTTCTTTTAGACACAATTTTCCACTATTATCTCTGTAAAAACCATTTTTATTATATATATTGACACCCAATAAAAACTAATTTTATAAGAAAAGTTTCTATGGGTCCCCTTAATGAAATTTTCATTGTGATTCTATGAAATTTTTTGACATATAGGAAACTGATCATTTTTTACATCATTATCTTCATAAATTGATCATCCATGACATCCCATGTTTTTATTTTCATGGGCATTTTGGAATTATACTATGTCTATATTGTTTATTAAATCCCATGATAGAGTGTCTATAATAATTACAATGTTTCTCATTACATCTCCAATTATGATTGGTTTTTCGTTGAGAAAATCATTTCAGTCCCCCCACATACATGGTTCCTTCTATAAACATTCTTCTCTAAAACTATATTCATTTCCATGAGTCAAAACAAATAACACTATTTGTAAATAGTAAAAGATAATATAATTAATTAAAATTTAAAATTAATTATTCTCTTACGTTATCAATTAACCTATAGTTCCATTAGTTTAAAAAATATCAACCATAGGCTGACCTAGGTTAAAATATGTTCTGTTACATTACACAGAAAATACTAATCCCTCAATTAAATAATAAAATTAATTCATAATACTAGTTCATAAATATAATATGGTGAACCAAATCACATCTTCTAGGATTTTTAATCATTGTTTTCATCTAGACCTCTTTGTCATGTAGAAGGGAATAATTGAGTTAATATAAAACACACCCTCTTCCATGTATGTACCCCTACATCCAACTATACTAGAGCCTAAATAAACTTTTAATATCCAAAAAAATTATTTCACATCTATGATGACAAGACAATATATACCATTCTAAGCCATTGGGATGTTATAATATACCTAAACTCCTTTATTTGTATTTTACATCGGGTTTTTGATAATGTTATCTAAACTAGTATCCCAGAAACTGTAAACTAATCTAGAAAACAATAAAACACTTCAATGATACCAACTATAGTGACCCATGATATACATAAAATAATTTAATCAATAATATTATAATCCAAATATTATGTCTCACAAAAATTTTCTTAACCGAATGACTAATAGGTTTACTGTTTTGGAGACTAGCAACATTACCATTTTTTATATACTTGGGAACAAATTTTTCTATAATAGTTATACAATATTATATTTCATATACCTAACACATGATATAATAGTTTTCATTACATTAGTATCAAAACCATACAGATGAGATGATATTTGATGCTTATTATGGAAACAACATATCATAATATTAAAGTGAACTAGAGGGTGGAATAAATATCAGAATAAAAGTACAGTTGAGTATGGATGATAATCACGGAACACATTAGAGAAATATAATATCATAAAAATATTACTAAGGAAAAATAAAAGATATGACCTGGACCAAAAAATATTCCAATATTCATATAACATGATATTATTATATAAATGTATGGAAAAATTTTAAAAACAAGACATAATCTTGAAAAAAATAATTTTCATGGAAATGAAATGTATCTCGAATATTTATATAACCTTATAAACTACATATTAATAGTCTATAACATGATAACATATGAAATTTTAATCACAACAATGATAGGTTAACTTTTCTGAGAGAAATCATTACCCCCACACTTACGTGAATGAAATCATTTTCTCCGTGACTAAAAATGAAAGAAAACACTTCAAAAATACTCTCATGTGAACCAACAATTATTTCAATTCCAGACTATCTCATAATATATTTTATAAAACCAACGAATTAGAGGCGGATAGAGGATCCCACCTATCATCATCCATATATATATATGTGTTCCCCTTAAAATTAGTCAATATCCGAAAAAAATAAACCATAGACAAAAATGTATTAATCTTATAACATAATACATGATTAGAAAATTATCCATATATATATTACCAAAAATATTAATAAAACAATAATATATTTAGGATATTACAATAAAAACATCAAGGTAGTTAATTATAATGATATGATTTCCCATGAAAATAAAAATGATTTCAAGAAAACATTTTAAACACTATTATTAAATATGAGGTTAAAATTATATTAAATTTTTTAAGTGAAAGGTAATAATAATTAAAAAAATTATTATAAATTGTTCCTGTAATAATTATTTAAAATAGATGAGGCTTAAAAAATTATATTTTAATATATTTTGAATGATTTTTCTTTTCAAATGAATCTTAAATAATAGATACAAGATAAATTCAAAAAACATTTATAAAATTGGAAGTTAAATTACATTGAATACATGTGATATTAAAATACACATCATTAAAATGGAGACCAAATAAAGAAAAAAACTTATAGGAATAAAATTTAGAATATATTTTAAAACCTATTATTTTGATAGGATATAAATTGTTTTTCAATAATTTGAAGTAACATTACTGAAGACCTGAATTTTTAAAAATTTCCGGAAACTAGTATATTAAATTTAATAAAGGGGAATAAATATGTTCTATTACTCATAAATAATATAAATTTCTACCAGGGAGTGGGGAAAATTTCACTGATGTAAAAATATGGAAATGGTAGAAAACTTCATTAAAATAAATGAAATTTATTCTTTTAAAAATGAAATTTAACTGAATGGTAGAGTTATCAAGGAAGATTAAATTTTTTGAATAATTATTTCACATAGAAATTCATGTATTATAATATACTAATTCACTTAGTAGTTTGGATTTACCAATATTTAATAAAATTTGAAAAGGAAGAGTCATAATAACCTATGAAAAATATGTGGGTCATTAAATCACCTTACAACTATTGTATATACTGAATAAAAAACCCATGATAGGTATAACATTAAATATAAAAATAAATATAATAAATAATATTAGTATAATAAAATAAAAGTACAATTGGTAAGTAATTACTCCACTCAAAAGGAAAAATATTGTATATGTTAAACATGTATCAAGTAATTTATATAAGGGAAAAAGAAAGCCATACAGATTTTGAAACATTCAATTAAAAAAATATTGAAATGTTAGTATTTTATATAAAATTTGTATAATTTGATAAAAATTTTATTCATTAACTGATATCTCAAGGATAATTTATTTACACCATACAAAGTAAATTAGTTGTATAACACAAAACAAGTCTCAAAGACAGAAATTTTGGGACGAAAATCCCTTACCATGTTTCCTTGCTTGGTAGAAAAAACTCTAACCTCATTTAAAAAAATCCATTAAGTAATCTCATATCTAAAAAACATAAAAATAAATATTCCCAATAAATATTTCTTATATTTATTTTTATGATGATTAAATTAATTTTTAATAGTGTAGTATAACCATTAGGTGTTAACAAATTCAAAGGTTTTCTTGATGTTTCATTATTTCCATATCAAGAAATATAATATTACAAAAATAATATATATATATATATATATATATAACCATTAATATATAACATATATTGACTTATTTTTTTATTTTCATCCATATTTTATTGGTTTTGTTTTGTGAATACTGCATTTATAATAACTTATTTTGGTAATTTTAGCGAACAAAATTTATATATTAATAGTATGTTAAATTATTAATAACATATTCCCATAACCATATACCAATAAAAATTGTGTTATTTTATAATAATAATAAAACTTTTAATTTTATCACATTTATAAAAAACAATGCTTTATTGTATCATTTATGTAGTTTGTTGATATGAACAAAATTTGAACAAACTTTTGCCAATATAGTGAGTTTGGTTATATAGTTGTTTCTGTTGGTATAATATCAAATTTAGAGAATAATAATGGTATTAAATTTTTGTTTTTATATTGTTGAACTAAATTTTAAAACTTTTTACAATGAAAGAAACTATAAAAAAACAATTCTTCATGGAAGCAGTAGTATTCACACACACTTGATGTTATTTTCCATTATTTTTATATAGATATAAAAGAATAATAAAGGATTATGCAGCTATCATAAAAAATATTGTATAATAATTATATAAAATGCATCATATTGTTATGGTGATAATCTATTTATAAGAGTAATATTAATAATAAAAACATAATAAGGATATAAAACTTACATTTGAGACTTGTGTATTCTATATATCTTCCATTTAAATTGAAGGCCTTAGACTAACTACGTGTAACCATAAGAGTATGTTTATGGGAGTGGGTTAAATGGTGTGAAAAATATAAATTTTTAATGGAAAATAATTATTGATATATTTGTGGTTTAAAGGGTGTATATGAACCTCTTTTATAAGAGAGGAAAATGGAAAATTAGAAAGCATCATTTATATTTTTAAATCATCATAAACACATTCCAAGCTCGATGACTAAGAAGATTCAAAATAATTTATTTTTTGCGTTATTTTGGTATATTTATAATGAATCATTTTTTCTAAACATTTTTTAATCATGTTTTACAGTTTTTAGAATTATATTTTTAAATTTTATGCTATTAATTTTCAAATAAGTAAATATATTTTCACTAAGATATTTATTGTTTGATTAAACTTATAAAACTAATCATATAAAAAAAATTTGGGGTTTGAATAAACAATTAAACTCTATTTAATATAATTTAATTTCTAAATAATATATAATTAACTTTTATATTAAAATAGATAATGTGTAGAAAAAATGTTTTAGTAATGATTACATTTTTTTCCATTAAAGACTATTAATCATATTTAGTATTTTTTTTAAAATAAACTGATAGTTATTATATTTATATATTTATATAAATATTTTATTATATTATATTATATTATATTATATTATTTTAGTTTAATTTATATTATATAATTTCATGGATATTAATAAAAATTATTTTTTAAATTATGGTTTAACCATTATAATATTAATTACCATTATTCATAAAAATAAAAAATTTATACCAAAAAAACAAATTTTTTATTTTAACTAATATAGAAATCATTATCCAAAATATAAGAAATTTTTTATAAAATAAAATTTCTCCATGTAGGGAAAGTAATCTTCATGTTGGCCCATGGAATTCCAGAAAACCCATTTTTTTGAATCATTTATTTTAAATCATAAATTATGTAAAAGAAAAAATTATAAATTTTATTATTTAAAAATATTATAATAATGTTATAATAGTTTATTTAATATTTATCTAAAATAAAAATAAATTCAAACCCAACTTTTATCAATTGTGTATTTCATTAGAGATGTAGATGAAAAATTAGTTTTCATAAAATATTACACGAATTCATTAAAAGTTATTGATGTGTTTTATCTAGTCAAAATTGTACATAAAAATTATATTAGTTAGATTATAAAAATTTATATTTTATATATAAAAATTTCAAATACTTCATATAAATAAATATATAAATTACAGTATTAGAAAAATCCTAATTTCTACTATTCAATGAAAATTTATTATTATAGAAATCATCTAAAAAATACATCTTACACTAAAATAGTAATGATAAATCTTTAAATAATGTAAAATTTTTATATCCATGACTAAAATTTAAAACATTAATATTCAATTAAATACAAACAATACATATAAATATGTTTTTTTGGAAAAAATAATTTTAGAATATTATTAAAATTATATGACAAATATTGTTTTAATATTGTTTTAATATATAATGTTATATTAAATAAATAAAATAGATATTTTAAAAAAATTTCTAATTTACTAAAAATTAGTTTTTAAGAATAAGCATAATTTAGAAACAAAATGACTGAGAATCGTTTATAAATTCATGATATATCAATACATATAAATACATTTTACATTTCTATATAATAAGAATTTTTAATAACAGAACCCCTTATGATCTCAATGTAATACCTATAAATCAAATAAGACATGGTATAAATTTCATGTAGTAGTTTAGATAGTATGGATCAGGTAGAATTCTCTATGACCTTTATATTCATCCGTATATAGTTTTCATGAAATCGTAATTTATGAATTTCAGCATAGAAATGTTTTAGGGAAACCACATGATAACATACCTCCCATATGAGTTTGGGCATGTGGGATTCATAAGAAATTATTCTTCTTCTAGATGGCATTTCTTCTTTATCATTTTATTGTTTTTTTGACACGATTACATCAACATATATATTCTAATAGTGGAAAATAGAATTAAGTTATGTAAATATATATACAATATATATATATATAATTAGTAAATAATAATAATATAGATATAAGGTTAGGTAAATAGATATGATTCATAACATAATGAAAAAGTGTGGTTTGGGGAGTCCATTTACATCATCATCAATGTCATCCTCACATACTGTTAAATTATAAAATTTTAAATCCTGATTTATTAAATACATGATCAGGTTCCTTAAAAAAATATATGTTATTTATCATCTATATTTTATGTTGTCTTAGAGTCATTTAATTTATTTATATTTTCAGTTTATATTATCCCATGGTTTTTCATGTAATACAACCACGATCACATTTTTTTTATAGATTTTTATTGATGTTCATTTGAATTGGGATGAAAACACGTAATGTGGAACAAAATTATATTAATTTCATTATGTAAATTTAAATAGCACCAAATAATTAGAGGTGTTCATATATTGGGATGATTAATTGAGTATAAATGTTACAGTTTAGCAATTAGTTAATTTAGGTGGTTTTATGAATCATCGAGAACTAGATTCATTTTTTTATAATTCAAATATTATTAGTACCTTCAAAAACATTTAATAAGTTATAATATAAATTTCATAATATTATTTGAACATTATTTTAGTTATATATCTATCCTTAAATGTGGCGGGGAAAATAATAGTATGTCTTCCATGTCTACGATTAACAAACCACATTGTGAACATTTTTTTAAATCAACCATGAACAGGTTATGTGATTGATATTCTACAAAAACTAAAAAATTATTTTATATAAATTATTTAGGAGTATTTATTACTTTTTTATGGAATTTATGTATAGTATGAGGTGGAATTATACAATTAAAACCTCAGTTGATGGAACCACCCTATCCATTGCATGTCTCCACTTAGGTTTCTAATTAAGGCACCTTGTGATAGATTTTTTATGAGTACTATGTTATATAGGATATGAGGACAAAGATGTGGAGAGATTACGGTAGAGTTTTAGAATGATCGTGGCCTCAAAAGTGCAAATAGAAGTAGTGTTGGGTGGGGGTATTTATATGAGTGGATATGAGTTCATTTGGATATTTTATTCATCAGTATATTATTATATCATAATATTATCAATTTTGATATATGTTGTGAAAAAATACCATAATTAAATCATGTGATTTAGAGATATTGGGCACATATATCAAACCAAATGAAATAATTCATTTATTTAACTTTAAATTTAAAATACGATATTTTTTCATAGTTAACTATTCAACAAAAATTAAAATATTTTACACAAATAGAAAAAAAACCATAGATATTCTTTCATCCTGTAGATAAAGAAACCAAATCAATTTAATGAGAATAATTATTTAATAATTATAAATTTAAATATAATACATAATCAGTTTTCTTTTGATAAAAACAAATTTTTATATCAGGAAAAATTTTCAAACCCTTCTAAATGTTAATTATGTTCACATCAAATTAAACTATCCTTATAATAATAATTAATAATAAATTATGACTCAATATTATTTTAATATCATTTGTTTTAAATTTAATTTTTTTTTCCAAAAAAGAATATAAAACATATTTGTTTTTCCAAAATAAAAACACTACTATTATATTTTTAACAAATATATAATTATTTAAATAATGACATAAATTTACCATTTTTTAATTATATATGATAAATAAGAATTATTTAAAAATTAAAAATGTTGGTTTTCTATTCTAATAGTTATGTAACTATCCTAATTATCATATTAATATTATGATGCTCATATTATAAATTATCACATACCTTCCCCACCATTTATAAATACATTACATTTCATCTATTATTAATTTACATCTATTTTTACTCGCAGTTATAAATATTATCATTTTCAAAATAAATGTTGCATTTCTAATTTTTTTTCTACAAAGTAATTTGTTAGTGTGATTATTTTGTCAAAGGGAGCAAATCTAAATATTCATATTATAGTTATATTATATATTAAATTTTTATCCAATTAAAATAATTTCAATTATTATGGATATATTTATTTGATAAATGTCACATAAATGTTAAAATAAAAAATATATTATTTTTCATTAAATGTTTCATGTGATTTCTATATTACCACATTACTAAATATAAATAAATTATACATGATAAATTCCATTGATATAATTCTACATCATTGAATAATTCACACCTTAATAAATTTCACACTTGAAATTTAATTTTACATAATAATGTGAAAACTAGTGTGGATACTTCTCCTTCATTTCTTCTTTTAGTTCCCTTATCATATACACATACATATGTTTCCACCATAACACGTTTACTTGTTGAGTTGTGTTGTTGCATAGAAAATTGTCTCTAGATTTCTAGATTTTCATTGGCTACTCCCCATAAGTGAGATAATGATCCAAGTGTACAAAATTCACAATGAGTGAATTTTAGGGATCTATAATATACATTCTCTAGAGTAATACATAGAACATGTCATATACTTCATACATGTTTGGTGGGAGTGCTTTTCAATTGACCACAACTCTGATGCCATCAAGAATCACAAAGGGACCGATGTATCTAAGACTTAAATGAATATTCTTCCCAAATAACATGACTATATTTTATAGATATTGAAATAAGAACACAATAGATTTTATCGAAGAATATAGGTTATTCTTACAATTTTTAATATATTTCCCTTTTCAACTATATGAATTCCCGATGTTTTTTTGAATGGTCTTGATATTTTATACCATTTTTTATATATATCATGTAACATGAAATTATGTTCTATAAATTTTTCCAAAAATTAATATATAATACATCATATTCTTTAGAGGTTCTTATATAAATAATTTTTTCTTCATATGTGGAAGTAATTATTATAATATAAATCTACTAGAGAAATATTTTAATCTCATTCTCTATTGAACTCAATCAACCATGCTCATAATATTTTCATATATGGCTGGATAATCCATTTAGATTGGCCATCAGTTGGGGGGTGATAAGAAGTACTATTGTTTAACATAGTGTTTAGAGAATGTTAGTTACTTTTCCAGTAAATGATGTCAATTAAACACAATATATAGTGGTTCTCTATATATCTTCACTACTTTTATAATGTCTAGACATTCATTTTAATCGATTGAGAATGACCATAAAAAATAATGAAATTAGAAGTATTTGTACGATAGTAAAATACATACTATATATAATTATTACCTTTTGATGTCTTTCAATGGCCTATTAAAAATCCATATTTATGTTCTCCTATTTCAATGTGGCTAATGGTAATGGTTTCATCTTTCCATTAGACTTATTCCTTTCAGACTGAACTTATAGAAATACTAGGAACATTGATGTATATTAATTAATTCCCATCATCATGTTATCAAAAAAAATATCATCCACAATGATAAAATTATATAATTATACTCCCAAGGTGGATGAGGAATGTCAAGCAATGTGAATCATTCAATAGTCACATATTTTTCTTATATTATTGTGGATCACTTAGTTGTCAATGATTTTTTATGACCACTTCTTCATAAATTAATAACTACAATGATATTTATTTTCCTATAGGTTCATCGATATTCTATATTTCCACATCATCACATTGAATATTTTTTATATTCTATACAATATATTATTAAAGTGAAAATTAACCTATGTAGGATGTTTTTCATTCCATTATGAATTAAATATAAATTTATTGTAAAGATAATATGATTAGATCATTCTAAATTGACACCATTAATAATGTGTCAAGAATCTTTCTACGTAGAGTTCCTAAATCATTATTCACCTTCCCAGAAAAAAAAATGGACTGATTAATCACAATCCCTAATCATATAAAACTATAATCACTAGTTCATATCAATATATTTTAATATAAGGCTCTTATGAACTGTATATATCTCAAAAGTCTCCCAAAAATTATAATTACACGAAATCATAAATCTGAATATTATTGTATCAATATCATGAAAATTTGTTGGATTTTATTATCATGATCATTCAACTCCATTGAAGAATTGGATAACACATTATCTATTTACATTATTACATACCCCAATCCTATATTGTATGCATTGATTAATACTATGAAATATTCCACACATGTGGGTTGTTTGAGTATTTGTATAGTATTAAAACTGTTTTTAAATTCCTTAATAATTTTTTCAGATTCATTGGTCTAGATAGATTCACATCCTTCTGATTTATCTTCATTAATGTGTTTGAAACTTTTTACATGTGTGTGAAAAATCATTGATTGTTCCCAACAAGAGAAAGGGACCTATAAAACACCCATATAGATGTATTTCGGGCCACTACGCAATCATTATTTTCATAGAATGATCAATATATTTCCCATTACATGTGATAACATACCCCATAAATGATACATCCCCAATATAGAATGCAAGATTACTATAAATTTCATATAGTTTAATAAATGATATTTTCTTTACAATATTATTCAAACAATCCACACACTCCTCCTTGTTTTTTGAAATATATAAGTATTTGATAAATAAAGTCTACTGCAAATTTTATATTGGAATATTTAATGTCATTATTCAACAGTTACATGATGATTTATAGAGATTTATTGACTCCAAAGGTAACAATTATGAAATCCTAGAATTGTTATTTTTTTATAGGTAGTCAAGGTAATATCATCCATGTTCATGTTTAATTTTTGATATTCTAATCGATGGTACACCTTAGATATATATAGGGACCCATGTAGCTGATTAGATATGCCATCCATCCAATGTAGTGGATAATTATCATATATCATGATTTATTTGGAGTTCATGATAATTAATGTTGAGGCGCATTGGCCCATCCTTATTTTTTATGAAGAGGAATAGTGTTCTCAATAGTAAAAGGTACATTTATAGAAAACTTATTCCAATATTGCCTTGTAACCACTACTACAGTTTCTATTAGTAATAGAGGGAATTCTAATCGATGCCTTAGATATGGGTTGGGACATAGTAATCTATTCAATTATGAAATCTACCTCTCAGCTAGGATAAAACTATGAAACTCTTCAGGTAATACATCAGTATAGTCCACCATAATAGACTTGTTTTAAAGCATGATTATCTTATTTTTCTCTATGATTTTTTCTAGATTTGATATATAAAATGAATTAATATCCATACATGGTAATATTATTCCATATGATATTAATCCTCCTCCTTCATCAATTGAATATTTAGAGGATGTCATTGGATATTAGGGGTAATTTCCCCCTCCAATTAGTAGTTGTTATATTTATAATGGTACGACCAATCCATGCTCAAAATATAAAAAAATCCACTACAGAATTCTTTACAAGTATAATATGTATATCAATACCACATAAATGAAATGTGGAGGATTTTTATACTTGAGAATAAAAAATTTTCATAATATTTATTCTCTAGGATAACTCAAACTCAATGATTTTTTAAAGAGTTTGAGTAGTAATAATAAATGTTTATAATATGAATGAAATTGTATAACATGAATAAAATAGTAAATTATCTGTTAATGAATTAATAAGCATTATACATGTCACGACAGACTTTTTTAATCCACCTCAACACTAATGATAAAAAATTCCTTCCATATAATATATTACATGGATTCATTTTCAATGATTTTAAATGAAAACAATTTTCTGAGGGAATTGGACTAGATTTATTGATTTTTACATCAAGTATAAACACTAAACAATATGATGATTATTGACCATAATATTCATTTTATCCATCACATTACTTTCCATCTACATCAATATTTATCATTTATAAGTGTAATTAACATTTTTAATACACATGAAGAATATTCCAATTCCATTAATAATGTTTTCATGATGTATCTTCCAATAATTTGGACATGTGGGGTTTTGGTTTTTCAGTAATCAATGGAATTTATCTATTGATACAACCAAATAGAAATAATTTTTTAATTTTTTATTTCCAGCACCATGAGATGATTGTGAGTCGCTAATCTTAATCTTGTCTTTAATGTCACATAAAATGGTCTATTTATAAATTTCAATTCCTCAAATAACTAAATATATTTGTATAATTGAAATTAATCCCAAAATAAGCAGTTAGTATTAATTAATGTTTTGATAAATATTCCAAACTTGTATCACATATACATTGATAAGTTTTCATCACACTATATGATGGAATTTACTTCCTTTTAATTCAATCTATGGGACTTCATTACAATTATATGATATATTGGATGAAGAAATATTTATTAAATAAAACCTCAATGAATATATCCTATTCGATATAATTACTCTTCATAACAGGCTTCCTATGATTGACTAATGTCTATTACTGATCATCTTTTCATCAAGGTGATTAATTTCGCAAACATGTATCTCTTATTATAATAATTAGATGAGAAATAATATCTTTGTAATGGATTAAAATAACTTGTTCACAATCAATGGATCATAAGATAAATTAATGGTATGAATCCATTTTCACATAAATGAGTCAGCCTCAACATTATATTTCATACAAGATAGTGGGAATTACACATAATTTAAGTTATTATTCATAACATGAGTTTTAGAAACATTTACATCTATGAAGTTCTCAATTCAAACTCATATCTTGTTGGGAATCTCATTATGTAAATCTTCACAATTCTTCTCATATTGATTTTTGTTCAAGATTCATCAATGTTACCACCATTAACATAAATAAAATAATGTTACATATAAAAATACTAAAATAAAAAGTAATATTAAATTTACACTGTGAATTTTTAATTAATAACTTATAAATGAAATATATCTCACAAATTATGAGTGTTTAGTTTCCATTCAAGGTTTTCTATGATAATTTTTCTTTTTTCATTTCTAACATACAATTTTATTAAAGTCATAAAAAATGTTCACAATGTATTTTTTATTTTACCAATGAATATCTCATGAGAATTAAAAAATAGTTATGAAAAATTTTATCTTTATCATGCAAGAAATGAAGATCATGTTAATATCTAATGAAACCATTCATGGTTATTACCCTAAAATTCATCTATACTCAAGCCACATCCATTTGAAGTGTCGAAATATATTTGATTTTTATTATAAACCCTTCAAAATATGCTTCCCAAAAAATCTCGGATAATTTACTTTACATAGATTTAATACAATGGTTTTTAAATCAATTCATGTCATCTAATAAAAAACTATATTGTTTATTAATGAAAATTATAGAAACTGAATACACATACTAATATTATTACATGATATATAACATAAATAACTACAAAACACAACCCAATGATCTAGATCTCCAGTGTATATTTATTTATTTGTTCAAAGCACATTAAAATGAGAACTAAATATAAAATACGTATTTTATTCACTATAATGAAATCTTAAACTACATAGAGATCCTAAAATATCATACAAAGACTTTGGAAAATCATAATACCAAGAATATTTAAAAAATTTGAGAATGGGAATAAACATGGTAAAGAAACATAACATATGAATCAAGTGAAATATTATAATATTATAATAGGTAATCTGCAATAGTGATCTCATAAAATAATTACATAAGTATACATGAAAATAATAATTAAGTAATCATATGAATGTGAAAATATCAAAGAACATTATATAAACATTTTTCAAGGACAATAGGTAAGAAAATATCACATTGTGAACAAAATATAATCATGGGATACATTTACTCTCTAATATCATACATATAATCTCATTGGTCATAAAAATTACCAAATGTATTTTATATCTATTTGGGAACACCCATCATAACATGCACATGCATAAGTGTTCCACGTATGGAAATCATACATAATGCATGTGTATAGACCCAAATCATGACATACATGGACATTGCATTACATTTTCTAAATACCTAATTAATAATAAGAACCAACACTCAAGGACTGAAATAGTTTATTGTATCTAGAAAGTGGGAATATAATCTTCTAATCCAAGTGAAAGATCTCCTACATCTTCCATAAAGATCTTCCCCTTTTTTTTCTTACCAAAAACCATTGTTTATATGTTGTGGAAATGAAAACATAAAAAGGGTGAGCTCAAATGCTCAGTAAGGTTAAACATAGAGAACATAAAGTAATCTATAAACATTTGAATGCAAAAACATGAACAAAAAATCTAAACATCAAAATCATGAGGAATGACATAAATCTTGGAAGTGCATAAGGAATAGATCATAATGGAACATCAATCATGATAATATATAATGGGAATAAAACATGTCATTGTGGCATCCATTAAGCACATGTTAGGATTTCAATATTTTTCAAGGCATTGCTGCCAAAAACATCATAGTGGACAAAGTCCCTTACTGTATCGAGTTCACTCCTCATTTCAGTCCTGTATCACTGAACCAGATTAACTTGTTGTTCCAGCCATGTCGATCTCATAAGATATAAATCATTACCCAATGCATTGGAGGGAAAATTAGGTCCCACCCATCTCATAATGAAATCATTCTTTCGTGTGCCACAAAATAAACATAAATCATTCATCATAACCCAAAGAATAAAATGGGTTTCATAAATATCATCCCATCATATCATAATCCATACAAAACAAATGGATATCATTTAATAAAAATAGAAATCAAACCATATAAATAATAGAGACATTATACGTGAAACAAAATCATACTAAATAATGTCATCTTGGTTGGAAATTGTTGTGATAAAACACATAAAATTAATTCTTGATGAAAATATTCATTCTTCATCAAAATCATATTAATTTCACAAAATGTCATGAAATTTAAAAAGAAAAGGATTTATTTGAAAATTTTATAGACCCAAAGATTGAAGTACATTTACGTTACATTAATTTTGGGAAATACTTGATACATAATGAAAACAGATGAACAAGGACCGTAATAGTTTAGTGTCTTTAGAAACTAGGAAAAATAATCATCTAATCGTGGTGAATGATCTTCAACATCTCCTATAAATATCATCCCCTTTTGTTTTATTACCTAAAACCTTTCTTTAAATCCTGGGTAAAATAAAACTTATAAATAGTGATCTCAAATTCTCAGTAAGGGTAAGCATATATAACATAAAATAATCCATAAAAATTTGAATTCAAAAGCTTGAACATAAAATCTAAACATAAAAATCTTGAGCAAAGACAAATATCATGGAAGTACGTAAGGCATATATCATAAAGGAACATCAATATTGAGAAAATATCATGGGAATAAATCATGAAATTGTGCAAACCATTCAGCACTTTTTATGATTTCCATAGTAGCCAATGCATTGCTGCCAAGACCATCTTAGTGGACAAAGTCCCTTTATGAATCGAGTTCACTCCTCGTTCCAGTCCTGTATCACTGAACCAGATTAACCTTCCATTACAGCCATGTATATCTCATGATATATAAATAATTACCCAATGCATTAGAGGGAGATATATGTCCCACCCATATAATAATGAAATCATTCTTACTTGTTCCACAAAATAAACATACATCATTTATAATAACCCAACGAATAAAATGGGTTTCTTAAACATCGTCCCATCATCACATAATCCATATAAAATAAATGGATATCATTTCATAATAAGAAAAGTAAAACCATTTAAATCATAGAGACATTATAATTGAAACATACACATATGAAATAATGTCATAATAAATGGAAAATGGTTTTGATAAAACACTTGAAATGAATTCTTGAGGAAAATATACGTTCTTCTTAAAAATCATTTTCTTTTCACAAAATTTCATGCAATTTTAAAAGAAAAGGATTTTTTTGAAAATAGTAATGAAATATTTTCGAGTATTCTTCATGAAAATAAGGCATTATAACACTGTAAAAAATCCTTTCATGCTGTATCAGTTAAAAAAATATTCTTCTCATATTTTTTCCAGAAAATTCAAAAAGTACCTTGTATGGTAATCAAAAAAATAGATTCCTTACATAGAATGTAGTAAAAGTAAAAAATGGGTAAAAATGACATTAAACATACATGAAAACATTTTCAAAAAAACATTGACATGGATGATACATATAACCCGAGTAAATACTTACGAATAAACAATCTCGGATAAAAACGAGATTGGAAATGTTATCCCTTACCTTATGTCTGATATGCTTTGTATGTATCTGAACATCCTGTATAATGATTTAAATAATGTAATTTACTTATTAAAGAATCATATTCATTGTTATTATATCATATATTGTTCACTTAGGTATTTATATTACCTGTTCATTTGTCAATTCCATGTTAAATTAGCATTTTGGGTATAATTGTTTCATTTATAGTACATGTTTGGACTTGCTGTTCTTGATATTGTTATCACTTATATCCTGATTTACATACTTCCAGAATTCATAACATTATTTATATATCATATATATTCAGTATATATATAATAGATGGACAAATGAAATGAAACACATCGTTCATGGTGACCGTAGGTCGTACGTATGCACGAACGTTGTTTTCCTTTCCTTATTGAATTGAATGGAAGTAGTAGATGACATATATATATATATATATAAATAAATCTAGTATCTTCATTATGTCATATATTTAATTATTATTCATTATAAATACATTATAATCATTTATGAATTGTTAATCATGGAAAATGAATCTCATCTCGTTCCTGGAGACGGTAGTCCATACGGACGCACGAGCGATGATATCATTCGCATGATAGGTGGAATTGTATTAAAGTGTATGTATAATATTATAGAGTCAATATAACTTTACAATAAAAATATATAGTTATTTATTTACACCATTATACTCATCCATGTACGGTGGTGGTGGAAAAACTGATCACACCACGGCGTGGAGACGATATTCCGTACGTACGCATGCGTAGTGATTTCATTTTTTGTAGGATGGATAGAAGGTTAAATAGGGTTTTTTCATATTCATATTAACATATAATTACATGAGTGATACTTATGTTATAACTTTATAATGAAAAAACTAAATAAGAAGATGTTTAAGAAGAAAGAAACTTGAGAGAATCGAAAAAAGAGATTACCTCTTCTTCGATGCACCTCCTTTATGCCTTCTCTTAAGGAAGTAGTGTTGGTATTTTGAGAATACCAGAACATCCAGAATGTTTATAGGGATGTGGAGAAGAGAAATGTTTTGTGTTTGGCTGAGCTTCAAGGCTCAAAAGGGTGTGAAGATAAAAGGGAAGGGGTGCCCTTTTTATAATGGAGGAGAGGGGCACCTTTGAAAAAACTTAAAATATTATTTTATAATAAAGTCATATTCGGTTTTTATTATCTCCAAATTGATTTATTTAGAAGCTAAGGTGGGTATGGGTGTAAATACTCTCATCAAATATAATTTAGAGTAGTTTAGGTTTCTATTTTAACCTTATCATTTAGATTTAACTTTATGTTAAATAATTTTACTTTTACCGTGCCTTCTTGTTTTCTTACACTATAAGGTTAGTAAACTTACTATAACAAGCTAGAAAAACCCAAAGTTTTTTATTATTAATATATATAACATTATCTAGGTAATGTTGCTGAAATTTGGATATTTATAAATAAAATTAAAATTAATAATATAATATTTTTTTAAAATACTATTTTATGTCAACTTTGACACTATTCGGTAATTGATTTTTGTGAAAATCATAATAGAATTATTAGTTCGAAAAAGTAAATTAAATCAATACTAACATGTCATATTGCCCAATAAAATTATTTTAATTCATAAAAACTCTCAAATTACATTTATTTGTATATTTATAACATCAATTATGTCAATATTTAATTAATAACGTAATTACTGCATCATCATTGTGTCAAAAATAAATGAAATTTTTTAATGTCTAAAAATTATAAATAAAATACCATTATCTAGATAATATTTTTATCTTTCTAAGGAATATTTATAGTTGAATTTATCTTATGTATAATCCTATATTAAAAATATATTATTTATTAAACATTGATTTTATCTATTTTAACCCTTCTTTAAATAAATTAATAATAAATGTCCTAATCTAATCCAAGTGGACCTAAATGGTCATATATTCTTACTAAGGTCGTTTCTGTTTGAATTACACTTATCCAATAGAATTAAAACATTTTTTAGGGTAATTATGATATCATTTTTACCATTAATTACCCTATTTACTTTTAACCGTGGTAAATAACAGTAAAAAGTTACTAATCAACAAAAATTATTTTCATCTCATTGAACCACGATTTAGTACTTGATATTAACCATGTCTCTTGTATTTTCGAAACTACACTCACAAAAGCAGCAAAATTGTGTTTTATGTGAATTTCCAAATTCTCCTAGGAGGTGGGTAAAAGACGGTGAAAAGTTTAATAACATTTTTATATATCTAAAATTATTATAAAATTATTCAAATGAATAAAATTGAACTTATATAGGTATTATGTATCAATTATGACAAAAAATAAATTTAAATTAAATAAATAATTATTTGAATAAAATGTCGGTTTTTAAATAGTAACCCAGTGTTTTCACTATTCATCAAAAATTGAATGTTTTCAGAAAAATACCACAAATTCTCCCTAGGATAATTTCTATATTCCGAATCGAAAAATGAAACCCATTTCAAAACATAAAATTTATATAAATTATAGAAGTGGGTATTACTATTCATAATGGCTAGTTTATATAACATATCATTGTTCACTGCAACTCTATATTGCATACAACACACGCTATCGTGGAAGGTCTCTATTGAGGGTAATGCAAGACAAGTCAGGGATGCGTGTAGTGAAAGATCCTTTTGGTGTAGCATACAACACAAGACATCAATAAAATTAAAAGAAATATTTTTCATAAAATCACGGGGTGTTACATTCTACCCCCCTTAAAATGAATTTCTCCCTGAAAATTCATCGGGGTTATAAATGGTTTACTACTCTAAATTTTCATTAATAGAAACCCACATCGTAAAAAATAATACCAAAACCAATCTTTAAAAACTTAAGTATGAAACATAATGGTTACCCAAATTTACTAATCACTGGGTTTCCACATAGGAGAACATAGGTGAAAATATGGATATGGATGAGAAATTTAACCATCATGTTCTAATGGAGTGTGTTAGAGAACATGGATATGAAAAATCCAACAATCACAAAACCATATATTTGTGATGATCTTGTTAACATCTGATTCATCGTATATAAGGGCAGAAGGACAACATTTTTGGTTTTCAAGATCATTTCCCTAATGTTGACGAAATTGGAATTAGAAGAAATACTTTGTTGATTTTGGTATAGTGTCACTGTTGGTCGTTCCTTGGATAATATCCACTTCATATCTTATAGAAATTAATTTGAACTTGTCATTCGTGAAGTTTTAGAAGATCATGTGATAGAATGATCGGTCATTTCATCTATCTCAAACAAAATGTTAGAAAAAGTTATCATAAATACATAAGTCCATCTATAGTGAGATTAATCATATATGGTTCCTAAAATGGACCTATACATCATATATCATACTTCTTAATATAATAAAATGGGTTTCTACTAAACATGGACTTCATGTAGGCTAGTGGTAGGCGATAAAGGCATGTCACACTTCAGTTGTGGGTTCAATTCCCACAGCCTTGTCCGATGCGACATGTTGTCTCCCATCCTCAAGGTTGTCCTTTTTCTAAAACTATATTATTATAACATTCCATAAATAATAATGAAATAAATTCTAGCCTTAAATAATTCTATCTGATGTCCAACTTAATCCATTCCAACGTTTAGGTTTTTCAAAAATACTTTTGTCTAATCTTATAGTATAAGAATAATGAGTACTAAAAAAGTCATATAACAAGCATGTAAATACCATCATTTATCCCTCATATATCAAATGATATATCTTTTTGATCGCATTACAAACATGTGAATACCATAATCTTGTATTATCGGGAAAAATGAATACCCATTGAACCTTACTAAAAACATGAATGCTGTCAAAAGTTAACTCTTTCCGCATACCAAAATCCCAAAATTTAGATGTACTCAAACCATGGTATCACTTTTTCCTTATATCAGTCATGAGCTCATGAATACTATCAAACATATTATTTTCTCCTTATCCATTCATTATGTGCACATCATATTATTTCCAAAAATATTTCAGTCACTTTTCATGGTTACCAGTACCATATTCTTATTGAAAACCACAATTGACCAATATATAGATATTCAAATATACAATAAAAGTACCTAAACAACATTATTATTTTATAAAAATACATAAAAACTTCAATCTATCTGCTTCAATGATTGTCATAGAGTAATTCCTTCCTTGATTTAGAAGAAACCTCTTTGGTTAGGGCATTGAGTTGGGTAATTCCCATGTTCTCCACAAATAAGACATTGAACTCCATAACAGTCTATCACTCTATGACCCTTTTCTCCACAGAGATAACATCTTCCCCTCCATTTGAGTTATTCCTCAAGGTAATTCTTCCCTTCTTTAGAAATATCAATCTTCCTTTCCCTATGCTCCTCACCATGAGAACATGCAAAAAATTCCATCTCCCTCTTATTTGATGACATAGTAATACCACTAATGTTCACCTTGTTAATCATATATCGTGATGACTGATTTGGCGTAATCACAATATCATTATCTCCAGGCATTACAAAATTTTTTGGATCACTATCTAAAATTTGTCCATTAGAATCAAAATTAACTGAATGCCTTCTCATTCCCTCCATTGACTAAAACCAGAAACCATATTGTAAAAAATAGTTAAAATAACGAGGAACCACATAATCATTAAAATTCACTTATGGGATGTCTAACTTATCACACATTCATTAATCCATAACACCTTAGGTTCACCCTAGGTTACTCATGATCATCAACATAACTCTAGGACTGTAACCTATAGTTATACTAAACCTTAGGGACATCCCTAGACATACATTTGAAATATCTCTAGGGATTTCACTAATGTTTTCACATCCTAGTTTCCAAAGTTTAACTAAACCTTTCCTCTGATACCAACTATAGAAGTCTAGAATTACTTCAAGTAGACTATAATTGATACCTATCAGGGCACTCCATGGGAACCTAGACACCCTGGGTGGGACACACCACCATCCCCAGTGGAATCCATTCCCACATGAAGCCCTCAGGTGGAGAGCCATTCATCGTCCAACGCTCACATTTGAGAGTTCCCAAGGATCAGATTCATTCCTACCTCCTTTGCCTATGATACAAACTATAGAGACCCAAATCATTATGTACATGTACATGTACATTACTTTTTTTGAATACTCTATACTTACTGTAAATAGACGCACAAGGACCATAATAGTTTAGTGTCTTTAGAATTTCAGAAAAATAATCTTCTAATCATGGTGAAATATCTTCGACATCTCTCATAAATATCTTCCCCTTCTGTTCTCTTACCTAAAACCTTTCTTTAAATCATGGGTAAAATAAAACATAAGAAGGGTGAGCTCAAATGATCAGTAAGGGTAAGCATAGAGAACATAAAACAGTCCATAATAATTTGAATGCAAATGCATGAACATAAAATCTAAATATCAAAATCTTGAGAAAAGACATAAATCATGGAAGTACATAAGGCATATATCATAAAGGAACATCAATATTGATAATATATCATGGGAATAAATCATGTAATTGTGAAAACCATTCAGTACTTGTTATGATTTCAATATTAGCTAAGGCATTGCTTCTAAGACCGTCTTAGTGGACAAAGTCCCTTTCTGAATCGAGTTCACTCCTCGTTCCTGTCCTGTATCACTGAACCGGATTAACCCGCCATTACTAACATGTCTATCTCATGAGATATAAATCATTAACCAATGAATTGGATGGAGATATAGGTTCCACCCATCTCATAATTAAATCATTATTACTTGTACCACAAAATAAACATACATCATTCATAATAACCCAATGAATAAAATGGGTTTCATAAGCATCGTCCCATCATAACATAATCCATTAAAAAGAAATGAATATCATTTCATAATAAGAAAAGTGAAACCATGTAAATCATATAGACAATATACTTGAAACATAAACATATGAAATAATATCATCATAGATGGAAAATGGTTTTGATAAAACACTTGAAATGAATTCTTAAGGAAAATTTGCGTTCTTCTTAAAAATCATTTTCTTTTCACAAAATGTCATGCAATTTTAAAATGAAAGGATTTTGTAGAAATATTCATGAAATATTTTGGAGGAATATTCATGAAAATATAGCTTTATAAAACTGTAAAAAATCCTTTCATGGCATATAAGTTAAAAAAACATTTTTCTCATACTTTTGCCGGAAAGGTCAAAAAGTACATCGTGTGGTAAACAAAAAAAATAGATTCCTTACATACAATGTAGTAAAATTAAAAAATTATTAAAAATACCTTTAAACATATATGAAAACATTTTTATAAAACATTGATATGGATGATAAATATAACACCAGTAAATACTAACAAATAAACAATCTCAGATAAAAATGAGATTGGAAAAATTATCCCTTACCTTATGTCTAATATGCTTCGTATGTATCCGAACCTCATGTATAATGATTTAAATAATGTCAATGACTTATTTCATAATCATATTCAATGTTATTATATCATATATGGTTCACTTATGTATTTATATTACCCGTTCATTTGTCAATTCCTTGTTAAAATAGTGTTTTGGGTAAAATTGTTTCATTTATCGTACGTGTTTGGACTTGTTGTTCTTGATATTATTATCACTTATATCATGATTTAATTACTTCCAGAATGTAAAACATTATTTATATATCATATATATTCAATATATATATATATAATAGATTGATAAATTCCATGGAACACACCGTTCATGGAGACGGTAGGCCGTACGTACGCATGTAAGTTGTTTCCCTTTCTTTATTGACTTGAATGTAAGTAATTTAACGACATATATATATATATGTATAAATAAATCCAGTAGCTTAATTATGTAATATATTTCATTATTATTCATTATATATACTTTATAATCTTTCTTTAATGGTTAATCATGAAAAATGAATCTCATCGCGTTCGTGGAGACAGTAGTCCGTACGTATGCAAGAGTGATGATATCATTCCCATGATCATTGTAATTGAATTTAAGTGTATGAATAATATTAAAGAATCAATATAACTATACAATAACAATATAAAGTTATTTATTTGCACTATTATACCCATCCATGTAAGGTGGTGGTGGAAAAACGGATTACACCACGGCATGGAGACGATATTCCGTACGTACGCACGTGTGAGGATTTTGTTTTCCATATGATGGATAGAAGGATAAATGGGGTTTTTTCATATTCATACTAATATATCAGTATATTATTTATACTTATGTTATTACTTTACAATGAAACAATTAAATAAGAAGACGTTAATGAAGAAAGAAACTTGAGAGAATCGAAAGAAGAGATTACCTCTTCTTCGACGCAGCTCATTTAATCCTTCCCATAAGGAAGTATAGTTGGAATTTTGTGAAGACCAGAACCTCATTAATGTTTCTAGGTATGTGGAGAAGAGAAATGGTCAGGGTTTGGCTGAGATTCAGGGCTCAAAAGGGTGTGAAGAGAAGAGCGAATGGGTGCCCTTTTTATAAGGGAGGAGAGGGGCACCTTTCGAAAAACATAAAATATTATTTTATAATAAAGCCATATTCAGTTTTTAATAGCACCAAATTGATTTATTTCGAAGCTAAGGTGGGGATGGGTATAGATCCTTTCATAAAATATAATTTAGATATGTTTAGGTTTCCATTTTTACCTTATAATTTAGATTTAACTTTAAGTTAAATAATTTTACTTTTACCATGTATTCTTGTTTTCTTATACTATAAGGTTTATAAACATACTAAAACAAGACAGACGAACCCAAAGTTATTTATTATTAATATATATAACCTTATTTAAGTCATTTGACCAAAAATGATATTTTTATGAATAAAATAACAATTAATAATATAATATTTGTTTTAAAAACTATTTTATGTCAACTTTGACACTATTTGGTAATTTATTTCTGTGAAAATCATGACAGAGTGATTAGTTCGAAAAATGTTACTTAAGTCAATAATAACATGTCATATTAACATATAAAATTCATGTATTTCATAAAAAGTATCAAATTACATTTATTTGGGTATTTATAACATCAATTAGGTCAATATTTCATTAATAAGGTAATTACTGCATCATCATTATTCATAAATAAATTAAAAATTTTAATGTCTAAAAATTATAAATAAAATAACATTATGTAGGAAATAGCTTTATAGTTCTATGTAATATTTATAGTATAATTTATCTTTTGTATAACCCTATATTAAAAATGATTTAGTTATTAAACTTTGATTTTAACTATTTTAACCCTTCTTTAAATAAATTAATAATAAATGTCCTAATCTAATCCTAGTGGACCTAAATGGTCATATGTTTTTACTAAGGATGTTTTTTGTCTAATTACACATAACCATTAGAATTAGGACTTCTGTTAGGGTAATAATAATATCATTTTTACCCTTAATTACCCAATTTACTTTTAACCGTTGTAAATAAAAGTAAGAAGTTACTATTAACCAAAAATTATTTTCATCTCATCGAACCACATTTTAGTAATTTATATTAACTGTGTCTCTTATATTTTCAATATTCTACTCACAAAAGATGTAAAATTAAGTTTTTTGTGAATTTCCATATTCTCCTAGGAGGTGGTTAAAAGACGGTGAAAAGTTCAATAATATTTTTATATACCTAAAATTATTATAAAATGACCCCATGAATTAAATTGAAAATATATAGGTATTATATATCAATTTTGACCTAAAATAAATTTAAATTAAATAAATAATTATTTAAATAAAATGAATGTTTTTAAATAGTATCCTAGTATTTTCACTATTCATCAAAATTTGAAAGTTTTTCAGAAAAATACCAAAACATCACCTTAGGCTAATTTCGATATTCCGAATACAAAAATGAAGTCCATTTCAAAAGATAAAATTTATTAAATTTTAAAAAGTGGGTATTACTATTCATAATGGTTAGTTAATATAACATATAATTGTTTAGTGAAACTCGGTATTGCGTACAACACACTCTATCGTGGAAGGTCGTGATTGCGTGTAATGCAAGCCCAGTCAGGGATGCATGTAATAGAAGCTCCTTTTGGTGTAGCGTACAACACAAGTCATCAATAATATTAAAAATAATATTTTTCATAAAATCCCGAGGTGTTACAAAAATAGTAATGAAATATTGCAGAATAAGCTTCATGAAAATAAGGTGTTATGAAACCATAAAAATCTTTTCTTGCTGTATAAGATAAAAAAACATCATCCTTGTACTTTTTCTGAGAAAGTAAAAAAGTACCTTGTATGATAAATAAAAGAAATATTGATTCTATAACATAATGTAAAATTCAAAGAGGGGTAAACATGACTTTAAACATATATGGAAGAATAATAAACACTTTATGAATATATTCTTATAATACACAGACATGGAAGATAAGTATAACCCCAGTAAATACTTACGTATATGCAATCATGGATAAAAATGAGATTGCAAAATTATCTCTTACCTTAAGTCCAATTTCTTCCATACATGTCCGAAACTACTGTATAATGCGTTCAAAAATAGTATTAACATGTAAAAGAACCATAATAATATTTATGATATCATATATGATTCAATTATGACTTTATATTACCCGTTCATTTGTCAATTCCATGTTAATGCAATTTTTTTGGTAAAATCATTTCATTTATCATGCATGTTTGGACTTTTTGTTATTCATATTGTTACTTATTTCATGATATACTTACTTCCATAATGTACAACATGATTTATAAATCATATATATTCAAGATATATATTTATATAATATGTTGATAAATGAATTGAAATAAACCATTCATGGAGACGGTAGACCATACGTACGCATGAACGCTATTTTCATTTCCTTATTGAATTGAATTGAAGTATGTAGAGTAAATAAATAAATAAATATAAATCTAGTAGAATTATTGTGTCATAAATGTAATCATTATTTATTATATATAATCATTATAATCATTATGGAATGGTTAACATGGAAAATGAATCTCATCGCGTCATTGAGATGGTAGTCCGTACGTACGCACGAGCGACAATATCAATATTTTGATATTAAAATCATATATAATTTGATGGTATATCATATATATATATAATCATCACAATGTTATATTGATTATTTATGTCATTTATAATCATAATTATACCCATCCAAATGATGAAATGTTTGAATAAAAATCTACAACATGACGTGGAGACGGTAAACCGTACATACGCACGTGTGGTGAATTTTTCATTCAAAGGATGGATAAAATAAATAATATGGTTTTACCATTTATATAATAACATCACATTATATATAATATACTTGAGTAATTATTTTTTAATGGAAAGAACAAAGAAGGAGGAAGTGGAAGAAGAAATGAACTTGAAAGAATCGGTAGAAGAGATTACCTCTTCTTCGACGTGCCTCTTTTAAAATTCCTCCTAGGGAATTTGAGTTGGTATTTTGAGAAAGACAGAACGTATATGATATAAATAGATAAGTTGAGAAGAGAAATTTGTAGGGGCTGTCTGAGCTTGAAGGCTAAACATTGTGTAAATAGGAGACGAAGGAGGTTTTCATTTATATGGGAGGAGAGGGGCACATTAGGAAAAACATAAAATATTATTTTATAATAAATTCATATTCAATTTATAATGGATCCAAAGTAGATTATTTTGAGGCCAGCATAGGGATGCTTCCCAATCCTCTCAACCAATAGGTTTTAGAAAAGTTTATGTTACCATTTGAACCTTATCATTTAGATTTAACTCTATGTTTAATAATTTAACTTTTACCCTATCTTCTTATATTCTTACACTATATGGTTAATAAACTTACTATAAACGACCATTCAAACCCAAATTGGTTCATTAATGTCAGATATATTATTATATAAGTATTTTTTCTGAACCTTAAATTTTTAGGACCATTATATCCATTAATAATATAATATTTATTTTAAAAACACTTTTATGTCAATTTTGACAGTATTTGGTATTTTGTTTTCTCTAAATTAATAACAGCATTATAACATCAAAATAATTTCATCTAACCACCCATACTATAATATAGTAACCTATAATATTATTGTAATTCATAAAAAGTCTCACACTACATTTATTTGTGTATTCATAATATCAATTATGTCAAATATTTCATTAATAAGGTAATTACTGTATCATCATTATGTCATAAATAAATTAAATTATTTAATGCCTAAAATTTATAAATGAAATACCATTATGTAGTAAATATTTTTATCTTTCTAATTAGTATTTATAGTAGAATTTATCTTCTGTCTAAACCTATATTAGAAATCTTTTTGTAAATAAACAATGATTTTAACTATTTTAACTATTCTTTACATAAAATAATAATAACTGTCCTAATCCAATTCAAGTGAACCTAAAGGGTCATATTTTATTCCTAAGGATTTTTTGGTCAAATTACACTTATCTAATAGAATTAGGACATGTTTTAGGATAATAATAATGTCATTTTTACTCTAAATTACCATATTTAATTTTAACAATGGTAAATAAAATTAAAAATTTACTATTCACCATTGATTATTTTTATCTTATTGAACAAAATTTTATATAAAAATATCAACCTTGTCTCTCGAATTTTTTAAATTCCACTCACAAAAGCATTAAAATTACGTTTTATGTAAATTTTAAAATTCTCCTAGGAGGTGCGTAAAAGGTGGTAAAAAGTTCAATACAATTATAATATATCTGAAATTATTATAAAATTAATCCAATGAATTAAATTTAACTTATATAGGTATTATGAATCTATTTTGACCTAAAATAAATTTAAATAAAATAAATGATTATTTTAAAAAAAAAGTCGGTTTTAACCAATAACTCAGTCTTTTCACTATTTATCAAAAACTGAAAGTTTTTAGAAAAAGACCAAAAATTCACCCGAGGCTAATTTCGATATTCCAAATCCAAAATTGAAGTCCATTGTGAAAGATAAAATTTATAAAATTTTAAAAATTGTGTATTACTATTCATAACGGCTAGTTCATAATAATAATATAATAATATATCATTTAGTGAAACTCAGTATTGCGTATAACACATGATATCGAGGAATGTTGCTCTGGTATGCAACAAAAGCCAAGAATATTGTTTGCGTATACTGCAAGCTAATACAGTGTTGTGTATCGTGAAATCTAATAATGTTTTAGCGTACAACAAAAGACATCAATGAAATTAAAAAGAATATTTCTCATAAAATCTCAGGGTGTCACATTCTACCCCCTTAAAATGAATTTCGCCCTCGAAATTAGTCAGGGTTATAAATGGTTTACTACATGAAAGTTTCTTTAATATAAACCCACATCGTAAAAAGGAATTCCAAAACATAACTTTAAAAACTGAAGTATGAAATGTAAAGGTTACTAAAATTAACTAATCAATGGGTTTCCACATTGGATAACATAGGTGAAAATATGGATATGGAAGAGAAATCTAACCATCATGTTCTGATGGATAGTGGTAGAGAACATGGCTTTGAAAAATCCAAAAATCTCAAATCCAAATTTTTTTGATGATCTAAGGTACCATCTTATTCATCAGATATGAGGGAAATATGACAACATTTTTTGGTTTCAAGATCATTTCCTTATTGTTGACAAAATTTTGAATTATAATAAATACAAACTTTATTTTGGTACAACCTCACTGTTGTTCGGGCCTTGAACAATTTACACTTCATCTCTTAAAGACATGAAGTTGAATTTGTCTTCTATGAAGTGTTATTAGATCATTCAATAGAATAATAGGTCATTCCATCTGTCTCAAACATAAGGTCATAAAAAGTTAGATACATAAGTCCATCTAATGGTGAGATTAACTATATGTGATTCAAAAAAAGGACTTATACTTCATCTGTCATACTGATTAATAAAATAAAACTAATTTATACTAACCAGGGACTTCTTGTAGGCCCATAGTAGGTGATAAAGTCCTGTCACACTTTGGTTGTGGGTTCGATTCTCGTAACCTTGTCCGACGCGATGGGCTGTCACCCATCCTACAGGTTGTCCTTTTTCTAAAACTGCAATATTATAACATTTCAGAAATAATAGCAAAAATTTCTAGCCTTAAACAATACTATCTGATGTCTAACATAATCTGTTACAATCTTTAGTCTTATCCAATATACTTCTATCTAATATGATAGTATAATGAAAATGATTACTAGAAACTTCATCTACCGAGCATGTGAATACCATAATTTAACATACAATATAACTTGTTGGTCACATTCCAAACATGTTAATTCCTTCATCATGTATTCTCTTGAAAATTGAATACCCATTGAACTATAGTAAAACATGAATTCTGTCAAAAGTTAAGTCTTTCCACATTCAGAAATTCAATAAATAAAATATACTAAAATCATGATATCACTTTGTCCTTATATCAGTCATGATCTCATGAATACTACCAAACATATTATTTTTTTCTTTATCAATATATTGTGTTCATATAAAACTCTTTACATAATTATTTCGATATTGTTATTGAAAACCAGAATAAACAAATACATGGGCATTTTAATATTCTACAATACTATAAATGAGATTCCATGATACTATTTTGAAATCCCATTACATAAACAATTAATCATTCCCCCACATCATTGGCATACTCAACATCACAAATAGTGATCGCATGTGACTCTCCATTTTCCTTTTCCTTATGTTGTTGTTGATGTTAATCGTCATTAACCCTAGGATTAGGTCATTGGTTAGCATAATGCCCCATTTCCTTGCACTTATAACATTGAAGTTTTGGTGGAACGTTCTCTGTAGTCTTTTATCTTTTCACGTCATTAGAAACTTTTTTCCCATTTCGTCGACACTCAGCTGCTAAATTTCCTTCTTTTCAACAATTGAAACATTTTCTAGTACCTTTTAGACAATCTCCACCATTCTTCTTTCCACACATTGAGCATAAAGAAACATTCACCATATTTTCCCTATTGTTTTGAAGTTATTCCTTGAACTCATTCTTTCCTTTCTTTTCAAAACCATGAGATGGATATGTAACACCAACTTCCAGTTCTACCATGATAGAACAACACACAAATTCTTCATAACTACTGAAGTCTCTTATAGATAATTCCCGTTGAATACTTGGTTTTAAGCCACTGAAGAATCGATCGACATTACATTCAGGTTGGATGATAAAGCCATATTCATTCATGGAAAGCCTTGTAATAATTTCTTTTTATATACCAATAGATTCATCATACTTTTTCATAAGCTCAAGGAACTCCTTTTTAATCTTTTTTTGAAGAATACGAGGGATGTACTTATTGAAAAACAAGTTCTTGACCATATCCCATTCCATGGATTCAATTTCATCTTGGGGTGTTGTATTTTTAATTAGTGTCCACCACTTGTCTACTTATCCTTATAAATACTAAATAGCCATAATGTCTTTTTCATGTTTAGAATATCAAATTATAAAAAATATCTCTTCAATGGTACTAATATATTATTCAGCAACAAGTGAATCAAAGGACCCACTAAAAGAAGTGGTATTTTGCATCATGAAAGACTCAATAGAATATTGTTCTCTTCTCTACTCATTTGGAAGTCCAGAATGATTCATAGCTTGTGTAAGTATAACAATAAGATTTTTCACTCCATCTCCCATACAATTGGTTAGTTCAGGAGGAAAAACATTGCATTGTCCATTACATTTATCAACACTGTTCCTTCGGGTTCTAGCCATCATCTAAAACCTAGAAAAAATAATGTGAGAGGAAAAAATCTTGTTAAGATATCAATATAATAAAGGGGGATTTACATTAATATCTATCTTATTAGGTTTAATTATAATATTTTTACCATAATTATAGGAATATAACATATACTAATAATTAACCTTAGGTACATTCATAGACATACCTTAGAAATACCTCTAAGGATCTCACTAAAGTTATCACATCCTAGTTTCCAAAGGTAAACAAAACTGTTCCCTTGATACCCACTTTAGAGATTTAAATCTTGATGTACATGGACATTACATTACTTTTTCGGAATACTTAATACATAACAAGAACCAACACTGAAGGACTGTAATTGTTTAGTGTCTTTGGAAACTCGGAATATAATCTTCTAATCATGGTGAAAGATCTTCAACATCTTCCATAAAGCTCTTCCCCATTTTTTCTTACCTAAAACCTTTCATTATATCCTGAGGAAAAGAAAAAATAAAAAGTATGAGCTCAAATGCTCAGTAAGGGTAAACATAGAGAACATAAAACAATCCATAAGAATTCAAATGAAAAAACTTGAACATAAATTCTAAACATCAAAATCATGAGCAATGGCATAAATTTTTGAAGTACATAAGGTATAAATCATAAAGGATCATTAATAATGATAAAATATAATGGGAAAATAACATGTAATTATGGAATACATTAATCAAATTTTATTATTTCCATAATATTCAATGCATTCCTGCCAAGACCATCATAGTGGACAAAGTCCCATACTGAATCGAGTTCACTCCTCATTTCAGTCCTATATCACTGAACCAGATTAACTTTCCATTCCAGCCATGTCTATCTCATGACATATAAATCATTACCCAATGCATTAGAGGGGGATATAGGTCCCACCCATCTCATAGTGAAATCATTATTTCATGTGCCACAAAATAATCATAAATCATTCATCATTACCCAATGAATAAAATGGGTTTCATAAACATCATCCCATAATAACATAATTCATACAATAAAAATGGATATCATTTCATCAAAAGTGAAATAAAACCATGTAAATTATAGAGTCATTATACTTGAAACATAATCATACTAAATAATTTCATCTTAGATGGAAATAGTTTTGATAAAACACTTGAAATGAATTCTGGATGAAATTATACTTTCTTCTTGAAAATCATTTTCTTTTCACAAAATGACTTTCAATTTTAATATAAAAAAGAAATTGTGGAAAATAGTCATGAAATCTTGTAGAGTAGTATTCATAAAAATAAGGTTTTATGAAACTGTAAAAAACCGTTCATGCTGTATATGTTATAAAACATTATCCACGTACTTTTGCCAGAAAAGTCAAAAAGTACATCATAAGGTAAATAAAAGAATGATAACTTCCACAACAAAATATAAAAGTCAAATAGGGGTAAAAATTAATTAATAAATACATGGAATAAGTTAGAGTAAACATACATGGAAGATAAGTATAACCCCAGTAAATCATTACGTATAAGCAATCTCGGATAAAAATGAGATTGAAAAACTATCCCTTACCTTATGTCCAATTTCTTTCGTATGTGTCCAAAACTCATGTATAGTGGGTTTAAAAATATTATTAACTAGTAAAAGAACCATAATAATATTTATGATATCAAATATGATTCACATATGACTTCATATTACCCGTTCTTTTGTCAATTCATTGTTAAAGTAGTGTTTTGGGTAAAATCGTTTCATTTATCGTACGTGTTTGGACATGTTGTTCCTAATATTATTACTTATTTCATGATATAATTACTTCCATAATGTAAATAAATTATTTATAAATCATATATATTCAGGTTATATATGTATATAATACATAGATAAATGAAATGAAATACACCTTTCATGGAAACAGTAGACAGTATGTACGGATAAACACTGTTTTCATTTCCTTATTGATTTGAATGAAAGTAATTATTGTTTATATATATATATATATATCTAGTAGAATTATTATTTCATAAATTTAATAATTATTTATTATATATATACTTTATAATCATTCTGTAATGGTTAACATGGAGAATGAATCTAATAGCCTCGTGGAGATGGTAGTCTGTACGTACGCACGAGCGACGATATCATTCATTTGATATTAAAATCATATATAATTTGATGGTATATAATATATAAAGAATCATAATGATGTTATATTTATTATTTAGATCATTTATACTCATTATTATACACATCCAAAAGATGAAATGTTTGAATAACAAACTACACCAGGACGTGAAGACGGTAAGACGTACGTACACACGTGTGATGACTTTTTCATTAATAAGATGGATAAAATCACTAATATGGTTGTAAAATTTGTATAATAACATCAAAATATATAGAAGATACTAGAGTTATTATTTTATATTAGAAACAACAATGAAGGAGGAAGTGGAAGAAGAATGAAACTTGAAAGAATCGTTAGAAGATATTACATCTTCTTCGGTGTGCCTCTTTTAAAATTCATATTAGGGATCTCAATATTGTCTTTTGAGAAGACCAGAACCACTATGATATAACTATATAGGTTTAAAAGATAAATTGGCTGGGGTTGGCTGAGCTTGAAGGCTCCAAATTGTGTAAATAGGAGATGGAGGAGGTTCTCTTTTATAAGGGAGGAGAGGGCCACCTTAAGAAAAACATAAAATTTTATTTTATAATAAATTTATATTAGGATTATAATGTCCCCAAAGTAACTTATTTCTTGTATAGGGTGGGTATGGGTCGACATAATCTCAACCAATAGGTTTTAGACATTTTTAGGTTATCATTTTAACCTCATCATTTGGATTTAACTATCTGTTAAATAAGTTAACTTTTACCGTGTTTTCTTGTATTCTAATAATATATTGTTTATAAACTTACTATAAATAACCAATAGAACCCCAATTGGTTCATTAACTTAATATATATTATTATATAAGTATTTTTTCCGAACCGTAGAATTCTAGGACCATTATATCAATTAATAATATAATATTTTAAAAAAAACTATTTTTTGTCAATTTTGACACTATTCGGTATTTTGTTTTCTCTAAATTCATAAAAACATTCTTACATCGAAAAAAATTCATCTAACCAACCCTAATATGATATATTAACCTATAAAATTAATGTAATTCATAAAAAGGATTCATATTACATTTATTAGGGTATTTATAAAATCAATTAGTTTTAATATTTCATTAATAAGGTAATTACTGCATCATTATTGTGTCATAAATAAATTAAATTATTTAATGTCAATGAATTATAAATAAAATACCATTATTTAGGAAATATTTTTATCTTTATAATGAATATTTATTGTTGAATTTATATTATGTATAAACCTACATTAATTTTTTTTATTTATTAAACATTAATTTTATCTCTTTTAACTCTTCTTTAAATAAATTAATAATAAGTGTCCTAATTTAATCTATGTGGACCTAAAGGGTCATAAATTATTCATATGGTTGATTTTGGTCGAATTACACTTACCCAATAGAATTAGGACAAGTGTTAGGGTAATAATAAGAACATTTTCACTAAATTTCCCTATTTACTTTTAACCGTGGTAAATAAAAGAAAAATGTAACTATTCAAAAAAAAATATTTTTGTATTTATTAAACCACATATCACATACTAATATCAACCGTGTCTCTCATATTATTGAAATGAAACTCACAGAAGCAGAAAATTTTATTTGTCTGTAAATTTAAAAATTTTCCTATGAGGTGTGTAAAAGACAGTAAAAAGTTCAATAAAATTTTTATATATCTAAAATTATTATAAAATGACTCCAATTAATTACATTGACCTTATATAGGTATTATGTATCTATTTTGACATAAAATAAATTTAAATAAAATAAATGATTATTTAAAAAAAATTCGGTTTTAACCAATAACTAAGTGTTTTTACTATTCTTCAAAAATTGAATGTTTTCATAAAAAGACCAAAAAATCACCCTAGGCTAATTTCAATATTCTGAATCCAAAAACAAATTCCATTTTGAAATATAAAATTTATAAAATTTAAAGAAGTTGTTATTACTATTCATAATGGCTAGTTCATAATAATATTATAATAATATATCATTTTTGTGAAACTCGTTATTACGTACAACACACGCTATCGAAGAATGATTCTATGGAATGCAACACATGCCAAGAATAGTGTTTGCGTATACTACAAGTTAATACAGTGTTGAATATAGCTCAATCTAATATTGGTATAGCGTACAACACAATACATCAATGAAATTAAAAAGAATAGTTCTCATAAATTCTTAGGGTGTTACATCATGAGTATCAAAAAACACCATTTAAATGAAATGAGTTACATAATAATGTCTTCTAACATAGGAAAATGGAATAACATAATTAATTACATGAAATAAAGGATGAAGTAATTTTTAGGAATTATTAAATAAATAACCAACCATATGTTAAGATGGTAATGTTATTGTTAATATAAGAGATAAAAATGAGAGGATAAATAATTTTTGAAAAATTCCTTTTAATTGTGGGTTTAGGAAAAGGTAATAAAGAATAATTAAATAAGGTAAAGATATAATAATTCCCTTAAATCATAAAATAAATTAAAATATCTTTCTATAAAAAATTTTGTGTTTTTAGAAACATTAAAATGATGGAAAAACATTCTATTATGTGATTCTTTAATTGAGGTAATAAAATAGTTATGTTCCCTTTAGTCGACTTTTATTAAAGTAATTAATTGATATGGGAAAAATTAAATCATTTATATCCCCCACAATGAAATGCTTAAGTAAAATTAATCCATATTTTTTTCCAAATATAAAAAATATATAAGAATAGAAAAATAGATGGGGAATGTGAGTTAAATAGAGAGAACTCATTAACCAATGAATATTGGACGACTTTAAGAGAACCTTTACCACTTGTCCAAATTCATTATAAACATATAATTAACACAGTGAATAATAATATTTAATTTAATAAATAAATTATTGAGATTTATATTTATGAATTTTAACATTATTTTCAATAATTTATGTCATATTAGTGTATTTTAATTTTTTTATCTATTATGTTCATCCTAATAAAATGTTGTTTGTGTCAACATGTGTGGTCTTATCAATTTTTGGATAGTATATGATGTTCTTTTCAAATGAATTAGAATCTAAATAAGTGAAATTAAAAGTTATTCAAATCTATTATAAAAATGTAATTGTATAAAATTTCAAAAAAAAATTATATAGGTAATATTAATTAAAAATAAACTCTACCATTATATGGTGTTTTCATTTAGGCTGGTTTACTAACCATCAAGAACTAGATTCATTCTAATAAATTAAAATATTATCAGTAAATTCAAAACATTTATACAATATAATATATTTACTATTATAAAATATAAATAAATATTACTTTTATAACTAGTATTGGACATGGTGGAAAAAAATTATTATTTTTTTGTTTATAGGGGCGGTGTACTAAAACCATTGTGGACAAAGATTTCAATTTGTAAATACATTATAAGACTACTTATGATGTATATTATATAAAAATACTAACATTATGGTATATTATTGATACTATATTCATTATTTCATGTGGGATGGATTTTTTGGAGGATGAGGAGGAAGAAAAATTAAAAGACTTGGTTGAGTGTATTACCTTCTCCTTTGGATGTCTTCTCTTGAGAATTCACTTAATGGACTATCAATATGGTATTTAAAGTGAAAAATTATTCAATTAACCTGGAAAGAGAGATTAATAATGATCATGGAATATTTTTATTCTGATAAAAGGAAATTAAGTTATGTGGATATGGCTTAGTTTTTGGAGGTATTTATAGAGCGATGATAAGTGGTTTCTGGTATTGTATTAATTTATTTATACTTTTTGTTCCAGACTATTTGTAGTGTTGAATCATTAGACAAAAATAGCTATTTTTTAATATTATTTCTATATAATTGATGTTTAAATTACCCATATTCGTTAAATATTTTGTTATTATTTCAATGTTAAATGCAGCATTATGTCGTATTTATCTATTCACTAAAAATCATATGATTTTTTAAAAATACCATAATTTTACCCTAACAATATATCAAAATTTATATTAAAAAAATGTATAGCTATTTTATTAAATGGAATTGATATGTCATAGAAATTTAATTTTTAAATAAATTGATTATTATTTTTAGAAATATATATATTCATAATATGATAAAGTTTTTTACCCATTGAAAGGTTACTTTTGTTCTCATAAAATCATATTATAATTATAATACAACATAAGATTATTTTATAAACCCATTTTTTGAATATTAAATGTACTTTAATTACTATATTTATCTGAAATGGAATATAAAAAATTTATGTTATTCAAAAATAAAGACACATATTTTTATAATTTTATATAATGATATAGTAGAAATATTACAAAAAAATTCCATATATTAGTTTTATGGGATAAATAATGACTATTATAAAAGTAAATAGTGGATACTATTATTATAATATACAGATTAAAATTTTATTTTTTAGATTACAACACGAAGGGTTATATTTATAATCGTCATATAGGTTACATAGATTTTATAAATTTTTCATATTTCATTAAATAACCATTAAATTTTATTTTATCTCGATGTTGTATATAATTTATTTTTCAAAAATAATTTTATATTACTAATGCTATGTTAAATTATTAAATTTTTATTCATGATTGTGATTATACTAGTGGACTGAGTAGATATATATGTCAATATTTCAATTCTCTTATTTTCTTCTTATTATCCCTTTGTAATACATTGAATTGTTATTGATATATACTATATAAATTTAATTATTATAAAAATATGATAAAAATGAACTACTTTTCATTATGAATTTCATGTTATTTACATAATACCAAATTAATAAATATGACACTTTTATAGAATGGAAATTCATTTCATATAATTCTAAATCATTACAGATAAATTGTTGGATGTTATACTCAGCCTGAGGCATAAAATATTTCAATGTATTATAATATTGGAAGGTAGCAAAAACCATAGTAAATCATGAATTAATGGCCAGGTAATAATTATTTTCATCATTCATCGATGTATGTTTCACTGTATTATAATCATGAAATCATAAAGTAACTTTTTTTTATTTCTCTAGTACATTGATCATTGATTCAATTCACTTATCAAAGGATCTCTAAAAATAACTTCTATATAACTTCTTGAGAGCTCATGTTTTAGAATCTATGGTCACTTTCATTGAAGTATATCATATAGAAAATGAACCTATCAATTATCATACAGTCATCTTTTTCTATATAATGGTAGATAAAATAACATATTGGGACATATCTGACCCTCATATTTTTTAATCTTGTATGAAAGTGTTTATGATATATGATCTCTAATTGAAAATGGATATAGAATAAATCATATTCTAGCCAAGAAGTTCTTATGCTTGGTCTATAGAGAGGTATATTTGTCACCCTCCACTATGATAATATATGTTTTTGAAAAGAGTAAGAAAAATCCACATGGTTTCATCAATCATACAGATATGGTTAGGGAACATTCCATTAAATCATTGTTTATTTTTTTAATAGAACATTGTTTTCAATGTTAATCCCAAAACATTTTGGATCATTGGGAAACATACCTCAAGGTAAAATTGTTGACTTTTTGTGATGATTGTGTTTTCTGACAAATAAGGTATCCATGGTGAATTTTCGTGTCACC